>OX422219.1:448004320-450455987 GCA_949130495.1 Sambucus nigra | reverse complement strand
GTCTCCCGGTTTGAAAATATGACAATAATTTGTAAAAAGCAACACTTAAACATAAAAACAAGCCGTTAAAGGGTGAAAACCCAAACCACCCACCAAACGACCCCGTAGGGGGCACGAACACCTCGCACGTGACCAATGTAACTTGTTGGAACTGACCGCGTAGTCCCGGGTCTCCCGGTTTGAGAGTATGACGATAAATTGAAAAAATCACACTTAGAGTTAAAAACATTCTGTTAAAGGCTGAAAACCCAAACCAACCCCCAAACGAACCCGTAGGAGGCACAAACACCTCGCACGCGACCAATGTAACTTGTAGGAATTGATCGCGTAGTCCTGGGTCTTCTAGTTTGAGAGTATGATGATAATTTACAAAAATCAGACTTAGAGTTAAAAACATGTCGTTAAAGGGTGAAAACCCAAACCACCACCCAAACGACCCCGTAAGGGCACGAACACCTCGCACGGAACCAATGTAACTTGCTGAAACTGACCGCGTAGTCTCGGGTCTTGACAACATGGCGATAATTTGGAAAAATCAACACTTAAACTGAAAAACAAGTCGTTAAAGGGTGAAAACCCAAACCACCCCCCAAACGACCCCATAGGAGGCACGAACACCTCGAACGGAACCAATGTAACTTGTAAGAACTGACCACTTAGTCCCGGGTGTCCCAGTTTTTTGAGTATGATGATAATTTGCAAAAAACATACTTAGAGTTAAAAACAGGCCGCTAAAGGGTGAAAACCCAAACCACCCACCAAATGACCCCGTAGGAGGCACGAACACCTCGCACGGGACCAATGTAACTTGTAAGAACTGACCGCGTAGTCTCGGGTCTCCCGATATGAGAGTTTGTCGTTAATTTGTAAAAATCACACTTAGTTAAAAACATGTCGTTAAAGGGTGAATACCCAAACCTGCCCCCAAACGACCCCGTAGGAGGCACGGACACCTCGCACGGGACCAATGTAACTTGTAGGAACTGATCGCGTAGTTCCGGGTCTCCCGGTTTGAGAGTATGACGATAATTTACAAAAATTATACTTAGAGTTAAAAATAGGCCGTTAAAGGGTTAAAACACAAATCGTCCCCCAATCGACCCCGTACGAGGCACGAACACCTCGCACGGGACCAATGTAACTTGTACGAACTGACAGCGCAGTCCCGGGTCTCCCGGTTTGTGAATAGGACCATAATTTGCAAAAATCAATACTTAAACTTAAAAACATGCCATTAAAGGGTGAAAACCCAAATCAGCCCCCAAACTACCCCGTAGGAGGCACGGACACCTCACACGGGACCAATGTAAATTGTTGGAACGGACCATGTAGTCCCGGGTCTACCGGTTTGAGAATATGATGATAATATACAAAAATCAAAACTGAAACTTAAAAACAAGTCGTTAAAGGGTGAAAACCCAAACCACCCCCCAAACGATCCCGTAGGAGGCACGCACACCTCGTACGAGACCAATGTAACTTGTAGGAACTAACCACGTAGTCCCGGGTCTCCCGGTTTGAGAATATGACGGTAATTTGAAAAAATCAACACTTACACTTAAAAACAAGCTGTTAAAGGGTGAAAATCCAAACCACCTCCCAAACGACTCCATAGGAGGCACGCACACCTCACACGGGACCAATGTAACTTGTAGGAACTGACCGCATATGCTCGGGTCTCCCGGTTTGAGAATATGACGATAATATGCAAAAATCAGGACTTAAACTTAAAAATAAGCCGTTAAAGGGTGACAACCCAAACCACCCCCCAGACCACCCCAAAGGGGGCACAAACACCTCACACGGGACCAATGTAACTTGTTGGAACTGACCGCGTAATCCCGGGTCTCCCGGTTTGAAAATATGACAATAATTTGTAAAAAGCAACAGTTAAACATAAAAACAAGCCGTTAAAGGGTGAAAACCCAAACCACCCACCAAACGTCCCCGTAGGGGGCACGAACACCTCGCACGTGACCAATGTAACTTGTTGGAACTGACCGCGTAGTCACGGGTCTCCCGGTTTGAGAGTATGACGATAAATTGAAAAAATCACACTTAGAGTTAAAAACATTTTGTTAAAGGCTGAAAACCCAAACCAACCCCCAAACGAACCCGTAGGAGGCACGAACACCTCGCACGCGACCAATGTAACTTGTAGGAATTGATTGCGTAGTCCTGGGTCTTCTAGTTTGAGAGTATGATGATAATTTACAAAAATTAGACATAGAGTTAAAAACATGTCGTTAAAGGGTGAAAACCCAAACCACCACCCAAACGACCCCGTAAGGGCACGAACACCTCGCACGGAACCAATGTAACTTGCTGAAACTGACCGCGTAGTCTCGGGTCTTGACAACATGGCGATAATTTGGAAAAATCAACACTTAAACTGAAAAACAAGTCGTTAAAGGGTGAAAACCCAAACCACCCCCCAAACGACCCCGTAGGAGGCACGAACACCTCGAACGGAACCAATGTAACTTGTAAGAACTGACCACTTAGTCCCGGGTCTCCCAGTTTTTTGAGTATGATGATAATTTGCAAAAAACATACTTAGAGTTAAAAACAGGCCGCTAAAGGGTGAAAACCCAAACCACCCACCAAATGACCCCGTAGGAGGCACGAACACCTCGCACGGGACCAATGTAACTTGTAAGAACTGACCGCGTAGTCTCGGGTCTCCCGATATGAGAGTTTGTCGTTAATTTGTAAAAATCACACTTAGTTAAAAACATGTCGTTAAAGGGTGAATACCCAAACCTGCCCCCAAACGACCCCGTAGGAGGCACGGACACCTCGCACGGGACCAATGTAACTTGTAGGAACTGATCGCGTAGTTCCGGGTCTCCCGGTTTGAGAGTATGACGATAATTTACAAAAATCATACTTAGAGTTAAAAATAGGCCGTTAAAGGGTTAAAACACAAATCGGCCCCCAATCGACCCCGTACGAGGCACGAACACCTCGCACGGGACCAATGTAACTTGTACGAACTGACAGCGCAGTCCCGGGTCTCCCGGTTTGTGAATAGGACCATAATTTGCAAAAATCAATACTTAAACTTAAAAACATTCCATTAAAGGGTGAAAACCCAAATCAGCCCCCAAACTACCCCGTAGGAGGCACGGACACCTCGCACGGGACCAATCTAACTTGTAGGAATTGACCGCGTAGTTTCGGATCTCCCGATTTGAGAGTATGATGAAAATTTGCAAAAATCACACTTAGACTTAAAAACATGCCGTTAAAGGGTGAAAACCCAAACCAACCCCCAAACGAACCCGTAGGAGGCACGAACACCTCGCACGGGACCAATGTAACTTGTAGGAACTAACCGCGTAGTCCCGGGTCTCGCGATTTGAGAGTATGACGATAATTTTCAAAAATCACACTTAGAGTTAAAAATAAGCCGTTAAAGGGTGAAAACCCAAACAAACCCCAAACGACCCCATATGAGGCACGGACACCTCGTACGGGACCAATGTAACTTGTAGGAACTGACCGCGTATTCCCGAGTCTCCCGGTTTGAGAGTATGACGATAATTTGCAAAAATCAGCACTTAAACTTAAAAACAAGTCGTTAAAGGGTGAAAACCCAAACCACCCCCCAAACGACCCCGTAGGGGGCACGAACACCTCGCACGGGACCAATGTAACTTGTTGGAACTGACCGCTTAGTCCCGGGTCTCCCGGTTTGAAAATATGACAATAATTTGTAAAAAGCAACACTTAAACTTAAAAATAAGCCGTTAAAGGGTGAAAACCCAAACCACCCACCAAACGACCCCGTAGGGGGCACGAACACCTCGCACGTGACCAATGTAACTTGTTGGAACTGACCGCATAGTCCCCGGTCTCCTGGTTTGAGAGTATGACGATAAATTGAAAAAATCACACTTAGAGTTAAAAACATTCCGTTAAAGGCTGAAAACCCAAACCAACCCCCAAACGAACCCGTAGGAGGCACGAACACCTCGCACGCGACCAATGTAACTTGTAGGAATTGATTGCGTAGTCCTGGGTCTTCTAGTTTGAGAGTATGATGATAATTTACAAAAATTAGACATAGAGTTAAAAACATGTCGTTAAAGGGTGAAAACCCAAACCACCACCCAAACGACCCCGTAAGGGCACGAACACCTCGCACGGAACCAATGTAACTTGCTGAAACTGACCGCGTAGTCTCGGGTCTTGACAACATGGCGATAATTTGGAAAAATCAACACTTAAACTGAAAAACAAGTCGTTAAAGGGTGAAAACCCAAACCACCCCCCAAACGACCCCGTAGGAGGCACGAACACCTCGAACGGAACCAATGTAACTTGTAAGAACTGACCACTTAGTCCCGGGTCTCCCAGTTTTTTGAGTATGATGATAATTTGCAAAAAACATACTTAGAGTTAAAAACAGGCCGCTAAAGGGTGAAAACCCAAACCACCCACCAAATGACCCCGTAGGAGGCACGAACACCTCGCACGGGACCAATGTAACTTGTAAGAACTGACCGCGTAGTCTCGGGTCTCCCGATATGAGAGTTTGTCGTTAATTTGTAAAAATCACACTTAGTTAAAAACATGTCGTTAAAGGGTGAATACCCAAACCTGCCCCCAAACGACCCCGTAGGAGGCACGGACACCTCGCACGGGACCAATGTAACTTGTAGGAACTGATCGCGTAGTTCCGGGTCTCCCGGTTTGAGAGTATGACGATAATTTACAAAAATCATACTTAGAGTTAAAAATAGGCCGTTAAAGGGTTAAAACACAAATCGGCCCCCAATCGACCCCGTACGAGGCACGAACACCTCGCACGGGACCAATGTAACTTGTACGAACTGACAGCGCAGTCCCGGGTCTCCCGGTTTGTGAATAGGACCATAATTTGCAAAAATCAATACTTAAACTTAAAAACATTCCATTAAAGGGTGAAAACCCAAATCAGCCCCCAAACTACCCCGTAGGAGGCACGGACACCTCGCACGGGACCAATCTAACTTGTAGGAATTGACCGCGTAGTTTCGGATCTCCCGGTTTGAGAGTATGATGAAAATTTGCAAAAATCACACTTAGACTTAAAAACATGCCGTTAAAGGGTGAAAACCCAAACCAACCCCCAAACGAACCCGTAGGAGGCACGAACACCTCGCACGGGACCAATGTAACTTGTAGGAACTAACCGCGTAGTCCCGGGTCTCGCGATTTGAGAGTATGACGATAATTTTCAAAAATCACACTTAGAGTTAAAAATAAGCCGTTAAAGGGTGAAAACCCAAACAAACCCCAAACGACCCCATATGAGGCACGGACACCTCGTACGGGACCAATGTAACTTGTAGGAACTGACCGCGTATTCCCGAGTCTCCCGGTTTGAGAGTATGACGATAATTTGCAAAAATCAGCACTTAAACTTAAAAACAAGTCGTTAAAGGGTGAAAACCCAAACCACCCCCCAAACGACCCCGTAGGGGGCACGAACACCTCGCACGGGACCAATGTAACTTGTTGGAACTGACCGCTTAGTCCCGGGTCTCCCGGTTTGAAAATATGACAATAATTTGTAAAAAGCAACACTTAAACTTAAAAATAAGCCGTTAAAGGGTGAAAACCCAAACCACCCACCAAACGACCCCGTAGGGGGCACGAACACCTCGCACGTGACCAATGTAACTTGTTGGAACTGACCGCATAGTCCCCGGTCTCCTGGTTTGAGAGTATGACGATAAATTGAAAAAATCACACTTAGAGTTAAAAACATTCCGTTAAAGGCTGAAAACCCAAACCAACCCCCAAACGAACCCGTAGGAGGCACGAACACCTCGCACGCGACCAATGTAACTTGTAGGAATTGATCGCGTAGTCCTGGGTCTTCTAGTTTGAGAGTATGATGATAATTTACAAAAATCAGACTTAGAGTTAAAAACATGTCTTTAAAGGGTGAAAACCCAAACCACCACCCAAACGACCCCGTAGGGGCACGAACACCTCGCACGGAACCAATGTAACTTGCTGAAACTGACCGCGTAGTCTCGGGTCTTGACAACATGGCGATAATTTGGAAAAATCAACACTTAAACTGAAAAACAAGTCGTTAAAGGGTGAAAACCCAAACCACCCCCCAAACGACCCCGTAGGAGGCACGAACACCTCGAACGGAACCAATGTAACTTGTAAGAACTGACCACTTAGTCCCGGGTCTCCCAGTTTTTTGAGTATGATGATAATTTGCAAAAAACATACTTAGAGTTAAAAACAGGCTGCTAAAGGGTGAAAACCCAAACCACCCACCAAATGACCCCGTAGGAGGCACGAACACCTCGCACGGGACCAATGTAACTTGTAAGAACTGACCGCGTAGTCTCGGGTCTCCCTATATGAGAGTTTATCGTTAATTTGTAAAAATCACACTTAGTTAAAAACATGTCGTTAAAGGGTGAATACCCAAACCTGCCCCCAAACGACCCCGTAGGAGGCACGGACACCTCGCACGGGACCAATGTAACTTGTAGGAACTGATCGCGTAGTCCCGGGTCTCCCGGTTTGAGAGTATAACGATAATTTACAAAAATCATACTTAGAGTTAAAAATAGGCCGTTAAAGGGTTAAAACACAAATCGGCCCCCAGTCGACCCCGTACGAGGCACGAACACCTCGCACGGGACCAATGTAACTTGTACGAACTGACAGCGCAGTCCCGGGTCTCCCGGTTTGTGAATAGGACCATAATTTACAAAAATCAATACTTAAACTTAAAAACATGCCATTAAAGGGTGAAAACCCAAATCAGCCCCCAAACTACCCCGTAGGAGGCACGGACACCTCGCACGGGACCAATCTAACTTGTAGGAATTGACCGTGTAGTTTCGGATCTCCCGGTTTGAGAGTATGATGATAATTTGCAAAAATCACACTTAGACTTAAAAACATGCCGTTAAAGGGTGAAAACCCAAACCAGCCCCCAAACGAACCCGTAGGAGGCACGAACACCTCGCACGGGACCAATGTAACTTGTAGGAACTAACCGCGTAGTCCCGGGTCTCGCGATTTGAGAGTATGATGATAATTTTCAAAAATCACACTTAGAGTTAAAAATAAGCCGTCAAAGGGTGAAAACCCAAACCAACCCCAAACGACCCCATAAGAGGCACGGACACCTCGTACGGGACCAATGTAACTTGTAGGAACTGACCGCGTATTCCCGAGTCTCCCGGTCTGAGAGTATGACGATAATTTGCAAAAATAAGCACTTAAACTTAAAAACAAGCCGTTAAAGGGTGAAAACCCAAACCACCCCCCAAACGACCCCGTAGGGGGCACGAACACCTCGCACGGGACCAATGTAACTTGTTGGAACTGACCGCTTAGTCCTGGGTCTGCTGGTTGGATAATATGACGATAATTTGTAAAAATCAACACTTAAACTTAAAAATTAGTCGTTAAAGGATGAAAACCCAAACCACCCACCAAACGACCCCGTAGGGGGCATGAACAACTCGCACAGGACCAATATAACTTGTTGGAACTCACCGCGTAGTCCTGGGTCTCTCGGTTTGAGAGTATGATGATAAATTGCAAAAATCACACTTAGAGTTAAAAACATTTCGTTAAAGGCTGAAAACCCAAACCAACCCCCAAACAAACCCGTAGGAGGCACGAACACCTCGCACGGGACCAATGTAACTTGTAGGAATTGATCGCGTAGTCCCGGGTCTCCCAGTTTGAGGGTATGATGATAATTTGCAAAAATCAGACTTAGAGTTAAAAACATGTCGTTAAAGGGTGAAAACCCAAACCACAGCCGAAACGACCCCGTTGGGGCACGAACACCTCGCGCAGAACCAATGTAACTTGTAGGAGCTGATCGCGTAGTCCCGGGTCTCCCGGTTTGAGAGTATGACAATAATTTACAAAAATCAGCACTTAAACTTAAAAACAAGCCGTTAAAGGGTGAAAACCCAAACCACCCCCCAAACGACCCCGTAGGGGGCACGAACACCTCGCACGGGACCAATGTAATTGTTAGAACTGACCGCTTAGTCCCGGATCTCCCGGTTTGAGAATATAACAATAATTTGCAAAAATCAACACTTAAACTCAAAAACATGCCGTTAAAGGGTGAAAACCTAAACCAGCTCCCAAACGACCCCGTAGGAGGCACGAACAACTCGCACGAGACCCATGTTACTTGTTAGTACTGACCGCGTAATCCTGGGTCTCCCGATTTGAGAGTATGATGATAATTTGTAAAATCACACTTAGAGTTAAAAATATGCCGTTAAAGGGTAAAAATCCAAACCAACCCCCAAATGAACCCGTAGGAGGCACGAACACCTCGCACGGGACCAATGTAACTTGTAGGAACTGACCGCGTAGTGTCGGGTCTCCCGGTTTGGTAGTATGACCATAATTTGAAAAATCTCACTTAGACTTAAAAACATACCGTTAAAGGGTGAAAACCCAAACCAGCCTCCAAACGACCCCGTAGGAGGCATGAACACCTCGAACGGGACCAATATAACTTGTAAGAACTGACTGCGTAGTCCCGGGTCTTCCAATTTGAGAGTATGACTATAATTTGCAAAAATCACACTTAGAGTTAAAAACATGCCGTTAAAGGGTGAAGACCAAAACCGCCCACAAACGACCCCGTAAGAGGCACGAACACCTCACACGGGACCAATGTAACTTATAGGAACTGACAACGTAGTCTCGGGTCTCCTGATTTGTGAATAGGATGATAATTTACAAAAATCAACACTTTAACTTAAAAACATGCCGTTAAAGGGTGAAAACCCAAACTCGCCCCCAAACGACCCCGTAGGAAGCACGAACACCGCACATAGGACCAATGTAACTTGTTGGAACTGACCGCATTGTCCCGGGTCTCCCAGTTTGAGAGTATGACGATAGTTTGCAAAAACCACACTTAGTGAAAAACATGCCGTTAAAGGGTGAAAACCTAAACCAACCCCCAAATGATCATGTAGGAGGCACGAACACCTCGCACAGGACCAATGTAACTTTTAGGAACTGACCGCGTTGTCTCGGGTCTCCCGATTTGAGAGTATGACGATAATTTGTAAAAATCACACTTAGACTTAAAAACATGTCGTTAAAGGGTGAAAACCCAAACCAGCCCCCAAACGACCCCGTAGGAGGCACGAACACCTCGCACGGGACCAATGTAACTTGTTGGAACTGATCGCGTTGTCCCGAGTCTCCCAATTTAAGAGTATGATCATAGTTTTCAAAAATCACACTTAGTTAAAAACATGTCGTTAAAGGGTGAAAACCTAAACCAGCCCCCAAACGATCCTGTAGGAGGCACGAACACCTCGCACGGGACCAATGTAACTTGTAGGAACTGACTGCGTAGTCTCGGGTCTCCCAATTTGAGAGTATGACGATAATTTGTAAAAATACACTTAGACTTAAAAACATGTCGTTAAAAGGTGAAATCCCAAACTAGCCCCCAAACGACCCCGTAGGAGGCACGAACACCTCGTACGGGACCAATGTAACTTGTAGGAACTGATCGCGTAGTCCCGGGTTTCCCGGTTTGAAAGTATGACGATAATTTCTAAAAATTACACTTAGTTGAAAACATGCCGTTAAAGGGTGAAAACCTAAACCAACCCCCAAACGACCCCGTAGGAGGCATGGACACCTCGCACGGGACCAATGTAACTTGTAGGAACTGACCGCATAGTCCTGGGTCTCCCGATTTGAGAGTATGATGATAATTTGCAAAAATCACACTTAGAGTTAAAAACAGGTCATTAAAGGGTGAAAACCCAAACCGACCCCCAATCGATCCTATAGGAGGCACGAACACCTCGCACGGGACCAATGTAACTTGTAGGAACTGACAGCGTAGTCTCGGGTCTCCCGGTTTGTGAATAAGACGATAATTTTCAAAAATCAACACTTAAATTTAAAAACATGCCGTTAAAGGGTGAAAACAAAAACCGGCCCCCAAACGACCCCGTAGGAGGTACGAACACCTCGCATGGGACCAATGTAACTTGTAGGAACAAGCCGCGTAGTCCCAGGGCTCCTGGTTTGAGAGTATGACGATAATTTTCAAAAATCACACTTAGAGTTAAAAATAGGAAGTTAAAGGGTGAAAACCCAAACCGGCCCCCAATCGACCCCGTACGAGGTACGAACACCTCGCACTGGACCAATGTAACTTGTAGGAACTGACCGCGTAGTCTTGGGTCTCCCGGTTTGTGAATTGGATGATAATTTGCAAATATCAACACTTAAACATAAAAACATGCCGTTAAAGGGTGAAAATCCAAACCACCAACCAAACGACCCCGTAGGAGGCACGAACACCTCGCACGGGACGAATGTAACTTGTAGGAACTGATCACGTAGTCCCGGGTCTCACGGTGTGAGAGTATGATGATAATTTGCAAAAATCACACTTAGACTTAAAAACAAGCCGTCAAGAGGTGAAAACCCAAACCGGCCCCCAAACGACCCCGTAGGAGGCACGAACACTTCGCACGTGACCAATGTAACTTAGAGGAACTGACCGCGTAGTCCCGGGTCTCCCGGTTTGAGAGGATGACGATAATTTGCAAAAATCACACTTAGAGTTAAAAACAGGCCATTAAAGGGTGAAAACCCAAACCGCCCCCCAAATAACCCCGTAGGAAGCACGAACACCTCGCACGGGACCAATGTAACTTGTAGAAATTGACCGCATACTCTCGGTTCTCTCGATTTGAGAGTATGACGATAATTTGTAAAAATCACACGTAGAGTTAAAAACAGGCCATTAAAGGGTGAAAACCCAAACCAGCCCTCAATCGACCCCGTAGGAGGCACGGACACCTCGCACGGGACCAATGTAACTTGTAGGAACTGACAGCGTAGTCTCGGGTCTTCCGGTTTGTGAATAGGACGATAATTTACAAAAATCAACACTTAAACTTAAAAACACGTCGTTAAAGGGTGAAAACCCAAACCGGCCCCAATCGACCCCGTAGGAGGCATGAACACCTCTCACGGGAACCATGTAACTTGTAGGAACTGATCGCGTAGTCCCGGGTCTCCCGATTTGTGAGTATGACGATAATTTCCACTCATATATGTAATTTTTTTGCTTTGAGTATTTTTTTTTTTGTAAATTATTGGGTTACTAATATCATATCTTTTTTGTATTCTATTTTTTTTTTGCAGGATAATAGTTTATCGTTGGCTTTTATTCACGTGGAACACACAAAGAACTCAATGGTTTACAACAAGGGGTTTACTAATGAGTCCATTTTTTGTGTCATGACCGTACGGTCTTTTGTTGTTTTATTATTGACTTTGATGGCCATGAGGGCTTTTGTAGGTTAATTGTTATATTTTGTGGCCGTGCGGGCTTTATGTTAGCCAGGTTTTGTATTAACAGGTTTTGGAATGTCCAAAAAATAGAGGAAACTCTGCCCAATTTTTTTGGGCCTATGAGCGGTTAAAGACTTGTAATATTTTGAAGTTTGTACGTACATTAGTTTATTAATAACGCGCAAGATTATTAATTTGTGAATTTTGTGCTTTCAAATAATTTTTTTTTAAATAAAAAAATTGGCACAGTTCAAAATCGTGGCAAAAGTGTATCATATTTTGGCACGGTTTTGAACTGTGCCAAATTTTTTCAAACTGTGCTGAATCTGGTACAGTTAAAAACTGTTCCAAAAGTGTGCCAGAAATATCAAATTCTGGCACGGTTTAAAAGTGTGCTAGAAGTGTTCCTATTTTGTTGAATCTGGCACAGTTAAAAACTGTGCCAAAAGTGTGCCAAAAATATCAAATTCTGGCACGGCTCAAAAGTGTGCCAGAAGTGTTCCTGTTTGGCTGAATCTGACACAGTTAAAAACTGTGCCAGAAATACCAAATTCTGGCATGATTTAAAAGTGTGCCAGAAGTGTTCCTGTTTGGCTGAATCTGGCACACTTTTTAGCCGTGCCAGAAAAAAATTCCCATTTTGGAACACCTGATTCTGGCACAGTTCAAAACCGTGCCAGATTTGATCTGGCACAGTTTTAAACTGTGCCAGAATCCTATTTTTGTTGTAGTGCGCCGCGGAGGGAGAAATGATCCTTTGGGTCCCGCGCATCCCCTCCCGGGAGAGTGCTTCGGCCGGCGTCGATTTGTGAGGTGTGAAAATGTAGAGAGATCCAAAGTCGCCAGTCTATTTTTCTCAAAACAGACAAAAGAAAAAGGGGAAGCCACCCCGAAGGATGGCATCCAAAGACATACTGGTGCGTGCAAAACCAAAATGGTTCGAGAAGGGTTCGGAAGCTTAGTTACGAAATGGGAAGGTGTTAGGCACCCATTCCGCCCTTTCGGTCTCTCATGGATATTTGCTATTTTCCTTTATGTTTTCCCCCGTGATATGTGTGCATGTGTATATATAAAATGGAGGTAGGAATCCTCGACTTGTATCATGGAAAAGATAAAGAGAGTCTCCGTAGGAAGGTATAAGAATAATATTAGAAAATAAGATTTATGCGATTACCCCTACGTTGATTGTTATAATGGAACGATAACGCATATGGAGTAATACGCCACTAAGAACAAATATATAGAATATAAGAAAAATGGATTTAGAGAAAATAGAAAAAGAGAGAAAAGGTAAGAAAAAGGACTCGAGTCTCGAGTTTTACCCCGAGACGCCTACGTAACCTATAAAGGCATCAAAGTCCACGTAGTTCGCATACAAAACAAGGGGTGGGGTTTATCCCATAAATAAAAATGGTGAATCTCTTATTTGTGAGTGTGTGTGTGTGTAAAAAAGTGTTTTAGTTGTGAGAAAAGTGTGGAAAAAGTGTGAGAATCCCTATTTGGAATTTGTGAGCAAACCCTCTTTTTCTTATTTTTTGGGGTTTTATTTATATGAAAATAAGATATGTGCAATAATACTACATAAAAAGGTATGTTAGGATATGGGAAATAAGATAATAAAAGTGCTTAAGTAATAAAACAAGTTATTGCAAATTCAAGAAGATTTGAAGAGAAAGGTGAGATATATGGACCTTATTGGAGACTTGAAGCTTGATCTTGAATGTTGAAAAATAGCCCTTGCACTTGGATGATGATGGAGAGTGGTTAATTCATCAAGTTTGATGAAAGGGATGATGAAAAGTGGAAGTGAAAAAGGGATTTGGAAGTTGAAATCACGCTACCTTCGAGAGAGGTTTTTGGGACTTGCTGAGAGTGATTTCCTTCTGATCTGGGATCCCCTTTGAAAATGAGGTGAAAAACTCCTTTTTATAGGCCCAGGGGGCTGCTGATTGGCATAGAGCTCTTCCTGCCTATCGGCAGGAAGGTGCCGATAGGCAGGTTCTGGAACCTGCCGTTTGGTAGTGTGTTTCAGGCTTTTTCGGAAAATCGGTCGCCGAGGGTGAACCGTTGGTCAGAATTGTGCATGGGGCATACCATTGGAAAGGTAATTCAGAGACCTTCGAAATTCCTTTGGACCGCTCCCGAGTTCGGTAGTTGAATTTGGGTCAAATATGGCTCGAAAGCGTTTGTCGGTCCATTGGACGGGGAATCGCGCGGACGCAAACGGATCGTTCGTCCGCATGATAAGTTTGAATTGTACAAGGGGCATAATATTGGAAAGGTTAGAAGATTTACTTCCACATTCCGAAGAGTTTGACCCCGTATGGAGAGTTTACTTTGGGCAATCGGGCCCGAGAAGCATTTGGTGACCTCTCGGAGTCAAACGGATCGTTCGTCTGCATGGAAAGTTAAAATTGTGCATGGGATGGACCTTTGGAAAGGGTATTTAGGCCCCTTCGAAGATTCATTCATCCTCGATTGAGTTAAAGAGTTGACTTAGGCCAAACAGAGCCCGAGAGCGCCCGGTGGCCTCTAGGTCAGGCTTCGGATGCAAACGGATCGTTCTTCCGCATGGTAAGTCAAACCGCGCACGGGATGGACATTTGGAAAGGGTATTCAATGCCCTTTGAAGATTCATTCAGTATCAGTCAAAATGAGGAGTTTGACTTTTGGTCAAACCGAGCCGAGGAGTGCCCAATGGATTCCAGATCAGTGCTCGGGACATGACCTGGGTCTGCGGTGATGAGTGGAGGTACTAGGAACCTAAAGAGAGTTAGGGGGTAACAGAATGAGGTGTCTACAGAGCCCCTAGATGGGTGAGTTCGGAACAAATGATAGCCGTCGATTAGACACCGCATGATGCTTCTGAGAGAGTATGGTCGATTCAGAGGGTTGAGGCCGATTCTGAGGACCTAAGGAGCGTGTTAGGGATGATCAATTCTGTGGATCAAAGCTGAATCTGCGGTCTTGGGGTAAAAGTTTGATAATCGAGGTTAATTTTGACCTAATGATTGGTGACAATCGAGGACCGGAATCAATTCTGATCCAACTCGGGTGATGATCCAAGACCGAGGTCAATTTTGACCCAAGAGTGGTGACGATCGAGGACCGAGGTCAATTCTGACCTAACTTAGGTTACGATCCAAGACCGGGGCCAATTCTAACCCAAGAGTGGTGACAATCGAGGCCCGGGATCAATTCTGACCCAACTTGGGTGACGATCCAAGACCGGGTCCAATTCTGACCCAAGAGTGGTGACGATCTAGGACGGAGGTCAATTCTGACCTAATTCAGGTGACGATCCATGATTGGGGTCAATTCTGACCCAAGAGTGGTGACAACCGAGGACCGAGGTCAATTCTAACCTAACTCAGGTGACGATCCAAGATCGGGGAAAATTCTGATCCAAGAGTGGTGACGATCGAGGACCGAGGTCAATTTTGACCTAACTCAGGTGACGATCCAAGACTGTGGTCAATTCTGACCCAAGAGTGGTGACGACCGAGGACCGAGGTCAATCCTGACCTAACTCCGATGATGATCCAAGACCGGGGCCAATTCTGACCCAAGAGTGGTGACAATCGAGGACCGAGGTCAATGCTGACCTAACTCAGGTGACGATCCAAGACCAAGGTTAATTCTGACCCAAGAGTGGTGACGACCAAGGACCGAGGTCAATTCTTACCTAACTCCGGTGACGATCCAAGATCGGCGACAATTCTGACCCCGGAGTGGTGACGATCAAGGACCGAGGTCAATTCCGACCTAACTCAGGTGACGATCCAAGACCGGGGTGTAATACCCTGTATTTTTATGCTATATTAATTTGGGGATTTATTAAATTTAATGTGAATTAATTATTTAATAAAAATCCAGAAATTAATTATGTTTTAATTATTAACGTGATGAGAGTTAGTAATTATGGGAAAATTGTTGAATATTACTAATGAGCAAAGTAATATATAATATTGGTTATATTAAAGGTCACGAGTGAATAAAATGACAATTTTAGATTTTTGAGTCGGGACGCGCCCGTGTCGCGTCGGGACTAAATATTGATGAATAAAAGTAAATATATTATAAGTCACTGGTATGGTAATTTTGAGTGCCCCAACGCGTTCGTAAGGGTTCAGATAGTCAGAAAAGTGTAACCGGGGGTTTAGTTTGGGTCTCGGGGTGTTTTTAGGCCTATTTAACACCTCGGGAGGGCATTTTGGACATTTTACATTTTTGGGTAATTAAACCCACGAAAATTCAAGGGATATATCAGATGTCTAAGGTTGTCTTCTAGGGTTAGAACAACCAAAGACAAGTGATGGCCATAGGAGAGGGGAGGAAAGAGCTTCCAAAGTAATACAAGGCCCAAAATCCATCCGTTTGCACCGCCACCACCACCAACGCGTAGATCGCGCGACGGGGAACGCAACCACACCAAATACGTCATCAAACCAGAACGTCAAAAATTCCAGGCAAGTATTTATGTTGCTTATTTCGTTAATGCATCACTCATGTTAGTCTAGGAATGATTAGGATGAGTTTTATGGAAGAAAACCCAAAAAATTGAAGTAGGAAATCGCCTGTAGTAATGGTTTAAATGATAATCTTGAAACTCATTCATATGTAGAGGTTGTATTACGAAATTTAGAATTTATACTGATGAACGAATTGATGTTGATTAGGTTCTCTAATTGAAAATTTGGGAATTAGTGTTCTTACGAAGTAATTTGGGGATTTCATGTAATCTAAATGATTTTTGATAAATTAATGATTTTAGGAAGTTATTAATGTTATATGATCATGGTATTATTGATTGGGATTGAAGAGGAAGCGTTTGGGATTAAACTATAGAGGTTTTTAGGCTTAAAAATCGTGAAAAACGAATCTGCCAAAGGTTGAAGACGAAATAGTGTAGTTCGCGTACAAGTCGTTCGA
This sequence comes from Sambucus nigra, assembly GCA_949130495.1. Taxonomy (NCBI): domain Eukaryota; kingdom Viridiplantae; phylum Streptophyta; class Magnoliopsida; order Dipsacales; family Adoxaceae; genus Sambucus; species Sambucus nigra. The sequence goes on along the minus strand of OX422219.1, from coordinate 450,439,712 downwards.
GCGATATATCAATGTCGCGCGAAGTCGTTCGAGCGAGATGTACATGTCGCGCGAAGTCGTTCGAGCGACACGTGGAAGTCGTTCGAGCGAGAACCATTCTGGTTCGAGCGAGATTTTTAATTTTTTTTTTAAAAAAATTCCTATTTTACCCCTATTTTAGAAATCAGTTAATTTGAGTGAGGAAAACCAGTATTCAAGGAATTCAGATTAGTACAAGGTTTTGGGGGTTGTGTAGGGTAGAAATTTTAGTATTTGGGACGGTGAGATTACTTTAAAGATCACGAGAGAGAGATAACTGTAAATAACGATGTGAGTCCGTTATATGGGATAACTGAGTAAAAATGTCTTTATAACAAGAAGTTGTAATTATAAATTGTGGGTACACCAAATTGAAAAATGTGAATAAGTGTTGTATATATATGACTATGTGATTGTGCATATACTATCTATGTGTGAAAATCATGCCCACGCTACTTGCTATCCCTGAGGTTACCGCGCTGGGACAGTCTTATCTTGAATGGGCCTTCATGGGGGATATTGACTCGTACCCTAGAAGATAGGAATCCTGGGTACGGGCTATCAGATCAATAGTCGGACGTTCCTAAGAGACGTGAGGGTATGTACTGACCTCTTGGTGTTGGAAACTATGATTCACCTCACTATTGTTTATGTTTTGTTTAATACAGTTCGAGAGTGATTCCGAACTTGTATTTCCCTTAGTACGAGTGATACGGGGATTGGATAGCAGAGTATGCCCGCACCATAATTTTTATGTGGGGTTCCGTTAGAATATATATATTATACGAGTATTTAATATATATATATGAAAATTCTGAAATGTGGAACTTCCTATTGTGTTTAAGGTAAGTAAGAAATGAATGATGATTTCAAATTGAATATACTTGTTTTGAAAAGTATAATATGATACTAGAAAATTTTATTAATAAATAAAGTTAAAATGAGAGCTTTGTTACTAAATGAAATTATCATTTAAAACCATTATGTTGTTCAGTTTTAAATATTACGAGTAACCTAAGATAAGTTAAATCATTGGGAAGATTAGTGCGATATATGAGAAGATAAACCGTTGGGAAGGTTAGTGCGATAGGTGTGCACATTAGAAGAGAGGTGAGAATTTCTCAAGAGAGTGTTACACTAATATGTTGTTGCATTGGCCTGTAAACAATTTAAATACTTTTTAAACAAATTTTAAATCATATAAACTATCGGGCTCTGACCCGTTTCTATTTCTCTCTCTTGTATATATATATATATGTATATATTACAGGTGCCCAGCCACATGGGCGTCTTGCTTAGGATCTCTTGGAAGGAACGTGCTGCAGCTTTGGTGGGAGTTCCAGGCCTCTTTCTTAGACGACTTCATTCATTTAATTCCACTCCTAGCATGTTTATTCAGTTGGGCATGTGTCGCCCATTTCCATTATTCAGTTGTTTATTTGGATTTTGTAATTCAGTTATTTCTAGTATTGTCACTTTGGGATTTATTATTGTCTGGATGTTTTACTTTAATTGTTAATGTTGGGATTTAGTTGTTGAATGTTTAAATTAGTTGGATTATATATTCCTGGATTATTGTGGTGTGATTCATTAAATGTTGAATTGTTGTAAATAATTAAATCTTTGTTTTCAAAATAAAATTTAGAAAATAATGTTTAAAAATGGTTTTGACACTTAGCTTAATTAATTAGGGTGTTTAAATTGGAAAAGTTATTTTTATGATAGTGATCCTAAGAATGAACCAACTTTTCACCTTGATTTTAATTTAATAAAGGAGTGATCGCCCGGTATTTAATTAGGCGGGGTGTCACAGGTGGTATTAGAGCATCATGTTCTAGTGTCCATAGGATCTGTACGGCTTATTTCCCTTTCAGCTTAACATTTTTGCTATAGAGCCCTATTTTAGGATTGTTGTACTATTGCTTTTACGTTTACGTCTTCAGCTATTTCAGATTTGATAATAACTGTAGACTAATAAATTTCTTCACGTTTCAGATGCCTCCGAGACGTGCACCAAAAGATAGGCGTGCCCAAGCCGAGTAGCCAGCAGCTCCGGTGCAGTGGTTCAGCAGGCTCCAGCTGAGCTTCAGGCAGTGGCACCAGTACCTGCACAACTTCCATCTGCATGGGAGCAAGTTAGGGATGCCTTTCAAAAGGTGCATCCCCCTGAGTTCTCTGGTAGTTCAGATATCATCATCGTCAGCCAATGGATGAAAGACAGCTAGCGGCATCTTCATATGTATGAGTGCACCGACGTGCATAAACAGTTGTTGGCTCCCTTTAAGCTCGTGGGAGCCTCTTTGTAGTGGTGGGAGTCCACCACCACCTTGGAGGAGAGAGACACGATCCCCATTCAGTCATTCTGGGAGTGGTTTGATCGCAAGTACTTTCCACCCGCCATGTAGACTGAGATGAGGCGGAAATCACTAAACTTAAAATAGGAGAATTCTACCGTTGCTGAGTATGAGGAGGAGTTCACTAGACTTCTCACCATAGTTCCAGATGAGGCACCCACTGAGGGCAAGAAGATAATTCTTTTTGTGGACGGGTTAGCTTGGAGGATCCGTCAGCACCTTATAGGGAATTTGTCCCAGAGTACTTTCACTGATGTACTCAATGCTGCGTTACTACATTGCCAGGATCACCGCTTCCATCTATAGGGAAGCAAGAGAGTAGTAGAGTCCAGCCAGTAGGGAAGGACCGGAGGTAATAGTGCTAGTGGGGCACCATCTTAAGGACAAACTCATCAGCACAAGCAGAGTTCCCATCAGGGGGACCCTGCTAAGCGATTCCGTTCAGGTGACTCCAGACAGGGATTTTGGTGTTATAGGCATGGCCAGCGGGGCCAGCCTAATCAGCAGGGCCAGCAGGTCCAACATCGACAGCAGCAGGGTCAGCAGCAGGGCCAACAGGGCCAACAGCGTACTCATTAGGGCCAACAGGGCCAGTGGCGGGGAGGTAACGGCCAGCAGGGCTGTGGTAAGCAGGGTCAGAGGGGAGGTAACTTCAGAGGCCGATATTTTGTGTGCAGAAAGCATGGCCATAAGCGCCAGGATTGCCCAGAGGGTGATAGGGCCCCACAGCAGCAGGGTGCCCGTAATGAGCCACAGAGACTACTTTTTCCAATAGCCCTCCCAGCTCCAACCCAGGTGCCAGCCCTACCAGTCGTTCCAGCAGCTCCAGTGCAGCAGGGCCAGTTGCAGTATGGACGTGTCTATAACGTCCACCAGGCAGCAGCTCCACAGGCACCACTCGCGATTGAGGGTATATTTCATATCCATAGTACTATGGGGCGAGTTTTATTTGATACTGGGGCGATGCACTATTTCATAGCTACGCATTTTGCGAAGGCCTTAGGGTTGTTAGCCACGGCAGAGAGTACGGTGATGTGTGTAGACTCACCACTGGGGAGTGCTTCGCTTCTTTTATTTAATACCGGGGAGTGGGGGTAGATATTGGTAGCTTGGTATTACCTGCAGACATGTTAGTCTTAGATATGCATGAGCATGACGTTATTATCGGTATGGATTGGCTCGCTGCTTACAGGGACATGATAGATTGTTTTGGTGAGAGTATTGTCTTTGCCATTCTGGGGCAAGAGATGTTTGTAGTGGCGATGCCTCGCCCAGAGGGAGGCTCGATCGCTCATTTGTATTACATAGAGGAGGATACCTCTAAGGAGGTTGTGATTCCCTTATACTCGATCCCTGTTGTTAGTGAGTATTTCGATATCTTTCAAGAGATACCAGGCCTACCCCCCAGTCGAGAGATAGACTTTGTCATAGATTTATTACTGGATACTAGACCGATAACACGCGCTCTATACCATATGGCTCTGGTAGAGATGCGAGAGTTACGAGATCAGATAGAGCAGCTGTTAGGTCAGGGCTTCATTCGCAGGAGTACCTCACCTTGGGGCACTCCAGTCTTGTTTGTAAGGAAGAGAGATGGCTCACTGAGGTTATGTGTGGACTATCGAGAATTGAACAAGGCCACGATATGGAATAAATATCTTTTACCTCGAATCGATGATCTGTTCGACCAACTGAGGGGAGCAACTTTCTTTTCGAAGATAGATCTGAGGTCGGGGTACCATCAGCTACGTATTAGGGAGACCTATGTTTCAAAGACTTCCTTCTTGACGCGATATGGGTCTTACGAGTTCAGAGTGATGCCATTCGGCCTCACAAATGCTCCAGTCGTGTCCATGGACTTAATGAACCGAGTGTTCAGAGAGTTCTTGAATCAGTTTGTCATCGTCTTCATAGATGACATTTTGATATATTCACACTTCGAGGAGGAGCATGCCGAGAACTTGAGAAAGGTTCTTCAGACTCTACGAGAGCATCAGTTGTATCCTAAGTATGAGAAGTGCGGATTCTGGTTGTGAGAAGTACAGTTCTTGGGGCATGTTGTTTCTGAATAGGGGATAGCGGTTGACCCGAGTAAAGTGTTAGCGGTGAGGGAGTGGGGACAGCCCACGACACCGACGAAAGTCCGTAGTTTCTTGGGTTAGCCGGATACTACAGGAGATTCATTCGGGGATTCTCCAAAATAGCGGGTCCAATGATGAACCTGACTCGCAAAGGGGTACCATATGTTTGGGATGATGCTTGTCAATTTCCTTTCGACGAGTTGAAAGATAAGCTTACTTCAGCACCAGTCCTTACTTTACTGAAACCGAGTGTGGAGTACCTAGTTTACACAGATGCCTCTAAACAAGGACTTGGGGGAGTACTTCAGCAGGAAGAGAAGGCTATAGCTTTTTCCTCCCATAAGCTTAAATCGCATGAGAAGAATTACCCCACCAACGACCTGGAGTTAGCAGCGGCCATTTTTGCATTGAGGATATGGAGGCACTATTTATTGGGGGAGAAATTCCGCTTGTTCATAGACCACAAGTCACTGCAGTACCTGTTCACTCACCGAGAGCTAAATATGCGTCAGCGCAGATGGTTAGAGTTTGTGAAGGACTATCAGTTCGATATACAGTACCATCTGGGGAAGGCCAAGGTAGTTGCTGATGCGTTGAGCCGTAGACCGGTAGACGAGGTAGCGGACGTCTGGAAAGAAAAGTGGAAGGAGTTGGGCCACCAAGATGCAGTAGCCCGTTCCTTCATATCTGTTATGATAGTGACACCCGAGATTGTTATGAGGGTGATACAGGCATAGACCACAGACCCATTTTTCCAGGAGCAGATTGTACGACTTTTAGCTGAGGGTACTGAGTCCTATTCTATTAGTTCTGATGGGGGTTTGAGGTTTAATGGGAGATTGGTGGTTCCAAAAGGAGAAGAATTACGTCATGCAGTGATGACCCAGTCTCACGGGTCCCGATTTGTGGTACATCCTGGAGGGGATAAGATGTACCAGGATATGAGGAGGCAATAATGGTGGAGTGGGATGAATAAGGACATTGCTGAGTTCGTGTCCAAGTGTTCTACCTACCAGCTGGTAAAGGAGGACCATCAGAAATCGTCAGGGTTGCTTCAGCCATTGGAAGTACCCGCGTGGAAGTGGGAAAGAATTTGCATGGATTTTATTACAGGGTTGCCTACATCACAGTGGGGCCACGACTCTATCTAGGTGATTATAGACCGTTTGACCAAGGTAGCTCATTTTCTGCCAGTGCGGATAGACTATACCACGGGTCAGTATGCTCAGTTGTTCATTGCTGAGATTGTCAGATTACATGGGGTGCCCCTGAATATTGTGTCAGATAGAGACAAGATTTTCATGTCACGTTTCAGGGAGAGCTTTCAGGAGGCTATGGGTACTAAGTTGAGATTGAGTTCATCTTATCACCCACAGACAGATGGACAAACAGAGCATACTAATCAGATGTTGGAGGATATGCTACGCATGTGTGTTCTTGATTTTGGAGGAGGTTGGGAGCCACACCTTCCACTGGTAGAGTTTGCTTATAATAAATCTTATCAGTTCACGATTGGCATGAACCCATTTGAGGCTTTGTATGGCAGGCCTTGTTGTTCCCCAACTTATTGGCTCCAGGTGGGGATAACAAGTTGCTAGGGCCAGAGGTGATTCAGGAAACCTCTGCGAAGATTGAGATGATCAGGAGTCGCATTCGAGTAGCCCAGGACAGGCAGAAGATCTACTCCGATGCGAAACGGTTCTTCCGGGAGTTTAATGTGGGGGACCAAGTGTTATTACGTGTATCTCCTATAAAAGGAGTGATGAGGTTCGAGAAGAAAGGGAAATTGGCCCCGAGGTACGTGGGACCATTTCCCATCATCGAGAGGATTGGGCCAGTAGCATACAGATTGGGACTACCAGAGAATTTACATCGCATTCACGGTGTATTCCACATCTCGTCCTTGAGACGATATCTTCGGGATGATATGGCCCATACCCACATTGCAATAGATGAGATATACTTAGAGCCTGACAGATCTTACGAGGAGAGACCGGTGGCTATCCTAGACCATAACGAGAGAAAATTGAGGTCAAAGGTAGTTCCACTTGTACGGGTCCAGTGGGAGCATCATAATGCGGAGGAGTCCACTTGGGAGCGCGAGACAGATATGCGCGAAAGATACCCAAATTTATTCTTGCCTTATTTTTCGAATTTCAAGACGAAATTCCGTTATTAGGGGGAAGTATGTAATACCCCGTATTTTTAAGCTATATTAATTTGGGGATTTATTAAATTTAATGTGAATTAATTATTTAATAAAAATCCAGAAATTAATTATGTTATAATTATTAACGTGATGAGAGTTAGTAATTATGGGAAAATTGTTGAATATTACTAATGAGCAAAGTAATATATAATATTGGTTATATTAAAGGTCACGAGTGAATAAAATGACAATTTTGGAAATTTGAGTCGGGACGCGCCCTTGTCGCGTCGGGACTAAATATTGATGAATAAAAGTAAATATATTATAAGTCGCTCGTATGGTCATTTTGAGTGTGCCAACGCATCCGGAAGGGTCGAGATAGTCAAAAAAGGGTACCCAGGGGTTTAGTTTGGGTCTCGGGGTGTTTTTAGGCCTATTTAACACCCCGGGAGGGCATTTTGGACATTTTACATTTTTGGGTAATTAAACCCACGAAAATTCAAGGGATATATCAGATGTCTAAGGTTGTCTTCTAGGGTTAGAACAACCAAAGACAAGTGACGGACATAGGAGAGAGGAGGAAAGAGCTTCCAAAGCAATCCAAGGCCCAAAATCCATCCGTTTGCACCGCCACCACCACCAACGCGTAGATCGCGCGACGGAGAACGCAACCACACCAAATTCATCATCAAACCAGAACATCAAAAATCCCAGGCAAGTGTTTGTCTTGCTTATTTCGTTAATGCATCACTCATGTTAGTCTAGGAATGATTATGATGAGTTTTATGGAAGAAAACCCAAAAATTTGAGATAGGAAAGCGCATGTAGTAATGGTTTAAATGATAATCTGGAAACCCATTCATATGTAGAGGTTGTTTACAAAATTTAGAATTTATACTAATGATCGAATTGATGTTGATTAGGTTCTCTAATTGAAAATTTCGGAATTAGGGTTCTTACGAAGTAATTTGGGGATTTCATGTAATCTAAATGATTTTTAATGAATTAATGATTTTAGGAAGTTATTAATGTTATATAATCATGATATTATTGATTGGGATTGAAGAGGAAGCGTTTTGGATTAAACTATAGAGGGTTTTAGGCTTAAAAATGATGAAAAACGAATCTGCCAAAGGTTGAAGACGAAACAGTGCAGTTCGCGCGAAGTCGTTCGAGCGAGATGTCAATGTCGCACGAAGTCGTTCGAGCGAGATGTACATGTCGCACGAAGTCGTTCAAGCAAAACGTGGAAGTCGTTCGAGCGAGAACCATTCTGGTTCGAGGGAGATTTTTAATTTTTTTTTTAAAAAAAATTCCTATTTTATTAATCGGTTAATTTGAGTGAGGAAAACCAGTATTCGTGGAATTCAAATTAGTACAAGGTTTTTAGGGTTGTGTAGGGTGGCAATTTCAGTATTTGGGACGGTGAGATTACTTTAAAGATCACGAGAGAGAGATAACTGTAAATAACGATGTGAGTCCGTTATACGGGATAAGTGAGTAAAAATGTCTTCAGAACAAGAAGTTGTAATTATAAATTGTGGGTACACCAAATTGATAAATATGAACAAGTGTTGTATATATATGACTATGTGATTGTGCATATACTATCTATGTGTGAAAATCATGCCCGCGCTACTTGCTATCCCTGAGGTTACCGCGCTTGGACAGTATTATCTTGAATGGGCTTTCATGGGGGATATTGACTCGTACCCTAGAAGATAGAAATCCTAGGTACAGGCTATCGGGTCGATAGTCGGAGGGTCCTAAGAGACGTGAGGGTATGTACTGACCTCTTGGACTTGGAAAATATGCTTCGCCTCACTATTGTTTATGTTTTGTTTAATACAGTTCGAGAGTGATTTCGAACTTGTATTTCCCTTAGTACGAGTGATACGGGGATTGGATAGCAGAGTATGCCCGCACCATAATTTTTATGTGGGGTACCATTACAATATATATATTATACGAGTATTTAATATATATATGAAAATTTTGAAATGTGGAACTTCCTATTGTGTTTAAGGTAAGTAAGAAATGAATGATGATTTCAAATTGAATATACTTGTTTTGAAAAGTATAATATGATACTGGGAAACATTATTAATAAATAAAGTTAAAATGAGAGCTTTGTTACTAAATGAAATTATCCTTTTAAACCATTATGTTGTTCAGTTTTAAATCTTACGAGTAACCTAAGATAAGTTAAATCATTGGGAAGATTAGTGCGATATATGATAAGATAAACCGCTGGGAAGGTTAGTGCGATAGGTGTGCACATTTGAAGAGATGTGGGAATTTCTCAAGAGAGTGTCGCACTAATATGTCGTTGCATTGGCATGTAAACAATTTAAATACTTGCTAAACGAATTTTAAATCATATACACTATCGGGCTCTGGCCCATTTCTATTTCTCTCTCTCTCTTGTGTATATACATGTATATATTACAGGTGTCCAGCCACAGGGGCATCTTTCTTGGGATCTCTTGGAAGGAACGTGCTGCAGCTTAGGTGGGAGTTGCAGGCCTCTTGCTTAGACGACTTCATTCATTTGACTCCACTCCTAGCATGTTTATTCAGTTGGGCATGTGTCGCCCATTTCCATTATTCAGTTGTTTATTTGGATTTTGTAATTCAGCTATTTCTAGTTTTGTCACTTTGAGATTTATTACTGTCTGGATGTTTTACTTTAATTGTTAATGTTGGGATTTAGTTGTTGAATGTTTAAATTATTTAGATTATATATTCCAGGATTATTGTGGTGTGATTCTTTAAATGTTGAATTGTTGTAAATAATAAAATCTTTGTTTTCAAAATAAAATTTGGAAAATAATGTTTAAAAGTGGTTTTGACACTTAGCTTAATTAATTAGGGTGTTTAAGTTGGAAAAGTAATTTTTACGACAGTGATGCTAAGAATGAACCAACTGTTCACCTTGATTTTAATTTAATAAAGGAGTGATCGCCCGGTATTTAATTAGGCGGGGTGTCACACGGGGTTAATTCTGACCCAAGAGTGGTGACGACCGAGGACCGAGGTCAATTCTGACCTAATTCAGGTGACGATCCAAGACTAGGGCCAATTCTGACCCAAGAGTGGTGATGACCGAGGACTGAGGTCAATTCTGACCTAACTCAGGTGACGGTCCAAGACTGGGGCCAATTCTGACCCAAGAGTGGTGACGACCGAGGACCAAGGTCAATTCCAACCTAACTCAGGTGACAACCCAAGATCGGGGTCAATTCTGACCCAAGAGCGATGATGACCAAGGACCGAGGTCAATTTCGACCTAACTCAGGTGACGATCCAAAACCGGGGTAAATTTTGACCTAAGAGTGGTGACGACCGAGGACCGAGGTCAATTACGACCTAATTCAGGTGATGATCCAAGACTGGGGCCAATTCTGACACAAGAATGGTGATGACCAAGGACCGAGGTCAATTATGACCTAACCCAGGTGACGATCCAAGACTGGGGGCAATTTTGACCCAAGAGTGGTGACGACCGAGGACGGAGGTCAATTCTGACCTAACTTAGGTGATGATCCAAGATCGGAGCCAATTCTGACCCAAGAGTGGTGACGACTGAGGACCGAGGTCAATTCTGACCTAACTCAGGTGATGATCCTAGACCGGTGTCAATTCTGACCCAAGAGTGGTGACGACCGAGGACCGAGGTCAATTCTGACCTAATTTAGGTGACGATCCAAGACCGGAGCCAATTCTGACCCAAGTGTGGTTACGATCGAGGACCGAGGTCAATGCTGACCTAACTCAGGTGACGATCTAAGATCGGGGCCAATTCTAACCCAATAGTGGTGACGACCGAGGTCAATTCTGACCTAATTCAGGTGACGGTCCAAGATCGGTGTCAATTCTGACCCAAGAGTGGTGACGACCGAGGATCGAGGTCAATTCTGACCTAACTCAGGTGACGATATAAGATCGGGGTCAATTCTGACACAAGAGTGGTGACGACCGAAGATCGAGGTCAATTCTGACCTAACTCAGTTGACGATCCAAGACTGGGTTCAATTCGGACCCAAAAGTGATTGCATTTCCTTAGGAAAAGAAAAGAGTTCCATTGTGGGTACAAATTGGATTTGAGGTTCCGCTGAGGATAGGAATTTGGATTTGAGGTTCCGCTGGGGAAGATTTGGATCGTCCTTTAGGAGAGATCTCATGGGGCGAGTGATTCTTCTAAATTCCGCGGGGAACAAAAAAACATGTGATATTATTTCACACCGGGTAGCCGATGGCTGGGGAGGCTTTGTGTCCTTGTTTTGAGCGGAGGAGTTAATTGTTGGGGAGATAAGCAGTTTGAGGTTGTAAACTCTACTGAGGAGGTGATTAGGTGGTCCGGGCACACTATCCGAGAGGTCGTTTGGGGAAAAAGAGGTTTCGCCTAAAGGAGTGTGAAAGTTTCTTGGTGAAAAGGTTCTAAATCCCTCCTGGGATTTGTAGGAATTTTCTGGAATTTTCCAGGAATTTCTGTACGAAATTTTAAGGGGGTGCCGACCGGCATAGGCTGAGGGATGCCATTCGGCAGTGGCATGGACTTTTGGGCTGCCTCGGGAAGGTGAATGGCCAGTGTCGATCAGTATGGCAGGGGGAGGTGACGATCGGCATAGCGCTTGGAATCCTATATAAAGGGGGAGAATCCCCTTCATTTTTCACAGCTTCTTGCCTTCTCTCTTTCTGCGATTTCTCTCTTCGAATTGTTCTAACGTTCCGATCTTCAAGAAATGGCCGCCTTTGTGAGCACCATTGTCCACCGGGAGTGGTTGATCGTTGATGACTAGGCGAATGTGGATTGGAGGGACAGGGTGCCCCTTGCTTTGGGGAACGAGAATGCTTTCGACGTATTCGAGTCGATTACGGATGAGCGGACCTTGCTGCGGGAGCCACCGCATCATCGCTCCTCGAGAGTGATTCTCGGGGGTTATGTAAGTAACCTGACCTTTGGCATTCCTTTCTTTTTGGGTGATTTTTCTTCTTTTCTTGACCTTTGATGACATTTTTCCCTTTGTCATTCTAATGTTTCTTTGAAGAACATGCGTGCCAGCGGGACGATGGGGCTTAAGGATGTTTGGGAGCATCTCCCACCTATGGTGCGTTGGGTGGTATCATCAGCGGATTTTGGGAGATTGGCGGCTGCGCTGGATGAGTCGCCTCGTTCGACAGCGGTATTGTGTGCTTTGGGGGAGAGGTGGTGGGACACTACCCACACCTTCCATTTTGTCTTCGGGGAGATGACGGTGACTCCCATAGATGTGCAACAACTGTTGGGGCTGGATTATGACGGGGAGCAGATAGAGGCGGTTTGCTCCTTGCCGGTGAGGCCGGAGGCGATATATGCGGTACTTGGTGATGTGAGGAGGATAGTTTTGGGAGACTCTATCCGGATGTCCTTGGTGAAGGATGTTTTGCTGAGCAGGGCGGTTGATGTGGAGGACGAGCTGCAAGTGAGGCAGATGGCCCGATTATTCATCTTGTTGGTGCTGGGAGGTTTCATGGTGGCGTCGAGCGACAACGTCGTCCATTTGTGGTTTCTGCAGTACTTGAGGATGTTTTCGAACATCCCTTTCTATGATTGGGGGAGTCTGACCTTGGCGACCCTTTACTCTTCTTTGGATGCATTCAGTCGGTGCTACCGACAGACTTTTACTGGAGCCACGTATCTCCTTGAGGTATTCTTTACTTTGCGTATTTTCATTTCATGCATTCGCATTTTCCTTTCATGCATTCGCATTTTCCTTAAGCGTCCCTTTTTGCTTGTGAATTCGGACGTGGTTCTATGAGGTAATTGGATGCAACACCCCACTGATTGCTTTGAAGGACGACACTGTTGGGGACTTCTATCGACTGTATCAATGGCGTAAGGCCAACCGACAATCGAAGGGATCTCTCTCCCTGGAGGCGGTGCGTCAGATCTTGAATGGCCTGACCAGTGGTCGGGTAAGGTCCTTTCCTTTTCGGTCTTGCTTTTTGCACCTTCTAATCCTGTGTTGACTCATGCATGCTTGGGTATTTTTAGGTGACCTTGTATCCTTTGGGGACAACCATTCAGGATACGGGGATGACTGGGGTGAATGAATAGATGAGGCGTTTGTTGGCGCATGAGTTTGACCATTCTTGGTATCTCGGGGAGAGGGTGGTTCTCCAAATTACTGAGGAGGAGGTGGTTGTGCCACCCGTGCAGCCTCCTATGTCTATGAGGCAAGAGTGACAGTTGTTGGAGGATGAGAGGATCGAGTCGATGATTGGAGAGTCCTATGCTTTGTACACTGATACGGCTGCACCGTATGATTATATGGAATTTGTCCAGAGCTGGTTGATGGAGCCCAGTATTCATGATGCCTTGCCTTTCCCTCCTGCGAGTTCGAGTCGGGCGGTGGGGTCTTCCCACAGTGGTGGTGGTCCGTCAGTACCTGCGGTGGCGGCGACCTCAGAGGTTTCTTTCGTGCGGTTGCATACTCCTTCGTACAACATTCGGCGGGATGATGGAGGGATAGTGCCGATGCTGCACCGTCCTCTTGCGATGGATCCGGAGGAGCTGGGTTTGACAGAGGAGGTCCTTCGTCTTGCGGTAAACCTTTCGATCCTTTTTCTTCTTTTGATTTCTTTTTCTTGATACTGATTATGCTTTTTCCTTGCAGCAAATCCGGGTGTCGACCACTTGGTTGAGGGACATTAGAGATTGGATATCATCGTCGACTGCCCACATTCGGGATGTTGTCCCTATTCCTTCTTATTTGGTGCCGTTAGCCTCGTCCGGGGAAGACTCTGGCTTGGGTAGTGGGGGAACGTCGTCTCGCCGTAGGGGGAAGAGAGCGCATCACAGGGGTGGAAGCTCTTGAGAGAGAGAGAGAGAGAGAGAGAGAGAATGTCTGAGTCCCGTTTGTTTTTGGCTTTTCTTTCTATTTCCTGGAACATGATGTAACACATAAAATAGATATATGCAATGCAATGTAGTTTTTTACTTTCTTTTATTAAATGATGAATGAATGGATGCATATGCCCTTTTTACTTTGCTACTGAGATCGTAAAAAAGGTATATTTTTGGAAATTTGTGAAGGAAAGTTTTTAACTTAAAAAGGGAAATTATATAAGGAGGAAATGGAATTTTGAAATTCTATTGAGAATATCAATTTTTATTTGAGTTTTCTGATTTGACAATAGAGGAAAAAGGGAAATTTCCCAAAAATGGGGGGGGGGAGGGGTTGCCGATCGGCAAGCACCCTGACATGCCTATCGGTAATTCAGTCCAGTCCCATCAATTGAAAGCTTTAATTGGTACCCTCTTCAGCCTTTGGTACCTTGTGGGGTTGGATTTCCTCCGATATCTACAGGTATTATGTCCCTTGTGAGGATTTCTCAAGTACAAAAAGGGGGTAAGGGTGGAGTGTTTTTATCACACCTTTGTATCCTCATCTGCCTACCCATTATCCAGATGGATCTCCCTAGTAGCATTGAGTTTGTCAATTACCTTAAAGCCTTGGAAGCTATACGCTCTTATAATGTCGACTATGATGCCTTCAACATGTGTCGAGTTTCCTTATGGCGTAATTGACCCTTTGAGTGGAATATGCTGATAGCGGTGGTACAATTCTGCTACCCCGAATACCATGTTTTCCGCTTTGGGTTAGAATAAGTTTGTCCTACCTACGAGGAATTTTCTTCCATACTGGGTGTGAATCCCAGTGTTGCTGCGACTTTACCCGAATTTTCCCGCTCCCCTAGGGATTTGTTGGCCGGGCTTCTTTATATCTTGCCTTCGGCGGCTAGATCGTTGGTCGCTGGAGGAAAGATCTCCCTCCCAACGGTGCTGCAGTGTGTGCATTTGCGGGAAGTAGGTGATGCTGGCTATGCTGGAGCCGTTGTTCTGGGCCTTATTTCAAAATTGCTGGTGACTGGGGAGGTGCAAGTGGACCCTCAACTTGCAGCTATTACCTCATGGATGTCATACCGTCGCAACCCTGTGGCGGGGATACTTGCAGAGACCCTGAATGGCCTGGATGCTTGGAGAGAAGGCCGTTCTGACTTTTTGAGGGGGAGCCCCGTGATGCTGTTCATGTCATTGTCTGAAAGATTCCGCTTGGCGACTCCTCCAGAGTATCCCTTGTTGGTTTTAGCTAACTTCTTTTTGCGCCACTTCATCAGCGTTTTCCTGTATGTTGAGAACTGGGAGAATTGGCTTGTGGAGTATGGGGCTCATGGGCTGTATTGGTCAGTGCCTTGGTGGGGACAGTTGCAACCAGTTTTGGAGCTAGGAGAGTATTCATATGTGCGGCTAGTTGGTCTCAGACAGACCTCTTTTTATTTCCCTTGGCGGCTTCTGCGCCAATTTGGTTGGGCGCAGGTCGTGCCCCCTCGAATCTCAAATTTCTTTCCAGTAGAGGATTTGACTGAGCGCCTACGTCTGTTGCTTGGATGTCTGTGGGAAAATCGGCATCCGTCGACCCGTCCCTCTCAGTCTGTCGGGAAGGTTTGCCATGTCCCCAAAGATTATATGAAGTGGTTGTGGAGGAAAGTTGTCAGCAAAATGTTGGCAGTAGAGACTGGTCAAAGGTGGTTTATTTTATTTGACTCCATGGAAGGGGGTGTTTTTGTCTTTTCGAAGATGTTCAAGGCTCATTGATCCATGGAATGTTTGCGACATTCTATTCAGGCGGGGGAAACTTGGGGTCCTCAGTATGTAGATTATGAGGGTGCAGCTCTTCTGGTAGCTGTGGGTAGGACTCTTGGGGAGTTTATTTGTGTAACAGATGTGGGGGATTTTATCTGGATTTTTATGGTAATAGGGGTAAGGGAGTTATCCGTTCCTTTTTCTTATGTAATTCGTACTGTAATTTCCCATTAATTAAATAAATAAATTTCTGATCATCCTGCTGTGCCTTTTGATGAATTTTGTATTTTGAATTATCTATACCGATCGCTAAGGCATACATAATCGTTTTTTTCAAATAGATGTTTAGAATGAACTGTCATTCTCGGAGGTAGGAAAAGAATATATTTTTGTGAAAAAGAAGGGGTCGGGCTCATATGAGATGTATGAGCTGCCTACGTACCTCTGGGATTTTTTGAAAAGTTTTAAAATAGTTTTTGTGGAGGATCAGGCCCACGTAGTTCTGGAGGATAGGGATATGAAGATTATTTTTTTTTTAAGAATAGAAGGGGGATGAGAAGAGTCGTAGCGCGCTGAGATTTCAGACGAGGGGTAAAATTTCTTGAGACGGTCCACATTGACTGGACGAGCCATTTCTTCCCCGTCTAGGTTAGTGAGCATAGCGGCACCGCCAGACAAGATTTTCTTCACAACGTAAGGGCCACTCCAATTGGGCTTGAATTTTCCTCTGGGGTCCCAGATGGGTTCTATTATCTCCTTGAGGGATAAATCCCCCTCCCAGACACCACGGTCCTTGACTCTTTTGTTGAATGAACGCGCTATTCGGTGATGATATACTTGTATGAGATAAAGAGCTTTTAATCTTCTTTCATCTAGGAGGGCTAGCTCATCGAGACGGCTTTAGCACCAGTCTTCTTCACTAACCTTGCTTTCGAGCATGACGCGTAGCAAGGGTATTTCCAGCTCCACAGGGAGGACAGCTTCCATACCGTAGACCAGAGAGTAAGGGGTAGCCCCATTAGAGGTTCGGATTAAGGTTCGATAGCCCCAGAGGGCGTACGGGATCCGATCGGCCCAATCCCTACAACTTTCGATCAACTTACTGATGATGGATTTGAGGTTCTTGTTGGCGGCCTCAACTGCACCATTGGTCTGAGGTCGATAGGGAGAAGATTTGTGTTTCTGAATCCCATACCCGTTGACTATTTCTGTGATTTCTGCCTCGAAGTGTAAATCGTTATCTGCTACTAGCTCGTACGGGACCCCATATCAGCAGATGATATGTTTCTTGATGAATTTTACCATCTTCTTGGCATTTAATACCGCGTATGACTCAGCCTCGACCCATTTGGTGAAGTAATCGATGGCAACAAGGATGAACTCATGCCCATTTGACGCCTTTGGCGTAACCTTCCCTATGATGTAGATACCCCAGGTGGAGAACGGCCAGGGAGAAGTCATGTTGTATAATTCCCGCGAAGGGAGATATTGGAAATTGGAGAACTGTTGGCATTTAGGGCACCTCCGAACATAGGCGGTGCAATCCTGGGCCATGGTGGTCCAGTAGTAGCCTTGTCAGATGATCTTCTTGGCAAGCATGTGACCGTTCATATGGGACCCGCATTCCCCGCTGTGGATCTTCTGTATTATCTTTTCAATGTCATCCCATGTGATACAGTGCAAATGAGTTCCATCGAAATTCCTCTTGAGTAGTGCTTTATGACAGATGATGTACTGGGCGGCCAGCCTTCAAAATGTAGCTCGGTCGTTCTTGTTAGAACCCTCGGGATACCTATCGTACTTGAGGAGGCACCAAATATCATAGTACCAGTAGTTGACTAGCTCTGGATCTTCGGTGGCGTCGAGCTCAACGTGGTAGCAATGGGTTGGTTTGTCTTGATTTTAAACTAGGAAGGGGGTCATTGTTGTTCCCTCGGGCATGTCGACCATGGACGCCAAGGTAGCGAGAGCATCGACTAGGTTATTCCTTGCTCAGGGTAGGTAATGGAAGGTGATATCTCGGAATTGGGAGGCTAACTCTTTTAAATGGGCATGAAAGGGTTGGAGCTTTTCTTCTTTGACTTTCCACTTTCTGAGCACTTGACCGATGATGAGGGCGGAATCCCCATATACATCAAGGCATTGAATACCTTTCTTGAGGGAGACCTTGAGGCCCACTGTGCATGCCTCGTATTCCATCATGTTATTGGTGTAGGGGAAATTCAACTTGATGGCCAAGGGAGTATGAGAGTCATCCGGGGCAATCAGGAGTATCCCAATGCCGTATCCCTTTTTGCTGGCAGCGCCGTCAAAGAACATTTGCCAACGGGGGTTATCTTGGGCTGTGCAAAGGATATTCTCATCTGGGAATTCCGAGATTTAGACATTAGCCTCTTCTATGGGGTACTCCGCGAGGTAGTCAGAGATAGCTCTTCCTTTAATGGATTTCTATGTGACGTACATGATATCGAACTCAGTTTGGAGCATCAATCATCGGGCCATTTGGTTGGATAAGGCGGGTTTCTCAAGCATGTATTTGATGGGATCCATTCGGGATACGAGTTTGATGGGGAAGGCGAGCATAGAGTGTCGCAACTTTTGGGTGACCCAGACAAGCACGACATATGCTTTTTCTAAAGCAGTGTAGTTGACCTTGTACCCAGTCAATTTGCGACTGGAATAATAGATGGCTCTTTCTTTGCGGGAGTCTTTAATGTATCAGGCTAGCACACCTCCAGCTGCAGTGTCGGTTATGGTTAGGTATAGGAGCAAAGGGAGACCAGGCTGTGGTGGCATGAGAACTGGAGGTTGGGTAAGATATTGTTTGATTCGATCAAAAGCTTCTTGGCAGGCCTCATTCTAAACCTTGGTTGAATCCTTTAGGAGGAGCTTAAAGATTGGTTCATAGGTGGAGGTTAGCTGGCTGATGAACCGGCTGAAGTATTGTAATTTCCCAAGGAAACCAGAGACTTCTTTCTCTGTTCGGGGGGGGGGGGGGGGTGGTGGCATCTCAAGTATGGCCTTCAGCTTGGCGGGATCTGCTCTTATCCCCTTCTCACTGACCATGAATCCTAAGAGTTTTCCCTTTGTAACACCGACGACACACTTCTGTGGATTGAGTCTCATCTGATAATGCCACAGTCATTCGAAGAACTTTTGGAGAGCAGGAGCATGACCTTCTCTAGTTTTGGACTTGAAAATTATATCAGCCACATAAACTTCGACTTCCTTGTGAATCAGATCGTGCAGGATGGTTGTAGCATCCCTCTGGTAGGTAGCCCCAGCATTCTTGAGACCAAATGGCATAAGGGTGTAGCAAAAGGTTCCCCATGGGGTGATGAATGAGGTTTTCTCTTGGTGGTCTGGGTGCATCTTGATTTGGTTGTATCCGGCGAACCCATCGACGAATGACTTGAGAGCATGACTTGCTGTGTTGTCCACGATCATGTCGATATTGGGTAGCGGATAGTCATCCTTCGGAGAAGCTTTGTTTAAATCTCGGTAATCCACACACATCCAAAACTTTCCTCCTGATTTTGGTACTGGTACAATGTTGGCTATCCACGTGGGATATTCGATTACTCGAATGAAACCCATGTTCAACTATTTGACCACCTCTTATTTGACTTTGAGCGACCATTCGGTGCGGAGCTTTCTTAACTTTTGTTTAACCGGCTTGAAATCTGGGAGAGTGTGGATCTCGTGTTGAGCTATTTCTGGATCGATACTAGGCATATCATCATAGGACCATGCGAATACATCCATGAATTCATTTAGCATCCCCTGCTGGACCTTATCCTAATCTCGCACAGTTGGCTACTAGAATCGAGATTAATAACAATATTCTCTTTTTCATTAACTTGAACGTTGTTATATTCTTTATTATTAACCTTATTTAGATCAGTTAAGAGTTGTCCATTTGTAAAATCATCATCATCAAAAGTTTGATTAGAATCCAAGAAGTTAATGTAAGGCACAACAAGATACTCAAAATCTTTGTTTATTTCATTGATAGGAAAAACAACATTGAGAACCTCATCAAAAGAGGTCTCGATTACATTTGAGTAAGGATAGACAACCGTAGATGAAACAGGGTAAACATTGGGGTTAGGGGAGATTTCAAGAGGTAGAGATGGCGCAGCATGCCAATTGAGGAGAGGTGTATCACCAACTTTAATCAGATGAGAGAGGTCCAGTGGTGTGGTGCCTGAATGAACCATGCAGAGTGCTAGCCCCAATGTCTGCAAGTTGAAGGAATCTTCGAAATCATTTTCCTCAGTCTCTTTGATATTTTTGGTAAGCGGTTCTACGCGGTGTGGGAAATTTTTGACCCATGGGTAACTATCTTGGAAAAATATCTCCATTCCAGGCTTCATTTTCTTGTCTGTGCGGTCGTACCATGGTTATGGAAAACCGCAACAGGGGAATTCCTCGCCCTCTTTGATAAATCGTCCATTCAGGGATTCACCTGCGAGAATTTGGATGCAGTCTAATCTTCTCTTTGGTCGAGACTGGCGGATCATTCTGACCTCTTGTTCTGATGGTTGATACGCCAAACCACAAGGAGGGAAAGCTTTCTTCAGTTCAATGGGCTCAAGCATCCCCTGCTGCCTTTGTCCTAGCCCCAGTCCGGGCATGAAGTGCATGTTTCTGAACATCTAAATCACATTGACATTTCCATGAGGGTCATATTCTGGACAAACCCTTTCTTTGAAACCGTCCCCCACCGGGAGTAGGGATGGCTCAACTCGGAATCCTGATAGGAGCATATCATTTGACCTATGTTGTATCTCAAGAATTGGACTGTTGCGCTTGCACCCACGGTACTGTCGTCATCACCAAAAATGGTGATGACTCACCCATCAGTGAAGAACTTCAATTTCTGATGGAATGAGGAAGATACACCCTTTATACTGTGGAGCCAGGGTCGTGCGAGCAACAGGTTGAAATAGGCCGGGATATCAATGACTTGGAATTCGACGACGGGGTTTATAGGTCGAACCCCTATTGCAAGTTTTATGGATCCCATCACCTCCCGACGGGTATTATCGTAGGCACGCACGACAGTGGAGGTTGGAGCGAGGTCACTTGCTTTCAGACCTAGACTTTTGAAGGTTCTCAGTGGGAAGACATTTAAAGCCGATCCGTTATCAACAAGAGAAAGCAGTACAACCTTCCCCATAACTTCGATGGAGATGTTGAGTTTATGATTGTGGTTTGGCCCAATCTTGGGATTTTTTCTTCAGAAAAGGACAACATTCGAGTGGAGGTCAAGGATCCGACCAAATTTATCGCTTCTTCCGGTGTGGTAGAGCGAGGAACTATGGGTCCAGTGAGTAATTTGATTAAAGAATTTCTATGCAGCTAGGAAGACATAAAAAGCCCCTATAGATTGATGTTAGATTCAATTTTCTTTACTTGATCGAGGATTTTGCTCTCCTCGATGGTCATTTATGGCATAGGAAGGTTTTCAACACCCTTCCCCTTATCACTTGCTGGTAATGAGCTCGGAATCTGGTACTGTCTCCCAGATCTGGTCATGTAATTTACTGAGGAAGAGAAAAACATGAATCCCATTTCTTCATCGATCTCAGGCTGCTCTGCCACCCTACTTATTTCTTCGAGGAGTTCTTCAAACAATATCATCCCACTTAAGTTGGTTACTGAGCCAGTTCTTCCTGAAGCTTGCTCTTCATTTGAATTTTTGAATTCTTCCCCCATTCGATGGCAACAATTATATTTTCCTCTGTGAAGTCGATGCATTCCATAACTTCAACGGCCTCCTCATATAGGCCTTCCCATTCTGTGGGGATGTGTAAGGGTGAAGGGACCAGGTTCCCTTGTAGCTTCAAAGCACCAAATAACTCGGTGATACTGCGAATATTGTTGGTTTGCCTGAATGCTTCTGCCATGATGTGGACAACATCATCTAAGCTGACTTCATTGGTTGGTATCACCCAACTATCTGACTCTCGGGCCCATTTCCGCGCTTCCAAAAATAACGCATTGAACCTCTGCCAATCGATATTCATCTGTGAGGAAAATTTCAGCCCAAACTCTAGGAGTTGATTTAAGACCTTTGATAATTCCATACTTCCACTTTCAAAACGGGTCCGTACAGTGATCCATGCTCTAGTAAGGAGTGACAGTGCTTGATCAATGGGGCTAGTAGGGTGTAGTAGGAAATATGGGCAAATTTGAAGACGTTTAGGAGCGTATAGGGGTGTGATTTGGGTTGATAAATCAAAATCCGAGTTTTCTTCCAAGAAGATGGGATTGGTGTGATTTGGGAGTGGATTGTGTGTAGTGTTTGGTTTAGGATTGGCTGGTGGGGCGATGGTACCCCGATTGATGAGATCTAGGATTATGTTTCGAAGGTGAAAGCATTGGTCGGTGGTATGGCCGGCAGTTTGGTGAAAGGCACAATGAGCATCAGTCTTGAAATTTCTGGGAAGTGGATTGGGTAATGGACGGGGATCCAGGGGCTTTATAAGGTTTCGGCTTAACAGGGCTTGGTAAACTTTTGAGAGGGGAGCATGAAGCTCAGAATATTCCCTTCGGATGGGGGCAGGGCGACTTTTTGGTGCCCATGAAGTGGTTGGTTGAGAGATATTGTTGATGGTTGAGGCTGTAGCATTGGCAGGCTTATCATACTTTCTGGGGGTGAACTGTCCGGATACCTTCTTCGGTTCGACTTCTGTTTTGGCAAGACCTTCCTCAAATTCTACTCCTGCCTCTCTGAGAGCTCAAAAGTGGGGGTAGTACTGTCCTCCCATGGTTTCTCAGACATGGGGCAAGAAATTATTCTTTACTATGTTGACTTGTTCTTCCTCAGATGGCTGATTGGTCATGGTAGCTGCTTTTTCCCTCCATCGGGATATAAAGTTACTGACTGATTTTGCAGAGTTTTGTTTGAGCAGCTCTAAATCACGGCAGGTGACCTCGAGCTCTTCGTTGTATTTGTACTGCGATATGAATTCTCGGGCTACATCCTCCCAGCTACGAATTCTGGATTCCTCGAGAGATAAAAACCATCGGAGGGCACTATCCTTCAAAGTTTATTGAATGGTTGGGCCATTGACTCTTCGAAAGACCGTAGGAGAGTCATGGAACGGTGATAACTGTGAAAATGGACAATCGGGGGACCACTCCCCCTGAACTTCTCGATATTTGGCATCTTTAACTTCTCAGGTAACCTCGCTTTAGGATAAGGAGACATGTGGCTATAGTCCATGTAATTCCCAGAGATACTAACCTGGTCAAACTTCTTAGCGAGCATCTTAAGATCCTATTTGACTTTATTCAACTCCTCCTCCTTTGGATCAGCGACCACAGGCAGGTTAGCCATAGGCTGGGCAATGTTTGGCATTGGAAGCTGGGCGGGCGGCGGCCCATTGGCAGGAGGGGCACATGGAGCGTGCTGATATTCCTTTGGGACCCAGATAGGCTCTGGTGGACCCATAGCACAAGGGAATAGGGCCTCGAGATCTTGAGGAATAGGAACTTGGTTTTGTTGCATTTCTCGGACCTCAGCTTGGAGGTTGTCAATCTTGGCCACGAGCAGAGCTAGGATTGTCAGTAGATTCGGTTGTATGACTGGTGCTTGATATGCATTCTCCATGGAAGATGGATGGATTTCGGACTTGGAATAAGTAGTAGAGGAGAGAATGAAACCCCGGGGTGATTTGACTGAAGATCGAAGCCAATAGGGAGCCAGGCCAAGGGCGTGCGATCGACCTGAGAAGGCATAGGATGAGATTTATTTTTGAGAAAAAGGGAAGAAACTATTTTTGGATTTTTGATAAAGAAGGGAGAAATGTTTTTGGATTTTTGATAAAGAAGGGAGAAATATTTTTTGATTTTTAATAAAGAAGGGAGAAATGTTTTTGGATTTTTGATAAAAAGGGAGAAATGTTTTTGGAGACGGAGGTCAGCATGATTATTATGATTATTATATTTTCACTTGTATTTAATTCTACTAAATGCAATGCCAGATGGGATCCGAGCCTGGAAAAGTGGGGGGTCTTAATATATGCAAAGCTACGTTTGGACTTGTAACCAGGCTCGCGGACAGGGTCCCATTTTAAAAATGCGTAAAAATTAGGCGGCAGATCGACCCGGAATTTCGACAGAGTTTCGGGTTGAAACCGGTAATCTAAGGTGGGTGTCCTAGGCTTGACACCTATATGCGGGTATGCAGTTGGTTGGGTGAATCGGCATGGGTTCCCCCCTCTGGCGTGACTTCCACGATATACATCTTGCTCTTGCGGGCAATCAGCACGTGTGGACAAGTCATTTGATATACCTGAGTGTATGTGAATTGCCTCACCATATACCTCTTGGGGACGGTACATGTGAGAGCGAATTCGATATACTCGTTGTACATGAATGAATTCCCTACGATATACCTCCCGTCATGACTTTGGTCAAGCGGTACGATACGGGGGAACCGTTTGATATACGTCGAAGGTACTTGGCCAATGGAAGGTGAGAGTCATATCGCTTAGGCTAACTGCGACCTGCCGGACCAGCGCCCATCAAGAAGTGACCCTCCAGTTACTGGGTAAAATTTAGTCAATAAAAATGCTCTTTGGTGATATTGTGTGAATCATGCATGATTCTCTTATTAGTATCTTATGATGAGAATGCCTTTCTTGATCATGCCAAATAGGAATCAAAGTATAAGTACCTCAAAAGGTACCCCCAAGTATGGATGGGTGATGCGTGCAACATGGGGATATATGTGATCCTAGGTGCACGTGGTGTGAAGTGTACATGGAGAATTTTCGACAAGTGTGTGAACATAAGCATAAGCATGGGATACACATGAAGAAGGGGAACATGCGGATATGGGGGAAAACATAAATAAATATATCATCCATGTAAATAGAGTCAAGCACTCAAAATATAATAAACATCCCTAGCAGAGTCGCCACTGTGGCCATCCTCGATCCCCGCCGCGGAGGGAGAAAGGATCCTTCGGGTCCCGCACGTCCCCACTAGGGAGAGCGCTTCGGCCGGCGTCGATTTGTGAGGTGTGAAAATGTAGAGAGATTCAGAGTCGCCAGTCTATTTTACTCAAAACAGAGAAAAGAAAAAGGGGAAGCCACCCCGAAGGATGGCATCCAAAGACATACTAGTGCGTGCGAAACCAAAATGATTCGAGAAGGTTTCAGAGGCTTAGTTACGAAATGGGAAGGTGTTAGGCACCCATTCCGCCCTTTCAGTCTCTCATGGATATTTGCTATTTTACTTTATGTTTTCCCCTGTGATATGTGTGCATGTGTATATATAAAATGGAGGTAGGAATCCTCAACTTGTATCAGGGAAAAGATAAAGCGAGTCATCTGGAGGAAGGTATGAAATATTAGAAAATAAGATTTACGCGATCACACCTACGATGATTGTTATAATGGAACGATAACGCATATGGATTAATACGCCACTAAGAACAAATATATAGAATATAAGGAAAAAAGATTTAGAGAAAATAGAAAAAGAGAGAAAAGGTGAGAAAAAAAACTCGAGTCTCGGGCTTTCCCCGAGACGCCTACATAGCCTATAAAGGCATCAAAGTCCACATAGTTTGCATACAAAATGAGGGGTGGGGTTTATCCCATAAATCCGAATGGGGAATCTCTTATTTTTGAGTGTGTGTGTGTGTGTAAAAAAAGTGTTTTAGTTGTGAGAAAAGTGTGGAAAAAGTGTGAGAATCCCTATTTGGAATTTATGAGCAAACCCTATTTTTCTTGTTTTTTGGGGTTTAATTTATATGAAAATAAGAGATGTGCAATAATACTAGATAAAAAGGTATGTTAGGATATGGGAAATAAGATAATAAAAGTTCTTAAGTAATAAAACAAGTTATTGCAAATTCAAGAAGATTTGAAGAGAAAGGTGAGAAAGATGGACCTTCTTGGAGACTTGAAGCTTGATCCTGAATGTTGAAAAACAACCCTTACGCATAGATGATGATGGAGAATGGTTAATTCATGAAGTTTAATGAAAGGGATGATGAAAAGTGGAAGTGAAAAAGGGATTTGGAAGTTGAAATCACGCTGCCTTCGAGAGAGGTTTCTGGGACTTGGTGAGAGTGATTTCCTTCTGATCTGGGCTCCCCTTTGCAAATGAGGTGAAAACCTCCTTTTTATAGGCCCAGGGGGATGCCGATAGGCATAGATCTCTTCCTGCCTATCGGAAGGAAGGTGCCGATAGGCAGGTTCTAGAACCTGCCGTTTGGCAGGATTTTTCGGAAAATCAGTCGCCGAGGGCGAATCATTGGTCAGAATTGTGCACGGGGCATACCATTGGAAATCAGAGACCTTCGAAAGTACTTTCGACCGCTCCCGGGTTCGGGAGTTGACTTTGGGTCAAATATGGCTCGGAAGCGTTTGTCGGTCCATTGGACGGGGAATCGCGCGGACGCAAACGGATCGTTCGTCCGCATGGTAAGTCCGAATCGCGCACAGATCATACTATTGGAAAGATTAGGAGATTTAATTCTACATTCCAAAGAGTTTTACCCAGTTTGGAGAGTTTACTTTGGCAAACTGGTCCCGAGAAGCATTCGGTGACCTCTCGGAGTCAAACGGATCGTTCGTACGCATGGAAAGTGGGAATCACGCACGGGATGGACCTTTGGAAAGGGTATTCAGGTCCCTTCGAAGATTCATTTAGCCTCGATTGAGTTAAAGAGTTGACTTAGGTCAAATAGAGCCCGGGAGCGCCCGGTGGCCTCTAGGTCAGGCTTCAGACGCAAACGGATCGTTCGACCGCATGGTAAGTCAGAACCGCGTATGGGGTGGACCATTGGAAAGGGTATTCAGTTCCCTTCGAAGATTCATTCAGTCTCAGTCGAAATGAAGAGCTTGACTTTTGGTCAAACCGAGCCGGGGAGTGCCTGATGGCTTCCAAGTCACTGCTCGGGACATGAACTGGGTCTACGGTGATGAGTGGAGGTACTAGAGACCTAAAGAGAGTTTAGGGGTAACAGAATGAGGTGTCTACAATAGTATTATTCTGTAAGGAAATGTTTTTATAAATGTCCATCGCAATTAAATATGTCGTATATCGTTACAACCGTCGAAGAAGTTCAAGAACAATCTACATCAAGACGGATCCGAATATATCAAGGTTCTTCATCAAAAAGCCACCGCAAAGTTTACTTTGGTAAGGTTATGTTTTAAACACCTTGACTTTGCACTTAGAGCTTTGGGATATTTTTTCAAAATATTTTCTAAGTGTTGGAGCAGACTTTTTTCATCAAAATTTGAGAATGAGTAATTTTCTAAGTCCTATAGCTTTCCTCAATTTGGACGCTCAGGTCGTTCAAGAGAGATCCCATCTCGTTAGAGCGACATTGAGATGTCGCGCGATGTCTTTCAAACGACACGTGTACTTCGTTCGAGCGAGATCCCCTTTTCGTTCTAATGACTGAGGCGACGCAATTTTCTATAAATACTCATTAAATGGTTTCATTTTCAAATCGAATTCCAAGCGTTTTGAAAGGCAGAAAACTGTGAAATTGCAGAATTCTTTTTTACTTCATCCTTTAGTGTATTCATCCATTTTGTATTCAATTCACAAAAATCCCATATGCTTTGGTGAATTATTTTTGGTGTTCAAGAACACACTTTATTTTTGTTCATTCTTTGTGGGGAGAACTCTACAACCGGAGATATGCGTGCTATTGTGGAGGGAGTATCTATGAAGTTACTCTTGTGTGGAGGATAACCTACACCATGAAGACTGCGTGTCTGGACTGTGAGTTCTTGTGGTATAGTTGCGTGTGAACCACTGTTGATTTCTAGTTTTTGCTTTGGAGATTTGAAGAAGACACCGTGTGTTACTCTTGGGGGAGAAAGTAAGATGGAATGTAAGTTAATGGTCTTGTAAACTTGTCAGATTTATATAAATAAAAGGTTTTGACCTTCGGGGATTTTCCCCAAAATTTGGTGTGCCTAATATTTGATCTTGTGATTGTTTGATTTTCATATTTAATTCAATCACTTAGATGCATGTTTTAGGGTCTGACGGGTCTAATTATGCCCATTGGAAAGCTCGTATGGAATCACAATTAAAGGCTATTAATGAACGTGTTTGGTTGTTGTGTGAAAGTGGGTGGACTCCTCCCACTGTCACAGTTGAAAATATCACCTCTTTAAAACCCGTGTCAGCCCGGACTGAAGATGATTTTAAAATATCTAATTTTAATTTATGTGGTTTGAGTGCTATTTATGGAGTCGTCACTCCAGACGAGTTTCACCTAATTATAACGTGCACCACGTTTAAAGAGGTATGGGATGTACTCCAATTGACACAGGAGGGTACAAATGCGGTTAAAGACTCAAAATTGCAAAATCTTGCCACCCAATTTGAGACCATTACTATGTTAGAGTCTGAAACTTTAGATGAATTTTATGCACGTTTTCCGGACATTGTCAACACTAGTTTTAATTTGGCTATGGTGATTGATAACACTCGTGTCATTATAAAGATTTTCAGATCTCTCCCAAAACGCTTTATTCCTGAAGTCACTGTTTTGACCTCTTTGGGAAATTTGAAATCACTTAAATTGGAAGAACTTGTAGGAGATTCAAACCTATGAGATTGACATGTTTCCCCAAACCATTAAGGCTAAGGATAAAGGCGTTTCTTTAAAGATTGATTTGAAGAAAAAGAAAGAAAAATTTTGTGAGTCCGATTCTGAGGGAGATTTTGATTTTAATGATATGGCCTTATTTGCAAAAAAATTTAAAAAGTTTCTCAAAATTTCTAAAGAAAATTCTTCCAATAAAAAGAGATTTTTTGAGAAAAATAAAAAGAAAGGAAAGGCCAAATAAAGTCGTGAGAGGGAAAAAGAGAATGACTCAGATGAGGAGTGCGAGGAGGATTTTGAGAACGTGACTTGTTTTAAATGTGTGGGTAAGGGGCATAAGTCGTTTGAGTGTCCTACGTGGCTTAGAAAGAAAGGGAATAAATTAGCCATGCCCGCCACACTTAGTGATAGTAATGAAGGTGAGGGTGATGTGACTAGTGGTGAGAAGTTTGTTTCTTTTTTAGCAAGTCGTGTGAGCACACCCACTTTGTCCCATAATAGTGCACACGAATGCGATGGTGATTATTTGAGGGATTTAAGTGAGGGAGAAAGCAAGAGTGAAAGTGGAGATGAAAGTGAGCTCCAAAAAGAATTTAGAGATTTATACACCGAGACCTTAAAAGCAAAGAAGTATAATAGGGATTTAGGTCGTCGAGTGTTAGATTTGGAGAGAGAGAAGGAGGTTTTAAGAAAGGAAAAATGTGATTTGACCGACATGGTGTCTAGTCTGACGACACGTGCATCCCAACTCGAGAGTGATCTCAAACGTGCCAGGGAGGTCAAAGTCAATTTTGAGAACGCACCTAAGAAGGTTGAAAAGGCGGTTCTTAATCCCGATAAGGGTAGAGTTGACGGGATAGGAAAAGGTCATGACGGTGCTTCCACTTCTTTTGTCGCACACGAGCCAATTCCCACTTTAGTGAAAGATTCACATGGCTCGAAAATTAACCCACCTTGGCTTCCGTTTCCCGTTAGGAGAGCACATTCTAGAGTTTTTGAGAGAGGTGTTCCTAGGCCTATTTATGTTTGTTCCCATTGCAAGAGGAGAGGACACCTTAGGGAATTTTGCTTTAAGTTGGGTTATGTGTCATGTTTTGCTTCTACACGTGTTTTTGCCACACATGTACCCACTCATGATACTTTACATGCTCCTGGAGACTACATGAGAGAGTTTGTAGATCTAGGTGAGAAAGTTAAGTTTTTTGTCAAAACTTCACAAAATTTGATGGAGGTTTTTCATAAGTTGGCGCCACCTTTGGAAAATCGCTCCACACCTAACAATTGAGGTTTGACTTGTTTACTAGCATATGATGTTTTCCATGATGACATTATTTGCCTATTACTAGTATGTATCATTTTTGCATGTTTTCCATTTTTTTTGAATATTTTTGAAACATACAAAAGGATTTTATTTTGATAAAATTTCGAAAAATCCAAAAAGATTTTTGTATTTTGTTTGCGCCGTTTATGGATAGACACTTAGGATGACCGAGTCACAAGATCATTCATTTTTTCATGTGACTATTTGATAGTGTTATGAGACAATATATCATGTCATCTTTGTGCTTTATAATGTTTGGAGTCATTGAGATGTAATTAAGTGTTACTTCCTACATGTTGACTCATGATTTCCTTTATTGCACACATGCACGGATTCGTTTGATTATTGTGCTTGTCTTATCACATGTTGGTTGGGTGTTTTCACTTCAATCCTATCCTTAAAACGAAACCAGGAGCGATAAAACTTGATAAAAAGTTGTGCATGTAAGAACCGTTTGCGAGTTTGTGTACTTTATTTGAAAACGGGAAAGGGCTGCGAAAGGTTCACATTTGACCTTTGCGAATACTAAGCCACCGTTACATCGGACCTAAAAAATTGAGGAATTTTATTATTTGGGGTCCAAAGTGGTTTAAAAAAGCCCAAAAAATTTAAAGGCAATAAAAAGAAATTCATGCCAAAAAGGGGCCATTAGGTTTTTGCACCAATTCTCCAATGTTTGAGAATTTAGATTACCTCTAAAATAAAATATGCATGAGGGAGTTTGGATGGAATTTAAAACGGTTTTGCACATCCTTGAAAGTCTTGAAAAAGATTTAAATAGTTTTCGACGTTATTGGTGTGGAAATCACTTTGACTTTGATTTTTTGATTTGCATAAGACGATGTCATCTAAATTCAACAATTTTTACACCTAAGGATACTTTTGATGTTCATTCATTAGGAGTACACGTATTCATCGTGCACATATGATTGATTGAGTTTATTTACCTATCGAATGTGTTCACACCCATACATTCCATTTCCATAACTTGGTTGTTTGAGTTTAAATCCAAGGTGTGATTTTTTATATCTTATTTTTGTATGGAAAATTGAAAAATCAAAAATAGTTTGTAAAAGTTTTTGAGGTACTCCTTTGTAGGCGCGTAGTTTGATTCATGTTTGCGATGAATTTCATCGTGACACTCATTGTTTTGATTATTTCTTCTTATCTGTCTATTTGGGGACATCATAACATGGGGGAGAAAGAATTATCACGTTGTGGTGGAGTTTTTGGAGTATGGGTAGATTTGATTTATTAATGATTTAATCTTATATCATTTCAAACTCGATATGTCACCAAGGTTTTTACTTTATCTATTGCATGTAGGTACAAAGATATGAGAAAATCTTTGAGATTTGATGAAGATTTTTGAAGAAAAATTTGAGAACTTGTAAATTTGAACCTTTTTAGTTTTGAGATTTATGGGAGGGTAGATTTTCATAGGCATTTTGGTATTTGATAATTCAGATGTTTATATGTGTGTTCCGGCCTAAACATAGGGGGAGATTTGTCAGGACATATTTTTATAAATGGCCATCACAATTAATTATGTCATATACCGTTACAACTGTCGAAGAAGTTCAAGAGGAATCTACATCAACACTGATTCGAATATATCAAGGTTCTTCATCAAAAAGCCTCTGTAAAGTTTACCTTGGTAAGGTTATGTTTTAAATACCTTAACTTTTCACTTAGAGCTTTGGGATATTTTTTCAAAATATTTTCTAAGTGTTGAAGTGGACTTTTTTTGTCAAAATTCAAGAATGAGTAATTTTCTAAGTCCTGTAGCGTTCCTCGATTTTGATGCCCAGGTCCTTCAAACGAGATCCCATTTCATTAGAGCGACATTGAGATGTTGTGCGATGTCATTCAAATGACACGTGTACTTCGTTCGAGCGAGATCCACTTTTCTTTCTAACAACCGAGGCGGCGCGTTCTTGTGGTATAGCTTCCTTTGAACCACTGCTGCTTTCTAGCCGTTTCTTTGGAGGTTTGACTAAGACACCGTGCGTTAGTCTTGTGGGCGAAAGCAAGATGGTATGTAAGTCAATGGTCTTGTAAACTTGTTAGAGTTCTAGTTAAAAAGGCATGCCAAATTAGAAATTTGCAAATTTAATTAATTATAACACCATAATATTTTATATATTCTGAGTATAATATATTTTGATTGATCGGAGCGATAGCAGGCTAATGATTGCAAGGCTATCGTACCCGCGGTTCCAGGGCGGAACTCGTTGTTTTTGCGATATCTCACCTAGATATGGGTTGAGCTCTCCATATTTTTATATGTTTAGATGGAACTTCGATGAGTAGATGTTTCACTAGCATGACTTTAGTGTATAAGGACCTTATTGATACGATCTAAGGTATGCAGGATTTAGTATTTTAGAAGTTTTACGCTGACATACCTCCACGACCGACAATGTTAAGTAGTAGTGTATTGGAGGGGTTCCTTGTTTGGATTTTGCTTGAGAGACACTCCCCGAATGAACCTTAACGACATTGGGAATGGAAAGATGCTACTGTATGCTAGGATGTTGGTTTTGGTGAAATTAGCTGAGAGTCATGTGATGATTAGGGGATAATAAACAGTAGATGTGTTGTGAAAAAGCTCTAGAAATGTTTCTCTCACCGCAAGTATGTGGGTGAGTCAAGCTAAAGGAAATTGATTTGAGGCTTATATCCAAGCCTTGAATATAAGGCAAATTCAAAGGAAATATGTTTTAGGTATGATGTTTGTAGAACTTTTGCAGAAAGTAGGTGCCCCGATTAGTTAGACTTTCCTTTTCGCCAAGATGGAAGTATATATTGGTAGAAATACGTTAGTAGGTTAGTGAGGTAGGATTTAGAAAGTCCCGATGGTGTGCCTTAGGCCGTTATATATTGATGACCGCCGATGCGAGGAAGTAGTGTAATAGGAGGGTTCCTTGTCTGGATTTCGCTTTGCGAGATGTCCCGCGGATGAAAGCGAGATGTTGGAAGTTACGAGAGATATTAGGTACTATGGATATATTTAGGATAATACTCATTTTATTTGTGTAGGAATACACATTGATCTCATGACTACTAAGAGATAAAGGTCAATAGGTAAAGTGGCACTGATATAGGAAGAATTTAATATAGAATTATTCGGGTTAGGAATACCCAGGTGTTAGTACCAGTCCGAGGAAATGAGGCTCATTTTTTTTAGAGAGAGTGCTACGTGTCAGCCGTTTACAATGGTTGTGCAGATAGGCACATGTTAAAAGGTGTATGGGCACCTAGGTAAGTTGGTTTTATATATCGTATGAAATAGAAGGGGCGTAATATATAAACCTGAAGAATATGCCTTCGAGATGTTATGGGTTGGATTGAACGTCGTAGGAGCACGCGATAACCCAATTGTGTAGGTGATATAAGAGTTATCACATCTAAGATAAGCGAAAAGACTGACGGGAGTAGTCAAGCGCTTGTGTAGTTTCCTTTTTAAGGGAAATTAGATGTCCTGATATAGCTGAGTTGACTCTTCGAGTCGTTCTCGGATGGGATCAATACGTAAGAGTGGCGATTATAGGCTCATTTTCTTTATATGAGGTTATAGAAACACT
The DNA here is from genome assembly GCA_949130495.1 of Sambucus nigra. Lineage (NCBI taxonomy): Eukaryota > Viridiplantae > Streptophyta > Magnoliopsida > Dipsacales > Adoxaceae > Sambucus > Sambucus nigra. The sequence continues at coordinate 450,406,975 of OX422219.1, read as the reverse complement.
AGGTGCGATGTGAAGTTGTTTGAGTCAACCTTACGACCGAGGTAGTGTAGTATCATATTAAGATTTAGATAAGCTTGTCATTAAGCTAGTGTGTTAGAATATAAGCCTTGAGATAGGTGGTATATGGTAGGGTACCATTGGGTAGTACCATTCGACTTCGGTGTACTAGGACGTCATATGATTAGCGATCCTAGGATGGTGGTACACGTTGCATACAAATTTTGGGGATTAAATTCTGTTATAAGGTGGAAGTATGTAATACCCCGTAGATTTATAGATATTTCAATTACATAAGTGGCGTAATTGGGTAATTATAGGAAATAACTATGAATAGTAATTTTATAATTTATGAGTGTGATTTAATAAATTTAAAAGTTAAATTGAATAGTAAATATTAGTTTATTGGTGCCGAATTAATATTCACATGGGTTATGTTTTCTTACGTGACTTAGTTAATAAGTTGGAATATTTTTAGGTCATGTCAGAGTTGGGTTAAGTGACGGGAGATAGTTTACGTTGTAGAAACGCGTGTTTAGAATTATCGGGTACGACTAGTGAATTTTAGTTAAGTAACTCAGATGGAGATTTTGAGTGCACGCTTGGTTTCAGAATGGTCGAGATAGTTAGAATAGAGTATCCGGGGATAGTATTTGGCTTCTGGGGACTTTTGAACTAGTAGGGACTCGCAATTAGGCTCGTCAATGGGTCGAGACCCGACCCGGACCTGACCCAGACCCGATCTGTATAATAGGGTCTAAGCATATTTTTTTGGACCCGAGACCCGAAGACGTGTTTATTAAAGGGGTAGGGTCTCGATCTTATACAAGACCCGGACCCGAAGACCCGACTCGGATTGTACATTATTATTTTTTAAATATATATAAATATACTATAAATTTATATATATTTATAAATATATCTTATCTATATAACATGTAAGTAATATATATATATATATATATATATATATATATATATATATATATATATATATATAATATATTTATGTATATAATAAATATAAACAATATTTGTTTTATTTATACTAATAATATTCTATAATACATTGCAAAATATTTTAATTTAAGATTAAAAAATAAAGAAGGGAGACAATATAAAATAAATGTATATATTTGGCCAGACCTGGACCCGAAGACCCGAACGGATCCGTGTCTGGATCCAATATTATAGACCTGATGAAGACTCGGACCCGAATTGGATGAAGACCCTATTATACGGATTTGGATCTCCCTAAACCCGACCTAGCTTCGACCCGTTGACAGGCCTACCCGCAATAGTGTAAACAAGTCAAAATTCGTTTTTTTAAGGGATAACCCTTATTCCTCTCTTATAAGGTAGAGAGAGAGAGAAATAAAAGAAAGAAAAGAGAGAAAAAAGAGAAAGAGAAAGGAAGAAGGATAAAGAGGAAGAGAAAGGGGATTTTCGGCCAAACTCCGCTAGATTCGACTCGAGGTCGTCGAATTTTGTCCACGAGGCAAGTATTTACTTGCTTTATTCATTTGAGTGTATATCTCATATTATAGTTGCTAAACTAGAAAAATTTTAGGTTAGAACCCTTTAAAAAAATTGAGAAATTTGAATATCAGCTTACAAATTGATGTATTGTGAACTCTTAATGATTTCTAGTGTTAAATCCACATTAATGGTGTATATATATGGGTAGAAATGGGAGAAAGTGATAAACTAGGGTTTTAATGGTTTTATGGTGTAAATCTAAGAGAAAGGGTTTAATACCATAAATTAATTGATGTGTTAGTTGAAAAACATAGATTAAATGATTATAGTGTTGTTGGTTGAGATTAGAAACCACAAAAATGGAGAATGGGTTAATATTTGGGATTTTGGAGAATGAAAAATCTCCCAAATAGTGAGCTCCGAATAGGGAGAATCGATTCGGGTCTAGACCGAATCGATTTGCATAAGGAGACCTGTAGGACTATCTCATGCCGAATCGATTCGGATTTAGACCGAATCAATTCTCCTTTCAAGACCTGTTCGCAGACTCTTTTTTTAACCGATTCGGATTTGGTCTGAATCGATTCGCTGGTCCGAATTGATTCGCAATTAGGGCGAATCGATTCAGCTTTACTGAGTTTGACAGCTTTCCTTCTTTGAGTTTAGGGGGAGTTAAATTTTAAATTGGAGATTATTGTACGGTATTCTAAATGAAGTATTAGGACACCTAAATATTGGAATTAAGGGTGAGTAAACCTTGGGTGAAGAAGAGGGAACCTTGGATCATTTAAGCGCACGACCTGAGGTATGGACTTAATGAATGTTTAGGATGAGAAATGTTCGAGAGAGGTCTTAGGCAAGTGTGTATAGATTTCATTCGAGTAATCTTGGGATAGAATTTAGGATATGGGCTAAAGGGTATTAAACGACTATCCGGTACGTCTATTGACGACTATTATTATACGTGATGTGATACCTATGGAATTAAGATTAGTAGCTTGCATATTTATTTAATTATTATGAATTGGAATATTCGGGTTTATATTATAACCCTTGGTGTGAGTTATATTTTATGAAGATAATACTTATATGATTAGTATCTTAAGTGGGTAAATAGTTATATATTAATACGAATGGGAACATTCGGGGTTTTGGCTATCGCTATAAGAGTTTGTCAATTATAGCCATAATATATTGAGAAGGGGTATATATTATATATACGATGTTGTTATGGTATATATCATATGATACGAATAAATATATATGTGTATGACTGGTTGATACGACATAAATATTGCGTATTTCACCCGTTATCCTACGCCTTATAGCCCCATTGGGTATCTTAATCCCTATACTTATGCTCGTTAACCAGACAACCTCATATTTATATATGTACATGCTTTGCAGGGGTTAATTTAGCTTTTGTAGGTGTTTCGATGCTTAGTATGAAGTTTGGACACTTTTCGGAAATGTTTTGTCGACTTTTGCAACTTCGGGGGCATTTAAGTAATTTCAGCATTCGGATCTGAATCCCGATCTCTTCACAGAAGTTGAATCCCTTTGATTTCTCTTTGCGTGGTCATCGCCGGTGCATGATTTCGATGTATAATGAGGGAGTTATAGCCTTTTTAGGATGATTTTGACTTAAAAAGTACACTCAAGTTCACATTCAAGGGTATTTTAGTCATTTCACAATTCAGTTTTTTGGCCTAATGTCTTCTTGGATGTTGTATCCCTCTGAGTTATCTTCGTGTAGCCTCTGACCGTTCCTAATTCCGAGTTATAATGAAGAAGTTACGGCATTTTCCGTAAAGTTGGACAAAGCTAGGAATTTAGCACTGTCAGGTGCGAATCGATTTGGACAATGAGAATCGATTCGGCTGAAAGTCCACAAATCTCTATTTTTAAGTGGATTTTGGTGGGGTATTTTGGGGTAAAAAAATTGTATTAAGTGGGAGATCTTTTTTTAGACTCCATATAATTCATTTTAGGTTAGAAGAGGGGATTTTGGTGGTGGATCTTCTCTCTCTAGGGTTTGCACCATTTGGGTTTGTAAGTAACACTATTCATCTTCTTCTCCATTGATATAGTTGTATTTCCTTTTCTTTCTTTATTTCCATTGATGTCATTCCATTTCTTGCCTAGATAATTAGTTGTGGTTATTTATTTCTTTCTTTAATTAGTTAATTAGTTGTTTAAAGTAGTTTAATCCACGTATTGTCCATAGATAACAGGTTGAGATTGCGTTTCCGCCATTAATGGGCGTCGAGCTCCGAAAGTTAGGTAATGGGGAAAATTGCATTTAATTGAAACCTTGGGTATTAAAGTCGGATTATTATGCGTTTAACTTTCTTTGTCACACAACGTTAGTGTTTTTAGCGATAATCCGAATTTAATCCGCGTGTGGCTATTTTTGATTAAATGTTTAATATCGCAACTTTGGGTTAAATTACTTATTGTGTGATGTTTATGCTTAATTGAAAATGCTTGATTAAATTTTTTCGAAACAAAATTCTAATTATTAGTTGTTTAGCCCATAGTGGGGACGCGATCCCGACTCTCGTTTTATTAATTCTAGTTTAGACATAACTTCTTAATTTTTCCCTTTTCTTTATTTCCATCCTATCACCTTTTACACTTTTATTCCTGAAGTAATTAAACAATTAAAATCTAAAATTCAATCACTCCCTATGGATTTCTTATGATACCCGACTTACCGCTGTGCTTGCCTCGCAAGTGTAGTTGTAGCTTAGGTTTTTGCATGTAGAGCGGGAGCCGAAATCAACGACAGTGTCCATACACGAACAATTGGTTTCCCTCGCATCAAAATGGCGCCGTTACCGGGGAGTGTGTTTTAGATAGTAATTGTTTTATTATTTCGTAGTATTTTTCCTTTTGTATTTGTATTCTTTGTTTTAATGTTTTTTGCAGGATAGCATATTTGAGCGCTAAGAAACTTTGATTCATGGTGGCTCACTTTCTCGCTCGGATTATCCATCTACAAACAACGAGGTAATCATGCCCTACTATTATAGTTATTACGATCATTCTAATGATTCTTACTTTGGGGGTAGTTTTCAAGTTTTCCATTTTGAAGATTTTCTTGATATTGAAAGACTTGAAAACATTTATCGGAATGAAAAACGTTATTGGGAGCTTGATTTTGATTCATTATTCTAATCCCATGACGATTCTTATTCAGATACTTTCGAAGATGAGTTTTAACCAAAATGAGGAGTCTGAGGCTCTTGAGCCGAGGAAGCCTACTTTGGAAGAAACTTTTCTTCTTTACTCCCAAGGTTTGGAAAACCTAAATGATGCTGGATTAAGACTTGGAGAACTTTGCGATGAGATGAATTCTTATGCACAAAACAACGAGGAGGTGGAAACTTGTGTTTCACCTCAATTTTTCAAAGAATTTCTCATCGAATGTGAATCTCTCTCCCTCGAAATTCAATCTCCTTTCGATGATATGTTTACGGAGATTGAATTTATTTCATTACCATATACGTTTTTTTGTCATTGAACCATTAGAATTACCGGTTGATTCCTATGAGTCGGTAGAAACTTTTAATACTTCTACACTTTTTGCCGTGAGGACTCCTTGCCGGACTTTTTTTCGATGGATGTTATCCCCACGTGTGCACCATCTCCCATTCCATTTGAAAAATATTTGGGATATGAGTAGATTATTCTTGGACCTCAAGTGTACCTTTCCCCCTTATTATCCAAATCCCCCATCGTCCGCCCAAAATTTCAAATTGGCGATGGTTCACTTTTTTCACCACCCACATGCCTTCCATTGTTCAAATGAAATTATTATTTTTCGGGAGGCATGATCTCTTTGGAAGGTCCGCTGTTGATCTTTCAAAGACAAATCCCTTTTTGGGTGGACCCTCAACTATTTAGACTTCTAGTGTATAGTTAGTGTGTAGTCTAAATAGTAGGTTGTATATAGTTAGCTTTTCAATTTTCTTTCTTTCCTATTTTTTTCCTTTTTATTTAGTTTAGTGTAATTAGTTAACTTTTTGTTATTTTTTTTTCTATGCTCGGTACTAACTTGTTTTGTAGATTCCTTCGGACTCGTGCTTATGGAGATCGCTCCAATTTTGGGTAATATCGTTCTTTTCCTTTATTTGTGTTGTGTTCTTAATGCGCATTGAGGACAATGAAACATTTAAGTTAGGGGTGTAGGATATTCTATCCATTTTATTTGTAGTCCATTTATTTGCTTACTTGTTCGTTACTTAGTATACTTTTTGTTAAAAAAATTAAAAAATTTCAAAAATATTGTCTTTCTTTATTCTCCTTTGTTGGGCATTTTGCCTTGTTTCCGATGATAAATTTCAGTAATTGCACGATCCAATTGACAACTCAACGATTCATGTTCTCGATTTTAGAAGTTATTAGACTTTAGTCCCCATATCATTGATATTGTGAATAACTTCATGAATTAAACTTTATCCCATGAGCATATGCACTTTCCCTGTTATATTGATTTGGTTTAAGATTTTTGTAACTTGGTAATCTTTTGTTGCATTGTATGTACTTACACCGATTAAGCTTTGTACCTTTCATCGTTTGTGAGTGTTATACACTATTCTTTCCTCGTTGAAAACGTTGAATTCGTCGGTAATCTCTCTATTCTTTCATTGATCGTTCAATAATTGAGTGTATATCTTGAAATGTGTTACTTGAGCATGATTTTCATATATTGTTTTGACTTGAGAATTGCGTAAATTTTATGAAATGATCATAGGCAATCTTTGTTATATCACCCATATTAGCCTTGACCTCACCATATATGTTTCCCCAGTCAACCCCTTTGAGCCTAAATACTAGCCTTTCGTTTCATTACCCAAAATCCCATAACCAACTCCAAATTGGAGTTTTAAGCCATATATACACCCCCATACCTTTTTTTGGAATGTTGCTTGGGATTGAATGATGTTGTGTTGTGTGGTTGCAATTTAGGCATGTGAGAGTTTGAAAAGTAAAGAAAAGAAAAGAGATGGGAAAAAAGTGAAGAAAAAGAGAAAGCAAAAAAGAAAAGAAAACAAAAGAAAAAATGATAAAAAGAAGAAAAGAAAGAACAGAGAAAGTTGTATATTGTGTATAGTTCAATAAGCTTTGATTACTCTCCAATTGTTACATTTAATGCTTGTTTTGGAACTTGTTTTCCAATTTTAGAATTGCCCGCATTTTCCCCATTATTCCAAGTTTTCATTCCGAACACTTTGAATCCATATATACATCCTTTTCATTTTGTACCCTATCCTAGCCTACATTACAACCCTATCAAGTCCTATGTGATGTTAGGGTGCATTTAATTTACAAGTTTAAATAGTTTTGATAATCTGTGAAAATGCATTTCGCCTCATTTAGTGAGCGGTATTTTTCATTGAGATTACTATTTTTCAGTTTATATATAGCGTTCTTCATTTGTGACATGTGTGCGACTTAGTTTCCATTTACATTTAATCTTTATTCCCGAATGTTCCGTGTGTTACCTCCCTGATTCGAGTGAATTCGCTTGATGAGTGTAATTCCCGTGAGGATTGAATATATGCTTGCTTTATGTTTATCCTTTTTATTTAAGTTTTTGCCAAATCATATCATGCATGTGCTCTCCCCCCCTCCCACTTTTAAAGTTTCAATTCTATGAGGTGCATTCTATAATGTTAATAACTACGGACTTTCATTTGAATTTTTTCATTGTGCTAATAATGCGTATGAAATTATTTTTGTTATTGTTGAATTGTAGCATGCTTGATTGGGCATATTTTGAGGAAGTATTTGATGTTTGTGGGTTTCATCCCTGAAAACCCTCACAAGATGACACTCGTCCACTCGGTTAACCTATGGGTTTAACGGCTTATTGCATACGCTAAATGCAATCGTTTTCCCATGAAAGTGGCCTTATATTTTAATTTCTTTTTCATCCCATTTTGTAATTGTATCATGCTTTTGGTTTACTTGTAGTTCTTGTTATTTCTTATTTCATTGCTAGGGACTAGCAATGTGTAAGTTAGGGGGTGTGATACGACGTAAATATTGCGTATTTCACCCATTAACCTATGCCTTATTAGCCTCATTGGGTATCTTAATCCCTATACTTATGCTCGTTAACCATACAACCTAGGATTTCTATATGTACATGCTTTGTAGGGGTTAATTTAGCTTTTATAGGTGTTTCGATGCTTAGTATGAAGTTTGGACGCTTTTCAAAAATGTTTCGTTGACTTTTGTAACTTCGGGGGCATTTTAGTAATTTCAGAATTCGGATTTGAATCCCGAGCTCTTCACGGAAGTTGAATCCCTTTGATTTCTCTTTGCGTGGCCACCGTCGGTGCATGATTTCAATGTATAATGAGGGAGTTATGGCATTTTTAGGATGGTTTTGACTGGTATATTTATATTTAGAGTCTTGTTCCGTGGGAATAGGGATGGCACCCATATTATATATTATCCCTAGTGCTATCCAAGGAGGTTGCGCGACGTGGGTGAATCCCCTGGCTTGCGGAGTAGGGAGTGTATATCCCCAGGTCACATCGTTCGTGATCGCCTCCAGCTTTTGTATTTCTACCATGTTCATGAGAGAGTCTGACTTGGTATCGGGGTTAATTTGAGCAAACCCGAATTTGGATGGGAACTTTGAGACTGCATCCTTGAGTTATAACTCAGTACAATGGTTATTATACTTAGTATATTATTATAGGTATAATTATACTTGTTGAGAATATCACGTGGTTTGTATATGAAAGTGAGATATCATATAAAGTAGACTTGTGTAAAGTGAAAAGAATGAATAAGGTGTTATTCTCCTTCCTGTAGATTTATATACGAATTTATATGAATGTGAATTATAGGTTCTAGTGAGAACTATATATATATATATATATATATATATATATATACGAGATTTTATAATATGTTTTATGTACTGTGGACCTAATGGATATCGAAGATCAATATTTTCATGTAGTAGTGTATCCGGGGGGGGAGGGTGTTCCTTGTTTGGATTTCGCTTCGCGAGACACCCCACGTACGAAACATAGCACAATATTGGGAATTGGGAATTGGGAGAAGTTTAATCCTTGGTACTCGGGTTTATGAGGATTTTTAGAAGATGGGTGAAATAGATTGGTTAGGCAAGGTAGCTTAACTAGGTTGTTTTAAAGGTATGCGATAGGTGTGCACTATTAGAAGAGGGGTGAGGTGTATCTCATGAGAGTGCGATACCAGTTTAAATATGAGATATTTGATATTTTAAAATATGGCATTTATGCATGTGACATCCCGCCTAATTAATTTCCAAGTTATCAGTCCTTAATTAATTCATTTCAAAATATCAAGTTGGTTCAAATAATGCATCACTGTCGAAAGACTCAAATTTTAATTTAATAAAAACTAACCACCTATTATTTAAAAGGGTTGGTGTCAAAATTTTATCTTGTTATTAACTATCATCAATAAAGGGAAATATTTAATCATCACCATACATCACAATAGTAATAATGAAAGAACTAACTGAATTTAAATAAAGAACTGGAGTAAACACTCCTAGTAAAAATCCCATACAATCATCCAATAACATGAAAACAAAGTTTAATAATAGAGTAAAACAACTCTAAATATCCGAATGTAAAATAGGAGGGACGACATGTCCAACTGAAATAAATGACTGATAGATAAGGAGAATAGACTATGAAGCGTCTACTAGCAATATCCTGTAGCTTCCACAATAACTATAGCTCGACAAATGAATGGAATCTACAAAGTCTGGTGTCCCTGTGGTTGAGCACCTAAAAGAAAAGAGGTTTGCAGAAAAAAGGGTCAGAGCCCGAGTAGAAAACAGTTTAAAGATAGCAAGTACTTAAATTTATTTAATGAGCACAATATTATTCATGTCAGCTTACCGTACTCACTTGGTATGCTCACCTCTCATCTAATGTGAACACCTAGAGAGCCTAGCTACCCATGCTATTCACGATACTCTACCTGACTATACGTAGTATAATCACTATGCCGGATATAATATTTAAATACCCCAAAGACAATATACCTCTATTATTTAAGGATAGGTTTAAAGATATTATAAATCATTCTCATAGCATTATTAATTCGCAACTAGTGACCCAATAAGTATATAATTTAATAAATTAGCCAATATGCAACACAGAATAAGAACTCAGTATACATATAAAAATCTCACTATGTATACATACTAATACATATATCAATACTGCACTCATGGTTAAGAAACCCCTGGTAGTCCCATTGCAAATGCTCACGCATGAAGGACAATAGGTTCAATCTCTCAGGAACCAATAAAATATATACACATATTAGAGGCGAACATAGCTCCAAACCGATGGGCTATGCACATACCTACGCACCCATACAACCGTCATCACTATCATTTTCATAGATAGTCCGTACCTAGGTTCCATGATCTAGTGGTACGACTCAAAGTCCCCCGAAGGTACACAAGATATGGTCGTCCACAACGTGCTAACCTCCGTTTCGATAACCAGTAGCTAGGTATGTCAGACACATAATATTCCAATTAATAAGCTTTCAAACAACTTATACAACTTAATAGGCATTCACGCGACCCCATTTACCATAATAAGTACGTAATACTAACATCATTACTCTCCAGGATATCCATTTATATATAACCTCTCTAGGACTTACAATCTCTCATGGGTTTCCATACACGTTCGATACCTCGAGGATCATTACACCCTTAAATCCCTAAAACTTTGGATTTTACGTCACTCGTTACTCACGTAGGTTAACACACTCTCTTGGTAAACCTAGGATAATTTTTAACTCGACCGTACCCTAAAAACCCATTATGGAATCTCGTTAGAAGTCAAGGGATTCTCTTTCGAACGAAGTCATTCGAACAAGTTCGTTCGAACGAACTCAGCAACTCGTTAGAAGTGTCATTGGAAATCTCGTTAGAAGTCTCGTTCAAATGAGGTCGTTCGAACGACCTGGACCGATCTTCGAACGAGATGTCCGAACTGGCCCTGTTCTTCCTAAACTCGTTTTTCTCCAATTTTCATACTTCAATCTCATTCCAAACTCAACCCAATCCTAATGTAATTGTTTCTAAACTATTCTGAGTTACCATAGGAAACTTCCTAACACAAATTAGAGCTTAAATCCTCATGGAATCAATGGAATCCAACAAATTACTCAATTTGTTATAAATCTCTTTGATATGAACCCAGAAACTTCTATTCCTTAAAAAAAACCCCAATTAATTTCGTGATTTCAACATTTATTTTACCAACCTTAACAGTTCTAAGAAGGGAAGTTCTTCTACATGCCAACCTATCTCCAATTAATGGGCTTTCTTTACAAATCAGTCTAATTAAACCCTAGTTTTCGTGACAACAATTTCATCTCATTTAATTTAAATCAATAGGAATATTATATGCTAAAAGATGAGCAAGATAAACACTTTCCTCAGAATGAAATTCTAATTCTTGGACTGAAATTGGTATGTAGTTGATCTTCTCGTTATGATCTACACTTTAGGGTAACTTTTGGTGAGAATCCTTGAGTTCTAGCCTTTGTTCTCCAATGGAGTCTTATTCCTCCTTAGTTCTCTCTCTCTCTCTCTCTCTCTCTCACACACACACACACATAAGTTGAAACTGACAGACCTCTAACCCACGTAGATTTTAATTAAACCAAATTTTCCTCCATTTAATTACCCAAAAATCCCCAAAGACTAAAATACCCCTCTGAGGTGTCATTTTGGGCTAAAATGCCTCGGACTCCAAATAAAACACCCGAGTAGTGTTTTTTGACTATTTCAACCTTTTTGGACACACTGGCTCATTCAAAATAGCCATCCGAGTTATATAAAAATTGTTTACCTTTTTAACCCCCAAATGCATAATAATGACGTTACTCATATGCGCGTTCCAAATAATTATATCTTAACTACCGTGTTTCTCATCCCTGGCCTTATTATTATTTTTGAAACTATCTATTACGCTACTCACTACGTAACGCTCAACATAGTTATTAGTCAACATGATTTAAACATAATTATTTTCGATAACTACTAATACTCGTCATGCTAGTAATTATTACAATTAAATCGGATTAATTATAAAATAAATTTCCCCCCTTTAAATTAATTAATCCCAATTTTCATAATTTTATAAAAATAAATATGCATAAAAATATGAGGTATTACAATGCACTTTTTAAATATTTTCAAACTCTGGCTCTGACCTGTTTCTCTATTTTCCTCTCTCTTGCTATATACGTATATATATATATATATATATGTGTGTGTGTGTGTGTGCCCAGACACAGGGACGCCTGGATGATGATTCTTTCAAGTTAGACATTTGCCACAGCAGCTGTGGATCCATACAGGTTTATTATAGATGCGTATATACTTGTAATTTAGATAGTAGGTACAGTAAAAACACTCGGGCCAATATCCCAACTGTATTCATTTATTCTTTTACCGCATTTTAGTTTGTGGATTCGATTTGGTTGTATATTGATGTACAGAGATTTCTGTTATTTTATTTCATTTCAGTTGGTGTATATAAACTGTGTGATTGTTTTACTTGGTTGGTTTGGTTAAAAAGATTAGTTAAATAAAAATTCGACGCAAGCCTAATAAGTTATTAGTAATTAATTTGGTTTTCGACAGTGATGCTAAGAATGAACCATATGAGATTCCAGTTTTAATCTGGTAAAGGATCGATCACCCGATATTGTATTAGGCGGGGTGTCACACCCCAAGGCATCCAAGCCTTAGTTCATCATTTGGATTTTATTAACACATCATTTTTCCACTACTCTTTCAATGTGGGACAAGAGTTAAAAGATACCCAATTCATTAATTTTCATTGCGTTATGAGTCACTTTGGGGACATATTTATCATTCATAACTTATTGAATTTGGACATGTGAATAAACTACGTTATTCTCCTTGCGAAGGAGAACGCGCTCGTACATGGACATTTTGTGGGTGCACTATAATACCTGAGCTTCACATGCCCAGATATTCAATTTGATGTAAACCATGTTTGCCAATTTATGCATAATGTCACCGATGGCCATTTTACTGTTGTTAAGCGAATTTTGTGTTATCTTCGAGGGTCTGCTAACTACGCCATTCATTATTCTAACGGTACTTTGAATCTCACTGCCTATGCTGACGCAGATTGGCCTGGAGTTCCTAATGATCGCAGATCTACAACAGAGATCTTGTTATTTTTGGGTTCTTCACCTGTCACTTGGGGTTAAAATAAACAATCCACTATAGCTCACTATTCTACTGAGGTAGAGTATCGAGCACTGGCTATAATGGTTGTTGAATTAGCCCGATTGTGCATGCTTCTATGTGATCTTCGACTACCTCTTCTTGATGCACTTGTGCTTTTTTCTGATAATATCTCAGCTCTAGCCCTTTTATGGAACCATGTTTTTCATGATCAAATGAAACACATTTAAATCGATTACCATTTCATTCGAAAAAAGTGGTTAAACGTGATCTTCTTATGGAATTTGTTACCTTTGATGATCAACAATATGATTTCTTCACCAAAGGGATTTCCTCCGCTAAATTTCTCAAATTTCAATTCAATCTAATGACTGAGTCTCCCAGGAGCTTGAGGGAGAATGTTAGAGATATTTTCACATCAACAAAATAGTTATAATTGACCAAGTAAAAGTTTGTTATGCAGAAGTTGTTATCATGACATCATCATTCAGGTAATCTGTTAAGTTTGTTAAATGTAAAGCACGGTATATAAGTGTTCTATATTAGTGCTAATCGTGGAATGAAATACAGGAAGAGAAATTATCTGTCTCTAACTTCTCTCTCTATCTTATATCTTTAAAATTGCCTAAACTTCATAGTTCTTGAAATAAGAGAACCCAAAATATGGGATGGGTAGCCTAATGATCACAAATCCACAACAATGATCTTGGTAATTTTGGGTTCTTCACCTATCACATGGGGTTCAAATAAACAAACCATCATAGCTCACTCCTCTACTGAGGAAGAGTATCGAGCATTGGCTATAACAACTGCTAAATTAGCATGGTTGCGCGTGCTTCAGTGTGATCTTTGAGTACCTAAGCATGATCCACCTGTTCTTTTCTCTGATAATATCTCAGTTCTTCCCTTACATCGAACCATGTTTTTCACACTCGAACGAAACATATTTGAATAATTTACAACTTCATTTGAGAATGAGTGGTTAAACGTGATCTTCTTATGAAATTCATTACCTATGATGATAAACAAGTTGATTTCTTCACCAAAGGGATTTCCTCTACTAAATTTCTCAAATCTCGATTCAATCTAATGACTGAGTCTCCCTTCAGCTTGCGATAGGATGTTAGAGATATTTTCACATCACCAAAACAGTTGGAATTGACTAAGTCAAAGTCCGTCATACCAAAGTTGTTATCATGATATCATCATTCAGTTAATTTGTTAAGTTTGTTAAATGTAATGTTCAGTATATAAGTGTTTGGTATTAGGGCTAATCGTGGAATGAAATACAAAAAGGGAAATTATTTGTCTACATCTTCTTTCTTTAAAATGCCTAAATTTCATAATTGATGATATAAGAGATAAATGGTAGTATCTTTTTATTTGGTATAAAAAGGAAAATTTGTAGGAATAAAAATATGGAAGGTTTCTCATTCATTCAAAACCCACTAAGTCTGTTGTCCAAAAACTTGTAAATTCGAAGGGAAGATACAGGCTCGAGTGGGGTATTATATGTTTGCTATTTCGACGTTACCCTTTATTTACATGCCAAATGCATAAACTATTATCTGATGTAAATAAATATTTTAATGGTCTTTTATATTTTTTTTTATGCTTTTAATACTTTGTGGATGTTTTAGTTATTTTAGTATTTCTCATGTTTATGGTTAATTTTGTGGTGGGCAAAGATTATTTGCTTCCATATATAATCAAACTCTATTATTCAATCCATATGCTTGGAGGGCTTTTGCCAAGGTTTAAGTACTATTAAATGTGGTACCTCAGTTTTCACCTGAGGATATAATTAGTAAACTATGTATTAGTTATTGATGTTTTCTTTATTATACCAAACAATGGAATTTATATCCCTCAAGGGAGAAAGATATTATATTTACTTTTTAAATGGAAAGTTCATCTATTTGTTATTGGGGTGTGTGAAATCCAAGTTCTTGAATCAGATACCACTACACCGCGTATTAGGCCGCCCTAATATTTCTAGTATATAAAGGATATTAGGAATGACCATTTTTCCTTAGTTCGTGTGAGATCTTGTTATAACCTTCTTTGAATTAGTGAAACTTTTAACTAGAGTGATTGTGGTCATGAGTTCTTAGATTAAGGAGTGAACTATGTAAAAGCATGTGTGCCATGTGTCTTTGCTTTAATTTAATTCATATTTATTTTGCCTTAACGATAATATGGGTTCATTCCTTAAAACTCTCACGCTTTCCATGTTGAGACTTTTTTAATGGACAACGGAAAGATTTCTTCCAGATTATAATAATAATGAGGAAAAAATTCATAGAATTTTTTACACTTCCTTTACAAAGGAACCCCACTTGGCTTATATAGACTTTAATAACAGACTATAGGAATCCTTCACAAAACTCTTAAAATACAAAAACCTTCACTTGCAATTTAAAATACAAAAACCTTCACGAAACTCTTAAAATACTCCCTTTCCTCAGGTCACAAAGTATGAAGGGTTAAAGTTCCCCCAAGAGGGGAAAAGAAACATGCTAGTTTGTAATTATGTCCATGGTATACATTTTACTTGTTATTTTGTGTTTCTTGACAGCTAAAAGATAGCAGAATATTCCTCACGACTAGGAAGTGAACTTGATCGATCATTAGACAGTCTGTTCGATACAACAAATGATTAGAGTTGGTGATCATTCCAGACTATTTTCCTTTCTCCTCGGCTACATGAGCTCAACTAATTCCTTTGTCAAAAGGCCAACGAACTAGAATTCGACTATTATATTTGACTTGGATGATCTGGCGACTTCTAGATCTGAGGGTTCAGATGAGGAGGCCACATCTCCCTCATATGAGTATCTAGATGTCTCATCCACCCATTCTACCAAACTCTCTCTCCAGGCTCCATGTCCCCCAAGAAAATAGTAATGAACTTTATTGTATCTAATCTGGGCTAAAAGTCTCCTCCTGCTAGCCCAGCGAATAAGAGCAAAGAGACTGCTCAACCTTTTAACATGAAAGATGAAGTTAGGGGTCTTGATAACCCCTTGCATATTGAAAATTACCCCCAAGGACACAGAGACCCCTAAAATAATATGATGAAGGACCATTCCCCTCGTCCCAGACCTACAATTATGGGGAAAACACTACTAACAAGGGCAAGGCTATTTTATTTTCGTTTCTTATCGCCCCTACTTAGCTCGAGGCTTGATCAGGTCGACGTGACTTTTTGTTAATAGGGAAGATGTTGATGGCCTAACCCATGATCGGTGGGTAGAATATTCTAACCACGAATTCTCTCTTGTAATTTTTTCCCCTTACATGTATCATTATCTTTTCCCGCTTACGAGATACTGAATTTTATTACTTTTGTATCTTGTAGTTCCTCGTTGACTACGAGCAGTCATTAGAGAGAGATAGAGGAAGCTTTAGACTAGATGGAAATGGCCTTAAAAACTACTCGAGCACTCAATGCAACTGCAGCGACTGAGAAGCAAAAGCTAGACTAAAAAGTCAAGAGCTTAAAGGTTGACAATGCCAACCTCCATAAGAAGATCAAGGAGTCTATTGAGTTGGTTAACCTTAAGCACCAATTTTAAATGAAAGTTGTGTAAATCAGTTTTATCCAATTTTATCCTAAAACATACATCAACGTAATAGTAGGATATAGTAAAATAAATAATCACACAGTGCCTGATGTACGAGAAAAACCCACAACAAAAAAAACCTCGGATGCCCAAACCACGCGAAATCCATTAAGTATGGAATTACAAAGGACATGACCGTGGACTTATAGTACAGACTCGATGCCCTCACAAGTGTTGATGCTCTTAATTTCTTAGCCTCCTCCTAATGTCACAAAGGAGTTTACTCACACATGGACACAATGTGTGAGTTCACACACACCTCAGTATCCAATGAATAACTCAACAACTGTCTACAGATTGTAACATAGAATCCACCACTTCTTTACTATAACACCACAACATGGAGTCCACCGTACCTAAACAGTAAATACAAATTCAACCACATGAAACGATTATAAACAAAATTAAGAGAATAAACCAAAGGTGGCCAAAATAGGATCTTAAATCATGATAAGATGAACACTTGGATAGTAAACAACTTGGGTGTAAACTAGGATTTTGGAGAGATTCTTTTATAGAGTTTGGAAACTCAAAACATAAGCTTTCTATTCTAATATAACTTCGTCTCCATAATCCTATTTATAGGAGGATTAACAAAAACGAGATTATGATGAAATACCTTGAAGAAAATTTCGAAATCTTGAAAAATGCATTGGGTTGTTCGAACGAATTTGAACCTCGTTCAAACGAACTCGTTCGAACCAGTATCCAACGAGCTATCAATGAGATTTTAAGGAATGGAAAATTTGATTCATTGGAGGTTCGTTAAAACCTATTCTATTAAGGTACCTTATCTCGTTCTAACGACATACTAGTTCTCGTTCAAACGATTTCATGAAAAAATAGTTTTTCTTCAAAAACATTATTTAAAATGATAAAATCATTTTAAGCCAATTATTATAAAATCCTAACACCCCAATATAAAATCTTCGAGGATTAAAATATTTATGCATCCATACCCGAGATATCCTCGAAAATAAAAGATGATATGTGACACTAACAGGACACTGTGATTCAGATCTTCTAACTTGCCTACTACGTCCTCAACAAACCATGTCATAGGCTTGAAAGTTCAATACATTCAAGTCCTAACCTATGACTGGAAGAGTTCTTTCCAAATATAAAATAAGCCAAAACATACAAATTGGCTGTATTCGAAAATTTATGCTTATAAATATCCCCTTTGGCTATTCCGGGATAAAACCAAAGATAAAAATTCATATGGGCCATCAAGCTCATCTAAGACTCAATCCCCAACCCCAAAAGGAAAAATTTCAACTTGACCGACTGATAAACCTTGAGTATCTTTACTCAATTGAACTTTGCCGCATGTTGCAAACCTGCACAGTTAAACACACCTTTAAATGCAAAGAGAATATAGCAATAAATAAAATCTTCATAAAAATAGACTCCCTATGTCTAAAAATCCCCACCTAGGTAAGACATCCCCCTTAAGATCCCCTCCAGAAATTAAAGTGAAAGATACCATTTCTCCCCCTTTTTGTCCTGAACTAAACAAAGAAAGAATGCATAATAATCCATTTCTCCCCCAAAATATGTGAACATGTGATACCAATTGTAAATATAAAGGAAAGAATAATATCATGCAATGGTGTAAAGTGCAACAAATATAACATGGCAATACAAGCACAAATAATCAAAAGCAAAGCCACAAAACAAACGATACCATACATATAAAGATGAAAATATACCAAAGATACACATGCGCATATATATAGGTATAAACACCACAAAAAAACACAAAACACAATAAGCTTTACACACAAGTATAGTATCGATGTGTCTAAATATATGGGAGTTAGTGAAGGGACGTGAACTAAAAATAAATGAATTATGACATAAATCATTCAAAAATGTTCAAGGAGTTCTATTTGACTGTCTTAACTTTATCAAACAAAGATCTAGTCTCATAGTGATTGGTAAAGTGAAGTCATTAACTATATCGTAAGGGGCATGGTACTTGTCTAGAATTGTCCAATCCGATGTCGCCTTGAATGTGTATATCCAAGACCGCATATCCGTAAACATGTGAAACCCAAGCTTGCCCACATATTTAGTTAAAATATATTATTTTTTAAATAAAAATCATGTACGTGTGTGTATACACTTAAAAATTTTCATAAAAATTATTTGAGATTGATTGATAGGGAAACAATCATAATATATGTTTGAGCGACTTCGAAGAATCAACTACTAAAATGTTCTAACATGTCATTTCAGATTGCTAAAGTATTCACTTGCAGTGCATTTATCTATATCTGTAATTTATTATATAAGCATTTATATTAAAAAATATATATTTTTATATTTGGACATGGGGTCGATCCGGTCCTAGTAAGGACTAAACGTCTGTGGCCAAGCTCGGTCTTCAGAGATACCCCTAGAAAGCAACGGGTTTGGCCTTTCACGCTAGATAGGTCGCGGGCCTATTTCCCCCAAATTAATATTAAGAGAGACAATTCTTTACACATCAGCTGTAATTTAGCACAAACCAAAAAATACCACGACACTGACTAAATTAATACACAATTATTGTTGTTGTCAATAAAAAAAAATAACTCCATTTTAGTATGTCATACGCGTGTAATTGCTATTTTATAAAGAAAATGTCATTTTATTTATTTTTGTGATGGTGCGTAGATTTTTAGTTCTTGATATGCCTATAGATGGTGTGTTTGGTTTCTAAAGAATTGTGGCTTTAGCATAAATTTTTATTTCATGGACTTTTCATATTAATCAAACTGACATGTAACCCGTGCGATGCGGGGGCTATTAAATAAAAATTAAATGCTTCAAAATCTATTTAAAAATCGACTTAATAAATATAAATAGATAATATTTTGATAACACATATAAACTTATCGTGCTTAATATTTTATCGTGAATGAGTATCAAAAAGTACCAAACGTCACATTTTTGGCAACACAACAATGTGATCCGAAATTAATCCAAAATTGATTGGATATGTCTTGAATGGGTCGTATTCATGTAGGGATATTTTTACATGAAATTGTGTCATGTTGTGTTTATTTCAAAATAATGGCTTGTAATATAATCGTAATAAAACAAAGAAAAATATTTTCTTTTATTTTTTAAGTTATAAAAACATCTTTGTCATATTTTGTGACCTCTCTAATTATATATTCATAATAAATTTATAACAACTATTTGCTACCAAATAATCCAATAGGATGTTCATTAATAAGAAATGAATAAAAAATATCAATTCATGTTGTGTAAATTAGGATGAGCTAAGCTCTTCTTCCATGTTTGGCTCTTTATAGCATGCATAAAATATAAACCTTCAACTTTAAAAGAAAATTTCATAAAGAAGCTCACCCATTAAGTAGCAGAGGAAATGTAAACTAGATATATGTCTTCAGTTTCAGATGTTAAAAGTTTAAAACAATATCTCACCACTAAATGATTAAAATTTTCTATAAAATTTGATGTAAACGATGTTGATAGTAAGAAGATCCTTTCACCATAGTGAAAACATCCTTTTAGCCCAATATGTATCCCTCCTAGGTTTTTGAGCTCTATCAACGGGCACCTCTTATATGTTTGGATATCCATAGCATGCCATAAAAACACACCTCAAATTTTAAAGGTACATGAAAAGAAAATAGAGCCAAATTTCATAAAAAAACAACCATTTAGTTAGTGAAATATAAATTAGATATATGCGTGCAGTTTCAGATGTTAAAACCTTAGATCATCGCCCCATCCCTAAATGATTTAGTTTTTCAATAAAGTTTGATGTAGATGATGTTAGTAATAATGATAGGATCCGTTTACCAAATTTCATCAACAATTTACCTCAAAATTTGAAGCTATAATCTTTAGATATGGTAAATGTTCCTTACTACTATGTTAATAGTCAACTTTTTTAAGGTTAACACACTACAAGTTCATCAATTGGCCTACCACATGTGATCTAAAGTCACAAAGTGGTCCTTAGAGATGCTGTCAAGAGGAATTTAATTATTATCCATAATGCACTTGGGGTATAGATGATTCTAAAAAGAGTAAGTCTAGGGACACCCTCAATTTGTATACAAAATAAAAAATCGATGATGTGTCAAACATTTATTGATTATTGACGTTAGCAAAGACCCACAAATACAAAAATACCGACCAATACCCATGTGACACATTACCGAGTTTGAGTTTTGTGTAGAATTTTGGGGGTCTCCCTAGAATTATTCTTCCAAAAAAGTTTATGCCCCATAAGGTCAGATTTGATAGTACAATTCTTAAATCAAAAGATTTATCTTCGTTAAAATCGAGTGCATTTTTTTTTTCAATTATACAAGACATGAAACATTTTGATCATATGTCATTGATCACTTCAGCCTCCTCTCTGTACTTTGAAAAACGAGAAAAGTTATATATTTCCTTATCTCCTCTTGTTATCTTTTATTTCCCATCATAAAAAAAATCCAACAATGGTATTCGAGTCGTGGTGATTAAAAAATTTTAAAATTTGAGTTTTTGAGTGAGGAATTTGTGTTTCAATGTCCTCGCTTTGTGTTTCAAATCATGTAATTAATGGCACGTGGGTTGTAAGAACCTAAGGGTGGATTCTCAAAAAGATATTAACAAATAAAACAGAAAAGAAAAATCAAAATTTTATAAAGAGATGTATATGAATAGATGGACGGACGAGGCGCGCGCGTGTGGGCTTTCGAGCCAAGCCCAACACATGCATAGTGTAGGCCATCTCTCATTCAAAGAGTTGTGATATCCTCGAAGGCATCCAAGCCTTAGTCAATCGTTTGGGTTTTATTAACTCATCTTTTTTCCACTACTCTTCCAATGTGGGACAAGAGTTAAAACATACCCAATTGATTAATTTGTATTGCTTTGTGAGTCACTTTGGGGACATATTTGTCATTCATAACTTATTAAAATTGGACATGTGAATATACTATGTTAATATCCTTGCGATGGAGAACGCGCTCGTATATGATCCCACAGTTATCGTGGTGTGGGTCCTACCTAAATTTGCGCTCAAAATTCTGTCTAGAAAAATTTGGACAACTTTTAAGTCCTTTAAGTCCAATTTTTTATAATAATCCCCCACATGATTGATATAGTGCTATTAATAAAAAAAAAGGTGCTGATGCAGATGCAGACACAGGTTGAGTAAAAACATAAGATTTATTGCATTGGGAGAAGTAGCCTAGTGGCCTTGAACTTTCCTTAGGGAGATACCATTGGATTTACTTGGTTAATCAGTAGACTTCACTTCCTTAAACCATCAACCATTTTTGTAAACCTAGACAATAGTATTCACCCAATAATTCTTCAACACGATTGGTTTTCATGTTTGTGTTTATTTTGGCCATGAACACCACTTGGTTCCGTGAGTAATTTAGAGAATTTGGTTTCATTATTCTCGTAGAAGTGTACTCCTTCTTACTCATGTAGGTGACTCCCATAAAGAGTATCCTGCAATACCCCACTTAAATATACTAAGATATGGATGTCATTAAAAGAATAACTTATCCTAATTTCGCGGCAAATGTGCACTGTTTCATCTTTGGAATGGATAGGATTAAATATCCTCCAGTGCTTACTGAATACAATATAGTTTGGTTTGCCCATTGAACCTACATCTTGGGATCTTCAGTCAGCTAGGTTAGGCTGCCACTATATTAATTCTTATTTATTTATAGGATTTAGACCCATTCATCTCGATGATCTTTCAACTTTCTCTCGGTTTAAACCTTTAGTTAGTTGATCCGTTGTATAATCTTTTAACTTTACATAGTTAATTGAGATAATTACGTTTAAGAGAAGTTGTCTAACGGTATTGTGTCGATGACGAATATGATGTAACTTTTCGCTATACATATGATTATGTTCCCTTCCAATTGCTGATTGACTATCACAATGTATACATATTACGGCCACAGGTTTTGACCAATTTGGAACATCCTATAAGAAATTTCGAAGCCATTCAACATTTTCTCCAGCTCTGTCTAGTGCAATGAATTCGGATTTTATTATCGATCTAGCAATGCATGTTTGTTTTGAGGATTTCCAAGATACGGCTGCACCTCCTAGGGTAAACACATACCCACTCATAGACTTGGAGACTTTTGTATCGAATATCCAATTTGCATCGCAATGTCCTTCAAGAATGGATGGATATTTTGATTAGTGCAGTCAATAGTTTTGAGTATATTTCAAATAACCCGAAATTCTCAATATTTCCTTCTAGTGATCTCTCCTTGGATTACTCGTAAATCGACTTAGCTTACTTATTGAGTATGGTATGTCTAGCTATGTATAGTTCAGGTTATACATTAAACTATCGATAATACAAGAGTACTCTGGCTGAGATATGCTTTCACCATTATTTCTTGCTAGATGTAAATTTACATCTACAGGTGTCTTGGTAGGATTGATATCATACTTCTTGAATTTTTCAAGTACTTTCTTTATGTAATGAGATTGAAACAATATAAGTTCATCCGATTTTTTAGAAATTTTAATTCCAAATATAACATCGGCGATACCTATATCTTTCATGTCAAATCGATTACTCAACATTAGTTTTGTAGTTTTGACAATTTCCAGGTTACTACCCATGATAAGCATATCATCAACATAAAGGCATACCATGACATATCCATTCTGAATGTATTTAAAATAAACAAATTTATCGCATTCATTAATTTTGAAGCCGTTTGATAACATTGCATTATCAAAATTTTCATGCCATTACTTGGGTGCTTGTTTTAATCCGTAAAGTGATTTAACAAGCTTACGTACTTTTTCTACTTATCTGGGAGCCTTGAACTCTTCAGGTTGCTCCATATAAATTTCCTCATCAAGTTCACCATTTAAGAATGAGGTTTTTACATCCATTTGATGTATTTCAAGTCCATTAATAGAAGTTATTGCTATTAACATCCGAATGGATATAATTTTTGTTACCGGTGAATATGTGTCGAAGTAATCCAACCATTCTTTTCGCCTATAGCCTTTAGCTACAAGTTTAGCTTTATATTTATCAATTGATCCATCAGCCTTCAACTTCGTTTCGAAGATCCATTTATATCCTAACGGTTTAGAACCGGGTGGAGATCCACTAGTTCCTATGTGTGATTTTGTAATATGGATTCAATTTCACTATTAATTTCTTATTTCCAATTAGAAGCATCGGGTGAGTATATTGCTTCTTCGTACGATTGATGTTCATTTTCTAGCAGATATGTTAGAAAATTTTGATCGAAAGAAGTCGAGGTTCTTGCTCTTTTACTACGTCTTGGTTCATCCTCTATTGGTTCAATAGGTTGATGAGTACTACTTGTAGTAGCTTGATTTTTCCATTTAGAAGGACCGGATTCATGGGTCATGTTATACGGGAATTATTTTTTTAAAAAAATTAAGCGTTCCTCAATTCAGTAACCGTATTTACATGAATATCTAAAATCTTGGATTTACAAACTAAGAAAAAATATGCATTGCTATTAGTAGCATAATCGATGAATACACAGTCAACGGTCTTTGGGCCTATTTTTACCTTTTTCGGTTTAGGAACCATTACCTTGGCTAAGCACCCCCACACTCGTAAATATTTATAACAAGGTCTTCTACCTTTTCCATAACTCATAAGGAGTCTTATAAGTTTTCTTGTGTGGTACTTTGTTAAGAATATAGTTATCAGATAATAAGGCTTCCCCCCACAAATTCTAGGCAACTCTTGAACTTATCAACATAGAGTTCATCATCTCCTTTAATCTACGATTTTTGCATCAGCAATACCATTCGATTGAGGAGAATAAGGAGCGGTGGTTTGATGAATAATTCCATTTTCAGAACAAAATTCCTCAAATGGATATTTATATCCACCTCCTCTATCACTCCTAATAGCCTATATCTTTTTGCTTAATTGATTCTCAAATTCATTCTTATATTGTTTAAATGCACTAATATCCTCATCTTTACTATGTAATAAATATACATAGCAATATTTTGTGTAATCGTCAATGAAAGTACTAAAATACTTTTTTCCACCTCTAGTTTGTACAAATTTTAAATCACAAATAAAATGAAAAGGTAATCTAACTAATTTTGATTCCACACAAATATCACATTTATGATTTTTATCAATATTAAATTTTCGCAAAAATTCCAAGTTAATTAATGTATGCAAGGTATCAAAATTAACATGTCGTAATCTAGCATGCCAAATATTAGATGACACAATCATATAAGTAGAACTAGAAATTTCATTTATAGGGGATGCCTTAGGCATCAATGTCATTACATTCATTTTAAAGAGCCCCTCGGACACGTAGCCCTTTCCCACAAACACATCATTTTTAGATAACACAAAATTATCATAAACAAACACAAGCTAAAACCCATTCTTGCTTAGAAGTGATCCGGAAATCAGATTTTTACGGATGTCAGGCACATGTAGCACATTGTTAAGGGTAAGCTCCTTTCCTAAAGTCATCTTCAAAATAATCTTTCCTTATTCCACGACTTTAGAACTTGAAGAATTTCCCATAAAGAGAGTCTCCACATTTTCCAAAGCCTTATAATTAGTGAACATCCATTTTTTGCACAAATGTGGCGAGTATCCCCAGTATCCACCCACCATTTCTTGGTAATTCCTACCAAGTTGCATTCAGAGACAACACCAGAAAGATTTTTAAGTCTGTGATACCATCAGAAATGTTCTCACCCTCCGTCACATTTTCTTGAGCATTGCTCTTTTTCGCGTTCTTTGGTTTGCGACACTCGCTTGAGCGGTAACCTGGCTTGCTGTAATTGTAGTATTTTCCTTTGAACTTCTTTCTTTCTTTAGATGCGCCTTCCCCATAACACTTACGTTTGGATTTAGGACCTTCAACCACATGAGATTTAGACTCCATGATGTTCTCCCACTTTTATTTTGAGATTCACAACTGCCTTCTTCAATCCGTAGTCGCACTACTAATTCTTCAATATTCATCTCCTTGCGTTTGTGCTTGAGATAATTTTTGAACAAATTCCAACATGGAGGAAAATTTTCAATTATCGCCGCCACTTGAAAAGTGTCACTGACTGACATTCCTTCAGCATGAATGTCGTGATGAATAAGCTGAATTTCTTGAACTTGTTCAATAACCGTCTTGGAGTCAACCATTTTGAAGTCTAGAAAAATTTCTTCATACTAGCGTCTTCAATTTTGTACTTCTTCTCCAAAGAATTCCATAATTCTTTTGCAATTTTCACAGTGTTTACACATGATACAACGTCTTGTTGAAGTATGTCAGGATGTAGTTACGGTACATATAATCATAATGTTTCCATGCTTCTACAACAACAACTTTTTCAGTCTCATCTCCTTCTTTCAAAGGTGGACAATCCTCATACACGAACCTTGCCAATTGGAAATTTGTGAGGTAAAATTATATATGTCCTTGCCAACATTTGAAATCATCCCTGGTAATTTTTTTCGATTTCTCCCCATGTGGCATCGTTACGGGGGCAACAACAGGTGCATGTGTCACATTCACGGCAGGTGGTGGAACTATGATTGCATTTTCCGATTTCATTTTTGTTACAAAAATAGATTTTTTTTATCAATGATAGTATTCATTTGTGATGAAATTATCACAACAGGATAAAAAATTATGTATACCAATTTCCTTCAAATATTATTAAGACTCACTGAATCTAACAAGAATTCTAAATAATATACAAAATTATGTAACATAGAATTAAACTAAAATATTAAACACTAGTTATTACTAGTCTAAATTAAGAAAAATTTGTGTCAAACTGTTTTTAATATTATTAAAAAAAATAACGTACAAAACATAATACACATTTTTTAATAAAAAAACTATATAAACAGATTTAAAAAAAATCTAAGAGTTTACAAAATCTGTACAAAACAGATTTTAAAAATTATAAATGTAAACTGACACAAGTTTAAAATTTCTGTAAAACAGAATTATTTTACATTAATAAAATTTCTGTAATTAAAGAAAATTCTTTACATATATAAACAGTAGAAAAATAAAAATCTATCTTAAGATTGTTATGTCTACTATTTAATTAATACAAAGTAGAGAATTACTAGAATAATAATAAATATATAAATAAAACTACAATTATAGAATATAAGAATTCACTTACTTGATATTGCAGAAATAAATAATCAATGAACATAATAAAAATTCGAGCCCTATGATATACCACAGTGTCCTTAAGACAAATTTATTCCCTCCAAGTGCTTAAGGTTGATGAATAATTGTCTCCCGAGATAGAATGGATTTTCGGATTAAACAAGTAACACCACAATGTATAATCCCATTGAACACAATTTTATGTGTTTACTAAACCAAACAGTATTACAAATGATAATGAAATGAATGCGGAATGCAGAAAACAATTTTTTGAAACTGGAACAGTATTTCGGGTTGGACATTAAACGTTGGGAGAATTTTTTCCATTAACCAAAATCTGTATGGAGTGTTCTTATTTATAGCAAAAATAAATGACCTTTGAAAAAACTATCAAACTATTATTTTCGTAATTGTTGACTGTTGGCAATAAACAAATGTAAGGACATTTTTGTCCATTATCAATTTGTATGTCATACGCCGTTACACCGTTGAAGAAACTCAAGATCGCATCTACATCAACGGATCCGAATATCAAAGCATCTTCAACATCATAGCCTCTGCAAGAATGAACTTGGTAAAATTTTGTTTTTACGTTCCTTAAAGTTCATATTTAGTATTGGGAAATTTTTATAAAATGCTTTTTATAAAAATAAGAAGTAAGTTTTTTTAAGCAAAATGAGGCTTTTAAAAGGATTTTATTTTTCTGGGAAAATCGGACCGATCCGGCCCCATACCGGACCGATCCGCTTGCTCGAAGTCCAGTATACCCCGGACCGATGGCAAACCGATGAGGAGAAATAGCCGAACCGATCCGACCTCATTCGGACCGATCCGCCTCTTAATAAAAGAACCGATCCGGTCAAATCGGACCGATCCTCCCTCAATCCGGACCGATCCGACGGGGATAATCACTGCCAGATTCGCTGCAGATTTTTTAGGCTCAAAGACTTCTTATTTAAATCCAACTTCGGGGAGTTATTTTTTAAGACTTACATACACGTTTTTCAGAGTCCTAAATACTCAAAGTCTTCATCTTTTGATGTGCCAAACATCTTTTTGATTCACACAAAAAAAAATCCCAATTACTTTTGTGAATCTTTTGGAACCCTAGAACACAAACTTTGTTGTTGTTCATCTTTGTGGAGAGATCTTTGCAACCGAGGGCTGCGTGTCATTGCTGAGGGAGTCTCTACAAAGTTTTATGGCTGCGTGTCATTGAGGAGAGCTGCGGTTCTTCCTTCGTTGTTTGGGCTGCGAGTCCTTGGAGGGTGCTGCGTGTATTCTCTTGCTGAGTTAAAGACTGCGTGTCTTTGTGGGTTGGCTGCGCGTTGATCCATTGCAGATTTCTCTATGTAATTGTAAGTTGCGGCTTGTATATTCACAGTGAAATAAAGGTTTTACCCGAAAGGGGTTTTTTTCCTGAATTCTGTGTCTCAGCATATTTTTGTGTCACATGCTTTATTTATTTATCGGTTGACACACGCACCTTAGATGAATGTTTAGGGGCTGAAATTAAATAAGTGTGCTATATTAGAATGTTGCGAACTTAATCAATTATCACACGTAATTCTTGGCTTTTCAACAAACAACTAATTAACTAATTAATTAAAGCCTAGAAAATTAATTAAATTCGGCCCCAAAAGAAAGAGATTTATATAAGCCCAAGCCTGAACCGAGCCGAGCTGGGCGGACAGCCAGACGACGCGCTCGAGTGTGGACTTCTGGGCCAAGCCCAACACATGCATAGTGTAAGTCATCTCTCCTTCAAGAAGTCGGGATACCCCAATGTAATACCCTATACTTTTATAGATATTTAAATTACATAAGTGGCATAATTGGGTAATTAGGGGAAATAATTGTGAATAGTAATTTTAGAATTTATGAGTGTGATTTAATAAATTTAGAAGTTAAAATGAATAGTAAATATTAGTTTGTTGGTGCCAGATTAATATTCACATGGGTTATGTTTTCTTACGTGACTTAGTAAATAAGTGGGAATATTTTTAGGTCATGCCATAGGTGGGTTAAGTGACGGGAGATAGTTTACGTTATAGAAACGGGTGTTGAGAAGTATCGAGTAGGACTAGTGAATTTTAGTTAAGTAACACGGATGGAGATTTAAAGTGCACGGTTGGTTTTGGAATGGCCGAGATAGTCATAATTGAGTATTCGGGGGTAGCGTTTGGGTTCCGAGGACTTTTGGACTAGTAGGGACTCGCAATTGTGTAAACGAGTCGAAATTGGGTTTTTTAAGGGATAACCCTTATTCCTCTCTTATAAGGCACGAGAGAGAGAGAGCGAGAGAGAAGAGAAAGCAAAAGGAAGAAGGAGAAAGAGGAAGAGAAAGGGGATTTTCGACCAAACTTCACGGGATTCGACTCGAGGTCATCAAATTTAATCGAGGAGGCAGGTATTTACTTGCTTTATTCATTTGAGTGTGTATCTCATATTATAGTTGGTAAACTAGATAAATTCTGGGTTAGAGCCATTAAAATAAATTTGATAAATTTGAGTATGAGTTTACAAATTGATGCATTGTCAACTCTTAATGATTTATAGTATTAAATCCATGTTAATGGTGTATATATATGGGTAGAAGTGGGAGAAAACTATAAACTAGGGTTTTAATGGTTTTATGGTGTAAATCTAAGAGAAAGAGATTAATACCACAAATTAATTGATGTGTTAGTTGAAAACATAGTTTAGATGATTATAGTGTTATTGGTTGAGATTAGAAACCACAAAAATGGGGAATGGGTTAATATTTGGGATTTTGGAGATTAAAAAATTGCCCAAACAATGAGCTCCGAACAAGGCGAATCGATTCGGGTCTAGACCGAATCGATTCGCATAAGGAGACATGTAGGACTATCTCAGGCCGAATCGATTCGGATTAAGATTTAATCGATTCGCCTTTGAGGACCTCTTCGCAGACCATTTTTTGAACCGATTCGCATTTGGTCCGAATCGATTCGCATTTAGGGCGAATCGATTCGCCTTAGCTAAATTTGACAGTTTTCCTTCTTTGAGTTTAGGGGGAGTTAAATTGTAAATTGGAGTTTATTGTACGGTATTCTAAATGAAGTATTAGTACACCTAAATATTGGAATTAAGGGTGAGTAAACATTGGGTGAAGAAGAGGGGACCTGGGATCATTTAAGCGCACGAACCGGGGTGTGGACTTAATGAATGTTTAGGATGAGAAATGTTCGAGAGAGGTCTTCGGCAATTGTGTATAGATATATTTATGTTGTTAGCATAAATATTGGCCGATTTCATTCGAGTAATCATGGGATAGAATTTAGGATATGGGCTAAAGCATATTAAACGGCTATCCGGTACTTCTATTGACGACTATTATTATAGGTGATGCGATACCTATGGAATTAAGATTAGTAGCTTGTATACTTATTAATTATTATGAATTGGAATATTTGGGTTTATATTATAACCCTTAAAAGTGATTAAGGTGTGAGTTATATTTTA
The DNA here is from genome assembly GCA_949130495.1 of Sambucus nigra. Taxonomy (NCBI): domain Eukaryota; kingdom Viridiplantae; phylum Streptophyta; class Magnoliopsida; order Dipsacales; family Adoxaceae; genus Sambucus; species Sambucus nigra. The sequence continues at coordinate 450,376,955 of OX422219.1, read as the reverse complement.
AGTAAGATAATACTTATATGATTAGTATCTTAAGTGGGTAAATAATTATATACTAATACGAATGGGAACATTTGGGGTTTTGGCTATCACTATAAGAGTTTCGAAATTATAGCCATAATATATTGAGAACGGATATATATTATATATACGATGTTGTTACAGTATATATAATATGATACGAATAAATATATTTGTGTATGATTGGTATATTTGTATTTAGAGGCTTATTCCGCGGGAATACCGATAGACAACCATATTATATATTATCTCTAGTGCTATTCATGGAGATTGAGTGATGTGGGTGAATCCCCTGGCTTGTAGAGCAGGGAGAGTATATCCCCAGTTCATGTCGTTCATGACCGCCTCAACCTTTATGTATTTATATCGTGTTCATACGAGCGTCTAACTTGGTATCGGGGTTAATTTGAGCAAACGCGAATTCAAATGGACACTTTGAGACTGCATCCTCGAGTTATAAGTCGGTGGGATGGTAATTATACTCATGATATTATTATTGGTGTAATTATACTTGTTTCGAATAACAAGTGGTTTGTCTATGAAAATGAGATATCATATAAAGTAGACTTGGGTAAAGTGAAAAGAATGAATATGGTGTTATTCTCCTTCTGGTAGATTTATATCCGAATTGATATGAATGTGAATCATAGGTTCTAGTGAGAACTGTATATATACAGGATTTTATAATATGTGTTATGTACTGAGGACCTATTGGATGTTGACGATCAATATTGTCATGTAGTAGTGTATCGGGGGAGGGGGTTACATGTTTGGATTTCGCTTCGCGAGACACCCACGCACGAAACGTCGCACAATGTTGGGAATGGGGAGAAGTTTAGTCCATAGTACTCGGGTTTATGAAGATTTTTAGAAGATGAGTGAAATAGATTATTTAGTAAGGGTAGCTTAACTAGGTTTTTTTAAAGGTATGGGATAAGTGTGCACTATTAGGAGAGGGGTGAGGTGTATCTCATGAGAGTGCGATACCAGTTCAAATATGAGATATTTTATATTTTAAAATATGGCATTTATGCACCTGCTAAACATTTTCAAACTCGAGCTCTGATCCGTTTCTATATTTTCCCCTCTCTTGCTATATATGTATATATATAGGTGTCCAGACACTGGGACGTCTGGATGATGATTCCTTCGAGTTAGACGTTTGCTGCAGCAGCTGTGGATGCATGAAGGTTTAATATAGACGCTTCTATCCTTGTAATTTAGATAGGAGGTACTGTAGAAACACTTGGGCCGATATCCCAACTATATTCATTTATTCTTTTACCGTATTTTAGTTTACGGATTCGATTTGGTTGTATACTGATGTACCGAGAGTTCATTTATTTTACTTCATTGTCGTTGTTGTATATAAACTATTGTGATTGTTTTACTTGGTTTGTTTGGTTAAAAAGAATAGTTAATTAAAATTTGACGCCAGCCTAATAAGTTATTAGTAATTAATTTGGTTTTCGACAGTGATGCCGAGAATGAACCATATGAGATTCCTATTTTAATATGGTAAAGGATCGGCCACCTGATATTGTATTAGGCGGGGTGTCACAGATTGTATCAGAGCATCAGGTTCTAGAGTCCTTAGGAATCTGTGCGGACACACTACGATTTCCGAGTTGATTTCTATTTGATATAGAACCTTCTGATTAGTATTGTTGATTCCTATTGTGCGATTTCGCTTCCCTACTGTTATGTAAGATTATAGTAAATCTTTTGCGCGCTCGTTCGAGACTCGTGTGTTGATCGAGGAAGGGTGACCAGGGAAGGCAGTGATGAGGGCAGATGGAGGCGGGGCTTGGTAGGAGTTGTGAGTTAAAGTTGGGGATGATGATCTCATAAGAGGACACTCTCTTGGCGGTATTATTATGAATTGCTAAAATAACTACTAAGTATAGTAGTTATAATTATCTATGTACCGCTGTAGTAGAGAGTGGTGCTAAAATTGAATTACCCAGTGAAGTTAGATTGGGAAAACGTTTTAAAGGTCTTTGATAAGGACCATACGTTGAAGTTAAGTCATGCGAAAGTAGTGTAGTGTTATCCAAAGGAAGTGGAAGGCTCAAAAGCTTTGGTTTAGAGCAGGGTATACGAATGCCCAGATGTGAAAATTTGGGGAAATTTTTTTCACTCGTTAGGGCAGTGCCAAATTGGTGGGAACGGTGATCACCATATTTGGGGGAGCAAAATTTCTTTCTCATCAAGGAATCTTACTGAAGGTTTTAACCGCAAGTTCCTTTGATTTATCAGAAATGAAGAGAATGCAGTTTTTAGATTTTTCACATAAGGTTTGGTTAGCGGCCGATTGTGAATAAAGAGTGATGTGGAGAAGGGAACTTTGTACTAAATTAAGGTAGGTACAATGAAGAAAGAGTCCTTCGGTGGGATGATAGGCTCACTAGTAAGCGCTGCTAACACTTATGGAGAAGTTGTATTCGTGAAACCCCACCGGTGGACATCCTCTAGGGGATTCATTGAAATAGGGCACTTGTGGACGATAGTATGCTTCCTTTTAGTCAGAGGAGATAAGGGAACTATGAAGGTGATTGTCAGGATCGAGTCTATTAGTGTTCGAGATACTGATAATTTAACATGGTTAGGGTGTCCAGAGATGGGGAATAGAGTGACGTGGAGTGTGGAACAACACAGTTAGTCCTTGCACGGTAGGAGTTAAAGGACAAGAGTAGAGTGGTTAGATGTAGCATCAATTAAAGTAGTTTTTGGATCGGTTAAGCCTGGTGTACTATGTTTGGGAACCAATCGGAGCAGTCAGGGATATTGGTAAAGTTATCGTTATGAGTTCCCCTAGGATGAAGGAGGTATAATTTTTGTGGCTAGACAGAGTCACAGTATTTTATGAGTTCTAATGATCGAGGCGACGCGATTTTCAATAAATACTCATGTAATGGTTTCTTTTTCAAAAAGAATTCCCAGCCTTTTGAATTACAGAAGATTGGGAAACTGTAAAATTCCTTTTGACTTCTTCCTTTAGTATTTTCATCCATTTTATATTCAATTCACAAAAATCCTATATGCTTTGGTGAATTATTTTTGGTGTTCAAGAACACGCTTTACTTTTGTTCATTCTTTATGGGGAGAACTCTACAACCGGAGAGCTGCGTGCTATTATGGAGGGAGTCTCTATGAAGTTACTCTTGTGGGGAAGATAACCTACACCGTGAAGAATGCTTGTCTGGATTGCGCGTTCTTGTGGTATAGCTGCGTGTGAACCACTGCTGATTTCTAGCCGTTGAATTGGAGATTTGACAAAGACACCGTGCGTTACTCTTATGGGCGAAAGTAAGATGGTATGTAAGTCAATGGTTTTGTAAACTTGTCAGAGTTCTAGAATGAAAAGGTTTTGCCTTTCGGGGATTTTTCTCAAAATTTGGTGTTCCTAATATTTGATCTTGTGATTGTTTGATTTTCAAATTTAATTAAATCACTTAGATGCATGTTTTTGGGTCTGAGAGGTCTAATTATGCCTACTAGAAAGCTCGTATGAAATCATAATTAAAGGCTATTAATGAACGTGTTTAGTTGTGTGAAAGTGGGTGGACTCCTCCCATTGTCACCATTGAAAATATCACCTCTTTAAAACCCGTGTCAGCCTGGAGTGAAGATGATTTTAAAATGTCTAATTTTAATTCACGTGGTTTGAGTGCTATTTCTGGAGTCATCACTCCCGACGAGTTTCACCTAATTATGACGTGCACCACGTTTAAAGAGGCATGGGATGCACTCCAATTGACACATGAGGGTACAAATGCGTTTAAAGACTCAAAATTGCAAAATCTTGCCACCCAATTTGAGACCATTACTATGTTAGAGTCCAAAACTTGAGATAAATTTTATGCACGTTTTTCGTACATTGTCAACACTAGTTTTAATTTGGGTGAGGCGATTGATAACACTCGTGTCATTATAAAGATTTTGAGATCTCTACCAAAACACTTTATTCCTAAAGTCACTATTTTAAACTCTTTGGGAAATTTGAAATGACTTAAGTTGGAAGAACTTGTAGGAGATCTTCAAACCTATGAGATTGACATGTTTCCCTAAACCATTAAGGCTAAGGATAAAAGAGTTGCTTTAAAGACTCATTTGAAGAAAAGGAAAGAAAAAGTTTGTGAGTCCAATTCTAAGGGAGATTTTGATTTTAATGATATGGCCTTATTTGCAAAAAAATTTAAAAAGTTTCTCAAAATTTCTAAAGAAAAATTTTCCAATAAAAAGAGATTTTTTGAGAAAAATAAAAAGAAAGGAAAGGCCAAAGAAAGTCGTGAGAGGGAAAAAGAGAATGACTCAGATGAGGAGTGTGAGGAGAATTTTGAGAACGTGACTTGTTTTGAATGTGGGGGTAAGGGGCATAAGTCGTTTGAGAGTCCTACGTGGCTTAGAAAGAAAGGAAAAAAAGTGGCCATGACTGCCACACTTAGTGATAGTAGTGAAGGTGAGGGTTATGTGACTAGTGGTGAGAAGTTTATTTCTTTTTTATCAAGTCGTGTGAGCACACCCACTTTGTCCCACAATAGTGCACACGAATGCGATGGTGATGATTTGAGCGCTTCAAGTGAGGGAGAAAGCGAGAGTGAAAGTGGAGATGAAAGTCAGATCCAAAAAGCATTTAGAGATTTGTACACCGAGACCTTAGAAAAAAAGAAGTATAATAGGGATTTAGGTCGTCGAGTGTTAGATTTGGAGAGAGAGAAGGAGGTTTTAAGAAAGGAAAAATGTGATTTGACCGACACAGTGTCTAGTCTGACAACATGTGTATCCCAACTCGAGAGTGATCTCAAACGTGCCAGGGAGGTCAAAGTCAATTTTGAGAACGCACCTAAGAAGGTTGTAAAGGTGGTTCTTAATCCCGATAAGGGTAGAGTTGATGGGATAGGAAAAGGTCATGATGGTGCTTCCACTTCTTTTGTCGCACACGAGCCGATTCCCACTTTAGTGACAGATTCACATGGCCCAAAAATTAACCCATCTAGGCTTCCGTTTACCGTAAGGAGAGCACGTTCTAGAGTTTTTGAGATAAGTGTTCGCAGGCCTATTTATATTTGTTCCCATTTCAAGAGGAGAGGACACCTTAGGGAATTTTTCTTTAAGTTGGGTTATGTGTCACGTTTTGCTTCTACACGTGTTTCTGCCACACATGCATCCACTCATGATTCTTTATATGCTCCTGGAGACTACATGAGAGAGGTTGCACATTTAGGTGAGAAAGTTAAGTTTTTGGCCAAAACTTTACAAAAATTTGATGGAGGTTTTTCATAAGTTGGCACCACCTTTGGAAAAGCCCTCCACACCTAACGATTGAGGTTTGACTTGTTTACTAGCATAGGATGTTTTCCATGATGACATTATTTGCCTATTGCTAATATGTATCATTTTTGTATGTTTTCCATTTATTTATTTTTTTTGAAAAATATAAAAGGATTTTATTTTGATAAAATTTCAAAAAATCTAAAAAGATTTTTGTATTTTGTTTGCACCGTTTATGGATAGACACTTAGGATGACCAAGTCTCAACATCATTCATTTTTTCATGTGACTATTTGCTAGTGTTGTGAGACAATATATCATGTCATCTTTGTGCTTTATAATGTTTGGAGTCATTGAAATGTAATTAAGTGTTACTTCCTACATGTTTGACTCATGATTTCCTTTATTGCACACATGCACATATTTGTTTGATTATTGTGCTTGTCTTATCACATGTTGGTTGGGTGTTTTCACTTCAATCCTATCCTTAAAACAAACCAAGCGTTATAAAACTTGATAAAAAGTTGTGCATGTAAGAACTGTTTGCGAGTTTGTGTGCTTTATTTGAAAACGAGAAAGGGCTGCGAAAGGTTCACATTTGACCTTTGCGAATACTAAGCCACCGTTACATCGAACCTAAAAAATTGAGGAATTTTATTATTTGGGGTCCAAAGTGGTTTAAAAGAGCCCAAAAAAATTAAAGGCAATAAAAAGAAATTCATGCCAAAAAGGGGCCATTAGGTTTTTGCACCAATTCTCCAATGTTTGAGAATTTAGATTACCTCTAAAAGAAAATATGCATGAGGGAGTTTGGATGGAATTTAAAACGGGTTTGCACATCCTTGAAAGTCTTAAAAAAGAGTTAAATAGTTTTGGACGTTATTGGTGTGGAAATCACTTGGACTTTGATTTTTTGATTTGCATAAGACGATATCATCTAAATTCAACAATTTTTACACCTAAGGATACTTTTGATGTTCATTCATTATGAGTACACGTATTCATCGTGCACATCTGATGGATTGAGTTTATTTACCTATCGAATGTGTTCACACCCATACATTCCATTTCCATGACTTGGTTGTTTGAGTTTAGATTCATGGTGTGATTTTTGGTATCTTATTTTTGTACGAAAAATTTGAAAAATCAAAAATAGTTTGTGAAAGTTTTGTAGACACTCCTTTGCATGCGCGTAGTTTGATTCATGTTTGTTATGGATTTCGTCCTGACACTCCTTGTTTTGATTGTTTCTTCTTATCTGTCTATTTGGGGACATCATAAAATGGGGGAGAAAGAATTATCATGTTACGGTGGAGTTTTTGGAGTATGGGGGAGATTTGATTTATTAATGATTTATTCTTATATCATTTCAAACTCGATACGTCACGAAGGTTTTTTCTTTATCTCATGTGTGTAGGTACAAATATATGAGAAAATCTTTGAGATTTGATGAAGATTTTTTGAAGAAAAATTTGAGAACTTGCAAATTTGAACCTTTTTAGTTTTGAGATTTATGGGAGGGTATATTTTTATAGGCATTTTGGTATTTGATAATTCGGATGTTTATATATATGTTCTGGCATAGACATTGGGAAGATTTATAAGGACATTTTTTATAAATGTCCGTCACAATTAATTATGTCGTATACCGTTACAACCGTTGAAGAAGTTCAAGAGAAATCTACATCAAGAAGGATTCTAATATATCAAGGTTCTTCATCAAAAAGCCTCCGCAAAGTTTACCTTGGTAAGGTTATGCTTTAAACACCTTAACTTTGCACTTAGAGCTTTGGGATATTTTTTCAAAATATTTTTCAAGTGTTGGAGTGGACTTTTTCCGTCAAAATTGAGAATGAGTAATTTTCTAATCCTATAGCGTTCCTCAATTTTGACGCTCAGGTCGTTCAAGCGAGATCACATCTCGTTAGAGTGACATTGAGATGTCGCATGATGTCGTTCAAACGACACGTGTACTTCGTTCGAGCGAGATCCCCTTTTCATTCTAACGACCGAGGCGACGCGATTTTCTATAAATACTCATTATATGGTTTCATTTTCAAAAAGAAGTCCCATCATTTTGAAAGACAAAAAACTGCGAAACTGCAGAATTATTTTTGACTTCTTCCTTTAGGGTTTTCATCCCTTTTGTTTTCAATTCACAAAAATGCCATATGCCTTGGTGAATTATTTTTGGTGTTCAAGAACACACTTTACTTTTGTTCATTCATTGTGAGGATAACTCTACAACCGGAGAGCTGCGTGCTATTATGGAGGGAGTCACTATGAAGTTTCTCTTGCGGGGAGGATAACCCACACCGTGAAGACTGCGAGTCTAGACTGCGCGTTCTTATGGTATAGCTGCCCGTGAACCACTCCTGATTTCTATCCATTTCTTTGGAGGTTTGACGAAGACACCGTGCGTTACTCTTGTGGGAGAAAGAAATATGGTATATAAGTCAATGGTCTTGTAAACTTGTCAGAGTTCTAGAAATAAAAGGATTTCCCCTTCGGTGATTTTTCCTGAAATTTTGTGTCGCTGGTTTTATTTATGGTGTGACAAACGCACACATGTAGGTTCTGTTCGAGGGGCTGAATTAATTTGGCTTAAAAATATACTCTAATTAAATAATTGTACCAAATTAGAAATTTGAGAATTTAATCAATTATCACACCGTCATATTTTACATATTCTGAGTATAATATATTTTGATTGATCGGAGCGATAGCAGGCTAATGATTGCAAGGCTATCGTACTCGCGGTTCTATGGCGGAACTGGTTGTTTTAGTGATATGTCACCTAGATGCGGGTTGAGCTCGCCATATTTTTATATGTTTAGATGGAACTTCGATGAGTAGATGTTTCATTAGCATGACTTTAGTGCATAAGGACCTTATTGATATGATCTAAGGTATGCAGGATTTAGTATTTTAGAAGTTTTACGCTGACATACCTCCGCGACCGACAAAGTTAAGTAGTAGTGTATCGAAGGGGTTCCTTGTTTGAATTTCGCTTGCGAGACACTCCACGAATGAACCTTAACAACATTGGGAATGGAGAGATGTTACTGTATGCTAGGATGTTGGTTTTTGTGAAATTAACTGAGAGTCATGTGATGATTAGGGGATAATAAAAAGTAGATGTGTTGTAGAAAAGCGCTGGAAATATTTCTCTCACTGCAAGTATGTGGGTGAGACAAGCTAAAGGAAGTTTATTTGAGGCTTATAGCCAGGCCTTGAATAGAAGGCAAAGTAAAAGGAAATATGTTTTAGGTAAGATGTTTATAGAACTTAAGAAGAAAGTAGGTGCCCCGATTAGTTAGACTTTTCTTTTCGCCAAGATGGAAGTACATATTAGTAGAAGTACGTTAGTAGGTTAGTGAGGTAGGATTTAGAAAGTCCCGATAGTGTGCCTTAGGCCGTTATATATTGATGACCGTCGATGCAAGGAAGTAGTGTAACATGAGGGTTCCTTGTATGGATTTCCCTTTGCGAGACGTCCTGCGCACGAAAGCGAAAAAATGTTGGAAGTTGAGAGAGGTCTTGGGTACTAGGGATATAGTTAGAATAATACTCTTTTTATGTGTGTAGGAAAACACATTAATCTCATGACTACTAAGAGATAAAGGTTAGTAGGGAAAGTGTCACTAATATAGGAAGAATTTAATTTCGAATTATTCGGGTTAGGAATACCCAGGTGTTAGTACCAGGCCGAGGAAATGAGGCCCATTGTTTTTAGAGAGAGTGCTATGTGTCGGACGTTTACAATGGTTGTGCACATAGGCACGGGTTAAAAGGTGTATGGTCACCTTGGTAAGTTAGTTTTATATAACGTATAAAATAGAAGGTGTGTAATATATAAAGCTGAAGAATATGCCTTAGAGCAGTTATGGGTTGGATTGAACGTCATAGGAGCACACAATAATCGAATTGTGTAGGTGCAACAAGAGTTATCACATCTAAGATAAGCGAAAAGACTGACGGGAGTAGTCAAGCGCTTGTGTAGTTTCCTTTTTTAGGGAAATTAGATGTCCTGATATAGCTGAGTGGATGCTTAGAGTCGTTGTTCTCGGATGGTATCAATACGTAAGAGCGGCGATTATAGGCTCATTTTCTTTATATGTGGTTATAGAAACACTAGGTGCGATGTGAAGTTGTTTGAGTCAACCTTACGAGCGAGGTAGTGTAGTATCATATTCAGATTTAGATAAGCTTGTCATTAAGCTAGTGTGTTAGAATATAAGCCTTGAGATAGGTGGTATATGGTAGGGTACCATTGGGTAGTACCATTCGACTTCGGTGCACTAGGACGTCATATGATTAGCGATCCTAGGATGGTGGTACACGTTACATACGAATTTCGGGGATGCAATTCTATTATAAGGGGGATGTATGTAATACCCCGTACATTTATCGATATTTAAATTACATAAGTGGCGCAATTGGGAAATTATAGGAAATAACTATGAATAATAATTTTAGAATTTATGAGTGTGATTTAATAAATTTAGAAGTTAAATTAAATAGTAAATATTAGTTTACTGGTGCCGAATTAATATTCACATGGGGTATGTTTTCTTACGTGACTTAGTTAATAAGGTGGAATATTTTTAGGTCATGTCACAGTTAGGTTAAGTGACGGGAGATAGTTTATGTTGTAGAAACGCGTGTTAAGAATTGTCGGGTACGAGTAGTGAATTTTAGTTAAGTAACTCGGATGGAGATTTTGAGTGCACGCTTGGTTTCAGAATGGCCGAGATAGTTAGAATAGAGTATCCGGGGATAGCATTTGGGTTTCGGGGACTTTTGGACTAGTAGGGATTCGCAATTAGGCTTGTCAATGGGTCGGGACCCGACCCAGACCCAATCTGTATAATAGGGTCTAATCATATTTTTTTGGACCCGAGATCCGAAGGCCCGTTTGTTAAACGGGTAGGGTCTGGATCTTATACAAGACCCGGACCCGAAGACCCTTCTCGGATTGTACATTATTATTTTTTAAATATATATACATATGCTATAAATTTATATATATATTTAAATATATCTTATCTATATAACATGTAAGTAATATATATATATATATATATATATATATATATATATATATATATATATATATATATATATATATATATAATATTTATGTATATAATAAATATAAATAATATTTGTTGTATTTATACTAATAATATTCTTTAATAAATTGCAAAATATTTTAATTTAAGATTAAAAAAATAAAGAAGGGAGATAATATAAAATAAATGTATATATTTGGCCAGACCTGGACCCGAAGACCCGAACGGATCCGTGTCTGGATCCAATATTATAGACCTATTAAAGACTCGGATCCGAACTGGATGAAGACCCGATTACACGGATTTGGATCTCCCTAAACCCGACCCGACTCCGACCCGTTGACAGGCCTACCCGCAATAGTGTAAACGAGTCAAAATTATTTTTTTAAGGGATAACCCTTATTCCTCTCTTATAAGGCAGAGAGAGAGAAAAAAAAGAAAGAAAAGAGAGAAAAAAGATAAAGACAAAGGAAGAAGGAAAAAGAGGAAGAGAAAGGGGATTTTAGGCCAAACTTCGCTAGATTCGACTCGAGGTCGTCGAATTTTGTCCACGAGGCAAGTATTTACTTGCTTTATTCATTTGAGTGTATATCTCATATTATAGTTGGTAAACTAGAAAAATTTTGGGTTAGAGCCCTTAAAAAAATTTGAGAAATTTGAGTATCAGTTTACAAATTGATGTATTGTAAACTCTTAATGATTTCTAGTGTTAAATCCACATTAATGGTGTATATATATGGGTAGAAATGGGAGAAAGAGATAAACTAGGGTTTTAATGGTTTTATGGTGTAAATCTAAGACCAAGGGTTTAATACCATAAATTAATTGACGTGTTAGTTGAAAAACATAGATTAAATGATTATAGTGTTGTTGGTTGAGATTAGAAACCACAAAAATGGAGAATGGGTTAATATTTGGGATTTGGGAGATTGAAAAATCGCCCAAATAGTGAGATCCAAATATGAGAATCGATTCGGGTCTAGACCGAATCAAATTACATAAGGAGACCTGTAGGACTATCTCATGCCGAATAGATTTAGATTTAGGCCGAATCGATTCTCCTTTCAAGACCTGTTCGTCGACTCTTTTTTGAACCGATTCGGATTTGGTCCGAATCGATTCGCAATTAGGGCGAATCGATTTGGCTTTGCTGAGCTTGATAGTTTTCTTTCTTTGAGTTTAGGGGGAGTTAAATTTTAAATTGGATATTATTGTAGGGTATTCTAAATGAAGTATTAGGACACCTAAATATTGGAATTAAGGGTGATTAAACCTTGGGTGAAGAAGAGGGAACCTTGGATCATTTAAGAGCACGACCCGGGGTATGGACTTATTGAATGTTTAGGATGAGCAATGTTCGAGAGAGGTCTTTCGCAAGTGTGTATAGATATATTTATGTTGTTAGCATAAATATGGGCCGATTTCATTCGAGTAATCCTTGTATAGAATTTAGGATATGGGCTAAAGGGTATTAAACGGCTATCCAGTACGTCTATTGACGACTATTATTATAGGTGACGTGATACCTATGGAATTAAGATTAGTAGCTTGTATACTTATTTAATTATTATGAATTGGCATATTCGGGTTTATATTATAACCCTTAAAAGTGATTAAGGTGTGAGTTATATTTTAAGTAAGATAATACTTATATGATTAGTATCTTAAGTGGGTAAATAGTTATATACTAATACGAATGGGAACATTCGGGGTTTTGGCTAACGCAATAAGAGTTTGTCAACTATAGCCATTATATTTTGATAAGGGGTATATATTATATATACGATGTTGTTATGGTATATATCATATGATACGAATAAATATATCGGTGTATGACTGGTTTATACGACGTAAATATTGCGTATTTCACCCGTTATCCTACGCCTTATTAGCCCCATTGGGTATCTTAATCCCTATACTTATGCTCATTAATCAGACAACCTCATATTTCTTTATGTACATGCTTTGCAGGGGTTAATTTAGCTTTTGTAGTTGTTTCTATGCTTAGTACAGAGTTTGGACGCTTTTCGAAAATATTTCGCCGACTTTTGCAACATCGGGGGCATTTTAGTAATTTTAGCATTCGGATTTGAATCTCGATCTCTTCACGGAAGTTGAATCCCTTTGATTTCTCTTTGCGTGGTCATCACCGGTGCATGATTTTGATGTATAATGAAGGAGTTATGGATTTTTTAGGATGGTTTTAATTGAAAAAGTACACTCAAGGTCACATTCAAGGGCATTTTAGTCATTTCATAATTTGGTTTTTTGGCCTAATGTCTTCTTGGATGTTGTATCCCTCTGAGCAATCTTAATGTAGCCTCCAACCGTGCCTAATTCTGAGTTATAACGAATAAGTTACAGCATATTCTGTAAAGTTGGAAAAAACTGAGAATTCGGCACTATCAGGTGCGAATCGATTCGGACAATGCGAATCGATTCGGTTGAAAGTCCGCAAATCTCTATTTTTAAGTGGATTTTGGTGGGGTATTTTGGGGTAAAAGAATTGTATTAAGTGGGAGATCTTTTTTTAGACTTCATATAATTCATTTTAAATTAGAAGAGGGGATTTTGGTGGTGGGGCTTATTTCTCTAGGGTTTGCACCATTTGGGTTTGTAAGTAACACTATTCATATTCTTCTCCATTGATATAGTTGTATTTCCTTTTATTTCTTTATTTCCATTGATGTCATTCCATTTCTTTCCTAGATAATTAGTTGTACTTATTTATTTATTTCTTTAATTAGTTAATTAGTTGTTTAAAGTAGTTTAATCCATGTATTGTCCGTAGATAACGGGTTGGGATTGCGTTTCCGCCATTAATGGGCGTAGAGCTCCGAAAGGTAGGTTTTGGGGAAAATTGCATTTAATTGAATCCTCAGGTATTAAAGTTGGATTATTATGCGTTTAACTTTCTTTGTCACGCAACGTTAATGTTTTTAGCGATAATCCAAATTTAATCCGCGTGTGACTATTTTTGATTAAATGTTTAATATCGCAACTTTGGGTTAAATTACTTATTGTGTGATGTTTATGCTTAATTGAAAATTCTTGATTAAATATTTTCGAAACGAAATTCTAATTATTAGTTGTTTAGCCCATGGTGGGGACGCGATCCCGACTCTCGTTTTATTAATTCTAGTTTAGACTTAACTTCTTAATTTTTCCCTTTTCTTTATTTCCCTACTATCACCTTTTACACTTTTATTCTTGAAGTAATTAAACAATTAAAATATAAAATTCAATCATTCCCTGTGGATTTCTTACGATACCCGACTTACCGATGTGCTTGCTTCGCAAGTGTAGTTGTAGCTTAGGTTTTTGCATGTAGAGCGGGAGTCGAAATCAACGACAGTGTCCATACACGAACACTCGGTTTCCCTCGAATCAAAATGGCGCCATTGCCGGGGAGAGTGTTTTAGATAGTAATTGTTTTATTATTTCGTAGTATTTTTCCTTTTGTATTTGTATTCTTTGTTTTAACGTTTTTTGCAGGATAGCATATTTAAGCGCTAAGAAACTTTGATTCGCGGTTGCTCACTTTATTGCTCGGATTCTCCATCTAAAAACAACGAGGTAATCATGTCCTACTATTATAGTTATTACGGTCATTCTAATGATTCTTACTTTGGGGGTAGTTTTCAAGTTTTCCATTTTGAAGATTTTCTTGAGATTGAAAGACTTGAAAACATTTATCGGAATGAAAAACATTATTGGGAGCTTGATTTGGATTCATTATTCGAATCCAATGACGATTCTTATTCCGATACTTTCAAAGATGAGTTTTAACCAAATGAGAAGTCTGAGGCTCTTGAGCCGAGGAATCCTACTTTGGAAGAAACTTTTCTTCTTTACTCCCAAGGTTTGGAAAGCCTAAATGATGCTGGAATGAGACTTGGAGCACTTTGCGATGAGATGAATTCTTATGCACAAAACAACGAGGAGGTGGAAACTTGTGTTTCACCTCAATTTTTCAAAGAATTTCTCATCGAATGTGAATCTCTCTCCCCCGAAATTCAATCTCCTTTCGATGATATGTTGACGGATATTGAATTTATTTCATTACCATATACGTTTTTTTTTCATTGAACCATTAGAATTATCGGTTGATTCCTATGAGTTGGTTGAAACTTTTAAAACTTCTACACTTTTTGTCGATGGGGACTCCTTGCCGGACTTGTTTTCGATGGATGTTATCCCCACGTGTGCACCATCTCCCATTCCATTTGAAAAATATTTGGGACATGAGTCGATTATTCTTGGACCTCAAGTTTACCTTTCCCCCTTATTATCCAAATCTCCCATCGTCCGCCCAAAATTTCAAATTGGCGATGGTTCACTTTTTTCACCACCCGCATGCCTTCCGTTGTTCAAAGGAAATTATTATTTTTTGGGAGGCATGATCGCTTTGGAGGGTCCATTGTTGATCTTTCAAAGACAAATCCCTTTTTGGGTGGACCCTCAACTATTTAGACTTCTAGTGTATAGTTAGTGTGTAGTCTAAATAGTAGGTTGTAAATAGTTAGCTTTTCAATTTTCTTTCTTTCCTATTTTTTTCCTTTTTATTTAGTCTAGTGTAATTAGTTAACTTTTTGTTATTTTTTTTTTGCTATGCTCGGTACTAACTTTTTTTGTAGATTCCTTTGGACTCGCGCTTATGGAGATCTCTCCAATTTTGGGTAATATCGTTATTTTTCTCTCTTTGTGTTGTGTTCTTAATGCGCATTGAGGACAATGAAACATTTAAGTTAGGGGGTGTAGGATATTCTATCCATTTTATGTGTAGTCCATTGATTTGCTTACTTGTTAGTTACTTAGTATCCTTTTTGTTAAAAAAATTAAAAAAATTCAAAAATATTTTCTTTCTTTATTCTCCTTTGTTGGGCATTTTGCCTTATTTCCGATGATAAATTTCAATAATAGCCCGGTCCAATTGACAACTCAATGATGCATGTTCTCGATTTTAGAAGTTATTAGACTTTAGTCCTCATATCATTGATATTGTTAATAACTTCATGAATTAAACTTTATCCCATGAGCATATGCACATTCCTTGTTATATTGAATTGGTTTTAAGATTTTTATAACTTGTTAATCTTTTGTTGCATTGTATAAACTTACACCGATTAAGCTTTGTACCTTTCATCGTTTGTGAGTGTTATACACTATTCTTTCCTCTTTGAAAACGTTGAATTCGTCGGTAATCTCTCTATTCTTTCATTGATCATTCAATAGTTGAGTCTATATCTTGAAATGTGTTACTTGAGCATGATTTTCATATATTGTTTTGAGTTGAGAATTGCATAAACTTTATGAAATGATCATAGGCAATTTTTTATTATATCACCCATATTAGCCTTGACCTCACCATATATGTTTCCCTAGTCAACCCCTTTCAGCCTAAATACTAGCCTTTCGTTTCATTACCCAAAATTCCATAACCAACTCCAAATTGGAGTTTTAATCCATACATACACCTTCCATACCTTTGTTTGGAATGTTGCTTGGGATTGAATGATGTTGTGTTGTGTGGTTGCAATTTAGGCATGTGAGAGTTTGAAAAGTAAAGAAAAGAAAAGAGATGCGAAAAAAGTGAAGAAAAAGAGAAAGCAAAAAGCAAAAGAAAACAAAAGAAAAAATGATAAAAAGAAGAAAAGAAAGAAAAGAGAAAGTTGTATATTGTGTATAGTTCAATAAGCTTTGATTACTCTCCAATTGTTACATTTAATGCTTGTTTTGGAACTTGTTTTCCAATTTTGGAATTGTTGGCATTCTTCCCATTATTCCAAGTTTTCATTCTGAACACTTTGAATCCGTACATACATCCCTTTCGTTACGTACCCTATCCTAGCCTACATTACAACCCTATCAAGTCCTATGTGATCTTAGAGTGCATTTAATTTAAAAGTTTAAATAGTTTTGAAAATATGTGGAAATGCATTTCGTCTCCTTTAATGAGTGGTATCTTTCATTAAGATTACTATTTTTCAGTTTATATATAGCGTTCTTCATTTGTGACATGTGTGCGGCTTAGTTTCCATTTACATTTACTCTTTATTCCCGCATATTCCGTGTGTTACCTCCCTGTTTCGAGTGACTTCGCTTGATGAGTGTAATTCCCGTGAGGATTGAATATATGCTTGCTTTATGTTTATCCGGTTTATTTAAGTTTTTACCAAATCATATCATGCATGTGCTCTTCCCCCTCCCACTTTTAAAGTTTCAATTCTATGAGGTGCATTCTATAATGTTAATAACTACGGACTTTCATTTAAATTTGTTCATTGTGCTAATAATGCGTATGAAATTCTTTTTGTTATTGTTGAATTGTCGCATGATTGATTGGGCATATTTTCAGGAAACTATTTGATGTTTGTGGGTTTCATCCCTGAAAACCCTCACGAGATGACACTCGTCCACTAGGCTAACCTAGGGGTTTAACAGCTTATTTCATACGCTAAATGCAATCGTTTGCCCGTGAAAGTGGCCTTATCTTTTATTTCTTTTTCATCCCATTTTGTACTTGTATCCTGCTTTTGGTTTACTTGTAGTTCTTGTTGTTTCTTATTTCATTTCTAGGGACTAGCAATGTGTAAATTAGGGGGTGTGATACGACGTAAATATTACGTATTTCACCCATGAACCTACGCCTTATCAGCCCCATTGGGTATCTTAATCCCTATACTTATGATCATTAACCAGACAACCTCGGATTTCTATATGTACATGCTTTGTAGGGGTTAATTGAGATTTTGTAGGTGTTTCGATGCTTAGTATGAAGTTTGGACACTTTCCGGAAATGTTTCGTCGACTTTTGTAAATTCGGGGGCATTTTAGTAATTTCAGAATTCGGATTTGAATCTCAAGATCTTCATGGAAGTTGAAGCCCTTTGATTTCTCTTTACGTGGCCACCGCCGGCGCATGATTTCGATGTATAACGAGGGAGTAATGGCACTTTTAGGATGGTTTTGACTTAAAAAATACACTCAAGGGTGTTTTAGTCATTTCATAATTTGGTTTTTTGGCCTAATGTCTTATTGGATGTTGTATAACTATGAGTTATCTTCACGTAGCCTCCGACCGTGCCTAATTCCAAGTTATAACGAAGAAGTTACGGCATTTTCCGTAAAGTTGGACAAAGCTGAGAATTCAGCTCTGTTAGGTGCGAATCGATTCGGTCAGTGCGAATCGATTCGGCTGAAACTCCGTAAATCTCTATTTTTAAGTGGATTTTGGTGGGGTATTATGGAGTTAAATAATTGTATTAAGTTGGAGATCTTTTTCTAGACTTCATATAATTCATTTTAGGTTATAAGAGGGGATTTTGGTGGTGGAGCTTCTCTCTCTAGGGTTTGCACCATTTGGGTTTGTAAGTAACACTATTCATCTTCTTCTCCATTGATATAGTTGTATTTCCTTTTATTTCTTTATTTCCATTGATGTCATTCCATTTCTTGCCTAGATAATTAGCTGTACTTATTTATTTATTTCTTTAATTAGTTAATTAGTTGTTTAAAGTAGTTTAATCCATGTATTGTCCGTAGATAACGGGTTGGGATTGCGTTTCCGCCATTAATGGGCGTAGAGCTCCGAAAGGTAGGTTTTGAGGAAAATTGCATTTAATTGAATCCTCGGGTATTAAAGTTGGATTATTATGCGTTTAACTTTCTTTGTTACGCAACGTTAATGTTTTTAGCGATAATCCGAATTTAATCCGTGTGTGACTATTTTTGATTAAATGTTTAATATCGCAACTTTGGGTTAAATTACTTATTGTGTGATGTTTATGCTTAATTGAAAATTCTTGATTAAATATTTTTGAAACGAAATTCTAATTATTAGTTGTTTAGCCCGTGGTGGGGACGCGATCCCGACTCTCGTTTTATTAATTCTAGTTTAGACTTAACTTCTTAATTTTTCCCTTTTCTTTATTTCCAACCTATCACCTTTTACACTTTTATTCCTGAAGTAATTAAACAATTAAAATCTAAAATTCAATCACTCCCTGTGGATTTATTACGATACCCAACTTACCGTTGTGCTTAACTCGCAAGTGTAGTTGTAGCTTAGGTTTTTGCATGTAGAGCGGGAGCCGAAATCAACGACAGTGTCCCTACACGAACACTCGATTTCCCTCGCATCACTGGTATATTTAGAGGCTTGTTTCGTGGGAATAGGGATGGCAGCCATATTATATATTATCTCTAGTGCTATCCAAGGAGTTTGCGCGACTTGGGTGAATCCCCTGGCTTGTGGAGTAGGGAGAGTATATCCCGAGGTCATATCGTTCGTGACCGCCTCCAGCTTTTGTATTTCTACCATGTTCATGAGAGAGTCTGACTTGGTATCGGGGATCGAATTTGGATGGGCACTTTGAGACTGCATCCTTGAGTTATAACTCAGTGGGATGGTTATTATACTTATGATATTATTATAGGTATAATTATACTTGTAGAGAATATCATGTGGTTTGTATGTGAAAATGAGATATCATATAAAGTAGACTTGTGTAAAGTAGACTTGTGTAAAGTGAAAAGAATGAATAAGGTGTTACTCTCCTTCCGGTTGATTTATATCCGAATTTATATGAATGTGAATCATAGGTTCTAGTGAGAACTATATATATATATATACGAGATTTTATAATATGTTTTATGTACTGTGGGCCTAATGGATATCGACAATCAACATTGTCATGTAGTAGTTTATCGAGAGGGGAGAGGGGGTTCCTTGTTTGGATTTCGCATCGTAAGAAACCCCACGCACGAAACGTAGCGAAATATTGGGAATTAGGAGAAGTTTAATCCTTGATACTCGGGTTTATGAGGATTTTTAGAAGATAGGTGAAATAGATTAGTTAGGCAGGATAGCTTAACTAGGTTATTGGTGTGCACTATTAGAAGAGGGGTGAGGTGTATCTCATGAGAGTGCGATACCAATTTAAATATGAGAGATTTTATATTTTAAAATATGGCATTTATGCTTGTGACATCCCTCCTATTTAATTATCGGGTGGTCAGCCCTTAATTAATTAATTTCAAAATATCAAGTTGGTTCAGATAATGCATCACTGTCGAAAGACTCAGATTTTAATTTAATAAAAACTAACTACCAATTATTTAAAAGGGTTGGTGTCAAAATTTTATCTTGTTATTAACTATTATCAATAAAGGGAAATATTTAATCATAACCATACATCACAATAGTAATAATGAAAGAACTAACTGAATTTAAATAAAGAACTAGAGTAAACACTCCTAGTAAATATCCTATACAATCATCCAATAACATGAAAACAAAGTCTAATTATAGAGTAAAACAACTCTAAATATATGAATGTAAAATAGGAGGGATGACATGTCCAACTGAAATAAATGACTGATAGATAAAGAGAATAGACTATGAAGCATCTACTAGCAGTATCTCGTAGCTTCCACAATAGCTATAGCTCGGCAAATGAATGGAATCTCCAAAGTCTGGTGTCCCTGTGGTTGAGCACCTAAAATAATAAACAAGAAAATAGGTTTGCAGAAAAAAAGGGTCAGAGCCTGAGTAGAAAACAGTTTAAATATAGCAAGTAGTTAAATTGATTAATTAGTGCAATATTATTCATGTCAACTTAGCGTACTCACTTGGGATGCTCACCTCTCATCTAATGTGCACACCTAGCGAGCCTATCTACCCATACTAGTCACGATACTCTACCTGACTATACGTAGTATAATCACTATGCCGGATATAATATTTAAATACCCCAAAGACAATATACCTCTATTATTTAAGGATAGGTTTAAAGATATTATAACTCATTCTCATAGCATTCTTAATTCTCAACTAGTGACCCAATAAGTATATACTTTAATAAAGTATTCAATATGCAACACGGAATAGGAACTCAGTATACATATAAAAATCTCACTATGTATACATACTAATACATATATCAATACTGCACCCATGGTTAAGAAACCCCTGGTTGTCCCATTGCAAATTCTCACGCATGAAGGACAATAGGTTCAATCTCTCAGGAACCAATAAAATATATACACATATTGGAGGAGAACATAGCTCCAAACCGATGGGCTACACACATACCTACGCACCCATACGACCGTCATCACTATCATTTTCATAGATAGTCCATACCTAGGTTCCATGATCTAGTGGTACAACTCAAAGTCCCCCGAAGGTACACAGTTTATGGTCATACACAATGCGCTAACCTCCGTTCGATAATCAGTAGCTAGGTATGTCATACACATAATATTCCAAGTAATAAGCTTGCACAATACAACTTAATAAGCATTCACGCAACCCCATTTACCATATTAAGTACGTAATTTTAACGTCATTACTCTCCAGGATATCCATTTATATATAACCTCTCTAGGACTTACATTCTCTCATGGGTTTCCATACACTTTCGATACCTCGAGGATCATTACACCCTTAAATCCCTAAAACTTTGGATTTTACGTCACTCGTTACTCACGTAGGTTAACACACTCTCTGGGTAAACCTGTGATGATTTTTAACTCGATCGTACCCTAAAACCCCATTCTAAAATCTCGTTAGAAGTCAAGGGATTATCTTTCGAACGAACTCAAAACCTCGTTAGAAGTTTCATTGGAAATCTCGTTAGAAGTCTCATTCAAATGAAGTCGTTCGAATGACCTGGACAGGTCTTCGAACGAGATGTCCGAACTAGCCCTGTTCTTCCCCAAACTCGTTTTTCTCCAATTTTCATACTTCAATCTTATTCCAAACTCAACCCAATCCTAATGTAATTGTTTCTAAACTATTCTTAGTTACTATAGGAAACTTCCTAACAAAAATTAGAGGTTAAATCCTCATGGAATCAATGGAATCCAACAAATTACTCAATTTGTTATAAATCTCTTTGATATGAACCCAGAAACTTCTATTCCTTCAAAAAACCCCAATTAATTTCGTGATTTCAACATTTATTTTACCAACCTTAACAGTTCTAATAAGGGAAGTTCTTATACATGCCAACCTATCTCCAATTAATGGTATTTCTTTACAAATCAGTCTAATTAAACCCTAGTTTTCATTACAACAATTTCATCTCATTTAATTTAAATCAGCAGGAATAATATATGCTACAAGATGAGCAAGATAAACACTTGCCTCAGAATGAACTTCAAATTCTTGGACTGAAATTGGCATGTAGTAGATCCTCTCGTTATGATATACACTTTGCGGTAACTTTTGGTGAGAATCCTTGAGTTCTAGACCTTTTTCTCCAATGGAGTCTTCTTCCTCCTTAGTTCTCTCTCTCTCTCTCACACAAACAAGCTGAAACTGACAGACCTCTAACCCACGTAAATTTTAATTAAACCTAATTTTCCTCCATTTAATTACCCAAAAATCCCCAAAGACCAAAAGTACCCCCCCCCCCCCCCCGAGGTGTTGTTTTGGGCTAAAATGCCCCAGACTCCAAGTAAAACACCCGAGTAGTTTTTTCTGACTATTTCGACCTTTTCAGACACACTGGCGCACTCAAAATATCCATCCAAGTTCTATAAAAATAGTTTACCTTTTTAACCCCCAAATGCATAATAATGATGTGACTCATATGCGCGTTCCAAATAATTATATCTTAACTACCGTGTTTTTCATCCCTAGCTTTATTATGATTTTTGAAACTATCTATTACGTTACTCACTACGTAACGCTCAACATAGTTATTAGTCAACATGATTTCAACATAATTATTTTCGATAACTACTAATACTCGTCATGTTAGTAATTATTACCATTAAATCGGATTAATTATAAATTAAATTTCCCCCCTTTAAATTAATTAATCCCAATTTCCATAATTTCATAAAAATAAATATGAATAAAAATATGAGGTATTACAATGCACTTGCTAAATATTTTCAAACTTTGGCTCTAACCTGTTTCTCTAGTTTTCCCTCTCTTGCTATATATATGTGTGTGTGTGTGTGTGTGTGTGTGTGTGTGTGTGTGTGTGTGTGTGTGTGCCCAGTCACAGGGATGCCTGGATGATGATTCTTTCAAGTTAGATATTTGTTGCAGCAGCTGTGGATCCATGCAGGTTTATTGTAGATGCTTATATCCTTGTAATTTAGATAGTAGGTACTGTAAAACACTCGGGCCGATAGCCCAAATGTATTCATTTATTCTTTTACCGCATTTTAGTTTGCGGATTCGATTTGGTTGTATATTGATGTACCGATAGTTCTGTTATTTTATTTCATTTCAGTTGTTGTATATAAATTGTTGTGATTGTATTACTTGGTTGGTTTGGTTAAAAAAATTAGTTAAATAAAAATTCGACGCAAGCCTAATAAGTTATTAGTAATTAATTTGGTTTTCGACAGTGATGTTAAGAATGAGCCATATGAGATTTCTGTTTTAATCTGGTTAATGATCGATTACTCGATATTGTATTAGGCGGGGTGTCACACCCCAAGGCATCCAAGCCTTAGTCCATCATTTCGGTTTTATTAACACATCATTTTTCCACTACTCTTTCAATGTGGGTCAAGAGTTAAAACATACCCAATTCATTAATTTTCATAGCGTTGTGAGTCACTTTGGGGACATATTTATCATTCGTAACTTATTGAATTTGGACATGTGAATAAATTATGTTAATCTCCTTGCGAAGGAGAACGTGCCCGTACATGGACATTTGGTGGGTGCACTGTAATACTTGAGCTTCACATGCACAGATATTCAATTTGCTGTAAACCATGTTTTCCAATTTATGCTTAATGTCACCGATGGCCATTTTACTATTGTTAAGCGAATTTTGTGTTATCTTCGAGGGTCGGCTAACTATGCCATTCATTATTCTGATGGTCCTTTGAATCTCACTTCTTATGCTGACGCAAATTGGGCTGGAGTTCCCAAGGATCACAGATCTACAACGGGGATCCTGGTATTTTTGGGTTCTTCACCTGTCACTTGGCGTTAAAATAAACAATCCACTATATCTCACTATTCTACCGAGGCAGAGTATCAAGCACTAGCTATAATTGCTGCTTAATTAGCCTGGTTGTGCATACTTCTATGTGATCTTCGACTACCTCTTCTTGATGCACTTGTGCTTTTTTCTGATAATATTTCATCTCTAGCCCTTGTATGGAACCATATTTTTCATGCTCAAATGAAAAACATTTAAATCGATTACCATTTCATTCGAAAAGAGTGGTTAAACGTGATCTTCTTGTGGAATTTGTTACCTCTGATGATCAACAAGACGATTTTCTCACCAAAGGGATTTCCTCCGCTAAATTTCTCAAATTTCAATTCAATCTAACTACTGAGTCTCCCAGGAGCTCGCGGGAGAATGTTAGAGATATTTTCACATCAACAAAACAGTTGTAATTGACCAAGTAAAAGTTTGTTATGCGGAAGTTGTTATCATGACATCATCATTCAGGTAATCTGTAAAGTTTGTTAAATGTAAAGCTCAGTGTATAAGTGTTCTGTATTAGTGCTAATCATGGAATGAAATATAAGAAGATAAATTATCTCTCTCTAACTTCTCTCTCTATCTTATATCTTTAAAATTGCTTAAACTTCATAGTTCATGATATAAAAGAACCCAAAATATGGGATGGATAGACTAATGATCACAAATCCACAACAAGGATCTTGGTAATTTTGGGTTCTTCACCTATCACATGGGGTTCAAATAAACAAGCCATCATAGCTCACTCCTATACTGAGGAAGAGTATCGAGCATTGGCTATAACGGCTGCTGAATTAGCATGGCTGCGCATGTTTCAGTGTGATCTTTGAGTACCTAAGCATGAGTTCAACTAATTCCTTTGTCAAAAGGCCAACGAACTAGAATTCGACTATTATATTTGACTTGGACGATCTGGAGACTTCTAGATCTGAGGGTTCAGATGAGGAGGCCACATCTCCCTCATATGAGTATCTAGATGTCTCATCCACCCCTTGTACTAAACTCTCTCTCCAAGCTCTACGTCCCTCAAGAAAAAAAAGTAATGAACTTTATTGTATCTAATCTGGGCCAAAAGTCTCCTCCTGCTCGCCTAGCGAATTAGAACAAAGAGACCGCTCAACCTTTTAACAGGAAAGATGAAGTTAGGGGTCTTGATAACCCCTTGTATATTGAAAATTACCCCCAAGGACACGGAGACCCCTAAAAGAATATGAAGAAGGACTATACCCCTCCTCCCCCACCTACAATTATGGGGAAAACACTACTAACAAGGGCAAGGCTATTTCAATTTCATTTCTTATCGCCCTACTTAGCTCGAGGCTTGATCAGGTCGACATGCCTTTTTGTTAACAGGGAAGATGTTGATGGCCTAACCCATGATCGGTGGGTGGAATGTTCTAACCAAAAATTCTCTCTTGTAATTTTTTCTCCTTACATGTATCATTATCTTTTCCCGCTTACGACATACTGAATTTTATTACTTTTTTATCTTGTAGTTCTTGGTAGAATACGACTAGTCATTAGAGAGAGATAGAGGCAGCTTTAGACTAGGTGGAAATGGCCTTAAAAACTACTCGAGCACTCAATGCAACTACAGCGACTGAGAAGCAAAAGCTAGACTAAAAAGTCAAGAGCTTGAAGGTTGACAATGACAACCTCCATAAGAAGATCAAGGAGTCTATTGAGTTGGTTATTATTTCCCAGAAGTCCAAGAAATACGCAGAGAAGGCCAAGACTCTGGTCGAGAATGACAAGATCAAGGTTGACAAGGCAAAGGCCTAAGTTGAGAAGGCTATGGATGGATCTATGCAGACCAAGTCTAACGCCTATACTCCCGGCTACGACAAGACCTTTGTCGATTCCCAATCTCAAATTAAATATTTGAAAAAGGTATTCTTCAAGAGTGGTTGAGACGAGTATTTTCTTAAGAAATACATTGTTGATGACTCTGGGATGTTCCAAGAAAATAATGAAGGCTCCCCTTCTCTCACTGATGTGAAAAATGATGATTATGTTGAGGAAGGGTTGCTCGATGATCAATCTGCTGGTCTTAAGGCTTCTAATGATGGTGTTAAGGTGGATAATATTGGCACTGATCATCAAAAGCATGTCGACACTTATAAATACATCAATAAAGTAAAAGGTAGATCCAACACTACCAAGGTTGAAAACAAGTTGAGGCCAAGAAGGTTAATGTTGGGTCCATCTTGTTATGAGACATCACATATTTTCAAGCTGCCAAGAAGGAGAATGTGGGGAAGAAAACCCCTTCGAGTTAGGAAATGTTGTACTCATTTCATTTCAATTTATGATGTAGGTTTTTTCCCCATTGACCATGTTTTAATGAAACTAAAAGTTTGATTCAACTTTATTAATTTACTTATCTTCTAATATTTTTCGCACTTTTCTTTTGTTAAGGTCAAATGACCAACTAATTTTCCTTGCCTTTTTTAGTTTGACACGAGTTGTGAAAATATCATCATTTCTCATTACGAATTTGCAGAGAGGCGTGCTAGAATTCTTGCCATCGGGTGTGATGATACTGATGATCTCGACCAGATATTGGGTCTTGAAGTGTCCTCACGAGCAAGAGAATCCTACTTTGATTTTTGTTGAATTTTCTGTCAAGCTATGGTGAACAACGTTGTCTATCATGACATAATTCATGCCACACGGGCCAGTTCCAGTGAAGAGTTAGCCAATTTGAGGGTTGAATTTGACGAGTGTCGACATCGCCAATGTTAAGCCCTTGCATGTCAGAAATACTTTTATCCCGCAAGCCAACCTTACGGGAGAGAGAGAGAGAGAGAAAGAGAGAGAGAGGTTGTTATTTTCCTTGAGAAGGAAAATAATGATCTGAGGGTCGAGTTGGTGAGAACTAAAAAGCTTTTTCTTGAAAAGTAAGTTGGTGAGGGAACTTCTTTTACCGAAAAGGAGAATGACTAGATAAGGAAGGACCTGAAAAATCTCTAAAAGTCTTTGAACGGTAA
This sequence comes from Sambucus nigra, assembly GCA_949130495.1. Lineage (NCBI taxonomy): Eukaryota > Viridiplantae > Streptophyta > Magnoliopsida > Dipsacales > Adoxaceae > Sambucus > Sambucus nigra. Next base: position 450,350,627 of record OX422219.1, on the reverse strand, counting down.
AGAAGAGACCGTTAAAAGTTTCTCCAATATTATTGATATCCATAGATTCTAGTTCCATAAGAACCCTTGCCATGTGTTGAATAATGCCTATGACGAGGCCCTAAAAGTGGGGGGTATACAGAATGGTCTAAACAAAAATAAATTTTTTATTTTTTTCAAATTAAATATTTAACTTTAAACAATATTAACCTTAAGCACCAATTTTAAACGAAAGTTGTGTAAATCAGTTTTATCCAATTTTATCCTAAAACATACGTCAACGTAATAGTAGGATATAGTAAAATAAATAATCACACAATGCCTGATGTACGAGAAAAACCCACAACAAAAAAAACCTCGGATGCCCAAACCACGCTAAATCCACTAAGTATGGAATTACAAAGGACATGACCGTAGACTTATAGTACAGACTCGATGCCCTCGCAAGTGTTGATGCTCTTAATTTCTTAACCTCCTCCTAATGTCACAAAGGAGTTTACTCACACATGGACACAATGTGTGAGTTCACACACACCTCAGTATCCAATGAATAACTCAACAACTGTCTACAGATTGGAACATAGAATCCACCACTTCTTTACTGTAACACCACAACATGGAGTCCACCATACCTAAATAGTAAATACAAATTCTACCGCATGAAACTATTATAAAGAAAATTAAGAGAAGAAACCACAGGTGGACAAAATAGGATCTTAAATCATGATAAGATGAACACTTGGATAGTAAACAACTTGGGTGTAAACTAGGATTTTGGAGAGATTTTTTTTATAGAGTTTGGAAACTCAAAAAAATAAGCTTTCTATTCTAATATAACTTCGTCTCCACAATCCTATTTATAGGAGGATTAACAAAAACCAGATTATGATGAAATACCTTAAAGAAAATTTCAAAATCTTGAAAAATGCATCGGGTTGTTCGAACGAATTTGAACCTCGTTCAAACGAACTCGTTCAAACTAGTATCCAACGAGCTATCAATGAGATTTTAAGGAATGGAAAAGTTGATTCATTCGAGGTTCGTTAAAACATATTCTATTAAGGTACCTTATCTCGTTCTAACGACATACTAGTTCTGGTTCAAACGATTTCATGAAAAAATTGTTTTTCTTCAAAAACATTATTTAAAATGATAAAATCATTTTACGACAATTATTATAAAATCCTAACACCCCAATATAAAATCTTCGAGGATTAAAATATTTATGCATCCATACCCGAGAGATCCTCAAAAATAGAAGATGATATGTGACACTAACAGGACACGGTGATCCAGATCTTCTAACTTTCCTACTACGTCCTCAACAAACCACGTCATAGGCTTGAAAGTTCAATACATTCAAGTACTAACCTATGACTGGAAGAGTTCTTTCCAAATATAGAATAAGCCAAAACATACAAATTGGCTGTATTCGAAAATTTATGCTTATAAATATCCCCTTTGGCTATTCCGGGATAAAACCAAAGATAAAAACTCATATGGGCCGTCAAGCTCATCCAAGACTCAATCCCCAACCCCAAAAGGAAAAATTTCAACTTGATCGACTGATAAACCTTGAGTAGCTTTACTCAATTGAACTTTGCCGCATGTTGCATACCTCCACACTTAAACACACCTTTAAATGCAAAGAGAATATAGCAATAAATAAAATCTTCATAAAAATACACTCCCCTATGTTTAAAAATCCCCACCTAGGTAAGAGGTCCCCCCTAAGATCCCCTCCTGAAATTAAAGTGAAAGATACCATTTCTCACCCTTTTTGTCCTGAACTAGACAAAGAAAGAATGCATAATAATCCATTTCTCCCCCAAAATATGTGAACATGTGACACCAATTGTAAATATAAAGGAAAGAATAATATCATGCAATGGTGTAAAGTGCAACAAATATAACATGGCAACACAAGCACAAATAATCAAAAGCAAAGCCACAAAGCAAACGATACCATACATATAAAGATGCAAATATACCAAAGATACACATTCGCATATACATAGGTATAAACACCACAAAAAAAACACAAAACACAATAAGCTTTACACACTAGTATTATATCGATGTGTCTAAATATATGGGAGTTAGTGAAGGGACGTGAACTAAAAATAAATGAATTATGACATAAATCACTCAAAAATGTTCAAGGAGTTCTATTTGACTATCTTAACTTTATCAAACAAAGATCTAGTCTCATAATGATTGGTAAAGCGAAGTCATTAATGGATAAATAAGCAATAAACACTAGCTTAGAAATATTTATGGTTCTCAGATCAATAGCGTCAAACATAAAATAACTAAAACTCATTGTACAAACCCATGGATCTTCAACTTAAAACACCCTTAAGATTATATGTATATATTATTTTTTCACTCATTTTGAAGATACCAATTTAATTGAAGAATTAATGAAACAAAATTTGTCCTTGGCAATATTTTCTTATCTTTTGCCTCTTAATGTTTATAGTCTCTTGCTTACAATGGCCTTTCACGCAAAAAATATTTATCCCTTCGTAACCCTTTTCAAGGCACACTCATATTTAAAAAAGAGAATAAACTCATGGGCAATGGTCCTTATATGAACAATTCCTTCAATCGATAATACATGTACAATGACAGGATTGTTAGAAGAACATCTCACTTAGATCATGTAACATATGAAGCTAAAATCCAAACGAGCTTGTGCATGTGTATATCGAGGCATATGCAATGTGAGTTATGATCTAAAATTGTGAATGACGTAGTTTGCCCAATAACTGTGACCGTGCACTCATACAAGAGAAGTGCCTCAATTAAATTTGTATTGCTTTGAATCAGTGAAAGCATTCTAACAGAACTTTTGATTCTTAAACATTATATAGTGAATTGAAACAAAGTGACAGTAGTACATATAATCTCAAATTGCATAGCTATGATAGGGACTTCATATGGACTCACTACAATATGCTAATATACCAAGCTATGACAGGTAGCTTGGTATATATAAAGCTTTGAATCCATTATCGTATACTTATTTATTTATTCATATTCTCAAAGAGAGTCGGCTAGGCAGATGGGGGTGGCGTGAAGAAAGGACTGGTAGGAATTGCAGTTCTGATTGAAGAAATTGTTGATGGGATAGCCGGCAAAGAAGGTGGCAGCGGAAGTGTGGATTTGATGGTCGACGAAGTTGGTTTTGGCAAAGGTGGCAATGTAGCTGGTAATGGTGGCAGTGTTGGTTTAGGTAGAGTCGGTATTGTAGGCAGTGTAGGGACTACAGGTAGGGAAGGTTGGAGCAGGTTCCGAGCTACCATGCTAATGTGGAGACTTGAAAGTAACATTGCCACAATCAAAGCAGCCATTTTCTTTTTTTTTTCAGAAAACAAAATTATGGGTTTGGGATGTTTGAAGTAGCTTAGTTACCTCAGAATATTGAGGGTGTTGTGCTGAAATGTGGTTTTGTTGTTGGGAGGAAGATATATACACCAGTATTTATAGATAAAAAATTAGAAACATTTGATGACACGCTTAGACTTTAGGGGAGTTTGATAAGATGTGGTTGGAGGGAATGTTACTAATGAATTGATTGGTCCACCTCCCAGCCATAACTTTTAGCACTTTCCAACACTAAGTGTCCTAAAAGAATGGCCTAACTTAGGCAATCTAAGGGTGTGGCTAATCAATAATAGGGGTGGCTAGATCTTGCGTGGGCTCGGGTCTGCCCTATATGGTAAGGGGCATGGTACTTGTCTAGAATCGTCAATTCTGATGCCGCCTTGAATGTGTATATCCAAGACCGCATATCCATAAACTCGTGAAACCCAAGCTCGCCCGCATATTTAGTTAAAATATATTATTTTTTTAATAAAAATCATGTACGTGTGTGTATACACTTAAAATTTTTCATAAAAATTATTTCAGATTGATTCATAGGGAAACAATCATATATGTTTGAGCGACTTCGAAGAATCAACTAATAAAATGTTCTAAAATGTCATTTCGGATTGTTAAAGTATTCACTTGCAGTGCATATATCTATATCTGTAATTTATTATATATGCATTTATATTAAAAAATATACTTTTATATTTGGACATGGAGTCGATCCGGTCCTAGTAAGGACTAACCAACTGTGGCCAAGCTCGGTCTTCAGAGATACCCCTAGAAAGCAACGGGTTTGGCCTTTCACGCTGGATGGGTCGCGAGCCTATTTCCCCCAAATTAATATTAAGACAGACAATTCTTTACACATCGGGTGTAATTTAGCACAAACCGAAAAATACCACGACATTGACTGAATTAATGCACAATTATTGTTGTTGTCAATAAAAAAGAACTCCATTTTAGTATGCCATACGCGTGTAATTGCTATTTTATAAAGAAAATGTCATTTTATTTATTTTTGTTATGGTGCGTAGATTTTAGTTCTTGATATGCCTATAGATGGTGTGTTTGGTTTCTAAAGAATTGTGGCTTTAGCATAAATTTTTATTTCATGGACTTTTCATATTAATCAAACTGACATGTACCCCGCGCGATGGGGGGGCGATTATATAAAAATTAAATGCTTCAAAATCTATTTAAAAATCGACTTAATAAATATAAATAGATAATATTTTGATAACACATAGAAACTTATCGTGCTTAATATTTTACCGTGAATGAGTATCTAAAAGTACCAAACGTCACATTTTTGGCAACACAACAATGTGATCCAAAATTAATCCAAAATTGATTGGATATGTCTTGAATGGGTCGTATTCATGTAGGGATATTTTTACATGAAATTGTGTCATGTTGTGTTTATTTCAAAATAATGGCTTGTAATATAATCGTAATAAAACAAAGAAAAATATTTTCTTTTATTTTTTAAGTTATAAAAACATCTTTGTCATATTTTGTGACCTCTCTAATTATATATTCATAATAAATTTATAACAACTATTTGCTACCAAATAATCCAATAGGATGTTCATTAATAAGAAATGAATAAAAAATATCAATTCATGTTGTGTAAATTAGGATGAGCTAAGCTCTTCTTCCATGTTTGGCTCTTTATAGCGTGCCTAAAATATAAACCTTCAACTTTAAAAGCAAATTTCATAAAGAAGCTCACCCATTAAGTAGCAGAGGAAATGTAAACTAGATATATGTCTTCAGTTTCAGATGTTAAAAGTTTAAACCAATATCTCACCACTAAATGATTAAAATTTTCTATAAAATTTGATGTAAACGATGTTGATAGTAAGAAGATCCTTTTACAATAGTGAAAACATCCTTTTAGCCCAATATGTATCCCTCCTAGGTTTTTGAGCTCTATCAACGGGCACCTCTTATATGTTTGGATATCCATAGCATGACATAAAAACGCACCTCAAATTTTAAAGGTACATGAAAAGAAAATATAGCCAAATTTCATAAAAAAAACAACCATTTAGTTAGTGGAATATAAATTAGATATATGCGTCCAGTTTCAGATGTTAAAACCTTAGATCATCGCCCCATCACTAAATGATTTAGTTTTTCAATAAAGTTTGATGTAGATGATGTTAGTAATAATGATAGGATCCTTTTACCAAATTTCATCAACAATTTACCTCAAAATTTGAAGCTATGATCTTTAGATATGGTAAATGTGCCTTACTACTATGTTAATAGTCAACTTTTTTAAGGTTAACACACTACAAGTTCATCAATTGGCCTACCACATGTGATCTAAAGTCACAAAGTGGCCCTTAGAGATACTGTCAAGAGTAATTTAATTATTATCCATAATGCACTTGGGGTATAGATGATTCTAAAAAGAGTAAGTCTAGGGAGACCCTCAATTTTTATACAAAATAAAAAATCGATGATGTGTCAAACATTTATTGATTAATGCCATTAGCGAAGACCCACAAATACAAAAATACTGACCAATACCCATGTGACACATCACCGAGTTTGAGTTTTATGTATAATTTTGGGGGTCTCCCTAGAATTATTCTTCCAAAAAAGTTTATGCCCCATAAGGTCAGATTTGATAGTTCAATTCTTAAATCAAAAGATTTATCTTCGTTAGAATTGAGAGCATTTTTTTTTTCAATTTTATAAGACATGAAACATTTTGATCATATGTCATTGATCACTCCAGCCTCCTTTCTGTACTTTGAAAAATGAGAAAAGTTATATATTTCCTTATCTCCTCTTGTTATCTTTTATTTCCCATAATAAAAAAAATCCAACAATGGTATTCGAGTCGAGGTGATTAAAGAATTTTAAAATTTGAGTTTTTGAGTGAGGAATTTGTGTTTCAATGTCCTCGCTTCGTGTTTCAAATCACGTAATTAATGGCACGTGGGTTGTAAGAACCCAACGGTGGATTCTCAAAAAGATATTAACAAATAAAATGAAAAAGAGAAATCAAAATTTTATAAAGAGATGTACATGAACAGATGGACAGACAACGCGCGCGCGTGTGGGCCTTTTGGCCAAGCCCAACACATGCATAGTATAGTCCATCTCTCATTCAAAGAGTTGTGATATCCTCGAAGGCATCCAAGCCTTAGTCCATCGTTTGGGTTTTATTAACTCAGCATTGTTCCATTACTCTTCCAATGTGGGACAAGAGTTAAAACATACCCAATTCATTAATTTTCATTCCTCTGTGAGTCACTTTGGGGACATATTTATAATTCATGACTTATTGAAATTGAACATGTGAATATACTATGTTAACCCCCTTGCGAAGGAGAACGCGCTCGTATATGATCCCACAATTATCGTGGTGTGGGTACTACCTAAATTTGCGCTCAAAATTCTTTCTAGAAAAATTTGGACAACTTTTAAGTCATTTAAGTCCAATTTTTTCCAATAATCCCCCACAAGATTGATATAGCGCTATCAATAAAAACAAACAGATGCTAATGCAGATGCAGACATGGGTTGAGTAAAAACTTAAGATTTATTGCATTGGGAGAAGTAGCCTTGAACTTTCCTTAGGGAGATACCATTGGATTTACTTGGTTAATTAGTAGACTTCATGTCCTTGAACCGTCAACCATTTTTGTAAACCTAGACAATAGTATTCACCTAACAATTCTTCAACATAGTTGGTTCTCACGTTTGTGTGTATACACTTAAAATTTTTCATAAAAATTATTTGAGATTGATTTATAGGGAAACAATCATCATATATGTTTGAGCGACTTCGAAGAATCAACTACTAAAATGTTCTAACATGTCATTTCGGATTGCTAAAGTATTCACTTGCAGTGCATTTATCTATATCTGTAATTTATTATATAAGCATTTATATTAAAAAATATATATTTTTATACTTGGACATGGGGTCGATCCGGTCCTAGTAAGGACTAAACGTCTGTGGCCAAGCTCGGTCTTCAGAGATACCACTAGAAAGCAACGGGTTTGGCCTTTCACGCTAGATAGGTCGCGGGCCTATTTCCCCCAAATTAATATTACGAGAGACAATTCTTTACACATCAGCTGTAATTTAGCACGAACGAAAAAATACCACGACATTGACTAAATTAATACACAATTATTGTTGTTGTCAATAAAAAAATAACTCCATTTTAGTACGCCATACGCGTGTAATTGCTATTTTATAAAGAAAATGTCATTTTATTTATTTTTGTGATGGTGCGTACATTTTTAGTTCTTGATATGCCTATAGATGGTGTGTTTGGTTTCTAAAGAATTGTGGCTTTAGCATAAATTTTAAATTCATGGACTTTTCATATTAATCAAACTAGCATGTAACCCGCGCGATGCGCGGGCGATTAAATAAAAATTAAATGCTTCAAAATCTATTTAAAACTCGACTTAATAAATATAAATAGATAATAATTCGATAACACATAGAAACTTATCGTGCTTAATATTTTACGGTGAATGAGTATAAAAAAGTACCAAGCGTCACAATTTTGGCAACACAACAATGAGATTCGAAATTGATCCAAAATTGATTGGATATGTCTTGAATGTGTCGTATTCATGTAGGGATATTTTTACATGAAATTGTGTCATTTTGTGTTTGTTTCAAAATAATGGCTTGTAATATAATCATAATAAAACAAAGAAAAATATATCTTTTATTTTTTAAGTTATAAAAATATCTTTGTCATATTTTGTGACCTCTCTAATTATATATTGATAATATATTTATAACAATTATTTTCTACCAAATAATCCAATAGGATGTTCATTAATAAGAAATTAATAAAAAATATCAATTCATCTTGTGTAAATTAGGATGAGCTAAGCTCTTCTTCTATGTTTGGCTCTTTATAGCGTGCCTAAAATATAAACCTTCAACTTTAAAAGCAAATTTCATAAAGAAGCTCAGCCATTAAGTAGCAGAGGAAATGTAAATTAGATATATGTGTAAGGACACAAATTTCCAATTGAGTCCATATATTGTTTTAGCTCAATTCCGGACAAAAACATTTATTCATAGGATAGTATTTATTGTAATATTCTCAAGCCTATGAAGTGTATGTTGAAGACGTAGCGGCAAAGAATTTAAAGCTTCATCAAAATGCCGGTTTGCGTGCCTCGTTTCTAGGTCATCAACTAAGGTTCCATGCTCCCAAGGTATGAATGTAATTATATTTATATAGGAGCTTGGAACAATTTGTATTGGGTGTTAGGTGTAATAAAAACTGCATTTTATTTTCAGAAAGAATCAATTAGAACTTTAATATAAGTATATAAAAGTTTCTGGGCCAAAATAGAATTTTACAACCTTTCTGGACGTTCGTTAGAAATGTCGTTCGAACGAGTTTTTTCGTTCGAACCAGATTTCGTTCGAAAGAGTTTTGTCGTTCGAACCAGTTTCGTTCGAACCAGTTTTGTCGTTCGAACCAGGTTCGTTCGAACGAGTTTTGCCAACGACCCTAACTGGTCAGTCGTTCGATATGTCATTCGAACGAATGTTCGTTCTAACGAGGTATCTAACGAACTTCTAACGAGCCCAGGCTGGTCACTCGTTAGAAGTCTCGTTCGAACGAGAATCACATTCGTTCGAACGAGATTCTAGCGGGAACAGTTATTTGGCAGTTTTTTTGCAGTTTTTCCCCACTCCTCCACTTGGTTTTCAACCAACTTTTTTCATACATTATTATGTGCGGGAAACACATTTTCCAAGACAACGTTTCCTTCCTAATACATCTCCTAGAGAGAATTTGAGAGATCATTTTAAAAAGGAAAATGTTCATGTTTGAGTGTTCTTCAACTTAAAGAAAAATCTTTAAACACTTAGTTTACACCCATTGTTGTTCATTCCAAGTTCTATATATACATATCCTTACTTGGAGTTTTTGGCACCGGCTTTCTCTACCTAATTCAAGAGACATTTCGGGTTTGCTTCTACACCCCATCACAAAGAAGACTTTTGTTGAGATTCTACCCACACGGAGAAAGGCTCCATGCTTTGGTGACGGTGACCATATAAAGTCCCATCGGTGAATTCCGAGACCACGGTGGAGCTCCGTTGGTTATCCTCTAATTGGAGGTTGATACAAGAAGAAGCATCACAGCTTGAGAGGGTTCGAGTTTAGGAAGTAAGTCTTTTGTCTTGTATTTTGTAATACCGTTTTTAGTGGATTTGAGGCTAGGCCGTCCAGAGGTTTTTTCCCGTTAGTGGGTTTTCCCTCGTACATCGCGGTGTAGTGTGACATTGTTTATTTTTATCTTGCACAAAATTTAGAACGCATGCTTTAGGTTTAATTCTCACACTATTTTAAAATTGGACTTTAATTTAATATTGGTTAAATTGTGTAATTCTAGTCACTTGCATTAATTTGGTTTCGCCTAACTTTGGATAATTGTTAATTATGACTTAGGCAAATTATAGGACTTGAATTATGTTTTAATTAGTTTTGAGAAATTAAAATTTGTTGTTATATTTGAAAGTTGAACCATCACCTGTTTGACAACGCTTCCGCATCATCTCTATTGAGTTTGTACGAAAAGGAAATTAAATATTTTAATCGAGTGAATTATTCAAAACCCAGGGATTTCGCTTACAAATTGGTATCAGAGCCAAAGCGATAAATTATTTCGTTAAACGATCCTTTAAATAATCTTTAGCTAAAATGGATTTTTCCCCATTTTCAAAATTTCCTATTTTTGATGGTTCCAACTACGCGTATTGGAAAGCGCAAATGAGATCGGCACTAAAATCTATCGACGAGAGAGTTTGGATGTCCGTTGTTACCGGATACTCCCCACCAACTTACTTAGTTGAAAATGAACGTGTTATAAAACCCGCCGATAGATGGACTGAAAATGAGTTTAAACTTGCTAACTTTAATTCCCGAGGTTTAAATGCATTATTTAGCGCTGTCGCACCGGATGAATTCCGACGTATTATGACGTGTGAAATCGCTAAAGAAGCTTGGGATATTTTACAATTAACTCATGAAGGAACTAGTGTTGTTAAAGCTTCAAAACTCCAAAACCTCACCACTCAATTTGAAACTATCAAAATGGATGAAAAAGAAACTTTTGATAAATTTTATGCTAGACTTTCTGATATTTTTAATTCATCCTTTAACTTGGGAGAGAAAATACCTGACGACCGTGTTGTAAAGAAAATTTTGAGGTCACTACCCGATAGATTTATTCCTAAAGTGATTGTTTTAAATTCTTTACCCACTTTAGCCTCTACGAAATTAGAAGAGCTTGTAGGTGATTTACAAACCTATGAACTAGATATGTTTCCCTCTAAAACTGAAAAGAAAATTGAAAAGGGCGTTTCTTTAAAAGCCCGAAAAGAGGTCAAACAAGTAGTAGAGAGCGATAGTGATAGTGACTCGGAAGACATGGCTTTGTTTGCTCGTAAATTTAGAAAATTTCTTAAATTTAACAAAGATAAAGTTAAAAATGATTTTAAGAAATTTGATACTTCTAAACATGATAAAAACGAGAAGATTTCTAAAGCCGAGAAAATACCTAAACCTAGTAATGAACATTTAGATAGGGACGAGTCTAATAAGTGTTTTGGTTGTGAAGGTTATGGCCATAGGGCTTATGAGTGCCCCACTAAACTAAGGAAAGATGGTAAGCGACCTATTTCATATAATGCAACCCTTAGTGATAGTGATAAGGAAGAAAAGCCCGATTCCCCCACTAAGAAAAATTTTGTGGCTTTTATGGCTAGTCATGTGAGTGATAATGAGAACTCATCGATTGATGAAACAATAGCACATGCCACTTCCAAGGTCATTGTTCATGATTCCCTTGTTTTTAATGATAGTGAGAGTGGAGAAGAGAGTGAAAATGAAGAAGAGGTTGATGTGAGTGAACTTCAAAATGCTTTTCATGAATTATATAAAGAATCTATTCATCTGAAAAGGACTAATTTGAAGTTAGAAGCTTGTTTAAGAAAGAGTGTCAAGGTCATTGATGAAAATGTTTTAATAGAAGACCTTAGGACTCATGTGAGGACTCTTCAAGAGAAGATTGATTATGTAGAAGGCGAAAGAGATAGCCTTAGGGGTTTAATGGAATCCTTGAAAAAGGAGCTTCTTGCTTTTGAAGAGCGAAATGTTCTACTAGAATCTACCATTGTAGAATTGGAAAAAAAATTAAAAGATTCTAGTATTGTCAAATTTGATTTGGAATGTCGTTCTGAAAAACTAGATAAAATGTTAGGAACGGTCCAAATTAAAAATGACACTTGTGGTTTAGGCTTCAATCCCTGTAATGAATTTACTCATAATGCCCAAACCAATGTTTTAAGAGAATAAACTAGGAATACTTTTAAAGATCACTCCTTAAGTAAATCTTTTCGACATGTTCTCACTTGTACACATTGTGGTCGACAAGGTAATCTTAGGAAATTTTGTTTAGATCTTAAACTAATTCCTAGAAAACCCCATAGTAAAGTAACCACGGTAGTTAACGTTCCTACACCCCAAAATAGTCATTCCTCATTAATATGGGTTAGGAAATCCGACTTGGTTACCTTACAAAATAGGGTTGTTGATTCTCATTTACTTACACATGCTTCCTCCCTTGCTAAATCTAATGGATGAATGTGTTAGTGCTTGCATACTTTAGCGTTTGTACTTCATGCTATATTCATATGCTAAATGTATGCTTGTTTAGTCATTTTCGAGTCTTTGCCTCATGTATATCATATGCTAGAAATTATGACTTGTTTATCTTTTTGTATTATTTTTTGTGTTTGATTTAACTGCAAAATATAAAAATATTTTTGTTTATCATTTGTGTTTTATTTATCTCATTTATGCTTAATGAAAAATACAAATGATTTTTGTTTAGTCTTTTGAGTATATATCTTTCTTTTTAACTAAAAATGTTAAAAACTCAAAAAGATTTTGTTTGGTGTGTATTTTTGTTTGACACACTTTATGTGGCATATACTTGTGTTTGAATCCCGTCATTTACGCTCCCATGTGGCTAGAACTTTTGGTTAGATTTTCAATCCTTAAAATGTTCTTTACCATGTTTTATATGGAGTAGTTGGATTTTGTATTGTTTAAATGGATTCTATTTCTATATGCCTCTTTTCACACATGCACGAGCTCTTTTGAAATCTTAATGTCACATGTTATATTTGAGCTTTTTGAGGTGTTCTCCTATCAATCTAGTCATCTACATATCTATGACCTAGGAGGACTAGTGCATGTCAAAATCCGTTGCATGTGAGATTTGTGTGAAAAATGAAAACATGATAAATTAATATATGCACGGGTAAGGGCTCTGAAAGGATGAATTAAATCCTTTGCGATAGTAAGCCACCGTTGATTGGATCTAAAAGAAATACGTGATCCAAAGGCCTAAAAACAGAATATTTGGCATTTAAAATAAAGCAATTGCCAAGGCCTATGTTTGTATGATATATTCATTCAAAAACAAAAGAATATATATGCTCATTGAGGGAGAATTGGATGGTATATCAACGGTTTGCACAATGTCCGTTTATCCTAGTTGTCTTTAATGTCATGACTCTATTTGGTTTGTAGAATCATCATCATGCTAGGCTTGTATGCATTGTGTATGTTTGTTCATTGAGTTTAATCTTTATATTGTCACATGAGGTTATATTTAAATGTGATAAAGTTTGCAATCAAATGAGAACTCCGTGAACGTTTCTTAAGTGTTTGGGTCTAAATTTAATTGTTTCTAGTACACACCCCTACACTTCCGTTTCCATATGACACATTTTTTCCATACGAGTGTGCAAACTTATTGTATTTTGTGTCATGTGTGTGTTTATATCTATATATATATGCAAGTGCTCTATTGATTGTGACACCCCGCCTAATAAAATACCGGGTGATCAGTCCTATACCAAATTAAAACAGGAATCCCAGTTGGATCATCCTTAGCATCACTGTCGAAAACTTTTTAAAACTTACTATCCACCTAGTATTCCAAAAGCTGGTGCCAATTTTAACTTTTTAATAAAACCAAAACAGTACATGCGGAATTAAAATATAAACCATTCACACAACTGAATGAAAATAAACTGAATCATAATAACACAACATGCAAAAAAATCACCGGCCACCGAAGAAAATCTAAAGTACAAATATACAACACCTGAAAACTGTGCCGAGAAGTCTGTGCTACAAGCCCTAAACATAACTGAAACTGATACAAGATTCCTACTCTAGGAATGAATAAATGATGCGTCTAATCCAAACTCCTGCTAGCATCCACATATGCCGCAGCTCTGTGTCCCTGGAATAGAATATCAATCCTGGCATCCCTGTGGCTGGACACCTAAAAGGTTTTGAAAATATTTTTATAGCAAGGGTTAGAACCCAAAACATTTTGAAAATATTTAGCAAGTGAATTAACTGCAGTAATTTAATATGCATGAATGCGCTTCATATTTAAGTTAGTGTCGCACTCTCTTGTGGACATTCTCACCCCTCCACTATTGTGCACACCTACCGATTTCCTTAACCCCACCTAGTTGTACTGCCCCGTCCAACTAGTCCTGGTATAACCTTCCCTTGCCATACTACTCTAACCCGAGTATAATAATTTCTTGAATTATAAGTTATTTCACAATTAACTTAATTAATTCCTCTTAAATAGTAGCATATAACCGTCTCACAAGTTATATAAAGTAAATACATCACACACTGTATTATCCCCACAAATGATTAACTTAATTAAATTTCTCATTAATTAACAGCATATAACTGTAACCCAAGTTATATAAAGTAAATACATCACACACTGTATATTATCATCTACGTATAATATTCACTACTACATTATACGTACCTTTACCAATAACCACACATATTACACGTGTACTCATCCTTCCGAGTATGTCCTCACCGGATGATTTTCTCTAAAGTGCCATCTCACTAGGTGTGCTCACATAACCTAGTTACCCAAGTTGGATTCGCTCACCAACCGGGTTCAAAACCAAACGAAGTGGAGGCGGTCATATTCCTTCCCTGGAAGTGAGATGCCCCTCATTCCATATAACGGACGCTATGACCTGGGGATATACTCGCCCTACTCCTCGAGCTAGGGGATTCACCCACATCGCGCAACCTCCCATGATAGCACTAGAGTATAACTAAAATAAATATCTAATCATTGATACTTAATAGCACAGACAATATATACATATATATATACACTATCACTACACCGTATATATATATAACATAAACTACGGCTCCTCCGTGCACTCATAACTTGTAACACTAGCCTATAATGTCCTGAGTCTCTCGCCCGACTCAACTAAATAAGTTTTCTCACTTAATAACTTTTCCTCTTCCCGAGTCTATGGTTCGACTCTAATATAATTAATTCACACCTTAATTAATATAGTACTTTCCCCAAGTCTATCCCCCGACTCTAATTAAATTAATTAACCCCCATATTAATTTAATTCTACCCGAGTCTACAAACCGACTCTAATTAAATTAATTTAATACACTTATTAATTTAATAACTTGGTATCACCCAACCATTTTCCCCGGATTCTCTCACTTGGCCCTTACCTCCACATTTCCGAGTCAATGTTCCTACTCCAAACTAATTACTTCCTATCTATAATTAATTTAACACCTCGATATCAAGACACCCGGACTCACTCACTTGGTCCAATTTACATCTCATTATAATACCCACATTTTTGCCTACAATGTGTCACACCTTTATTTCCATAATTTTCCCCATTTATATTTACCTATAATTATCAACATGCCCGGACTCGCCCACTTGGTCCATAATTAAATATCTCACTTAAATTCCTTTATTAATGTAGTGCCACCCAACTACATTACCCGAAAATTATTCCTCGGCCCACTATCCATAATTATGAATTATTTCTCCAAATTCGTTCATCTCATGACATACCGTTCACACCCTCCTAAACCCAATTATATCACCCTATAATTGTTAAGGAAACATATATCCCATACAAATATTATCACCAAATAAAAATAAGGGAATTAAATCTTAAATTAAACCCTCATATAAACAAACTAGCCGAACTGTCACTTTCCTGGGACCGTCGATCGATCGATCCCCCTGTGTCGATCGATCGATCGAGCAGGTGGTTGTCTTCCTCGGCTTGCTGTTTCAGCCATGGCCGAATTTTCAAGGTTTTTCCTCTCCATTTTTCCAACCTTAAATAACGATTCTTAACCAATCAATTACTCCCAAACAAGTCTTAATCATCAAAAATTGTTTTACCCTTTTCGATTCATACGATATCTCACTATATTTAAAGATGGGTTTTCCCATTAAAATTTATCAATCTAGTTCTACAAACTCATTTTCAAATCCAGATTATCCCCCAGTTTATATTCCGAATTCTTATTCCAATCAAATATCTACATTCAGATATGTTCAACACAACAAATTTTTCTATGAATCTCATTCAATAGTTTCATGAACAAAAACCCCATTTTGTACCCATTTATCCCCAAAACGAATTTTGGTTTACACATCACTATGATATAAATTGATTATCATGCTTTAGGAATCAAAACAGTTAACCACTTGCCTGAAATCATTCGTAGGGTCTAATACGTTGTAGTAGCCCCTTGATTTTGCTCCAAAATCCCCAAATTTGCTCTTGATTTGGTTTCCCCCAAATCCCCTCTCAAACCCTAGGTTCTTAAGTTGTGTTGGCTGCCATACCCTAATCCCTCACTTAGGTTAAAACTCTAATTCCCGTTTTTCACCTAATGGGCTTAATTAAAGTGGCCCAACTCATCCCGTGTGGGCCCGGCTATGCCCAAAAATACCCCGAGACCCAATTGCTACCCCCGGGTACTCTTTTCTGACTATCTCGACCCATCCGGACTCAACCGCGCAGTCAGAATTGACATCCGAATTAATTTATAAAAATTCTTATCTCACACCCCCTTTAGTCTATACCGACTCCCGACTGAGATAAGTGTATACCTCGTCACTAATACTCGAAATGACGTAATTAAATTATTACTATTCACTTAGTAAATAAATTTTCCTAAACATTAACCATTCACTCCCCGATTAATATTTAAATAAATATATTGTCATAATTAATTCAATTAAAATTACTACACACAAGTAATTTAAAATCCCCGAATTAATTAAATATTAAATGCATAAAAATACGGGGTGTTACATTGATATATTTTTGGTATCTATATATATGATATTTGCCTTTGCCTTGCTTTAATTGCCCATATGCTTTCATGTCTTATCACTTTATGCTTTCACATGTTGTTTATTAGTTATTTATCCTTTGCCTATTCCCGAACAAAAAGGGGGAGAATGATGATTGGGGGAGAAATGGTATCTAATCCTATTATTATCGTATGGGGGAGATTTATCTTAGGGGGAGACGTCTTTCTAAGTAGGTCATGAGTTTAAAGGGAGAATTAATTTAGGGGGAGTAATTAATTAATTGCATTTAATATTTTGATATTCCCTATGCATTTGATGAGTTTTGCTTAAGTGTGCAGGAATTATTCTAAAGCGGCATCTTTCTATGGCAACGCGTTTGATCCTTGGGTTGAGTCAAGATTGGGCGGGTTATGTTTTGAGTCTAGTAGAGCTTGACGGCCCTTTAGGATTTTTGTTTGGTTTTTGTCCCGGAATAGCCAAAGGGGGAGATTTGTAAGGACACAAATTTCCAATTGAGTCCATATATTGTTTTGGCTCAATTCCGGACAAAAACATTTATTCATAGGATAGTATTTATTGTAATATTCTCAAGCCTATGAAGTGTATGTTGAAGACGTAGCGGCAAAAAATTTAAAGCTTCATCAAAATGCCGGTTTGCGTGCCTCGTTTCTACGTCATCAACTAAGGTTCCATGCTCCCAAGGTATGAATGTAATTATATTTATATAGGAGCTTGGAACAATTTGTATTGGGTGTTAGGTGTAATAAAAACTGCATTTTATTTTCAGAAAGAATCAATTAGAACTTTAATATAAGTATATAAAAGTTTCTGGGCCAAAATAGAATTTTACAACCTTTCTGGATGTTCGTTAGAAATGTCGTTCGAACGAGTTTTTTCGTTCGAACCAGTTTCGTTCGAACGAGTTTTGTCGTTCGAACCAGGTTCGTTCGAACGAGTTTTGCCAACGACCCTAACTGGTCAGTCGTTCGATATGTCGTTCGATATGTCGTTCGAATGAATGTTCGTTCTGACGAGGTATCTAACGAACTTCTAACGAGCCCAGGCTGGTCACTCGTTCGAACGAGAATCACGTTCGTTCGAACGAGATTCCAGCGGGAACAGTTATTTGGCAGTTATTTGCAGTTTTTCCCCACTCCTCCACTTGGTTTTCAACCAACTTTTTTCATACATTATTATGTGCGGGAAACACATTTTCCAAGATAACTTTTCCTTCCTAATACATCTCCTAGAGAGAATTTGAGAGATCATTTTAAAAAGGAAAATGTTCATGTTTTAGTGTTCTTTAACTTAAAGAAAAATCTTTAAACACTTAGTTTACACCCATTGTTGTTCATTCCAAGTCAGGACCACACCCGGAATCCCCTAACCAGCGCAGTAATACAAATGCCCATATGGCCTAGGGACTATATCCATCCTGCTCAACAGCCAGGAATGCTTCACCACAACGCGCGCAACTTCCCTTATGATAGCGATTTAGGGAGGTGTGTAACCATAATTTATCAATTATGAAAAACATTTCTCATTTCATTTTGAAAATATTCATTTTTATATTTTCAAAATCATTTTCATCATAACATATATATATACCTAAATCACACAGTATATAAATATCCTATATATTCTTCCTAGAATATATATAATCAGCCATAGTGGCCTATAGCATCTAGCGATGACCACTAATCCCACGGATTCTCTCAAGGAATCATAATCATGCAATCATATGTGCATGATACCAAACCCAAAATATTTTCTTACTTTAACAAGTAATATATACTAAAATCCCATCTATGGATTCATTTGGATATCTCCAATTATACCAATTCACTCTAAGTGAATATACACATATATAAATTCCCAATTCCTCAAGTCCTTTAGGACATAACCCTCCATAATTTCTTATTTGGAAGGGCCTTAAACATTAAAATCAAAAAGGAGAAATAATCCTAATCTCCAAAATCTTGGGTTGAAAATAGGGCACTGGTCGACCGGTCCTAGACCCCCGGTCGATCGCGGGTGGCAAATAAGCCTACGAAACAAAGAAGTAAGCCCTTTCTCCTTGACGCGGTCGACCGGCCATAGGGGCGCGATCGACCGGTCACACCAGGTCTCCCAAAACTTTAATTCCTTAATTTCCTTAACCAACAACCCAAATTCATTTTCGGGGTTTCTAAACTACCCCAAAAATTATCCCGAACATCTACGACATTAATTCTAGCCGTAAATTTTCCAATTCCCGATTTGATTTCCGAGTTGATGATTTCAACCCGGAGCTGTCATCTTGTAAAAATCATATCAAATCGTAGAAAAATCAGAAAAATACGTGGTCTGCGCCCACGCGACCGTATCGAAAAGATATATAACTTTCGTGTTTTGGCCGAAAGCTAAATCAATTATTTTCCTTGCCAAAAAGGCCCCCTATGGTGACGGGTTTACTATTCATCGTCTCCTTCGAGACGATTTCGGCCATTAAAGCTTCTCCCAAGCTTTTGTCGCCTCACCCAACGTCCTACAACCTCAACCAACTACAAATACACATATATTTTAAGGGTTCTAAACATCCTAGAACCCAAAACCATCAATTAATTTAGGTTAAAACCTAAGTTCCATATATTGAAATATTATTTGGGGTTTAATTGTTTTAACTCCCAAAAACCCGTTTTATCCACGATAACCCACCCCAAAACCATTAGGGTTTGTTTATACCAAACTACGGTATGAGATATTTATGCAAAAAGATAAATAAAGTAAGTAAACACTTGCCTCGTGGATAAAATCCGACGACCTCGAGTCGAATCCGGCGGAGTTTGCCCGAGATCTCCATTTCTCCTCCTCTTTTCTTCTTCCTCTCTCTCTCTTCTCTCTCTTTTCTTTCTTTCTTTCTTTCTTGTTTCCTTTCCCTTTCTCCCTCTTTAAATAAGAAGAAAGGGGTTATACCCCTTAAAACCCAAAAACGACTCGTTTACCCAATTACAAGTTACTTTTACCTCTAAAATTACCCGAAACTCATTTTCGACAATCGGACACTCTTTTCCGACTATCTCGGACATTCCGAGACTCACGGCGCATTCGAAATTTCCATCCGAGGTACTTCACCGCAAATCACTATTCCAACCCAAAATAAATAAATGCGGGTTTTCAAAATAAAAATCTTACCTCGTGTCGCTTTTCTCCACGACGACATATAATTAAAATATTTCGACCTATATAGTCCCAAAAATAATCACAACATCCTTCGAAAATCATTCAATCCTCGAAAATCCCAAAAATTACTATTTCGGGAAATTCCTCAAATCTCCAATTTATAATTAATTATGGAATTTAATTGTCTCCAAAAAGGACGGGTTGTTACACTCCCCCCCTTACAACGGAATTTCGTCCTCGAAATTCGGATACAACCTACACCATCTACCTAGGATCACTCCAAATCCTAATACCTCAAGGGAAACGATACTAACCCAATGGTTCCCAACCATATGCTACACGACTACCACAATCGCAAAGTGACTCTTATACGTCACATAATACCCATCATCTATAATGCCTATCGGCATGAATTTCAACCTTATATACTACGCCCATTCTATTTCAGGCGGTATATAAACCAACTTACCAAGGTGCCCATACACCTTTCTAACTTGTGCATATCTGCACATCCATAGTGAACGTCTGACACGTAACACTCTCTCCCAATAAGGATCTCCTTTCCTCGGTGTAGTACTCATCTATGGGTCCTCCCAACCCGTGAAAATTCAATCCTCCTAACCTCGGCGCCACTAACTCTAGCGAACCTACATCCTAATAATGCTACGGTCTAAGCGTTACCCTACCTACGCGAAACGAGTATCCTAAATATGTCCCTAGTGCCCAAGGCCTCTCTCAACTCCCGACAATTGCTCGGTTTCGTGCGTGGGACGTCTTGCCAAGGCGAAATCCAAACAAGGAACCCTCCCGTTACACTACTCCCTCGCGTCGTCGGTCATCGAGATGTAACGGCGCAAGGCACACCAGCGGGACGTCCTAAATCCTGCCTACGCTAACCTATGAATGCGTTCCTACTATCTTATCCTTCCGCCCATACAGAAGGAAGCCTAATCCATCGAAGTGTCCACTTTCTGTAGAAAGTGTCACGAACATAATACCCAATTTGTAACTCCTCAAAATTTGCCTTTTCATTAAGGCTGGTTATATTCCTCAACCCAATTTCTCCAAATTTTCCTTCTTATTAAGGCAGGGATATCATCCTCAAATCAAATTGTCTAAGTCTCACTCCACCCAACTACTTGTGGTGAGAGGACCAATTTAGTGCTTTTCCATAGCACAATATCTCCCTAAACATACCATCATCACAGGGCTCATAGTCTATAGTGGTTCATCCACACTATAAGACTAACCCAAATCCTTGCATCCTATAACAGCTCTCCACGCCCGACGCCGTTAAGAGTCATGTGTGGAGTGTCTCGCAAAGCGAAATCCAAACAAGGAACCCCTCCACACATTAACCCTTGACTTCGTTGGTCATGGAGTTCCGTTAGTTCAACATGCAACCGGGATAATCCTATCCCTAAACAACAAAAGGTGGTCTGAACTCCTATCTCTAACTAAGAGTCACACCACCCAGCGCTCGCACTATTTCTAAGTCCTTGCGCAAACCGGTACTGAGCTAAACCTTACAGCTCAACAATAATCTTGTGGGCCTTAAATTATATCTATAAGGTTGCCACATATACCAACCAAAATAAGGAAACCTCTGCTCATCGAGGTTCCATCATTCCATAACAATAAAGGTGAACTCAACCTTTATCAAGGTGAGACACCAAAATAACAACCTGTTCCCTCGAGGAACCGTGGACACGATAGTCTTGCCATCATTAGCCTGCTATCGCTCCGAAAATACCAATAACATAATATAATCACCATAATACCATACTCGTATAGACATATAAAACGAGTATCACAACCCAGATATATATATAGAGAGATATACATATATATACACAATATATCAACACCCGCCTCTATGGTGAATGAAGGAAAATAAAATTCCGCTATTGCGGAAAACACATAAACACACATGATATTATGTTATCGTAACCGCCATTACTCAAATTACACACACGAGTCCAGGGCTAACTAATACCGTGACTTTATCTAGTCACGCCAAATATACCTCCTCAATTGAGGTAAAAGTCATAACAACATCTTCGCCTTTATTCACTGTCGGCCTCTAGCCGAACCTTATGTGAATAACCCAAAACAGCATTCTTCTCATTCATGCTGAATCATGGGGACTCACGGTTAGAACTATCCGTAAGATCCCTTTCGAACCCTCAATTTCCATGAGGAATTCGACTTTAGCACCACTCTCTACTTGAGTGGTACTGCGGTAATCCTATCTACCATTATTTAGTAGTCACTGCCAAAATCCTTAACAATCACCATAAGGAGAGTGACCTCTACTATGGTCCTCATTCCAACCTTCTACCAGCTGCTCCAGCTAAGCCTCACCTCCTGCTGCCATTCAAGCTCCGCACACGATTCTCAAACGAGCGCGCAAAAGATTTCTATAATCTCATAATATGGCAGGAGAACGAAATCTCACAATAGAAATCAACAATCCTAATCCTAAGGCTCTATAACAAATCGAGAGCAACGCTGAAAGCGTAGTACGTCCGCACAGATTCCTAAGGACACTAGAACCTGATGCTCTGATACCATCTGTAACAACCCGCCTAATGGGATACCGGGCGATCACTCCTATATCAAATTAAAATAGGAGTCACATATGGATCATCCTTAGCATCACTGTCGAAAATCCATTTTATTTACTAATATCCTATTAGGCGAGCGTTAAAAACTTTACTTAACTACTCTTTTTACGATTAAAAATAAAACATACACAAGTTAATGCGTAAATGAAACTGAAATAAATTAAAATAACCGAACACTCGGTTTAAATATACAACCATATCGAATGCTGTACTGAAAGAATAAATAAATGCAATTGAGCCATTGGCTCGAATGTTTATACAGTACCTCCTATCTAGAGTACAACGATGGAAGCGGCTATCAAAAACCTGCACGCATCCACGGCTGTTACAGCTGACGTCTGACTCGAAAGAATTTTCATCCAAGCGTCCCTGTGTCTGGACACCTATGTATATATATAAAATAGCAAGAAAGGAAAAGTAGGTAAACGGGTCAGAGCCCGAGTTTTTGAAAATATTTTGCAAGTGCATAAATGCCTTATTATTTTCAAAAAGGTTTTATCTCATATTTAAGTTTGGTATCGCACTCCCATGAGATACCCCTCACCTCTCCGCTAATAGTGCACTCCTAGCGCATCTATCTAGAACATTCTAGTCAAGCTACCCTGCTAAACTAGTCTATCACCCCACCACTATCTACCCTAGATAGTCCAAGTAATGTACTAAGGGCTAAGCTTCACCCCAGTCTCAACGCTATGCCATGTTCGTGCGTGGCGTGTCTCGCAAAGCGAAATCCAAACAAGGAACCCCCCCGATACACTACTACGCGGCACGGTCGATAGTCGAGATCCGCCAGTCCCTAAGTACAGAAAGATATATATAAATATATATATATATCATAAACATTTATAATATTAGAGCACTAAGGATTAAACTTCTCCCCAGTCTCAACACAATGCCATATTCGTGCGTGGGGTGTCTCGCAAAGCGAAATCCAAACAAGGAATCCCCCCGATACACTACTATGCGGCAAGGTCGATCGTCGGGGTCCATTAGACCCTCGGCACTCGATTTATCCATATATACATATTCATATTACAATATACATCCGGATCTATCTCCCGGACTGAGGATTTATATACAAGTATTTATTAATACTATTCATTTTCTCAAATCTTCCCATTTCCCTTTTTATACTCAGGAAATGTAAATATAAAAGCCAAATCATTATCATGAATTTCTTTAACAAATCTTATACTTTTAAAAGCCAGTTTTATTATCATAAAAATGCTTTTCCTTTATGTCATCCCATTTCCCTTTTTATACTCAGGAAATGTACCCAAAGCCATTTCCATTATCATGAAAATGCTTTGATCAAATCATGGGTCCACATCCATTCTTCCATCCGGGAGTGTTACCGAAGCTAAACCTTTATCCCATTTCCCTTTTTATACTCAGTAAATATAAATTGAAGCCAATCCATTATCATGAATTGCTTCAATAAATCTAAGACCGCCCCTCCGGGTTTCCCCACTGGACGCGCCCCTAAATAGCTATCATCTTCCAGTGCCTATCTATACAAGACAACCTGGGAACCTACCAACGTCGGGAAG
Organism: Sambucus nigra; assembly: GCA_949130495.1. Classification (NCBI taxonomy): domain Eukaryota; kingdom Viridiplantae; phylum Streptophyta; class Magnoliopsida; order Dipsacales; family Adoxaceae; genus Sambucus; species Sambucus nigra. Next base: position 450,326,689 of record OX422219.1, on the reverse strand, counting down.
CGGCCATATTGCCTACGGGAAAGTCAGGACCACACCCGGAATCCCCTAACCAGCGCAGTAATACAAATGCCCATATGTCCTAGGGACTATATCCATCCTTCTCAACAGCCAGGAAGGCTTCACCACAACGCGCACAACTTCCCTTATGATAGCGATTTAGGGAGGTGTGTAACCATAATTTATCAATTATGAAAAACATTTCTCATTCCATTTTGAAAATATTCATTTTTATATTTTCAAAATCATTTCCATCATAACATATATATATGCCTAAATCACACAGTATATAAATATCCTATATATTCTTCCTAGAATATATATAATCAGCCATAGTGGCCTATAGCATCTAGCGATGGCCACTAATCCCAAGGATTCTCTCAAGGAATCATAATCATGCAATCATATGTGCATGACACCAAACCCAAAATATTTTCTTACTTTAACAAGTAATATATACTAAAATCCCATCTATGGATTCATTTGGATATCTCCAATTATACCAATTCACTCTAAGTGAATATACACATATATAAATTCCCAATTCCTCAAGTCCTTTAGGACATAACCCTCCATCATTTCTTATTTGGAAGGGCCTTAAACATTAAAATCAAAAAGGAGAAATAACCCTAATCTCCAAAATCTTGGGTTGAAAACAGGGCACTGGTCGACCGGTCCTAGACCCCCGGTCGATCGCGGGTGGCAAATAAGCCTACGAAACAAAGAAGTAAGCCCTTTCTCCTTGACGCGGTCGACCGGCCATAGGGGCGCGGTCGACCGATCACACCAGGTCTCCCAAAACTTTAATTCCTTAATTTCCTTAACCAACAACCCAAATTCATTTTCGGGGTTCCTAAACTACCCCAAAAATTATCCCGAACATCTACGACATTAATTCTAGCCGTAAATTTTCCAATTCCCGATTTGATTTCCGAGTTGATGATTTCAACCCGGAGCTGTCATCTTGTAAAAATCATATCAAATCGTATAAAAATTAGAAAAATGCGCGGTTGGCGCCCACGCGACCGTATCGAAAAGATATATAACTTTCGTGTTTTGGCCGAAAGCTAAATCAATTCTTTTCCTGGCCAAAAAGGCCCCCTAAGGTGACGGGTTTACTATTCATCGTCTCCTTCGAGATGATTTCGGCCATTAAAGCTTCTCCCAAGCTTTTGTCTCCTCACCCAACGTCCTACAACCTCAACCAACTACAAATACACATATATTTTAAGGGTTCTAGACATCCTAGAACCCAAAACCATCAATTAATTTAGGTTAAAACCTAAGTTCCATATATTGAAATATTATTTGGGGTTTAATTGTTTTAACTCCCAAAAACCCGTTTTATCCACGATAACCCACCCCAAAATCGTTAGGGTTTGTTTATACCAAACTACGGTATGAGATATTTATGCAAAAAGATAAATAAAGCAAGTAAACACTTGCCTCGTGGATAAAATCCGACGACCTCGAGTCGAATCCGGCGGAGTTTGCCCGAGATCTCCATTTCTCCTCCTCTTTTCTTCTTCCTCTCTCTCTCTTCTCTCTCTTTTCTTTCTTTCTTTCTTTCTTGTTTCCTTTCCCTTTCTCCCTCTTTAAATAAGAAGAAAGGGGTTATACCCCTTAAAACCCAAAAACGACTTGTTTACCCAATTACGAGTTACTTTTACCTCTAAAATTACCCGAAACTCATTTTCGACAATCGGACACTCTTTTTCGACTATCTCGGACATTCCGAGACTCACAGCGCAGTCGAAATTTCCATCCGAGGTTCTTCACCGCAAATCACTATTCCAACCCAAAATAAATAAATGCGGGTTTTCAAAATAAAAATCTTACCTCGTGTCGCTTTTCTCCACGACGACATATAATTAAAATATTTCGACCTATATAGTCCCAAAAATAATCACAACATCCTTCGAAAATCATTCAATCCTCGAAAATCCCCAAAATTACTATTTCAGAAAATTCCTCAAATCTCCAATTTATAATTAATTATGGAATTTAATCGTCTCCAAAAAGGACGGGTTGTTACAGTTATTCAAAAATTTATGTTGTAGATGATGTTAATAGTAATGAGAAGATCCTTTTACCAAATTTAATCAACAATTTACCTCAAAATTTGAAGCTATAATCTTTAGATATGGTAAATGTGCCTCACTACTATGTTAATAGTCAACTTTTTTAAGGTTAACACGCTACAAGTTCATCAATTGGCCTACCACACTTGATCTAAAGTCACAAAGTGGTCCTTAGAAATACTCTTAAGTGGAGTTTGATTATTATCCATAATGCACTTGGGGTTAGAGAATTCTAAAAAGCGCGAGTCTAGGGAGACCCTCCATTTGTATACAAAATAAAAATCGATGATGTGTCAAACATTTATTGATTAATGTCGTTAGCAAAGACCCACAAATACAAAATTACCAACAAAACCCATATGACACATCATCGAGTTTGAGTTTTGTGTGTAATTTTGAGGGTCTCCCTAGAATTATTCTTCCAAAAAAATTTTATACCCCATAAAGTCGGATTTGATAGTACAATTCTTAAATCAAAAGATTTATCTTTGTTAAAATTGAGATCATTTTTTTTTCAATTATACAAGACATGAAACATTTTGATCGTATTTCATTGATCACTTCGGCCTCCTTTTTGTACTTTGAAAAACGAGCAAAGTTATTCATTTCCTTATCTCCTGTTGTTATCTTTTATTTCCCATAGTAAAAAAAATCCAACAATGGCATTCGAATAGAGGTGATTAAAGAATTTTAAAATTTGAGTTTTTGAGTGAGAAATTTGTGTTTCAATGTCCTCGCTTTGTGTTTCAAATCATGTAATTAATGGAATGTGGGCTGTAAGAACCTAACGGTGGATTCTCAAAAAGATATCATGAAATAAAAGGGGAAAAAAAAATCAAAATTTTATAAAGAGAAATACATCCCGAAACTTCGAAGGACATTCGGGACTCAAAATCCCTAAGGGATGTTTGGAAAAAAATATATAGATAGTTGCCTCAAATCGTGAAAGTGACAATTTGTCTACGGAATATTAGTTACATTTTTTTAGGAAAATGACTACACGTGTGAATATATGGAATAATCTCAATTGAAGGGTGAAGAAAAACGTTATATGTCAACAAATTCATTATATTTGTAGAGACAAAAATTAGTGAATCAATAAAATGACAAAAGAAAGAGTAGAAAATTAAAAGACTGAAAAACATAGTAATGAAATGAATAAAATTTAATAAATCTAAAATTGTGATGATTTATACTAAGCGATGTTAAAAACAAGCACATCTACTTACCAAAATATATGAAGAGAAGGATGCCCTTAATTTTGTTCATCAAACGGATGAGGCTTTTGATAAAGTTCAAACAAAACAAAATTTACAAGTATAAAAAATTGCAAAAAATTTTGGCATGCACATTCAAAACAAGGAATTTGAAAATACTATCATCCTTAAAAATTTAGTTCATAAAATGTTTCAGCAACTCAAGTTGAGTAAATATGATATATTGTTTTTTTAATAAAAATCATGTACATGTATACACTTAAATTTTTTCATAAAAATGATTTGAGATTGCTCGATAGGGAAACAATCATATATGTTTGAGCGAATTTGAAGAATCAACTACTAAAATGTTCTAACATGTCATTTTAGATTGTTAAAGTATTCACTTGCAGTGCATTTATCTATATCCGTAATTTATTATATATGCATTTATATTAAAAAAATATATTTTTATAGTTGGACATGGGGTCGATCCGAGCCTACTAAGGACTAAACGTGTGTGTCCAAGCTCGATCATCAGAGATACCCCTAGAGAGTAGCCGGTTAGGCCTTTCACGCTCGATGGGTGGCGAGCCTATTTCTCCCAAATTAATATTAAGAGAGACAATTCATTACACATTGGCTGTAATTTAGCACAAACCGAAAAATAGCACAACAAATTGACCCAATTAATATACAATTATAGTTGGTGTCAGTAAAAAACAACTCTATTTAGTATGCCATACGCGTGTAATTGCTATTTTATAAAGAAATTGTCATTTTATTTGTTTTTGTTAGGGTATTTAGATTTTTAGTTCTTGATATGCCTGTAGATGGTGTGTTTGGTTTCTAAAGAATTGTGGCATTAGCATATATTTTAAATTCATGAACTTTTCATATTAATCCAACTAGCATGTAACCTGGGCAATGCGAGGACGATTAAATAAAAATTAAATGCTTCAAAATCTATTTAAAACTCGACTTAATAAATATAAATAGTTTGATAACATATATAAACTTATCGTGCTTAATATTTTACCTTGAATGAGTATAAAAAAAGTACCAAACGTCACAATTTTGACAACACAACAATATGATCCAAAATTGATCGAAAATTGATTGTATATGTCTTGAACGTGTCATATTCATGTGCGGATTTTTTTTACATGAAACTGTCATGTTGTGTTTGTGTCAAAATGAAAACATATTTGTCATTATTTTGCAACCTCTCTAATTATATATTCATAATAAATTTATAATAATTATTTGCTACCAAATAATCGAATAGGATGTGCATTAATAAAAAATGAATAAAAAATATCGATTCAACTTGTGTAAATTAGGATGAGCTAAGACCTTTTTCTATGTTTGGCTCTTTATAGCATGCCTAAAAAATAAACCTTCAACTTTAAAGGCAAATTTCATAAAGAAGCTCATCCATTATGTAGCTAAGGAAATGTAAATTAGATATATGTCTTCAGTTTCAGATGTTAAAAGTTTATATCAATATCTCACCACTAAATGATTAAAATTTTCTATAAAATTTGATGTAATTGATAGTAAGAAGATCCTTTTACCAAAGTGAAAAGAACCTTTTAGCCCAATATGTATCCCTCTTAGGTTTTTGAGTTCTATCATTGGGAAGCATGAACTCTCTGTGGCATGCCATAAAAAGACACCTCGTGTTTTAAAGGTACATGAAAAGAAAATAGTGCCAAATTTCATAAAAAATTGAACCATTTAGTTGGTGAAATATAAATTAGATATATGTGTGCAGTTTCGGATGTTAAAATGTTAGATCATCGCCTAATCCCTAAATGATTTAGTTTTTCAATCAAATTTGATGTAGATAATGTAAATAGTGAGAAGATCCTTTTACCAAATGTCATCAACAATTTACCTCAAAATTTGAAGCTATAATCTTTAGATATGGTAAATGTGTCTCACTACTATGTTAATTATCTACTTTTTGAAGGTGAAGACACTACAAGTTCATCAAATGGCTGACCACACATGATCTAAAGTCACAAAGTGGTCCTTAGAAATACACTCAAGAGGTGTTTGATTATTATCCATAATGCACTTGGGGTATATTAGGGTGTAGATGATTATAAAAAGAGTGATTCTACGGTGACCCTCAATTTGTATACAAAATAAAAAAATCAATGATATGTCAAAGATGTATTGGTTAGTGCCGTTAGCGAAGACCCACAAATACAAAATGTGACACATCACCGAGTTTGGGTTTTGTGAACAATTTTAAGGGTCTCCCTAGAATTATTCTTCCAAAAATGTTTATACCCCATAAAGTTAGATTTGATAGTACAATTCTTAAATCAAAATATTTATCTTCGTTAAAATTGAGAGCATTTTTTTTTCAATTATACAAGACATGAAACATTTTGATCATATTTCATTGATCACTTCGGCCTCCTTTATGTACTTTGAAGCAGGAGCAAAGTTATTCATTTCCTTATCTCCAAATTAATACTAAGAGGGACAATTCTTTACACATCGGCTGTAATTTAGCACAAATTGAAAAATTCCATGACAAATTGACTCAATTAATACACAACTGTTGTTGATGTCAATATAAAATAAGTCCATTTTAGTATGCCATACCCGTGCAATTGCTATTTTATAAAGAAACTTCCATTTTATTTCTTTTTGTTATGGTACGTAGATTTTTAGATCTTGATATGCCTATAGATGGTGTGTTTCGTTTCTAAAGAATTGTGGCTTTAGCATAAATTTTAAATTCATGGACTTTTCATATTAATCAAATTTCAAAATATTTAATAAGTAGGTTCATTAATGTTAGGTATTTTAATATGACACGCAAGTACAAAACTCATTTTACACTAATACTAAATACACCACCGGAGAAAGGGTTAACATAGGGGTGGCAATCCGTCTATTTAATAATTATACCAAAGGGGACGCACTTAAAACATGACACATCTCAACTAACTCGATCAACAATTTATGCACCAAATTAAACACGAATATACTCAAAAAGACATGGATAACAAGAATGGATGAGATAACACGACTAACACGATCCATAATTTTACATGAGCATGGGATGACACGATTTCTTTCAAAAAAACTTGACATAACTTGTTAATTTTGAATCTATTTGTGTCATTCTTTTTTGTGTTAGCATGTCTTGTCTAGATTTTCTACCCCTAGATTAACAAGTTAGAATACCATTTAGCTTATGATAATTCCTAGGAAACTAACCTATATAGGGTGCGACCACAAGTGCCCAGAAGAATATGTTAATGATTTAGATATGGAAAAAATAAACAAGAAATTTATAAAAAGAAATATGATTGGATTGTTTGGTGCTACGATATATATATATATATATATATATATATATATATATGTGTGTGTGTGTGTGTGTGTGTGAAGCTACTGAAGTGTCTAGTCCAAAACTTACAAGAATCCACAAGTGTTGCAGCTACGCATCCCCGGAACATATATTAATCTTGGAATCCCTGTGGCTGGACACCTAAAAGGTTTTGAAAATATTTTTGAAAGACGGATCAAAGCCCAAAACATTAGAAAATCTTTAGTACGTATTTATCACAGTTTAAAAATAGTTATTGATTACACATGTTAGTTCAACGTACACTTCCTTGAATTCCTCACCCCTCAACTAATGTGCATGCTTAACGTCTCCTGCCTAGCTATGCTACCCCGTCTAACTAGGTCTCCTCAATGTCTATCTATCGGCTAATGGGTTTGGCTCCTCTGTATCTCCCATACAATACGCTACCCATTAAGTCCTTAGTTAAATATATCTTTAAATTCTTTTGTACCGCTCATAAAGTACGCTATTGTGACACTAATAAATAACATGTCTCATATGTTATTATTAAACATAATTAATATATCACTTGTGTTATCGTTAAACCATTTCATTAAGTTACTCTACTTAAATCATCTTTTAGACATACACTATCTAATTTTATTGCCGTCACACACTAGGTAGAATATCTCTTAATTATATCATATTTAGATATACGTTATCTATAGTTACTACTTACACACACAAGTAGGAAAATACGCATGTCTATATAGATATGTCACATAATCTATATACATAACTCTAGCATCCCTGGGATAAAAACTGTAGTACGAGTATGCATAATCTACTATCAAGTCCATCTACCGCTCGTACTCAATCAAGGACTATTAGTTCGACACGACTCCTCGAATCCAAAATAAATCAACACACAATGGAGGTGAATATGGTTTTAAGCCTTTGTGCTATGCACATACCTAATATACCGAAACGACACGCCAGCCACACTAATAAACACACATAGTGAGCCATCCTAAGTTACATGTTCTGGGGAATAAATCCAGCACTCCCTGGAATTGTCAAGGCGGGATCACCCTATGCACGGATATCTCCGGATAGCAATCAACGTAGGTATGTTCACACACATAAGAAAGCACATAACAGGCATACACACCACCTATCCATATATCGCATATAGGCATACACACTACCTATAAATATAATAGATATAGGTATACACGCCACCTATATGGCATATGTCATATAGTGGATATGACATATGTCCTTACATCGTGTTTCAAAGCATGTAATTTATGGGATAAAGTGGATTTTCCAAAAGATATCAAAAAATAAAAAGGAAAAGACTACTAAATTTTTTTAAAGATAAATACATCCAGAAACTTCAAAGGGCATTGGGGACTCAAAATCCGCAAGAGATAATTGGAGCAAAAGAGGGACACTTTCCTTAAAGCGTGAAAGAGAAAATTTGTTACGGAGTATTAGTTACAATTTTTTTAGGAAAATGAGTGGACATGTGAAGATATGGAATAACGTACTATGGAGGATGAAGTAAAATGTTATATGTTAACAAAGTAATTATATTTTTACATACAAAAATTGGTGAACAAAATAAGAAGTGGAAAATAAAACGGCAAAAGAAAAGAGTAAAAACTAAAATTGAAAACCATAGTAATGAAATGAATAATTTAATAAATCTCAAATTGTGATGATTTATACTAAGCTAAGTGAAAAATAAGCACATCCACTTACCAAAATATGATGAAGAGATGGATGCCCTTATTTTTGTTGATCAAATGGGTGAGGTTTTTGATAAAGTTCTAATAAAAGAAAATTTTATGAAGTGCAAGTACAAATATTTGCAAAAAAAAATTGACATGCATATTGAAGACAAGAAATTTGAAAATACTATCATCATTAACAATTTAGGCACAAAAGTTGAGTGAATATATTTTTTAGTATAGAAGAGAAAAAAAGAGAAATTCAAGACAAAAGAACGCCGAACACACACATGGAGCAACAATCATATCAATTTCAGATGACACATGCTATATGCTTCAAAGAAATTGCCATAAAATGTGATGCAATTGAAGGCAATGGAATTCAAGACCAGGTGTCTATTCTTACATGATCTTCATCATATCGTATAGCTAATGCATAAACTGGATGTTCAAAAAGGTGTCTTTAATACTTGAGCACCACGTTTAACCAGGGGCGAAGCTGTCTATTAGTTGGGGAGAGCAAGATCCCCACCCAAGATTTTGAAGAAAAAAATGCATTATTACAATTTTCGAGTTTGAATGTTATTTTTACGAAATTAAGATCAGAAAAACGTAAATAGCATACTTTCGTATTCAACCAAATTGTTGGCTAGCTCCAGTAAAGATTAAATATGGTCGGCTATCTCCTAGTTTAGGGCATTCCATGTATTTTCTATTGATGGTATCGGTTAGGTTTGTTTGGCATATAGATTGCATATTATTAACTTTCCATCATCTCTTCGAGGTTCATTAATATATCAAGTTCTTTTGTCTTAATACATGTTATGGCTCTTGTATCAAATCATTAATCTATCTCATATTAATTATTTCATATTTATAAAATTAGGAGAGTTAAGGTCTCAGCCCTTAAAAATATGTTAGTTTTTAAATTGTTTGGGGTTCCTTGCGTCCTTATTTTATTTTATAAGTGAAAAATTCTTAGATCTAAAGCACTAATATAATTTTTTGCACTATAAGTCATCACCTTTAGTCTATCTGACATATTTTAGTGTATAAATAAACCTAACACAAATACATTACAAAAATTCACAACGAAATTATGAAATTTCATTTGTAAATTTGAGGAACAAATTACGTGTTGTTGAACCTTATATTTAATTTTTTTCAACATGATATAAACCCCCACCCCGCATCAAAAATTATTTGCAATTGTGAAAAGTAAATTCTCCGATTTTATAAATTAATAAAGCACTATTATATTAACAGTGCCCCACCCTAACCAACATCCTGGCTCCCCCACTGCGTGTAACTAAACTAAATCTAGACACTTTCACCATTTGAGCCTTTTCTTTTCTACTCTCATTAAACTCAATAACCTTTACACATTCTTTTTTACCTGAGAACTGAAGAGCTCAGGACTTTTCATTTTTTCTATGCATCCATTCTTCGTCTCCTGAACTTCTCTTAATCATTCCATCTCTCTTCAAAACTTAATTGACTACATCTTATTAATTTGGGATTTGATACTTTAAAAATTCATCTAGTGACATATCCACATGCCCTTAGTAGTCTATCTCTCTCAGAAACATACGCCCACGTGTGCGCTCGCGCACACACACAAACATGTGTGTGTGTGTGTGTTTGACGTGAATTGAAAATTAAGTAAAAAAAATTAGTATTTTAATATGAGTCAATAAATATTAGTTATTATCTAATTTATTATTGGCATAATAATTAGAGATAATTATTAGGTTGATTACTTATCTATTTTAATTAGATTATTTTGTTTCCTTTTTTATTAGGACACCTGCTTTCGCAGTTTAGAATTAGCATAATTAAGATATTGACCTTATTAATGAACTTTATGAGATTTGAGAGAGATGATTTGAGATAAAATATAGTTTTATTATTATTATTATTATTATTATTATTATTATTATTATTATTATTATTATTATTATTATCCGTGTGTGTTCATATATGTATTAATTCCGTTGGGTTTCAGCTCAATTTGGTTTTCATCTCTATTCATTCATAGTTAAATCGATTTTACTTTTGAATCTAAAATGTAGGACTGAGGGCAAAACTAGGGCTACAAATAGAATTGAAGTTTCTGGGATTTTGAAATGAAGTTATGTCCATATCTATATAGAGATATAATATTCTCTATTCATTCAAAGGGGGTCAAGTTTGGTTATTGGGCCTTTACTTTGCATCCAACCATTACAAATATGTGAAATTCATATATCTTAGTTTCATGCTTTCTCTTTAAACTAATTGTTTTTTATGAATCACATGGATCCTTCTCTTTATGTGTTTATTTGCTAGACATAAGTGCTAATGACGAATAAAAGAAGAATAACAAAATGTGGGGAAATAAGAATTTTACATTTAGACAATTTATAATACATATTTCAGTTTTCTTGGATTGGAATGGATGTAATTTAGTATTATTGTTGTTTACCGGATTACGGAGATAATAATATATCAGTACAAGAAAAATGGTCATTTATGTCAGTTTTTTACTGACATAAATGACCATTTATGTCAGTTTTAAAAATTTTCAAAACTGACATATAAAGCCCTGACATAAATGTTCATAAAACTGACATAAATAAGTTCACATTTATCTCAATTTTTAAGAACACACATAAAAACTACGACATTCAACATGTTTTTAATCACTTTTTCATAAAAAACTGACATAAATAAAATCACATTTATGTCAGTTTTAAAAATTTTATGAGAGTTTTTTCAAAACTGACATAAATGTTAATATAAATAATTTTAAAAAAAATCATTAATCCATCAATAGACAACTATTATTTGATGTTAAATCAACCATTGCAAATAGATAACAACCAAGGTCATAAATATCACTAACTTATATACATCAAGATATTTATAATCAAATTGATGTTAAGCTACATCATATCCAAAAACTACCTATCCAAAAACTAACTAACGTCTACTTTCTATGTGATAATATCCTAAAAATAGTGATGATACATCACAATATCCAAAAACTAGCATTGCGAATTACATCATAAGAATCACAATCCAAAATAATACTCAAGCTAGGACGTTGTCGAACGTAATACTCGATCAAATTTGTTCTCGACGCTATCCAACCCAGAATGAGTAACCCTGCAATCAAATATAATCAACATAGTTTTCATCAAAACACAGTCATCTCAACACATTGTCATTACAACGTAATGAAATACAATTACTCGGAAATACCTAATATATATAATCCGTAATGAACTCAATGAACTCCATTTGAACTTCATTTAGCTCATTCAACGTGTAGGTCACTTTATTGGACAATCTTCTCATCTAAAAAATTGAAGATAGAATTAAATTTATTATTACGGTATATAATAGTTAATAACTAAACAATATTTTATATAATAGGACAAAAAGAGAACATTGGTAACATACCTTTATTTCAAAAGGTATGGAAGGATCCTCCATGAAGTACTTCATGAACTTCAACACAAAATAACCGCAATAAAGAGTACCATTTCCTTGCGTTGGGCACTAGTCAACACAAAACATTACTAGTGAACAAATAATAAAGAGTACAAGTCTAAAATATTTTTTATACAACACAAACAAGTGTAAAAACTATAATAATTTTGGGCAGAATTTCCTCTCTTTATAGGACTATCCACCCTATTCAAAAAATATAAAATACTCCAACAACAAAACTAATAGTTCATAACAACTCATGGGCTCAATGAGAGTTATTTCATTTAAAATCTATCACACCAATGTGAAGAGAAAAGCTGAAATTGAATCTCCTTGTATCAATCCTATTAGAGATCCAATTTCTTATCTAGGCCTGCATTCACAAAAAATCAAATATTTGACCAACTAAAAACTGCCAAGTGCACCTCATCCATCTAGCTGAAAATCATTGTACTCAAAAACTAAATTTCAAAATTTCAAATTCACATGGCCATGCCAACTACCTCATTCTCTATGACAGCAAAATTGAACATTCGTCTATTCCTTACAAAAAAAACTCTTGGATCTTTGATATTGTGTCATTAAAGACTAATCGATGGGCCTTTTGACAAAACCTTTAATTGAAAAGAGTCGTGGTTCCGGACCAGGGATGTTTATCAAATATAATATATATATTATATTATATATACAGCAGTATATATACTACTATATAATACTAGTATATAATACTATTATATAATACTATTATATAATATATATAATACTATATAATACAATAGTATATTATATATATATATATATATATATATATATATATATATATATATATAATATAATATATATATATATATATATACAGCAGTATATAATAGTATATATATTATACTGTATACTGTATATATATATATTATACTCATACTGTATACTGTATATATATTATACTTATACTGTGCAGTATATAATAGTATATATATTATACTGTATACCGTATATATATATATTATATTGTATATATATTATACTTATACTGTATGTATATATATATATATATACTACTGTATATATATATACTGCTGTATATATTATACTTATACTGTATATATATATATATACTGCTGTATATATATATATATACAGTATACTGCTGTATATATATATATATACGGAATGAAGTTTAATGTCCTATTCCCATTGTGCCGATATCTAGTGTCCATTCCTGTCATCTTCCAAAAAACCTGTGCCATTTGTTGAGGGGATCTTTTGATCCACTTGGGTGTTTGAGCATTTGAACCTTGGTTGCGTCTAAGGGTGCTCAAGTATTGGACTTTGGCTTTGATTATCGATAGGCGTAGTTGTATGAGAGGCGGGTTTTAGTCCATATTTTCCGTCCTACCAAACACTTTAAGCTTTTATTTTCCCACCTCAGGGAAAAAGGAATTTTTTTAGCGCATATTTTCCGTCTTGCCAAACACTTGAAGCTTTTATTTTCCCACCTCGGAAAAAGTGGGAACTTTTGTAGCGCATATTTTCCATCTTATGAAACACTCTAAGCTCTTATTTTCCCACCTTGGGAAAAAAATTTAGCGCATAGTTTCCGTCTTACCAAACACTACAAGCTTTTATTTTCCCACCCCGAAAAAAATGCGAACTTTTTAGCGCATATTTTCCGTCTTACCAAACACTATTTCATCATTACATTCAAATCACAAAAAAGATAAAAAAAATTTGCTTCAAATTCTTTTCCAAACAAAAAAATTCCAGGTAAGATATTAAAGTAAATTTTCTTATCAATCAAACACACACCCATATATTATTATTCGAAAAATGAAAAAAAAACATGGAAATATCAAATGTACACCTTATATATTATGGGTACCAAAGAACTGCATCTAAAAGTGCACCAAATGATGTCGCAGAGATTGTACCGCAAACGTCACATTTATTGCAGTGTCACGTCATTTGGCATATGAATTCTTAGTCCACATAATATTATCCTATAAATTATAGTAATAAATGACGTTTCAGGAAAAACCCAAATACAAATACATACCTGCAATTTAATCCAAGCAAAAAAGTCCCTAACTTGCCGCCACCCTCTCTGCTCCTTCAACATAGTACACATTTCCCTAAAACTGAGTTTAGTAACAAAAGACCCCATCACTTGTCTCATATCATAAGACCCATTCGGCTTCCCAGATAAACTCCTAACCCTCTTTATGGCTGCCACCGCATGTTTCCCATACAGGTGTCAATTCCTGTCATCTTCTAAATACTGTGCCATTTGTTCAGGGGTTCTTTTAATCCACTTGGATGTTTGAGCATTTGAGCCTTGGTTGCGTCTGAGGGTGGATAGGTAGTGGGCTTTGGCTTTGATTATATATATTATACAAATGGCCAAGGTGGTTTTTTGTCTATATTGTCAATAGCAGCGATAACCAACTTCGAGCCTGATTCTACTTCCACCTTGATTACTGATATAAACTTATCAAAGCTTCAGACCTTCTAAAACTGCCGTAGCTTCAGCAAAAGAATATTTATTAACTCGTACATAGCAAGCGTATGCCCAAGTGAAATCACCTTGGCAGAGGAGAACCTGCTTAATCATATCTGGATCTGACATTCTACCCCCATACCTCCCCCCCCCCCCTAAAAAACTGCTTTGTTAGGACTTTTCCATACCTCCCACATAATACTCATTGGAATCACTTTCACAAGAAACGAGATGTAGTCTGAATTAGATCTTTTCATCCACCAAAAAAACATCATTGTATTTATCAAGGAGAATGAAAGTTTCAAGACCAATATGTCATAAAAAAAAGGCTCCACACAGTACCTGCTAGAGGACCTAATATGGACAGGTGATTAATGGAGTCCTCTTGATATCCACGACACCTATTTCTAAGACAATTGCACTCCCACTCTTTGAACTTCATCATCTGATACTTTTCAAAACCAATATTGACATTTACTTTGGAAACACTTTCACCCATATAGACGACATTAGCACTGATGAAGGTCTACTTTTCCCCCCTATTAGTGCTTACATAGTTTTCGGGCACTAAGGTCCCTCACCCATTTAGAAAAAGAAAGCGATCTATCGGTAGATGGAATCCAAAAATTAGACCCCTTCAATTCTATTGTATGTTGCTCACCCAGCTGCTTGACCTATCTAATTCTCTTATAAGCAAAACATCCCAAGTTAGATTGAATCCTTCCGTATTCATTCAACATGAATTGGGCCCAAAGGCTTTGGTCTGATTGTAATTTCCAATATAATCTCATGATAGAAGCCTTATCTTCTAATCTCCCAATCCCTCCCCATCCTTAGTTGGAGAACAAAGCTCATCCCACTTAAATGCACTGTCTCCGAACCCAACAGGGTATTAGCCAATATAATCCTGCCTCCTCGAATAAACCTGACTGAAATGGAGATCAAACTTGGGAGAGAATAGAGGCCAGCCTACAAATGAGAATTTTTTTATTTTACCTTGTAGGAAAAATTATAGTCTTAATGGTCTAAAGCCTAAACGATAGGTCACTTTCTTTCCTTATTGAATGACACATATAGCTGTACCAGTCCAACTTCTAGGCAAAACTCTGTGTATATAAAAAAGTCCTGCACTGCATATATCGGATCATCTTTGATCCATCAGACCCTAGGGAGCTCTTAGCAGCTAAGCTCTTTATTGATTATATATCTCTTCTTCTTCTAGAATAGCTCCCAATTGGTGATTCATTTCCTCACTACCATCTCGAGGATGAATTTAATAAATCCACCCTCGTTATCAGTAGGCTGTGATGAGAGAAGCTTTTGGGAGCTCTGACAATTCGTTTTTACGTAGCAAATCATGCTCATTATTAATTTGGTGAACCAACATTTGTCTCCTAATATGATTAACATAGGCATGATAAAACCTGGAATTGGAATCCCCTTCTACTAACTATTTGTCCCTCGCTTTTTGTTGCCAAAAATTATCTTCGCACTTCCAAACCCAACTTAAGGGCCTTAACGGTGGCATAAAACTTCAAGCCATACGTTGAATAGTTGAAGATGGCCCCTAAGATCTTTTCTAGAAAAGGCGACCAGTTGACATTACGGTGGCATAAAACTTCACAGTCTGTGTCGACCAACACAAGTTGAAATTTCGATCCTTAACCGGGTCAAATATCACAACTACTATATATATAACGTTGTGGTATATATATATATAACGTTGATACATGTTATATAACACCTACTATATGATAAATTTACCTTAATACAACTCCACGATGCGTTATGCCTTTTCCCATCGATGTTCAATGTGCTAATCCCACTACATGTAAGGAGAATTCAAAGACGTGTATTAGGTAATGTTCAATAATAATGCACTCATCATGCATGTCAAACAAAATTAAAAATTATATTATACTCACGTAGTGATATACATCTTATCTTTGTCAGTGGGTACCGTATTCAATGAATCCAACCAATAAATAGTTCTTGTGGACAAATCAATGACGATCAATACCCAATGGAACCTGTAAAACGAATTTTGTCATAATTATATAGTCCAGAATATAATAAAGATTTGTTTATTCGTGTGGAAAAAATTAATTTAACTACTTACATATCTTCGAGATTGTAAGGAATGAAACAAATCTGACTTTTTTTTGCATTCCCCAGCCTTTTTCCAATAAGTCGAGTTAAACCAAATTTTTTTGTACCATTGAAAGACTCGGGATTGAAGAATTGAAACTCTTCTCGGGAGCACTGAAACTTATCATACAAGAACCTGTAAAAGTAAGTAACTAAATTTGTCACTACGCATTTTAAATAACACGATTAAATCAAGTTATACCTCATGTATGCAACAATGCACGTTACATCTAAAGGTTTCAATGCACAAAAGTCTAACAAATCGTTCTTAAAAACATAGCATTGACCCTTATCTTCTCCAAACATCTCTTTCTCCAGTGGAATCATTATTTGATTCGTCTTCATTATAAATAAATTATGGGTGAAGGCAGTTATCAAATCGCAATCAACATTCTTGTTTACTATATCACATCTACTTTCACCGAAGATATCCTTCTCTTTCTCATGGCCTGCTTTTTTCCTAACTTCCATTTCATTCTGCATTGAATCATGTGAAATGTCAGAAAGCAATGTCATTTATAGAACAAACACAAACTTATAGATAAACATAAGAACCAATGATTTACCTCAAATCCCAACACTAACTCTTTGGGCCAAGCAACATATGACCCAATAGCCTCTTTCACAAAATACATTTCACTTGGAACAGGTATCGGGAGGATGGCACTAGAAGAAATAACTTTAGAAATGGAAACCCGAACATTGTTTTCTCCCAATGCTATATTATGAATTTTCTCGTTCGGTCCATTCCTATCGAATACGATCCCCTCGGCAACGATGTTAGTTTTATTGCCAATAGCCAACCTACATTCTCTAACCTAAATTACGTAAAATAATCACATAAAAATTTAGCAATGTGTTAAAATTGAGCAATTTATTGGCCTCAACCAAGTAAAACTACATAAAATTCAATACCCTACTAATCCAACCAAGTAAAACTACAAAGTTATCACCATCGAGAAATGTGATCCCATTACCTTTGAAGAAGACACTTGTTTCGTACTTTTATCACTAGTTATCAAAGAAGGTTTCTTACTTTTCACAGCAGCTACTGATTGAGGTAGTAACGTTTCACTATGTGTTACACCACTATCTGTGAACTATGCCAAAGAAACACAAAAACAAATTGCAATTACAACAAAAATCACAAAACCTTAATGGTATGCGTTTGTATAATTATCTGTCTCATTATACCTTTGAAGAAAGTGATTGTGTTGCAATTTTTCCACCCGAACTTGAACGCTTTATATTTTCACTTTCACGCATATATGAAGCAACTTTCTCAGCTCGGGGTGCGGCTGTTGGGGCTGCGGCAACCGGCTCATTTCTTAACTTCAACTGGGCTTCCATATCTTTTAATCTTTTCTTTGCTTCTCTTAATTCAGATTCTAACTCGGTAATATGTCTCTTGGAACCACGCTTTGGAAGATTGAAGTACCTTGTGGGAACAACTCCGAATCCCAACCCCCGAACACGGCCCGAGTGTTCGGGAGTACCCAATGTCATAGTAAGAACATCATTACTTCCTTCAGTGACTAAACTACCATCTTTAACTTGTCTTTTCAATTCAGCCTACAATGAAGTAGATTCAATCATTCCGAATGTCATCTAAATATTATCAAAATTACAAATCATACACTAAAAAACACCAAATAAAGGAACTCGTGTTGTAATTTATAAAAACTAACCATTTTATCCGCCACCTCTTTTAATGAATCATCTCCATATTCACCATTTTTCTTTTCACGGCCTTTCAACCATAAGAAAGCCCTGTCATCTTCATATTCCGAACCCATCTTCTTTTTCTGGTATCAATTGTAAAACAAAAAATCATATTATTAAAGAATAATTCAATGTTCAAGTTCAAACCATCACAAATCTAATGAAAATATTCAAACTAAAACATACCAAATCTTCAGCAAGACTGACGTAACCCTTCTTGCTCATACGATGATTGTATGTGACCTTGAATCGCTTTTCCCTTTGTGCCTCACTTGCAATCTTATAAATCAAAGCAAAAAATTAGAAAAGAATAACAAAAAGTACCACACAAACCTTCTACTATTTTTTCAATTATACCTCAAATCCTTTGGTTAGCCTGCTGCAAACAAATTCAGTCCACACATCTGGACTAATGAATTTCTCGTATTTTGGAGGAGGATGTTTGAGAAGCTCGCGTTGGTGTCTCAATGGTCTAATCCAAAGTCTCGTGAGGTTTGTTTTGAACGCTCTCCAACTGCAACCCATAGAGGATAACACCATCCTCTTGCTGTTCGGATCAATATCAAATTTGATCTGAAAAAGAAAAATGTTGAATACATAAAATCAGTGTAAAGATGTCTTAAAATCAGTGTAAATATGTTAGGTTTTGGATTTCGACACACTCGGATTGCTTGACAAAAAGTACCACACAAATCTTCTACTATATACCTGTATTGCCTCCCACAAATCATTCTTCAATTTGATTGGCACTTTAGGCCAACTTGGATAAGTTATCGGCACAAAGCACTTCACCATCAAACCCCCATAACTTGATAATTCTTTTTTGCTAGTACTTATTGGTTGACCAAGATCATTATATAAAACTCTTATCCGTTCCTCACTGCTCTTTATTTTAGTCAATCGCTTAGCTTCGCCGCACCTCTGCCTTTACTACTATATTGTGAAGGTTTCTCCACGAGTTCGAGATCAATGTCTTCCATTTCAAGTTAAAGCAATCGTACTGTTGAAACATAAAAAAGAGCAATAATATAGATTTCAGCAATACAAGTCGTAACTACTCAAACAATACAATTATTGAAATGTACCACAAATTAAAATTCACCATTTTATTCTATGTTAATTAAAATGTACAAGAGCACAATTGCCAAAATATTAAGCCGAAAATAATAATCCATAGTCTAGAACAAATGTCACATAGCCCATATTCCATACATTCAATTTCCAACAATCAACTGTAGTAGGTTCCACACAAAAAACTAAAAAGTTGGACAACTTCACCAAACAAGCTTACATTTTAAGAACCTATAACTAATAATAAAGAACAATTCAAACATTAAGCATCATGACATCGTCTAACACAATTATGCTGGCGTATTGTCTATCCATGTCCCCTCACAATCTTCACGCATATAAGTTTCGGAAGATTCCTCAACCACGTCGAAGGATTCAATAGTTGGCAAAACTGTAGTGCAAATATCATCCCCGAGACATCCATCATTGAGATCATCTTCATCATCTTTATCATTGTAATCCCTTTGAGGAGTTGACAATACAATTGAATATTTAGGATTCATTTGGTCCGGAACATAGAAAACTTGTTTCGCTTGAGAAGCTAAGATGAAAGAATCGGATTTATGACCAACTCTATCAAGATCGACGGATGTAAAACCAAGCTCGTCTATGTAAATTCCGTTTTTGTTGTCAACCCAATCACACTTGAACAAAGGAATCTGAATTGAAAAATAGTCAAGTATCCATATCTCCCTTATGACACCGTAGAAAATCATATCGGTACGAACAGGATTGTTGTCCTTTGCACTAGCTATCTGCAACGTCTTAGCAACTAGGCTCACTCCACTGTTTTGGGTTACTCGTGCATCATCGCGATCCTTTGTTAGGTAACGAACACCGTTAATGACATATCCGTGAACTTTGATGACGTCTCGACGAGGTCCACGAGCAATCCATTTTAAGTCATCTGAGATATTTTTGTTTGGGAGTTCTTCTTCGAGAGCAACCTATTAATATAAGAATTATAGTTACTTACAAAACAAAATTCAAACATATTAAAGTAAGGGGATATTTCATCTTTATTCCCACTTTAGTTTTTAATATTAGACCTCACCAACTATTTAGTTTTACTTTACACTCTACCACTATTTTCCAGTGGTTGGTATTAGACTTCGAAATTGTTTTTCACTAAGATTTGCAACTAATAAATAAAAAAACAGTGGCATTGTTTAAAAGAAAACTAAAAAATGGGTAAAGTTTTATGAAAATTAAAGTGGTGGTTAAGTCAACATGTCCCTAAATCATACCCTTTCACTTAACCAATGGATAAACGTGCGGTTGTGCTCTTCTTCAAGCCACTTCTTATTTTTCCCTTTTCGAGGATGGGTTTCTTTCAAGCACTGTTCATGCTCCCTAACAAGGTATTAATGAGTAACGCAACATTAGTTATTAATATATGAGATAAGTATGTGAGGAACTAACTTCATATTAATGGGAAGTTAGGAAAGTCATACTCTATATAAGGTTGAACATCATTCGTGTTATGTAACACATGAAGATGTGCCTGCTCCAAGGACATGCGATCAACTTCAACGACATCTGAACCTCCTATCGGTTTATCATCATCCTTCCTCGCCGGAATTCCAATTGAATCTAATTCCGATAAGAACTCGGAACAAAACTCAATAGCTTCTTCTGCTATGTAACATTGAGCAATACAACCTTCTGGGCGATTACGATTTCTCACATAACCCTTTAATACTTTCATGTACCTAACACATTAAAAAGAAAACTAAATTGATACACTTATTTACTTATATTAGTACATGATAGTAAAGTAAATTGACCTAACCTTTCAATTGGGTACATCCATCGAAAGAAAACAGGACCGCAAAGTTCGACCTCCCTCACAAGATGCACCATTAAATGCACCATAATGTCAAAGAAGGATGGTGGAAAGTATTTTTCCAGCAAACACAATGTGATCACAATTTCATTCTGAATTTCTTTTAGTTTTTGCAAGTCCACTACTTTGGCACAAAGGGCATTGAAGAAAAAACATACTCTCATGATCGCATATCTCATATGTTTTGGCAACACCGATCGAATTGCAATTGGAAGAAGTTGTTGCATTAGAATATGACAATCATGAGACTTCAAGCCATACAATTTCAAATCTTCCATAGAGACATGGCTTCTAAAATTAGAAGAGTACCCATTCGGGACCTTAAGGTCATGCAAAGTTTGGCAGAACATTTTTTTTCCTCTCTCGATAACGTATAACATGCTGGCGGTAGGTATGTCCTTTTTTCATTAACCTGCGGTGCTAACTCACTTCTTAAGCCCATTTTTTCAAGGTCGAGTCGACACTTCACCCTGTCTTTCGTTTTTCCTAGAATATTAAGCAAGATTCCAATGATACTATCACAGACATTCTTTTCAATGTGCATGACATCTAAGTTATGTCGAATAGGCAACTCCTTCCAATAAGGAAGTTCAAAAAATATCGATTTCTTCTTCCAAAAATTTTCAACCCTATTGTTACTAGGACCGCCTTTTTCAACCCCATTACCTACCCTCCTCGGTCTCTTACGCTTTAATGATTTCTTCAAATTAACCGCCCTCACCTTTTTTGCCTTCTTTCCCCATGCAACCTTAAGTCTCCCAACTTTTATCAATATTTGTTCGCCGCTTAAAGGTTCCGGGGAGGCTTGGAACTCTTGCTCACCGTTAAAAGCCTTTTTCTGGCTTCGAAATGGATGGTTTTGTGGAAGGTATCTCCTATGTCCCATATAAACGCACTTGCCACAGTGTTGTAATCTGATGGAATACGTTTTTTCACTACATATTGGACAAGCATTATAGCCTTGAACAACACTTCCAGATAAATATCCATACGCTGGAAAATCATTAATTGTCCACAACAGTATTGCCCTCAAAGTAAAAGATTCTTTTCGAAAGGCGTCGTAGGCTTTAACTCCTTCATGCCACAATGTATTCAGATCTTCTATTAACGGAGCCAAATAAACATCTATATTATTCCCCGGTTGTTTTGGACCCGATATCAACGTAGTCAACATTGTAAACTTTCTTTTCATACACAATTCCGGTTCAAAGTTATATGTGTTCAACATGACCGGCCAACAACTGTACCTACTACTAAGGGAACTATGAGGATTAATTTCGTCCGTTGATAGTGCTAATCGAAGATTTCTTGGTTCTGCTGCAAAATCGGGCCACTTTTCATCAACTAATTTCCAAGTTGGTGAGTCTGCTGGGTGACGCAACAAACCATCAACAATTCTATCATCTGCATGCCATGTCAGAGACTTAGCGGTCTCTTTATATTGAAACCACCTTTTGAATCTCGGAATGGGTGAAAAGTACCATAACACTTTCGCAGGAACACCTTGTTTCCCCTCATCCCTTTTTTGTTCTTTCAAAATCTTCTTCTGTTTGAACCTGGATGTTCCACAAGTGGGGCATTCAACAGCTTCTTTATACTCTTTTCTATAGAGTATACAGTCATTAGGGCATGCGTGTATCTTTTGAAAGTCCATTCTGAATACCGATAAGCAACGTTTTGCCTCATTACTGGATGAAGGCAATACATTGTTATCCGGAAGCATGTCGGCAATGATTGACAGCATATTTGAAAAGCATTTATCGGACATCCCACTCTTCTCTTTAAGATTGAATAGCTTGACGATAGCAGATAACTTTGTATACTTTTTACATCTTTCATACAATGGCTTCTTCGCATCTAAAAGCAACTTCTGAAAAATTTCTGCATTTCCTGTTAAGTCTTCTTTTATAGCCTCCACCATGCCAATCAACTCTTCAACATCCTCCATGGTATCCATATTAAAATCGTCACAGATAGGATCACCCATATTAACATCCGGCAGTGTTTCACGATAATCCTCTTCTCCGTGCCATTTCCATACAGTATAATTCGGATCGATACCCGAACTATACAAATGTTGTCTGATTTCTTTAACACCCATTTTTAATCTATTTTCACATTGATTACAAGGGCATCGTATGAAGTTCTCATCCAAGGAGGCGTTTTGAGCAACCCTAAGAAAATTATCAACACCTTTTATGTATTCTTTTGATAATCTGTCCTTGCTCATCCAAGACCTGTCCATTCTGGCCTGAGTATGTAAACCACCACGGGTGAGATATAAGCAATAAAAGATATGTAATTGTTAAAAATAATGCAATATTATACAACATAATATATTCACACCATTAGAAAATATCGTAGAAAGTATAATATCCCTCTAAAACTATCACAAAAAATACCAAAGACACCAACACCTAATTGTAATAAGACTCAATCAACCATAACTAACCAACTCAAGAACACTAACACACCACCCAAACACTATACAACCAAAACCAATTTTAAACATTGAAGAACTTCAATTCACAAAATTATTATACATATTATACTATAATGTTATATATAATATGTATAACAACAATTGTTATACATATTATACATGACAGCAACAACCATTAGCGATTATATACCTATAATATAATGAAGTAATTAATGAAAGCACATAGTATAAGCATGGGACAGTATTTATTGCAACACAGAACACATGAGAAAGAACAATGACTTTAAAAACACACTTGTCACTTTTGGGCTATAAAAATTGACAATTTTAAAAAGGAGAAAGAAAGATATGTCTGTAGAAATTCATTACATCTCGTGTGGAGGAGCTGAGATTTTTTTAACTAAGGTCTTGTTAGGTTCTGTATTCAGTTACTAGCTTTCAGAATTTGGAAGTGCTGGAAAAAAAACAATACACTCCTTCCTTTTCAATTTAGGAATATCACATTTTGCTTATTAATGAATATGAATAAGCAAGTATATATAGTGGGATGCTTATGAATTTTCTCAAATTTTGCTTTCTTGCAATTCCTTAGTGGTCTTAAAACTATGTTCGGATTTGGTTCTTGACTTCCCTCCAACTTCCATGTGTTTTCCCAATCTAAAGGTCTTGTTAGTTAATGTGAGATACAAGGATAATGATTTAGCACAAAATCTTATATATATATATATATATATATATATATATATATATATAAGAAGGTGTAAGCATGTGTAAGGTAAGTGTGTATATATATATACCTTGCAGCCTGTATATATATACCTACTTATATATATACTTGCAGCCTGTATATATATACATGCTTATATACCTATATACAGTATATATAGGTATATAAGCAGGTATATATATAAGCAGGATATATACCTGTATATATATACATGCTTATATACCTATATACAGTATATATAGGTATATAAGCAGGATATATACATGTATATATATATATATGGCAAAGGGTACTCTGGCCGCAATGGTAAAGGGCATTGACATTTTATGGGATTCATCAGAGAGGTTCTACTTGCTTCGCACCCGATAAAGGTTTTTAAGGATATGGACACGACATAATACAATTTTTATATCTAACAAAAATGACCCAAGTAAAACACGAAAATGTCACTACTAAATTTCACACCCAATTAAATATATATAGAAACTGATAGTGTCAAACTCCTAGTTATAGATGCAGGGATTCAATGCTCATTTATATGTGACAGTTGCTGGAGGTATCTTAGAATAAATCTATGGAGTCAATTCTCTAATCAATGCACATCTAGCCCATGGTGCATAGAAGGCGATTTCAATATTGTCTCTGATGTAAATGAGAAAGCAAGGTGGAATGAAGTTAATATGGGATCCATGTATGAATTTATAGAATTTATAGAAGGTAGTGGGCTAATTGCTATTGGATTTTCTGGATCAAGGTTGACCTGCCATAACAAAAGAAGTTCTGATCAGAGTATATGGTGTAGATTGGATAGAATTCATGCTAATCAGGGTTTTAATGACTCGAGAATCCAATGGAAGGTTCAATACTTGAGTATGCTTATGTCTGATCACGCTCCTCTATTACTATCCGGTTCAGATGATGTATTTAGAGGGCATAAGATATTTAGATTCTACAAATTCTCGGCAGAGGAAGATGAATGCAAGCATATATTAAAACTGGTACGGAATGAAGTTTAATGTCCTATTCCCATTGTGCCGATATCTAGTAAATTGAAGGAATTAAGGAAGAGGCTTAGTGTATGGAGAAAACAAAAGTATGGTGATATAATGCAGGAAGCTAGACAGGCGTAAGACAATTTGTTATTGGCTGAATGTCAGTATGAGAATGATTCATCCGAGGAATTAAGGGTGAAAGTCCAACTATGCTCATCTATATATATGCAGAGCCTGAGAGATGAGGCAGAGATATGGTCACAAAAGGCCAAGGATACTTAGGCAAAAGATGGAGATAAAAAATCTTTTTTTCATAGGGTTGCAAAGAGCAGACAAAGGAAATTGAATATTCAAAAGATATGAAAAATGGATGGTTCTTGGGCTGTCACTAAAGAAGATATCCAATCTGAAGCTATTGAGTACGTTCAACAACAATTTAAGACTATTGAAGAGGTCTATATTCAGAATGAAGACCAATTCCTAAACAAAGTTCCTCAGCAAGTCACAGATGAGATGAATGAATTCCTTACTAAATTGCCAGATAGAGATGAAGTTGCCAATGCTGTTAAAAGCCTAAGTTCTACTAGTAGCCCAGGGATAGATGGCGTTGATGGTTTTTTCTACCAATTATTTTGCGATTTGATTCAAGAGGACATATATCAAGCAGTTCTGGGATTCTTTTCTGGTATGATTCTTCCCAAAGTCACTACTATAACTTTATTGGGTCTAATTCCTAAGAATGAAAATACATCTACTTTTCAGAATTTAGAGCAATAAGTATGCAAAACTTATTTAATAAAATCTTCTCAAGGGTCTAAAATGAAAGAATTTTAAAATACCTCTCTATGTTGATTTCCCTGCAACAGTCAGGATTTATTAAAGGGAGGTTAATCACCCAAGTGTACCAATTCGCTTATTTGCAAAAGAATCCCTATATTCGATAGCCCGGGTGGTTGGCAAACCTCTTAAACTTGATGAATCAACAGTCTCAATGAATAGGCCAAGTATAGCTAGGGTATGCGTGGAATTGGACTTATTAGCACAGAGACCTGACTGGGTATTACTTGGCTGTGAAGAATATGGTTTTTGACAAGTAATAGAATAAGAAAATATCCCATCCTATTGTGTAAACTTATATAAACTAGGTTATAAAGAAGAAAAATGTCTTCTCCACAATAAAATCTTAACTCAAGAAAACTCAACCACGAAGAAATTAGAACGGCCTACAAACTATCCTGCAAATTGGCAACTAGTGTAGAGGGATCAACCACACAACGAAGATCTTGATAGTCACAAATCACTAGGAAGGTGTGGTCACCATTATGGGAAACCAAGTAAATACTGAGAAATAAAACAATTCATCAAGAACACAGCCCAATAATTTTTCAAATGGATACTCAAGCCACTACCAAGAATGAAACTATCTCAGGGTCTGTGCTAAATCACAATCACAATAGCTTAGAGGGAAACAATGGTATTCCTAAATATATTTTTTGAGAACATATAGAAAAAATAAATACATTAGATATTGAGTATGAGGACACCAAAATTATAGAAATTCTAGATTTGCCCCATGAAGTTACTGAATTGCCAATAAAAGGAAGGAAATCTTTTATGACTGCCTATCACACTTGGATAGTGAAAGAAAAACAATAGAAGAAACTCCCAATTTAGAGGAGTTAATAATTTTCTTAAAAAGTTTGGATGTAAGACTAGAAAAATCAAAAAAGAAAAAGGAAGATCTCTTACAAGAGCATAAACAAATCAACAATCCTATTACCACTAAAGATGACTTCAAAAAGGAAGTCCAAATAGTTGGTTGGGTCAAGAAGAACAATAGAGTTTCCTTCCTAAGGTACAAATGAGGTGGCGACCACGATTGGGGAACAGGGCTGCTGCGATTTATGACAGGCAGTTGGGGTGGTGGTAATGGTGACATGTGATGACTTTTGCTAGAAGCCCGTGGGGTTGGAGCCACGGACTTCGACCCTTAAAAGGATCTCCATGATCAACGAGACTTGTTGCTTGTGGAGATCCAACTTCTCGATGACTTGATCATACTTTTTCTCCATCTCGGACACAACTCGTGTTTTTTCCATGGCCTCACTTAGTGTTCAATACCACACACACACACTAAGAGCTAACTTATATCTTATACCATTTTAATGAAAATAGGTAAAAAGGATTTGACAATTAATACAAGGAATGTACAAAGCAAACGAGTTTTTATTAATCAGTGAATGAAAAATTACAAGGGGAGGACTTTATGTCTTGGCTCTTAACTAGAGTACTAATACAATTAAATAACTCATGATGATTAACAAAAATATCTAAAATATAACGATTGCACCCAACATCTGACCCAACTTAACTAACCCGAACCAGCACCACCTACCCCATACTCGTTAACCACCCGACCCTCTCAAATCCAACCTGGTTCAACTACAATGAAAACCAGTTTTAACCAACACCCACTAAACCCATGTCAACCAGGGAACTAGGACCGCCTTTTTCAACCCCATTAACTACCCTCCTCGATATCTTACGCTTTGATGATTTCTTCAAATTAACCGTCCTTGCTTTTTTTACCTTCTTTCCCCATGTAACCGTAAGTCTCCTAACTTTTATCTATATTTGTTCACCGCTTAAAGGTTCAAGGGAGGCTTGGAACTCTTTCTCACCATTAAAAAAGCCTTTTTCTGGCTTCGAAACAGATGATTTTGTGGAAGGTATCTCCAATGTCCCATATAAACGCACTTGCCACAGTGTTGTAATCTGGTGGAATATGTTTTTCACTACATATTGGACAAGCATTATAGCCCTGAACAACACTTCCAAACAAATATCCATATTCTGGGAAATCATTAATTGTCCACAACGGTATTGCCCGTAAAGTAAAAGATTCATGTCGAAAAACGTCATATGCTTTAACTACTTCATGCCATAAGGTATTAAGATCTTCTATTAACAGATCCAAATAAACATCTATATTTTTTCCCGGTTGTTTTGGACCCGATATCAACATAGTCAACATTGTAAAATTTCTCTTCATACAAAACTCTGGTTCAAAGTTACACGTGTTTAACATAACCAGCCAACAACTGTACCTATTACTAAGGAAACTATAAGAATTAATTCCGTTCGCCGATAGTGCTAACCGAAGATTTCTTGGTTCTGCTGCAAAATTAGGCCACTTTTCATCAACTAATTTCCAAGTTGGTGAGTCAGCTGGGTGACGCAACAAACCATCAACAATTCTACTATTTGCATGCCATGTCAGAGACTTAGCAATCTGCAGATTGAAACCACCTTTTAAATCTCAGAATGGGTGAAAAGTACCATAACACTTTCGTGGGAACACCTCGTTTCCCCTCATCCCTTTTTTGTTCTTTCAAATTCTTCTTCTGTTTAAACCTAGATGTTCCACAAGTGGGGCATTCAACAGCTTCTTTATACTCTTCTCTATAGAGTGTACAGTCATTAGGACATGCGTGTATCTTCTGAAAGTCCATTCCAAATACCAATAAGAAACGGTTTGCCTCATTATTGGATGAAGGCAATACATTATCATCTAAAAGCATGTCGGCAATGATTGACAACATATTTGAAAAGCATTTATCGGACGTCCCACTCTTCGCTTTAAGATTGAATAGCTTGACGATAGCGGATAACTTGGTATAATTTTTACATCTTTCATACAATGGCTTCTCCGCATCTACAAGCAACTTCTGAAAAATTTATGCATTTCCTATGAAGTCTTCTTTTATATCCTCCACCATCACAATCAACTCTTAAACATCCTCCATGGTATCCATATTATGATCGTCCCAGACAGGATCACCCATATTAACATCCGACATTGTTTTATGATGATCCTCCTCTCTGTCCCATTTCCATACAATATAATTCGGATCGATACCCGAACTATACAAATGTTGTCTGATTTCTTTAACACCCATTTTTAATTTATTCTCACATTGATTACAAGGGCATCGTATGAAGTTCTCATCCATGGAGGCATTTTGATCAACCCTAAGATAATTATCAACACCTTCTATGTATTTTTTTGATAATCTATCCTTACTCATCCAAGACCTGTCCATTTTGGCCTAAGTATGTAAACCACCACGAGTGAGATATAAGCAATAAAAGATATGTAATTCTTAAACATAACATAATATCATACAACATAATACATTCACACCATTAGAAACTATCGTAGAAAACATAATATCCCTCTAAAACTATCACAACAACTACCAAATACACCAACACCTAACAGTCATAAGACTTAATCAATTATAAATAACCAACTCAAGAACACTAACACAACACACAAACACTATACAACCCAAACCAATTCCAATCATTGAAGAACTTCAATTCACAAAATTATTATCTAAATTATACTATGATGTTACACATATTATACATACAAGCAACAACCATTAGCGATTATATACCTATAATATTATGAAAGCACATAGTATAAGCATGGGACAAGAAAATATGAAGCAATGTGCAAAATTAATGAAAGCACACAAGTGAGGCATTAGCGAGTATATGATATATATACAAAAACCAATCTTCAAAACTATAGCGAGTCACCTGAAGTTTCAAAACCAAACTTAAACATATCGTAACGCACCCTATGGTACAAAAAATTTCCTTCTATTCATACGGACAAGAACACAACTGTAGTGAGTCACCTGAAATTATTATACCTAAGCACCTATAATATGATACTGCCAATCCTACCAATGGGTTGTTGAAGTGAATCAATGAGAAATAAAAAGAGATGAAGGTTTGAGTCGTGGTCATTTCTTCCCAGGGACTGTGTTCAAAAGTGTCCTCTAAGGGTAAGAGTTCTTGGCCACTATGCTAAATAACTGTTAAGAAAGTATTCAAAATAGACTTAGATGAGTTATTACCTATTAAACGTCCAAGTGAATTATTACAATAGTTCATCAAGGATCATTGCTCTATTAAGGCTGCCAATGAGAAGATATACATACAAGAATAATAAGAAAGAAACAAACACATCAAAGTGATAAATTCAAATGTAAAACTAATTCTATATGGCAATACACTATATAATGAACAAATAAATATAATGAAAAGAACCCACTTTTATGAATCTATCATAAATTTCAAGTTTTTAAATATATCATCAATATTTTCTTGAGAAAACTGAGAATGTTTTACTCAAACATGAATAAAAGCAAATTGATTAAAGCAACCCTTGTTATATCTTATTAAGAGATATCGAAGTGTTTGTAAATATCTAATACTTGTACACAAGAAATGCCACATGTTAAACATTCAATAAATGGGTCGGCAATATAATTGTGAGTCATGAACACATTCATGGAGTAATGGAAATCTTCTGGTATCCAATGAATATCTGAGTTTAATGGGGATACTATAAAAACATGATGTTTGAATCTTATTTTAACTTTCTACATGGTTATTATCACCTTGTCATCAATAGGCTTTTGTACATTATTCCTTTTTCCAATACATCTTTTATCTAAATGTTTGTATACGCGTTGCTACGTAAAAACAATAGTGAGCAACTGTCGAATGACAGTGTAATTGGGGTTCAAAATTTCATGTACAAGAACCATAACTGGATTTTAATAAGATGTGTTATATTTTATTGGAATTAGGTATTGAGCATCTTTTAACATCTATAAAAGTAAACAAGGGCTCTGAAATTCTTACAAGGGACAACATAATAATAAAAATATTGCGAATTTATAATATTGATCAGTTAGTGTTAATGAGTTATAAATCATTGCTATTTTCAGTGCTCTCTCACTTCATCATTCGTAGAAATTACCGGTTCCCCAATGTGAATTACCTTACTTAGAATTTCAATATATGGCACCATTCACTTCATTGCAATAGCAATTCCGTGCCCACAAATATATGGAATTGTGCTTTCTAAAACTAAGAATACGGCTTAACCAACAACTTTAATATACTCTACACAATTTCCTTTGTCAGTTGCCCAAAAACATCATACAGAAATAGATATAGCGATGTAATTTTTGAAGATACTACAAAACAGAGCTCCTTTAATGGATGATATGATTATCATCAGTAATCAAGGGGGTAAAAGTTAACTGGTACACGATTATCAATAAAATATTAACATACATATTAAACATAGGTGATTAGTTAACTCCTCTCTCCTTAAACATGACAACAATGCTAAAAAAATGTACTTTCGGATTATCAGTGTTCGGGTGATTACAACTATGTATGAAACCCACATGATTGTTAAATATCATGCATTAAGTGCCAAAAATACAAAATCAACATAAACATTTTTTTCTCATTTGATCTCAATGAAATTCTAAGGGTTGTATTTGGTATAAATTTCCATTATACTATCATAATACATAACATCAACAACTCCAAATAAAAAAAAAAAAATTGGTACCAAATAATAATACTTAATTTAAATGAACAATACCAAATCAACTTCAAACCCTAAATAACAACATCCAACTAAATTTGGAAATGCAAAATAATAACCAATTAATATTAACAACACCCCACTAATTTTAACAATACCCAAACAAAAATAAGAATGTGCACCTAATCACCGACAAATCTAATCAAACTAAGGATGTAAAGGAAATTTTTAACAGAAATTATTTTAAAGGATAATTTTCGAATGTAAATGTTTGTTTTACAAATCTAATCAAAATACGACATGACAACAACCATTCAAATTACTGCCACTTCCATTAAAGAAAGATCCAAATAACTAATCAAGACATCAAAACTTGAAATTTGTATTTGATAAACCACAAAAAGAAACA
Source organism: Sambucus nigra (assembly GCA_949130495.1). Lineage (NCBI taxonomy): Eukaryota > Viridiplantae > Streptophyta > Magnoliopsida > Dipsacales > Adoxaceae > Sambucus > Sambucus nigra. The sequence goes on along the minus strand of OX422219.1, from coordinate 450,294,616 downwards.
CATAATTTAGCAGTGGTGTGGTGTGAACATAGGCTGGTAAATTGGGTTTTTAAATGTTAGGGTTTTTGCTCTTTAAAATGAGAAGAGCCCAAATATCGCAAGGAGCTGTATAACTAAATGGGTTTTTCTAAAAGATTTTAAATTAATTACAGAGGTCACTCCTGAGTTATCTAACTGCATTTTTCAGCTGCATTTTATTTCGGAAAATTACACCAAGGCCCATATATTTTCAAAAGAACACTATATATATAAAAACAATCCCAAAAATTATGTGGGTGCTCCCGCACACACTCGGGACTTAATGGGGATGCCCCTGCACAAATTCCACACACAAATCAAGAATAAATCCCGTATAAACAAATAAAAACAAATCCTGTATAAACAAATCAAGAACACACATACACAAATCGCATACATAAAATCAAGAACAAATAGCATATACATAAATCGCATACACACAAACACATATACAAAAATTGAAGCAAGTAAATCGAGAGATATTTATACCTACGTGATGGAGCCTGGCCGGCGCAGGAGGTGCGGCCGAGAGAGAGGCCTGCGACCGAGAGAGAGAGGCGTGCGAGAGAGAGATGTGTGAGAGAGAGAGACGTGCGACCTAGAAAGAGACGTGTAGAATGAGAGTTCTAATCGAGACCCGCCAAATAATTTCGAGGAGCAAAATTTGGGGCGGTAGTGCGAAAAAAAACGCCCGCTTCTTTTTTCCATTTACCTCAGTTTTGACTCAAAGGCTAAAATAATTAACATTATATTTATGTCATTTATAGATAAAAATGAAATAAATAATTCGTTTTTTGTGTCAATTTTATTTAAATTGAAAAAAATATGTACCTTTAAAGTCAAATTGACATAAATAAATATCATTTATGTCAATTTACATTTGTCTGACATAACGTCAATTTTTAAACTGACATAAATGATGTTTTTTGTTGTAGTGTATCACTAAATAAATAAACAGTAATTAAAATTAATTAATTAATTACTCTAGAAAAACAGTAACAGTAAAGGAAGACAAGAAGAACATAGAATTTGTGATTGAAACAATCACTTGTAGATTTTTGTCAGAGTCAAAAGTTGAACTATCTCTCCTTAAGACAGAATACGCCCCCGCTAGGACGCTGACGACAAATTCAACGGGTGTCTGCCTCCCAGGATGAAACGGTCAACGACTGTTACAAGAAGCACTTCAGTGCAACAGTCCCACTAACCAACAACGGCGAATTACTCTCAAGCAATAAGAAGTGAACAAGGACAGTAGTCGAAAATTCGAGTAGATTTTCTAATCTTTTAAATGGACTGCATATAGTCTTTTTTATAAGTGGTGAAGGGCTGCAACTCATGACTTTTTCCAAAAAAGATATAATTGTTTGTACAGTTGCATGTCTCTAATCAAGCAACTTAACATTTTAATTAATTAATTAAAAAAATGACAGCGTTTTTTAAATAATTAAAAAACGACAACGTTTTTAAATAATTAATTAATGCAAAAAATAATTAATCTGTAATTCATCCAGATTTTTTGGTTCAGAAAATAAATTTTAAAGCCCAAAGGTCAATTAAAATTTGTCAAAAAAATTTAATAGTTGCTCAAGAACGACCCACGACCCGGGCCGGACGGGCGGCGGCGGCGCGCGTGTGGGCTTTTGGCCCAAGCCCAACACATGCATAGTATAGTCCATCTCCCCTTCAAAGAGGTGGGATACCCAAGGCATCCAAACCCTAGTACCATAACTTGAGTATATTAACTCCAAGTATTTCTACCACTTTTCCAATGTGGGACAAACCCACTTAACTATGTTACACCATCTAGCTTAAACTCAAATGGGTCACTTTAAGTCCAAATTTTTCATTCATTACTTCACTATTTTGAACAAGTGAGTATACCAAATTAATCTCCTTGCTACAAGGAACACATTAGTACTAAGACACGTCACTTTTAACATATGTGTCTTAATTAAAATTGACTCTAAAGTTTGACCAAATAAGCTGGCATTTCGTAAAATATACAACAATCCCCCACATGAATGAAACTTGGAAGAATCAAACGAATACAGATGCAAACAGAGAGTTATTCTCGGAAAAAACATTGCATCGAAAAAGATAGGTTGTGTCTTTGAATCTTTCCTAGTGAGATACTATCGAGCTTATTGACCAATCAATGAATGTGATGTCTTGAATTGATCGACCATTTGTGTAAACTGAGACAATAGTATTCACATAATATCTTTCCAACCTTATTGGTTCTCATTGTTGTGTCCATTGTGGCCTTGGACACCTCCTAGTTTCATGAGTGTGCTAGAGAAATAGCCTTCGTTATTCTCATAGAAGCGGCCCCTTCTCACTCACATAGGTGATTTCTATAAAGAGTATCCTGCTAATACTCCACTTTATCTATACATTCAGGATATAGAAATCATTAAAAACATAGTTTATCCTTATACAGGCGGCAGTTTGTGCACTGACTCATCTTCGGAATGGGAGGAAGTAATTAAAGTATTACTTATCATTGATACTTTTAGGTACAACAGTCATGACGTTCAATTTGAACATCCCATCACACATATATCCTTTCCCTACATACATTCCATCTTTACTTAGTACACATTTGTCTCCAACAAAGACTAGCTTAAATCATGTCTTGCTTAGCACGGAACCGAAGACAAGGTTCTTTCTGATGTCAGGCACATGCAATACATCGTTGAGTGCGAGATGCTTCCCCGAAGTCATTTTCAACACTACTTTGCCTTTACCTTCAACCTTCGAGTTGGAGGAATTTCCCATGAATAATTGTTCTCCATTTTCAATTGGTTGGTAAGTTGTGAACATACTTTTATCGGAACACACATGGCGTGTAGCGCCGGTATCAACTCACCACTCTTTGGTATTACCAACCAAATTTACTTCAGATACAACTGCAGAGAGAGAAACATTGGAAACATCGTCGGATAATGCATCAACTTTTGTCATGTTGGCTTGTGGTGCTTTCTTCTTGAAGTTCTCTTATTTTTTCGTCTTGCAACAATCCTTGGCCCTATGACCTTCTTTGTTGCAATTAAAACATATTCCTTTGAACTTCTTAGCACCGCCTTGTTGACTTATGCCTTCATTTTTTAGCTTCCTGTTTATGTTGAATTTTTGGCCATCCTCAACAATATCTATTTTTGTAGACATAGATACCATTTTTCTTTTCAAATTTACGATTATCTTCTTCTATCCTTAACCGAACAATTAAATCTTCAAGTCCCATTTCTTTTCGTTTATACTTCAAATAATTTTTGAAATCTTTTTAAGATGGAGGTAATTTTTCAATTACCGTAGCAACTTGAAATGTTTCACTTATGACCATATTTTCAGCAAGTATTTCATGAAAAATTAATTGAAGCTCTCGGACTTGGCTTATGACAGTCTTTGAATCTACCATTTTATATTCGAGAAATCTACCGACCACGAATTTTTTCATGTCGGCATCCTCGGTTTTATATTTTTTATCCAAAGACTCCCATAACAATTTAGCGGTTTTGATTGCACTATATACATTATAAAGTGTATTGTCCAATCCATTAAGGATATAGTTTTTGCAAATAAAGTCTGAATGCTTCCATGCTTCTACAGCTAGAAAAGTTGTCCTATCCGTTTCATTTTCATTAACCACAGGAGCATCTTCGTTAATAAACATCGCAAGATTAATGGTAGTTAAATAGAACAACATCTTTTATTGCCAACGTTTGAAATCAGTAAAGAAAAAATATTCAATGTAAACACGTTTAGTATGTAAATAAAACAGGAAAAACATTACCAATCTAATTTCAATTAAGAAAATTATTTTTTTAGTGAAAACCCAAAAAAATATTCTATTCTGTCTTAAGATTGTTGTTTACCGGATTATGGAGAAAACAATATATCACTAAATAAATAAACGATAATTAAAATTAATTAATTAATTACTCTACAAAAATATTAACAGTAAAGGAAGACAAGAAGAACATACAATTTATGATTGAACCAATCACTTGTAGAATTTTGACCGAGTCGAAACTTGAACTATCTCTCCTTAAAACAGAATACCCCCCGCTACGGTGCTGACGGCAAATTCAACGGGTGTCTGCCTCCCAGGATGAAACGGTCAACGACTGTTACAAGAAGCACTTCAGTGAAACAGTCCCATGAACCAACAATGGTAAATTACTCTCAAGCAGTAAGAAGGGAACAAGGACAGTAGTCGGAAATTCGGGTAGATTTTCTAATCTTTTAAATGGACTGCATATGGTCCTTTTTATAAGTGGTGAAGGGCTGCAACTCATGGCTTTTCCCAGAAAAGATATGACTGTTTGTACAGTCGCATGTCTCTAATAAAGCAACTTTACATTTTAATTAATTAATTACAAAAAACGACAACGTTTTTTAAATAATTAAAAAACGACAGCGTTTTTAAATAATTAATTAATGCGGAAAATAATTAATCCGTAATTAATCCAGATTTTTTGGTTCAGAAAATAAATTTTAAAGCCCAAAGGTCAATTAAAATTTGTCCAAAAAATTTAACAGTTGCTCAAGAAAGACCCACAACCCGGGCACAGGCCGGGCCGGACGGACGGTGGCGGCAGCGCGCGCGCGTGTGGGCTTTTGGCCCAAGCCCAACACATGCATAGTGTAGGCCATCTCCCCTTCAAATATTTGGGATAGCCCAAGGCATCAAAGACTTAGTTCCATAACTTGGGTATATTAACTCCAAGTATTTCTACCACTTTTTCAATGTGAGACAAACCCACTATGTTACACCATCTAGCTTAAACTCAAATGGATCACTTTAAGTCCAAATTTTTCATTCGTTTCTTCACTATTTTGAACAAGTGAGCATACCAAATTAATCTCCTTACTACAAGGAACAAATTGGTACTAAGACACGCCACTTTTAATATATGTGTCTTAATTAAAATTGACTCTAACGTTTGACCAAATAAGCTGACATTTCATAAAATATACAACATTAAATATATTATAGTCTATTATGACTATTAGGATATTTAAGTCTTTATCTTAAATAGATTTTTTAATTAGATCTTCAAGGTTTTGTAAAATCAGGATTTTATTTTGTTTGTAAATAAATTGTAATCTTCATTATAGAAAAACAGGAATCATTTTTTTTATCGATATTTAATATTCATTTCGTACTTCTTCTTTTTTAAGATTTTTAATATTGTTGCTTTTTAAAATTAACTTAGTTAATTTTAATTTTTCAAGTTTTTGTTTTTAGTACTTAGGTGATGTTGTAAAACTATTTTCAAGAATACACTATTAATTAAATTTTCACAAACAATTGTTCTTAATAAAAGGATATTGGATTCATGATTATCACATATAAGCATTATGCGGAATATAAATGGTATTAAAATAACATACCTCCATAATTATCAGAACTAGAAAGATTGATGGAACAGTCAATCTTAACGATGTCCGATCGGACTGAATTTCGAAACATGACTTCATTTTTTATATGGTAAGAACATACTCCAATTTTAACGCATTTTAACGGTAGGATCTCTTAGTTAGGCCAAAACACTATTTCAAAATTTGCTCTCCTTGAGAATTTAGATTTCTCTCTCTTTCCTATAATTTCAAAATGTTTTTTTAGAGTGTCTAAATGATGAAAACCAGTCACTTATTTATAGGCAGGGACATGACCTAAATCTCCAATAGTCACTTACTATCAACCGTCCGTCAATGTAGATGCCTACTAGTCCTTTTGAATCTTGGTATTTGGAGTATCCTTTCATTAACCAAAGTGACTCTTAATATTAATACAATTATAGAGCACATAATGGAGAATTTTTTAAAATAATTCTAACAGATATTGTTTTCTAAATTGCAAATTTCATTTAATAATTGTTAGACCAATGTCATGTTAACAAAGTTATATGTTGATCTCCATTAATATAATTGAGAACTTTTCCTTCAGGATTATCGTTGGATGATTTTGATCCTCAGGGAGGGCGGTAGTAATACTAACTGCTAGCATGCAGGCCACGCATTGTGTGTTCGTGGTTATAAAAATTATGTCACATCATTTTGATACAATTACTTTAACAAGTGGCATGTTTTAAAACATTATGCATAAATCCTTTACATACAAATATGCTTACATAAATATATGGTTGCTTGTACTTAAAAAACAATGAAGGATTAAGAAGTAAGAAAGGCACAAAAAACTCAAGACCTAATATATTTTGACCTCGAACAACTTCTTTTAAGAAATTAGGAAATTCAAATGATAAAAATGCCACGAATATGCTGACTCAAAGAAATTTCATACCTGAATTGACATAGGAAAGTAATCTACTCCCCCCCCCCCCCCCCCCCCACCACACACACACACTAAAAAAATTCATTTATTAAAATTTCTAGTGTTTTATATATTTTTATTTATTCCCGATTATGAGGTACCATGAGGTGTCTGGCCAGCTTTACGCATACCTTGACTAATCTTCACTCGCAGATCAGTGGCTAGCCTCTGGTTCCGAGGTTATTTGTAGATGTCGAGGCTCGAACTGAAGAGAAAACCCAATTAGAGTAAATTGATTATGTAAGCATATTTATACGAAGAAATAAAACCCACTTTAATTCAATACACAACACTCCAAAACCAACACACCAATTTCGACACAATCTAGAAAAATATAAAATCAAACACACCAATTTCATTTTAATACATATAAAAACAAAAATATAACTATTTCGATACGGAACATACATAAAAAAAATTAAAAAAATCAAAGATACAAATTTTGCTTAGATATATAACAATCTAAAATCAAACATACTAACATGTAAAAAATATTATTTTTTTTAAACACTAATATTGAACAAAAAGACGTGTACAAACCTCACCACAAACATCTTCACATAAATCATCTCTCTCGCACGAGAACACAAATTATATGGATGCCTCAAAAATATTAATTTTATTTCCTCTTTTTCCGCCACCTATTTTCCTCCTAATTTAGTCTTTCTTATTGTCAACTTCTTCGACCTTGTATCCGTCCATATCGACCTTTTGTTCACCACTTCCCTCATTGCCTCCATTTTGGGCCCATATTCTCATGTCTGGTCGAGGTGTGGAAAAATGGAAGATATAGTTTAGGGTTTTCAATTGGACGTCATGATGGAGATAGGGGTGAGTGGATTGTTACATTTTATAACACATAATTATTTTTAAGAATCTAAGTAATATATTACCCTTGAATCTGTGTGCATATGAACAACTTGTAGAGTAATTACTTCCAGAGTTATTAAACAAAAATACAACACAATATCAATAACTCCAAACATTTTAACACCTATTGAACAAAAAAACACAAATCACGTGATTTTCTACATTTAACAAATTAACAAATCAAAACAACCTAAAAACAATCATGAAAAATAAAGTGAAAAAATTAGATCTACATAATGGGGGTCATTCCCACAAAATTGTTTTTGTAAAGAATTAAGATAAACAAAGAACAATTAAGCCCCATTCTAGTCCTAATTTGAAAAATAAAAACTCCAACTTGGATCTACGAACAACAAAAAATCCTTTTGTGTCTAACAACAAAAAATCCTCTTGTGTCTCTCTTGTCGAAGTCCAAATGCAAGGTTTTGCAATCAAACAAAAATTATAGCCATAAAACCCATTTTGTAACATAAACCTTACATCGAACACTTAAGGGTGTGAGTGATAGAGTTATACCTTCCTTACATTATTTTTTTCTTCTTCTTCATGTTGTTGGTAATAATCCTCCTCATCTGCCAAAATATCATAATATTCCTACTGCTTTGTAGTTGGAAGCGGAATATATGCTAGTTTTGATTTCTTATATTTTTTTATTTTGTTTTTCATGTTGTTGTTGGTATAAATCCTCCTCTGTCATAATCTCAAGATATTATGGAGGCTAAACGTCTGACTTAAGGGGAGTGAAACAGAGGGAAAGTGAAGAGGATGGATCGCTTGAGTCGTTTTCTTTTCGGGTTTGAATTTCTTTGTTTTCATTGGAAAAAAATGACAGAGATGAAAGGGGAAAAGCCTTTTCATTTTCTGATTTTTTTTTTGTTATATTTGGAAAAAGGCTCAAAGGCTCAAAGGCTTGCAAGTGTTAACAAATTGAAAATTCTAAAAGTATACATTTAAAGAGGTGGACACGTGTACTTATAGGAAGGTTTCAGACTATAATTTTATATATATACATATATTTTATTAAAGAACTTTAGTAGCATAAGTTATTTCTAATTCAATATCCCTTAAAGGAAATCATTTCACCCTTGAATGACACTCATAATGTATTTTAAACTTTTAATGCATCAACTTGTTCTTTTAAACTTCCCCTCAGTGCCCAGATTATTGGATGTTGCTCATTTAAGATACCGGTGCCTTTATTTTTCACATTGGGGGTGTCATTCATAAATAAATAATTTCTTTGTTGAAATTTGGAATATCATTCTTTTTCAAGTAAACAAAGGTTCTTCCATTATTATTTTATGCTAAGATTACTTTGTTTTATTTTGTTGTTCATCTTTCTGAGTAAACAATGCTTTTTTAATATGTCTGTTGTTACTATTTTATTAGCCATATTTTTTTATATAAACACAGATATTATTATTTATATTGTTATGTTTTTTGTGTTATTTTGTAACATTTAGTATCTCATGGTCTACCAATGTTTTGTTTACGACTAAGTGAAATATTTGTTTGCAAAAATATTTATCTATTAAATTTAGGCAAATTATAATTGTACACCTTCTTACATATAAAAAGTAATTATAATTTTTGTTTTGAAAATCTAAACATGTAATATGACATTTGTGCAACTCAACTCGCCCCCTGTGGAAATTCTAGAGCTCCATTCGAATTACAAATTACGAGGTCTTTTTTAAATTAATAAAAATTTGTAACTCGAAATGTCTAAGAGTCTACTTTTGATGTATAAAGTTAGATAGTTTTAGGGTGATACCACATAAAATTTAATAATAGATTGATCAAGTCTAATATAAAAATGATGAGAATAATTTTTTTGGTAAAATTCTTAGCATAACGAATCTGAATAAAAAGGAAATTGATAAATGTACAACAAGATAACATCTACAGAAACAAATACACTAAATTTGGAATATAATATCAATAATATAAAATCCATCTCTGAGTAAAAGTATAATCTCTTACTCGAAGTAAATTAAAGTAAATATAATTGTCTGCTGAAATGTAAATGAATACAATTAGTAGATGAGCCACACAACTTAATTTCTACATCCTAGGAATGAAGATTAAAACGTCGTTAGATATATTGTTCCAATGATCTCCCAAGTCTACGAAATCATAGCGACCTAAGACCTTTAAAAATAAATATAGCAAAAATGTATACAATATGTTCATGTAGAATACGATTATAACTAAATTTGGACAACAATATAACTACGCATCTTCGTCTCATCTGAAGTGGATTTTAAGTTATTAATTACCCAACTAAACCACCTAAAATGACATGCGAATCTAATCCCAAACCCATATGTTTCCCATGAGAAGAAATTCATCTCTTCATTTATTATTCTCTGTTATCCCGTTATTAGGTTACTGTGGAGACCAAACCATAAATGGGCCCAATCTGGGCCTGTTCGACCAAGCCTAGTAGTGCTTGGGGCACCACTACACTAAAATGGTCAAATTGGCACTCTTCAATCGGCCAGCATTGTCTCAGTCAATGACCGTGATAAAAAAATATGCATTTTTTATCACGATCATTGATCATGACAAAACCGTGACAAAGACTTGTCACGATCATTGATCGTGACAAGACTTTAAACTTGTCACGGTCAATGACCGTGATAGGCCAGTGACAACTTTGCTAGTAAAATAAACTCTCCCTCTTCTTTTTTCCCACCATTTTCTATTCCCTCCATTTCTCTCTCTCTCTCTGGGCGTGTGTGTATGTGTGGTGGGGGGGAGGGGGAGGGCTGGGGGTGGGGGTGGGGAGGGGGTGTATGTGCGTCTGTGTGTGTATATATATATGCGCGCGTGTGTGTGTATGTATGCCTGTGTGTGTGTGTGTGTGCGTGTGTGGTGGGCAGTGGCAGCTGAGGGAGGGGCAAGGTGTCATACCCCGTGATTTTAATGACTTTTAAAATGAGTTATATTTTAAATTAATGGATTAATTGGATTTTATTATTAATTAATTCATTTGGGTTTTATTCGAATTGAGGATACTAAAATGTATGATTCTGAATATTACTTAAAGATATTTAGGTAATATATGAATGTGATGCTATTGATATGGTTGTGTGATATTAATTCAGTAATTTGGATTTTTAGTCAGACGCGGTATGGGACGTGTCGGGACTAATTTGTTTAAATTAAAAAGAAAATTTATTTTTTATTGACCTTATAGTCATTTTGACTGTGTCGTTGCATCCAGAAGGTTTGAAAAAGTTAGAAAAGTCTATTTGGATGTTGGTTTTGAGTCTCGGGTAATTTAGAAATGAAAAGACAATTCAAAAGGGCATTTTGGTCATTTTTATAGGGGCGATGAATAGTGGTTTCGGATTTTGTCCTATTATAAGTATTTGGAAATTAAGCGCACGTGGGTTATTCATCTCTTCTACACAAAATAGAGAAGTCATCTCCCTAGAGAGAGTGAATGGTTGCTTGGGAAGAGAAAAACTTACTTGGAAAAGAGAAGAACCAAAGACCAAAGGTCACCACCACCAACCACCACCGAAAGTTGACCGGAGAAGGGAGAACCACCTGTGATACACCACCTCAAAGGATCAGACCTCATTAGAGGCAAGTGTTTGATATTTGCAATCTAAGTTTGTATATTGTCCATGTTAGAATAGCTACAAAAAAAGATGATTTTTCATGTTTGGAAGATAAAGATGGAGTTGAAATGGATTTCTAGAAATATGAAAATATATAGGAATCAAACTCATGTTGTAGGTAGTTAGTAATCCATGAAATAATCAAAAATCTGTTGAAGAAATTCTGAAAACCATTGATGTGTTCTTGAAGATATCATGTTTATAATTTTCTGGAAAAATATGATGAATATATGCATTTATTTCAAACTCTTGATGATTCTAGGATGTTTAGAGCATTAGAAATCATTCACATATGTTGCTATATCATGTATTACGGTTTATAAGGAATTTGGGTTATTAATATTAAGGTTTGAATGATCAAAAGTGATGAAACCCGTAGTAGAAGAAATGCAGAAAATTGGGCTGATATCTGGGCGATCAATCGATCGACCCCCCCTGCCTTCGATCGATCGACCTCCCCAAAATCCTTGAAGTTGTTTCTTTTTAATGTTTGTTCATATCCTAAACCTTTTTTAAATCTTTGGTGATTATTAATTGGATGTAATGGGACTTAGGGAAGATCAGTAAGCCCTAGATGAGAATCGAATTAATATGATTGGGATTTACATGATTAGAATTATGATAATTAAATTGAAAGAAATTTCGGTTGCTAGATTCATGTGTTGGATTATAATTGGTATGCATGAGGATACAGGATATGTCCAGTAGGGGAGATTCAATATAACACCTGGGTAGCCTTAGGGTTATAATTTGAAGATCAAGGACTGAGTTTAAGCTCATTATTGATTTCGCAAGGACTCAGTGTAGTTAAGCGCTTAGTGGTATGGCTCCTGGATAGAGATGGGAGTTCAGATCACATTTGGTTGAAAGAGGGGATGAGGTTATCCCAATTTCGTGGGCGATTAATATTGTGTGGGCAAAAGGGTTGCTAAACTTAGCCTATAACACTGTTATTTACGTAAACTCACCGAGGGGTGTGGGACACCTATATTCTACATGTTATCACGTGGGTTAGATTTTTATCATGGGATTACTTACTTTGGGCATGTCCGAGCATGATGTGACTATCGACATGGAGTTACTTGTGATATATGAGAGCATATGTACTACTACTAGCTAGCATCTTGTCTTTAATAAGAGAGTAGATGAGTAGACTTTTTAATTGTGATCGATAAAACCTGTAGAGAGGTTATAAACTATTGACTAAGGACCTGAGGAGTTTCGATGACCGACTACTTTAGGTAGTAGTGTATCGGGGGGGTTCCTTGTTTGGATTTCCCTTGCAAGACACCCCACGCATGAAACTAATAACCGTTGGGAGTCAAAATAAGTTAGGTCTTTAGGATATGAGTTTATAACCTTTGCGATAAATATTATAATGAAAGTTGTACGATAGGGTGTATGGGCTCCCTAGATGGTTGGATTGTAGTAGTTTTCATAATTGTGAAACTGTAATTAGTTGTGACTTCAGGATTTATTTGTTTAATATGTGAGAATCATTTTTTTCCAAAGTTTTTCACGAAGATGGTATATTCAAGATTGTATAAAGTTTAAATTCGATTCTGTTGGAACTATATGGTGAAACTTAGTGTAACATCGATGGGGATTTTTCGTTAATGTACTGTATGGGCGGTATGACATAAATTATTTGCGATGTGAGATTTATACTCAGAGTTGACCTTACTAGTATGATTTATCTTTCTGAATTTTGGGACGAAATTCTGTTATAAGGGGGGAAGTATGTAATACCCCGTGATTTTAATGACTTTTAAAATGGGTTATATTTTAAATTATTGGATTAATTGGATTTTATTATTAATTAATTCATTTGGGTTTTATCTGAATTGAGGATATTAAAATGTATGATTCTGAATATTACTTAAAGATATTTAGTTAATATATGAATGTGATGCTATTGATATGGCTGTGTGATATTAATTCAATAATTTGGATTTTTAGTCGGACGCGGTATGGGACATGTCGAGACTAATTTGTTTAAATTAAAAAGGAAATTTATTTTCTAACGACCTTATAGTCATTTTGACTGCGTCGTTGCGTCCGGAAGGTTTGAAATAGTCAGGAAAATCTATTTGTATGTTGGTTTTGAGTCTCGGGTCATTTGGAAATGAAAAGACAACCCGAAAGGGCATTTTGGTCATTTTTATAGAGGGGATAAATAGTGATTTCGGATTTTGTCTTATTATAAGTATTTGGAGATTAAGTGTACATGGGTTATTCATCTGTTCTGCACAAAATAGAGAAGTCATCTTCCTAGAGAGAGTGAAAGGTTTCTTGGGAAGAGAAAAGCTTACACGGAATGGAGAAGAACCAAAGACAAAAGGTCACCACCACCAACCACCTTCGGAAGTTGACCGGATAAGGGAGAACCACCTGCGATACACCACCCCAAAGGATCGGACCTTCATTAGAGGCCAGTGTTTGGTATTTGGAATCTAAGTTTGTATACTATCCATGTTAAAATAGTTATAAAAAGAGATGATTTTTCATGTTTGGAAGATAAAGATGGAGTTGAAATGGATTTCTGGAAATATGAAAATATATAGGAATCAAAATCATGTTGTAGGTAGTTAGTAATCCATGAAATAATTATAAATCTGTTGAAGAAATTCTGAAAACCATTGATGTGTTCTTGAAGATATCATGTTTATAATTTTCTGGAAAAATAGGATGAATATATGCATTTAATTCAAACTCTTGATGATTCTAGGATGTTTAGAGCATTATAAATCATTCACATATGTTGCTATATCATGAAGTAAGTTTTATAAGGAATTTGGATTGTTAATATAAAGGTTTGAATGATTAAAACTGATGCAACCCGTAGTAGAAGAAATGCAGAAAATTGGGCTGATATCTGGGCGATCAATCGATTGACCCCCTGCCTTCGATCGATCGACCTCCCCAGAATCCTTAAAGTTGTTTCTTTTTAATGTTTGCTCGTATCCCAAACGTTTTGTAAATATTTGGTGATTATTAATAGGATGTAATGGGACTTAGGGAAGATCAGTAAGCCCTATATGAGAATCGAATTAATGTGATTGGGATTCACTTTATTAGAATTATGATAATTAAATTGAAAGAAATTTCGATTGCTAGATTCATGTGTTGGATTATAATTGGTATGCATGAGGATTAAGGATAGGTCTAGTAGGGGAGGTTGAATATAACATCTGGGTAGACTTAGGGTTACAATTTGAATATCAAGGACTGAGTCAAAGCTCATTATTGATTTCGCAAGAACTGAGTGTAGTACAAGCGCTTAGTGGTATGGCTCCGGGATAGAGATGGGAGTTCAGACCACATTTGGTTGAAAGAGGGGATGAGGTTATCCTGATTTTGTATTTGAAGTTTACGGACCTCCACGGCCGACAAAGTTAAGTAGTAGTGTATTTGAGGGGTTCCTTTTTTTGGATTTCTCTTTGCGAGACGTTCCGCGCATGAACCTTAATGACGTCGGGAGTGGAGAGATGTTATAGGATGCGAGAATGTTGATTTTGTTGGTAAGTCATATAGTGTGAATTAAACACTATATACTATGAGCCAAGTTATGATGGTATTCAATCCTAGTTGATAAAATATGTGTTTATAAGAGATTAGAAACAATCGGTTATAACCATAATTAAAGGAGAGTTTAATTCGTCGTAATTCGGGAGAAAATATGTGATGGACCAATAGGATATCAGTGATTTCTTACTGAATAAATGTTGAGGAAAAACATATTTGAACCTTGAGTAATGAGTGAGACTCGAGGATAATTGAATTAAAGAAGTGAAGTCATAATATTTTAATATGTAGGATGTGAGAAATATAATGCTAGGTATGGGAACTATCTTAGGGTAATGTGAGTACCTTGTTGATATTATATTATATTTATGATAATGCCTATTTTATTGATTGATCATTTATGTGTATGACATACCTAGCTTACTTTCTATCGATGGGAGGTTTGCGTGTGAGGGCAGTCATATCCTGATGAATTCATGGGATCTTTGATTTGTCGCTCAAGAACATAAGTCTATAAAAGACTTATCGGGGAGTTGATAAGTCCGCTGACTGTGGGTATGTAGTTAAGTGCGTGACCCATTGATACGAGAACTATGTTCGCCTCCAATTTGTATGCTGATGTTTGTGGTTCGAGAAAATCCATACCGAACCTTTTGTCCCCTATTCGGCGACCAGCGATATTGGGACATGATAGCAGAGTAATGCATTGCACCGCAGCTGTGACTCGGGGTGCCGTATTATATATATATATATATATATATATATATATATATATATATATATATATATATATATATATATATATAATGAATTAAATGAATGTATATAGTGGTTAAATCTATCTACGGTGATAATTGTAGAAAACGGTGAATAGATAAAGAGAATGGAATTAAGTTAATGAATGTTTATTCTTATAAAATTGAAAAGCTTAATTCATATTAATGAGAAACGATTCATGTTAATGAGAAACGTATATGAATAATTATACTACGTATGATATGGGATATACGGGGTTATGATATGGGACGAAATCATATTATGGAAACTAGTGAAGAGGAGCCATTAACTAGGAGGTTAATAGGAAACGTTAAGTGTGCACTCTAGATGAGAGGTGAGAATATCAAGTGAGAGTTGGATACTAACATGTACATAATAAATGCTTTATTGCACTTGTTAAATACTTGTTGTTTTTTAAATCATTTTCACATCGGGCTTTGACCCGTTTCCTTGTATATTTTCTTTTCTATTATACCTTTTATATCAGGTGTCCAGCAACAGGGACGCCAACCTTAGCGGATTATAAAGAGCTATGGATCTATGGAGTATTGCTTAGACGCCTATTTTCATTTGATTCATAGTATTCTCATAGTTAGGGCATGTCGCACGAAGGAACTCCATTGTATCTTTTCTATCTGAGTCATATACTCTTGTATTCGTGTCGTTTTAATACATTTACTATTTTTGGGATTACTGTATTGGATCATTATGTGGGAATGTTTATTCCAATTGCATTTAAATTCTTTTGTGTTATGTGTTCGGTTATTAGTGTTTTAGAATATTATGTGTAGTGTTATTCGTAAACTAAAAATGGATTTTGTTGAATTAAAATTTGGAAATTTTTAACACCAGCTTAATTGGGTATTGGGTGAGTTGTAAATATTTTCGACAGTGATGCTGAGAATGAGCCAACTATATACTGGCCACCCAGTATTTAATTAGGTGGGGTGTTACACAGGGCTAGGGGTGGGGCTGGACAGGTGGTGGGGTAGGGGGTAGGGTTCTGTGCGTGTGGTGTGTGTGTGTGTGTGTGTGTGTGTGTGTGTGTGTGTGTGTGTGTGTGTGGTGGGGGGAAGGGGGGCTTGTTAATTTTTTTTAATTAAATGTTCATTAGTTTATTAGATATTTCCCCTTACATGCAAGTAGTGCCTCTTGTAAAAGAATTGATTTATTAAATAATGATTGATTATTAATTTTTTTAGTAAATTAATATTTAGTGCCCCTTTCATATGCAAGTAAGATTGCCCTTCATTGTAAACTAGTAAATTAATAATTGTATACTTTAATTGATGGTTTAATTGATTAAATGAATTAATTAGGTAGATGAATTAGAAGGAGTATGGGATTAATTGTTAGTTGTTGCTATTGCGGTTGGATTATAGTGGATCGATGTTTGGTTGGTTAATTTTAGAAGTGGCATGACCACTTGATTATTGTCGATATGGGGGTGGAATTTTTTTCACTTTTTTCAAAAATTACTTTGTATCACGAATAATATATATATAGTATGATAATTAAATGAAACATACTTGAAATTACATGTAGTGCGCATAGATACTAGCCTTCTAGTTCTTATGCGTACGTATTCAATAGTCCTTAGACCCGTTCGAGAGTCATTACCCCTGTAATGAGATCTCTCAAATTGTCCCATTTGGATAGTTTTGGACTTCATAATTTATGTATAATATTATTCTTAGTGGATTAATGTTGTTACATATGGAGGAAGTTCTGCAATCGTGTCGTAATGTTCTATGGGTACAGACTATATTGACAAGTGTGAGTGTTATTTCAATTTATCAATTGAAATAACACTCACACTTGCCAATCTATATCATGTACTTGAAGAAATATGGGGATATGCTACCAATGTTTCTCAAATTGTAACAATGTGCATGAGTTGTTAAGTATATTACAGAAATATGCGGTCTTGAATGGGATAGGACCACTCACCCTTTAGAGGATATGGAGGAAATACGAATTTCTATTACAAATTCAATTTGAAAATTAAAAATCGAATATAAATAAGACATAATTAAATAAAACGTACTATAAATCTAAGTTTTGTTTATAATAATCCAGGAATATACACTTCTTACCTTTAATAGGTGATTAGTTGTAGTAGATGTGATGGGATATCCCAAATACAAAGAGTGGATGGGTGAGACAAATAGAATGGGGGATGTGTTTCGCAAAATTGCTAATGAATTTGTGAAATACGCAAAGAGATGTCATAATGTTGAAGAGTTTTCGTGTCTGTGTGCTTGGTGTAAGAATGGTAAGGTGTTTGAGTAGAAAACAATTGAACTATATTTGTTAAGATGGGGTATGCAAGAATATTATCGATTTTGGAGTTTTCATGGTGAATTTCAAGCTCCTTTTGTCCCTAAATAACCTTCAACAAGTAGGATAGATGTAGAAGGGGACAACGTAGATCATTATATGTTAGAGGATTTAGTTGATGATGCGTACGGATTTTATGAAGCGGGGGAGAATGTGGTTACTGATGATGTACGAGGTTTAGGTGCTCGTGAAGATATCACGATAAACCTTGACGATGACTACCAAAGTTTAAAATTTAAGGCGACCCAACCGTTATACTTTGGATGTGAGAAAGATAAAAAAAACTTTACATTCCATGGTTAGTTTGCACAGTTTGAAGACGCGGTACGGTTTGTCTAGCAATAGCGTAATAGGAATACTGAATTGGTTGAAGGGCTTACTACTCAAGGAGAATACGCTTCTAAATAGCTATCATGTTATAAAGAAGAGTTTGAAAGGTTTGGGAATGAAGTATAAATCGACTCGTGCTTGTGTGTATCATTTCATACTATACCGAAAGGAGTATGAAAATCTCGATCGTTGTCCGATATGTGATGAACCTAAATATGTCCAATCTACTAGCAAGGAAGGCACAAGATCAAAAGTGCCTCAAAAAGTGTTGAAATAGTTTCCCATTGGGCCTAGATTAAAGAAATTTTTCACAGTACCATGGATAGTGGAGGCAATGACTTGGCATGCTTTGGAATAAGTATGGGGTAATCTCATGCGTCATCCTATTGTTTCTACAGCTTGGAGGAGGATGAACTGTGAGTATCCCAATGTTTCTCGAGAACAGTGCAATATTCGTTTGGCTATATCAATAGATGGTTTCAATCCATTTGGAAATATAAGCACCAATCAGAGTGTATGGCTAGTGAACCTATCCCCACTCAACCTCCCTCCTTCACAGTACACGAGACCTAAATTTTTTATGTTGTCTTTGTTGATACCTGGGCAAAAGGCACCAAGTGACGACATTGACGTCTACCTGGATCCTTTGGTAGAAGAAATAAATGGGTTGTGGGAAGAGGGTGTGCAAGAATTTGACTCTTTTAGAAAATAAGAGTTTACGCTGAAAGCTATGTTGATGTGGAAAATTCATTATTTTCCAGCTTATGGGACATTGTAGTACATGGTTATTTTGGGTGTTCTATTTGGGGAGAGGAGACTGAATCTCTTCGTCTATCCTCTGGCTCAAAAAATGTATACCATTGACATTGGAGTTTTTTTACCACTGGCTCATATTTTTAGATTTGAGAAAGGTTCCAATTTTTTATCGGGTGGGGTTGAACATAGGCTACCGCCGAGAAAACTTTCAGGTTCAGAAATTAAAAGTAAATCTTTTGATTGTGTCCCCAATATGCTAAGTAAGAATCCCAAATTTAAGAATGTCAATCATAAGAAGGCCCCAACTGGGAATGAAACTGAGACAAGAAAGGCATGGTATAGGAGGTTAATTTTATTTGACTTTCCTTATTAGAAGAATAACCTGGTGTGCTATATATTGAATGTGATGCATGCAGAGAAGAACCTCGCTGAAAATATTGTGGGAACTTTCCTTGGAGGGAGTCATTAGAAGGATGGAGAAAATGCAATAAAATACCTTAAATCGTTGAAAGAAGATAGTAGGGGAAGGATAATAATTCCCCCTGGTACGTTTACTTTGACGAGTGGGTAAAGGAAGGTGCTTTTAGGCACAATATATAATTTGAAGGGTCCATCTAATTTTTTGTCCAACTTGCAAAGGATTGTGAATTATGCTACTCATGATTTACGTAAGTGTAAGTTCCATAATTGGCATGTGATCATGCAATTGGTTCCTCTATTGTTTAAGCACTGTTTCTCCAAGCACAATGATTTCAGAGGGCTATTATGCAAATTTGTATTATCTTCTCACTTTTGTGTGGGAAGGTAGTCAATTGAAACACATAGTGGCCGCAAAATTGGCGATGATCGAAGAGATTAGTGTGTTGGAGAAGTACTTTCTCCCAGCATTCTTTGACATAAGTGTTCACTTGTTGGTACACCTATGTGACGAGGCACTTCTTTGCTATCCAGTTAGATATTGGTGGATGTATCCGTTAGAAAGATTGATGAAAGGTTTTAAAGATTACATCAAGAATACGTGATACATTTCTAGATCAATTACAGAGGAATACATCATAGTGGAGTCATCAATATATACTCGTGAATATATGCCTGAATCGACCACCATTGATGACACTATGAGTTTATCGATGATGGTGGTCATGTTATGGGAAAACAAGTGAAATTAATGAGTTTGCAACATGAACAAGTAGCTCATTATCTATTTGACACACATGAAGATGTCGAAGAATGGAAAAAGTAAGTTTAAATTATTTTAAGTTTTAGATTATTTTATACATGATTAATTTTGTAATATGTAGAAAATATGAAGACCGTGAGAACAATAAAAGACGAAAAACAATGGTATAATTAGACAGTGAATTTAGGTTTGGTTGTCACGAGAGGTAATTATAATGAAAATGGTCATTATATAATGTTACATTACACTCGAACTTTACAACTAACCTAATTAATTTATCTATATTCTTAGCTCTTAAAGACAGGTGATGCGACATCAAGGCTTGCCGTCTAACCACTGGACCCTTGTTCATGGCACAAGAGTACAAAAAGTATCCATTGAACGGTTACATATTCGACACAAGGGTGTATGAGGAAAGTACAAATGTACATAACTCGGGCATTTCATACAAGTCTCTTACTTTGTTTCAAGCGAGAGCAAAAGATAAAAGCCTTGTTGAAGCTGAAATGACTTACTATGGTGTAATTCAAAATATATTTGAATTGGATTCTATAAGCTTAAAAGAGGTTGTATTTTGTTGTGACTGGGTAAGAGTTGAGGATAAAAATTCTTGTAAAGTTGATCCTGGCAATAATTTGATCATGGTTGACTTGTCCAAGTTGAAGAGCAATGATCACGTGATCAATGAGCCATTTGTTTGTGCATTTTAAAAAGTCAACCAAGTGTTTTACTCGGAGTATATCAACAACGAGCCATGGCCAATTGTCCTACATGCGCCAAAGCGTCTAAATAGTAGTGTGGATGACTTGGCTACTCCTACCGAATATCAATCCATTTTATGATAACCCGAATTTAAATTTTTTTTTCAATTTGTAATAAATATTCCAATTAGTAATTTATGAATCCATTTTTAATGCTTTTAATTGATTTTCACTTTATCACTTTCACTCTTGTGTAGTGTGCGTATGTGTGGGATGTAGGGGTGGGGTGGGATGTTTTGGATTTTTAGTAATTGCACATATTATAAGTTAGGTGCTGTTGTTTTGAAATTCAGAATTGAGGTGTTAAACAGTAATAATTCATTTGGATTTGTAGTAATTGTACATATTTGCATGTCTTCTTCTAATTCATTTGGATTTGTACTAATAACAATATTTTTTTAGAGAAAATGTCTCCTTCAGGTATTAAGGCGAGGATGATGATGCTGATTATGATGATGTCATCTGGGATTGGGGGTAGCGGAGGCGATGAGGGCTCCTCGGCCTCTAGGCTCTCCAAATATGGAAAATTGGGGTTGGGCATCGAGAATAAGACGAGGATATTAGCGAGATCCCTCGAGCTGGTAAAGACGATCATCGGCCCGAGGTACACTAGTTGGAGGGAGGTGCCGAATGAGATCAAATTAGCTATTTGGGCGACACTACAGGTAATGTATTTATATTTATATGAATATGAATATTTCAATTTCAAATTCAATTTATATTTATATTTATATTTATATTTATATTTATTCGCAACTAACATTGTATTTGTTGGACAGGAACAATTCAGCTTGGCCCCAGAACTACGCGATTGCAACTTGGAGCAGTTGAAGGAGAAACACAAGACATGGAAGAAAATTTTGCGGAGCCGGTACTTTGGGAAGACCCGAGACTCCATTATCCGAATATGTGACTCCGTCCCGCCGAAGGAGCCGATCTTATTGGCACAATGGCAAAAGTTCATTGACAATGAAATCGGGGAGCGACAATTGGCATCTCACTTTTCTATAATTACAAAAATATATTATTCTGCATTATTTTACTTTGCGAGGACGATACTAATTTTGCATTATTTTATTTCAGGGGACAGGGAGTGGCCCTGGGGGTAGGCCACATATGCTCTATGCTTATGTGGCTATTCGGACAAAGAAGGGGAAGGATAAGGAGGTTTCCCCGATTGTCGCATCCACGATTATAAGTAATCTGGCAGTTTACTTTTTGTTAATTACATTATAATTTTTTTTATTTACTTATTTAACTAATCATGTGCTTTTTGTCATTTCAGGCAAAGCTTAAGGAAGTGCATGAGTCGCATTTTGATGCCGACAAGGCATATTTGTCCACGGATGCACTCATCCAAATTCTTGGCGCTTATCGCTAGGGGAGGACAAGGGGGTGAGCTCGCGGGTGGCCAAAACTAGGATCATCGGATTGGAGATGAGTAACACCGGGTTGGCTCGAACGATGAACTCGTATGACACGAATTTTTCCTGTTTGGAGGCGACGGTCCAAGATATGTTCTCTATCATGAAGAGTTAGTTGGGTGGAAAGTGTAAGAGGAAAGGGAAAGAGAAGGTGGTGGAGGAGGAGGTGGAAGAGGACGAGGATGTGGATGTCATTGCTTCATCGCCGACATGTGCGGACTCTAATGATCCAGTCCCCTATCTGGCTCCTTTCGATTGACCTATTACCACACTTGGTTGGCCGAGCATGTTTATATAGGATATATTTGCTGGCGAGCAGATAGGGAGGGGGTTGAGGGACCTGAATACTGCCTAGGATATGCTAGTTCATGGACGGGTGCTTCAAGACATCGAGGCCAAGATGCTTATCACGCATGTGATACCTGGAAAGGAGAACTCCCCATTGTGGTTCCATGAACAATGCGACACGATGCGTATTCAAGGGTGTATCAATTCGTATATCGTGTGGCCTATCCACCTCCTCAAACCTACCCTAGACATGTAGTGACATTATTTGAATTGAATTGTTTTAAGTTGTTACGTTTGAATTATATTTGGATTATATCGTGATGCATATTGTTTTGAATGTATATTTGTATTATCTCTATTTTATTTGGATATATGATGTTTGAACAGGTATGACGTTGCTATAACAGGTACAAATATACTACTGGGAAGTGGCCATACTACCCAGCTGATTTTTTTTCAATTCTGCCAAGAAGCTTCACGGTTATTTTTCACGAACTTGTCACGATAAATGACCGTAACAATTGTTTTTAAATGCCACGGGTTTGTCACGGTCTTTGGCCGTGATAAATATTCTCACGGTCAAAGACCGTGATAAGTCTAATGAACTTATCATGGTCAATGATCGTGACAATAAATATTATCACCCCCAGACTTGTCATGGTCATTGACCTGGACAAGTTGGACTTGTCACGATCAATGACCGTGACAATTCGACAGATTTGGTGTAGTGTACGCCTGGCCCAGTTTACTAATATCAAAGATTATGTAAGAATTTATCACTTGGATAATAACAAAGCAGTTAGCATATAAATCATCTCACATCGATTACCCAAAATCTCACATGAGATATTTAGGGAATCACCACACGAGTCAATCTCATGCCAAGGGATTTCCTTGATCAATTCAATCATTGCGGTTTTATATAACTATAAATACAACCCACACCCAGGGCTAAGAGGGATGTAATTTTGTACTTTGAGAGAAACTAATAAAAATCAAGTGACCTCTCCGAGGATGTAGGAAATTTGGCGAGCCATGTACATTTATACGATGTGTGCGTGACTTTTGCATGCTTTTCCTCTAACTTCTTTGTAGATTCCATTAATTGTCAATATTTACACTTGTAATTGGCATCGTCTATCGGAATCGATTTCCTTACTATGAAAGTAATGCCTCACTACACCAAAACACTCTTTTAGTAACAGACTATTTTTTAGATTACTAATAGTACTATACCATTACTATTTCTCACAATAAAATACCATTAGCAATCTGATATAAGTGTTACTAATATTGATACAATATTTAAAGAATGATTTTTTTATTTACTTTTTTCCAAACAAAAGAGATGACTCCGGACTAAACTTTACTCCAAAAACTCAAAATCCCCGCTCACACACACGAAACCCTCTTAGCCAAAATTTCTTTCCCCTATCTCAGATCTGTCCAGCGCCTTAGAGATCTGGGGATGACTTCTCGATGTCTACGGACGATTTGGTTAGGGCATCTAGCCTTCTCGGCCATGAGATTCAAATCCTATGTTTAAGGTATCTAGAAAATCCTTTATTTCAAACGTTGTCTCTTTCAATCGTCTTTTATGGCTTTGATTTCATATTGTTAGAAAAATCTCAGGGATATATGTTTGGTATATATCTGTTGATTTATGATGATTTTGTTACTATTTATTATCAGTATGATGATGTTTCGTATCTTTCTTTTAAATAATTTGTTAGATTGAGGTGGAATGATCAGATTTGGAAATTGAGAAATGTCATATAATATTTTTAAGCATTTTATACAGGTTTTTAGTAGGTTTATGAGATCTAGTGTTTAAAATAAGTAAATGAGTTTCTATATATTCATTATTTTGGATAATTTCTTTTCTTAGATTTGGACTCTAGCATTTATGATTATATTGGAGGAATAGGTCTAAATATTGAGATTTGATTTGAAATAAGATTTTAAGCAATTTATACATGTTTTTTAATAGGTTCAGATTCTGTGGTAATAAACAAGGTAAATAAATAAGGCTCTTAAAGGTTTATGAGAACTTGTATATAAGAAAAGTGAATAATCTCTTACAGATTCATTGTTTTGGAACTACAGACATTAATGATTTTAACTTAATTCCATATTATGCAATCAGTTGTACTGGTCGGATCAGATAAACCCTCTCACCTCAGATTGATTGAATGAATGAATGTTTTGTACCAACATGAAGAGTTGCAGAGAACGAGTCTTGAATTTGCATTATAATCTACCATACCATTGTTTTAACTCACTCTATTTATAACCCTTAAGAAACCAGCACATCCTCTCTATCGTATTCTTGTTTATCCTGTCTTCAGATATTTTAAACTGTGAATTCTTGCTTTGAACTATGAATTAAGAGTCTTTGATTAAATCAACAATGTCCCAAAGGGGTTTCTAAGAACCATTAATAAATTCAACAAGACTTTTAGAATATTACACTACATAAATGTTGAAAATGCCAAGATATACACATTTTTCAGGCCAAAATCCATGGCTTTGGATTTAACGAGTACTGTATGAGAATCAAGAGACTAAATGCCAACATCTTTTTCGTGCAGGGATATCAAAAGTAGAACAAGGCTGCAGCATGATGAAGGCGCTGACTTTATATGTTTAGGTATTCCCGTGTTTTATTCATTTATTTCCTATAATTGCCTTTTAGCATATTAGGTGCCTAAGTTTATTAGAGTTGTAGTGAGGTGAGACTGCCTTTGAGTTTACAATGGTAATAACAGAAATACCATCACAGTTAAGTGGCATTGGCTAGATAATTGATCCCAGTCTCGTATTTATTACACTTACGCACGCATACGCATATATTATACATATGGGAGGAATTACGGTAGTGTTATCAGCACTTGTAGATTAACTCAACAACATTTGCAATTCTATTTTAATACATGAAGGGCTCTGGATATGGGTATTGAAATTTATTATACTTTTTGGGAAAGTAGTCCAAAGTTTTGGATTACATTGAAGGAACTAAAACAATTATGATCTCATTCCTAATGTGTTTGTTCTTCCACAACATTCTTAAAAAATTATGATCTCATTCCTTTCCTCTACCCCTTAATAATGAGCATTTATGGTAACTTGATTTACTTTGCACTCGTGGAACGTGTCTATCTAAGCCTGTGTTCTAGATTCAAACTTATTATTCAGATATTAATTAGAACTATTGTGTTCTCACTAGCCTTGCTGCAACTGTTCCCAATGTGTGTCTTATTTTTGCTCGCTTCCAATATAACATGTTTTGCCTTACTTTTTGGCCTAATAAGATAAATAGATAGATAGTCTAGATATAGTCTAGGACATGCGTATGTATGTATGTATACAATTGGATGACCCAACTTTATGATAGTTACCATCTGATCTATTATGATATTTAACATGTATTCAATTGGATTACCCAACCTTATTTCTTCCAATTTCTTACAAATTATTGTCATTGCTTTGTAAATAAAAAACTTCTTCACGTTCATTTCTTTGTAAATAAAAAACTTCTTAGCATGAAACAAAGGGTCTGCTAACATCTGATCCAAGTCTCACTTGGGGTAGGAAGCTTAGATTAAAGATTGATATATCTATTATGGCTAGTTACTTTCCAATTTGGTTCAGTTTTTAAGCCATTTCTTCACTGACTTTCTTAGGGAAAATAAGTACGTGATGGTCTAATTTTATGCCCCTAGTGTGGCCATTGTCTCTTGCTTTCCCCCGAATATGCTGCCGTCGCTAAGGAGTTAAAAGTCCCAAAATGTATCGCTTGCTAAAGTCGATGCTACTAAGGAGACTCAGCTTGCTGAGCAATACCAGGTTCAAGACTTCCCTACTGTCTATTTCTTTGCTGATGGTGTTCACAAATCTTACTCCGACCAACGTACAAAAGAGGCCATTGTAACTTGGATAAATTTCTAGTTGGACAAACTATTTGAACAAACAGTCTTATATGTACAAACAGTGTTATATCTAGCTGCACAACTCAAAACTTTATGTTGTTAATACCAACTATTGAAGATCCAAATTCACAATGGTTCAAACTATTACCATATGATTTAATTACTAGTTTATAAAGAGTGACAGTGAAAGGTTCATTTCACTCTAGGCTGATTGAGGTTTAGACGGATCCATGTTATTTTTAGCTTTAATAATAATCTGATCAAGTTGTTTGCTTCAGCCAATTTTTGTTTGTTGTGAAATAAAAAACTAGGAGTATTAGGAGATCATACATGAATAAAAAGCAAGTTAACATTGAGTTGTGCCTTCAATTTCCATATTGGACTAACACGTTGACTCGATGCGGTATTTTGGTGTTTGGATTATTTACAGTTGGATACCAATTTAGGGAGTACCGAGGGTTAACCTCCTAAGGTATTGACCAGACTTACACTGACATATTTGATTTATGTAGGTATGTGATTCATAACCCTAACTATGAATGGGATGAAATTCTTTCCTTGCCCCCGGCAACTTACTCATTGCTTTGTTCAAAGTTCAAACCTTTCACCTCCACCATTCACTCAGTTATCGATTCCACCGGCTCTGTTACTACCAAGCTCCTTATTAAATTGCAGGTACTAATTTATTCTTATTTATATTTACTAGATATTACACATATGTTTCAACTTACATTTTCAAATGTCTCCTTGAATTACATTTCATAAAACTCATGGGGATCATTTTTCAATATGTCAAATCAGTACATGTATTTAAGTACATGGTATTAGTAATTGAACTTAAGATCTTAACATTTTTACTGGATTTTAGGAAGCTGCCTCACTTGGAATTGTCCTTTGTGTATCTTTGAAAGAAACTCCGATTGTTGTAGATGTGAGGAAGTTTCAGGTTCCTACAGCGGAGGTGAGAATGTTTTTATTATTGTTATGGCAGGTTGAATAGTGTAGTTATTTTCCTCTTTTATTCCCTTTTCCCCGTAAATGAAGATGATGAATACAAGTGTATTTATAGTAAGTAATGATTAAAGTAATGACATAAAAATTACAAATACATTTACTTACTTTAAAGCGAGTAGTATTGAAGTAGCATACATCATTCAGGTCCATAGTAAGTTCATTATGATCACAAATTATTCATTGTAAAAATTGTCAGACAAGATATTTAAATTAAACACAATCATGATACAACTATATCTTTAAAGGGAATTCTAAATTCATTATTCCTGACCCTCACGGAAGACAGCGAAACCTGGCTTAAATTTTATAATTTTGGCAGTGAGGGCTCTTGTGCTACCTCCCACGGAAGACAGCGAAACCTAACTTAAAATTGTTTCTCTTTGCAGAAACAGTGGCCGGATTACTCAAGCTTGATCTACTTTAGTTAAACTTTTGCAGGTCAGTTCCACATGTCTACGACGACTAGCAATGATATGTTAAATATGAAGTTTATTTCTGTTTATATTTTATTTGTGTGATTGAATCACTTTCACTGTTTGTTCATTCAGTTTGACCCCGAAACAACTCCTGAGAATGTACGGTATCATGGACCTCCTCAAGTAATGCTAGCCTACTTAAAATACCAATGGTCTCTTGGGGAGGATCATAGGCGTAAAGAAGCCTTTAGTAGGTTGCATGTCTGCTATAAATCTTTCACTTTGGATCTAAAACAAGAAATGATCACCACACAACTAACATTATATTTGTCTTGTATGTATTTTTTATGTCTACCACTACTTTAGAATATTTATTTTATAGGATCTAGCCATAGAACTTTAAAGTTACTGAATCATCAACAAACCACACTAACTATCTTAAAGGGGGTTTCCAATGTATCGCTTATTACTCGTGTGTATCGCAAACTCGGAGCTCGACATTGGGCACTTTCACCCGGATTAGATGATGATTATATTCAAGGTAGTGACCCTGTTGATTTCACCCTTCATTCAGCCTTAGATTTCTTTTAATGTATCACATATTTGACTGACGATTGATATCAATGCTTGTATAAATCCTTCACGCATTCAGCAATGCCACCCACTACACAACCAAGTGGGCAAAAGCATGGCATAAGTGGGACCTATTCAAGATAGCAGTGTTGTTATAGTTGTATTATGATTGATTTCTTTCTAAATGATCATCTTTACCAATAAATCGTAACAGTTGTTAAGTAATCAATTGATGCTAAATTCATTAGGAACATCTTTAATGCCCCAAGATTTTTAAAACATTGTTCCCATTTATGAAAATGATTTATCCATGGGTGCTCAAATGCGACCTCAAATTTAAATAAAAACGCAGATTTATTATTCTGATTGCTGATAACACTGATGCCAATTATGATTCATATGTTCTAAATATTTTGATGTTGTTCCTTTGTTGCTTCAGTTGGTAAAGAGATGGTTGATTTGCCTTGACCGCATAAGGAAGCATTCAGACAACTGCACTGGTTTGCAGGGCTTCTTGGTTTTCCATGCCGGGTTGCAAGGCATCTGTTGTTGAGCCTTACAACAGTGTCTTGTCCACTCACTCTTTTCTTGACCATACTGATGTCGCAGTACTCCTTGACAATGAGGCAATTTATGACATTTGTCGCCTCTCACTTGACATTGAAAGGCCAACTTATACCAATCTCAACTGATTGGTCTCGCAGGTATGAAATCTATTGAACTGAAACATAACGGCATATAATTTATTTTCTTTTGGTTGATATTCTTAATGTTATTTTAGTGTTCTTACTTTTTGAAAGAGTACACAACTATTTCTATTTTTTTACTGGAAGGTTTTGGAAATTGCCAGTTTCTTCTATAAAATGGACACTAACGAAATAATTCATATAATTTGTATACTTGAAAACATTATGACATTTTCCTCATTTACAAGCAATATTTTTCTACTTTTGAATCTCTATTTGTGTGCGTCATGAATCTTTTTTATTGGTAAAAGAAAATGAAGTATTTCACCAGGTCATCCTTAGTTATGTTGGCTTATAGTAAAGATTGAGTCAAAAGGCGACTATACTTTTACTTTTGAATCCTTCTTCCTATGTCTAACCATATATTATGTTTGATATTATAAAAACTTCATTTGATCAGTTTGAGAGAGTAACTAAGAATGCAATAATATTGTACTTGAAATTCATTATGCAGATTTGATATTATAACTAATATGATAATTTTATTTTGTTTGACAGAATGTCATTTTTGGATCCTCATCAAGTTTATAGCGTTGCGGGTTGCGGCATTGATGGCGATGATAATAGAACGAAAGTTGATAGTCAATAACAACAGACTTCTTTTGTATATTTTATTTGATTGGTTATAATATAAAAATATCTCATTTGGAGATGATTGTATTAGGATTTTATATTGGATTCTTTTATTAAAATAATGTAACTTTCGGAGCGATTGTATTATTACGATGTTTCATTTGTTTGGTTTAAGTTTTTTTTTGTAAATAAAGAGTGGAGGCTTATATAAATGTAAATGTTGAATATAATGCCCTTGTTTTTGTAGACTATTTTGTATATGTTCTTAGGATTTAATTAGTGTGATAAGAAGGAATAATCACGATATTGGATCTTGATTTTTTTAAATATGTATTAATATTACTAACATAATTTTACCGTTACTAATTCTGAATTTTATCGTTACTAATAGCAACAGAATTTACCGTTACTAATAATGAATTTTACCGTTACTATTAGCAACATAAATTTCTGTTACTAATTCTGGATTTTACCGTTACTATTAGTAACAGAATTTTCCGTTACTAATTCTGAATTTTACCGTCACTATTAGTAACAGAATTTTCCGTTACTAATTCTAAAATTTACCGTTACTATTAGTAACAGAATTTTCCGTTACTAGCTTTGTGCCCCACGCCTTTTTTCTAACAGAAAAATTGTGTTACTAATATTTTTAGTAACGGTAAAATTGTGTTACTAATGGCGTGTTTTGGTGTAGTGCCTAAAAGAGAATAGCTATGATGTCTCACTATTTAAACTGTGCACCCCAACCTGGAGATGTGCAAGCTAACTTAGCTCCATTGAGGATCATGTCTGAGTTGTGTCAAAATGGGAACTCAAGGTTTCAACTAGAGCAACAACCTTCTTAGGAGAGCCACAACAATTTTAGATTTACCCAGATCTCATAGTTGGTTGATGCATACGAAGCAAGACATCAACAACAATTCACTTTATATCAAATGGATGTAAAATTTGCATTCCTTAATGGTATCTTAACCGATGAAACCTATATAGAACAACCTAAAGGGTTCATTGACCCTCACCATCGAACTCACTTCTATCATCTGAAAAAGGCGCTATATGGGTTAAAATAAGCCCCTCGCGCTTGGTATGAATGATTGTTTACATTTCTCTTAAATAAAGTTTTTAGTAGAGGTGGTAATGACCAAACTCTTTTATTCAAACATTTTGACAAAAATGTTATAATAGCCCAAGTGTACGTAGACGACATTATTTTTGGATCTACCTCCCCGTCTGAGGTTAAATTTTTTGTATAGATATGTACGAAGAGTTTCAAATGTCTCTTATGGAGGAGTTACAATTCTTTTTTGGACTTTAGGTCAAATAAAACTTAGAAGGCTTGTTTATTTCACAGTCCAAATACTCAATAGAGATAGTAAAGAAGTTCGTCTTAGAAAATGCAAAAGATGCTAGGACACCCATGAGTACTTCAATAAAATTATCTAAAGATGAACATGGGAAATCCATCGATCCTACATTGTATCGCAATATGATAGGAAGTCTACTATACCTAACTGCCTCACGACCTGGCATTATATTGTTTGTGTGTGTGCTCGATATCAAAATGCCTCTAAAGTGAGTCATTTACTATGTGTTAA
Source organism: Sambucus nigra (assembly GCA_949130495.1). NCBI lineage: Eukaryota > Viridiplantae > Streptophyta > Magnoliopsida > Dipsacales > Adoxaceae > Sambucus > Sambucus nigra. The sequence continues at coordinate 450,263,526 of OX422219.1, read as the reverse complement.
AAGAATAATAAAATATGTAAAAGGAACTCTTAACTTAGGACTTTGGTACACAAATGACACATCCAATATGATAATAGGATACACCGACGCTGATTGGGATGGATGTTCCAATGATAGTAAAAAGAACGTTTGGAGCATGGTATTACATTGGTAATAACTTTGTAGGGTGGAATAGTAAGAAACAAAATTGTACTTCCTTATCCACAACTAAATCTGAATATATAGTCGCAGGTAGCTGTCGTGCTCAACTATTATGGGTAAAAAAGATGTTAAGCGATTACGCCATTAATGAAGATAAATTACATCTCTATCATGACAATCAAGTGCGATTAACATTTCCAAAAATCTCATCCAACACTCACTTACCAAACACATTAAAATCAGACATCATTTTATAAGCGAGTTACTTGAATCTAAGGAATTGGAAATTAATTATTTACCTACTGATTTCCAATTAGCAGATTTATTCACAAAACCTTTGGATCCCACTCGTTTTTAATCCTTAAGGAAATCCATTGGATTGGTTATGGAAGAATCGATTATGATCACCTAAATCTATATCTTTTGATTTTTTTACCTGTTAGTAATTAATCTCTGAGGATATAAGGCATGGATATTAGATACATGTCAAAGAACACCTCTTATATCTTTTTAATGTAGGAGATTCATGCATTTTCCCGTTGTATAAATTTAAGATGTTATACTTATTTCAAATATACGCTTTTGTGATTTTTCCCTTTGTCCATTTGAGATAAAATGGGGGAGACATATTTGAGTGCATCTTGGACATTTATTGTACATTTCAACTAAAAAACTTGATCTTAGCTGTTTTATTTACTGAAATTAGTACTATAATGTACATTTGGATATTTTTAGGGTATTGGTCTGTAATTAGTTGAGTTATGTAATTTTTATTTCTAGGATATGGGGTAGATAGAATTTTTGTATAGGATTAAGGTTTTTTTCTTGTATCCCTACGAGTCCTAGATGACTCAAAGGAGATTTTGTCTCATATTTCCAAAGGGGTAGGTTGAAGCACACTATATATATAACTCACTTGAGTCTAAAATATAGGAGCTTATCTAGTTTAGAAATAGAGATAAATTGTGTCATCCTATTCTAGAACCCTGAGCCTCATGCCTCTTCATGAACTACATCAACAAATTATCAAGGATTGGAAAAGGTAGTAACCAAAACAACTCACAACACCGAGGACTGCATTTATTCTTCATTTTGTGTTTATGAGGGGGGTGTGTGTGTTCACATTGGCTTAAAACTATTTTCTAATATTTTTAAAGAATTTTTAAACATTTAAAAAAAAATTAAACATTTAAAATTAGGTTTCATATTGTTTAGGCCTTTTTATAATAATTCAAATTTCCAAAATTTTGTCGTGGGTAGAACCCGAAAGTGGTAGAGATTGTTTGGGTGGAAAATGATAGTTTAAAAACTTCAAAACACGCATTTTCACTCAATCTTCACCATACACGTGTTGAACTCTGGACGTGTTAGATTGTGTTTCCTCACACTCACATACCTGAGATTGAATATGGAACATTTGTTTGAATTCATCAATGGCCTTCATGTGTTTTAGCTTAATCCACATCTCACCTATTTGAGGCAATCAGAATGCATATAAATGTGGTGCATTGTAGACCGTAAGATTTGTAATCGTTTGGTTGAATCAACTCTGACCCTTAATTTCAAGCCTCATTCCAGGTCCTTCCATCATCCACTATATATACAGCCTTAGGGTAAATCGTTTCAAACTTTTAGAGAGTCTGAGAGTTGGGAGAAAATAAAAGAGAGAGAGAGAGAAAAGAGACAAAAAAAATAAGAGAGAAAAAGAAAAACCTAAACCAAACTATGGCCAAATTTTTCCAAAAATTTTCTTTGAAAGTTTGAGAATTTTTACTTGTTCGTGATCAAATCCTCTCTGGTTTACGTCTCTTTTCCAACAACTTCACTGAGTTGAGATCTCATCTCACTTGATTTCAGACTTGTAGATCTGACTAAAATGATAGAGTCATGTTTAGTTTATTAGGACTGATTTCTTTAAATCGAAACCATCTCTCTATTGGGTTTTACTTCTTACACATTTTTATCAAATTTATCCCCAACAAATCTCCTTTTGTGTTTTCAAGTTTTTTTTTTAAAAAACAGACTTCAATATTTTTTATATCTAAAGACGTTTATGTCTCCTAGTTTATATTTCACATTTTGTGAGATAAATTTGTAAATAAATAAGAGTGATACATCTAGGATCATGGCCCTTTTTAAAAGCAAGATTGTTTTCTGATTTAACCTTAAAAGAAGTTTATTTTTTAAGAAAAGTTGATTCAGACTCCTGCATGTCATTTTAGAACAAATTTGTATATTTGTAGGGATATCGTCTATATAAGTGTGAGTGAGTTTCATGTATGTGTTAGGCACATCACTAAAGTTATGCTGGTAATGAGATTTTTACCATCAGAGTCGACGTAAATAAGGAGTGAAGGAGTAAATCTTAGAGGAAGTTAAAGACAACAGTTAAAGACAAAAAAGTCAAAGAAAAAGCTAGGAGTTCTGGTATAATTTCTTGACTTAGTTTTAGGCCTGATTTGGTTGGATAATATGTTGCTTGCTTGTACTCTAAAACTCATTTTGGTGGATTTTTCATTTTACTCCGTAGAGGGAGTCGTGGATGTTTCCCCTGTTTGATAGGGGTTTTACCACGTTAAAATAGTGTCTTGCATGTGAATGTTTTTTATACTTGCTTTAATCTTGCTATCACTGCTATAGGTGTTTAAATTTCTTTTAAACCTTTAAGATTCTAAGTAACTGAGATTTCTTGTTCAAAAACATTTTCTTATACAAATTGTGTTTTCATTGGTGTTATTAAAAGAGTTTCCTCAAGAAAACAATTCGGACCCTTCTTAAATGTTTTAACTTTTGATTAAACAATTTAGTAAGGGATTTTCAACACATGCATGAGCTTATTGGATTTTGTCTTCTTGACGTACATTTGAGCTTGGTGAGATCTTCTCCTATCAATTTTGTCATCTATATATTTATGTGAAAATGGAGGATTTTTGCATGTAAGAACCGTTGCCTGTGAGGATTTATTTATTATTGAAAAACTATGAGAGTACATGGGAAAGGTCTGCGAGAGGCAAGTGAACCGATCATGAAAGCCATCATTTGAAAAGCACCCAAGATAAAATAAAGTCAATAAAAAGAATAATATACCAAAAAGGGGTCCAAAATAGTTTAGTTTGCTTCATCATTCAAAAGAAATCACTTAAAAAGAAAAGAATAGAAAATAATATATGATCGTGTTTATCTTTTGAGGAACTTTAGTTCAAGATCAAGGAGTTTGCACAATGAAACCTAGTTATACTTATTTTGTCATTACGCTATTGATTTTTAGGAAATATTTATTTATGCAATCTTACTTTGTCTATTCCTGAACACAAGGGGGGGGGGACTGTATATTTCCTTGCATGATTAGGATATCTTTATCTTAGGGGGAGATATCTTACCTAGGTTGATATTACTTAGACTTTGTTATATGTTTATTCATTTATAGACTTATAATTGTCATATTCTCTTTGCATTTGAAGTTTGTTTAAGTGTGTATGATTACAAGGTGAGTTTAAAGCAGAAAATTTTTCAAGCAAAGAAAAACTACTCATGATTGTGTGTCTGTCGAGCGTATGTATTTTTTCCTTTGGGGGGGGGGGGCGAGTTAGGAAAATGAGTCTTTTTAGAGATATTGACGGCCCATTGACTTTTTATTTTGGTTTTGTCCCGGAATAGACAAAGGGGGAGATTTGTAAGGACAAATTTTCAATCGAGACAATTTGTATGTAATTGGCATAATTCCAGACAAAACGTTTGAGTCATAGGATAGACTTTGAGTTTGTGATCACATAAGACTATGACGTTGTTTGATGAAGATGTAGCAGTAAAGCTTTGAAGATTGTATAATTCAAGTTGTGTTCATCGTGCAACGCTTGTCTTCACATATGCCAAGGATCTCACAGGTATGAACATGTATTTTTTTATGAATCCTTGGGATTTGTATAAAGGTGTTTTGTTTTTAAAACTTATTAAAACTCAATTTTTCTGAAAATATGTTTTCTGAGTTTACTTTAGGCAGAGTTTTTCAAACTTTAATTTTTCATTTTAGTCATTCAAATGACATGTCCATGTCACTCAAATGACATCCTAAAGTTGTTCGATCCCTAGTTTCAAATGAAGCGTACTAGTTTGTTTTTCCTGAGGTCGTTAGTAAGGAGATTGAATCTCGTTCAAAAGAGATCTCTATCTCGTTTGAACGACATCAATAAATCATTCAAATGACATGCCACCTTAGTTTTCACTACACCAAATATGTCGAATTGTCATGGTCATTGACCTTGACAAGTTCAACTTGTCAAGGTCAATGACCGTGATAATTCCTTGGGTGACAACATTTTTTATCACGGACTCATCACGTTCATTGATCATGACAAGTTCGTTAGAATTGTCACGGTCATGTCACGGTTCCTGACCTTGACAAGTTTTGTCACGGTTAAGCATCATGACAAACCCGTGGCATTTAATAAAATTGTCACGGTCATTGACTGTGACAAGTTCGTGGAAACTTTCTTTGTCACGGGCTTGTCACGATCAATGACCGTGACAATTCTGGGCAGAATTGAAAAACAATCTGCTGGGTAGTTTGGCCACTGCCACTACCCAACAATATATTTGTACCAGTTATAGCAACGTTGTACATTTTCAAGCATCATATATCCAAATAAAATAGATATAATGCAAATATACATTATAAACAGAGACAATACGCATTACGATATAATCCAAATATAATTCAAATGTACCAACATAAAAACAATTCAATTCAAATAATGTCACTACATGTCTTGGGTAAGGTTAACTCTGAGGAGGTGAGTAGGCCCCACGATATACGAATTGACACACCCATTGATATACATCGTGCCGCATTGTTCGCGCAACCACAATGGGGAGTTCTCCTTCCCGGGTATCACATGCATGATGAGCACCTTGGACTCGATGTCTTGAAGCTCACGTCCATGAACTCGATGTCTTGAAGCTCACGTCAATATTCGGGTCCCTCAACCCCCGCCTTATTCGCTGGCCATCAAATATGTCTAGTATAAACACGCTCGGCCAACCAAGTGTCGACATCAATTGGTCGAAGGGAGCCAAATAGGGAAGTGGATCATCAAAATCCACACGTGTCGGCGATGAAGCAGCGAGGTTTTCATCCTCGTCATCCTGCACCTCGTCTTCCCTCACCTCCTCCTCCACCATCTTCTCCTTCCCTTTCCCTTTGCGGTTTTCTCCCAACGAACGCTTCATGAATGAGAACATATCTTGGACCATCGCCTCTAAACGAGATAGCTTCGCGTCATGCGAGTCCACCATTCAAGCCAACCCGGTGTCGTCCGTCTCCAATCCGATGATCCTAGATTAGGTCTCCCGCGAGCTCACCCCCTTATCCTCCTCTTGCGATCAGAGACAAACACTTGGCTGAGTGCGTCTGTGGACAAAGATGCCTTATTGGCATCAAACTGCAAGTCATGCACTTCTTTAAGCTTTGCCTGAAACGATAAAAAATACGTGATTAGTAAAATAAGTAAATTAAAAAATTATAACGTAATTAAAAAAATTAAACTCTCGGATTACTTATAATCATGGTTGCGATGCTCGGGGACACCTCATTGTCCTTCCCCTTCTTCGTTTGAAGAGCCACATAAGTATCGAGCCTGTGTGGCCTACCCCCAGGGCCACTCCCTGTCCCCTAAAATAAAATAAAGTAAAATTAGTATCGTCCCCTCAAAGTAAAATAATGCAGATTAATATATATCTGTAGTTACAGAAAAAATAAATATTACCAACATCCTATGCTCCACCTCGGCGTAAGACGTCCGGCCGGAGTAGTGCATGTCCATCTCTTTTGCTCGGTTTTCCCTCTCCGATTGGTGAGATGCCAATTGTCGCTCCCTGATCTCATTGTCAACGAACTGTTGCCATTTTGCCAATGAGATTGTCTCCTTCGGTGGGATTCATTCACACATTTGGATAATGGACTCTCGTGTCTTCCCAAAGTACCGGGTCCGCATATTTTGCTTCCACGTCTTGTGTTGCTCCCTTAACTGCTCCAAGACGGAATCGCGTAGCTTTGGATCTAGGTTGAATTGTTCATGTCCAACAAATACAATGTTAGTTGCGAATAAATATAGACATAAATATAAAATGAAATTGAAATCAAAATCAAAATATTCATATAAATACATTACCTGTAATGCCACCCAAACAGCTAACTTGAACTCATATGGCACCTTCTTCCAACTAGTGTACCCCGGGACGATGATCGTCTTTACCAGCTCGAGGGATCTTGCTAATAGCCCCGACTTGTTCTCGATGGCCATCCCCAATTTTCCATATTTGAGGATCTTAGGGGCCGAGGAGCCCTCGTCGCCTCCGTTACCACCGAGCCCAGACGACATCATCATAACCAGGATCATCATCCTCGCCTTAATACCTGTAGGAGACATTTGCTGTAAAAAAATGTTATTAGTACAAATCAAAATGAATTAGAAGAAGACATGCAAATATGTACAATTACTACAAATATAAATGAATTGTTACTTTAAACACCTCAATTCTGAATTCCAAAAAAACAGCATCTAGCTCATAATATGTACAATCACTAAAAAATCGAAACATCCCCACCCCCACCCCTACTGCCCACACACAGGCACATTACACAACAGTGAAAATGATAAAGTGCAAATAAATTAAAAGAATTAAAAATGGATGTTTCAGTACAAATTGGAATATTTATTTCAAATTTAAAAATTGTTTAAAATTCGGGTTATCATCAAAAATGGATTGCTATTCGGTAAGAGCAGCCAAGTCATCCACACTACTATTTAGATGCTTTGGCGCATTTTGGACAATTGACCACGGCTCGTTGTTGATATGCTCCGAGTAAAACACTTAGTTAACCTTTTGAAATGCACAAACAAATGGTTCATCGCTCAAGTGGTCGTTGCTCTTCAACTTAGACAAGTCAACCATGATCAAATTGGTGACAGGATCAACTTTACAAGCATTTTTATCCTCAAATCTTACTTAATCACAGTAAAATGCAACCTCTTTGAAGCTTATATAATACAATTCAAATATATTTCGGATTACACCATAGTAAGTCATTTCAGCTTCAACAAGGTTTTTATCTTTTGCGCTCGCTCGAAAGAAAGTAAGAGCCTTGTATGAAATGCGTGAGTTCTGTACATTTGTACTTTCCTCGTACACTTTAGCACCGAAAATGTGACCGTTCAATCGATGCTTTTTGTACTCTTGTGCCATGAATAAGGGTCCAGTGTCTAGACAAGCAAGCCTTGATGTCACATCACCCGTCTTTAAGAGCTGAGAATATAGATACATTAATTATATTCGTTATAAAATTTGAGTGTAATGTAACATTATATAACGACCATTTTCATTATAATTACCTCTTGTGTCAACCACAACCTAAATTTCCTGTCTGATTTTACCATTGTTTTTCGTCTTTTGAGGCACTTTTGAGCTTGTGCCTTCCTTACTGGTAGATTGGACATATTTAGGTTCATCGCATACTGGACAACGATCGAGATTTTCATAATCCTTTCGGCATAGTATGCAGTCATACACACAAGCATGAATCGATTTATACTTCAATCCCCAACCTTTTAAACTGTTCTTCATAATAGGATAACTATTTGGAAGAGTATTCTCCTTGGGTAGTAAGCCCTTCGCCCATTTCAGAATTCCTGTCATGCTATTGTCAGACAAACCGTACTGCGTCTTCAAACTGTGCAAACCAACCATGGAATGTAAAGTTGTTTGATCTTTCTCACAGCCAGAGTATAACGGTTGGGTCGCCTTAAATTTTAAAATTTGGTAGTCATCATCAAGGTTTATCGTGATATCTTCACGAGCACTTAATCTTTATACATCATTAGTAACCTCATTCTCCCTGCGTCATAAACTCCGTATGCATCATCAACTAAATCCTCTAACATATTATGATCTACGTCATCCCCTTCTACATTTATCCTACTTGTTGAAGGTTGTTGTGAAGACTGGTCGGGGACAAAAGGAACTTTCAATTCACCGTGAAAACTCCAAAATCGATAACTATCTTGCATACCCGATCTTAACAAATGTAGTTCAATTATTTTCCACTCAAACACCTTACCATTCTTACACCTAGAACACGGACACGGAAACTCTTCATCATTATGACATCTCTTTGCGTATTTCACAAATTCATTAGCACCTCTGCGAAACACATCCCCCATTATATTTGTCTCACCCATCCACTCTTTGTATTTTGGATATCCCATCACAACTACCACAACTAATCACCTATTAAAGGTAAGAAGCGTATATTCATGGATTAGTATAAACAAAACTTAGATTTATAGTATGTTTCATTTAATTATATCTTATTTATATTCCATTTTTAAATTTCAAATTAAATTTATAGTAGAAATTTCTATTTCCTCCATCTCCTTTAAAGGGTGAGTGGTCCTATCCCATTCAAGACCGCATTTTTTTGTAATATACTTAACAACTCATGCACATTGTTACGATTTAAGAAAAATTCGGCAGCATATCCCCACAGTTCTCCAAGTACACGACATAGATTGGCAAGTGGGAGTGTTATTTCAGTTGATCAATTGAAATAACAGTCACACTTATCAATCTAGTATATACCCAGAGAACATTAGGATACGACTGCAGAACTTCCTCAAAAAGCAACAACTTTAATCCACTAAGAATATTATTATACCGAAATTATGCAGTCCCAAACTGTCCAAATGGAATAATTCGAGAGATCTAATTACAGGGCTAATTACTCTCGAACGGGTCTAAGGGCTATTGAATGCGTACGCATAAGAACTAGAAGGCTAGTGTTTATGCGCACTATATGTAATTTCAAGTATGTTTCATTTAATTATCATACTATATATATATTATTTGTTATACAAAGTAATTTTTTAAAAAAATTGAAAAATCCCACCTCCATATGGACAATAATCCAGTGATCTTGCCACTTTTAAAATTAACTAACCCAACATCGATCCAATATAATCCAACCGCAATGTCAACAACAAATGTGTATCCCGTACTCCTTCTAATTCATCTACTCAAATAATTATTTTCATCAATTAAACTAACAATTAAAGTATATAATTATTAATTTACTAATTTACAATGAGGGGCAATCCTACTTTCATATATTAATTTACTAAAAAAATTAATAATCAATCAATTCGTTTACAAGGTACACTACTTGCATATGAGGGAAAATATCTAATAAACCAATCAAAATTTAATAAAAAAAATTAACAAGCCCCACCCCCTCCCCATTTCCCCTTGCCCCACCCCCATCCCCCCACCCCACACACACGCACGCACGCACACACACACACACACACACACACACACGTAGCCCCATCCCCCATCACACCCCCCGCATCATTTCCCTGTCTCGTACATACATACAAACACGCACACACATATACACACACGCGCACATACACACACACACATGCATCCCCCTACCCTCCCCCCCCCCCCCCCCCCCCGCGCGCCATCCCTGCCCCCTCCCCCCCACCCACGCCCTTCCCCCACCACACACACACACACACAAATAGTCCACCCCCTCCCCCACCCCCCACTACACAGACACACACACATGAGATTATCCTCGCCCCTTATCTGGAGTAAGAAATATCAAGTATTTAAATTCATTAATAAATAAGGAGTAAGAAATATCAATGTTCATCTGGTATCTCACTCACATGAGATTATCCTCACCCCTCATCTACACTGCACACCTAACGCAATTATTTTAACTAACTAGTTATTCTACCCTCCTAACTAGCCTACCCATTATAATCCAATTTGCTAAACTTCTAGCCCATTTGTGCTAATCATATATTATTTTACTTAATTTCTCACGTACCTACCACAAAAGCGATATGTACTATTCGTATTCATACCGCTACATGGGGAACACAATTATGTACCAGTTATAATTTAGTGTTCACACAATCATTTTAGTAAACTAATACATATAGCACTCTTTTATACGTATATACATAGTATCCCAGAGCTGGCCTACTGGATGCATCCCTAGTATTCTATCAGGCTCCAAATAAATCATGTACCACTCCTGGGCCACCGAGTCAGAATCTCACCACTGATCCCAAATCGTAAACACATAATGTAAGCGTTCATAAACATACATTTTTGGGTTGTAATCATACAACATCACGCCAAACCGGACTTGAAACCATTACATATCCTCTCATACGGATCATGGCCATGCATCAGTACTATTACCTTGGTGAAGCAATCCAACACCTACTGGTCAACGCCAGGGTGAACTTCCCACTATGTGCTACCTTCAATGATAGCATAATAGAGTAGGTATGTTCACATAAGTCACACACACACACACACACACACACACACACACACACACACACACATATATATATAAAGTCAACTAATTGTTCATAGTGTCCCTCATAACACTAGCATGCTAATGTCAAAGTCTATCCCGACTTATCGATTTTAGCCAAGCACTAACTTACTTATTGATTAACTCTCTAACTTCATACTTCAGGCCAATATGTAATTCTACCTAAGCAGTGGCCTAACAATTCCAGAAATCCTAACTCGATTTCATGATTATCAGCCGAGTACGTTCGCCTTATTATACAAATAAGTTCTTACTCAAAATACATCACCGATTAGCCTAAATCACTTACTAGCCTTCCCTTTAAATTTACAGAAGCCTAAATCCATTCCCCGAACCGCATATTCCATTCCGATTTTTAAATGGTCCAAGAAAAACAACATAAGGCAGGGGGGCCATTCAGTCAAATGCGATATGCTAGTAAGCGATTTCACTCCTTTGACACTTCTTTAATGACTACACATGGAACACGTCGTTAATCATCTGCAAACGCTTTAACAGGGAGAGCCTATATGCAACTAGACCTATCCTTTCAATAATCAGGAAAGGCCCCACATATCTCAGTACCAATTTTCCCTTCTTCCCAAATCGCATAACTCCTTTCATGGGAAAAAACCGTAATAACACCTGGTCACTAACCTCAAACTCCAAGGGTCTTCGATCTGCATCTGTATAACTCTTCTGCATGTCCCGAGCTATTCATATACGAATTCAAATTAGCTCGATCCTTATAGAAGTTTCTGCCACCTCTAACCACTAAGATGACTAATGATAAGGTTGGCCATACAATGCCTCAAAAGGCGTAGTGCCTATCACGAACTAGTATAAGTTATTATAGGCGGACTCAACCAGTTTGAGATATTATTTCCAAACACCCCTAATGTCTAGTATGCACATCCTCAGTATATCCTCCAGCATTTGATTAACCCACTCAGTCTTCCGATCTATTTACGGGTGATAGGTCGTACTCAACCCCAACTCAATCCCCATATCCTCCTGGAAACTGTGTCAAAATGGGACACGAAGATATTATCCCGATTGGATATAATATTAATTGGCATCCCATGTAACCTCACTATCTCTGCTATAAAAATCTGGGCATACTACTCCGTCTTATAATCTGTCCGAACTAGTAAGAAGTGGGCTACCTTGGTCAGGCAATCCATAATGATCCATATGGAATCGTGACCCTCAGCGACCTCAGTATCCCCGTGATGAAGTCCATCGAAATGCTCTCTCGATTCCATATTGGAATGTTTAATGAATGCAAAATCCCAACTGGTCTCTGATGGTCTACCTTCACCAACTAATAAGTGGTGCACTAGACAAACTCAACAATGTCCTAATTCATTCTATTCTACTAATATTGTCTCCTTATGTCCTGGTACATCTTATCCTCTTCGAGATGTACTAAAAAATGTAACCCATGAGACTCTGTCATCACTACATATCGTAGGTCCCCATCCTCTAGGAATTTCAATCTCCCATTGAAGCGTAAGCCTCCCTCTGAACTCATCGAGTAAGACTCTTATCCCTCTGCTAGTAACTAGTGCACCTTGTCCTGAAAAAATGAATCCTCTGCCAGCTCTTTCACAACCTACATGATGATCCCAGGTGTGATATTCAAAACTACAATATAAGACCTGGCCACTACATTATGCTACTATAGTTCACTCTACTTCGATTTTAAACCATTGTAAACTACATCGTAGGCCTCTGAATCAATGCATATACCACCACTTTAGCCTTCACTAATTTATAATGGATGTTAAACTTGGATTATTTAATGAATTCTAGCCATCTACATTGCCTCATGTTAAGATCTTTTTGTGCTAATAGATACTACAGGGAGTTGTGATTCGTGAATAGACTGAACTTATCTCCCTCAAGATATCACCTTCATATACTCAAGGTAAAAACCATCATTGCAAGCTTTAAATTATGTGTGGCTTAGGTCCTCTAATAGGGATTAAGATTGTGAGAAGTATAATCTATAGCCCGGTTCTCCTACTGTGATAAACCCTTAAGCCCTTCTAACCAAGCCTCTGTAAAAACAAATTACTCCACTCCTCCCCTAGGTAGCGCACCAGTGCCGAAGTCAATTGATCATTTAGCTCATCAAAATCTAACTCACACTGATCATCCTAAAAAAATGGCACCCCCTTACGAGTCATGTTTATCAATGGGCCCAAAATCTTCAAAAACCCCTTTATGAAAAGACGATAGTAACTATCTAAACCTAGAAAGCTATGAACCTCCATCAGTGTCATGGGCTGGTCCCACTACCTCATCACTGCTATCTTACTCAGGTCCACTGAAATACCCATGTTTGACACAACGTGGACTAAGAACTTCACCTCTCATAACCAAAACCCACATTTCTCGAACTTAGCGTACGAATGATATTCCCTTAATGTTTGGAGAACACTAAGCAAATGCTTCGCGTTCTTGACCTCTGCCCGAGAATAGAATAAAACATCGTATATGAAGACAATAACAAACTGTCCTGGGAAATATCTGAACACCCTATTCAGAAGATCCATAAATATAACTAATGTGTTGGTTAGCCCAAATGGCATAACCCTAAACTCGTATGACCCATAATACATTAGGAATGCGGGCTTAGTAACATCCTTCTCCCTAATACATAGATGATGGTACCCTGATCTTAAGTCAATCATCGAGAAGTATGATGCTCTTTTTAATTGGTCCAACAGGTCATTGATATGGGGAAACCGGTATTTGATTCGAATTATGACTTTGTTTAACTCGCTATTGTCCAAAGAAAGGCTCAGAGACCTATATTTTTTCTTCATAAATAATACGGGAGCATGCGATGATGATGTACTCTTATAGATAAATCTCTGTCCCAAGAGTTGCTGAATTGGATCCCTCAACTCTCACATCTCCACTGGAGCCATACGATAAGGCGCACGTGCTATCGGCTTAGTCCCTAGCACTAAATCAATAAAAAAACTCAATCTCTCAGCTCGACGGTAATCCCGATATCTCCTGAAAAATATCAGCAAACTCCCTCATCACTAGGATCGAATATAATGAGATGACAACTCCCCGTGAGGTTTCCTCCTCAATATAATAGAGGTGTATGCTTGACCCTCCCCTAAAAAGAGGCATCACCACTCAACACATCTCATGTCATGGAATGGGAAACACGATAGTCCTATTAAAATATTCCACCATCACTTTATAACCTATTAAGTGGTCCATATCAAGAATGGCATCCTACCGTATTGTATCCAACACAAGTAAATCGCTGGCCAAACATAGTATCTCTATATTTATACACACCCCTCTACAAGTAGAATGGATAAAGGCCCCCTACCCAATAATGAATCAACACACATAATAATATTATCAGTTGTATCCAAAAAACTGATTGCTCATGAAATTTTAGTAGCAGTAAATGAATATGACACACCCATGTCAAATAAAAACCGACCCATATGCTCATAGATAGGAAACATGCCTTTACAGTTGGTGGCACTTGTGAAACCATAGCATTCTGAACATTGAACGCACATCCATACTATATATATCCCAAATGAAATGGGACCGTTGGAACTGGCGATGCTACAGGCAGTAATAGAAACTGTGGTCATTGTTGGGCTCCCTACTCCTGTCCTCAAGATCGATATGAGCATGTTCGCTGCATACGAACTTGATCTCCACACACGAAGCACCTACCCATAAGAACCCCTTTTTATGGCCCTATTGGCCATGTCAGGGCTAACCTGGTCTCTAGGCCTTATGGCCTAGGCCCTGATGGCCACCCCCATTGTTCCCTTAGCCATGCTATCCTTGAGGAACACGTTGTTGGCACCAATGGATCTGACTAAACCCACTGCTTCCTCATTAAAATTCTCCATATCTGAATATGTTAGACAGATCCCCCCGCTGGGTATCCCACTCATGTTCTATGCCCTGCTTCTACTGTGGTGCCCCACTGGCACTGATACCTCTGGTCTTGCCCTGCTGGATAGAATAAAAAACATTCTTCTCTTCTTTCAGATGGAAGCAGTGATCCTAGTAGTGTAGAAGTACATTATTTATGACGTGAGCATAAGTCTTTAATGTTATATTACCTAACATATGATATCAGATCCTCCATATGATTCCATTAGTGAACTTCAGTGCCTTCTTCTCATCCGTATTCACCTTATCTTCCAAGAAATTTGCCAAGCGGGTGAATTCCTCTTCGTATTCGGTCACTGTTCATATCTTCTGTGAAAGATATATAAATTTCTTCCTTATCTGCATCTGGATGGCTTATTGTAAGAACTTATGGTCAAACCGCACCTAAAACTCCCTGATAGTCATGGTATCTCTCTCCTTGAATGTGGTGATTGACTCCCACCACTACAATGCTCCTCCCACAAGCTTAAAGGTAGCCAGAATCTAATTTTAACTATCACTGCACTCAACCATTCATAGATGTCATTGGATGTCTTTTTTCCATTGGCTGAAAGGAACAACAACCGTTCTCCCTTATAACTCTAGCACATGAACATTTAGAAAGGCCTTTCTAAATCTTTCCCACATTAACAACACTAGGTGGGCTTTGATGACTGGTGCCATTGGTTGTTATGGCTGAGCCTATGAAAACTACTGCGTTGTGGAAGTCATCGTGGAATTAACCTCCTGTGCAATAATGGTGGCAACCTCAGTAGTTGTAATTATCACTTGAGCAACCAGGGGCTCTGGATGTGTCTCTCCTCCCATTGCCCTCCTAGCGTCTGAGTTGGTCATTCTCTCCTATTTGGCATTTGAAACCAAAATGTATTTACATTAGATCACAAGTAAATATAACAAGATAGAGGAAGAACGTAAATGTGAAAATATGAATACATCAATCCTAATCATAGGTCTTTATATCAAAGGATGCCATGGTAGACACATAATGAAGTCGCATATAACACCTCTTGTTTCTGGGAATATTTTAACTTACACGTGTGATCGTAATTTAATTAATTTAGGAAATAGAATGAATTGAATAAATGTTAATTAGAAAATATTGAATTAATATTTATGTTTTATTATATTTACTTACGTGATAAGTAAATAAAAATGTATTATTTTATATTACGTTATAAGTTAGTAAAATCCACGGGTTGACGGTATCTCATTCGGGACACTAATGAGATGTGAAACCTATGATAGATGACTCGGATGGTGATTTCTAGTGCACAGATGATCCAAAATGGGTTGAGATAGTAAGAAAAAGGTAATTGGGGGTTGTAATCGGGTTCGGAGGACTTTTTAGGCTAAACGGGACCCGTATGGGGGTATTTTGGTCATTTTAATGTTAGGATTTAACCTTTTTTGGTATTACGGGGATATTTATGGATTTAAGATGAGTAAGGAATTCATTCCATCATTCTAAGATACCTAGGCTTGAGAGAGAGGTAAAAAGAGAAGGGAGACTAAAGAAAGAAATAAAAAAGGCAATCCGGAGAGGAGATTAGGGAAATTTTCGGGGTAGGGTTCTTGTACAAGAAAGATTTACAAAGAAAGCTTTCAAACTCTATAATTATCTAATGGAATTTTATATACCTTCTTTGATATTTTATGCTGTTTTAGTTCATATCTTAGTTGGTGGAGCAAATATGATTTTTGGGTGGGGTTCACATGATAAAAATAGGATTTTTTGATATGAATCAATGAAAATTAAAATAATTTATGTTTTACATGAGATATGATATTGGTTCATATATAAAAGATGTGACCTTGAATAAATTGTGAGATTTATTCATAGAAAAGATGTGATCTTGAATGGTTCTTGTGAGAATTAAAGAAACCTTAAAATTGAATTAAGAAAATTGATGAATCTGACAGAAATTTTGACATCACTTAAAATGCATGCCACTTTATTTTTACTTTGAATTATACTATTACCCAAAATTAAAAGAAAGCTATGTATCTTATATTTCTAATTAGCCTTATATCGGGTCATTTGGACATCTGTGGAGGGAGTAATAGCCATTTTAGTAAAAGCTGTTTAATCTATTAGAATATCTGAGTTTTGCAAATTTTGAGGTCACTTAAAATGCATGCCACTATATTTGTACTTTGAATTATAGTATGAGACATAGTTGTAAATAAAGGTATGGATCTTATCTTTCCAATGAGATTTGAATCAATTCATTATAACTTCTGTGGAGGGAGAAATAGTCATTTTAGTAAATGGTGTTTAATCTATCAGAATATTAAAATTGTGCGAATTTGCGATTTGAAGAGTTCTAATGGGATAAGGACTCTTATATTTTTACCTATTTAAAGGGAGCTCGTGGGAGGGATTTTTGAAATGTATATTAACTTATTAACAAGATACTTTGGAAGTGTCATAGGCTAACTGGGGATAGATTCCGTGTCAAGAAATACGTGACTAAGTGAGTAAATGATCACGGGTGCAAATCTAGAAACCGGGTTAGATTTTTTGGATCGCTAGTCTAAGTGATAGGGTAGAATAGCATGGTGGCGAAAAGCATGAAATTAAATAATTTTGTATAATTAAATGAATACTTGAGAAATCGAGAGTCAAGCTAGACTTGGGATTTTTGGTCTAGTTTTACGAGTGATATATGCATGATTAGCCAGTTATGTATATATGTATATGTATTGAGTGAAATAGTATATAGATAGATAGATAGATAGATAGATAGATAGATAGATAGATAGATAGATAGAGAGAGAGAGAGAGAGAGAGAGAGAGAGAGAGAGAGAGAGGCTCATATGCACATTAAGTTTGCACACTAAGTTTGCATATTATTTTTTTTAAATAGTAAAAAATATATTTTTGAGATGATTTTTTTCGTGTGATATTTAAACATTTCAGGGAACCCATATAAAAAAATTTAGCTCAAAAAACGTTTTTTGCTATTTTTAAAAAATCGGTCAAACTTTCACTACTTTTAAGCCATTTAAAAGCTTAGAAAGTTTGACCAATTTTTTAAAAATAGCAAAAAAAAAACTTTGAGCTCAATTATTTTATATGGATTCGTTAAAATGTTTAAATATTATATAAAAAAAATCAACTCAAAAATACTTTTTTAGTATTTAAAAAAATTGGTGTGCGCCAGTACATGTGCAAACTTAGTGTGCACAAGAGCCTGCCTCTCTCTCTCTCTCTCCTTATATATATATATATATATATATATATATATATATATATATATATATATATATATATATATATATATCTGTGTGTGTGTGTGTGTGTGTGTGTGTGTCTGTGTCTGTGATTGATATATGTGAAACCTACCTACTCTAGGGATGTTAATGGTGGAGGTTGTGCATAGTGGATGACCCACCCTGGCGTGTGGAACAACATGTGTTGGATCGGTTCCCCAGGTCATAGGTATGTCGCACGACCACTATATGTGAGTCTAAAGGCTAGTTGGGTAATGTGGTAAGGTTATAACCCACGAAACTATTACTATGATCGTTTACGTTTTGGGTTCGGTGACGAGAGTTTGACCTGGTGGCCCAAGTGTGGTATATGATGTCCCATAAGCCTTATAGCATGCTAGATAATGCATCCGCAATGTAATGCTTTTGAGGATTGTGGTTATATGTATATAGCAACTGATATATATGTATATGTGTGAGATGTGATATAAGTATAGGTATATCAGTGTCATAAATATATATAGGTGAATAGAATAAATGTGTGAATATTAAATTAATAACTGGAGTGAAGTTATTGGTATCAGATAACAATGAGAACTAAAATGATTTGGCTTATGTCTAGCTAAATAGAATTAAAACAAAGAATAAATACGTGTGAGATGGCTTTGCTAGAAGGTTAGGCAGGGTAGCATAACTAGCATGTTTAAAATACATGCGTTACGTGCTCACTATAGATGAAGGGTGAGGATGATCGCATGTGAGTGTCTCACCCGTTTAAATATGAAAGATTGGATTGCATACTTATCATTATATTTTAAACATTCGTAAAATATTTTCAAAAGGTTTTCAGCTCTAACCCGTATCAAATTATTTTAAAAACCTTTAGGTGCCTAGCCACATGGACGCCAAGCATGATTATTCCATCTAATCTGACGATACTTCAACAACTGTGGATGATTGCAGGGATTTATTAGCTGAATCTATATTTGAGTTCTATATAGGATTCCATTAAATTTTTATTAAGGATGTCAGCTAGTATCAAACATTTACTTATTTAGTCTTCATTTTATTTTAGTTGTGATGGATTATTATTTAGAATTTTCACCGAGTGTTTATTCGATCATATGGATTATTATATTATTGTAGCAAGATGTTGTTATTTGTGGTTCATGGTGAATGTGTGGTTTATTTAATTGGAATGGTTTGTGGTTAAAGGGATTTATTATAGCAATTTAATAAGTTTTAAAATTCGACACTGGGCTGAATAAGTTATTAGTAATTAAAGTGATTTTCAACAATAATGCTAATAATGAGCAGAGACTGAGATTCTTGTTTTATTTTAGTAGAGGACATATCTCATGTTATTAAAACAAGGTGGGGTATCATAGATGGTATCAGAGCATCATGTTCTAGTGTCCTTACGATTTGTGCAAACTTACAACATTTTTAGCTTTGCTTTTTCTTTGATATAGAGGCATATGCTTAGGACCATTGATTCATATTACGCTTTTTCATTATCCTATTATTTTGTATAATTGAATGGAATCTTATACGAGTTCGGGCTAGTTTCAGATGTCGAACAGGAGAAAATGACCAACTAGGGATGCAAGGAGGGACACAGGAGGAGAGGCTCGGCTGGAGCAATAGACAATTCAGTGGATGGTAACCGCAGCAGAGGTCGCCACTATTACTGCTTAGGACGTTAATGCTGTGATGAACCCTATGGTGCAGTAGTTTCCCAAGTACCACCACAGTACACAATGGCGCAAAATTAGGCTCACCCAGTGCAGTCAGTATGGGAGAGAGTCAAAGGGGACTTTCAAAAAGACTATCCACTGAAGTTTTAGGAAAATGTGGATGTTGTATTAGCTAACCAATAGAAGAAGGACATCCAAAGGAATTTTCCTATGGTTGAGTGTAGTGACACTTCGAAACAAATTTTAGCGACTTTTATGCTCGTGAGAGCATGGTTGTAATGGTAGGAGTCAGTCACCGCATCTAAGGAGGGAGAGACCATGATTATTGGGGAATTTTGGGTACGGTTCTATCGCAAATTCTTTCCATATTTTATTCAAACACAAATGTAGAGGAGGTTCTTAAACTCATCGAAGGATGGCTGGAGAGTGGCCTATTATGAGGAAGAATTCAGTCGTTTAGAAAACTTCATGTTTGAAGAGGTGGACACAAAGGAGAAAAGGTTCCTTAAGTTTATTGATGAACTCACGTGGAGGATTCACCAAAACTTATTGGGAAATTTGACATTGATGACTTTTGGATTTACTCATTGTAGAGAGTAGTGATATTCAAGTATAATGCTATCATGGGTATGGACTAGTTAGCAGTATTTTGAGAGATGGTGGACAATTTTAGTAAAGCTATCATGTTCATTGTTCCAAGGAAGGATGGGTTATTTTTATGATGTCTCGTCTTGAAATAGGGTCGAGCTCGTGTTTATATTATATTATACATGAGACTTAAGAGACCACTATTTTCTCATTGTATCCGATCTCTGTGCATAGGAACTTTACTGATGTTATTCGTCAAAATCTGGGTTACCGTCGAGCTGAGAGATTGGTATCACTACTTATTTAGCATAGGGGTACTTTGTTATAATTAAAGCACCATAGTTTATGACTCCTTTAGAGATGTGGTAGTTGATGATTATACTTATATGTATAGGGAAAGAATTTCTAATGTCCTGGTTATGTGCTTTGGGCCTACGAATCTTGATGCCCAACAATGTTAGGTGTTTATCGAGGGGTTATTTTTTTGGATTTCTCCTACGATACGTCCCACGCATGAACCCCATTGAGGGTCGAGAGTTGTGATACATGTTAGGCGCTAGGTTACGGGTTTAGTACTTTAGTTACTACACTTGTATGCAGATAACACTTTGAGCTAAGAGCTATTATTACAATTTAAGGCATGTGGATCTAGGTAGTGCAGTGTAGAAAGAACTGTGGAATATTTGCACCACTAATTAATTAGTGGGGCAATCTCAGGAATAATTCAGTTGCAATTAATAGAGTGATCGAGTATACCCCATTGTATAGCCACGTGGAGCATGCGAGCCCAATTTTGTTATATATATATATATATATATATATATATATATATATGTGTGTGTGTGTGTGTGTGTGTGTGTGTGTGTGTGTGTGTGTGTGTGTGTGTGTGCTACGTCTATTATAATTGTGCAGATATACACGAGATATAGGGCACCCTTGTTAGTTTGATTTTAGTATCATTCAAGATAAGGGAACGTGGGAATAAATGTGTTGAGTCATATTCTTATAGGGAAGTTATAAATAGAGTTAGAATATTAATATGGACTAAACTTCATTAGAAGGAGGAAGATAGTCCGGATGTATATAGCAACAAGAGCTATCACACTTGAGATGAGTTGAAAAACTATGAAGACATAAGCTAGGGATCTCTCTTGCCAAGTTAGGATCCAACATATTTGGGAAATAAAGCGGAGTCATACTCAGTCAAGTTTTGATGGTGGATTGCCCAGAAATAGTATGTTGATTTCACCAAATGATAAGGACTCGGTAAGTACACAGTTTTGGAACAGATACATGGGTTACGGTTTGCGTATACCCCAAAAAAAAGGAGTAAGATATACCACATGATATGGAGTATAAAGTGTTTGGATCGGTGCGAAGCGAGACATAGAGAAGTGGTCTCTAGGAGCACCACTAATTAGATGAAAAAATTGATTGATCCTAGGTAATCAGTTAAAGTTCCACTATAATTGGTGGTTTTAATAAGGGACTATATAGGTAGACTCATGGAGGTCACTGTTGGGTTACCAACGTCAAGAAGGGTTAAAATTCCCTTTGTGTTTGTGGAATTGGTTAACTTACATGGAGCAGTTATTGTTATTTTGGGTAAATTTCACCATAGGGTAATGTGCCCCACATTCTATTGAAGGAAGGGAATGAACCGACATAAGGTGTCTCCCAATGTTGTTGTGGATTAAGAGGAGATTCTTATGGCCCACCTCTAGTTGGGTTATCAGGGATTAGTGGGGGACGGAGTTGCATTTGACCAAGGCGTATAACCCGTAGACTGATAGGTAGATGGGATGGGTGATTAGAATGTTAGAGGATATCCTAGAGATGCATATCCTGGATTTCTAGGGTGATTGTGAGGTGTAATTACCTCTAGTAGAGTTACATGCTCGTACCCGTTTATTATTTGATGTGGCATCTTTTAGGCTTTCTATGGGAGACTTTGTCATTTGCCTTTTGGTTGGTTAGAGGTAGGGGATAACAATCTTTGCGGATCGAACATAATTCAGAGGCCATTGGTATGGATTGAGTTAATCAGAAATTATTTCTTATAATTTAGGAACGTCATAAGAGTTATGATGTGTTAAAATGAAGTTTTTGAAGACTAACGTGAATGGTCAGGTGTTATTGCGAGTGTATCCCGTAAATGGAGCTATATGGTTTAGTAAGAAGTCAAGTTAGCACCTAGGAAAGCGGGGCCTTTCCTCATTATTGATATGATAGAGCTAGTGGTGTATAGGCTCATCTTATTGGAATATTTAATGGGTCCATGATGTGTTTTAATTTGAACTAGACTATGATCCATAGATGAAAGAAAGGTATGGATTTTTATCTTTCCAGTGAGCTCTATATTAGGTCATTTGAACTTTTGTGGAGGGAGTAATAGCCGTTTCAAGAAAAAGTGTTTAATCTGTCAGAATATCTAAATTTTGTTAATTTTAACATCATTTCAAATGCATGCCATTTCATCCATACTTTGAATTAGACTATTATCCATATATATAAATAAAGGTATGTATCTTATCTTTCCAGTGATATTTGAATCAAGTCATTTGGACTTCTGCGAAGGGATAAATAACCATTTTAGTAAAAGATATTTAATCTGTGAGAATATTAAAGTTGTGCAAATTTGTATTTTATAAGAGTTCTAATGGGATAAGGACCCGTATATTTTTACCTATGTAAAGGTATCTCATGGGAGTAATTTTTAAAAATCATATTAACTTATTACTAAGAGACTTAGGAAGTGTGGCACGCTAACTGATGATGTATTCCGTGTAAGGACATATGTAACTAAGCGAGTAAATGATGATGGGTGGAAATCGGGAAATCAAATTAGGATTTCGGGATGGCTAGGATAAGCTCTAGGGTACAATAGCATGGTGGCCATTAAGATGAAATTAAAAAATCTATTATAATTAAGCAAATAATTGATAAATCGGCAGTCAGGATAGACTCGGGATTTGTGGGTTAGTGCTACGAGTGATATATACAGGATTAGACGGATATGTATGCGTACACACATAAACACAAACACACACGCATATATATATATATATATATATATATATATATATATATATATATATATATATATATATATATATATATATATATATATATGCGTGTATGTGTGTGTGCGCACGTGTGTGATTGATATATGTGAAACATACCTATGCTAGAGATGTTATCTATGCAAGTTGTGCATAGTGGATGACCCATATTGGCGTGTGGACCAATAGGTGTTGGGTTGGTTCCACATGGCATAGGTATGTCGCACGACCATTGTATGTGAGAAGAGCCTAGTGGGGGTAATGTGGTATGGTTATAACCCACGGATGTATATGATCACCTCCAATTTTACGTTTACGTTTTGAGTTCGGTGGCGAGATTTCGAGCCGATGGCCCATATGTGGTATGTGATGTCTATGGAGCCAAATAGTAGACTAGAGAATGCATCTGCGATGTAAAGCTCTGGTGATTGTGGTTATACGTATATAGCGATCAATATGTATGTATATGTATGAGATGTAATATAATTATACGTATGTAAGTGTGATAAATATATATGAGTGAACAGAATAAATGTGTGAATATTAAATTAATAATTGGAGTGAAGTTATTGGTATTAGACAATGATGAGCGCTAAAATAATTTAGCATATGTATAGCTAAATAAGAATTGAGTAAAGAATATATACGTGTGACACAACTTGGGTTGAAGGTAATTGTATGGGGATAAGGTAAACTTTAGTACTATTTTGGTCGGGTAGCATAACTAGGGTGTTCAAAATATGAAAGATTGCAATTTTTTATTATAGATGAGGGGTGAGGAAGATCGCATGAGAGTGCATCACCAGTTTGAATATGAAAGATTGCAATACATATTTTTCATTGTATTTTAAACACCTGCAAAATATTTTGAAAAGATTTTAGGCTCTAACCCGTAATATAATATTCTCAAGACTTTTAGGTGCCCATCCACAGAGAGGCCATGCATGATTATTTATTCTGATTAGACAATGTTACAACAATTATGAATGCTTGTATGGATTGATTAGTTGCATTTATCTTTGATTTTTAGATACGATTCCATTTAGTTGTTATTCGGGCATGTTGTACAGTATCGGACATTTACTCATTCGGTCTTTATTTTACTTCAGTTGTGATGGAGTATTGTTTTGGATTTGTACTGAGTGTTTATTTGGTCATATGGATTATTATATTATTGCAGCATGGAGTTGTTATTCGTGGTTCATGGTGAATGTGTAGATAATTTAATTAGAATGGTTTTTGGTGCATGAGATTTTATTATTGAAATTTAATAAGTTTTAAAATTTAACAGTGGGCTTAATAAGTTATTTGTAATCAAAGTAGTTTTTGATAGTGATGCTAAGAATGAACCAGACTAAGAAACCTTTTTTATTTTAGTAGAGGACTAATCACCCATTATTAGAAAAGGAGGCGTGTCACATCATACAGCTTCTAAGGGCACTAGAACCTAATGCTCTAAAACCATATGCGGCACCTCCCCCCCCCCCCCCATTGTAATATAAGTTGATAAGAACATTATTAAATTAAATGGGAATCATATTTGATATCATTCTTTTCGTCACTGTTAAAAACAAATTAATTAAACTAATAACATATTAAATCTGGTGCCAAAATTTTAAAACTTATTAACATGCTTCATTAAACAATTCAACCATAAAAAATAAACATCCACCGTAACAGATGAAGAGAGTACTGATAGAATAAATAAATAAATCGAATAAACTCTCGGTAGAAACCAAATACAATAATCTAAATGATAAATGAGATACGGTAAACAAATGCTAATAATAAAGTTGTTCAATTGCAGGAGACATACCTAAGAGAAATACTGGAATAATATCATAACAAGATATAATGGAAAGAGGCGTATAAAAAAATCCTGCATACATCCACATCTGCTACAGCATCATCTGACTAGAATGAAAAGCTATCCTTAGCGACCCTCTGACTGAGCTCGTAAAAGGTTTCGAAAATATTTTTGATATGGGTCAACACCCAAAACATTTTAAAAATAGTTTCAAGCATTTAAATGCATTAATGAATAAGAAGCAAGATATATCCATGTTCATCGGATGTCGCACTCATATTAGTTTATTCTCACCCCTCATCTACAGTGCACACCTAAAACGTTTATTTAAATTACTTAGTTATGCTACCCTGCCTAACTAGTATAGTCATTGTTAACATGATTCAATCCGCTAAACTTTGAGCCCATTCATGGGACTCGTATATTACTTTACTTAATTTATCACGTAACTACCAAAAAAGCAATATGTAGTATTTGTATTCATACTACTACCTAGGTAACGTAACTATACACTAGTTATAATTTAGTGTTCACACAATCATTTAAGTAAACTTATACATATAATGCGCTTATGTATGTATATATATATATATATATACAGTCCTGCTCTTGTGCGGACTAGTCCGCATTTTAAAAGTGTGGACCGGACATGTGTCACCTGGCAGTGAGCCCAGAAAAGAGAGAGAGTGTGCCTACAATTTAAGCGATGATTTTTAGGCGCACCGTTAGGTGACACATGTCCGGTCCCCATTCTTAAAATGCGGACTAGTCCGCACAAGAGCATTATTATATATATATATATATATATATATATATATATATATATATATATATATATATATATATATATATATATAGGGAGAGGTTCAGAAGTGAACCTAAAAGATGAATTTTTTAATGAACCTTAACAAAATAACACCTTGAAACTCAATTAATTTTAATTTCTATGTTGTAATTGGTCCGCGCCACCGGTAACGGACATGTGTGTCGATCGATCCCCAACCACCCCGATCGCCCCCCAACCCCACCCCAAACCCCATGGCAACCTTGTGCCATAAGGGATGCCATGGTGATGGTGGTGGTTGGGGTTGGGGGGGGGTCAATCAAAATGCATGTTTGTTGCCGCTGGCGCGGACCAATTACAACATAGAGATTAAAATTAATGAGTTGTTAGGTGCTATTTTGTTAAGGTTTATTAAAAATTTCATCTTTTAGGTTCACTTGTGAACCTCTCCCTCTCTCTCTCTCTCTCTCTCTCTCTCTCTCTCTCTCTATCTATCTATCTATCTATATATATATATATATTACTAGAGCTAGCCTCCAGAACACTTCCCTAGTATGCTATCAGGCTCTAAATACATCACGTACCACTTGTGGGCCACCAGGTCTGAATCTTACCACCGATCCAAAATAGGGAACACATAATGGAGGCGGTCATAAACATACATCTGTGGGTTGTAACCATACCACATCACTCCCTATCTGATTCGAAACCATCACATAACCTCTCTCACAGGTCTTGGTCATTCAATAGTAGTATGACCTTGGGGAAATGATCTAACACATGTTGGTCAATGTCGGGGGTGAACCACCCGCTATGCGCAACCTCCAATGATAGCGGGTATGTTCACATAATTCAAGCGAGCGCGCGCACACACACACACACACACACACACACACACACACACACATATATATATATATATATATATATATATATAAAGTCTACTAACCGTGCATAATGTCTCTCATTGCACTAGCCTACCAATCCCAAAGTCTATCCCGACTTCCCGATTTTAGCTAAGTATTGACTTCCTTGTTGATTAACTCTCTAACTTCATATTTATGGACAATAATATATATATATATATATATATATATATATTATATATATATATATATATATATATATATATATAAAGTCTACTAACCGTGCATAATGTCTCTCATTGCACTAGCCTACCAATCCCAAAGTCTATCCCGACTTCCCGATTTTAGCTAAGTATTGACTTCCTTATTGATTAACTCTCTAACTTCATATTTATGGACAATAAGTTATTTTTACCTAAACACTAACCTAATCATTCTCGAAATCCTAAACTAATTTCACAATTATCACCCGACTATGTTCACCCAATTATACTCATAATTTCTTACCCGGACTTCATTCGCGATTAGTCGAAGGCACTTACTAACGTTCACTATGAATTTCCAAAAGCCTAACTCCATTCCCCGGACCATATATTCCATGCCGATCCTTAAATGGCCCAAGAAAAAAACATAAGTTAAAGGGGGGCAACCAGTAAAATCGAACATGTTCGATTTGTTAGGCCGAATCGATTTGGTCAGCGAACACGTTCGATTTGTTAGGCCGCCAGAATGAACTTTAGACGGGATTTTTCCTTTTCCATTCACCCATAGCAGTTCTAAACTTCATGAAACCCCAAATATGAATTCCAATCCATTACCAACCATAATTCAACAAGTTTTTACTTAAAAAATATCCCAAATAACATCTAATTGATTTAATCGGCAAATTTATATCAAGAACCATGCATTGTTAAAACCCAAATCTCAAGATTCAAGCTTTTCTTTATTATATCCATCAAGAAGCTATCTTTTTCATTATAATCACTTCAGATTGATCATATTATCATAATTAGATTCATCTTCTACTAATTACTTTATTCAAATCCCAATTTTGTATAGTTCTCCTAACCCAAAATGGTATTTTTCGTACACCAATTTTTATAAATACTTGAAACTACATAAATCATTAAAGAAAGTTAAATACTTTCCTTGAGAGTGATGGATTTCTAGAATTTCTCTGCTTGAATTCCTTTAGTGTCAATGATCTTCAACCCGAAAGAACTTGATCTTCACCTTAGATCCTTTTCTCTTCACTTATCTCTCTTCTCTAAAAATCCTAGCCTCTGTGGTGGATGGATATCTTCATTTTGTATCCGCCTTAATTAAATATAAATCTAAAATAACCTAATCCAAAAATTGAGTCACCCCTAATATGTAAAATGACTCGAATACCCTTTTATGACTCGTGTTTAGCTTAGAAAGTCCCTGGAACTCAATTGTAACCTCTGAGTACCTATTTCAGACTATTTTGACCAATTTCGAACCATTGGTGCACTCAAAATTTCTTCCTGAGTTATTTAACATTGATTTCCATCTCATGTCTGACACAAATCTATCCGCATGTCTCAAACGAGATACCCATAAACTCATCGCTTTAACTCACTTACGACGTAATATAATGTAATATTTTTTCATTTACCTATCACACAAGAAAATATAAATATATTATATATATATATATATATATATATATATATATATATATATATATATATATATATATATATATATATATATATATATATATATATATATATATATATATATTAATCCTTTTATTCTCTAAATAATTTCATTTAAGTCACTTTTTTCTCGGTTTAATTAAATTTATGAGTACAGATGTAATTTAAAATGCTTTAAAAATACGGGGTGCTACATCTAGTCTTATTGCAGTTAAATACATGAGAATTCTCACAAGACTTATATAAATAGTAGTGTGGGTACCCGAAATTATAATGATGGGCCTGGACTAGTAGCCCGATTGTAACGGCCCAAAGTCCAGACCCCCATGTCTTAACCAGTTATGATTTAATCTTCTCACATGTTCCCATTAAGAGGGGTTCTAGGAGAAGATGGAAAAAGTGGGGGAGTCCAACACCCCCCACTCCCTGAAATGGACATGTATATAATAAACCCTAGGTCCGGGGAAAAGGACACACTGTATTCTCTGTAATCACTCTCCGGAGTATATATAAATAATACTGACTGCACCACCATGGACGTAGGCACCTTTGCTGAACCACGTACATCTTTTGTTGTGTGATTGGAATTTTGTACTCCTTATCCTCCTTGGTGATTGTGCTTCTCTTATCTCTTTGTACTGAATAATACTTGTCACCGCAATTAGCACCGTCTGTGGGAAGTGTTTATCTTCCCTGAGAAAGTCCACACCCAGAAAGGAGTTCGAAATGTCTGGACACGGTAGTAATGCTCCCCAGATAGGAGATATCCAAGAACCACCCGCTTCTCGCCGGATTAGATCCGAAGTTCGGTGTTTAGATCAGAGGGCTCGCCTAGAAAGGCAAGCCTCAAAAGAAAGCCAAGGACCAGCGAGGTCCACACAAATATCCAGGTTGATTGATGCATATGAGGTGAGGCTCCACGAGCAGAGGGAGTCCTCTCGCAAGCATGAAGCCGAGAATGCTCGCCTTAAAAGAAGATTAGAAAGAATGGAGAGAGAACTACATTATGGAACCAAAAGACGTCCATACTGCACTCCTAACCCTCGGGAGAGCAAGTCTCGCAGCCGAGGAAGGATCCCCAAGCGCGGATCCCATAAAGCTGAGGAAAACGAGTCAGAGGATGACCTGCTCGAGCAACTGCGACTAACTCGGAATCACAGGAGCCCAGATCGTAGCAACGAAAACATACGAAGTTTGGTCCGAAGAGAGATGGACTAACACCCTACACATCACGGCACCAGATCGACCCGAAAACTCGCTAGGCGAGCTCTCAAAACTCAGATGAAATCACCTTTCTCGAGGGAAATAGAAGAATAAGAATCCCCAAAGAAGTTTGATATTCCAAGGTTTAAGATTTATAATGGTAAGACTGATCCCATTGATCACGTCAGGAAGTACCGACAGGCCATGACTCTCTGGAATAATAGAGACGCACTAATTTGCTAAATTTTTCCCCCGAGCCTGCATGACGTGGCGTAAAAATGGTTAAAAAGTCTCCCCCACCGGTCCATCAGGAGTTTCAAGTCCCTCGTTGAGCCCTTTACGGCCCGGTTCATTACTAGTAGCTCCCATCCCAAAAGGATGGATGCTTTGCTGACAATGAAAAAGATGCCTCAAGAGACCTTCCGAGACTACGCGAAGAGGTACTAGGAGTTATTCAATGAGGTCGAGGACTGCTCGGAGCAAGTGGAAGTGGCCTCTTTTAAAATTGGGCTACCCAGCTCTTCCCTTTTGTACCAGTCCTTGACGAAGAAGGAATCCATGACCATCGATGACCTAATGGCCCGCATCGAGAAGTATGCCAAGGTAGAAGATGTCACCCGCCTCAGCACAGGGGAAATTGGTCGAGCTAAGCTCGCTACCAAGGGCAGTGACAAAACTGATAACCAGAAGAAAGGAAAAAAGAACGGGGGAAAAAATGGCTCCAAGAACGGAGGCAACACTGATGTGTCAAAAGCATTTCAGGAGGTCAACACCGTCTTCAGAGAACTAATTTACAAAATTCTCACAAAAATCAAAGATGAGCCATTTATCAAGTGGCCCAGGAAGATGGGAGGAGATCCTTCAAAAAGAAATAACGCGCTGAGATGCACTTTTCACAAAGAAGGAGGACATAAGACTGAGCATTGGAAGGCTCTTAAGTCCCACCTCGAAGAGCTGGCCTAATCCAGGCATCTGAACGAATTCGTGGACAAAAGGGCATAGAAGGTTGATCCCATAAAGAAGCCAGACCTGACAATGTGATCGAAGACGATACCGACCATGAATTGACAGTAATCCATGGGGCATCTGACGCAAAATAGATTCAAGGAAATTCATCCCGAATGGAGGTGAAAAAGCTTATGGCGGTGATGCAAGCTTTTCAGATCGATCCAGCAAAAACACAGTCAGGAAAGCGTCGGCGAGCAGATGACGTCGACTATAGTAAGCATATCGTATTTACGAATGAAGATCTGGTGGGAGTGAGAACCCCACATCGTGATGCTTTAATTGTTACTCTCAAGATAGCGAACTATGACGTCGACAAATTGCTCATCGACCAAGGGAGCTCGTCCGAGGTGATGTACCTTGACCTATTCAAAAAATTGAAATTAAGCATTGCCGACCTAAAGGAAGCTACTGTCCCTTTGGTTGGCTTCTTTGGAAAGATGACTATGCCCTTGGGAAAGATCGTGCTGCCAGTAAGGGTAGCAAATGTTTCTAAAATGATCGTATTTCTGGTGGTCGACATTGACTCGCCATACCAGGCTATCCTCAACCGAGGATGGCTACATGAAATGAAGGCAGTTTCCTCAACCTACCCCCAGAAGCTCAAGTATGTGACCGAGTGAGTAGTAATGGAGATCCGTGGCAATCAAGCGATGGCAAGAAGATGCTTCATAGCGGCCATCCGCCCAAAACCATAAACGAAGGCCGACAAGCCCAGCGAAAGAGTTGAAGAATAAGAAGGTCTGATACCTTTGAAATAGCAATTAAAGTACAGAAGACCCGGAGTAGAGGAGACTAGGCTCCTCCCCTCCGAACGGGTCATCGAGGACCTTGAGGAAGTCGCAGCTAGAAATAGCGACGACAGCAGGATTTTCTTGATTAGAGCTTCTCTCACAGATCAGGAGAAGAAGGAATTGATGACCCAGCTAAGGAACAATATAGACATCTTTGCATGGGATCCATATGAACTACCTGTAATTGATCCTAGTATGGTCTGTCATCAGCTGCATGTCGATCCCACCTTCAGACCAATCGCGCAGAAGGCACGGCGAACTGCACCAGAGAAGGCAAAAGCCGTGGAAAAAGAAGTGGAAAAACTGATGGATGCAGGATCCATAAGGGAGGTAGAATTCCCCAAATGGTTATCCAACCCAGTAGTAGTTCCAAAAAGCAACGGGAAGTGGAGAGTTTGCATCGACTTCACTGACCTCAACAGAGCGTGTCTTACAGACAGTTTCCCCCTCCCAAAAATTGATCAACTGGTAGATGCCACTGCAACTCACGAGAGAATGAGTTTTCTGGACACTTACTCAGGGTATCATCAGATCCCTCTGTATACCCCAGACCAAGACAAAACAACACTACTACAAGGTCATGCCCTTCAGGCTCAAAAACGCAGGGGCAACCTACCAGCGGCTGGTCACCAAGATGTTCAAGGACCAGATGGGAGACACCATGGAGGTCTACATTGATGACATGCTCGTTAAAAGAAAGAAGAAAAAAGACCACCTCTCAGACCTATCAAGCACCTTCAAAATCCTCAGGAAGTACCAAATGAAACTTAATGCGAGCAAATGTTCTTTCGGTGCCCAGTCAGGAAAATTTCTTGGGTACTTGGTTAGTAAGAGAGGCATCGAGGCTAACCCAGACCAGATCGATGCAATAAATAGGGTACAACCTCCTCGAACAATTCGATACGTACAGAAACTCAGTGGTATGCTCGCTGCCTTAAACCACTTTATCTCTAAGTCCTCTGAGAAGTGCAAGCCTTTCTTCCAGCTTCTAAAGAAAACAAAACGGTAGAATGGAACCAAGATTGCTCGCGGGCATTGGACGAGCTCAAGGCTTACCTCAGTTCCCCACCACTACTCGTCATACCACAGGAAACAAATTCCTTGTACTTGTACCTCTCTGTTTCCAACCACACTGTCAGTTCTGCAATAATGTGCGAAGTTGTAGGAATCCAGCACCCCATTTATTACGCGAGCAAGACCCTACTAGACGCCGAGCATAGGTACCTACCACTGGATAAGGTCGCCTTTGCACTAGTAGTGGCTTCGAGGAAGCTGAAGCACTATTTTGAAGCCCACACTATAATCTTCCTTACATCGCACCCCCTTAAAGCAATCCTGAGGAAGGCGGATTTGTCGAGCAGACTGTCTAAATGGTCAGTCGAGCTCGGATGATTTAACATCCAATTTCAACCAAGGAATGCAATCAAGGGGAAGGTCCTTGATGATTTCATAGCCGAATTCACAGGCGAGCAACCTTCTAACCAACCTCAACCAGCAAGACAAAAGGGAAACGACGTGACAGAGGAAACTTGAAAATTATTCGTTGATGGAGCCTCCAACTCAAAGGGGGCATGAATGGGCATTATCCACATTACTCCAGAGGATACAATCCTTGAACAAGGAATCATTCTTGGATTTGCAGCCTCCAACAGCGAAGCAGAATACGAAGTCTTAATATCTAGCCTCCAGAAGGCGCACACATTGGGAGCAAAGCATTTACAGGTGTTCGGTGATTCTCAATTAGTCTCCAATCAGATAAGTGGAGACTAAAATGCGAAAGATGAAAGAATGGAAGCTTACCTCGCCTTAGTGAAAAGGCTAATGGCTAGCTTCGAAGAGATCAATGTCCAGTAATTTCCTAGAGGACAGAACATCCATGTTGACGCCTTAGCATCCCTAAGTTCAGCAGTCAATTCCGACCTAAAAAGAACAATCCCCATCGATTTCCTCATTCATCCGAGCATCAACCGTAGCAGCAAGCCGCCTGGCATGGAGCAGGTTCTCCAAGTGGGGTCAGCACCTAGCTGGATGGACCATTTAAGAAACTATTTGAAGGATGGCACGCTCCCAGACGACAAAAAAATTGCCCACTAGATAAGAGTCAAAGGTACTCGCTTTCACTTATCACCAGAGGGCAAGCTATATGAGATCTTTTTCCAATCCATACCTTTAATGCGTTCACCAAAGGAATGTCGAGCAGGTCCTACATGAGCTTCACGAGGGAATCTGCGAAAGCCATATTGGAGGAAGGTCCCTAGCCTTCCGAGCAATAAAGGAAGGCTATTGGTGGCCATATATGCAAAGGGATTCTACAATGTATGTTCGCAAGTGCCTGAAATGCCAACTTCACGCTCCTATGGTCCACCAACCTACTAGCGACCTAAAATCACTATCCAGCCCATGGCCATTCGCCCAATGGGGAATGGACATCGTAGGACCACTTCATACCACCATCGATAATCGCAAATATCTATTAGTCGCAACTGACTACTTCACCAAATGGATAGAGGCGGAACCCTTAGAGAACATCCGAGATGCAGATATGATAAGGTTCATATGGAGAAATATAATCACCCATTTTGGAATCCCCAGAACCATCATCACTGATAATGGAACGCAGTTCGAGAGCGACTCCTTTCAGAGTTTCTACGATGAGCATGGAATCAGACACCATTTTAGCTCGGTGGCCTATCCTCGGAACAATGGCCTAGCCGAGGCTTCCAACAAGACAGTGATCGAAGGATTAAAAAATGATTAGAGTGAGCCAAAGGCGCATGGGTAAATGAATTGCCACATATTCTATGGGCATATCGAAACACTCCACGACGAGCAACGGGGGAAACCCCAATTTCGCTGACATATGGAATGTAAGCAGTCATCCCATTAGAAGCAGGCTTGCCAACAATGAGATCCAGCCTTGTCGACCAGGGCCATAACGATGCAGCATTGCTCGCTGAGCTCGACCTAGCCGATGAGCGCCGAAAGCTAGCCCTAGTGAAACTAGCGAGCTATCAGCAACAGCTCACAAAGAAGTATAACAAGAGGGTCAACCCAATGGCATTTCAGGTTGGGGACTATGTCCTAAGGAAAGTCCTGGGCAGCGTAGTAAAACTATCAGACAGCAAGCTACGGCCAAACTGGGAAGGACCATTCAAGATAACTAGAGATGATCTGCAAGGAGCCTATCACTTGGAAACGATGGAGGGCAGAGAGATACCCCGAGCATAAAATGCAGTCAACCTTAAGAAATTCTATTTCTAGATTCTCCTTTTGATCTTTAATTATGAAAACGGAAGTTCATTTCCTTATCATTAATGAAAAGTTATTTGGCAATTGCATTCTACGAAGTATAAGTTAACTAATTTGAATTCTACGAGGTGTCAATGTACAAACTGTATAACCCACACACCCTTTCCAAGTAATAGGCACACTGATCATTACACTATAGCCGATAAATGACCCTCCTCAGGTTTTCATTACGAAATATGAAAGACCTCATAAGCATTGCCCTTGGCAATATATGAAGCCCTACAGGAGATCCTTAAGCAATATGACCAAGTCATAATTGGTCACTAAATAATGTTTGGTTGAATAAAATCCTGATCAGATAGAGCATCCAACATCAGGTGTGTCCTCGCCAATTGCCACACTTAGGCCTAAGGGAGTGTGACGACACAACCTAAAAGGTAAAGTGAGGCAGAATGGTATCTTGTTGGCATACTGGACTGGAAGGACACTTACTTGATAATGCGAACATACAAATCTAGTTATCCCAGATAGGCTCAAGATTTTTGAACAAAAAGGTGGAAAATATAAGACACTTATTTAGTCGGCAAATTTTCCCAAAGCATAAATTTTATATTAACGCATCACATTTACAACAAATACAATACATGTTTAGTCGACGAGTTGGCCCAAAACATCGAGATTACATCACTTCAATACAAAATATACAAAGTTACTACTGGTAAAATCTTAGTGAGGGTGAGGCCTCCGAGCAAGATAATCAGCCACTTGAGCTCTTCGACCATCATCGGGAGGGGGAGCTAACTCTTCCTCGACTTCGCTAACATTCGACTCCAATAACTGTCGAGGGATGGCATCAATGGGTATCCACTGATCATCTCTCCGGAAGGGGTTAGGCATCCGAGTAGAAGGAGATATTTCATGGCGATACCAGAGCATCGAGTTCCTTAGAACTTGCATCTCCCGCAAGGCACTCAACCACCTTCTGATGAAGGTGAGCTCCTCAAACTCTGTCAGCCTCTTTGGAGCATCTAACCAACCCTGGTCATAATCGTCAGTCCATACTCACCGAGGTCCTTTTTTAAATAGGTGCCGCAGCCGAGTAACGTCCCTTTGAAGCCCGACAACAATCACGTATGCTCGTCGGACATCATCACGGAGCTCTTCCATTTCCCTAGTTGGGCTCCTAGCACTTGTACCAGCTCGTGGAATAGTTGATGGGGTAGAACCTTGCAGTATCGAAGGAACATCACTTGATCTTGCTCCAGCTCATGAAGAGGAAGAACCTCGTAATTCCCCGGGAACAGTTCTCAGTGCATATTCCCTGAGTCATGAGACTTCCCTCCTCAAAGCTTCATTCTCCCACTAAAGAATCTCCCCGGCCTGATTGATCTAAGAGGAATCCAGGAGCCTTGCTCTCAATGTATTCACCTCCTCTTGGACTGAAGCACCAACTTCTTCCATCTCTTGAAACCTGTCCTTCATCTTTTCCACAAGCTCAGACTGATCCTTATACTTCTAATTCCTTGATCTAAGAGATTTGCAAAGATCAACAAAGGCTTGGCAAACCTGAGGACTTGCATTGGGACCAAGGATCCTGCCCAATTGAGATGTGGCAGGAATATACTCTTCTACATCAATCAACTACAAGACATAAGCAAGGAAAGACAGAATCATTCAGCACACTAAGGGAATGAGAAACCTTTTCATTTTATTAATAAGGGTCAAAGTACATCGAGCAGCAAAAAGGAAAATTATAAGCAAAAATACAAAAGTAGTCCTAGAAATAAATTAACTGGCAACCTCAGGCTGCTCAGAGGTAGTCGGTTGCTTCCCCTAATTAGCAGCCGTAGAGGCATCCCCCTCTGCAGGGATAACCTTAGTCTCCTGGGCAGGGCGAGCATCGGCAGGAATTATCTGAGAGGAAAAATCAACGCCTTCGATGGCTGGGGTAGGGACTTCTTCATCTACAGTTGGCTTCGGGCCCGGGTCGTGCTCATCGAAAATAGGAGATTTAGCATCGACACCAACAGCTAAGAGGGACTTGTTCCAATCCTTCTTGAAGTTCAGACGGCTAATGTATCCTATCTGAACCTCGGCGTCTTCATATGAAGTAGCCCACCTGAAGTTATATGAATCCTCCTTGATGGTGGCTTCCTGGGACTCCTTATCCTTCAGCTGCTCGGCCAGTACCTTGTTCTCCTCTACGATGGCCAACTTGCTCGAGCAGACTAGATCATACACCTGCCTTAGCTTGATCATCTCTTTAACCTATGCATCCCTCTCTCGGTTGGAATTGATGAGGTCCAGGTCAGAAGAAGCTCGGGAAATATCAGCAGCCTTTAGATCAGCCTCTAGTTGAGTGCCCCTCACTTTCAAGGAAGCACTCTGCTGCTCCAACTCGCCGTTCCTTCTCATCAGCTCATCACGAGAGCGATAAAGCACGGCGAAGTCAGTCACAAACTGAAAAAACAAAGAAGACATCAAGAAAAGGAAATAGCTAACACTTAATAAAGCATTGGATAAAAGATAAGTTCTTACCAAAGTTAGCCTCTGGCTAGCCTGTAGGGCCAATTGATCAGACCCTAGCGCCCTTTGGCGATCAGCAGGAAGAACTACCCTCTCGAGAAGTGTGAGGGCCAACTGAGGAGAAATAGAAACTATGGCCCCCTCAGGCAATGCGGACACCGGGACTAAGTCCTGCCCAGCCTTCGTCCTCGATTCCATACTTCTCCTCTCCTCCTCTTTCTCTTTCTCTATCCTCCTCTTCTCCTATATCATTTTCTTCTACTCCATCTTCTTTCTCTCCTCTTCTTTTTTTCTCTCTCTCTCTTTCAACTATTCCTCTTCTTCCCTCTTCCTCTCCTGCTCCTGAGCAGAAGACCGAGAGCCAGTGGCAACAGCTCCACTACTGGACTTATGCTTCTTTGACCTCTGGGCGAGGAGCATGTGATCATCGTCGTCATCATCCCGAATCAAGTTTTTCCTGGGAGGAACCATCTCCTCACTTGAACTGCTGGACGTGCTCAAAGATCCTCGGGCTTCAGAAGCCTCTCCTGAGTCAGAAGAACTATCACCACTAGAGCTCTCCTCACCAAAATTGCCTTCAGCACTGCCTACAATGTCACTCTCAGAACTTCTCTCCTCCTCGTCCAACTGGATAGGATCAGCAGCAGTCTCTTCAGAAGTATCAAATTCAGGGATATTATCTACCGACCTCGCTATAAAGCTAGAACCAACATTTTTGTATTCGACCAAGAAAGTAGCAGATCGGAGATGCTCGTCATCGGCTAAAGTCTCCCTGATATTCCAGGCCTTGACCAATTTAAAAAGACGAACCTCGTTTAGAGCAGGTTCCAAGTTCTTCGACCTCGCTGAAGAAAAAATAGGAAAAGTCAGAAAGATTACAAATCAATAAAGAAATTGAAGGAACAGAGCAAAGTCTACCTATGTATTCTTCCCCATAAAAGGGAACAGAGAACCTATCAGACCTCAACCCCTCAGACTGGGGAGAAAACTGCCAATTTCTAGCAAGAAAGCCCTCTTGCCAATAGTCCTTATGGGAATCAGGTAGGTTTACTACCAATACCCTATCAGGACTCCTGGCTTTAAGATAGAGAATGCCAGAACTAGTTCAAGAAAAATAATAGCAAAAACAGACCTCGGTGAGCCCTAACTTGGTACCATATAACTGATTTATTCTATGAACACCATTGATTATCTTCCACACATTGGGCGAACACTGTGCAGGAACAATATTGAAATAACCAAAGAAATGCGAGAATAGGTTGTTGGGAGGAAAAGTTAGTCCCCCTTGGGAAAGCAGAAAGACATGGATCCAATGGGCACCCTATATCTCTCTAACATTTCTAGGGGGAGGGACACACTCAATCTCTACCCACTCTGGGATATTATAAAACTTCCTAAACTCAGACACTGACCTAGTACCGATCTTTTCCATTGGGAAACCCTAGAAAACTACAAATTCAAAGAGAAAATACAAAGAGAAGGCGCAGGAGACTTACTAGATGAAATTTCAACTCGAACGATGAAGAATCATGAGCCCAAATAATAAGGAAGCAATAAGAATGGAGACTGAGAGAAGAGAACATGAATCGCTAGAGCGCACAGAAAATGGAAGAGTACTGAGAAGGTTGAAACGACGATCAAGAAATAACTGCTCTGGATAGCTTTTGAATGCTGTTAATCATAATGCACAGACCACGAAGCAAGTGCGCCTAAACTCAATCCTCAAACTTTGGAAGAGTTGCACGGTATACAAAGGAACCATTATGACAAATCATTTAAATTTATTGAGCCCAAAGTATGGCCCAACAAACTTAGGGGCAATTGTGGGTACTCGAAATTAGAATGATGGGCCTGGACGAGTAGCCCGATTGTAACGGCCCAAAGTCCAGACCCCCCATGTCATAACTAGTTATGATTTAGTCTTCTCCCATGCACCCGTTAAAAGGGTTTCTAGGAGAAGATGGGAAACGTGGGGGAGTCCAACACCCCCACTCCCTGAAATGGACATGTATATAATAAACCCTGGGTCCGGGGAAAAGGACACATTGTATTCTCTGTAATCACTCTCCGGAGTATATAGAAATAATACTAACTACACCACCGTGGACATAGGCACCTTTGCTGAACCACGTACATCTTTTGTTGTGTGATTGGCATTTTATACTCCTTATCCAGCTTGGTGATTGTGCTTCTCTTATCTCTTTGTGTTGAATAATAATTGTCACCACAAGTAGCATCAAAATATTAACTTCGATCGTCTCTACTTTATTTTAAAACTACTTCCAATGGGGTCTTACTTGGCAAAGATTCTTCCATTTTAAACTTTGCAAGAAAAAATTTTGCATACTTTTTCTTCGAAACAACAATCCCATCGTCAAATTTCTTAACTTTAAATTCTAAGGAAATAATGGAGAAAACGTGTCTCTATCATTTTGAACTCATCCATCATTGAATTCTTGAACTCTTCACACATATTCTTGTTCCTTCTTTTAAAAATAAGATCATCAACATATAAGCAGAATATTAAGAAATCACCATCCTTCTCTTCTTTGGTGTAGAAATAATTTTCATAAGTACATCTCTTGACACAATTCCTTAAAATGAAACTATAAATGTGATTGTACCAGGCCCTTGGATCTTACTTCAATCCATACAGTCTTTCTTCATTAGACATACTTTCGTTATTTCTCCTTTCTTCACATAGCCTGGTGGTTGTTTCACAAAAACTTCTTATTTGGTGTAGCCATTCAAAAATGTTGACTTAACCTCCATTTGATGTAATTTCCACCCTCTTTGAGTTGCTAAAGAAATAATCAAATGAACAGTATCCAATCGATTCATTGGTGCAAAAATATCCTCATAATCAATCACATGTTTTTGCCTATAGCATTTCACAATTAGCTTTACTTTGTGCTTACCAACTTAACCTTCTTCAATAAGTTTTATCTTATAAGCCCACTTCACACCAAGTGGTTCTTGTCTTTTGAAAGTTCTATCAAATCCCATGTCTTATTTTTATTGATCGAATCAATTTTTTGATCCATGGATTTCTTCATTTCTTATCTGGTACTACCTTTTGAAAACAAATAGGATTTGCATCAACAAACATCGCATAATTTTTAAAATAAATTTTTTCAATTCTTCTCATTGAATCATATATCCATTGAATGAATTTTGGTCTTCATGGGGAAAAACTTCATCACTTGAGGATGATGAACTCGAGCATGTAGAATCGGGTGCATTCTTCACTTGTTGGGCCTACTGATCTTCGTCCCCATTCTTTATATCAAACACTATTAAATTCTGCATTTGAGCATCATTATCTCATTTTCATGCTACTTCTTCGTTAAATTTCACTTCACGACTGATAATCATTTTTCCTATGACGGGATTGTACCGTATACACCTATGAACTCTTACTATCGGAAACAAAAACACACTTTTCAGTTTTAATAAACAACTTAACTATATTTTCTTTTGGATTGTAGGAATAGGAAATCTTGTCAAAAAATTTCAAATGATCGACATGAGGATTTGAACCATTCCATTCTTTATAAGGAGTAATTCCTTGAACACTCTTTGTTGTTGCTCAATTCAGCAAATGAACAACACATAAAACTGCTTCTCCCCATAAAATTGTTCGCATTCCCTTATATATCAACATAATTCATGCGAACTCCATAATGGTACCGTTTTTACCCTCTACAACTCCATTTTGTTTAGGAGTCCTTCGAATAGTTTTATGGTTTTGAATTCCATTATCAATAAAAAATTGTTAAGAAACAATGTGCTCTCCACCTCGGTCTAAACAAATAATCTTTATCTTGTGGCCACTTTCATTTTCAACCAGGGCTTTGAATGTTTTAAACGTTTTGAATGCCTCACTCTTCTCTTTCAACAAATAACTTTAATTCTTCCTGGTGTAATCATTAATAAAAGTAAAAAAGTAACGATTACTTCTTTTCGAAACAGTTCTCATGGGTCCACAAAAATTAATTTGCACTAATTCAAGGGTTGTTGATGCTCTCCATGCTTTTCCAATAGGAAATGTGTCTCAATGTTTCCTTCTCATAATACAAGCTTCACAAAATTGATCTTCCCTCTCTATACTTGGTATCCCTTTTACCATATTCTTTTGGCACAAGTGGGATAATAGGCTGAAACTTAAATGTCCATATCTATGATGCCACAACTAGGATTAATCATTCATCATAACACTAAAACTAGACTTATTTTCATAAACAAACTTCAAC
Organism: Sambucus nigra; assembly: GCA_949130495.1. Classification (NCBI taxonomy): domain Eukaryota; kingdom Viridiplantae; phylum Streptophyta; class Magnoliopsida; order Dipsacales; family Adoxaceae; genus Sambucus; species Sambucus nigra. Next base: position 450,222,315 of record OX422219.1, on the reverse strand, counting down.
AAAATCATTCCATTTTTTGTCCTTTTACCTTAGTAATCGACTCATCATTCTTATTTCTAACCATACAACAACAATCATTGAATCGAACATCTTTTCGTTGCTTCATCATTCCTCCAACACTCAAAAGATTGTGTTTGAGGCATGGAGCATAATACACATAAATAATATTCTTTACAACCTTCTTGATCTTAATAATAATGTGATATTTTACTTTGAGTTGATGCGTCTTGTTATTACCTTTTTTAACCTCACTTTGCATAGATTAATCTAATATTACAAAAGTATTTTTATTTCCAGTCACATGATTGGTGTAACCACTGTCAATGTACAATACGGTGGATGGTTTCTCTTCGTTTACATTTAATACTAACATAAAAACACCCTCTTCTTTATCTTGCTCTTGGTTCATTAATGTCGATCAAAGGATGACTTTATTTTCCTTCCTTTTCTACTAGCAATCCTCTTGAAACTATCCAAAATTTCCACAATTAAAACATTGAAATTGTGAAGAATGACCATGACCTCTAAATTATCCTCTACCTTTGCCTCGACTTCTATTTTGGAAAAATTATTATTTTCTCTTACTTTAAAAAATCTTCATGCACTGGTTCTTCCTTTTCCTCGATCACCTCTAGTACCTCTTTTTCCTCTCAAACCTCCACTAAAAGAAGCCTAGACTTTGAATGCTTATTTTCGAGGAGCTTAGTCATGATTTCTCAAACGAAGTTCATGGGATTGGAGTGATCCCACAAACTGTTCAGTGACAACGTTAAGTCTATTGAGTCTTCCATTTCCACAACGTTGTGTTCAAAAATTTTTGTGATACTTTGAAAGATTTTCTCCATAATTCTTTGATATTGAATACTTTCTCGATGCACTCCAATTTCATTACTGATCAAAAGAACACGATTAAAAAATTCTTCGACACTTTTGAATTTCTTCATTTTAATCATATGGAATTCACCCTCAAGAACTTGTAATCTCGCTATCTTAACTCTATAATCACCCTTATAGGTTTTTTATAATATTTCCCACACTTTCTTTGATAGGGTAGACCTCGAAATTAATTCAAAAACCACTTCATCTACAGATTGATAAATGCAGAATAACAGTTTTTTATCCTTCTTTCGATTTTCCTTCAACTCTTTGAGTTGTGCTTGCGTCACCCACATTTGATTCATCGGTTTCACATAACCGATTTAAAAAATATCCCATAAATCATAGGATCCATAAAACTGCTTCTTTTGTATTAACGCATATTTGAATTTACACATTTTTATATTATTTATTTATTCTACTTATTACTTTTTTATATTATTGATTTATTCTACTTATTACTTTTTATATTATTTATTTATTCTACTTATTAATTTATTATATTATTTTGATGATAACAAATGATATTATAATATTATTGATTTTGATGATAACAAACTATTTTTTATATTAAACATTATTTTTTGTATTTACCTAAATTATTTATTTTTTATAACTTTGTATTCTTCTGTAAATACTTTTAGTAACAAGTTACTATGTTAGGCAATTATATTAATCTTATCATATACATAATATCTAGTTTGTTAAATATCATTTTAAAATAAATACAAACATTTTTTAGAATACTTATTTTAATATTAATTAGTTTTCTTATTTGTAATAGTACAGGTTGTTTCCTTTTGTCCTTTGTTTGTAGGAGAAATATACTACTCGTAAGAGAGAGAAACTGATACTTTATGACTATAATTTGTAGCAGTGATCAAGGTAAGATTTCTGCCTTGGTTAGTATATCTTCATGAGTCTCTGAGAAAGTTGACTGCTAAAAGCTCATAAATACTTTATGTAACACTCGTAAGCTTTTGGGTTATTATTTTTCATTAATTAATTCGGTAATTAGTAATTCACTGTGTCGTAAATTAATGACCATTAATTCGGACTAAGTTTTTAGCAGAAGAGAGAGAAGGAGAAATACCATGGTCGTTCAAACGACCTAGTATTTCGTTCGAACGAGATCCGTTGTCGTTCGAATGATAGGGCTCTTCGTTCGAACCACCTGTGATGTCTGCCATATTTTTGCAAATTCCCCTGATTCAGACCTGTTGTGTTGGAGATTTATAGTTCCTTCCCTAAGTGAATTATGAAATTTATTGTTGAATTAGGGTTAATTTGGGAATACCTAACCTTGAAATTAATTACAAGACTAATGAAATTGAAGATGTAAGTTCATAATATAGCATATTGTAATCTTGTTTCTTAAGTGATTAGACTTGATTGCATGAAATTGAAGTGTGGATTGAAAATATTGAATTTCGGGCCGAGAGATAGAGAGTACAGGTATACTTGAAAGGGTTACGCCAAAATAATGAGAATTAATTAGTGTGTAATTAATAAAAATGAAGTCGGACCATAGACTTAAATGCTTTAAACTTGGGTATGGGCATAATACTCCGGTAGCCTGGATTTCTATATATATGTTGATGTGTAGTACATATATATATATATATATATATATATATATATATATATATAGGGTGAGGTTCAAAAGTGAACCAAAAGAATGAACTTTTTAATGAACCTACTAAGACATTAAAAAATTTATTTTAAATTTCTTGTTATAATTGGTTCACGCCAGCAGCAATGAATAATTTTTCAATCCCCCCGCTGGGGAGTACCAATTACAATAAGAAATTAAGGATCAATTTTTAATATCTTAGTAGGTTCATTAAAAATTTCATTCTTTTGGTTCACTTTTGAACCTCTCCATATATATATATATATATTTGTGTGAATAATATATAGAGTAAAGCCATACCAATATTAATGCTATCGTAGGAGGTTACGCGATGTGGGTAAGTCCCCTAGCTAGCGAATGTAGGGTGAGTAGATTCCCCAGGCCATAGCATCAGTATTTAGGGGTGGGATCATTACGGTATGGAGTGAACACTTTTAGGGGGAACTATGATCGCCTCCTATGCATTCGGTGATAGCGTTTATATCTGACATGTGTGTGAATGTTGAGATATGATATATATATATAGTGCAGAATTATATATGGGAATTTATATATATATATATATATATATATATATATATATATATATATATATATATATATATATATATATATATATATATATACATGGTGTGAAATGTATAGATAATATAACTTGTGGGAATGATATATGATTTAAAGGTGAGAAATGATGCTTCATGAAAGTTAATGTGTATAATAATTCATAAAAAATGTACTATATTCACTTGGGGTATAATAGTGGGGTAATTAGTATAGTATTTGGAACAAAGCTAGTTATGGGGAGAGTGGCTAGGTGTATTGTGTATAATTCATTAGGCATGCCCATTAGTTGAGGGGTTAGGTAAACTCAGGGGAGTGCGTGGCACTAATTTAAATATGGAGAGATATTTCATTTTTATTTCTTGAATTTAAATACACTTGGTAAATATTTTCAAATGTTTTGGGTTCTAACCCTTGCTATAAAATATTTTCAAAAACCTTTTAAGTGTCCTACCAGAGGGGAGCCAGGCTTAATCCTTCCTACAGGGTCCGCAGCTATAACTTATATGGATTGCTGCGGGATCTTTCTGTAGATTCTTATCTCATTATATCTTTGTATAGGGACTTTTTCAGTTGTACTATTGGGTTTGTACTTCTATATTCAGTCTTGGCATGTATCGGTATACTTTTATACTTTCACAATGTGGATTGCTTGTAGTCGATGTTGTTCGACAAAGACTTGTACTTACTTTGTGGCATGTTTAGTTTCTTTCTTGTATTAGTTAATTTGTTTTTCCTAGTATATTGGTGGGTTGGATTAATAAAGATAAAATATGGCAGCAACTTAATGAAAGACTAGGTGGTTAGTAATTAATGACTTAACGATAGTGATGCTATAAATTAACCAGATGAGATTCCTATTTAATTTGATATTGGACTGATCACCCGGTATTTTATTAGGTGGGGAGTCACACTTTACAGCTCCTAACATGCATGTACTCAAACGACACTTTCTTTAATAACTACAAACTGCTTTTGTCTTTATCTAACTTATATTATAATGAGTCGTCATAACATGTTTCCTAAGGGCACATATTAAGAACTCAAAAATAATAAGGATAGAGCTCCGACATATATTTATCCAAAAATAATAAGAATAGAGTCCCGACATATATTTAATAAGACCCATATATTCATGTGGAGCTTTAATACTTGCAAACACATGTTATCATTTTCCTACTATAATAGCCATAAATTTTTAAAATCTCTAAACATGTCCTTTACTTTACTCTACCTATGCACTCTGGATTTGCTTTAATAATTCTCTTTCAGCAACTACATTTTTTTTATTCACTAACGTTTCCACCATACACCATACTACACTACACTACACACTTCTATTCTAATCCATCTACACTATGCACTCCTATTCCAATTCATATCACACGCATATATATAAAACTAATACATCTTATATTTATATATATTCTTATACTTATATATATAACTATATGTATTAATACTGCAAATACATAAACATACACATATAGTTATATATCCTTTGTTCTTAATACATACTGTATATATATTTGCTATTATATATTACATATGCAATTCACAAGTTAATAGAAAACTAATACATATACATATATTGTTATTATTATACGCTAAAGTAAAAATCATTTTTTTTATAATAATTCAATTTTTTATTCAGAAATTCTAAGTTATTAATACGCATATATGTAACTCTCTTAAATTCATAAATTATAATTAGTCCAACTTTTTTTATTAAATTCTTTTTTAGTCCGATTTTTTACTAAGTATTTGTGCGTCTCTCTCTCTCTCTCTCTCTCTCTCTCTCTCTCTCTCTCTATATATATATATATATATATATATATATATATATATATATATATATCAAGGTTCTAAAAAACGCGAGGCGTGATCAAGGCGTGGAGGCCAAGCCTTAAGCCTTAGAAGCCTAGGCGGGCCTTGGCGTAAAAAGGCGTGAAAAGGCGTTTAGGCATTTTTTAAATATATTTTAATATTTTTTGACTATGACAAGGCTATTTAAAATACTAAATTGGTACATACCTTAAAAATATGTCTAAATATTTGTAAATTAAAATACTATTTTTTAAAATACAAAAAAAAAATAAAAAAATTGCCTCTTTTCACGCCTTACTTCTAAAAAACTCGCGTTTTTTCACGCCTTACCCCCAAAAAATGCGCGTTTTTTCACGCCTTGCCCCAAAAAACGTTGACCATCGTTGACCACGCCTTGATCCACGCCTAGGGCCAAAACTTGGCGTATCTAAAAAGCCTCGCGCCTAGGCGCGCCTTGGCGCCGCCTAGGCGCGTTTTTTAGAACACTGATATATATATATATATATATATATATATATATATATATTATTTTTATTCAAATATATTATAAACTTATATTTAAGCACATGCATTTATACTTAAGGTATTTATATTATTGAACATTTGAATGAACACACAAGTATACTTATTTTGTATTATTTAAACATTGGAGTTAAATGTTTTGTAAATGACACATATAAATCCGACTTGTACACTTTTTTTAACACGCTCTCTCTCTTATTTCTACACATATTATCATTTTCCTATGTACAAATCTCGTTTTGCAAAAGTCATGGGACTATTACAAAATCCTTTAAAACATTATCAATGATACCCATTCAACTTAATTTATGACTGGTTAGACTCATTTACTGCAAAGAATTACCTACCAAAGCTAATCTCCATCTTTTGGGATATCCCTTAAACAAATATATTTTTTAGTATTCCAAGAACCAAAATTAAGAGCAACAAATTTGACATTTTTCTATACCAAAAGTTTTATTACTGTTCAAGCATTGATGGAAGAAAAACTCAAGATCAAAAATGGTATATATACCTGAGTTACACTCCAAAAATATTTCATTCTTTTGTAAATTTAAAGTTTGGTTATAAGCTTCATCATGTAAAATTTGTAGCTTGGTCTCAGCTACATGGTGTGCGTGATGACTTGATTCTATCTTAAATGAATCATAATATTAGAACTTTAAGTCGAAGGACCCGACTTGTAGGGTGGATGCAGGCTCTCCATTTTAGAGCTGAGATACTTTAAATTATGTGTATTTTAATTTTCTGCACTGTAATTAATATTATTATTATTATTTTTTTTTTTTGGGGGGGGGGGGGGGCGGAGGGGATGCTTGTTAAATATTTTTCTCTTATTTTCTCAAATAATCAACTTGTGAAATTGATGAATTAATTTTTAATTAATTTTTTAATTTAAATTTAAATTTGTAGAAGAAAAATAAAATAAAATTTTCAGAATTAAAATTAGTTCAAAAAGTTTGGAAGACCTAATTCATCCCCTTTTTGAGAATTTTTCTGGGCAACAAGTGGAATAAAAGCTAGTACTCTATTTTTTATTTTACAATCAAGAGTTAAAGATCATGGAAAACTTTTCTAATCCTTCCATTAGTGATGGTTCATCCATAAATATGCCTCCTTTATCTTCTAAAAATAATTATAGTTATAGAAAAATTAGAATGAAATTTTTTATTCAATTTAATGATTATGAACCTTGGAGGGTCAAATGGAGCTACTATTCCTATGAAAAATGTTGAAAATATTCTTGTTCCTAATGAAAGTAAAAGAAATTTGGGACATATTAGAAATTACATATGAAGGAACTATCCAAGTAAAAGATGCTAAAATCATCATGCTTGTTAGAAATTATGAGTTATTAAAAATGAAACAAGAAGTGTATATTCCTGAAATGTTTACTAGGTTTATTAATATTATAAATGGTTTGAAATAACTAGTAAAAACATATACAAATAAGGAAAATATGAGAAAAATTATTAGGTTTCTTCCTCAGATTTGGATGTCAAAGAAGCTTACTATTAACAAAGCTAATATAGAAATACCTATATCTCTTAATGAGCTTATAGGATCACTCATCACTCATGAGATGGAGCTTAAGGAGTTTTAAGAAGATGATAAATTTTTTTTAAGGAGAAGGGAAAAAAGCACTTTGCCTTCGAGTCAAGAAGAAGATGATGATGATGATGATGATGATGATGATGTTTCTTTCTTGACAAAAAGTATCAAAAAGTTTCTTTCTAAAAGAAAAAGAGAAAATGGAGGAAGAATGAAGAAAAATCATTCTATAAAATTCACTAAGGGAATGTTTTCTTTAAAATCTAATATCAGATGGCATAATTATAATGAATTTGGTCATATAAGACAAAACTAGACGAAATCAAAATAGAACAAGGAAGAAATAAAAAGGAAAAGAGATAGAAGAAAAAAGGAAAACTAAGAAGGCTATGAAAGCTACCACATGGAGTGACTCCGATAATACCAACTCTGGTGATGATTCTAGTGAAGAGGAGTTTTGCCAACTTTGACTCATGGAAAAGGGGGATGAGCTACACTCTAACTATTATTCTTGTAGTGATGTTAATTAGTATTTAGTAAATGATTATGGTGAGTTAAAAAATTATTATTATACGATAATTTTAATAAACTTAAAAGAAATATATTGCTCTTAAAAAGATACATTCATCTCTTTCTATAAAATGTGATTCTTTTGCAAAAGATGTTGGTGATTTAAAACTAACAAATGATTCTTCGACTGATGAGAACTTCAAACTTTGAAAAAGGAAAAGCTAGTAGCATTTCCAACTTTGTTGAATCTGAAAATATTGTAACAACCCTCGATTCTGGGAGGCTCATTTTATACTAATGTTACCGCATAAGGTAATTATATAAAATGTGGGGACTGGAGTAAATATTAGTTTAATGAATTGAAAGTTAATATTTACTAGATTGATGCATATTTACTGTATGTGAAAGTAAATAACATCAAGTTGCATGTCTGTAGTGTCATGTATTTTAATTGGCCTTTTAGTTTAAATGATTTTCGAACTCGAAATAATTTATAAAATTTCCGGATGCCAGTTTAGAGGGTGTAGTTAGTCTCGGAAGGTGCGAGACAGTCAAAATAAGTGCCATATTGTATTTTTGTGTTTCGGGCACTTTTACCTGGTTTTAGCTTATATGCGTATTTGCGAGTCATTTTAATGTGGTGTTAACCATTTAAGTTGGGAGAATTATGTTAAGCCACAATTTTTGGCCTTGCCCCTTATTTCATTCCCTCATTTTATGTCTTGAACATAGAGAGAAAGGAGAGAAAGAGAGAGGAAGAGAAAGAATGGAGAAAGAAGAGAAAATGAAGATTGAAGATGGATTGATGCTCCTACTCAAAGAAATCTGATATTCCCTACATCAAGGCAAGTTTTCTACTTGCTAATATGTGATTTAAGTTGAATAATTTGTATGATATTTATGTAAATTCATTTGAAGAGCAAAAAATGGAATTTATGGAATTTAAGCCCTAATCTTAGTTTTGATGATGAAATTGTGGACTAAAATGGTTTCAAATCGTGTAGGATACACCTTGGGTAGATAAATATTGTTGGTTGTGTGTAAGATGGAAGAGATTTGGGGTTTGGAGAAATTAGGGTTCATAACCCTCCGTAGCCATTTTTGGCAATTTTGTAGGTCCGAATCGATTCGGCCCTTTGGGCGAATCGATTCGCTGAGGGGAAATTGGCAGGTCTGCATAACCCGAATCGATTCGGGGTTAAGGCCGAATCGATTCGGTCAATTGCAGAAGGTTGGTTTGGTTGTCCGAACCGATTCGCTTTCTGGGCGAATCGATTCGGCCCTTGGGCGAATCGATTCGTTTTCCTGCTGTTTTTGAGTTAATTTTATAACTCAATTTTAATCCTTTTCTTTAAATATAGGGACTAGGAACCTTCTTGAATGAAGTAAACTTAGAGTCCTAGAGTGTGAGATGAGTTAGATGTCTACCCTACATTAGGAATGGGTTATGTGGGGATTTTTCCGGGGTTAGGCCTATTAATGATAAGGCATTCTTTTCTTCTAGTTAATGATTATGAAAACTAGGAGATGTAGTGTTATGTTCGGGAGACCTTAGGAGCTTAATTAAGCTATACGAGTTTTGAGGGGTTATATTAACACCCCAAAAGAATGTTGGGAGACTTTAAAAGTTCCATTGAACTATGTTAACCTTGGTGGTTCATAATAGCGCCATAAAGGGGAGTTTAGAGAATAAATTGAAAGTCATTTCATTCCTTCGAAAGATGATAACCTTGGGGTTCTAAAATAACCTCCTAGAATGCTTGGGGATAATGAAGAGTTTATTTACTCCTTTGAGGTTGTAGTGTTGATATAAGTTATCGTATGGCTCCGGATAATAAGTTCTATCTATTACTAGACGTAAACAGTAATGGTTTCGAATAAAATGAAACATATAAATGGATATGGTATTGATAGTAGTAAATGATAATTTACTCAATCATGGAACCGGTAAATAATGATTTACTTGATTTTGAAGTAATAAATAAAATGGATGTTACACACCTCTCTAAATACCATCTTAAGGGAAGTCCGCACGATAGGTGAAGCCCCCTGGCTAATGAATGCAGGGTGGATATAGTCCTAGGCCATGGGAGCGCTTATGGTTGTATATTATTTCTGCGGGGGTAGGGAGATTCCGGGTGTGGTCTTGGCTACCACGCAGGCTCATGGCCGCTTCCCGACGTTTGCGATAGGATCCCAGGTTGTCTTATGATAGGCCCTGGAAGATGATGGTTATTTAGGGGCGCGCTCAGTGGGGAAACCCGGACGGGCGGTCTTAGAGTACGTTATATGTATATAATATAATAGTTCATAATCAAGTGGGACTTGATGTATTTTGATATGCCATATAGAGCATGATGGAGTGCCACATAGAGCACATATAAATGCCACAAGGAGCATTTGAAAATGATTATTTTCCTGATAAGGAAAGGATTTTTATAAATGGTAAAATTGAGATAAAAATCTCCTTAAAGAGTAAAAAGATTTTGATTGTATATATATACTTCCTGCTAAGGAAGAGATATATGAAATTATTGGCACCTTTGGTGAAGTCTTTAGTTTAATGCTGCTTATTTTTATTCCTGCTTAGCTTATGTTTTAAATTGTATAGGTAGCTTCTTATTTCTCTTTCTTCACGGTTTATTTACATAACTGTCATACTCTTTATTCATCTGGTAATCATATAGAACCGGGCCCTGACCGGTTACATTTTCCTGTTGCATATTCTTCTTGTCTCTGCTCAGGTACTCCGCCGCAAGGATGCCTGATTTGAATTCCTACTCCGATGTTTTCGACGAGCCGTGATGCATTGTGGGTATTACGGGATACATTTGGTATAGACGCTTTCATTTTCATTCTAGTTAAGATCAAGTCTGTTATTCGGGCGAGAGGCCCAAGCTTTTGTAAATGTCTAATGTAATGTAATAAGTAACTTATTGTACTTGTGTATTATTGATGTATCAGTTTAAGTGACCGGTTACATATTCGGTCTCTTTATTGTATTCTTGTTGTATTATTTATATATGTCTTGGGGTTTCCCTTATCTTTCAGGAATTGGGTTGTTTGTTTTCATTTATTTACCTTCAAATCAAAATTTTTTGGCAACCTGTTTTCTGAAATATTGGGTGGTTATCGTGGATACTCTATATTTTGTTATGATGCTGAGAATGATTCCATCCATGATTCCGTTATATTGGAGTATTGGGCTGGCCACCCCTTATTTTGGTGAGCGGGTTGTCACAGATGGTATCAGAGCATCAGGTTTTAGAGTCCTTAGGAATCTGTGTGGACGCCTTAAGTTTTCAGCGTTGCTCTTGATTTGATGTAAAGCCTTAGGATTAAGATCGTTGATTTTTCTTGTGAGATTTCGTCCTTCTACCATGAGGTAGAATCTATAAATCTTTTGCGTATTCGCGTGAGAATAATAGGCCGATAGAAGAAGGGCATTATGGGAAGGTGTGTGGAGAACTGTAAGTTGTGGTCGGGGATGAGGACCGCTTTAGAGGCCGCTCCCTTTTTTGTAGCAATTTATGTTTCGCTATTACGACTACAAATTTCAGACGATTTAGTTTCCCAAGTACCGCGAGAAGTAGGAAGTGGTACTAAACTTGAGTATTCACGCGATGTTAAATTGAAGTGGAGAAGTTCCCTGTAGTAGAATGGAGGAAAATCCTTCACCCGTAGAAGAAGTGTTGAGGTGGTGATAATGTGGTCACTATATTCGTAGGTGCCAGAAGATTGGCCCATAGAGAAGCCCGGTGGATACTTGCAATGGCGAGTTGCCCTGGGATAACTGGACTGAGGAGAAGGTGGATTCTCGAATGTTCACAAGACGTTCGGTTAAAGACCAATGGCGAATATGGTGTTGTACGGTTAGAGAAACGAGACCATGCACCATGAAGTGTTAGGCTCCAAAATAGGTGTTGTTAACACTTCTGATGGAGTAAGAATCGTGAAACCCCATCGGTGGACACCCACCTGGGGAGGTTTCGTTGAACTGAGGAAGAGGAGGCCAAGAGCGTGTCCTCTTTTACTGAGAAAGTAAGAGGGACTGCATGGGCAATCATTGTCAGCCGAAGTCGGAATAACGGCTATGATGTGGAGTGTAGAACCACTCATTTTAAACTTCGTTGAGTGGAGAGCAAGGGCAAGAGTAAAGTTCCTGGTTGGGGAGTTGATGGTAATAATGTTGGTATGTGTAAGGCTCGAATATGGAGTCTGAGAACCATTAGTATTGACCCGGAGTGCTTGGCAAATGGTGGAGGGAATTCTACCCTATAGGTGGGTAGTGTATATTCCTTAGGATAAGATTTAGTAGTATTGTGTCTACGGTAGACTCGGGTGTGTATATTGAGCTTGTAGTAGTATTTACGCTATTATAGAAGGGTAATTATATGACTTCCGTGGTATGGAAGTTCTATCTTTTCTTCACTCGTTATGAAGCGAGTGATGATATTTTTTAAATGTATATGTGTCATATGTGTTACTTGGTTTGAGTGTTCTATTGTTTACTTGCATTGTGTGTGGATGCTATGACTTATCTCCACGACCAACAAAGTTAAGTAGTAATGCATAGGAGGGGTTCCTTGTTTGGATTCCGCTTTTGCGGGACGCTCCACGCGTGAACCTTAACGACGTTGGGAGTGGAGAGATGCCATATTTCCTTTCTCTTATTTCATATATAGAATTCTAAGGTAAGTCTAGAAGTAGAACCTTATTTGTAGAACTGTACCGATCCCGATCATGTGTCTTAGACCGTCACATTTTAATGACCGACAATGCGAGGTAGTAGTGTAACGAGAGGGTTCCTTTTCTGGATTTCGCTTCGGCGAGACGTCCCACGCATGAACCCGAGCGAATATTGGAAGTTGAGTAAGGTCTTGGGCACTAGGGATGTCTTTGGTATTATATGCTTACGATTTAGGTAGGATATATAGATAGACCTTAGGATTTTTAGGATGTAAGACCTTGAGGGTAGGTGGTGTTAGTTTAGTATGGTTGTTAGGAGTTGACCACGAATAAGTCGTGGGTTAACTCTAGATAGGGATTCGATCCCTAGGAACGAGATTTATGGGGTCTCGAGAGGTTTGGTAGGTTCGACCGAAGGATATGAGGCATTTCTTAGAGATATTGTTACGTTGGTAACTTCATTTCCGGGGAGTTAATAAGGACGGGTGGATCCTCACTCCTGAGCCATGATTGTAAGCTCGAGAGTGAGTTTAATGAGTAAGCTCTGCCAGGATTGGGGAGTAATAATACTAGGACATAGATTCACTGTTTATGCGTTTCACAAGATTAAACTTGTGGAGAGTAATATCCCGTGCTTGAATTAAGATTCATCGTGGTAGTGATCACCTTAAATAGATAAGGAACTACTTCCTGGGCAGGAAATTTGGTCCTTCTCATAAGCAACAAGTTGTTGCAATATGTTGTGGGAGGAATCGAGTTGGTGCTCGGGGTTCAGAAGAACTAGTGATTGGATGTTTTCTCATTCGCTAAGGAAATGCGATTGGGCTAGTGGACGTGTCGAGTAGAGAACTCGTCAGGGAAAATGGTTATGGCATGGAAGGCCAAGTAGAGTGAGTATGACTCAGAAGACTCTATAGCGGGAGCTTTTCGATCTGTGATTGACAATTTCACCTACTCGTGCGAAGAAGAGTAGTGGTGGAATGAAGAGGGGTATTCATAGACGTTTGCATGGAACTACCGGCATCGAACTGGTCATGATCCCAATTGAGAAAATTAGTGACCGTCGACCCAATCGTTGCTTTTCCGTCCATTATGGACGGACTACATGTAGAAGAGTACACCCCATTCTCGATGGGGAATGGTAGAACTGTGGGAGGTGCCTATTATAATAGGGTGGACCGAGACTATATTCGTGTCGAAGGTTTAGCAAGAGTTTCCGCGGAGTAATGGGAACCGTATGGAGATGGCGTATATCCTACCACCCTAAAGTGGATGGATGAAAGGGAGGAAATTTGCTTATGCCAAAAGGCGTATTACGAACGTGCGCCTTAGTGTACATAGCAGATGGGAGCAGTAAGGGTATGGATGGAGATTTTCGTGCAACCATTAGGTTTTGGAGTGGCCTTATGGATCATTTCCTAAGGCATGGTATTGTGAGTGGCCTAGCATGGTCAGTGGAGTAATTCGTAAACTCGTTGGATGGAACCAATGGGTAATATGTTCCTTAGACTTGGAATGGTCTCGAAACATTTCTTTAGAGATTTGGCTTTTAAGCCATACGCCTTGATGAGATACGTCGATGCGGGGGATAGATAAGTAGCGTTGGGGCTAAGCCACTTAGAGCCGGTATGGATACCCCGAGGTGGGATGTAACTTAATTCTGAAGATTTGGCTAATTGTGCCGAGTCATGTGGACATCATGTTCCTCTAGAGGAAGATAGAATCGATGGTTAGTGAAGAGCGCCTTGGGCTGCTAGACTAGAGAACGAAAGATGATTGACTGAGATCGACAGGGTCGACCTTAGTCTGAGTCCATTTGGGACGTTGCAATAACGAGGAGTTTGTTTAGGATGGTAGAATCCTAGTTTAGAGTAGTATACCCTTATCAGATTTGGGTATGCCCGAATTTTGGGGGCAAAATTCCCTCTTAAGGGGGGGAGTATGTAACAACCCTCGATTCTGGGAGGCTCATTTTATACTAATGTTACCGCATAAGGTAATTATATAAAATGTGGGGACTGGAGTAAATATTAGTTTAATGAATTGAAAGTTAATATTTACTAGATTGATGCATATTTACTGTATGTGAAAGTAAATAACATCAAGTTGCATGTCTGTAGTGTCATGTATTTTAATTGGCCTTTTAGTTTAAATGATTTTGGAACTCGAAATAATTTATAAAATTTTCGGATGCCAGTTTAGAGGGTGTAGTTAGTCTCGGAAGGTGCGAGACAGTCAAAATAAGTGTCATATTGTATTTTTGTGTTTCGGGCACTTTTACCTGGTTTTAGCTTATATGCGTATTTGCGAGTCATTTTAATGTGGTGTTAACCATTTAAGTTGGGAGAATTATGTTAAGCCACGATTTTTGGCCTTGCCCCTTATTTCATTCCCTCATTTTATGTCTTGAACATAGAGAGAAAGGAGCGAAAGAGAGAGGAAGAGAAAGAATGGAGAAAGAAGAGAAAATGAAGATTGAAGATGGATTGATGCTCCTACTCAAAGAAATCTGATATTCCCTACATCAAGGAAAGTTTTCTACTTGCTAATATGTGATTTAAGTTGAATAATTTGTATGATATTTATGTAAATTCATTTGAAGAGCAAAAAATGGAATTTATGGAATTTAAGCCCTAATCTTAGTTTTGATGATGAAATTGTGGACTAAAATGGTTTTAAATCGTGTAGGATACACCTTGGGTAGATAAATATTTTTGGTTGTGTGTAAGATGGAAGAGATTTGGGGTTTGGAGAAATTAGGGTTCATAACCCTCCGTAGCCATTTTTGGTAATTTTGTAGGTCCGAATCGATTCGGCCCTTTGGGCGAATCGATTCGCTGAGATGAAATTGGCAGGTCTGCATAACCCGAATCGATTCGGGGTTAAGGCCGAATCGATTCGGTCAATTGCAGAAGGTTGGTTTGGTTGTCCGAACCGATTCGCTTTCTGGGCGAATCGATTCGTTTTCCTGCTGTTTTTGAGTTAATTTTATAACTCAATTTTAATCCTTTTCTTTAAATATAGGGACTAGGAACCTTCTTGAATGAAGTAAACTTAGAGTCCTAGAGTGTGAGATGAGTTAGATGTCTACCCTACATTAGGAATGGGTTATGTGGGGATTTTTCCGGGGTTAGGCCTATTAATGATAAGGCATTCTTTTCTTCTAGTTAATGATTATGAAAACTAGGAGATGTAGTGTTATGTTCGGGAGACCTTAGGAGCTTAATTAAGCTATACGAGTTTTGAGGGGTTATATTAACACCCCAAAAGAATGTTGGGAGACTTTAAAAGTTCGATTGAACTATGTTAACCTTGGTGGTTCATAATAGCGCCATAAAGGGGAGTTTAGAGAATAAATTGAAAGTCATTTCATTCCTTCGAAAGATGATAACCTTGGGGTTCTAAAATAACCTCCTAGAATGCTTGGAGATAATGAAGAGTTTATTTACTCCTTTGAGGTTGTAGTGTTGATATAAGTTATTGTATGGCTCCGGATAATAAGTTCTATCTATTACTAGACGTAAACAGTAATGGTTTCGAATAAAATGAAACATATAAATAGATATGGTATTGATAGTAGTAAATGATAATTTACTCAATCATGGAACCGGTAAATAATGATTTACTTGATTTTGAAGTTTTAAATAAAATGGATGTTACACACCTCTCTAAATACCATCTTAAGGGAAGTCCGCACGATAGGTGAAGCCCCTTGGCTAATGAATGCAGGGTGGATATAGTCCTAGGCCATGGGAGCGCTTATGGTTGTATATTATTTCTGCGGGGGTAGGGAGATTCCGGGTGTGGTCTTGGCTACCACGCAGGCTCATGGCCGCTTCCCGACGTTTGCGATAGGATCCCAGGTTGTCTTATGATAGGCCCTGGAAGATGATGGTTATTTAGGGGCGCGCTCAGTGGGGAAACCCGGACGGGCGGTCTTAGAGTACGTTATATGTATATAATATAACAGTTCATAATCAAGTGGGACTTGATGTATTTTGATATGCCATATAGAGCATGATGGAGTGCCACATAGAGCACATATAAATGCCACAAGGAGCATTTGAAAATGATTATTTTCCTGATAAGGAAAGGATTTTTATAAAAGGTAAAATTGAGATAAAAATCTCCTTAAAGAGTAAAAAGATTTTGATTGTATATATATACTTCCTGCTAAGGAAGAGATATATGAAATTATTGGCACCTTTGGTGAAGTCTTTAGTTTAATGCTGCTTATTTTTATTCCTGCTTAGCTTATGTTTTAAATTGTATAGGTAGCTTCTTATTTCTCTTTCTTCACGGTTTATTTACATAACTGTCATACTCTTTATTCATCTGGTAATCATATAGAACCGGGCCCTGACCGGTTACATTTTCCTGTTGCATATTCTTCTTGTCTCTGCTCAGGTACTCCGCCGCAAGGATGCCTGATTTGAATTCCTACTCCGATGTTTTCGACGAGCCGTGATGCATTGTGGGTATTACGGGATACATTTGGTATAGACGCTTTCATTTTCATTCTAGTTAAGATCAAGTCTGTTATTCGGGCGAGAGGCCCAAGCTTTTGTAAATGTATAATGTAATGTAATAAGTAACTTATTGCACTTGTGTATTATTGATGTATCAGTTTAAGTGACCGGTTACATATTTGGTCTCTTTATTGTATTCTTGTTGTATTATTTATATATGTCTTGGGGTTTCCCTTATCTTTCAGGAATTGGGTTGTTTGTTTTCATTTATTTAGCTTCAAATCAAAATTTTTTGGCAACCCGTTTTCTGAAATATTGGGTGGTTATCCTGGATACTCTATATTTTGTTATGATGCTGAGAATGATTCCATCCATGATTCCGTTATATTGGAGTATTGGGCTGGCCACCCCTTATTTTGTCACAAATATTCAATTGAAAAAAAATTGACGACTTGTCACATATCATAGAAATTTTTTTCGATGAGAAAGATAACTTAGATAAACTTTTGGGTAATCATAGATAGATATTTGATAGAGTCGGAATAGTGTACGACAACAATGTGAAATTTTTTAATAATTATGTTTTATAAACATTCTAATCATATTAGTTCTTTTTCACTTATTATAGTAGATATACCCATTTTTATTAGAATATTGTCATTATATAGAAAGAAGGTCTGATAAAAGAAAAGTTTCTTTGATTCCTAAGGAAACCACTATGTTTACCTACTTATAGGAACTCAACACCTTTTGGGAACCAAAAGAAAAGTTATTCAAATATTATGTGTAGGTTTGCATGAGAACATACTAAATCAAGGGAAAATGGTTTCTTCATAATGGTTTCTCAAGGCTTAAGACCGAAGACAAGATCAAATTCTCAAGTCTTATTACAAAAGATGGCGAAAATGTCACATTTTAAGACAACTCCAAAGGAAATATCATCGGAGCGGGTAAGCTTGGTAAGGAACATTCCTCTTGCACTGATAATGTTTTGTTGGTTGATCGATTAAAAGATAATTTAATTAGTATTAGTTAATTATGTGATAAAATTTATTAAGTAATATTTAAATTCGATCATTGGTTAGTTAAGGATTATAAAAATGAAAATGTGTGCACTCTTGATTTTGATGATTTAGCCAAACGTAAAGATAAATGTCTAGCAACTTTAAATGAATCTAGTTGGTTATGGCATAAAAGGTTGGGACATCTTAACATGGATTTAATTCATTCTTTTTCTAAAAATTAATTAGTGACACGATTGCCTCAGACTAAATTTGTTAAAGATAAAGTTTGTGATGCATGTCAACTTGGTAAACAAACTAAACCTTTATTTACGAATAAAAATGTTATTTCTACATGTAGACCTTTTGAATTATTACACATGGATTTATTTGGCCCTAATAATGTTGCTAGCTTGGGTGGTAAATATTATGATTTTATGATAGATGATGACTATTATAGATTTTCTTGGGTATTCTTTCTTTAAAATAAAAATGAAACACATCATATTTTTACTTAATTTTGTAGAAAAATTCAAAATAAAAAAATTACACTATTACATTTGTCTGAAGTGATATAGGAAGAGAATTTGATAATAAAGATGTTAAAATATTTCATGATGAAAATGGTTATGGAAATAAGTTTTGAAAACCTAGAACTCCTCAACAAAATGGCGTAGTTGAATGAAAAGCAGGTTAGTTCAATAATTTGCGAGAAAAATGCTAAATGAAAATAAGTTATCAGAATATTTTTAGGTCGAAGCCGTCAACACCTCATATTATTTAATAAACGGTGTTATCATTTGAATAGGATTAAATAAAATCTCTTATGATCTTTGGAAAGATAAAAGACCCAACATTATTTATTTTAATATTTTTGGTTGTAAATGCTTTATAATAAATGATAGAGATAATTTAGGTAAATTTAATGATAAATCTAATGAATGCATCTTGCTTCGTTATGCTATGAATAGTAAATCTTATAGAATTTTTAATTAAAAAAAAGACTTTAGTTGTTCAAGAATCTATATGTATTACTTTTGATGAATCTAACCCCTTTGAATGTAAAAAGATTAATGATGAGGAAGAAGTTAAACTTTTGAATTAAAATATACATAAGCTTGATTTAAATAAAATTATCAAAGTAATTATGTTATGTCTAGTAGTTTGCAAACTCCTAATAAAGATGTATCTACTAAATATGAAAATGATAATAATGGCTTAACTAAAATTTCAAAATTTGTGAAAAATCATCCTTTTGATCAAATTTTGGGTGAACCTACTAGTGGTGTACTAACTAGATCATTTATTAGAATTTTTTTAATAACTTGGACTTTTTTAAAATTGAAGCTAAAATATTGATGAGGGAAAAAATGATGAATTTTGGTTAATGGATATGAAAGAAGAATTAGCTCATTTTGAAAGAAACAATATTTGGACTTCAGTGTCCCGACCAAAGACCATGAAATTATTGGAACTAAATGGGTGTTTAGAAATAAGAAAGATAAATTCAAAAATATCACTAGAAACAAAGCTTAATTGGTAGCACAAGGATATAATCAAGAAGAAGAAATTGACTAGAAGAAAATTATGCACGTGTTTCTAGATTAGAGGTTATTTGTATGTTGCTTGCCATAAACAAATTCTTTTATTTCAAATGGATGTCAAAAGTACCTTTCTAAATGGTTATATTTAGATAGAAGTTTATGTTAAATAACCTCCCGATTTTGAATATTACGAATATCCAAATTATGTTTACAAATTGAATAAAACTTTATATGGGTTGAAACAAGCACCTGGAGCATGATATGAAAGATTACGTGGATTGCAATTATAAAATAATTTTACTAAAGGAAAAATAGATACTAATGTATTTATCAAATTTCGTTGGAAATATATGCTTGTTGTACAAATGTATGTGGATGACATTATATTGGGTTCTCTTAATGAATATATGTGCATAGAATTTTCTACTTTTATGCAAAAAGAATTTGAAATAAGTATGATAGGTGAACTAAATTTCTTTCTAGGAATACAAATTAAGCAAAATAAAAATGGTATTTTCATAAATTAATCCCAGTATATTAAAGACCTTCTTGAAAATATATGGATTGAATAATGCAAAACCCCTTGAAAATCACATATTTGCTAATCTTAAGCTTGATAAAGATAAACTTGGAAAATCCATTGATATAACTCTATATTTTTGTATGACTGGTATCTTGATTTATTTAATGGATAGTATGTTGGATATTATGTTTAATGTTTGTTCATGTGCACGTTTTGAAGCAAATCCTATTGAATCTCATTTATGTGCCATTAATACCATTTTTTGATATCTTTATAACACAACCGACTTGGGCTCATGGTATTCTTGTTTTACCTCATTTGATTTAATTAGTTATTCGAATGCTGAATTTTTAGATGCTCAATTGACAGAAAATCATTAGTGGTTCTTATTATTTTCTCAAACATTCTCTAGTGTCGTGGTCTAGTAAGAAACAAAATTTCATTGCACTGTCTACAACCAAAGCTGAATATATTGCGGTCGATAGTTCTTGTGCTCAAACTTTATATATGAAATAACAATTGGAGGATTTCAAAATCTTATTTAATAATATTCCTATTATGTGTGACAATTTGCTAACCAAAAAAAAATCCTATTCAACATTCAAGATCAAAGTATATTTAAATTAGACATCATTTTCTTAGAGACCATATTCAAAAATAGGATGTTAAACTTGAATTTGTAAAAACGAAAAATCAACTAGTGGATATTTTACAAAACCCTTTCAAAAAAATAGTTTTTGTAACTTTAGATGAGAATTGGGAATGACATGTTTATGTGATTTAAGATTTCATTACTTGAGAAATTTCTTGTCACTTTGTGAGTAACATCTGTTGCATCCCTAATAAATTTATTATCATATCTTGAATTCACGTGCCCACATGATCTTATATGTATTTGAAATTTCCTATAAATATATACTCTCATATGGTTGTTAGTTTTATCCTTTTCTATCCAAAATTTTCAAAATTGCCAAAAATAATAATTTTTATGTGGAATAATTAAAAGACAACCCAATATTTAGACACGAAAATTGAATCGAAGGCATGAATAACCCAAAGTTAAAAAAAAATTCTTCCCCATTTAATTCTCTTAAAGTTATTTCTAAACTCCCATCTCACGCACCTTGGGTAATTCCTACTTCTTGTCCTTATGCTCTTCCTCTCGATATAAATTCATGTTCACCTTCATCTTTCGGTACCACAAGTGAAATTGGGTATATTTCCTGAATGCAAAATGAAGACGATGGTTTTGTTAAAGTAACTTTTGAATACAAATGAAAGAAAATATTGTTAAAGGGAATGAAAAAGATGTTCGCTCCATAGTCAATAACTTGAAAATTTAGTCATTATTTTGGTATATTCATTGTTGTCTCATAAATGTAATCTTGTTCTAAAAATACACGGGTTATATGGATTCACTTATATATTAGGTCACACACATGAAGAATAACTTTTTACAAAATTCTATCTTGTTTTAAATTAAATTGAACATACAAATATGATGTGAAGTCAAATTCAAACTAAGCGTCCAATCTAACCCGAAAAAAGAAAAAGTAGAGGAAAAATCCCTTTCGGACAAAACCTATATTCAACGCTGTATAAGAAAAGACAAACATGTAATGATTTAAAAACTACTTAGAGATCCACTAAGTATAATGCAAAAGAGTCTTCAAATCTTCAACAGAAAATGATGTAGTCGAGCACCATCCACGGTAAGTAGATCTTCCCTCGGTATCCACCGATCGACCTTGGGAATATGTAGCTCCCATCTTCTTCATCCTTAGAGCCTCGACTCCACAAATTAGCAATAGGGAAATTATATACAAGTATTTAAAAGTTTGGATTATATTCTCCTTGGTTTGGCAAAGTGATCCTAAAGGATTTAAGGTATTTGGAAGGAAAAAATTATAGAGCCTGGTCATAAAAAGAACTCTAAAGGGAGAAATAAATGCATCAGTGCATCTCTATTTATAGGTAAAGTTTTTAGAAAGAGATATGAATTACAAATTTGTGACACCCCACTTAAAATAATAACGGGTGTCCATCCCTATACTAAAATAAATCATGAATCTCAAGTGGATCATTCTCAACATCTACTGTCGATACTAAATAAATATAGCTAACTACACAATACTACAACAAGCGGGTGCCAAAAATCTAAAAACATACAATGAACATCATACCAACAATATAATAACTACTAAAATTGATAATATAAACACATGCACTACGATAAAAGGATGTACTCCTATCAAACATAATAAGTACACAAAACTAAATATACCTGAATATGCTGTCAGGTCACAGACAATACAACATCCTGAGGAGAAAAATACAATAGTGCTATATATATATATATATATATATATATATATATATATATATATATATATATATATATACCTTAGGTATAAAACCGATATACAAAATGAATCCTATCTAGATTTACAAAAGGTAGGAAGTGGCTATAACGAAAATCTCGCAACAGTAACACGCTATATCCTAAGTTTACGCCCAAACTTATGCATCAACATATATACATGCACACATATACCTTACTAGAATTCATCAGTTTCTACTTAATAACTTACACGAGTCATTAGCATCAGAATAGTCACACACTATCTTTATATACTTCAAAAGTAATATTTCACCATAACGCATAACCCGAGTACTAAGAACTAAACTTCTCCCCACTCCCAACATTGCGCTATGTTTCGTGCGTCGGACGTCTTACAAAGTGAAATCCAAATAAGGACCCCCTCCCCGGATACATTACTCCTTGAAAATGTTGTTCGTTGAGATCCATTATGCCCTCGGTACACAATGCACATAACATCAACTACTTACTTTGAGAAACTATCTCTAAGTACATAAATAAGATATCGCCCAGAATCTTTCGGGTCTATATAACATTACTCTAGTTATAGAACACGGTCAATCAACCCTAACAAGCACGTACACATAATACACATAATGAGCATTTAAAATATCCATAACACTTTCACTTATAGGATATATATATCTATACTACAGAATGATATCATCTTCCAGGAATTACTCACTTTATCCCGGGCTACCAGCCAACGGACTATTATCACACCGCCCTGGTAATCAAACAAATTACAACGTATGGGAAGCGGTCATAGTTACGAACGTGAAAGTGAGAACGAATCATACCCAAGACTTCTCACCCGGAATAAAATCACGCCATAAATAATGGACGACTATGACCTGGGGACTATACACTCCCTGCTCCTCAATCTAGGGGCCTCACCCACATCGCGCAACTATGCTCACGCAATAAGTATATATATCATTCACACTAGATATGTATGCGATCACATCATATATATAAACCATCACACAAGGTATATACATTCACGGCATACATACATATATATATATATATATAGAGAGAGAGAGAGAGAGAGAGAGAGAGAGAGAGAGAGAGAGAGGCAGGCTCCTGTGCACACTAAGTTTGCACATTACCTTTTTAAAGTAGTAAAAAAAATATTTTTGAGTTGATTTTTTTTTTGTGATATTTAAATATTTCAAGGAACCCATATAAAAAAAATCAACTCAAAAAAACTTTTTTTGCTAGTTTTAAAAAATCGGTCAAACTTTCTATGCTTTTAAGCCCTTTAAAAGCTGCGAAAGTTTGACCGATTTTTTAAAAATAGTAAAAAAAGTTTTTTTGAGCTAATTTTTTTTATGTGAGTCCGTTGAAATGTTAAAATATCACATAAAAAAATTGGTGTGCGCCAGCACTCAAAAATATTTTTTTTACTACTTTAAAAACTTAATGTGCAAACTTAGTGTGCAAACTTAGTGTGCACAGGAGCCTGCCTCTCTCTCTCTCTCTCTCTCTCTCTATATATATATATATATATATATATATATATATATATATATATACACACACACACACATACTATCTCACGTCCGTATGTGTAAAAGTAATGAATTCGGCTATAGGCATATAACTATCATTATACTACCTGACGCCATAACGCATACTCACCTAATTCATTTCATTATACGATCCCTCACTTGAAACTTACTCATCCATTACACCTAAGATGAGAATAGTCTCCAATTTAATCAACCTTAAGGACACTATCTCATAACTGAATGTATATAAAAATCATTATTCCAACACCATCTATATCCGTATGCACACCGATATACAGTAATTATCCCGGCTATAGGTGATAAGTAGCTTTACTGCGTATGGGTATCGTTGTTGTGTAAAAGCCACTCTCAAAGTTCCCTTGAGTACATACAAAACTTGTCTAAAAATAACTCATATTGCGGTAAGTACGAGTATCAATCCAACTTTCAAGGTGAAACCATTAATGTGAAAACGTGCAATTCCAATTTTTTTATGAAAATATTTTTTTAATATATTTTTTTTATTTTTAAAAATAATTTCAAGGGAAAAATTAACTAACAAATGCTAAAAATTATAAATGACTAACTAATGAAAAAAATGTGCAACCGAGTGTGAAATATGTGAAGGTCAAGAGATGGGATTACACTACATTTTCAATTATTTTAATTTCTAAATTAATAATTTGAAATATTTCGAGATAATATTAAATCGATAATCTAACTCTCGTTAAAATTATAAATTTAATAAAATCTTTTTCAGAAAATTAATTTAAAAATGTCACACGATGAAAAATTAAGACTTATACCATTTTCAGAAAATTACCCGCTAGGATCAATTTAACGAAAACAATTTCAATCCTCAAATTTCAACACCGAATTAATATTCAAATATAGGAAAAACCTATCTCTAGTTCGATTCCTAAATTCAAATATTAATTTGTTCAATTAATTTACTAACTCTCGTTACATAAATTAATTGGTGACAGTTAAATATTAATTAACCTAGAAATATAAAATTAATGAATCAACTAATTAAAATAACATCATTCGCAGTGCACCCCACCCCTTGAACGGGGTGTTTAACCAAATATTCTCATGTCAGAATAAACAACTATCACAATAGCATTAATCAAAATTGAAACAAGAGGAAAAGAATACAATAAGCAATTTTTTTTGTGTCAACTGTGAATGACCACGCGTCTCAATCTTCTCACAAATCCAGTACTTAATTACACCAAAAAGAATAAAAAAACAAACCTAAAATTTATTCTAAAACAAAAAAAATTGGAATTTTTTATGAACCTACTATGTACATAATATACACTATATATTTTTCTCTCTTTTTTTTTTTGTGAGAGTCTTTCTTTAGAGATGCCTTTCTTTCTTTTTAAAAACCACGATCATGTGTTTGTTGGGAGATTTTGTTGGGCTTGGATTTAAAGATATTTGTTGACAATGGATTTGTTCCGATTTTGGTGGGTGGAGGTTGAATGGTAATCGGGTTGATATGGATCTGGGTATGGCAGGTCGGGTAGGGGATGAGATCGGGTTATGGGTGCCATGGGTCATGGGTCATGGGTTTCGGGTTCAGCATAGGGATGGACAAACCGCGGGTTGCGGGTCTAGGTCGGGTTGGATTGGTTTCGGTGTGGGAGAGCTCTACCGGCGGCGAGCAGAGGGGGGGTTCGGTTGGGATGTCGCCGGCGAGGGGTGACAGATCGGCTGAGATTGGGGTTCATTTTCTGGCCGGAATGTCGCCGGCGGTAGGGATCCGGGTTGAGGGCAAAGGAGGTCTCGGATGTGGGTTGGAAATGGGTGGAGTCGTGGCTTTTATTTTGGTATTGGTTGGTGAGTGGAAGATGAGTTTGTTTGTTGGTTATGGTGGTGAGATGAGAGAGAGTGGGTGAGGTGTAGATGATGATGAACAGTAAATGGGAGTTTTTGGGTGTTGTAGGGTGTATGGTAAGGATAGTTAGGTGTGAGGGTAAGTGGTGTCTTGTGAAGTGTTTGGTAAGTGGTGTGTTTGTTTAATTCGTAACCCTAAAAATGACACCACTAAAAAAAATATATAACTAAAACTAAATAAAATAAAATTTTAAAATCTAATAAAACTAAAAACTAACATCTCTAACTAATAAAAGAAAATATGAAAATAAAAAGAAATAAAATAAAACTCTATTAAAACTAAAAAATATAATCGTAATAAAATAAAACTAAAATAAATATAAAAAATGAAACCTTAAAAAAAAATTCCTAAAAATTAATCCTAATAAAATAAAATAAAGATTAAAAATTAAAAACTAATAAAAATCAAAATCAATATAAAGAAATAGAAAAGTAGAAAATAAATCCTAGAAAATTCTAAATAAATCCTAAAAATAAAAATCTCGAAAAATAATAAAGGTACAAAATCAACACACACCAGGCTCGAGGAATAGATTGGACTCGGTTAGGCTCAGATTAGGGTTACGGGACTGGGTCAGGACATCGGATCACATCAGGATAAGCTCAGAATGGACTTCTCACTTCAAGGTCTCTTTGGATTTTTTCGATGCACGCTTTTGACCGCTATTGAGTTGCAATAGTACTGATTTAGCATTATTTGTACCGCAACTGTGTATTGACCTGCAAAATGATAAAATACGGACATAAGGCCAATTTTATTAAAAGCGAGCGACTAAAATGCATCTATTCTGGGTATAAAATAGACACTTTTGGGTGCTTATCAATAGGTAAGCACATAACTATTAGTCGATAAACCACAAGCTCAATCCAAAATTCGTTTTATGATCCCATTACGCATTGGAATATTTATCATTAATCACACACAGATATATAATAATTATCCCAGCTATAAGTATAAACACAAACTATTCTAGTCGATGGTACATCGAATCATTCTCAATTTAGCTTACGGTTCAGTTACTCATGTGAACCCTTAACTTTATCACATTTAGGAATAAATCCCTAAGTTTATCGTCACTAAGGATACACGACCTCTCTCTCATTGGTCCCCCAATCATATCTAAATAAAACCCCATCACAAGGAGAATTCGACATAAAAATCAGCATAACAATTCTAAGTCATACCTTCACCACCACCTCGATAAGCCCCTCACGTCACATCATGTAACAACTTACATCTAATCTCCAAGTAGGATTCCCATCGCTAGGGTGATTCCTCACTAATTCAATGCCACAACTCCAATGTATATTGTAACACCCCGTACTTTTGTGCATTTAATATTTAATTAATTCGGGATTTTAAATTACTGGTGTGTTGTAATTTTAATTGAATTAAGTATGACAATATATTTATTTAAATATTTATCGGGAAGTTAATGGTTAATGTTTAGGGAAATTTATTTACTAAGTGAATAGTAATAATTTAATTACGTCATTTCGGGTATTAATGACGGGGTATGCACTTATTCCAGCCGGGAGTTGGTATAGACTAAATTGGGTGTGAGATAAGGATTTTTATAAATTAATTCGGATGCCAACTATGAGTGCGCGGTTGAGTCCGGATGGGTCGAAATAGTCAGAAAAGAGTACCCAGGGGTAGTAATTGGGTCTCGGGATATTTTTGGGCTTAGCCGGGCCCACACGGGGTGAGTTGGGCCACTTTAATTAAGCCCATTAGGTGAAAAACGGGATTAAGGGTTTTTAACCTAATGGGGAGATTAGGAAATCAGCAGCTGTGACACCCCGCCTAATTAAATACCGGGCGATCACTCCTTTATTAAATTAAATCAAGGTAAACAGTTGGTTCATTCTCAGCATCACTGTCGATAAAAATAATTTTTTTCCAATTTAACACCCTAAATAATTATGTTAAGTGTCAAAACATTTTTCATACAAACTTCCAAATTTTAATTAAAGAAAAGATTTTATTAATATCAAAACAACATTTCTACATTATAGAATCACACCACGAAATCTAAATAAAACCATACATTCACCAATCGAATGCCAATAATATAAAGCTAAAATCATAAACCATCCTGAAACAAATCCCATAAACAATACTGGAATAACTGAAATATAAAAATCCTCAACAATAAATGAAATGATAAAAAGGGCGACACGTGCCCCATAAATGAAAGTAATAGGAGTGGAGTCAATGACAGAAGCCGTCTACTCAAGGGACCTGCAACTCCCACCTAAGCTGCAGCTCGTTCTTCTCAAAGAATCCTAAGCAAGACGCCCCTGTGGCTGGGCACCTGAAAAATATACATATATATACAAGAGAGAGAGAGAGAAAAGGAAACGGGTCAGGGCCCGAAAGTGTGTTTGATTTTAGAATACGTTAAGCAAGTATTTAAATTGATACAGGCCAATGAAACATCATATTAGTTCGTCTCTCTCTTGAGAAATACTCACCTCTCTTCTAATGTGCACTCCTATCGTACTAGCCTTCCCAATGGTTCGTTTATCTTAACTTACTCAAATGTTTTCAAAAACTGAACGATAACAATGTTATAAAAAGGTTACTTTCAATTTGTAGTATTCCTCTCGTTTTAGCTTCATTAAATTATAAGATTTCCCCGTACCTTTTCATATTTTCACAAAACAAGTATTTAATAATTTGAGTCAACAACCATGTTCTACTTATCAAATCACAGTAGGCAGTTCAAAGTTTATAACCTCATATATATATTAACTACTCGCATAAAATATATATATATAATGGCACCCCAACTAAACTATGGTGCGGGCATACTCTGCTATCCAATCCCCGTATCGCTCACATAAAAGGGAAATACAAGTTCGGAATCACTCTCGAACTGTATTAACATATACAAAACAACGTTGAGGCGAAGCATAGATTCCAAGTCCAAGAGGTCAGTACATACCCACACGTCTCTTAGGATCGTCCGACTATCAATTTAATAGCCCGTACCTAGGATCTCTATCTTCTAGGGTACGATTCAATATCCCCATAAAGCAACACAGGATACGATCGTCCCAGCGCGGTAACCTCAGGGATAGCAAGTAGCGCGGGTACGTTTTTCACATGTATATAATATATGTACACACATTCATATAAATATACCGATTTCATCATATTAATATAGGTCACTCTCATTACCCATAATTACAACCTTTGTCCTAAATTTCACCTTATTAGTATAACGTATAAGGTTTCGCCTCTAACCTTAATTCGAAGGGTTTTCTCACTCATTACCTAATACTCATGGGTTATAACTTTACAATTCTAAAATTCAGTAAATAACTTCATTTGATTCCAACGTAACTCTCTTACGCACCTCACCCTTAAGTTTCATAAATCTAACAACCTAAAGTAAATATCCCATAATTACCCTCTTCGTTGAAGATTAAAGGTTCTAACATATGTCCATATACTCTACTGGTCCTCAATATCTCCCAAATCATTTTATTTAGAATGCCCAAGGTTTATTCCACGATAAATTAATTCAACTAATTAAACAAGGGGAATAATAGGCTGCCAGGGAGGGTCGATCGATCGACGTCTGGGGGTCGACCGATCGAACCTTCGATCGATCGACGATCTAGGGTCGATCGATCGATCGAGCAGGTCTGTGAAAATTCTGCAGAAACTGCAGTGACGGGGTTGCTTAGGTTTCTTCATCAAAACTCATATTTTCCAACTCTAATTGACCCAAAAAGTCTACTGCTTACATCCTAACATAATTCCAGGTTTCTTTAACGATCAGCATGCGTATATACATCAATAAACATGATTAAACAACCTAATATTTCATCTAATCATCAAGAACCCTACAGTTTTCTTAACCTTTGTTCTAATCAGTTTTCTCCAGAAATTCCTTCTAACAAATCATCATAATTTCGTGGGTTAAACATCTACTTCACATATTAATTTCCAGAATAAGGTTCATATGATTTCTACATGCAAATCCCTATCAAAATTGGGTTTTCCTCCATGGATTATACTCTTAATCGTTCCTACACTAACATGATTATTGCACCAACGAAAATACGCAAGTTAAACACTTGCCTGCGATTTCAGAGGTCTGGTTTCCTGCTGATATTGGTATGGCTGTGTTCTCCTCCTCGCGATCTACGCGTTGGTGGTGACGGTGGTGCAAAAGGTGGTGTTTTTGGCCTTGAATCACCTAGCAAGGTCTCTCCTCTCTTCTCCACTAGCCGTCTTAGGGTTCTGAATGATCTAACCCTAAAAAGCTGACTTAAATGGCTGCTAAGGATGGCTGAAATTCGTGGGTTTAATTACCCTAATTTGTAAAATTACCAAAACGCCCTCCCGGGTCACTAATTAAGCCTAAAAACATCCCGAGACCCAAACTAAACCCCCGGGTACACTTTTCTGACTATCTCGACCCTTCCGGACGCGTTGGCGCACTCAAAACGACCATACGGACAACTCATAAAATATTTACTTTTATATCTCAATAATTAGTCCCGACGCGACACGGCGCGTCCCGACTAAAATTACCAAAATTGTCATTTTCATTCACTCGTTGTCATTTTCATTCACTCGTGACATTTACCATATATTACTATGCTCTTAAGTAATATTCAAAAATTTCATATTATTACTAACTCACGTCACGTTAATAATTATAACATAATTAATTTCCGGATTTTTATTAAATAAATCCCCAAATTAATTATAGCATAAAAATATGGGGTATTACATACTTCCCCCCTAATAACGGAATTTCATCCCGAAATTCGGAAAATAAGGCATACCTGGTAAAAACAACTTTGGATATCTCTCACGCATATCTGCCTCACGCTCCCAAGTGGATTCCTCCACATTATGATGTTCCCACTGGACCCGCACGAGTGGAACTATCTTCGACCTCAATCTCCTCTCACTGTAGTCTAGAATAGCCACCGGTCTCTCCTCGTAAGAGCTATCCGACTGCAAGTCGATCTCATCTATCGCAATGTGAGTATGGGCCATATCATCCCGAAGGTATCGTCTCAACGACGAGATGTGGAATACATCGTGGATGCGATGTAAATGTTCTGGCAAACCCAACCTGTATGCTACTGGCCCAATTCTCTCGATGATGGGAAATGGTCCTACGTACCTCGGAGCCAACTTCCCCTTCTTCCCGAACCTCATCACTCCTTTCATAGGAGATACACGCAACAACACTTGATCTCCCACATTAAATTCCCGGAAGAATCGTTTTGCATCGGCGTAGCTCTTCTGTCTGTCTTGGGCTACCCGAATACGACTCCTGATTATCTCAATCCTCGCGGAGGTCTCCTGGATCACTTCTGGTCCTAATAACTTGTTGTCCCCCACCTCGAGCCAACAGGTTGGAGAGCGACAAGGCCTGCCGTACAAAGCTTCAAATGGATCCATGCCAATCGTAAACTGATAGGAGTTATTATAAGCAAACTCGACCAGTGGAAGATGTGGCTCCCAACCTCCCCCGAAGTCGAGGATACACATGCGTAGCATATCTTCCAACATCTGATTAGTACGCTCTGTCTGTCCATCTGTCTGTGGGTGGTAAGCTGAACTCAGTCTCAACTCTGTACCCATAGCCTCCTGAAAGCTTTCCCAGAAACGCGACACAAAAATCTTGTCTCTGTCTGACACAATATTCAGGGGCACCCCATGTAATCTGACAATCTCAGCGATGAATAGTTGGGCATACTGACCTGTGGTATAATCTATCCTTACTGGCAGAAAATGAGCCACCTTGGTCAGACGGTCTACAATCACCCAGATAGAATCGTGGCCTCGCTGTGATGTAGGCAACCCTGTAATGAAGTCCATGGAAATACTTTCCCACTTCCACGCAGGTACTTCCAACGGCTGAAGTAATCCCGACGGTTTCTAGTGGTCCACCTTCACCAGCTGGCAAGTAGAACATTTGGACACAAATTCAGCGATGTCCTTCTTCATCCCACTCCACCAGTACTGACGTCTCATATCCTGGTACATCTTATCGCCTCCCGGATGTACAGCAAATCGGGACCCATGAGAATGAGTCATCACCTCATGACGTAGCTCTGCTCCTTCTGGAACCACTAATCTCCCATTAAACCGCAACCCTCCATCCGAACTAACAGAATAGGACTCAGAACCCTCGGCTAGAAGTCGTACAATCTGCTCCTGACAAAACGGGTCTGTGGTCTGTGCCTGTATCACCCTCGTAACAATCTCGGGTGTGACTGTCATCACGGATATGAAAGAACGTGCTACTGCATCTTGGTGACCCAACTCCTTCCATTTTGCTTTCCTGATGTCCGCCACATCATCAACCGGTCTACGGCTCAACGCATCAGCAACTACGTTGGCTTTCCCCGGATGATACTGTATATCGAACTGGTAATCTTTTACAAACTCTAACCATCTGCGCTGACGCATATTCAGCTCTCGCTGAGTGAACAGGTACTGCAGTGACTTATGGTCTGTGAACAACCGGAATTTCTCGCCCAATAAATAGTGCCTCCAAATTCTCAATGCAAAGACGACCGCAGCTAACTCCAGGTCGTGGGTGGGGTAATTCTTCTCATGCGGCTTAAGCTTGCGGGAAGCAAAAGCTATAGCCTTCTCTTCCTGCTGAAGTACTCCCCCAAGTCCTCGTAAGGACGCATCTGTGTAAACCAGGTACTCTACACCCGGCTTCGGTAGAGCAAGGACTGGTGCCGAAGTAAGCTTGTCCTTCAGCTCGTCGAAAGCCAACTGACAAGCGTCATCCCAAACATATGGTACCCCGTTGCGAGTCAGATTCGTCAATGGACCCGCTATTTTGGAGAACCCCCGAATGAACCTCCTGTAGTATCCTGCCAACCCCAAGAAACTACGTATTTCCGTCGGTGTCGTGGGCTGCCCCCACTCCCTCACCGCTGACACTTTGCTCGGGTCAACTGCTATCCCCTGCTCAGAAACAACATGGCCCAAGAATTGTACCTCTCGCAACCAGAATCCACACTTCTCGTACTTAGCATACAACTGATGTTCTCGTAGAGTCTGAAGAACCTGCCTCAAGTGTTCGGCATGCTCCTCCTCGGAGCGTGAATATATCAAGATATCATCTATGAAGACGATGACGAACTGATCCAAGAACTCTCTGAATACTCGGTTCATCAAGTCCATGAAAACGGTTGGGGCATTTGTGAGTCCGAACGGCATCACCCTGAACTCATAGGACCCATATCTCGACAAGAAGGCAGTCTTCGAAACATCCTGCTCTCTAATTCGCAACTGATGGTACCCCGACCTCAGATCTATCTTCGAAAAGAAAGTTGCTCCCCTTAACTGGTCGAACAGATCATCGATTCGAGGCAACGGATACTTGTTCCGTATCGTGACCTTGTTCAACTCCCGGTAGTCCACACACAATCTCAGTGAGCCATCTCTCTTCTTCACAAATAAGACTGGAGCGCCCCACGGTGAGGTACTCCTACGAATGAAACCCTGACCTAATAGCTGCTCAATCTGATCTCGTAGCTCTCGCATCTCTGCCGGAGCCATACAGTACGGTGCGCGTGCTATAGGTCTCGTATCCGGCAATAAGTCTATAACGAAGTCTATCTCACGACTGGGCGGTAGGCCTGGTATCTCCTGAAACACATCGGAATACTCCCTAACAACTGGGATCGAATCCAAAGGAATCACAACCTCCTTAGAGGTATCCTCCTCAATGTAATATAAATGAGCGGTCGAACCTCCCTCTGGGCGAGGCATCGCTACTACAAACATCTCTTGCCCCGGAATGGCAAAAACAATGCTCCCACCGAAGCAATCAATCATGGCTCTATAAGATGCGAGCCAATCCATACCAATAATCACGTCATGCTCGTGCATGTCTAAGACTAGCATGTCTGCAGGCAATACCAAGCTACCAATCTCTATCCCTACTCCCCAGCATATAAAGAATATAAGTGACCCACTCCCCAGTGGTGAGTCGACACGCGTTACGGTGCTCTCTGCTGTGGCTAACAATCCTAAGGACTTCGCAAAATGTGTAGCTATATGTGTGGATTTTTATAAAGGTACGTATAATATGGTAGTAAATATTATATGTAGGTGATAATACAGGGTATGATGTATTTACTTTATATAACTCGGGTTACAGTTATATGCAGTTAATTAATGAGAAATTACTTAAGTTAATCATTTGTGGGAATAATACAGTGTGTGATGTATGTACTTTGTATAACTTATGAGACGGTTACATGGTGAAATTTAAGAGGAATTAATTAAGTTAATGGTGAAATAACTTATAATTTAATAATCATTATACTCGGGTTAGAGTAGTATGGCAAGGGAAGGATATACCAGGACTAGTTGGACGGGGTAGTACAACTAGGTGGGGTTAAGGTAACCGGTAGGTGTGCACAATAGTGGAGGGGTGAGAATGTCCACAAGGGAGTGCGACACGAACTTAAATATGAAGCGCATTCATGCATTTTAAATTACTGCAGTTAATTCACTTGCTAAATATTTTCAAAATGTGTTGGGTTCTAACCCTTGCTATAAAACTATTTTCAAAACCTTTTAGGTGTCCCGCCACAGGGACGCCAGGATTGATATTCCATTCAAGGGACATGGAGCTGCGGCATATGTGGATGCTAGAAGGAGTTTGGATTAGACGCATCAGTCATTCATTCCTATAGTAGGAATCTTGTATCAGTCTCAGTTTTATTTAGGGCTTGTACCCCAGACTTCTCGGTACAGTTTTCAGGTGTAATTCATTCAGGTGTTAAATATTTGCATTGGATTAGTTATTTGGTGGCCGGTGATTTATTCGGCAAGTTGTGTAATTACTATTCTGTTTACTTTCATTCAGTTGTGTGAATGGTTTATATTTTCATTCCGCATGTACTGTTTTGTTTATTTAAAAAGTTAAAATTGGCACCAGTTTTTGGAATACTAGGTGGTTAGTAAGTTTTAAAAAGTTTTCGACAGTGATGCTAAGGATGATCCAACTGGGATTCCTGTTTTAATTTGGTATAGGACTGATCACCCGGTATTTTATTAGGCGGGGTGTCACAGATGGTATCAGAGCATCAGGTTCTAGTGTCCTTAGGATTTGTGCGGCTTTTCACGTTTCGGTTTAGCAATCTTTGATATAAAGCCCTATCATAGGATTGTTGTATTCTCATACGTATGCGCATATACGTTCTTCTGCGAAATTTATATCTGAGAGTAAACTCATACCAATTCGGTTCTCATTCCAGATGACGCCCAGGAGAGAGCAGCTAGGGCAACAAGGGGAGATGAGGTGAGGGAGGCTCGTCAGGAGCAAGAGTTACCGCAGAAACGGTCAGGGATGATTTTGGCAGCTTAGGTAACTGAAGTAGTGGCACAGGAAGTTGGAGCAACGGTGGTCACAACGGCAGGGTACTTTCCACGGGATCAGCCACAAGTGTTAGTGGCGCCGGATGTTCAGACTCACGCGGAGTCGTCAGGGTGGAAGCAAGAAAGAGAGGTTATTTTAGCAGGAACCCACTAGAGTTGCGAGGGGGTTCAGGTGTAGTACTAGCGTGTCAAGGAAGGGAGGTATCCAGCGTCACCTACGCATGGGAGATTGCGATGGGGTACGAAAGTAAATGCTAACCACTTTTAGTTAGTGGGAGCGGTGCTACAGTGGTGGGAGTCGATCACCACAGTTGAGGAAAAGGACACACTAGCTACTGCAGAGTTTTGGTTCGACCGCAAGTTTTTTTCCTTCAACGGTCGAGATCGAAATGAGGAGAAAATTTTGTGAGGAGACTCAAAGGGAGACCGTTCAGTGGTCGATTACGAGGAAGATTTCACTCGTTGGCAAATTTTATACCAGATGAGGTAAGCGAGGAAAAGAGAAAGAAAGCAAAGTTTATGGATGAGTTAATCTGGAGAATCAGACAACGTTTAATTGATAATTCCGCATTAGTAGGTTATACTGGTGTCATTAACGCAACACTCCGGCACTATTGGGAATATCACTTCCACGCAAAAGGAAATGGGAAGGGAGTGGGGATTATCCAGTAGGATGAGGCAGAAGGGAACAATACCAGTGGGGTATCCCAGCAGCAGACTGGGAGAGATCAGGGGCAGGATTTCCAGCAGGGAAATCATGCCAAACGATCTAGAACTGGAGGCTATCGGCGGGATGGCCAGGAATTCCAACAAGGTTGGCATGGAAGGGATCAGTGGCAGGGGGAACATGTTAGAAAGTGTTTCATTTGTGGGAAAAGCGAGACACATGAAGAGATATTACCTTAAGCGAGGCAAGGGTCAACTATAGGACGAGGTCCTGGATGTACAGCCACTAAAGCAAGACGCGGGTGCATTCGGGCAGGGAGAAACTCCACCGGAACCCGAGAACCAGTCGTTGCAGCTGGGGTATAGAGGTAAGTACTTTTACCCTAGAGGCATGGGGTATATTTTTGAGTGACAAAGAGAATGTCATAATAAGACTTTTTTCACTAGAGTTCGCAGGCGAGTCGAACTTAGTGGGTGCGTTGGCGGTAGCAGCCATAACATGTGGGTAAACTTTCCATAGGGTAGCGGAGTTCCTTAGTGTTCTTCATGGGAGAGTGGAGGTGTACACTGAGTGATTGGTTGAATTATGCGAGGAATGACTACTTTCGTGAATAATGGGAGTAGGGTTGATAATACTTTTTAAACATCGGCTGGATAGCGATGGAATTTAACTATTGTGGATAGTGGAGTTAAATTTTGGTGTCCGTGACGCCAGGGTATGGTTGGTGCTAGGTATCACCGGAGAGGGCGTATAGCTTATATATATGTGGATATATATGTTGTATTGTGTGGTGCGATGGCACATAGTGAGGTTTTGTGTTCTCGCATTTTATCCCGATAAGTGGGGATGTTTACTGAAGTGAATCAGGGTGGTTAAATTGATTTTCGAGCAAAGAGAGATAGCTCGGGCCTTATTTTGCGCAAGGACTAGTGGTAGTAAGGGCGCGGTATTATGTTGTCTTTGGTAGCATAAGGGTAAGCGTATATTCTTTTGTGTTGAGAGATAAGTAGTTATGGGGAGATGGTTGGATGTAGCATGGGTTGAGTACCCGGGCAGTAACTATATATGTATATATATATATAGGTAATATGATTACAGGTTCGAAGTTATATTACGGGTTACGACTAGCACAGTCGGGTAACTTTTGTGCAGTAGAGCGCGGGGATAGGGTGTATGGGCACCCGGGTTAATTAAGGCAAAATTTTGTGCGGTTAAGCACGGGTATAAGGTGTATGGGCGCCCTGGTAAAGTTAAATGCATACTTGTGTAACGTATGGTTAGAATCGGATGGGATAGATATAGCGGGCTTGG
The DNA here is from genome assembly GCA_949130495.1 of Sambucus nigra. NCBI lineage: Eukaryota > Viridiplantae > Streptophyta > Magnoliopsida > Dipsacales > Adoxaceae > Sambucus > Sambucus nigra. The sequence continues at coordinate 450,185,441 of OX422219.1, read as the reverse complement.
TGGCACTTGACTAGTGATTAATATGTGAATACTGGATCACTAGGTTTATCTTAATTTCGAGGATGAAATTCCTTTGTAAGGGGGGAAGTATGTAACACCCCGTACTTTTGTTCATTTAATATTTAATTAATTCGGAATTTTAAATTACTGGTGTGTTGTAATTTTAATTCAATTAATTATGACAATATATTTATTTAAATATTTATCGGGAAGTGAATGGTTAATGTTTAGGGAAATTTATTTACTAAGTGAATAGTAATAATTTAATTACGTCATTTTGGGTATTAATGACGGGGTATGCACTTATTCCAGCCGGGAGTCGGTATAGACTAAATTGGGTGTGAGATAAGGCTTTTTATAAATTAATTCGGATTCCAATTATGAGTGCGCGGTTGAGTCCGGATGGGTCAAAATAGTCAGAAAAGAGTACCCGGGGGTAGTAATTGGGTCTCGGGATATTTTTGGGCTTAGCCGGGCCCACACGGGGTGAGTTGGGCCACTTTAATTAAGCCCATTAAGTGAAAAACGGGATTAAGGGTTTTTAACCTAATGGGGAGATTAGGAAATCAGCAGCCATCACAAATCTAAGCCTAGGGCTTGAGAGGGAAATTGGGGGAAAGCTTAGCAAAAGCCAAATTGAGGATTTTGGAGCCAAATCGAGGGACTACGCCAACGGAATCAGACACTACGAACACTTTCAGGCAAGTGGTTAACTGTTTTGATTCTTAAAGCATGATAATCAATCCATATCATAGTGATATGTAAACCAAAATTCGTTTTTTGGTGTAAATGGGTACAAAATGGGGTTTTTGTTTTTGAAACACTTGAATGAGATTCAAAGTAAGATTTAGATGGGTGATTGATATCTGAATATGTATATATGATTTGAACGAAAATTTTAGAACATAAAATAGTGGAAATCGAATCTGGAATTTGGGATTTAAAACAGATAATTGAATTTTATGGAGAAAGACCAATTTCGAAAATTATGAGATAAGTAGAGAGGTTGATTATCTTAAGGTCTCTATGATGAATGGGATGTGGATTAACCATTTGTAGATGATGGGATGATGTAATTAGAGGTTTAAATTCTGGTTTAGAAACCTTGAGGTTCGTTAATGGTGGAAAACAGGGGGGAGGCAGAGCTGTAACGAAGGGGTCGATCGATGGTGGGAAATTCTGGCCAGTTCGGCCTGGGTGAGATATAAGGGGGAATTAATTATAAATTAAATTTCCATATATTTATTAGTGATAAATAATTGTGAAACAAATATTCCTAGCAATTATGGACGAAAGTAATTGGGATTAGGATGAATTTATGTGGGACATTAAATGGATGAAATTGAGAAATTTTATTCCAAAATAGTGAGGTACGGATCAAGTGAGTGAATCCGGGTATATTGGACATGCGACCCCAAGGTAGTGAATTAAGTTTGGAGATAAACTAAATAATTTTGAGTCGGGATATAGACTCGGGAAATATTAAGTTACGGGCCAAGTAAGTGAGTCCGGGGACAATGGTTGAGTGATACCAAGTTATTAAATTAATAAATGCGATAATTATTTAATTAGAGTCGGATTGTAGACTCGGGTAGGATTAAATTAATAAAGGTGTTAATTAATTTAATTAAAGTCGGTTTGTAGACTCGGGTATGATTAAATTAATGTGTGGGATAATTAGTTTAATCAGGATCGGATTGTAGACTCGTGAAGGGTACTTATTAATTAATCTGATAATTAATTATATTAGAGTCGGACCACAGACTCGGAATTCGGGTTGATTAATTAATTTTTTAATTAATATTAGAGTCGGGCGATAGACTCGGGGAGGTATTAAAATGTGTGTTAATTAATTTAAGGAGAGTCGGACCATAAACTCGGGGAAAGTATTATATTAATTGAAGTGTGAATTAATTATATTAGAGTCGGACCATAGACTCGGGAACAGGATAAGTTATTAAGTGAGAAAATTAATTACATTGAGTCGGGCCACAGACTCAGGAAATTGCAGGTAGTGTATGGGATTTTGAGTACATGGTAAAGCCGGGGTTATTAATATATATATATATATATATATACGGTGTAGTGATAGTATATATATATATATATATATATATATATATATACGTGTATGTATTGTGTGTGACATTAAATTACAGGCAGTGTGCAGGAGTTTGAGTTCACGGTAAAAATCGGGGTTCATAATATATATATACGGTTAGTGATAGTATATATATATGTGTATATATTGCGTGTGATAGTAAATATCTGTGACTAGATATTTATTAAATTTATATACTCTAATGCTATCAAGGGAGGTTGCACGATGTGGGTGAGTCCCCTAGCTTGAGGTGTAGGGCGAGTATATCCCCAGGTCATAGCGTCCGGTATATATGGCTGAGGGATTTATCTCACTTTCAGGGAAGGAATATGACCGCCTCCACTTCGTTTATATTTTGGTCCAAGTTGGTGAGCGATTCCAACTCGGGGAAACTAGGTTTTGTGAGTACACCTAGTGAGATAGCATTTTAGAGGAAATCATCCGATGAGGGTAAACTCGGAAGGATGGATACACGTATGATATATGTGTGGATGTTTGTAAAGGTACGTATAATATGGTAGTAAATATTATATGTAGGTGATAATACAGGGTGTGATGTATTTACTTTATATAACACGGGTTACAGTTATATTCAGTTAATTAATGAGAAATTAATTAAGTTAATCATTTGTGGGAATAATACAGTGTGTGATGTATGTACTTTATATAACTTGTGAGACGGTTACATGGTGAAATTTAAGAGGAATTAATTAAGTTAATTGTGAAATAACTTATAATTCAATAATCATTATACTCGGGTTAGAGTAGTATGGCAAAGGAAGGATATACCAGGACTAGTTGGATGGGGTAGTACAACTAGGTGGGGTTAAGGTAACCGGTAGGTGTGCACAATAGTGGAGGGGTGAGAATGTCCACAAGGGAGTGCGACACGAACTTAAATATGAAGCGCATTCATGCATTTTAAATTACTGCAGTTAATTCACTTGCTAAATATCTTCAAAATGTTTTGGGTTCTAACCCTTCCTATAAAACTATTTTCAAAACCTTTTAGGTGTCCAGCCACAGGGACGCCAGGATTGATATTCCATTCAAGGGACACGGAGCTGCGGCATATGTGGATGCTAGTAGGAGTTTGGATTAGACGCATCAGTCATTCATTCCTATAGTAGGAATCTTGTATCAGTCTCAGTTTTATTTAGGGCTTGTTGCCCAGACTTCTCGGTACAGTTTTCAGGTGTAATTCATTCAGATGTTAAATATTTGCATTGGATTAGTTATTTGGTGGCCGGTGATTTATTCGGCAAGTTGTGTAATTACTATTCTGTTTACTTTCATTCAGTTGTGTGAATGGTTTATATTTTCATTCCGCATGTACTGTTTTGTTTATTTAAAAAGTTAAAATTGGCACCAGTTTTTTGAATACTAGGTGGTTAGTAAGTTTTAAAAAGTTTTCGACAGTGATGCTAAGGATGATCCAACTGGGATTCCTATTTTAATTTGGTATAGGACTGATCACCCGGTATTTTATTAGGCGGGGTGTCACGGATGGTATCAGAGCATCAGGTTCTAGTGTCCTTAGGATCTGTCCGGCTTTTCACGTTTCGGCTTAGCAATCTTTGATATAAAGCCCTATCATAGGATTGTTGTATTCTCATACGTATGCGCATATACGTTCTTCTCCGAAATTTATATCTGAGAGTAAACTCATACCAATTCGGTTCTCATTCCAGATGATGCCCAGGAGAGAGCAGCTAGGGCAACAGGGGGAGATGAGGCGCGGGAAGCTCGTCAGGAGCAAGAGTTACCGCAACAACGGTCAGGGATGATTTTGGCAGCTTAGGTAACTGAAGTAGTGGCACAGGAATTTGGAGCAACGGTGGTCACAACGGCAGGGTACTTTCCACGGGATCAGCCACAAGTGTTAGTGGCGTCGGATGTTCAGATTCACGCGGAGTCGTCAGGGTGGAAGCAAGAAAGAGAGGTTATTTTAGCAGGAACCCACTAGAGTTGCGAGGGGGTTCAGGTGTAGTACTAGCGTGTCAAGGAAGGGAGGTATCCAGCAACACCTACGCATAGGAGATTGCGATGGGGTACGAAAGTAAATGTTAACCACTTTTAGTTAGTGGGAGCGGTGCTACAGTGGTGGGAGTCGATCACCACAGTTATGGAAAGGGACACACTAGCTACTGCAGAGTTTTGGGTGCGGTTCGACCGCAAATATTTTTCCTTCAACGGTCAAGATCGAAATGAGGAGAAAATTTTGTGAGGAGACTCAAAGGGAGACCGTTCAGTGGTCGATTACGAGGAAGATTTCACTCGTTGGCAAATTTTATACCAGATGAGGTAAGCGAGGAAAAGAGAAAGAAAGCAAAGTTTATGCATGAGTTAATCTGGAGAATCAGACAACGTTTAATTGATAATTCTGCATTAGTAGGTTATACTGATGTCATTAACGCAACACTCCGGCACTATTGGGAATATCGCTTCCACGCAAGAGGAAACGGGAAGGGAGTGGGGATTAGCCAGTCGGATGAGGCAGAAGGGAACAATACCAGTGGGGTATCCCAGCAGCAGACTGGGAGAGATCAGGGGCAGGATTTCCAGTAGGGAAATCATGCGAAACGATCTAGAACTGGAGGCTATCGGCGGGATGGCCAGGAATTCCAACAAGGTTGGCATGGAAGGGATCAGTGGCAGGGTGAACATGTTAGAAAGTGTTTCGTTTGTGGGAAAAGCGAGACACATGAAGAGATATTACCTTAAGCGAGGCAGGGGTCAACTATAGGACGAGGTCCTGGATGTACAGCCACTAAAGCAAGACGCGGGTGCATTCGGGCAGGGAGAAACTCCGCCGGAACCCGAGAACCAGTCGTCGCAGTTGGGGTATATAGGTAAGTACTTTTACCCTAGAGGCATGGGGTATATTTTTGAGTGACAAAGAGAATGTCATAATAAGACTTTTTTCACTAGAGTTCGCAGGCGAGTCGAACTTAGTGGGTGCGTTGGCGGTAGCAGCCATAACATGTGGGTAAACTTTCCATAGGGTAGCGGAGTTCCTTAGTGTTCTTCACGGGAGAGTGGAGGTGTACACTGAGTGATTGGTTGAATTATGCGAGGAATGACTACTTTCGTGAATAATGGGAGTAGGGTTGATAATACTTTTTAAACATCGACTGGATAGCGATGGAATTTAACTATTGTTAATAGTGGAGTTAAATTTGGGTGTCTGTGACACCAGGGTATGGTTGGTGCTAGGTATGACCGGAGAGGGCGTATAGCTTATATATATGTGGATATATATGTTGTATTGTGTGGTGCGATGGCACATAGTGAGGTTTTGTGTTCTCACATTTTATCCCGGTAAGTGGGGATGTTTACTGAAGTGAATCAGGGTGGTTAAATTGATTTTCGAGCAAAGAGAGATAGCTCGGGCCTTATTTTGCGCAAGGACTAGTGGTAGTAAGGGCGCGGTATTATGTTGTCTTTGGTAGCATAAGGGTAAGCGTATATTCTTTTGTGTTGAGAGATAAGTAGTTATGGGGAGATGGTTGGATGTAGCATGGGTTGAGTACCCGGGAAATAACTATATATGTATATATATATATATATATATATATATATATAGGTAATATGATTACGGGTTCGAAGTTATATTACGAGTTACGACTAGCACAGTCGGGTAACTTTTGTGCAGTAGAGCGCGGGGATAGGGTGTATGGGCACCCGGGTTAATTAAGGCAAAATTTTGTGCGGTTAAGCACGGGTATAAGGTGTATGGGCGCCCTGGTAAAGTTAATTGCATACTTGTGTAACGTATGGTTAGAATCGGATGGGATAGATATAGCGGGCTTGGTGGCACTTGACTAGTGAGTAATATGTGAATACTGGATCACTAGGTTTATCTTAATTTCGAGGATGAAATTCCTTTGTAAGGGGGGAAGTATGTAACACCCCGTACTTTTGTGCATTTAATATTTAATTAATTCGGGATTTTAAATTACTAGTGTGTTGTAATTTTAATTGAATTAATTATGACAATATATTTATTTAAATATTTATCGGGAAGCGAATGGTTAATGTTTAAGGAAATTTATTTACTAAGTGAATAGTAATAATTTAATTACGTCATTTCGGGTATTAATGACGGGGTATGCACTTATTCCAGCCGGGAGTCGGTATAGACTAAATTGGGTGTGAGATAAGGATTTTTATAAATTAATTCGGATGCCAATTATGAGTGCGTGGTTGAGTCCGGATGGGTCGAAATAGTCAGAAAAGAGTACCCGGGTGTAGTAATTGGGTCTCGGGATATTTTTGGGCTTAGCCGGGCCCACACGGGGTGAGTTGGTCCACTTTAATTAAGCCCATTAGGTGAAAAACGGGATTAAGGGTTTTTAACCTAATGGGGAGATTAGGAAATCAGCAGCCATCACAAATCTAAGCCTAGGGCTTGAGAGGGAAATTGGGGGAAAGCTTAGCAAAAGCCAAATTGATGATTTTGGAGCCAAATCGAGGGACTACGCCAACGGAATCAGACACTACGAACACTTTCAGGCAAGTGGTTAACTATTTTGATTCTTAAAGCATGATAATCAATCCATATCATAGTGATGTGTAAACAAAAATTCGTTTTTGGGTGTAAATGGGTACAAAATGGGGTTTTTGTTTTTGAAACACTTGAATGAGATTCAAAGTAAGATTTAGATGGGTGATTGATATCTGAATATGTATATATGATTTGAACGAAAATTTCAGAACATAAAAGGGTGGAAATCGAATCTGGAATTTGGGATTTAAAACAGATAATTGAATTTTATGGAGAAAGACCCATTTCGAAAATTATGAGATAAGTAGAGAGGTTGATTATCTTAAGGTCTCTATGATGAATGGGATGTGGATTAACCATGTGTAGATGATGGGATGATGTAATTAGAGGTTTAAATTCTGGTTTAGAAACCTTGAGGTTCGTTAATGGTGGAAAACAGGGGGGAGGCAGAGCTGTAACGAAGGGGTCGATCGATGGTGGGAAATTCTGGCCAGTTCGGCCTGGGTGAGATATAAGGGGGAATTAATTATAAATTAAATTTCCATATATTTATTAGTGATAAATAATTGTGAAACAAATATTCCTAGCAATTATGGAAGAAATTAATTGGGATTAGGATGAATTTATGTGGGACATTAAATGGATGAAATTGAGAAATTTTATTCCAAAATAGTGAGGTACGGATCAAGTCAGTGAATCCGGGTATATTGGACATGCGACCCCAAGGTAGTGAATTAAGTTTGAAGATAAACTAAATAATTTTGAGTCGGGATATAGACTCGGGAAATATTAAGTTACGGGCCAAGTAAGTGAGTCCGGGGACAATGGTTGAGTGACACCAAGTTATTAAATTAATAAATGCGATAATTATTTAATTAGAGTCGGATTGTAGACTCGGGTAGGATTAAATTAATAAAGGTGTTAATTAATTTAATTAAAGTCGGTTTGTAGACTCGATTATGATTAAATTAATGTGTGGGATAATTAGTTTAATCAGGATCGGATTGTAGACTCGTGAAGGGTACTTATTAATTAATGTGATAATTAATTATATTAGAGCCGGACCACAGACTCGGAATTCGGGTTGATTAATTAATTTGTTAATTAATATTAGAGTCGGGCGATAGACTCGGGGAGGTATTAAAATGTGTGTTAATTAATTTAAGGAGAGTCGGACCATAAACTCGGGGAAAGTATTATATTAATTGAGGTGTGAATTAATTATATTAGAGTCGGACCATAGACTCTGGAAGAGGATAAGTTATTAAGTGAGAAAATTAATTACATTGAGTCGGGCCACAGACTCAGGAAATTGCAGGCAGTGTATGGGATTTTGAGTACATGGTAAAGCCGGGGTTATTAATATATATATATATATATATATACGGTGTAGTGATAGTATATATATATATGTGTGTGTATGTATTATGTGTGACATTAAATTACAGGCAGTGTGCAGGAGTTTCAGTTCACGGTAAAAATCAATGTTCATTATATATATATACGGGTAGTGATAGTATATATATATGTGTATATATTGTGTGTGATAGTAAATATCAGTGACTAGATATTTATTAAATTTATATACTCTAATGCTATCAAGGGAGGTTGCGCGATGTGGGTGAATCCCCTAGCTTGAGGAGTAGGGCGAGTATATCCCCAGGTCATAGCGTCCGGTATATATGGCTGAGGGATTTATCTCACTTTCAGGGAAGGAATATGACCGCCTCCACTTCGTTTATATTTTGGTCCAAGTTGGTGAGCGATTCCAACTCGGGGAAACTAGGTTTTGTGAGCACACCTAGTGAGATAGCATTTTAGAGGAAATCATCCGGTGAGGGTAAACTCGGAAGGATGGATACACGTATGATATATGTGTGGATGTTTGTAAAGGTACGTATAATATGATAGTAAATATTATATGTAGGTGATAATACAGGGTGTGATGTATTTACTTTATATAACTCGGGTTACAGTTATATGCAGTTAATTAATGAGAAATTAATTAAGTTAATCATTTGTGGGAATAATACAGTGTGTGATGTATGTACTTTATATAACTTGTGAGACGGTTACATGGTGAAATTTAAGAGGAATTAATTAAGTTAATTGTGAAATAACTTATAATTCAATTATCATTATACTCGGGTTAGAGTAGTATGGCAAGGGAAGGTTATACCAGGACTAGTTGGACGGGGTAGTACAACTAGGTGGGGTTAAGGTAACCGGTAGGTGTGCACAATAGTGGAGGGGTGAGAATGTCCACAAGGGAGTGCGACACGAACTTAAATATGAAGCGCATTCATGCATTTTAAATTACTGCAATTAATTCACTTGCTAAATATTTTCAAAATGTTTTGGGTTCTAACCCTTCCTATAAAACTATTTTCAAAACCTTTTAGGTGTCCAGCCACAGGGACGCCAAGATTGATATTCCATTCAAGGGACACGGAGCTGCGGCATATGTGGATGCTAGCTGGAGTTTGGATTAGACGCATCAGTCATTCATTCCTAGAGTAGGAATCTTGTATCAGTCTCAGTTTTATTTAGGGCTTATTGCCCAGACTTCTCGGTACAGTTTTCAGGTGTTAAATATTTGCATTGGATTAGTTATTTGGTGGCCGGTGATTTATTCGGCAAGTTGTGTAATTACTATTTTGTTTACTTTCATTCAGTTGTGTGAATGGTTTATATTTTCATTCCGCATGTACTGTTTTGTTTATTTAAAAAGTTAAAATTGGCACCAGTTTTTGGAATACTAGGTGGTTAGTAAGTTTTAAAAAGTTTTCGACAGTGATGCTAAGGATGATCCAACTGGGATTCTTGTTTTAATTTGGTATAGGACTGATCACCCGGTATTTTATTAGGCGGGGTGTCACATATATATATACATATTCCTAAATTAGATCGATACGTTCCCAAGATCACATAATATAAAGAACTCTCCATAAACCTCCAAAACGTGTTTCTCGCATTTTACAAGAATGTTCCTGATCGATAAACCCAAACGAAACGGAGTAAAACTCCCTCTAGAAAAACTTCGCAAAACAGCACTGTTTCCGAATCGATTCCGCCCAATTCGAATCGATTCAGTCCTTAAAGTGAATTGATTCCCCAGTATGCGAATCGATTCAATCCAAAGGACCTATAAGTGAAAGAGTGGTCCTACACGAGCGTGTTTCAAATCAAACCAATTTTCACCAAAAATTATCCAAGTTTTAATTAGCACCAAACCAACTTGTGAAAAACCAATTTTTACTTTAAACCAATTTTATCTTGATTAATCCTAAACGTGCATCTAGTGATTAAAGAAAGTAAAGTAAAGTAAAGAATACTCACAACGCGGGATGTACGAGGAAAAAGCCCAAGACGGGAAAAAACCTCGGATGACCCAAGATAGACAATCACTATGAATGTGGAATTACAACGAACAGACAAAAGACTCACTCAATGACTCGATCCCCACGGGTATTGACGCTCTTCTGATCTTCAACCACTCCTCTCACAGTGCCCACGCATAAAGTCCTTCTTCCATGATACTTATCCACAACACACGAATCCACGTATGTCTCGGTGTCCACCGAATGGCTTTGGTACGTGTCCTTTTCTTTTCTTCACCACAAAACCCAGATGTTCAAGTATAGAACAAACCATCTTGGTGCAGCAAGATCACATAAACATATAGTAATGATAACTCGGATCTTTGCAAACTCTAAGGATGTGTTTAAGCTTTGAAACCTTAGAAAAACAAGTGCAAAACTCGTACTGGATTGAAAACTGTTTTCCAAATTGCACTACGCGTAAATTCTGACGAAACCACACTTTAAATAGGATTTTAAGTCGGCGACTCGAAAAATGTTTCGCTCGGACAAGATTGACTAGTTGTTCGCGCTACATAGCCATCTCGCTCGAACGATCCGAGCTATCATTTGAATGACGCGCATGTCAGTTTGACTTTTTTTTTAAAACGTTTCTTCCAAAAGAGATCCAATTAAGTGAAACACTTTTTCGAGCCTATCAGAATAAAACGTAGTGTAAAACATTTAAAAAACTTTTGAAACATTTAAAATATTTTTTCTTATAAAATTACATCCTTATCTTTTATAAAAACAACTCTGAATCTCATTAACAATATGCATTCATACCTGTGTGATCTCGGAATGCAATAAACTTGAAGAAGAATAAACTTTCACCAATTAAACTTTGGAATGATTAATTCTTTGAAGCTTTGTCGAAACGTCTTCAATTTATTCAATACGTCGTAGACCAAGTGGGATCGTGACAAAAATAAAATCTCCCAATGACATATTACAAACACAGTTTTGTTCACGGAATTAAGTCAAAACAATATAGGGACTCAATTGGAAATTTATGTCCTTACAGTAAGTCTGTCATAGGCCGAATCGATTCGATTTTGGGTCTGAATCGATTCGGTCACACAGACCTGTAAGTCTGTAACATTCTGAATTGATTCACAAAGGGGGTGAATCGATTCAGCCTGTTCAGCAAGCTACAAAGTTGCTTATTTTCTCCAAAACCCAAATACATCATCTTCCAACCATAAATCTTCAGCCCAAACATGTTTCTAACATCAAAACTCATTATATATTAATCCAACTAATTGTACAACCTAAAATACATATACACACACCTCAAATGGAAGATTTAACAAAAATCTAGGTTTTAACATCGTAACCCAAAATCCATATTTTTATCCACAAATCATGAAATAAATTACACAAATAGATTATTTAGCAAGTTTAATCACTTGCCTCAAAGTTGTAGAGGTTTAATCTTCCTCAAATTCGCGTATTGGCCAGAATCCCCAAGCTTTTCTCCTCTTTCTCTTCTTCCTTTCCTCTTCTCTCTCTCTCTCTAGGGCTTTCTCAATCTCATAAATGAGATTGGCTTCTCACGCGCCCTACTTAAGCCTTCTCTCCAAAATAACTAACTTTAAATGATAATACATACTTTAAATGACTCGTTTACTTCAATTCAAGTCAAACTAACTTAAAATATTTCGAAACCTAAATAAGACCTAAGGACAGTCATTTCCACTATCTCAACCCATCCCGAATCAACCGTGCACTCAGAGTCATCATCCGAAATAATTTATAACATCCTCTAATTTTGACCTCAACTGCCAAATTAAAATTCTCTAATTTAAATAAATATTATTTCTCCCAAAATAATTAAATTCTCAGTCCTCAAAATCATGGGGGATTACAAACTCCCCCCTTACAAGAAATTTCATCCTCGAAATTAAGTTAGACCTACTACTCCAAACCTCAACTAGCTCCTACGTCACCTACCCTCAAGACCACTATACCTATCTCTCCCATTTGTAATGGAGAATTATTTTAACTTTAAAATCAAATTAGTTAATCAGGGCACCCATACACCTTGTACCCGAGCTCAATTGCATAAACACTACCCGAATCCACTTAGCCTCAATTCGTAATATAACTCTCAACCAATTAATCCGTAATAACACACTATGTATATAACAAAATTTTGAAATGTCCGAAGATTTAACTCTTCTCAATTCCTGACATTCACTACTTCATGAGGGGAAGGTCTCATAAGAGAAATCAAAATGGGGAACCGTCCTAATACACTACTATGAAACTCTGTCGGGAATTGAGATCCGTTAAATCAGGACTAAAGTGAAAATATTTTGAATCATTTTGATATTGCTCGAAGGCCTACAAAACAATTTAATATAAAAAAAAGGTTTTATGTCTTTCGACACACAAATCAAATACCTTATGCCCAAGACACAAGGCATCAAAAAATACAATACTCTTACCAACCTTCTAATTCTCAACACTAACACAACCATGAGATAAAATTCCTAGCTCAACAACGATCCCGCCAAACCCTGAATCTCCTCAGTAATAAAAAAAATCCTCTAAATCACATCAAAACATCGCCATAAGATAGGCCCTTCCATAACTGGGTCTTTACAAATGCATTCATCTAGCATAACTATTAAAACGATAGCTCTACCGATTACCACCAAACACGTTTTAACAGTTCGCACTTTCAAAAAAGTCAAAAATCATAACTCTCTATTGAGCACCTCGCAAAATAATTTATTCTCCCGAAAGACATCATCCAAGAGACATACTTGCTCACTCCTCCCTCCAAGGAAATTCTATATGCATTATGGTTATAATGTCTAATCACTCGAAAAAAATCTTACATGCGATACTCCCAATACCACTCAAAGCATGACTTAAGCATAAGGGAAAATAATTTACATATTACCTCCAAATTCCAACTGCTTCACTTCATCAATGGGTCCCTGTTCGAAGTTCTCTTGCCCAAACTGGCCTTTGAATTGTTGCTGGGGTTGCACATCCAAAACCTCCTCAAAATTTGCCCTCTATTTCTTTCAGGACAATCCCTCTTCCTAGGGCCTATTTCTCCACAAAAGAAACATCCCCCAGTAAATCCTTCCTGTTCATCCTGAGGGACAAAACGCTGTTACGACCCTAGATAATCCTGCCTATAACCTTGTTGCGGCGATAATCTTGCTCCGCTGGAATCATCTCCTCCAGTCCTACTTAATGAACCCGAGACTCCAAATTCCTTACTCCCTTTTAAACGAAGACAATACTCCTGACAATGTAACAACACCACACTCATCACTTCGATAAAAGTGAGTAACGTCGGGTTCCCTAACAAATGCTGACGAATTTTCCAATCTAAACCTCCCAAGAACTTCACTACTCGCTTATCCTCCATATTTATCTCTACGAGCAAAAAATTTACCAATCGAGAAAATTCTTCTTCGTACTTAGCCACCGTTCCATCACCTTGAGTCACATCCAATAATCTCCTTCTCATTTCCATCTGAATCGCGAAAGGAAAATACTTTTGGTCAAAGCGTACCCAAAAATCAGCAATGTGCATTGCCTTTCTCTACTCCGATGTGGTGACTAATTCCCACCACTAAGATGTACCCATTAGTTTAAAGGTGGCGAGTATTTATTTCTGCACCTCACTGTATTAAACCATCTGAAGGTGCCTTTGTATAACCTTCTTCCACTGACTTGCAACTATTGCATCAGTTCCCCCCTCAAAAATTCCAAAGGATGTACTTTTAGAAAGGCTTCTCGTACTCTTTCCCCATGCGGATGGCCCTGGGTGTGCTTGAGCTACCGGGGTTGCAGGATGATGTGCCATCGCAGCAATGGCGGCATCTACTGCTTGTACCATAATATTGGCAACTACGGCGGCAATCGCAGTCTCTTCAGGCATTATCAGCCGCTCTGTTTGTCCTGCCTGGGCGACTTCTTCTCGGTGGCATATGAAATAAGAGCGACTGTATCAGAATTCCATTAAAGCAATTACGCATGGTAGAAGAAAATAGGCATAGTGAACACAATAGTCCTAAAATAGGGCTCTACATCAAGAACGCTTATGGAAGAACGTAGAAAACCCCCCACAGATCCTAAGATACTAGAACCTGATGCTCTAATACCACCCGTGACACCCCGCTTAAAATAATATGGGTGGTCAACCCTATACTAAAATAAATTAGGAATCTCAAGTGGATCATTCTGAGTATCTACTGTTGATACTCAATAAATATAGTTAACTACCCAATACTACAATAAGCGGGTGCTAAAAAATTAAAAACATACAATGAACATCATACCAACAATATAATAACTCCTAAACAGATAATGTAAACACATGCACTTCAATAAAAGGATTTACTACTATCAAACATATTAAGTACACAAAAGGAAATATACTCGAATATGCTATCGAGTCACAGACAATATAATATCCTGAGGAGAAAAATATAAAAGTGCTATATATATATATATATCCCTTGGGTATAAACCCGATATACAAAATGAATCCTATATAGATTTACAAAAGGTAGGAAGTGGCTATAACAAAAATACCACAACAGTCCGCATCTGCCACGACTCCGAGAACATTGGATAGAAAAGGAACGCTAGCATCCTTGCGGTGGGACACCTATAATATATTACAATATATGTATAGCAAGAGAGAAATATAAACGGGTCAGAGCCAGAGGTGTGAAAACATTTTAGCAAGTTCATTAAAATGCATAATAATTATAAATGCTCAAGTCCATGATTTAAGTGGGGTCGCACTCTCTTGGAACTCAAATTACCTTTCAACTAAAGTGCGCACCTAAGCATATGCATGTGATCCTCAATTAAGCTACCCGACACATTCTAGGGACAATTCAATCTTAATCTACGCATAGTCCACAACCTCCTAACCCACTCTCTCAAATTATGACCAAAACACTTATCATTCTATTACATCCTAAGTTTACACTCAAACTTATGCATCAACATATATACATACACACGTATACCTTACTAGAATTCATTAGTTTCTACTTATTAACTTACACGAGTTATTAGCATCAGAATAGTCATACGTTATCTTTATATACTTATAAAGTAATATTTCACCATAACGCATAACCCGAGTACTAAGAACTAAACTTCTCCACACTCCCAACATTGTGCTACGTTTTATGCGTAGGACGTCTTGCAAAGAAAAATCCAAATAAGGAACCCCCCCGATACACTACTCCTTGACAATGTTGCTCAATGAGATCCATAATGGCCTCGGTACACAACGCATATAACATCAGCTACTTATTTTGAGCAACTATCTAAGTACATAAATAAGATATCGCACAGAATCTTTAGGGTCTATATAACATTACTCTAGTTATAGAACACGACCAATCAACCCTAACAAGAACATACACATAATACACATAACGAGAATTTAAAATATCCATAACACGTTCACTTATAGGATATATATATATATCTATACTACACAATGATATCATCTTCCAAGAATTACTCACTTTATCCCGAGTTACCAGCCACCGGTCTATTAACACACCGCCATGGTAATCAAACAAATCACAATGTATAGGTAGCGGTCATAGTTCCAAACTAGGGGACTATACGCTCCATGCTCCTCAAGACAGGGGCCTCACTCACGTCGCGCAACTTCCCATGATAGCACTGGAGGGGTATGCTCACACAATAAGTATATATATATATGTATGTATATATCATTCACACTATATATGTATACGATCACATCATATATACAAACCATCACACAAGGTATATACATTCATACATTCACGCCACACACACACATATATGATATATGTATGCGATCACATCATATATACAAACCATCACACAAGGTATATACATTCGTACATTCACGCCACACACACACACACACACACACACACACACACATACACACACACATATATATATATATATATATATATATATATATACACTACACCAAAATGGGCAAATTGTCACCTTTCAGCCGGCCAGCCTTGTCAAGGTCATTGACCGTGACAAAAAAACACGCGTTTTATGTCACGGTCATTGACCTTGACACGACCGTGACAACGAATTGTCACGGTCATTGACCGTGACAAGCCCGTGACAAATGTAATTGTCACGGTCTTGTCACGGTCAATGACCGTGACAATTCGTGTCACGGTCAATGACCTTGACACGACCGTGACAACTTTTCCAGCAAAATCACTTTCCCCCTTCTTTTTTCCCTCCCACCGTTCCCTCCCTCTCTCTCTCTCTCTCTCGACTCGACGCTGCTCTCTCTCTCTCTCTCTCAGGTCCAATTTCTCTCTCTCTCTCTCTCTTCCATTTATATATATATTTGTTTGTATATTTATGTGTGTATGTGTATATATATATATGTGTGTGTGTATGTGTGTGCGTGTGTGGGGGGTGGGGCGGGATGGGGCAGGGTGGGGGAGGGGGTGGTGGAGGGGGGCAGGGGGAGTGGGTGGCGTGGGGTGGGGTGGGGTGGGTGTGTGTGTGTGTGTGGTGGTGTGTGTGGTGGTGTGTGGTGGGGGTGGGGCGGGATGGGGAAGGGTGGGGGAGGGGGTAGTGGAGGGGGGGAGGGGGTGGGGTGGGGTGGGCACACCTACGCACACACGCACACCTACGCCACACACACACGCACACCTACGCACCTACGGACACACACACACCCCACCCCACCCCACCCCCTGCCCCCCTCCACCACCCCCTCCCCCATCATTGTGTGAATAGGTATGAGATCATAATTTGGAGGAATTCACGTCCAAGAAATAATTTGGATTCCCTTTAGGGTCTTATGTCTTGAATTAATCTGAGGGGGTGGGGGTGGGTGGGGTTTTGAATATTATTTACATTCAAAATAAATAATTGATAATAGTTGGATAATAATTGGATAATAATTGTTTTTATACCTATAGAACAGCTTAGATAGTGTGTGTGTGTGTGTGTATGTGGTCAATACATGAATTTCTTTTTGTATTTTAATTATCCCATGAATTTATTTTTGTATTTGAATTATCCCATGAATTTATTTGTGTATTTGAATTAACCCATTATATGAAACATACTTGAAATTAAATATAGTGCGCATAGATACTAGCATTCTAGTTCTTATGCGTACGCATTCAATAACCCTTAGACCCGTTCGAGAGTCATTACCCCTGTAATGAGATCTCTCGAATTGTCCCGTTTGGACAGTTTGAGACTGTATAATTTTTGTATAATATTCTTATTGGCTTAAAGTTGTTACTTTTGGAGGAAGTTCTGCAGTCGTATCTTAATGTTCTCTGGGTACATACTAGATTGACAAGTGTGACTGTTATTTTAATTGACCAATTGAAATAACACTCACACCTGCCAATCTACATCGTGTACTTGGAGAACTAAGGGGATATGCTGTCGAATTTTTTTCAAATCGTAACAATGTGCATGAGCTGTTAAGTATATTACAGAAAAATTCATTCTTGAATGGGATAGGACCACATACCCTTTAATAGGATAATTAAATGATGGGATAATTAAAAAAAATATACTATAAATCTAAGTTTTGTTTACCTTTAATAGGTGTTTAGTTGTGGTAGCTGTGATGGGATATCCGAAATACAAAGAGTGGATGGGTGAGACTAATAGAATGGGGGATGTGTTTCGCAGAGGTGCTAACGAATTTGTGAAATATGCAAAGAGATGTCGTAATGATGAAGAGTTTCCGTGTCCGTGTGCTAGGTGTAATAATGGTAAGGTGTTTGAGTGAAAAACAGTTGAACTACATTTGTTAAGATCGGGTATGCAAGATAGTTATCGATTTTGGAGTTTTCACGGTGAATTGAAAGTTCCTTTTGTCCCTGACCAACCTTCACAACATCCTTCAACAAGTAGAATAGATGAAGAAGGGGACGACGTAGATCATAATATGTTAGAGGATTTAGTTGATGATGCGTACGGAGTTTATGAAGCTGAGGAGAATGAGGTTACTGATGATGTAGAAGATTCAAGTGCTCGTGAAGATAACACGATAAAACTTGACGATGACTACCAAAGTTTAAAATTTAAGGCGACCCAACCGTTATACTCTGGCTGTGAGAAAGATCAAACAACTTTACATGCCATGGTTGGTTTGCACAGTTTGAAGACGCAGTACGGTTTGTCTGGCAATAGCGTGACGGGAATTCTGAAATGGGTGAAGGGCTTATTACCCAAGGTGAATACACTTCCAAATAACTATCCTGTTATGAAGAACAGTTTGAAAGGTTTGGGAATGAAGTATAAATCGATTCATGCTTGTGTGTATGACTGCATACTATACCGAAAGGAGTATGAAAATATCGATCGTTGTCCGGTATGCGATGAACCTAGATATGTCCAATCTACTAGTAAGGAAGGCACAAGCTCAAAAGTGCCTCAAAAAGTATTGAAATATTTTCCCGTTGGGCCTAGATTAAAGCGATTTTTCACAGTACCATGGATTGCAGAGGCAATGACTTGGAATGCTAGGGCAGAAGTAGGGGGTAATATCATGCGTCATCCTATTGATTCTACTGCCTGGCGGAGGATGAATTATGAGTATCCCGATTTTGCTCGAGAACAACGCAACATTCGTTTGGCTATATCAACAGATGGTTTCAATCCATTTGGAAATCTAAGCACTAATCAGAGTGTATGGCCAGTGATCCTAGCCCCACTCAACCTCCCTCCTTCACAGTGTATGAGACCTGAATTTTCGATGATGGCTTTATTGATACCTGGGCCAAAGGCACCAAGTGAAGACATTGATATCTACCTGGCTCCTTTGGTAGAAGAATTAAATGAGTTGTGGGAAGATGGTGTGCAATCATTTGACTCTTTTAGAAAAGAAGAGTTTACGCTGAAAGCTATGTTGATGTGGGCAATTCATGATTTTCCAGCTTATGGGACATTATCCGGATGTGTAGTACATGGTTATTTGGAGTGTCCTATTTGTGGAGAGGAGACTGAATCTCTTGGTCTATCCTCCAGCTTAAAAAATGTATACCATTGCCACAGGAGGTTTTTACCCCCAGCTCATAGTTTCAGATTTGAGAAAGCTTCCAATTTTTTATTGGGCGGAGTTGAACATAGGCTACCGCCGAGACAACTTTCGGGTTCAGAAATTGAAAGTAAATCTTCTAAATGTGGCCCAAATATGCCAGGTAAGAATCCCAAATTTAAGAATGTCAAGCATAAGAAGACCCCAACTGGGAATGAAACTGAGATAAGAAAGGCATGGTCTCGGAGGTCAATTTTATTTGACTTGCCTTATTGGAAGAAAAACCCGGTGCGCCATGTATTGGATGTGATGCATGCAGAGAAGAACTTCGCTGAACATATTGTGGCTACTTGCCTTGGGGGGAGTCATTCGAAGGATGGAGAAAATGCACGAAAAGACCTTAAAACGTTAAAACTTAAACCACAACTATGGTTGAAAGAAGATAGTAGGGGAAGGACAATAATTCCTCCTGGTGCGTTTACTTTGACGAGTGAGGAAAGGAAGGTGCTTCTAGACACAATATATAATTTGAAGGGCCCATCTACTTTTTCGTCCAACTTGCAAAGGATTGTGAATTATGCTACTCATGATTTACATAAGTGTAAGTCCCACGATTGGCATGTGATCATGCAATTGGTTCCTCTATTGTTTAAGCACTGTTTCTCCAAGCACAAGGATTTGCGTAGGGCTATTATGCAAATTAGTATTACCTTCTCCCTCTTGTGTGAGAAGGTAGTGAATCGAGAACACATAGTGGCTGCAAAATTGGCTGTGAACGAAGCGATTTGTGTATTGGAGAAGTACTTTCCCCCAGCATTCTTTGATATAAGTGTTCACTTGTTGGTACACCTATGCGACGAGGCACTTCTTTGTGGTCTAGTTAGATATCGGTGGATGTATCCGTTTGAAAGATTGATGAAAGTTTTTAAAGATTACGTCAAGAATACGCGATATATTGCAGGATCAATTGCAGAGGAATACATCACCGTGGAGTCATCAATATATACTCGGGAATATATGACTGACTCTACCAGCGTTGATGACACTGATGAATTCCTCGATGATGGTGGTAATGTGATGGGAAAACGAGTGAAATTAACGAGTTTGCAACATGAACAAGTAGCTCGTTATCTATTTGACACACATGAAGATGTCGAAGAATGGAAAAAGTAAGTTTCGAATATTATAATGTTTAACATTATTTTAGATTATTTTATACATGATTAATTTTGTAATATGCAGTAAATATGAAGCCTGTGAGAACAATAAAAGACGAAAAACAGTGGTACAATCAGACAGCGAATTTAGGCTATGGTTGACACAAGAGGTAATTACAATGAAAACAGTCGTTATATAACGTTACATTACACTCATATTTTACCACTAATATAATTAATTTATCTATATTCTCAGCTCCTAAAGATGGGTGATGCGACATCAAGGCTTGCTCGTCTAGCCACTGGACCCTTGTTCGTGGCACAAGAGTACAAAAAATATCGATTGAACGGTTACATTTTCGGCGCTAAAGTGTACGAGGAAAGTACAAATGTACAGAACTCGGGTATTTCATACAAGGCTCTTACTTTCTTTCGAGCAAGCACAAAAGATAAAAACCTCGTTGAAGCTGAAATGACTTACTATGGTGTAATTCAAAATATATTTGAATTGGATTATATAAGCTTCAAAGAGGTTGTATTTTACTGTGAATGGGTAAGAGTTGAGGATAAAAATGCTTCTAAAGTTGATCCTGTCACCAATTTGATCATGGTTGACTTGTCCAAGTTGAAGAGCAACGACCACGTGAGCGATGAGCCGTTTGTTTGTGCATTTCAAAAGGTTAAGAAAGTGTTTTACTCGGAGTATATCAACAACGAGCCGTGGTCAATTGTCCAACACGCGCCAAGGCGTCTAAATAGTAGTGTGGATGACTTGGCTGCTCCTACCGAATATCAATCCATTTTTGATGATAACCCGAATTTGAAACAATTTTTCAATTTGTAATAATTATTTCAATTTGTACCGAAACATCCATTTTTAATGCTTTTACTTGATCTTCACTTTATCATTTTCACTCTTGTGTAGTGTGCGTGTGTGGAGAGGAGATTAATACATAAATATTCCAACTACATCTAAGTTTTGTTTATACTAATCCATGAATATACGCTTCTTACCTTTAATAGGTGATTAGTACATAGTTATTTGGGGTGTCCTATTTGTGGAGAGGAGACTGAATCTCTTCGTTTATCCAAACACTAAGAAATGTCATAATCCTATGGAGCGATGCTCTGCAAATTCCTCCCAACCGTTATGTAGCCAAACATCACCGGTTGAAGTTGTCAATTCCACTTTCCATACCCCATTCAAAGGTGGAGTTGACAACTTCAACTGCTGATTTTTGGCTACACAACGGTTGGAAGGAATTTGCAACGCATACCTCCATAGGATTATGGTATTTCTTAGTGTTTAGATATGAAGAGAATTATAATTGACACGATTGCCCGGGGTACATTAGTTGGAAGGAGGTGCCATATGAGCTCAAGTTAGCTGTTTGAGTGACACTACAGGTAATGTATTTATATTTATATGTCAATTTCGATTTCGATTTCAATTACAATTTATATTTATCTATATTTGAGGGGCGGATACTAATTTTACTTTATTTCAATTCAGGGGACAGGGAGTGCCCCTAAGGGTAGGCCACATATGCTCTATACTTATGTCGCTATTCGGACGAGAAGGGAAGGATAAGGAGGTGTTCCCGAGCGTCGCGGTACAAAATCTCTTTTCCATGCAAATAGTTTGTAGATTTGAGATAAAATGATGGTGATGTTGTTTCTTTTTAAATAGTTTCTTATTTGAATATATATTTGCATTATCTTTAGTTTGTTCGGATATATGATGTGTGGAACAGGTACAACGTTGCTATAACAGGTACAAATATACTGCTGGGCAGTGGCAGTGGCCATACTGCCCAGCAGTTTTTTTTTAATTCTGCCCAGAATTGTCACGGTCATTGACCGTGACAAGTCCCTGACAATTTGGTCACGGCCTTGTCACGGTCAATGACCGTGACAATTTTTTTACTAAGGGTCACGGCTTTGTCACGGTCATTGACCGTGACAAACGTGTCACGGTCATTGACCTTGACACGACCGTGACAAAAAAAGTTGTCTCGCCTCGAAATGTCACGGTCATTGACCTTGACAAAGTGAATTTGTCAAGGTCAATGACCTTGACAAATTGGCAGATTTGGTGTAGTGATATATATATATATATATATATATATATATATATATATATATATATATATATATATATACACTATCTCACGTCCATATGTATAAAAGTAATGAATTTGGCTATAGGCATATAAATCTCATTATACTACCCGACGCTATAACGCATACTCACCCAATTCATTTCATTATACGATCCCTCCCTTGAAACTTACTCATCCATTAGACCTAAGATGAGAATAGTCTCCCAATTTAATCAACCTTAAGGACACCATCTCATAACTGAATGTATATAAAAATCAGCATTCACACACTATCTATATCCCTATGCACACCGATATACAATAATTATCCCGACTATGGGTACGCACATAACTATTAGTCGGTAAACCACAAGCTCAATCCTAAATTAGTTTTATGATCCCATCACGCATTGGAGTATTTATCATTAATCGTACATGGATATATAATAAATATCCCGACTACAAGTATAAAGACAAACTATTCTAGTCAATGGTACATCCAATCATTCTTAATTTAGATTACGGTTTAGTTGCTCATGTGAACCCTTAACGTTGTCGCATTTAATATTAAATCCCTAAGTTTATCGCCACTAAGGATACATGACCTCTCTCTCATTGGTCCCCCAATCGTATCTAAATAAAAACCCATCGCTAGGAGAATTCGACACGAAAATCAGCATAACAATTCTAAGTAATACCTTCACCACCACCTCGATAAGCCTCTCACCGCACATCATTTAACAACTTACGTCTAATCTCCAAGTAGGATTAACATTGCTAGGGTGATTCCTCACTAAGTCAATGCGACAGATCCAATGTATATATATTTACATATTCTCGAATTAGCTCGATACGTTCCCAAGATCACATCATATAAGGAACTCTTAATAAACCTCCAAAACGTGTTTCTCGCATCATATAAGAATGTTTCTAATCGATAAACCCAATAGAAATGATGTAAAACTCCCTCTAGAAAAACTTTGCAAAATAGCCCTCTTTCAGAATCGATTCGGCCCAGTCCGGATCGATTCGGTCCTAAAAGCGAATCGATTTGCCAGTATGCGAATCGATTCGGTCCAAAGGACCTGTAAGTCTGTCTCAGGTCGAATCGATTCAGTTTTGGGTCCAAATCGATTCCATCACACAGACCTATATGTCTGCAACATTTCGAATCGATTCGCAAATGGGTCGAATCGATTCGGCTGTTCAGCAAGCTACGAAATGACTTATTTTCTCCAAAACCCAAATTTCCCCAAACCCAAATACATCATCTTCCAACCATAAATCTTCAACCCAAACATGGTTCCAACATCAAAACTCATTATATATTAATCCAACTAATTATACAACCTCAAATCCATATACACACACCTCAAATGCAAGATTTAACCAAAATCTAGGTTTTAACATCTTTACCCAAAATCCATATTTTTATCCACACATCATGAAATAAATTACACACATAGATTATTTAGCAAGTTTAATCACTTGCCTTAAAGTTGTAGAGGTTGAATCTTCTTTGAAGTCACGTAGTGGCTAGAATCCCAAAGCTTTTCTCCTTTTTCTCTTCTTCCCTTCCTCTTCTCTCTCTCTCTCTAGGGCTTTCTCAATCTCACAAATGAGATTGGCTTCTCATGAGACCTACTTTAACCATATCTCCAAAATACCCAACTTTAAATGATAATACACACTTTAAATGACTCGTTTACTCCAATTCGAGTGAAACTAACTTTAAATATTCCGGAACCCAAATAAGACTCAAGGACAGTCATTTTGACTATCTCGACCCATCTCGTATCAACCATGCACTCAGAGTCGTCATTCGAAATACTTTATAACATCCTGTAATTTTGACCTCAATTGCCGAATTAAAACTCTCCAATTTAAATGTAATACCCCTTATTTTTATGCTATATTTAATTTGGGGATTTATTAAATTTAATGTAATGGTTTATTTAATAAAAATCCAGAAATTAATTATGTTATAATTATTAACGTGACGAGAGTTAGTAATTATGGGAAACTTGTTGAATATTACTGACGAGCATAGTAATATATTATATTGGTCATATTGAAAGTCATAAGTGAATTAAATGACTATTTCGGAAATTTAAGTCGGGACGTGCCCGTGTCACGTCGGGACTAATTTTGTTAAATAAAAAGTGAATATTTTATAAGTTGTTCGTATGGTTGTTTTGAGTGCGCCAACGCGTCCAGAAGGGTCTAGATAGTCAGAAAAGTATACCCGAGGGGTTAGTTTGGGCCTCGGGGCGTTTTTAGGCCTAATTAGTGACCCGGGAGGGCATTTTGGTCATTTTACAAAACAGGGTAATTAAACCCACGAATTTTAGCAGCCTTTATCAGCTGGTTAGGTTAGCCATTTAGGGTTAGAACATTCAGAACCCTAGAACGGCCATTGGAGAGGAGAGGAGAGGAGAGACCTTTCAAGGAGATTCAAGGCCGAAACACCACCGTTTGCACCGCCGTCACCACCAACGCGTAGATCGCGAGGAGGAGAACGCAACCACACCATAATCAACAGGAAATCAGACTTCTGAAAATCCCAGGCAAGTGTTTAACTTGCGTATTTCATTAGTGCAATGTTCATATTAGTTTAGGATTAATTAGGAATGTAATCCATGTAAGAAAACGCCAAATTTTGATAGGAAATTGCATGTAGAGAAGATTAAAACCTTATGCTGGAAACTTTTGATGATATAGATGTATTACTGAGAGTGTAGCTACAGCGGAAATATTGCGACTTCTCAAATAAAAACCAATTTTAATTAAACCCAAATTTTAGTTAAACCCTAAGACATGCATCTAGATGATTTATCAAATAAGACGTGTATGCTCGCGTTCAAATGATCAAATTATATATAAAACCCTTTAGACCCTAAACATGCAGCAGTATGTGATTGAATAAATTGATAATCTACGTAAGAACATTCAAACACAGCAATTAAGGAAAAATCCCCCTCACGGGCAAAACCATTTATTTTCACTATAATTTGTAAGAGAACGGCTTACAATCGGATTACAATGAAAATACAAGTTGACTAAGAATTAACCTCGGGTATCGTATTCTGTAGTCGCGGCTGGAATTATCCCTTTCCAGTAGGGCTGCAATGAAGAAGAAGAACGGTCTCCTCCACAAGGGTTGAACAAACCAAAGTTGTGTTCTTGGGTTGCTTAAAGGATTCACAAAGGTTTGGCAATGATGTGTGAATCAAAACATGAGTCTTGGGACTCAAGAATATGAAGACTAGGTGTATTTGGACTCTCAAATTCGTCTCCTAAAGTCTTGCAAAACAACTCCCCCGAAGTTGGTATTTATAGGAAAAAATATGAAGAGTCCCATGTTTTTAAAACTCTAAAATTCTATCCAGCGTACAAAAAAAAACAGCATTCTTTAAGGAATTTTCTCTATCTTCAAAAGGTCATAACTCCTTCACCGTAGCTCGAATTGAGGTGCCGTTTTTTCCAGTATCTTCATTGCGGAGAGATATTCAACTTTATAGTTGACCAGACCTCCGAACTATGGATGTAAAATTACGAAAATGCCCTTGAACTCTCCTATAGTGCCTTTTTTTTTTACTGTTTTGACTTCCCTTGCGTACCACTTGCATTAAGTCCCTAAAATCTTGGACCGTAAAGTCGTTGAGGCAGATGTGGGACATATTAATGGAGATGTTGAATGCTTGATTCTCGGAATTCGGATAGAGGCCATCATGTGAGATCGTGAGGTGACGTGCCAAATGTAGCGGCGTACGACATACACAAATGTAACATGCTGGACATGAGAAAAAATGTCCTTACAAATCTCCCCCTATGTCTATGCCGGTACATACATAAAAAATCCGAATTATCAAATATGAAATTTCCTATACAAATCTACCCTCCCATGAACCCAAAACTGGAAAAGGTACAAATGAATAGTCTTCATCGTTTGATCTTCAAATCTTCAGGAATCTCAAATCTTTTCTCATCAGGGTGTGCAATTCAGAGATCATCAATGTAGTACCTACACACATGAGATAAAGAAAAATATCAAGTGACGTATCGAGTTTGAAATGAGATAAACATAGATACCAATATATGATAAGCATACGTCAAATCTCAAAACTCCCCCAAAATTCAAACTCCCCCATAAAATGATAATTCTTTCTCCCACTTTTTATGATGTCTCCTAATAGACAAATAAGAAGAATGAATCAGAAAAGCAAGCAAAATCGGGGCATCACGGTATACAAATCAAGGCATCAATCAAATGACAAACGTGCTCTTGCAAGGAGATGCTAAAAAAAAATCTTCGCAAACTATTTTTGATTTTTTTCAATTTTTTATACAAAAAATAGATACCATTTTGAAAAAAAATGTAAAACATGATACCAAAATCACACCATGGATTTAGACTCAAACAACCAAGTCATGGGAATGGAATGTATGGGTGTGAACACATTCGATAGGTAAATCAACTCAATCAATCATATGTGCACGATGCATATGTGTACCCCTAACGAATGAGCATCAAAAGTATCCTTAGGTGTAAAAAATTTGTTGAATTTAGATGACATCGTCTTATGCAAATCAACAAATCAAAGTCAAAGTGATTTCCACACCAATAACGTCCAAAACTATGTAGCGCATTTTCAAGCAATTCAAGGACGTGCAAACCCGTTTTAAATTCTCCAACCAAACACCCTCAAATATATTATCTTTTAGAGGTAATCTAAATTCTCAAACTTTGGAGAATTGGTGCAAAAACCTAAATGGGCCATAATTGGCATGAATATCTTTTTATTGCCTTTCAATTTTTTCGGGCTCTTTTAACCTCTTTGGACCTCGGATAATAAAATTCCTCAATTTTTTTGGTCCTTTTAACGGTGGCTTTTGCGCAAAGGATAGATAATTACCTTTCGCAGCCCCTCCCCGTTATAAAATAAAGCACACAATCTCACAAAACGGTTTTTATATGCACAGATTCCATATCAAAAATTTATCGCGCTTGGTTCGTTTTAAGGACAGGATTGAAGTGAAAACACCCAACCAACATGTGATAAGACAAGCACAATAATCGAACAAATCCGTGCATGTGTGCAGTAAAGGAAATATGAGTCAAACATGTAGGAAGTAACACTTAATTACATCTTAATGACTCCAAACATTATAAAGCACATGGATGAATTGACCTATTGTCTCAAAACACTATCAAATAGTCACATAAAAAAATGGAATGATGTTGTGACTTGGTCATCCAAAGTGTTCATCCATAAACGGTGCAAACAAAATACAAAAATCTTTTTGGATTTTCTCAAAATTTTATCAAAATAAAATCTTTTTGTATTTTTCAAAAAAATTCAAAAACAAGAATTTATACAAAAAGTACACGTCATCACACTAGTAAAAATATATCATGAAACCACAACTAGTGTATGACAAACATGCAACCACAATCAACCAAAAGATTTCACATGGGGTGAATCACGTGCAAGCAAACGGGAATCGTGGACAAATAAACCATAAGCCTCTAAATTCGATTTTCTAACCCAAATTGATGTGTAACAAAGTGTGGGGGTTTTGGGAATCGAATTTATTCTTTCATTAACCTTCCTAGGTCCATTTAAAAGCTTGTAACAAAATTTCCTAAGATGACCTTGCCTACTGCAATGTGTGCAAGTGTAAATCGGGCGGTGTGTGTTACCTAAAGGTGGCCCTCTCCTCAAATTTATCGGTTGCTCTTTCCGAATTTGCCTAGGTGGGTCTCTCCTAATGATCCTAGAAGGTTATCTCACAATGTTCTTAAGGGGTGCTTTCCTAATAACTTTAGGTGCCTCTTTCTTAACAAACCTAGGAGGCTCTCTCACACGTGTGGGAATGGGTGCAACATATTTTTCAAGACCAATCCCACCCCTATCTGTTTTGATCTCGACTGTGCCTAAAATCTTATCAAGTTTTTCAGACCTAGACTCCAAATCAAGTTTCACTTTACTTGAATCTTTCAATTTCACCTCAAGTTCACCTATCTTAGATTCAAGTACTCGTTTAGAATCCTCAAACTCTAAAAGCTCTTTTTTCATAGTCTCCATCAACCCTCTAAGACTATCTCTCTCACCCTCAACGTACTCAAGCTTCTCTTTCAAAATTTTCGCATGAGCCCTAAGTTCTTTAACCAAAAAATCATTATTTTTTATGGCACACTCTTTCAATTTCAAATTTTCTTTCTTTGTTTTCAAAGTTTCAGCATAAAGTTCATTGTAAGCAGTTTGCAAATCATGCTCATTTACACTCTCCTCCTCACTTTCATTATCGTTCACACAAAGGGAAATACAAGTTCGGAATCACTCTCGAACTGTATTAACATATACAAAACAACGTTGAGGCGAAGCATAGATTCCAAGTCCAAGAGGTCAGTACATACCCACACGTCTCTTAGGACCGTCCGACTATCAATCTGATAGCCCGTACCTAGGATCTCTATCTTCTAGGGTACGAATCAATATCCCCCATAAAGCAACACATGATAAGATCATCCCAGCGCGGTAACCTCAGGGATAACAAGTAGCGCGGGTACGTTTTTCACATGAATATAATATATGTACACACAATCATATAAATATACTCATTTCATCATATTAATATAGGTTCCTCTCATAACCCATAGGCACAACATTTATCCTTAATTTCCCATTATTATGATTACGTATAAGGTTTCATCTCTAACCTTTATTCGAAGGGTTTTCTCACTCATTACCTAATACACATGTTTTATATCCTCACAAATCTGAAATTCAGTAAGGGACTTTATTTGATTCCAACGTAACTCTCTTACGTACCTCACCCTTAAGTTATAAATCTATCAACCTAAAGTAAATATCCCATAATTACCATACTTGTTGAAGATTAAAGGTTCTAACATTTATCCATATACCCTACTTGTCCTCAATATCTCCCAAATCCATTTATTTAGAATGCCCAAAGGTTATTACACGATAAATTAATTTAAGTAAATAAACAAGAGGAATAGGAGTCTGCCAGGAGGGGTCGATCGATCGAAGCTTGGGGCTCGATCGATCGAACCTTCGATCGATCGAAGCTCTATGCTCGATCGATCGATTAAGCAGGTCTGGGCAAAAATTCTGCAGAAATTGCAGTGACGGGATTGATTAAAGTTCTTCATCAAAACTCATATTTTCCAACACTAATCGGCCCAAAAAGTTTACTTGTTAACATACTAACATAATTCCAGATATCTTTAACGTTCAGCATGCGTGTATACATCATTAAATATGGTTAACCTAAAATCTCATCTAATAATCAAGAACCCTAAAGTTTTCTTAACTTTTGTTCTAATAAGTTTTCTCCAGAATTTCCTTCTAACATAACATCACAAATTCGTGGGTTAATCATCTACTTCACATATTATTTTCAGAATATGGTTATAACGATTTCTACATGCAAATCCATATCAAAAATTGGGGTTTTCTTCCATTGATTATACTCCTAATCATTCCTATACTAATATGATTATTGCACCAACGAAAATACGCAAGTTAAACACTTGCCTGGGATTTCAGAGGTCTGCTTTCCTGCTGATATTGGTGTGGTTGCGTTCTCCTCCTCGCGATCTACGCGTTGGTGGTGACGGCGGTGAAATCGGTGGTGTTTTGGGCCTTGAATCACCTTGAGAGCTCTCTCCTCTCTTCTCCAATGGCCGTTCTAGGGTTCTGAATGTTCTAACCCTAAAAGGTTGACTTAAATGGCTGCTAAGGATGGCTGAAATTCGTGGGTTTAATTACCCTATTTTGTAAAATGACCAAAATGCCCTCCCGGGTCACTAATTAAGCCTAAAAACATCCCGAGACCCAAACTAAACCCCCGTGTACACTTTTCTGACTATCTCGACTCTTCCGGATGCGTTGGCACACTCAAAACGACCATACGAACAACTTATAAAATATTCCCTTTTTAATTAACATAATTAGTCCCGACGTGACACGGGCACGTCCCGACTTAAATTTCCGAAATAGTCATTTAATTCACCTATGACATTCAATATAACCAATATAATATATTACTATGCTCATTAGTAATATTCAACCAGTTTCCCATAATTACTAACTCTAGTCACGTTACACGGATGGGAAACTCTCGCCTAGAAGCATAAAAACTTCTTCTTTCGAATCACAATCACTAAGGGTAGAAACATGAGAAATCGGTTTATTCAATTTCTTCTTTAAATTAGTGGTACACTCATCTAACGTGTGACCAACCCCCTCACAACAAGAACACTTCTCAGATTCGTTTTCAACAGAAGATTTAAAGCAAGAGTTCCTATGAATTTTCCAATTAATTTTTTCAAAAATTTGACATCGAAGATCATAAAAACCATCAAAAGCCATTTTTTGTGCAAAATGAGGATCAAAACACAATAACTTAGTGCAACAGGCTCTGATACCAATTTGAGAGTGCAGCTACAGCGGAAATATTGCGACTTCTCAAATAAAAACCAATTTTAATTAAACCCAACTTTTAGTTAAACCCTAAGACATGCATCTAGATGATTTATCAAATAAGACGTGTATGCTCGCGTTCAAATGATCAAATTATATATAAAACCCTTTAGACCCTAAACATGCAGCAGTATGTGATTGAATAAATTGATAATCTACGTAAGAACATTCAAACACATGAAATTAAGGAAAAATCCCCCTCACGGGCAAAACCATTTATTTTCACTATAATTTGTAAGAGAACGGCTTACAATCGGATTACAATGAAAATACAAGTTGACTAAGAATTACCCTCGGGTATCGGATTCTGTAGTCGTGGCTGGAATTATCCCTTTCCAGTAGGGCTGCAATGAAGAATAAGAACGGTCTCCTCCACAAGGGTTGAACAAACCAAAGTTGTGTTCTTGGGTTGCTTAAAGGATTCACAAAGGTTTGGCAATGATGTGTGAATCAAAACATGAGTCTTGGGACTCAAGAATATGAAGACTAGGTGTATTTGGACTCTCAAATTCGTCTCCTAAAGTCTTGCAAAACAACTCCCCCGAAGTTGGTATTTATAGGAAAAAATATGAAGAGTCCCATGTTTTTAAAACTCTAAAATTCTATCCAGCGTACAAAAAAAAAACAGCATTCTTTAAGGAATTTTCTCTATCTTCAAAAGGTCATAACTCCTTCACCGTAGCTCGAATTGAGGTGCCGTTTTTTCCAGTATCTTCATTGCGGAGAGATATTCAACTTTATAGTTGACCAGACCTCCGAACTATGGATGTAAAATTACGAAAATGCCCTTGAACTCTCCTATAGTGCCTTTTTTTTTTTACTGTTTTGACTTCCCTTGCGTACCACTTGCATTAAGTCCCTAAAATCTTGGACCCTGAAGTCGTTGAGGCAGATGTGGGACATATTAATGGAGATGTTGAATGCTTGATTTCCGGAATTCGGATAGAGGTCGTCATGTGAGATCGTGAGGTGACGTGCCAAATGTAGCGGCGTACGACATACACAAATGTAACATGTTGGACATGAGAAAAAATGTCCTTACAATTACCCACGAACTTTTGATGTTTTATTAGGAAGAAATTCTGGAGAAAAACTGAATTGAATCATAGTTATGAAAACTTTAGGGTTCTTGATGATTAGATGAGATTTTGGGTTGTTTAACCATGTTTAATGATGAATACACGCATGCTCAACGTTAAAAACATCTGGAATTATGTTATTATGTTAGCAGTAGAATTTGTGGGTCGATTAGTGTTGAAAAATATGGAATTTGATGAAGAATAGTGGTAGAACCCGTAACTGCAATTCTGCAGAATTTTACCCAGACCTGCTTGATCGATCGATCGAACATAGAGCATCGATCGATCGAAGGTTCGATCGATCGACCCCTCCTGACAGACTCTTAGTTTTCTTGTATAATTAGTTAAATTAAGTTTATCGTGAAATAATTCTTGGGCATTCGTGATAAATCGATTTGGGAGACACTGAGGACCAGTAGGGTATATGAATAAATGTTGGAACCTTTAAGATTCATCGAAAATGGTATTTTTGGGATATTTACTTTAGGTTGGTAAATTTATGAATTTAAAGGGGGAGGTGCGTAAGAGAGTTACGTTAGAATCTAATAAAGTCACTTACTGAATTTCAGAAATTGGGAAGATGTAATCCACGAGTGTTAGGTAATAAGTGAGAAAACCCTTCGAGATAAGGTTAGGAATGAAACCTTATGCGTAATTCTTTAAATGTGAAATTAAGAATAAACGGTATAATTACGGGTGAGGAGAAGAACCTATATTAATATGAAATTGGTATATTTATATGATTGTGTGTACATATATTATATACATGTGAAAATCATACCCACGCTACTTGCTATCCCTGAGGTTTCCGCGCTGGGACAAGTCTTATCTCGATGGGACCTTTATGGGGGATATTGACTTGTACCCTAGAAGATAGATGTCCTTGGTACAGGCTATCGATGTGATAGTTCAGACGGTCCTAAGAGACGCCGGTATGTGCCACCTTCTTCGAGACTTGGAATCTATGCTTCGCCTCAATATTGTTTGTGTATTTATGTTAATACAATTCGAGAGTGATTCCGAATGTATTCCCCTTAAAATGAGTGATATGGGGCTTTGGATAGTGGAAGTATGCACGCACCATAGTTTTATTCGGGGTGCTATTATATATATATATATATTATACGAGTAGTTAATATATATATGAGATTATGATATTTAAAACTGTCTATTGGGATTTGATAAGTAGAACCTAGTTATTTACTCATATTATTAAATACTTATTTTGAAAAAGTATAATATGTCACTGTAAAACTTTATGGATTATATAAAGTTAAAATGGAGGACTTTGATTACTGTTTGGAACATTCTTTTAAAATGAAATCGTGAATTGTAAATCTTGCGAGTAATCTTAGATAGATTAAATCTTTTAGAAAGTCAAGGGCGATATATTGATAAGAACAAACAAATGGGAAGGTTAGTGCGATAGGTGTGCACATTAGAAGAGAGGTGAGTATTTCTCAAGAGAGCGACGCACTAATATGTTATTGCATTGGCCTGTATCAAATTAAATATTTGCTAAACGTATTCTAAAATCAAACACACTTTCGGGCTCTGACCCGTTTCTTCTTCTTCTCTCTCTCTCTTGTATATATATATGTATATTTTCAGGTGCCCAGCCACAGGGGCGTCTTGCTTAGGATCCCTTGAGAAGAACGAGCTGAAGCTTAGGTGTGAGTTGCAGGTCACTTGAGTAGACGGCTTCTGTTATTGGCTCCACTCCTATTACTCTCATTTATTGGGCACGTGTCGCCCCTTTTCATCATTTCATTTGATGTTGGGACATTTTTATTTCAGTCATTTCCAGTATTGTTCTTCGGGATTTATTCAGTATGGACTTGTGATTTTAGTTTTAATATGTTGACATTCGATTGACGAATGTATTGTATTATTTGGCTTATTGTGGTGTGATTCTTAATCGTAGAAATGTTGTTTTAATTAAATAAATCTTTTTCTTTAATTAAAATTTTGGTAAGTTTGTATGAAAAATGTTTTTGACACTTAGCTTAATTATTTAGGGTGTTAAATTGGAAAATTTATTTTTATCGACAGTGATGCTGAGAATGAACCAACTGTTAACCTTGATTTAATTTAATAAAGGAGTGATCGCCCGATATTTAATTAGGCGGGGTGTCACATTAAATAAATATTATTTATCCCAAAATAATTAAATTCTCAGTCCTTAAAATCACGGGGTATTACAATATTGTATTTAATTTGTTTTGAAAAATAAAAACTCCCATACCGTTCAAACAAATTGACATCTCGTTTGAATGGCATACCGGATCTCATTCAAATAGCTTCCAATGCGACTTTGAACGACATTTCAGAATTGATCCGAAAGGCGATGCTTCATATCTCGTTTGAATGTGAGAATCTCATTGTAATGACCTGTGGTATCTCGTTGAAATATGCTATTATTTTAGTAAACTCACAATAATTTCAATTTATTTTTTAAAAGTCATTTTAAATTTTTTTAAAAACAAATTGTTTTAAAACTACCCCTCAATATTTTAAGCTTTACCAAACAACCTCATAACTAAGGTAAATAGTCACTAATAATTCTTCTCTTGAAGACTTGAGAATGGTCGTGCATGTGAAATGGGATGTAACTGGATAAGCCAAATGAAAATAAAATGAGTAATTATGAATTTATCTTACAAATCTCTCACTTTTTCGATTCCGGTACAAAACACAAACCGAAGCCAAATTTATCCCTAAAACAAATACAAGTAATGCCCTCCGAAACCATGAAATTAAAAAGCATAAATGTCTTTATCTTCAACTGAAAGTCTTCACTTGTATTCCATGATATCATCAAGGCAGAATCGACCTACACATGTGAAGCAAAAGAAATACCGTAATGCATAAAAGAGTTTAAAGAAAATACCCCCCCCCCCCACACACACACACCTTTTTTGTCAATAATAGACAAATGGTTAGAAACTAAGTATAAAATACTAGCATCACCTGAATCCAAATGATTTAACGTCATAAAGATAATCCAATAAGCACATGAGATGAAATGTCGAAGAAGCATAACAAATATTTTTGAAATTTTCAATTCTCTCAAGCATAAAAAGCATATGTATAAAAGTTATATATTGGTTCAAGTACATCACACCATGGAATAAAACGAAATGTTTGAATCATGAAAGAGGAATGTATTTGTGCAAACATAATCTAAGGGCAAATCAACATAAGCATTCATAACATAAGCACATAAATTCAATGAGATACTTCTAAATAGAGAACTCAATTTAAACCTTAGGTGTAAAAATGTTGAACAAAATAAAATTGACTCAACTTATGTCACATGCCATGAATTTAATTGCTTCTCAAAATAATAACACCAGACTATTTGATATTTTTTGAGAGTTCTTTGTGCAAACCCATTGATCTTCTACTTTATAAAACCCTCAAAATCTCACATATTTAAGACTTCACTTTGAAACTCTTGAAGATATCATAATGCACACATGTAGTGAAGAATCAATGAATTAAAAATGGCCTTGGCACTTTTGTTTTTATGCACTGTTAATATTTCAGGCACTTTGAAAATGGTGACTTTTAATGCAAAGATAATTTTCTCTTTCATAACACCTATCCATTGCTTAAAATAAAATCTATTTTAAAAAAAATGAAATCTAGGCAATGGTTATTACAAGAACAACTTATCTCTAGTACATTATATTCGTTATTCAACACTACTGAGATGAGAACAGTGTATTCAACATATAATAAGTAAGTAAAATGTTCCAAAAAGTCCATGCATGTGTACATTAAAGGTGATAGTAAGTATAACATGAACAAAGAGATCATCAATGAACAATGAAATGCTAGCAACACATTATTAAGCCCACCAAAGAAATAAAGCCATGCCTTAAAACATCATGAAAACGTTACATGAATATATAGAATAAATTTGTGATTCAAAATTCTTAAATGCACATCCATATATGGTGAAAAACAAAATACAAAAATCATTTTATCTTTTTCCAAAAAATTTAATCAAAAATAATTTTTTGGGGGATAATTTTCAAACTTTTTCTTAAAAATTAAAAATCTTTTATATTTTCCGATAAGACGAAATAAATGAAAATCCAAAAATAAAAGGATAAACATCATGCAAGGAGCAAGCATATATATCATGAAGAACAAAATATAATGCATGAAAAACATGCAAGCCATCATCCGTATGATACAACATGTGAAGAGTCATGTGCAAGCATGCTAGAATTAATGAGTCTAACATTTAGCACCTCTAAAATCATTTTCTTATCCCAAATAGATGAATACTTCACCCATTGAGTTTTGAAACCATAGGGACAGTAGACATCAACTTCCTTGGATTTTTCTAAGATTATAGAAAAAAAAACCTAAGGTGGCCTTTCCTACTGCAATTTGTGCACGTGTAAAAGTGATGAGGAATATGACCTTTGCATTGATCCTTTTTAATACCCTAATATATGGATTACCCCATAAAATAAGCAATGGTCTTGGATTTAGCAACGAAACAATAAGATTACGGAAGCCAGTACCATCATTACCAACACTCCTTGAGTCTGTCAAATCATCTTTAAACCTCAAAATTATAGACTCAAGCAACGAATTAGACTCTTGAGCCATTAGGGAATCCTTCTTTATATTTTTAGTCATTCCTAAAAGGTTATCTCCCTCCCCTTCAATACAATTAAACGTCTCCTTAAGAGTCTTCTCATATGTCCTCAAATCATTAATCAATTTATCAATTTTCTTAATGACATGTACACTAAACCTTGAAAATTTAGAGCCCTCTGATTCTTTCTCTAAAAATCAAATTCTTCCCTCACTCTCTCTTTAGATACTTCTAAAATTTTAAAATAATGATTTACGTCCATGATCTTCTCACGTAGGAAATCTCCTTCAGTATGAACAATTTATAATAATTTAATTATAGCTTTAAAATGAAATTTTCTTTTTTGAGAATTTTAATTCTTTTTGCAAACTTCAAATTCTGAAGAGATAAAGTTCCAGCACAGTTATGAAGCTTATTATACTTATCTCGGATATCAAATTCATCGTCATTACTAAATCAACCAGACAACTTATCGCAATGATGACTCATCGAGAAAAAAATAAGCAAAAAACATGAGAGAACAAAAATAAACGACCTTAAAAGACATGAAACAAGGATCTACATGATAACTTAATATGATGTGCTTTGATTCCAATTTAAAACTGCATGGGTTAAATGGATTCACTTATATATTAAGTCAAATGCATAAAGATTCATTTTTTTAAAAAAAAATTATCTTGTTTTAAATTGAAGTGAACATGAAAATATGATGTGAAGAGAAATTCAAACCAAATGGCCGAACCTACCAAAAAAAAAGAAGGAAAAATATATTTCGGGAAAAACCTATATTGAGAACTTTTTAAGAAAAGACAAGCACATAATGACTTAAAAACTACTTAGAGATTCTCTAAGTATGATGCAAAAGAGTATTCAAATCTTCCACAAAAAATGAAGCATTCTAGCACCTCCCACATGAAGCATATCTTCCTTTGGTATCCACTCATCAGTCTTTTGAATATGCAATTCCTTTCTTCTTCAATTGTATATCCTTGACTCCAAAAATTAGCAGTAAAGAAATTATGTACAAGGGTTTAGAACTTCTGATCATGTTCTTCTTGGTTTGGAAAAATGATCCTAAAAGATCTAAGGTGTTTTAATAAAAAAACTGTAGAGTTTGATCACAAAAAGAACTCTGAAATGGCTTGGAAATAAATGCATCTCTGCATATCTATTTATAGAGTTTGATCACACAAATAACTCTAAAAGGGATTGAAAATAAATGCATCTCCGCATATCTATTTATAGAGTTTCATCACAAAAAGAACTCTAAAAGGGATTAGAAATAAATGCATCTCCGCATCTCTATTTATAGCTAACGTTGTTACAAGTGAATTTGATTTTTTATAATAAACAAAAACTCGCGTACTCACTCGAACGAACTAACACCTCGTTTGAATGATGTACCGGATCTCGTTCGAATAACTTCCAACATGACTTCGAATGACATTCTAGAGATGAGACAAAAGGTGATACTTCACATCTCGTTCGAATGCCCCGTGGTATCTCGATAGAACGACGTATGTTGCTGTTCCAATGACCTCACGAAAATTTCAAAAAAAATTAAAAATCATTTCAAATTATTTTGAAAACTGTTAAAAACAAATTCTGTTAAAAATGACCCCTTAATATTTTAAGCTTTACCAAACAACATCATAACTCTTCTCGAGTAAAAAAGTGAAGAATTATGTTTAATCTTTGCAAATAGCCACTAACGATTCTTCTCATAAAGACTTGAGAACGATCATAAAGGTGTAGTGGGGTGTAATTATCACACCCTGTTTTTTATACGAACAAACAAGAAGTACACATAAACCAATGAATTAATATTAAGGTGGAATAATATAACTTTATTCGTTATTAAGAAGTATTACATAGGGTTGTACCACCGCATGGGTGAGTTACATTTTTCTAGTACTAACTATAATATAGAAAATCGAAAAGCGCCACTCCTTGATCCTATTTGTATTATTCTCTTCCCACATAGTCACATACGTGAACAGGTGACCAATATCTGTCTCTAATAGGGAAGACATATCGTCCCCTTTCTACGGGTTCATCTGGAGGAAAAAAGAATTAACACAAATATGCTAAGTAGCTTATACTATTTCTATAACAATATATATATATATATATATATATATATGAGAGTTGGAGTGTGTATAGAATCAGTGTTTAGTAGCACTAAAGAAATAAATCTGATAATCCCACACTTATGAATTTATAAAGAAGATTAAGATTCTGGAACTAATAATCCCATGCTTACTAGTTGATTAAGAAAATAAAGTTCGTTACAATTCATTAAGGATCATGTAAAGAAAATCAAAGATTCTTGAACTAATAATCCCATACATACCAGTTCACTAAGGGGTATATAAATAATTAAGCCATTAGTAAAACCAAAATAGTAATAATAATCAACTCAAAACCTTTGGGAACAAGTAACCGGTTAGGCAGATAATTTAAGGTGGCACTTATTTGTTTGTAGAAATAAATCTAGGCCCCCAATCATCATTTAGGCCAAGTAGAAAGTGTAACGCCCTGACCTGGATTTATGGGTTACCTATAGTCAACCCAGTCTGACCCGAGCATTAGGTGTGAAGTGCAATGGAACAACTTATATAATGTTTCTAGTCCAGTTTTATTTTAATTAAGGTTTCATTTGTTTATCATGTGATTCCAGTTGCAAAATAAATTACATGAGGGACCCATGGGGAGCACCCTGAAGAAAATACTTACATGTATAACGATCTCAAAATACGAAACCTCTCCCAATCCGTCGTAACAAAGCGAGGGTGTGAGTCGATGCTATGTGGAAAATATACAAATATAGTATAAATATAACGACAAAAAAAGTCTCAACAAGTTATACCTACATGCACATGCAACTACATTGTATACATATATATACTTATATATACCCATACTTAATGCATGAAATGGTTTTTTTTGAAAACGTTATTTAGCCAGAGATATTTTACTTAATCTTATAAAGGCTCCCTTTTATTTATTTTAGCATCCATCGCTTTACTTAACACACATGATTCAATAATTTAAACCACTACATTTGATTTATTCAAAAACATTCCTCTACCAAAATAACCATTTTTATTTCATTAAACACACTTTAGTATTTTCGTTGAAACTCACCCTTTCAACACACGCAAACACTGTGTTAGAAAATACTTATTTAATTTTTGAGAAGATTTTACAACCGATTCTCGTGTTAATTATGAGTTTAACCACTTAGGTTGCTTAGTCACCCATTTACACCCTTACTTTGCATTTTTCCTTACCTTATGGATATTAATCAATTATACATTAACTAGTCCATTTCAAACTTTACCGAAATATTTATTAATTCATTCAAGTTAGGTTGTATTAACACATTTCACAACACAACCCATTTCTGGGCATGTTCCGTATTTCTTTTATGATTTCTCGGAATCTTTCAATACTGCATACCTTAACGGGCTCCACATCTCCGGTTATACGCACGATATGCTCTGACCAGTGGTTTTGGTCTTTTCACCTTAGGGCTCCGGGACCTTCTTTCTTATCCCGATGTCATCCAACTTCCTTTTAACGTGTTTAACATTTTACAAATGTCCACATTGGTCTACTTTTCCTTTTTACCTGGCCGAATCCAAAAAAAAAGTGTTACACCCCAACTTGTGTTAAACTTTTAAATTTTACCATTTCACGTCCTTTACACTTTAACCTTGATTTTATTCCAGAAATAACATTCATTTAGGACCACTTTGTGTAACACCTTTTTCAACATTTTTATTTCATAAAAATGTTCCACTTTAAATAAAATTACCATTTTACCCATTTATTTCCCAAATCACCTTTTACTCCATTTCCATAAGTGTTAATTTCTTACAAAAACACTATTAAGTTACCCATCTTAACTTCTTTAAGTGTTTTAACATTTCAACACCCTTTTAATATTGGAGTAATATTCTTTTTAATTGGAAACACCTTTACCTCTTTAATTCCTTCCAATTTCATAAGTGTTAATTTTTACAACACTACTAAGTTACACATGCTAACTTTTTCATGTTCACCCATTAACACTTATTTAATACCTTTATTAAAATTTTACCCAACCACAGATTTCTTTACTTTCTTTATTCAAGAAATCCATTTACACTTTGAGACTACTTTTATAAGAAAATACCGTTTCTTTCTTTTTTAGATGTAGTCTTCCAATTTATCCTTATCATATTTTTTACCCTCGTTTAACACACTAGAATTTTCACTTTTTATAATTCCATATTTAAACCCAACTAATTCTTCTTTAAACTTGTTTATACACTTAGTTCCAAATTACTACAAGTTTATATGCATCAAAAGATGGATTTTAAACGTTAAAATCCTGATAAATGGTTTAAACATATTTTTCATCCTAGAAATTCATCATACTTGTAAAAATGCATTTTTGATACATAAAGACTTTTAATTTCTTCAAATTCACATAATTTCCATTTTCGTAAAATATTCATTTGTACAAAAAAACATCTCACCAATGTTTACCAAAATAAATAATTATTTCCAAACATTTTATTTCTTAAAATGTTTAACATCAATTTTTCTAGAAAATACTTTATTTTCCCAAAATACAAGCTTTCAATATTACAAAACCTTTAAATAATTGTTCATTATCCATTTTCAATAAAATAGCATTTACCAACGTTTTTATTTCATAAAAATATTTATTATTTCTACACATTAATTTCCTCATTTATTCAAACGCACCCTACTAATGTAATCTAATTACAAGACTACAAATATCCAAATATGGTCTTAATACTAAGAGTAAGGTTTTTTCACCTCTAATGATAGTACAAGATTTAGTATCAACACATAAACTTGTAAGAGCTCAATCCAGTACAACTATGAAGGTGAAGTAGTGGTGATAAACAAGTGTTTAAAGGAAGGAGGAGAAGAGGAATAGACACTAGCATATAAGTGGTTAGACCATTGGCCTACTCCACTGTGGAGGTGTATGTGAATTGCACTCTATGAAATCGGCACTAATGGCTTGTGTAATACAACTTTCACACTTTCTCTCTCTACTATAAAAGAAGTAAAGCTTAGGATAGGGTTTTATATTTTTGGATCCACTTTACTGATGAAGAAAATGAGTATGAATAGTTCCTGGGGTACTTACGGTACTCCAAAGCATGTAGTAAGCATGTGTAGAATGTATCTGCTAATACGGATCACCCTCTTATCACTGAAACATGTAGGTGATGATGATGAAATATTCCCTCACGTGTAAGGGAGATCTTCTT
Source organism: Sambucus nigra (assembly GCA_949130495.1). Taxonomy (NCBI): domain Eukaryota; kingdom Viridiplantae; phylum Streptophyta; class Magnoliopsida; order Dipsacales; family Adoxaceae; genus Sambucus; species Sambucus nigra. Next base: position 450,143,674 of record OX422219.1, on the reverse strand, counting down.
ATAACGATTTTGTTCACGTGGGATCTACAACCCACGTGCACTCTTCCATGCATGCTATATTCCATGCACTCTGTCAGGTGTCAACTGTCGGTCGTGAAGATTAGGCTGAGGGCGAGCAGTCAAGTTTGATATTCTAGTTATAAGGTAATTGTCATGCATAGCCGAGTCCTCATTCAACCCTAAAATTATAAGTGATGGATAATGCCACAGAAACTTGGGTAAAAGATTACAGATACTGGTGTTATTGATTGTGTTAGAGACCCTTCATGACGGGTTTACGGTCGACGACGAGACCCTTCATGATGGTCTCACAACAGAGCCATAATTTGCTCAAACTGAAGGTTTGCCATTGGTTAGACTTATCCGAGGGGTTCTAACCTTGGGATGAGGTCATACTTGTTATATCAATCACCCCTAGCCCTTATTCTTTAACATGAGTAGGATGTTGAGATATAAGAATGTCCAAGGGTAAATGTTAATGAAACATCTCTGACTGATGGCTGGGATTCCCTTTTATATGTCAAGTTTGGATTCACACTTTAAAGTTATCTCAGAATAACGGTTGCGACTGTGCCGTAGGGAGTTGTTACCTAATTATAACCTATTTAGAAGTTGGGTTTAATGACTAACTTTATTTAAATGGTTTTCAAAAACACATTTTATCTTTCCACTTTCTTTTTCTTAGCACAAAACACTCTTTCTCTCTTTAGCATAAACTGGTTTTCTCGTTTAGCTTCGTCTAAGCATTTTCGATGAGGTTTTAATGTCTTTTCGTCTTCTTTAGGAATTTTCCCTTTCTTAGCTAATCTCTTTTCTATTTTATCCCTTTTATTTCAAGCTTTCTTAGCCATTTTGGTTGTTGTTTGTTTTTTGACGAGCTTCGATCTTTTTCGACAGCCTTGAGTGGGGGGTTTAGGGCTAGTTTTAGGAGTTTAGTTGGTCGCAGAGAGGTTAGTTGGTAATATTTGGGTTTTTTTACGTTTCTTATCCCTTATTGCCTTTTGATTGTGCCACCGAAATTGCGCCTGTTGTCTTCTTACTTGTGCCTTTAGGTCAACTTATTTAAACTTCATCCACTTAAATATTGAGGACCCTATATGAGTTACAAGAAAAATACCCCACGCTTAGAGATAGATACTTTCAGGTGATATGAAGAATTGAAAACAAGGCTAAGGAGAATCGTAGAGGTGGAGCCGACCTTACTCACTCGAACTTCCCCATACCCTTAAAGGCCATATCACCTTCAATAATTGAGGTTGGTAGGGATTAGATGTCTAACTCTTCCTCCTTAAACTATGGTCCCTCTATCCCTACCCGGGCTGAGAGTAGAGATTCTTTTGAAAATTCCATGAGGTTTTCACCCCTGAATCCTGAGGGGTCTGAGGCGGCCGAGATCTTATTTTGTTCTTCATCCTCCAGCCATGCTGAGTTATACAGTCGTGACGGTGCTTTAGTTCATTATATCTTGAACATTGATGAGCCGAGAGTTAACATTATTATTCCACCAAGAGTCATTCCCCTCTTGGCTATGATCGAGGAATAATTATAAGAGAGATTCCCCGATGGGGCCCCGATCGCCGAAGCTCCGACCGATGATTATTATTTTAAGGAAGGGGAACCACTTAAGTACTCATAAACCCAGAATTTTTCATCCACTATTAGAGAGTCCGACCTTCTTTTATAGAGGTACTTGTATGGCATTAAGTCAGATATCTTTCTGTGGTACCCAGACAAGGATGAGAGAGTATATGATGATTGACAGGGAGAAGTCTCCATTTATAAATAAATGTTTGGGGTCGGCTTTTGACTCCCTTTCTATCCTTATGTTCGAGAACTTCTATCCAATATGGGGATTGCTCCTTCCTAACTGGCACTGAATTCATGGACGATCATACTCGGCTTCGTCTCTCTCTGAATGGATAAGTATGAGGACAAGCCTTCAGTAATTATATTCAAGGCATACTATAATGTCTCTTCATCACGAACTCAGCCTGGTTACTATAATTTGGGGGTCAAAAAGCTCGATAAGAAAATCGTCCATGTCAACCAAAGCTCTAATCATAATTTAAAGTCATGGTTCTTTTTCATCTATGGGGCCTGGGAATTCCCGATCGACTTTGATTGTTTTGAAGGCGAGCCAATGGTTTCCGGTACTTTGGCCAACCCTTCCATGTATGCCATGTTGAACCCGCATCTCAGTATTGCTAATAGGGAGAAGGTTAACTTTTTGAGAAATCAAGAGAAATACGGGGCCCTTCTTAAGTTTGAATATTTAATGTCTCCCATATTTTTAAAGATGTCTGGTCTGGGGGTTGACCCCTTAGATGAGTTGTGTGAGTTGCTTAATTTTTCTGATCAATGAAGTCTTTCCTTATATTTTGACTTTATTACTAAACACCGCCCTTTGTTCTTTATAGACCATCAACCTCAGACTTTATGTGAATCCTAGAATATAAAGACTCCGAGTCTCCAAAATTCTTTTTGGAAATAAGGGAGACAAGCAGCCCATTAAAAAGACGACATTGGTGGGTCGAGCCGAGCCGAGCCGAGCTGAGGCTGGTCAAAAGATAAAGGAGTCAACTGGGGGTATGGATGCTCATCGCGATCGAGATATGAGGTCGAGGTTAATCCCTCCCGAGTCTATGTCGAGCTCTTTTTCACCAGTCTTTGGTCAAAAATACCAAAGTGTGAAATTATCGAATTGCCCCTAAACGTGCGAACTTCGACGAATCTTTATCGGAATGCGCTCAAACTTCATACTTAGCACTTTAATAACTATAAATATTCAATAATACCTCAAATAACATGTTAGAATAAAAAACGAAGGTTATCTGATCATCGAGCATAAATATAGACATTAAAGTACCTAAGAGGGCTAAAATGCATAAGTTTGAGGTTAATTAAATGCATGATTAGATAAGAATCACACCCCTAACTTACACATTGCTAGTCCCATGTAATGAAATTCAAATCAACAAGAAATATAAGAAAACCACAATACAAGAGATATATACAAAAGAGAAAAAAAATATAACAACCACTTTCACGAGTGAGCGATTGCATTTAGCCTATGTATTAAGCCATTAAACCCCTAGGTTACCCTAGTGGATGAGTGTCGTCTCGTGAGGGTCTTCAGGGTTGAAGCCCATAAACATCATATGGTTTCCTCAAAATATGCCCAATCAACATGCGACAAGCTCAACTATATGAACAAGATTTCAACATGTTATTAAAAAGTGAATGAATTCACACAAAACCCATATTATTAACATTATAGAATGAACTTTGTAGAATTGAAACCTTAAAATATGGGAGGGGAGCGAGCACATGCAAAGTATGATTTGGAAAAAACTTAAATAAATTGGATAATAAACATAAAAGTATGCATATATCAATCCTCACCGGGTAGAACACTCAACAAATAACATCACTCAGAACGGGAGATAATACACGGGACATGCGGGCATAAAGAGTAAATGTAAATGGAAACTAGGCCGCGCATATGTCACAAATGAAGAACGATATATAGAAAAAAATTGTGTAATCTCAATGAAAGTTACCTCTCATTAAAGGAGCCGAAATGTATTTTCACGGATTATCGCAACTATTTAAAATTTTGAATTAAATTCACCCTAGGATCACATAGGACTTTAATAGGGTTGTAATATAGGTTTGGCTCAGGTTATGAAATGAAAGGTAAATATGTACGGAATCAAAGTGTTCGGGGATGAAAACTCAAGATAATTGGAAATTGAGGGCAATATCAAAATTGGAAAACAACTTCCATAACAAGCATTGAATATAATAATAGAGAGTGTAAACCAAGCTTATTGAACACTATACACGACATATTTCTCTTTCTTTTCTTTTCTTCTTTTTCTCACTTTTTCTTTTGTTTTCTACTTTCTCTTTTGTTTTTCACTTCTTCACTTCTTCACTTTTCTTTTTACTTCTTTACTCTTTGATTTTCACACTCTAATATGCCTAAATTGCAACCATAAGACAACAACATCATTCAATCCCAAGTAACATTCTAAACAAAGGTACAAAAGGTAATATATATGGTTTATAACTCCAATGTGGAGTTGGTTATGGAATTTTTGGTAATGAAATGAAAGGCTATATTTAGGGTTAAAGGGGTTGACGAGGGTAAACATTTAAGGTGAGGTCAAGGTCAATATGGATGATATAACAAATATGGCCTTTGATCCTTTCCTAAAGTTTACGCAATTCTCTAGTCAGAACGAACTTTGAAAATCATGCTCAAGTAATACATTTCAAGTATGAACTCAATTAATGAACGATGAAATGAAAGAATAGTGAGATTACCGATAAATTCAATATTTTCAAGTATAGCACTCACAAATGAAGAAAATCCCAAAGCTCACTCGGTGTAAGTATATACAATGCAACAAAAGATTACTGAGTTACAAAAATCTTAAAGCAAATCAATGAAGCAAGAAAATTGCATGTGCTCATGGGATTAAAGTTTAATTCATGAAGTTATTCATAATATCAATAATTGAGGACTACAGTCTAATAATTTCTAAAATTGAGAACATGCATCATTGAGTTGTCTCTTGGATCAGGCAATTATTAAAATTTATCATCGAAAATAAAAGCAAAATGCCCAATAAAGGAGAAAAATGAAAGAAAATCTTTTTGAAATTTTTAATTTTTTACAAGAAAAGCATGCTTGGAAATAATATATAATCATAATCATGGAATAAGCAAAACAATGGATAGAATATTCCACACCCCTAACTTCAAACCTTACATTGTCCTCAATGTAAATTAAGAACCAAGTTAAAGAGAGGAAAATAACAATATTATCCAAAATGGAGCGATCTCATGAAATTACGAATCCAATGATTCTACAAAACATGTTAGTACCACGGCATAACAAAAAAGAAGAAATAAAAATTTAACTGATTACACTAGACAACAAGTAAGAAATATAAGAAAAATAAAACAAAACTAACTATTTATAGCCTATAATTTTAACTTCTAACTAACTATAAACTAGAAGTTAAAATTTTTGAGGATCCGCCCAAAATACGATTTGACTTTGGAGGATCAACGGGGGACCGTCCCTTTTATGAATACCTTCCTGAAAATAGGAATTCCGTTCAAACAGCGGAAGCATGTGTAAGGCAGAAGAAATGAACCATCCCCAGTTAAAAATTTTGGAGGGAGGATGGGGGATTTGGATAACACGAGTGATAAATACACAAGGGGGACAAAAAAAATACAATTATCTCTAAAAAAAATTCAAGTTGGAATGGGAGGTAGCGCATAGGAGGGCAAAAATGCCTTCATGGAAGGCGACTCAAGAAAGTACTCCCCATCGATGAAAAGGTTTAACATTTTAAATTTTGGCACCGATTCATCGAGTACTTGTATCTATTAGATAATGGAGAATGAAACGGTGAAGGAAAGAAGTTCAAACTCAAGAGATACGCTTGAAGATTGAGTTTCGAAGGAAATACGAACATTTTCAATGAAATATTATTCTTTGGGGACCAAAGAATAAATCATTTCATTGCAAAGGGATATTACATCCATTTCATCCTCACTTTCATTCTCTAATATACCACGGGCCAAGTGAGGGATTGTTTTTTCCAAAGTAGGCACAAAGTCCTCATTTGGTACAAAACATTCCTCGACTTCAAAAGTATCGGAAGAAAAATCATCATCGGATTCAAATAATATATCCAATTCATACTCCCACAAACGATTTTCTTCCCGATAATGATTTTCAATTTTCTCTCTTTCAAGCATACGTAAGCCCTCACCGAAAGTCATAGGTCAAGGCACGGATTCTTGCAAATGAGAACTTTGAAAATTATCGTCGGAACTATACCCAAAATCATTATTATTATTAAGAATTTTAAAAGCTAATGTATGTAGTTTTAACATTATTATTATAAGGAATTAAAGGCCCAAAATTGTTACAATCATCCTTAAAATACACACACTCCGAAGCTCGAGTTTCATTATACTCACCCAAAGACATTTTAGAATTTGCAATTTTTGGGTCTCTAAGTATTCACAAAAAGTCATAAGGGTGCGGGAATTTTGAGAATTATCATTACGATTACCAAAAGAATTGGAATAAGACATCTTGATCCCAAAAAAGGCTTGAGATGATAAATTCCACAAAGATATGCGCGACAAAAAAATTCAAGCGGTTCTTGGCGCACAAATCTGGAAGTCCTACAAAAATGTTAGCAAAAAATACAAATATAAAGAAAATAATATGAAATACCAAATCAAATAATTTATAAAACATCAAGTCCTCGGCAACGGCGCCATTTTGATTGAAGCAAGTTGTCGAGATCAAAGCATTAAATCTATTAAGATTCAAAGAAAATCATTCCCGGCAACAACGCCATTTTGATTAAGGACGAAAAGTAGCATCGTGTCAAAACTCTTATCGTTGTTTTCGATTCACCGACTCAATACAAGAAACCTAAACTATGACTACACTCTGTTAAGGGGGTATATCGGCTAGTCCGGATATCGAATCTGCAGAGACAAGTTTCTAGAATTTAATTGGTTTAATACATCTAAAATAAAAGTGTAAAAGATATTGCTAACAAAAAGGAAAAGATAAAGAAAACAAAATATAATCTAGGCATGGATGTACTTAAACTAAATTAATAAAGAGAATACAAACTCTAGGTTGCATCAGATATCCCTCACATAGAGTTAATTAGTATAAATGGTTACATGGGTTGACGAGTCTATCAAGATTCCTTCTCGTTTCGATAGTTAATTAAATCAAGAGTTGTCACACCCCTAAATTCGTATAAAAGTCTAATAAGATTTTGGCGTCAACAAATACCCCAAAAATTACACACGCAAGGTCGTAAATATGGGGCATACATGATATATCCCTTTAAATCTCCTAGGCGTAATAACTAGGACAACCTAATCGAGACAAGAACGAGACAACTCTATCACCAAAGCAAAGAAACTAAATCAACCCTAGCTTATTTCAATCCAACACAACCTAATTTAACATAGCTAGAAAGCATGGTAAATGACATGTATTGAAAGAAAGAAAGTAAAATTACACTACAAAGCAAGTAAATAAAGAAATCCAAGCTTGGATAAATGGAGAAGACAATGGATAGTGTTCTTACATAACCGCTACGGGCAAACCCTTTTATACGAGCAAACCCTTGGAAGGAGAAAATGCCACACTCAAAACTCTCCAAACCCTAACTAATCAAAATAATCTATTATTACAAGATCTCCACAAAAATAAACTAACTCTCCTATTTATACTAAGTTACAATAAAAGATAAAATAAAAAAGGAAAAAGAAATAAAAGGGGGATACTGTAATACCCCGTAATTTTAATGACTTTTAATATGTGTTATATTTTAAATTAATGGATTAATTGGATTTTATTATAAATTAATTCATTGGGTTTAAATCCAAATTTTTGGATATTAAAATGAATGTTATGTTATTGATATTGCTGTGAGTTATCAATTCAGTAATTTGAATTTTTAGTCGGGACGCGGTATTGGACGTGTTCGGACAAATTGTAAGATTAAATAGGAAACTTATTTTTACATCAAACTCATAGTCATTTAGAGTGCGTCGTTCCATCCGGAAGGGTAGAAATAGTCAGAAAAGTCTATTTGAATGTTGGTTTTAGGTCTCGGATCATTTAGAAATGAAAAGACACCCAAAAAGGACATTATGGTCATTTTTACAGGGGTGAATAGTGATTTCAGATTTTTGTCTTATTATAAAGATTTGGAGATTAGTTGTACGTAGGCTCATTTTCTCTTCTACACAAAATTGAGAGGTCACCTTTTGAGAGTGAGTGAAAGGGTGCTTGAGAGAAGAGAAGATTTCTTGGAAATGAGGAGAAACTCTTGGGCAAACCAAGGAGGACTAACCACCTTGTACCACCAACACCACCACCGGAGATAAGGAATATAGTCCTACGAAATCATCACCAAAGGTTCAGATCTTCATTACCAAGGCAAGTGAATATGTTGTTCTATTTGGAGGTTTATAATATACATGCTAGGTAGGGTTTTGATTGAGGATTTGAAATGAGGATTAATTGGAATAACATTCTTTTTGTATAAAATACATAACCCACGAAATTGGCTTAAAATGATAGCGATATTATGAGTTTACACGTTTTTATGGAAAATAGAAAGTTATGAAAATTCTGGGAATAAAGGGATTGAATCTAAACCAAATGATGATTTTTAGGTTGTTTGATTGTTAGTAGTTGATCATATACCCGGTTATATAATTATACATGAATTAAAGGAAGTTTGGGATTGATTTAAATGGGTTTTGATGATTTTAATGCATCAAACCCGTAGGAACAAAATGCAGAATCTGGGATGTGAACTGGTTGATCGATCGATCGATCCAAGAATGTCGATCGATCGACTGATCGATTGATCGACTACCACTGGAAACTGAAATATTTCTTTTTATTGTTTGATAAAATCCCATATTGTTAGAAATCGTTATTGATGATTATTTGATTATGATGGAACTTAGGAAATAACATTAGGTTATACTTGAGGCTCGAGAAATGTATTTTTGAATGGGATTTAATTGGGAAATGATTTTGGGTGAAATGAATTATATAAAATTAGGTTCGAAATAAGCTTTTGATAAATTTTGGGTAAATAACCAAATTATAGAATACTTGGGTCGAGGCTAGAAAATTATAAATAATTGAAAATAAAATGTAATGTGAGAGATATCTTCATTATTAGGTTGGATAAATTTGATTGGAATAGTTTTGAAAGAAATGTTCATTTTGTGAGTGCCAACTACATTATATTTATATGAGGTTAAGTACGAGTGTATTGATAAATATAATGGGTACGTAGGGATAGGATACATTCCTAGTATTATATAAGTAGATGTTAATGCCTATTTGTATGATTGATAATTTATGTGTAAAATCGTACCCGCGCTACTTGCTATCACGGAGTTTTCCGCGCCGGAATAGTTTTCTCTCGATTGGACCTTTATGGGGGATATTGACTCGTACCCTAAAACATATGATTCCTTGGTATATGCTATCTGTATGATAGTCAGACGGTCCTAAGAGACGTGAGGGTATGTGCTGACCTCTTAGTGACTTGGAACTACGCTTCGCCTCCATTTGTATGTGTTTTGTATTAATAAAGTTCGAGAGTGATTCCGAACTAGTATTTCCCTTAGTACGAGTGATACGGGAACTTGATAGCAGAGTAAGCCAGCACCATAGATTTTATGTGAGGTGCCGATTAGTATATATATTGTATATGTGATTTATATATATATACCTATACCTGGGATTATTCTACTGTATGCATAAGTAGATAAAGTTTGATAAATGGTTTCTAATCATAGTAAGTTCTTGGAATTTCATAGTATTATTGAGTTATGCATATTGACGTATATTATTAAGAAGATGTTATCTTAATTAAATAATCGACATATGGTCTCGCGAATCAGAATTGATGAGAGAAGAATTGGGTTAGAATTCATGAGCCATTTTAGAGGTACGTTATGTGTGCACTATATATGAGAGGTGAGAATCTCAAGAGAGAGTCTGATAATCTAACATGAATATTATAAGTGATAAATATTGCAATATTTCACTTTTTGTTTTCAAAACTATTTTCTTAATGGGCTCTGACCCTTTACCTTGCATATTCCCTTTTCTATTGTACCTTCTATATCAGGTGTCCAGTAGCAGGGACGCCAACCTTAGAGGATTATGAAGAGCTATGGAGGTATGGAGCATTGCTTAGATGCCTATCTTCATTTGATTCATATTATGTAGTCTTCTTTTATTCAGGGCATGTCGCCCAGAGGAATTCAATTATCTCCTTTCTATCTGAGTTAAAATATTCTTGTATTCGTGTCATTTTAATACATTTGTTATTATTGGGTTTACAATATTGAGAAATTATTTGGGAATGTTTATTCCAATTGCATTTAAATTCTTTTGAGTGATCTGTTCAGTTATTATTGTGGTAGAATAAAATGTGTAGTGTTATTCGTAAACAAAAAAATGAATTTTGTTGAAATTAATATTTGGAAAGCTTTTAACACCAACTTAATTGGGTATTGGGTGATTTGTAAATGTCTTCGACAGTGATGCTAAGAATGAGCCAACTGTATATTTTGTTTTAATTTGGTATGGGATTGGCCACCCGGTATTTAATTAGGCGGGGTGTTATAGGTGGTATCAGAGCATCAGGTTCTAGTGTCCCTTTAGGGTCTGTACGGCTTACTGTGTTTTCAGCTTAGCATTGTTTGATGTAGAGCCCTATGAGTAGGATTATTGTTTTTCTAGTTACGCCTACAATCTTCAGCTATTCTGTTATACCAAGTACTGTTAGTATACTCTCATTTCAGATGCCTCCTCGACGTGCACCTCAGCCTGCCCCAGCTCAGGGTACAATGACTGCGGCCGAAGTTGCTACAATTATCGCTCAGGAAGTCAATGCATCTCTAGCTACTGTTCAGAAGGCTCCAACACAGGCACCAGTTGTGCCACCCACGCAAGTGCAAGTGTTTCCTACTGCAGGGGAACGAGTGAGGGATGCCTTTCATAAGGCACACCCACCTGAGTTTCTGGGAGGATCAGATGTCGTGACTGCTAGCCAATGGAAGAGAGATATCCAAAGGCACTTGAGAATGCTCGAATGTACTGAGGTTCAACGTCAAATACTAGCCACATTCAAGCTAGTAGTGGAAGCTTTGAAGTGGTGGGAGGTTATGACCACTATCGAGGAGAGAGACACAGTGACTATCCAAGACTTTTGGATACGGTTTGATCGGAAGTACTTTCCTTCTTCCATCCAAACAGAGATGAGACAAAAATTACTTGATTTGAAATAAGGAGAGAAAATAGTGGTAGAATACGAGGAAGAATTTACGCGACTAACTAATTTGGTACCAGCAGAGGTAGCCACTGAGGAGAGGAGAATTAAAATGTTCACTGATGGGTTGAACTATAAGATTCTCCAGCATTTACTAGGAAATCATTCACTATGAACTTATGTAGATGTTCTAAATGTTGCAATGCGTCACTGACAGGATAACCGCTTACATGCTCAGGGTGTCAAGCGGGGGTTTGGGTCAAGCCTGCAAGGCAAGACTAATGGGGGCAGTTCTAGTGGGACTCAGCCAGGATAGAGTCATCAGCGTCAGGGTGATCAGGTTTCCTAGACAGGGGATTATGCTAAGCATTTACGATTTGGAGATTCTCGATTTGATTATAGAGGTAATGGGCAAGGACAGCAGGGCCATCAGGGCCAGATGCAGGTTCATTAGGTCCAAGGGAAAGGAATTAATGGCCATCAGGGTCGGGGTAAACAGGGACAAAATGGTGGAAAGTTTGCTAGCAAATGTTTCGTGTGCGGTAAGTATGGACACAAATAACAAGATTGTCCTGATAAAGACAAACTCCTTCAGCAACAAAATGCTCGACAGGAGCCACAGATACCCGTGTTTCCACCAGTTGCTCTTCCATCTCCAGCTCAGGTGCTAGCATTACCTCCCATTCTAGCAGCTCCCATGCAACATGGTCAGTATGGGCATGTATATAACGTCCATCAGGCAACGATTCAACAACCACCACCCGCGAATAAGGGTATGTTTTTTATCTAAGGAGTTATGAGTCGCATACTGATTTTTTGTAGCAATTAATATTGTATGGGCAAAAGGGTTACTAAACTTAGCCTATAGCACTGTTATTTACGTAGACTCACCGAGGGGTTGTGGGACACCTATATTTTTATATGTCATCACGTGGGTCTGATTTTTTATCACGAAATTACTTACTTTAGGCATGTCCGAACAGGATGTGACTATCATCGTGGATTGACTTATGGTATCTGAGAGCATATGGACTACTATAGCCAGCGTCTTATCTTTAACAAGAGAGTAGATGAGTAAACTTTTATTTGAAATCGATAAAACTTGCAGAGAGGTTATATACTATTGAATAAGGACCTGAGGAGTTTCGATGACCGACTACTTTAGGTAGTAGTGTATCGGGGGGTTCCTTGTGTGGATTTCGCTTGCGAGACACCCCACGTATGAAACTAACAAATATTGGGAGTCGAAGTAAGTTAGGTCTTTAGGATATGAGTTTATAACCTTTGCGGTAAATCAGAGTATTATGCGGGTAACTGTAATACCCCTCCCGCTCGGGGAGAGCCAACGGAGCGCTACTACGATAAAACTCAACAAATCCACAATATGATAAGGTATGGAGTATCTAAAACCCACAATTTCATCTCATATTAATTTCACTCAATGGAGTCAACTTAGACCCTATTGGTCCTCTTCATAACCCATTATACTCTATCAATGATTATTAAGGGTTCCTACACATTTTAACCGAACTAAACAAAAAGGGAAAAAATATGCAGTTTTCCAGGAGTGGTCGATCGATCGAGGAAAGGGGGTCGATTGATCGATCAAGCAGTCTTGCCCAGTTTTCTGCAATATTCAACCTACGGGTTCAACCATTTTAACCCCTCCAAACCTCTATAATTTCATCCCAAACTCCCATCAAAGTAAACCAAGTGTATAATCAATGTACATAAACAAGTTCTAACGTAACGACATCAATGAATCCTCAACGAATTAATCAAAAAGGGGTTAAATCTCAAATCTCTTTAGAAAACTAAATTTTGCATGAATAATCACCACCCTCTATTTTAATCAAGATTTTCTTCCCAAATAACATAGTAAATTCATGGGCAATCCTCTACATATGATCAATATTTTAGACTACATGGATTCTCCCTACAACATATATGAATTCTCTTCCAAAACATATAATTCTTCAATTAAAACATATGATTTTCATTCCTAGACTAACATGGAAGGTATATTAACTTGGAAATTAGCAAGATAGATACTTGCCTTGGATTCAAGGGTATGATTTGTTGATGAAAATTATATGAATGCGTTCCTCGTCATGCGATCTACGTTTTGGTGGTGGTGGGGATGAAATCGGGTGAGTTCTAGGCCTTGGATTGCTTGGAAAAATCTTCACCTTCTTCTATAATCTCTTCACCTTCTTCTCTAATCACTTCACCTTCTTCTCTAATGGCTGGATTAGGTTTTGTGTTTGTTAACCCCAAGAGACAACTCAAAATGGCTAATAAATACTAAGAAAATTTGTGGGTTTAATTACCCAAAAATATAAAATGTCTAAAATACCCTCCCGGGGTCTCAATTAGGCCTAAAAACGCCCCGAGACCCAAACTAAACCTCCGGGTACACTTTTCTGACTATCTCGACCCTTCCGGACACTTTAGCGCACTCAAAACAACTATACGGATGACTTATAATTTATTCACTTTAATAATAATAATGTAGTCCTGACATGACATAGGCGCGTCCCGAATTAAATTTCCATAATTACCATTTTATTCTCTCGTGACAATTTTAATAAAACCAATCACATATCTTACTCTACTCATCTAGTAATATTCAAAAAATTTCCAATAATTACTAACTCACACCATGCTAGTAAATATAAAAAATAGGTTAATATTAAATTAATATCGTAATTAAATTCAATAAATCCCCAATTTTAAAAGCCATAAAAATACGGGGTATTAATAACGGAATTTTGTCCCGAAATTCAAAAAAATAAAATGTAACTGGTAAGGACAACTCCGGGTATTAATTTCACATCTCATGTAATTTCGTCGTACCACCCATACAGTACATTACCGAACACCTCCACTAATGTTATACTCCAAGCCTTACCATTTAGTTTAAATTATCTTGAGTTAAACTTTACCCAATCCGTACTATACCATCCTCATGGAAAAGTTAAGTGAGTAACGATCCTAAGTCATCAAACAACTAAATCTGGAAGTCACAACATCTACTTTCATTAATCTCAAGAATACTTACTGTTACACAAATATGGAAAATACTACAATCAAACCATCCAGGACGCCCATACACTTAATGTGTGTGCATTCCATCATAAGGTCTAAATGAATGTGATTCCTCTGTAAGGTTACCCTTAATTAACTGACTACTTAGTTTATAATCCGTATTTCTATGATTTCCACATTCTCATTTGGTGATTTCATTTGCCTCAAATCATGCTACAACTCATAACTCTCTGATTAATATAAATATATACATATAATGGCAAAGGTTACAAATTCATATTCTAAAGACCTAACTTACTTCGACTTTTCATGCGTGGGGTGTCTCGCAGAGCGAAATCCAAATAAGGAACCCCCCCAATACACTACTACCTAAAATAGTTGGTCATCAAAACTCCTCAGGTCCTTAATCTATAGTATATAACATCCCAATACATTTTATCTATTTATAAAAGTCTACTTATTCACTCTCTTGTCAAAGACAATACGCTGGCTATAACGATCATTCTTAGTCTCATATACAACAAGTCAATCCATGCCGATAACCACATCCTACTCGGACATGTCTATAACAAATTAAACTCACATTTTGATATACACAAGAAAATAATATGCATCCTACTACCCATTGGTGAGTCTACATAAATAATAGTGCCAATGGCCAAGTCTAGTAACCCTATGATCCACATAATTCTAATAGCTACAAATGAATATGAGGTCCTAATGACAATCATTATGCGCCCCATAACTCCATAGATAGAAAACGTACCCTCATTCGTGGGTGGTGGTTGTTAACTCCCACTATTATAACTTTTCTCCGATGAGTCAAGAAAAATTTTACCCCAAATTTTTAGTTCTAGTTAACCACCCTCCACTACATGTCCAAGCCTTTGAATATATTTCCTTCGTTGGGTAACACACCTAATTCCCGCATTTCTAGAACTTCTACTGATGACTCTCCTTAATTTTCCATTTGACCCTCTCCCAAGCGTACTACGTTGGGTGAGTCTAATTTGGCATCACCTTAGACTATAACAGTACATGGAATTTACAGGTTTCATCTTAACCGTCTTTACAGTCCTGGCTTCTCGTGCCATAATAGGGGTGACCTCGACTACGATCATCATCCTCGAACATACTTCATAACCTCCTAAGTACGACCTCCACTATCCGTCCAATGGCTCTCATCTGCCATACTTCTTGTACGAACACGTTCGAACACAAATAAGATTCACTAATATATACGTTGTAGCAGGAGAACTGAATCTTACCATAGAAATCAACAATCCTAAACATAGGGCTCTATATTAAACAAAGTAATGCTCAGCTGAAAGTATAGTAAGTCGTACAGACCCTAAAGGACACTAGAACCTGATGCTCTAACCGAGGAGAGCAAACGGAGCTCTACTACGATAAAACTAACCAAATCCACAATATGATAAGGTATAGAGCATCTAAAACCCACAATTTCATCTCATATTAATTTCACTCAACGGGATCTACTTAGAACTTATTGGTCCTCTTCATAACCCATTATACTCTATCAATGATGATTAAGGGTTCCTACGCATTTTAACCGAACTAAACAAAAAAGGGAAAAATATGCAGTTTTCCAGGAGGTGTCGATCGATCGAGGAAAGGGGGTCGATCGATCGATTAAGCAGTTCTTGCCCAGTTTTCTGCAATATTCAACCTACGGGTTCAACCATTTTAACCCCTCCAAACCTCTATAATTTAATCCCAAACTCCCATCAAAGTAAACCAAGTGTATAAGCAATGTACATAAATAAGTTATAACGTAACGACATCAATGAATCCTCAACGAATTAATAAAAAAGGGGTTAAATCTCAAATCTCTTTATAAAACTAAATTTTGCATGAATAATCACCACCCTCTATTTTAATCAAGATTTTCTTCCCAAATAACATAATAAATTCATGGGTGATCCTCTACATATGATCAATATTTTAGACTACATAAATTCTCCCTACAACATATATGAATTCTCTTCCAAAACATATAATTCTTCAATTAAAACATATGATTTCCATTCCTAGACTAACATGGAAGGTATATTAACTTGGAAATTAGCAAGATAGATACTTTCCTTGGATTAAAGGGTATGATTTGTTGATGAAAATTATATGTATGCATTCTTCGTCATTCGATCTACGTTTTGGTGGTGGTGGCGATGAAATTGGGTGAGTTCTAGGCCTTGGATTGCTTGGAAAACTCTTCACCTTCTTCTCTAATCTCTTCACCTTCTTCTCTAATGTCTGGTTTAGGTTTTGGGTTTGTTAACCCCCAGAGACAACTCGAAATGGCTAATAAATACTAAGAAAATTTGTGGGTTTAATTACCCAAAAATATAAAATGTCTAAAGTACCCTCCCGGGGTCTCAATTAGGCCTAAAAACGCCCCGAGACCCAAACTAAACCTCCGGGTACACTTTTCTGACTATCTCGACCCTTACGGACACTTTAGCGCACTCAAAACAACTATACGGATGACATATAATTTATTCACTTTAATAATAATAATTTAGTCCTGACACGACACAGGCGCGTCCCGAATTAAATTTTCATAATTTCCATTTTATTCACTCGTGACAATTTTAATAAAATCAATCACATATATTACTCTACTCATCTAGTAATATTCAACAAATTTCCAATAATTACTAACTCACATCATGCTAGTAAATATAAAAATAAAATGTCGGATTAATATTAAATTAATATCACAATTAAATTCAATAAATTCCCAATTTTAAAATCCATAAAAATACGGGGTATTACATAACCATATCCATTTTATAATGGAAGTTTGTCACGAGGATGGTATAGGTAAGATTGGGTAAAGTTTAAATTCAATTCAGTTGAAACTATATGGTGAGGCTTGGCGTATAACATCAATAAGGATTTTCTATAATGTACTGTATGGGCGATACGACATAAATTACTTACGATGTGAGATTTATACTCAGAGTTGACTTTACCAGTATGATTTATCTTTCCGAATTTGAGGACGAAATTCTGTTATAAGGGGGGAGTATGTAATACCCCGTTATTTTAATGAGTTTTAATATGTGTTATTTTTTAAATTAATGGATTAATTGGATTTTATTATAAATTAATTCATTGGGTTTAAATCCGAATTTTTGTATATTAAAATGAATGTGATGTTATTGATATTATTGTGAGTTATCAATTCAGTAATTTGAATTTTTAGTCGGAACGCGGTATGGGACGTATTGAGACAAATTGTTAGATTAAATAGGAAACTTATTTTTACATCAACCTTATAGTCATTTTGAGTGCATCGTTGCATTCAGAAGGGTAGAAATAGTCAGAAAAGTCTATTTGGATGTTGGTTTTGGGTCTCGGGTCATTTAGAAATGAAAAGACACCCAAAAAGGGCATTATGGTCATTTTTACAGGGGATGAATAGTGATTTCGAATTTTTGTCTTATT
This sequence comes from Sambucus nigra, assembly GCA_949130495.1. Taxonomy (NCBI): domain Eukaryota; kingdom Viridiplantae; phylum Streptophyta; class Magnoliopsida; order Dipsacales; family Adoxaceae; genus Sambucus; species Sambucus nigra. The sequence goes on along the minus strand of OX422219.1, from coordinate 450,126,284 downwards.
ATAAAGATTTGGAGATTAGTTGTACGTAGGCTCATTTCCTCTTCTACACAAAATTGAGAGGTCGCCTTTTGAGAGAGAGTGAAAGGGTGCTTGGGAGAAGAGAAGATTTCTTGGAAAGGAGGAGAAACTCTTGGGCAAACCAAGGAGGACTAACCACCTTGTACCACCAGCACCACCACCGGAAAGTCACCGGAGATAAGGAAGATAGTCCTACGAAATCGTCACCAAAGGTTTAGACTTTCATTACCAAGGCAAGTGAATATGTTGTTCTATTTAGAGGTTTATAATATACTTGCTAGTAAGGGTTTTGATTGAGGATTTTAAATGAGGATTAATTTGAATAACATCCTTTTTGTATAAAAGACATAACCCACGAAATTTGCTTCAAATGATAGGGATATTCTGAGTTTACATGTTTTTATGGAAAATAGAAAGTTATAAAAATTCTGGGAATAAAGGGATTGAATCTAAACCAAATGATGATTTTTAGGTTGTTTGATTGTTAGTAGTTGATCATATACCTGGTTATATCATTATAGATGAATTAAAGGAAGTTTGGGATTTATTTAAATGCGTTTTGATGATTTTAAAGTATCAAACCCGTAGGAACAAAATGCAGAATCTGGGCTGTGAACTCGTTGATCGATCGATCGATCCAAGAATGTCGATCGATCGACTGATCGATCAATCGACCAGAAATAGTCGATCGATCGACTACCAGTGGAAACTGAAATATTTCTTTTTATTGTTTGATAAAATCCCATATTGTTAGAAATCGTTATTGATGATTATTTGATTATGATGGAACTTAGGAAATAACATTAGGTTATACTTGAGGCTTGAGAAACGTATTGCCTAATGGGATTTAATTGGGAAAAGATTTTTGGGGAAATTAATTATATAAAATTAGGTTCGAAATAAGCTTTTGATTAGTTTTGGGTAAATAACCAAATTATAGAATACTTGGGTCAAGGCTAGAAAATTATAAATAATTGAAGATAAAATGTAATTTGAGAGACATCTTCATTATTAGGTTGGTTAAATTCAGTTGGAATAGTTTTGAAAGAAAGACTTGGGATAATGTGGGAAACTTATATTAAAGTGAGATGTTCATTTTGTGAGTGCCAACTACATAATATTTATATGAGGTTAAGTACGAGTGTATTGATAAATACAACGGGTAAGTGGGGATAGGATACATTCCTAGTATTATATAAGTAGATGTTAATGCCTATTTGTATGATTGATAATTTATGTGTAGAATCATACCCGTGCTACTTGCTATCACGGAGGTTTTCGCGCCGGAACAGTCTGCTCTTGATTGGATCTTTATAGGGGATATTGACTCGTACCCTAAAACATAGGATTCCTTAGTACAGGCTATCTGTATGATAGTCAGACGGTCCTAAGAGACGTGAGGGTGTGTGGTGACCTCTTAGTGACTTGAAACTATGCTTCGCCTCCATTTGTATGTGTTTTGTATTAATACAGTTTGAGAGTGATTCCGAATTAGTATTTCCCTTAGTACGAGTGATATGGGAACTTGATAGCAGAGTATGCCAGCACCATAGATTTTATGTGAGGTGCCGATTAGTATATATATTGTATATGTGATTTATATATATATACCTACACCTGGGATTCTTCTACTGTATGCGTAAGTAGATAAATATTGATTAATGGTTTCTAATCATAGTAAGTGCTTGGAATTTCATAGTATTATTGAGTTATGCATATTGACTTATATTATTAAGAAGATGTTATCTTAATTAAATAATAGACATACGGTCTCGCGAATTAGAATTGATGAGAGGAGAATTGGGTTAGAATTCATGAGCCATTTTAGAGGTACGTTATGTGTGCACTATAGATGAGAGGTGAGAATCTCAAGAGAGAGTTCGATAATATAACATAAATATTATAAGTGATAAATATTACAATATTTCACTTACTGTTTTCAAAACTATTTTCACATCGGGCTCTGACCCGTTTCCTTGCATATTTCCTTTTCTATTGTACCTTATATATCAAGTGTCTAGCAGCAGGGACGCCAACCATAGAGGATTATGACGAGCTATAGAGCTATAGAGCATTGCTTAGATGCCTATCTTCATTTGATTCATATTATGTAGTGTTCTTTTATTGAGGGCATGTCGCCCAGAGGAATTCAATTATCTCCTTTCTATCTGAGTCAAAATGTTCTTGTATTCGTGTCATTTTAATACATTTGTTATTGTTGGGTTTACTGTATTGAGAAATTATTTGGGAATGTTTATTCCAATTGCATTTAAATTCTTTTGAGTGATCTGTTCAGTTATTATTGTGATAGAATAAAATGTGTAGTGTTATTCATAAACAAAAAATGAATTTTGTTGAAATTAATATTTGGAAAGTTTTTAACACCAGGTTAATTGGGTGTTGGGTGATTTGTAAATGTTTTCGACAGTGATGCTAAGAATGAGCCAACTGTATATTTTGTTTTAATTTGTTATGGGACTGGCCACCCGGTATTTAATTAGGCGGGGTGCTACAGATACGTCTCTAATTAAGGAATCAAAGATAATAGAAAAAGATAATAGAAAAAGAAAATAAAAAAAGGAAAAGAGGGAAGCAGTTGGCAAAAATCGGACAAAAGCAGGGGATCGATCGACCACAGATTGGTTCGGTCGATCACGTGAATAGGAAAGGAGTCCACTGGTTGTGTCGTAGTGCAAAAAATGGAAACCCAGTAGATCAGGGTCCCAAGTCTTATCGATTGGCGCTGTTGGAACCACCAAATCGCTGCTACCACTTCGCAACAAGCAGACACCACCATGGATCCAAAGCTGTTATCCCATCCCATGGTTTTGAGAAGCTTTACAAAACCCATGACCTGCCAAAACCATGTGTGAACAAAACCAAAATCTCCAATTCCACCATCAGTGGTCAACGACCAAAACCCATATAAGTCGAGATCCGAAACTCTTTCCATGGGTGCAATTCGTGATGGAGCCGAGCAAATTATGAAGCTGAAACCAAAATTCCAACTCCAATTGGAAAAAATCAAGACCCGAGCCAAACCCTAGCAAATATCCAATTATGTTTGAAGTGTGCTATAAAAAGTGGGTAAAAGAGAAAGGGACACGGAGGGAATTAAGTAGAATGTTAGTTACGTAAATATTAAAATTAATTCCTTATAATTATTCCCCGACTAAAGGTCCGTGGAATATTCGTTCGGGATCAGATTCGAGCACTGTTCACTACCATGAGAATCTTGGCCCAATAGATACACCTTCTTTTAAGACTTTCATAAATAATACCACAGTGTGAAATTACCGAATTACCCCTGAACGTGCGAACTTCGATGAATCTTTATCAGAATGCGATCAAACTTCATACTTAGGACTTTAATGCGTAAAAACACTTAATAATACCTTAAATAATGTGTTAGCATATAAAACACAAGTTATCTAATTAACAGGAATAAATATAGACATTAAAGTTCCCTAGGGGCTAAAATGGATAAGTTCGAGGATAATTAAATGCATGATTCGATACGAATCCAAGAGCTCAATCGAATACAACTATGAGGTGAAAAAATTAGGATCAACAAGTGTTTAAATGAATAAATAGATGCAAATAAAAGTAATAGACACTAGCATATAAGTGGTTCGACCATTAGCCTACTCTACTGTGCAAGTGAGTGTGAATTCCGCGGTATGAAATTGGCACTAATGGCTTGTGTAATAAAGCTTTCACACTTTCTCTCTCTACTATAAAAGAAGAAAAGCTTGGGGATAGGGTTTTGTATTTTTAGATCCCTTTCATTGATGAAGAAGATGAGTATATATAATGCCTATGGTGTGTATTGTCCCCCCAAGCATGTAGTAAGCATGTGTAGAATGCATCTGCTAATAAGGCTCATCCACCTATCACTGACACATATAGGACATATTGATGAAATATTCCCTCACGTGTGAGGGAGTTCTTGTTATAATGTTTTTTTCTGTGAGGGATATTCAACCCATGCGCACTTTTCCACGTGTGCTCCATTCCACGCGCTCTGCCAGATGTCGATTGTTGATTGTTCGGCTCAGGCCGAGTTATCAAGTTCGATATTCTAGCAGTAAGGTAACTATCGTTCTGAGTCGAGTCTTCATTCAACCCTTGACCTCTAGGTGATGAACGATACCTAGGAAACATTAGTAAAAAGATTACTAATACTAGTGTTGTTGACTGTGTTCGAGATTCTTCATAATGGGTTTACGATCAAGGGTGAGACTCTTTATGATGGATTCACGATCGAGCCATAATTTCTCAAATGGATGGTTTTCCATTAGTCTCACTTGGCCGAGGGGGTCCAACCTAGCTATGATGTCATACTTGGTATATCATCTAATGGCTCCAATGGTGGTAAAATGTTAGTGTAGGAGGAGCAACCCCCACATTCGAAGGTGGCCTCAAGGGGTTATCAAATGCATCCTTCAAATTCTCCAATGTATTCTCCGAGATAAGAACCCCTTCAAAACCCACTTCATATTCCTTGAAAGTTCCATCTTCATCTCCAAAAATCCCCCAACACTTCTCCAAATTTCGTAGCTCTCCTTATTTAATGGTGGAAATGGATATTGTGGACTTGAACACGGTGGAATATCATGCGAAATGGTGGTGGAAGATCTCCCCACTTTCTCTATCTCACTTCCATCCTCTCCCAACTCAAAATAACCCCAAATAAACTAAACAACCCCTTATAAAACCCTTCTAAGGCAAAAACAAATCACGTTTTACCCCTTTTGGACTGATCTGTGATCGACAGCTCAAAGATAAAATGACCAAAATCGTGGCAGTGCACAAGGGAAAGTCAGATAAAAAAATTCAATTTACGTCGTTTGAATGATAAGCCTAAGTCGTTCGAACAACCTCTCCACGACGTTTGAGTATTGGATTGCACGACCCTTCGGTCGATCTCCCATTGTAAAGTAGTGGCATGTCGTTCGATGCCCTATTTCTCATGACCTTCATCTCATTTCTAATGACACGGGGATGTGCTTAGAATGAACCCCTATAGTTACTCGAATGACCATGGTCCCATAATTTTATTTATCAAATTTTTGGCCCATAATTTTCTCCTAATCAGCATTAACTCCTCCTCGCTTATAATTCATATACAATTTAATTAAATTGCTAGAACAGGGTATTAAAAAAAGTTTCGTGGGATAACACATTAGTCTACTTCCTAGTTAATACTGATGCTTATAATATAGAGGCACAAAAATGCAGGGGAGAACTGAATTAATAAAGAACATGATAGCAGTTATTAGGTGAGAAGGGTATCCATAATCAAATTCAAATACCGATGATCAAATTCAAATACTCATGATATGTAATAAAATATGTAGTATGACAGTATTATAACATGCACATACTAAGAATAAATAGGATTTGTCACATAGTGCTATCAGTAGTAGTATGCTATATACACAAAGTTTACTATTGAAAAGGTAGGAAAAACCTACTTGCTCGGTATATCGGTCGGTTTTATATATCAAAAGAGGATATCGGGGGGAGCTGATACTTGATTTTTTGTATACAATGTTTGGGTATGTAAGTATTTTGGATTAGAACAGTCAATTTGTATTAAAACTATATCTTTTAAATTTCGTGGAGGTTTAATTATAATTATTTTGGGACTTTAAAATACTGGACTTAAGGACATTTTTGAATTTGTCTTAAAATAGTTTAAAGCATTCATAAACAAAATTTGGGTATCAACTTCATAAGTTGAAAAAATCATGAGGAGTCAATTTGCGATTTTGGAAAAATATTCTTAAGTTCAAACCTTATTTTTCCATAACTCGGGCTATGTTAATCAAAACATGACCTTACCTTATACCATTTTAACTAAAAAATAAAATAAAAATGTTGTAAAAAATTCAAGAAATTTTTTATTGGCCACGCGCCCTCATGCGCGAGGTCAATTTTTTTGGTCAAAAAGTTCATCTTCTTCCCCTCGACAGTTTACTTTAGGGTTTATGATTTTTGAACTTAAATATCCTTCATTTGTAAATTATTTGAGATGATTTCTAAACAAACTCAACCTAACTTTTCACAAGTATTCCGAATATATAAGTTTTGTGGTTTGAGATGCAGTATATCTCAAGTTCTAAAATTGTGTGTTTTTCTAAAATTTTGACATAACATTTGTGAATTTTAAGGATATGGAAAGGATTCTTATATACATGGTTTGTTTTCTACTATGTATTTGAGTTATTTGGCTTTGATTTCAAAGGTTGAGATGAATTATACACAGAGTATTTCAAATTTTCAGTTTTCTGGTTTAAAAAACACTTTTAACTTATTCGATCTTAATAGACACATTCATGTCTTTTAATCATTGCACTCGAGTTCCTTAGGTTGTAATGAAGTTATACATAGCTTCAAATCAAATTTTGAAGTTTTATATCAAAATTTACCATTGAAGCTCAAGCTTTAATGGTGTAATTTCACATTTTTTTCTATTCTACACTATTCTACATGTAAAAGCTTGCATATTATGAGTGTTTTAAGTATACTAAAAACACAAAAGTAATTGGAATTGACAGAACTGAAAATAACTCATAAAATTATGGTGTACCTACTTTGATTAAAATTTTGTGTTTTTTAATAGAAGTTCGAGGTGTGTTTTAACTATTGAGATGGTGGAGTATTTATAGTACATACTCAGGGGATTCGATTGGTGGAATAGTGTGGTGGATCTGAGTTGTTAATATGAAGTTTTCAAGGTTTGTAAATGGAACTCATAAGTGTGCATGGTGTACACGTGTGCTTTTTTAACTTCTTGTGTTGGCGTGGTGCACTGGCCACAAATTCCAAAAACCTCTAAGCGTATCCTTTACTCTACCCTACCTATGCACTCTAGATTTTCTTTCATGGTTCTCCTTCAGCAACTATATTTTTTTAGTCACTAAGAGCAACCTTTATGGGTAGGGTAAAAATACACCCGACTAGTGCAAATTTAGCTGGTAAAACAGAAGAGAAATGCCACGGGTAAAAACAAATATACCCTTTTGACACACAAAACGGTGTCGTATATAAAAAAAAGCTTCCGCGGGACATCATCTTACGTTTTGTGTGGGCCCATAATTATGGACTAAGCGAAACATCATGTTCCGTTTTAGTCTTCCATCAATTTCATCTTCCCCCCTTCCCCCACACACACTTTATCTATTATTTACCAATTTGTGTTCACCGTCCCACTACCACGATTTGTCATCGATGCATCTTTCAATTTAGAAACATATAACATTACGTGCCTCAAAATTTTGCTGTAGCGGGTTTGTAAGCTGGCTCCCGTCCGATGTTCAGTGATACCCGTCGTTGTATTATATTCTTCGGTGATCGCATCCCAAAATAATATGCTAGGTCGATTAGTTCCTCTTAAACCATCATTTGTTTGATTTACATAAGCGGTGCATAATACTTCATCGTCGTGTTGAGACATATTTTGACCTCGAACCATTGTAAAATAATCACAAAATATTTTTAAGCAAATATAAAATTTTTGAAATTATTTATCGGTAAATAAATAATATTTATTGCACCTAAACAAATAATTTTTGGTAATAATTATAATGAAGATATTAGAGAGTGTTTTGAATAAAAATATAAATGAAAATTGAGAGTGTTTAGAATAAAAATATAAATGAAAATGAAGATAGTGTTCCTATTTATAAAAAAAAAAATAACCGTTAGATAAGTAGCCGTTGAAACTGTTTGAAAAATTTGGGGGTCAAAACAGAAATAAGGGGAAATGTGTTAAAGCTTGGGCAGAACATGATGTTCCGCTTAAGCCTTTTTTTTCCTCCTTCCTTGCGCGGAACAAGATGTTCCATTTTAGATGTGGGTCCAAAAAAAAACTAACTAGTGCAATTGCATCTTTGTTATTTTTTGCCCTAGCCACGCTTATATGTTCACTTTTGCCTTACCCATAACATACATATATACCGCATATATACGGATTTATCATACCCGTAAGGGTTGCTCTAACAATTCCGCCATATAGCATACTACACTATGCAGTACTAGTCCAATACAACTACACCATGCACTACTATTTCAATCCATATCATGCGCATATGTATAACTAATATATCTTATATATATATATATATATATATATATATATATAAGATGTATTAGTTATATATATACGCAGTACTGCTCTTGTGCGGATCAATCAGCAATTTAAGAGTGCGGATTGGACATGTGTGTCCTGACGGTAACCTAGAAAAGAGAGAGAGTGTGCGTACAATTCAATCGATAATTTTTAGACTCACCGCCAGGTGACACATGTCCAGCCGACACCAGTCCACATTTTAAGAGTGCGGACTGGACATGTGTCTCCTGGCGGTGAGCCCAAAAAAGAGAGAATGTTTTTATAATTTAGCTTAGGTGACACATGTTCGGTCCGCACTATTAAAATGCGAACTGGTTCGCACAAGAGCAGTATCGTGTATGTGTGTGTATATATATGATAGGGAAGTTTTTGAATTGTCTACACATTTTAATGGGGAAGATTGGTACCACCTTCTTACACATTTTTATAAAATTAAGGGTCAAGATGATCTCCCTCCATTAATTTCAAAATTTTCATTTGTTTTTTCCCGTACCCTTTTTTCTTTTTGTTTCTCCCAATTTACGCAAAGTGTATAACTAGATTTTTTTCTCACTTCACTCCTCTTTCCTATCACTTCACGGACACAAACCCACCCACCATCATAAACCCTCACTCCCATTTATCTTTCTCACGTCTCACCTCTCACCTCTCACCCGCTCACCTCTCACCTCCCATGTTAAGGTTCGATTTTCGGTTTTTGGCCTTTGGATTTTGTTAGTTTTGGGTTGATTGGCTCAGGTATTGCCACTTCCTCTCTTATTTACTTATTTACTTATTTACATATTGAGGTTGTGTTTTGTATAACTAACCCTAATTTTATTTTTGATCTATTAAAATACACCATTGATAAACAAGCTTTTCTTTCTTTCATCTTGGTTTTGGTTATATGGATTTTTGAATATTTGAATATTAGAAATTTGTTTTATGGTTAGATTGTTTTTTTACACTTTCTAACTCTCTGTTTGTTCTCTCTCCCTATATTATCTTTTTACTTTTCTGCATTTAATTTTGTTAGTGTTGAAGTTTTAAATATTTTGATTTAAATTTATTTATGATTTTTTAAGGATTTTCATATTAATTTGCGAGAATTTTTTGCAGATTTAGCAACTAATACGACTTTACATTTTAAAGATCTAGCTATATTTTGGGTCATTTGTCATGTATGGTTATGTTTCTCTCTTATTAGGGCTTTTGGTTTTCAGTTTCAAAGTTTAAATACATGAGATTTGTTGAATGATTTATTTAGAGTGATTATCCATGTAAACTACTTGAACAATTTAGTTATCTGTTATAATTAACAAATGATATAGTACATTGGGTCATTTGATATTTTTTGGTAATATTTAGATGTATATTGTTTTACAGGTATAAAGACAAACTTAGTTGCATTTTAAGTTTTAGTGATGTTTTGACCATCATAGTGTTCTTGACATGTAAGTTTTTATGTTACTTGAGACATTATTTTCCCCTGCTATAATTGTTTATGGTGTTTTTCATTATGTTTGTAGTATGGGTTTTCCAATTTAAGATTATATTTCAGATTTTCAAATTTGATAGTTTTGTATGGTTTCAAATCAGGTATTCTTGGATTAGACATATATCCCACAATGTATTGTTACAACATCACGTTCTTTATGTAGACATAAATTTTGTGACTTCTGTGAAATCTCATTCATTTATGATTTTTGTAGAAGAAATTTTACAGTTAGTGTCCTATATTCTCTTCAGTCCTTTACGATGACCTTTCTTGCTTCCTGGTATGATAATGGGCATATATATAGGCCGATGTCTATTAATTTGAATCTTAGTATGAGTTGACCCATCTGGATCTCAGCGACATCCATAAATGTTCAATAAAAAATGAAAGAACATTGACAACAAATGTGTTGTATAGATCTCAATTAGTGGTAATTTTTCGTTTCTTTAATCTGTGAGCTCTTTTAGTTGTTCTGTTTGGCTCATGCACCTAGGAGCTGTATTTTTTTGCTTTTGTTTCTTTATGACCAGGCACCCTCATTTTACACACGAATGTACTTACACATTAATATGAAATTTTTGAAAACGTATAGTCTAGCACACGAATGAGATTGTATTATTTACTTTAGAGCTTGGGCTATAACTGAAGATCAAAACGCTATTTTTTATACTTCTATTTTTTTTAAGATAATTCATATGAGAAACACTAGGTAGTGCTGTAGTGAAACGTGTCCAAACAGCATTGCGCCTTACCCAACCAACAATATGTAATACCCCGTATTTTTATGGCTTTTAATTATGGGATTTATTAATTTTAATTGAGATAAATTAATTTAATTTTAAATCGGGAATGTTGTCTTTAATATTTACTAGCGTGACGAGAGTTAGTAATTATTGGAAATTTGTTATTAGTTGAACGTTACTGGATGAGTATAGTAATATATGAGATTTATTTTTATAAAATTTTCACGTGTGAATAAAATGGCAATTATGGAAATTTAAGTCGGGACGCGCCTATGTCGTGTCGGGACTAAGTGTTGATTAATAAAAGTGAATAAATTATAAGTTGCTCGTATGGTCGTTTTGAGTGCGCCAAAGTGTCCGAAAGGGTCGAGATAGTCAGAAAAGGGGTTTAGTTTGAGTCTCGGGGCATTTTTAGGCTTAATTAGCACCCCGAGAGGGCGTTTTGGACATTTCGTAATTATGGGTAATTAAACCCACGAATTTGCAAGGGTTATATCAGATGTTAAGTGTCATCTTGTAGGGTTAACACAACCTAAAACTAATGATGGTCATTGGAGAGGAAGAGGAGAAGCTCTCCAAGGAGTTCTAGGCCAAGAACACCTCCGATTTTACCGCCGTCACCGCCAAATCGTAGATCGCGTGAAGGGGATCACAATCACACCTTTTTCTTCCACAAATCAGAGATTAAATTTCTAGGCAAGTATCTATCTTTCTTTTATCAAGTTAATTCATTCTTTTATATTAGTCTTAGGTTAATTAGAATTAGTGTTCTTGAAGAAAAATGTTAATTGGAGATACAAATTTGCATGTTATAGTGATAGAGATCATTATTTCTGGAAATCAATTTCACATGTAGATGTTGAGCCACGAATTTCCATGGTATTAGTGATAGAAAATCTGGAAAAAGAATTAAAGAAACGAAGTTAAAGAAAAATTAGGGTTCTTGAGAGTTATAAAGATTTTGACCCTTTTTCCTTGTTATAGATGATGCAAATTCGCATGTGTTACGTAGGATATTTTTTAAATGGGTATACAATACTTGTAGTATGAATTATTGGGAGTTTGGGACTGTAATATGATGGTTTGGAGGAGTTTGGGGTAACAATTACGTAGCTGGGTTTTCTGCAGTTTCACCTTAACAACTTGATCGATCGATCGAGCCCAGAGCATCGATCGATCGAAGGTTCGATCGATCAACCCCCTTTCATTTATCGATCGACCCTTTTGGGAAAACTGCATTTTTGCTCGTGTTAGCTTAAACCAATTTTATGCGTAGTAAACCTTGATTAGGGTTGCTAGAATATAATGGAACATAAAATGGACTAATAGTGTCAAGAGAAATCCCATAAAGTGGAACTTTAATGTGAAGGGAAATAAAGGGTAAACGGGGAGACTTTCAGACTTAAGAAATCATACGTGTGCTACTTAAATAATCGAAACATCTAATAAGTTGGATTAGAAGGTGAGAGAGGACCTACTGAAATTTTACTTAGATAAAGAAAACACTTTGAGTGACAAGAAGTGAGTTTAGAATAAAGTAATTACGAGAATAAAGAAGAATGAGGCCGTTATACGATATAATTGAGTAAAACGTGTAATAACGGATAATGGTAATTTTGGTTCGTGAGAGTACCTAATTTAATAATGTGGACGTGAATACATATTTATATATGATGGTGTGATTGTGCATATATTATTTCTGTGTAAAAATCGTACCCGCGCTACTTGCTATCCCTGAGGTTACCGCGCTGGGACAGTCTTATCTCGATGTGACCTTTATGGGGGATATTGACTCGTACCCTAGAAGATAGATATCCTTGATACAGGCTATTTGATCGATGGTCAGACGGTCCTAAGAGACGTGAGGGTACGTACTGACCTCTTAGAGACTTGGAATCTATGCTTCGCCTCAATGTTTTTTGTGTTTGTGTTAATACAATTCAAGAGTGATTCCGAACTAGTATTTCCCTTAGTTTGTGTGATACGGGGACTTGATAGCAGAGTATCCCAGTACCATAGATTTTATGTGGAGTGCCGTTAGTATATATATAATTTAAGAGTCATTGGTATATATATACTTATATATAGAAGTCTAGCACCATAGATTTTATGTGGGGTGTTGTTTGTATATATATTATATGAGTAATTAATATATATACGTGTAACTATATGAGAACTTTCTACTGAGTAAAATAGTAGTTAAGTAAAGTATGAAATTGATCAACTTCACTGTAAGTATTCGGAATCGTTATAACAATACGAAATTTTTCTAAATAACGTAAGAAATCTTGAAGAGTTAGATTTTCTAAAAGTGAATATCATAACCTTAATTTCATATGTTAAAACTTTGGAGAATAAGTTAGAGATATTTATGGGGTTCATTAGTACGATAGACGTGCACACTAGATGAGAGGTGAGAATTCTCAAGAGAGTGTCGCCTACTAATATGACTGTTGCATTAGCCGGTAAGCATTTTAAATACTTGCTAAACTATTTTTAAAACGGTTTTACATTCGGGCTCTGACCCTTTTGCTGTTACCTCTTCTCTCTTGTGTGTATATATATATATATGTATTATAGGTGCCCAGCCACAGGGGTGTCTGACTTAGGATTCTTTCAATGGAACGCGCTGTAGCTTTTGTGGGAGTTGCAGTCCATTGCTTAGACGATCTCATTGTTGACTCTACTTCTAGTTCAGCTTTATCCAGTGGGGGCATGTGTCGCCCTTTTCCATTATTTAGTTAATATTTTCATAGATAGTAATTCTTTTTACTTTCAACATCTTTATTTCGGGATTTATTACTGACAGTATGTTTTCCTTTAGTGTTGTAAATGTTGGAATTTATTATTGATGGTTAAATTCTTGAATGTTCATTTCTATTCTCATCCTTAATGGGTGACTCTTAATATGTTAATGATTAAAGGTTTAATAATCAGATTTAATAAAATGGAAATACGGTTTTAAATGGTTTTGACACTTAGCTTAATTATTTAGGATGTTTAAATTGGAAAAGTATTTTAACGATAGTGATGCTAAGAATGAACCAACTGTTCACCTTGATTTTAATTTAATAAAGGAGTGATCGCCCGGTATTTAATTAGGCGGGGTGTCACAGGTGGTATCAGAGCATCAGGTTCTAGTGTCCTTTAGGATCTATGCGCCTTATTATGCATTCAGCGTTGCTTGTTTGATATAGAGCCCTATGTTTAGGATTGTCGACTTCTTTGACGAGATTTCGTTCTCATGCTATAATGTGTATACGATAGTGAATTCTAATTCCGTTCGGATGTGTGCGTGTGCCGAGCGATGACGGGTGTCAGAAGAGGACCGTTAAGTGGACCTCAGGAGGCCGGGCTCAGTTGATATTATAAAATATATCCGAGGATGATGACCGTAGTCTAGGTCACCTCCATTACGGTGCGAGAAGCCAATACTAGAAAGGCGACTAAGGCGCATCAATGATTTCCAAGTGCTGCTATGATCGAATGAGGTACGAGAGTAAACTTACCCAACGTGTTACAAAATAGGTAGAGAAATGTCAGTGGGAAATTCTAGAAATGCAGAGATTATGTGTGTTTACCAAAGGAGTTAAAGTATCCAAAGGTTTAGATATAGAACTGGGTGTGACTAACTGAAAGTAAAAAATTTAGAGAAAATTTTTCTTGACTTTCGGGACGAAGTTATAATGATGGGAGTCAACCACCAATTTTAGAAGTGGAATGCTATGCCTATAGGAGAACCTTAGGTACAGTGTTGACCGTATGTTCCTTCCTCAATTGTTCAGAATTAGAAGCGAATGTGGTTCTGAACTCATCGCGAGAGGGCACGACAGGGGTCCATTTGTGAATATGAATCTTAAACGCTAGCAAATTTTGTATCGGAAGATGTAGATACGAGTGGAGGAAACGACTCCAAGTGGGACACCAACTCGTAATAATAGTTGATAATACTCAAGGAGGAAATTTTGATGGACGGCTGATTCAGAGGTTGACAATGTCGTATTTTGTCAATAAAGATGATAATGCTCCTTGTATGGTAAGATTAAAGGAATCGAAGAATTTAGTCGAGAATAAGACTGAATACAACGATGGTGGTATAGCACCACAAAGAGATGTGGATATACATCAGGGGACCCATTTAAATGATTCGGATAATTGAATTCTTACCAAGTGATGGTAAATTCAGTAAGTACTACTATAGATAGTAACATGATCTTTATGGCCTAAAAAGCTAAGGGAACAACCGGGATGGCTACCAGGAATTGAGTCTACTAAAGTCCGAGAGAAGGACAATCCTAACCTGGTTAGTAGGACAGGTGGGAAGTGGATTATGTGTTGAGGTATTTTGTGCGGAGTGAGATCGCTCGCGATAATATGTTCCAAAGTGAGTAAAAAGGACAAGAATACGGTGCCTAGTAAAAGGCAACGATTAAAGTAATTTTGTTTGGTTTGAGTAGACGTGTTACGTCCGGAAACCATTTGAGCAGTCAAGACGATTGACAAGGTAGAAGTGTAAGTTGTATCCTCAGAGGATGCGGCGTGTTTATGTGACACGAGCGAGTCACCATATTTTGTTCATTGCTAGATTAGCACGTGAGACGAGTTTAATGCATATAATTATAAACGTTATTAAAATGTGAATATTTTTCCCTAGTGTAGCGGGATTTTTCTTTAGTGCTATCCGCGGAGGATGAATGTGTATATTAACAGTGTTATGTAATTTATTGGGGCTACTCGTTGTAGTGATGCAATATACGAGTATGATATTATCTTTTTTAAAATGTTATAGAAATGGGTAGTACGATAGTGGGAATTTATTGCAAGGCTATCGGAGTAGTTGCATTAGTGCAGCACGTTTTGTTTTGGAGAGGCTTTACCTGTAAAAAGATTGGACTCGCACTTATATTATCTATCCTAGAAACTTCGGAGGAGATAGTGGGCTCGAGATATTCGATGCCAATGTATGTATATACTTTGCCAATATGATTCAGTATGTATTGGGATTTTCCGTTGGGCAAAAAGATTTAACTCAGTATTATGTTTAGCACTCCAGACTTAGTGATAGGAAGAGTGCATTGTTATATTTATCCTTTAGAGATGTGGGAGTTAAGAGTTATACCCATATTATTAGGGAAGGGAATTTCGAGAATTCCGATCGTATGTATCCGAGGTTTATAGAATGTAATTACCATCAGCCAATACGGGACGATAGTGAAATTGGTGAAACGTTCTTTGTTAAGCATAGTTACGGGAGAAATTGTAACTTTTTTGTCAAGAGACGGAATAAAGGGGTACATGCCACGTACGGAGGAACTAACGGATTTCGATAACCGACAATGCTAGGTAGTAGTGTATCGGGGGGTTCCTTGTTTGGATTTCGCTTTGTGAGACATCCCACGCATGAAACTTAGCGTAAGGTTGGAAATAGGGAGACGTTTGGTAACTATTCCATGAGTTCGGTACCCTGGTCGAAATGGGATCAAGTAATTATGTATGTAAGTTGGAAGTTGAATTTTTTTTAAAATCCATTGGAGCCGGATTTTGTGGTAAGAAAGCATTGAAAGTTATCCCCACGAGTTGAGGGGTGGAACGATGATAAAGAGGATTTAAAAATTTTGATTTCTAGGGTGATTGAGAGTACCCAAATGTCGTAACCGCGTTCAGAACACGAGGTGAATAAAGAGTTGGAATGATTTTTAGCATGGATTATCTGGAAAGAACTTTATTATACAAAAGAGATGACCTGTAATTATTTTGATGAATTGAGCGTTAGTGATTTATTTTGGTTGTTGTACCTATTTGGGAAAATTGTTATACTTATCTGAAGAAGGTTGAGAATTATTATTCCTCTTTTATTGTCATGGAATTTGAATGCCCTATTCCTTCTATTTCGTTGAATTTAGTTATTCTACAGATGAGTAGCACGTCGTTCGCTCTCCCAGGGCGGTCGGGGTGTTGCAAAAATGTGGGCATCTAGGTTAGCTGCAGTTAAAATCGTCCGAGTCGAAGGGACGTGGTAATAGACGTGTGAAATATATGTTTATGAGACTAGTATAACGAAGTGGAAGTGATAGAGTGGATTAAACGTCACATGAGGGGCGAAAATCCATACATATGTGTGCAATTAGAATAGCACACCCTAATTTGATGGAAGGCTGTGGGAAGCCATTTAAGAATTAGTATTCCTTGAATAGAGTAGAATTTAATTATTATGAAGCACACTCGTAGTGGAGTTGTTATTAGTCAAGTGTGAGAGCAATTTGCGCATACAAAGAGTAATGATGTTAGTATGGTATAAGAGATCCAGAAGTGCACTTCGTGGAGAGAAGATCACGGGTCGAAACTTTCGGCATACTTCGAGGAAGGAAGGGGAGTATTACATGTCACTTAATGTGAGACATTTCAAAGGAAAAATCGATGTTTAGCGAGACGTAGTGAGTAGTCTCTACATGCACCGCCCATAGGTAAGGTTTGGTTGAAAGAGGAGAATCAACCAAAGAATTTTGTGTTTATTGAAAATTCCTGAAATTGGAAGAGGTCGGTAAAGTCGGTAAAGTTCTTGGATGGGTTGCCATCCTCAAAACAAGATCAAGGGTTCATCCCGAACATATGAATTAAGTCACCGAGAAGGAAGTGATTGATATTCCTTTGGGTCGGCTTACAATATTAACTAGTATGCCCCAGACTTCCTTTGAAAGGAAGGATCGCGCCAGTGTATGGACCGGCGCAGTATAAATTTCTGAATCAGGATGAGATTGGTGAATCCCACCTTTGATATGGGATTTCAGGAACCAGTGGAGATAAGGTTTCGTTTCGAGTAGGATGTATCACCCTTAGCCAGGGAATAGGCGAACAGTGATTAAAGATTAGTGGAGCCACGTGAAGGAGATTTTGGAATCTTGGTACGATGATTTCAGGAATGCTCTGTAGAAGTACTCGTACCTGTTTGTCGCGTATGAGGTGCTTATTAAGGTTTTGTTATGGAAGAACCTCGACTATTCTCCTTCCGTATGTTTAGAGGAGAGTAAATAATCAGAATTTTTGGATCGGTCGAGAAAATATCTGATAACTATGGTAGAATTCCACGACTGTTTTAGGCAAACAAAAGTGGTCAAATGTTCGTATAGTCTGCTCCGAATGGGAATTTTGTATATGAATAAATCCGAGTAGTTGTTATTTAGTGAGGTGCGGCCTCCTAATGATAGTGAAATAATGAAAAAAAAATTATAACGTATAGGCGTGACCTATTCGAATGTTGTCGATTGGGAGCGCAATGTGAAGTGTCTCCAATGAGAATGTAAAATAGGGTTGCTGTGAGGAAAGGGTTATAGTGATTGAGCGCCTTACGATGTAAATAGTTTGTGTATGGAAAAGGATATCTAGAATTGTGCTACCTGATAGGCCTTATTTTACGAATTTTGATACGAAATTCCGTTATTAGGGGGGAAGTATGTAATACCCCGTATTTTTATGGCTTTTAATTATGGGATTTATTAATTTTAATTGAGAGAAATTAATTTAATTTTAAATCCGGAATGTTGTCTTTAATATTTACTAGCGTGACGAGAGTTAGTAATTATCGAAAATTTGTTATTTGTTGAACGTTACTGGATGAGTATAGTAATATATGATATTTATTTTTATAAAATTGTCACGTGTGAATAAAATGGCAATTATGGAAATTTAAGTCGGGACGCGCCTGTGTTGTGTCGGGACTAAATGTTGATTAATAAAAGTGAATAAATTATAAGTTGCTTGTATGGTCGTTTTGAGTGCGCCAAAGTGTTCGAAAGGGTCGAGATAGTCAGAAAAGTGTACCCGGGGGTTTAGTTTGAGTCTCGGGAGGTTTTTAGGCTTAATTAGCACCCCGGGAGGGCGTTATGGACATTTCGTAATTATGGGTAATTAAACCCACGAATTTACAAGGGTTATATCAGATGTTAAGTGTCATCTTGTAGGATTAACACAACCTAAAACTAATGACGACCATTGAAGAGGAAGAGGAGAAGTTCTCCAAGGAGTTCTAGGCCAAGAACACCTCCGATTTCACCGCCGTCACCGCCAAATCGTAGATCACGCGAAGGGGATCACAATCACACCTTTTTCTTCCACAAATCAGAGACTAAATTTCCAGGCAAGTATCTATCTTGTTTTTATCAAGTTAATGCATTCTTTTATATTAGTCTTAGGTTAATTAGAATTAGTGTTCTTGAAGAAAAATGTTAATTGGAGATACAAATTTGCATGTTATAGTGATAGAGATCATTATTTCTGGAAATCCATTTCACATGTAGAGGTTGAGCCACGAATTTCCATGGTATTAGTGATAGAAAATATGGAAAAAGAATTAAAGAAACGAAGTTAAAGAAAAATTAGGGTTCTTGAGAGTTATAAAGATTTTGACCCTTTTTCCTTGTTATAGATGATGAAAATTCGCATGTGTTACGTAGGATATTTTTTAAATGGGTATACAATACTTGTAGTATGAATTGTTGGGAGTTTGGGACTGTAATATGATGGTTTGGAGGAGTTTGGGGTAACAATTCCGTAGATGGGTTTTCTGCAGTTTCACCATAACTGCTTGATCGATCGATCGAGCCCAGAGCATCGATCGATCGAAGGTTCGATCGATCGACCCCCTTTCATCGATCGATCGACCCTTCTGGGAAAACTGCATTTTTTCTCGTGTTATCTTAATCCGATTTTATGCGTAATAAACCTTGATTAGGGTTGCTAGAATATAATGGAACATAAAGAGGACCAATAGTGTCAAGAGAAATCCCATAAAGTGGAACTTTAATGTGAAGGGAAATAAAGGGTAAACGGGGAGACTTTCAGACTTAAGAAATCATACGTGTGCTGATTAAATAATCGAAACATCTAATAAGTTGGATTAGAAGGCGAGAGAGGACCTACTGAAATTGTACTTAGATAAAGAAAACACTTCGAGTGACAGTAAATGAGTTTAGAATAAAGTAATTACGAGAATAAAGAAGAATGAGGCCGTTATACGATATAATTGAGTAAAATGTGTAATAACGGATAATGATAATTTTGGGTCGTGAGAGTACCTAATTTAATAATGTGGATGTGAATACATATTTATATATGATGGTGGGATTGTGCATATATTATTTCTGTGTAAAAATCGTACTCGCGCTACTTGCTATCCCTGAGGTTACCGCGCTGGGACAGTCTTATCTCGATGTGACCTTTATGGGGGATATTGACTCGTACCCTAGAAGATAGACATCCTTGGTACAGGCTATCTGATCGATGGTCAGACGGTCCTAAGAGACGTGAGGGTATGTACTAACCTCTTAGAGACTTGGAATCTATGCTTCGCCTCAATGTTGTTTGTGTTTGTGTTAATACAGTTCGAGAGTGATTTCGAACTAGTATTTCCCTTAGTTTGTGTGATACGGGGACTGGATAGCATAGTATGCCAGTACCATAGATTTTATGTGGGGTGCAGTTAGTATATATATAATTTATGAGTGATTGGTATATATATACTTATATATAGAAGTCTAGCACCATAGATTTTATGAGGGGTGTTGTTTGTGTATATATTATACGAGTAATTAATATATATACGTGTAACTATATGAGAACTTTCTACTGAGTAAAATAGTAGTTAAGTAAAGTATGAAATTCATCAACTTCACTGTAAGTATTCGGAAACGTTATAACAATACGGAATTTTTCTAAATAACGTAAGAAATCTTGAAGAGTTAGATTTTCTAAAAGTGAATATCATAACCTTAATTTCACGTGTTAAAACTTATGGAGAATAAGTTAGAGAGATTTATGGGGTTCATTAGTACGATAGACGTGCACACTAGATGAGAGGTGAGAATTCTCAAGAGAGTGTCGCGTACTAATATGACTGTTGCATTAGCCGGTAAGCATTTTAAATACTTGCTAAACTATTTTTAAAACGGTTTTACATTTGGGCTCTGGCCCGTTTGCTGTTACCTCTTATCTATTGTATATATATATATATATATATATATATATATATGTATTACAGGTGCCCATCCACATGGGTGTCTTACTTAGGATTCTTTGGATGGAACACGTTGTAGCTTTTGTGGGAGTTGCAGGCCATTGCTTAGACGACCTCATTCTTGACTCTACTTCTAGTTCAACTTTATCCAGTGGGGGCATGTGTTGCCCTTTTCCATTATTTAGTTGATATTATTAGAGAATGTAATTCTTTTTACTTTCAGCATCTTTATTTCGAGATTTATTACTGACAAGATGTTTTCCTTTAGTGTTGTAAATGTTGGGATTTATTATTGATGGTTACATTCTTGAATGTTCATTTCTATTCTCATTCTTAATGTGTGACTCTTAATATGTTAATTATTAAAGGTTTTTTAATCAGATTTAATAAAATGGAAATACGGTTTTAAATGGTTTTGACACTTAGCTTAATTATTTAGGGTGTTTAAATTGGAAAAGTATTTTAACGACAGTGATGCTAAGAATGAATCAACTGTTCACCTTGATTTTAATTTAATAAAGGAGTGATCGTCCGGTATTTAATTAGGCGGGGTGTCACACAATATTCTTTCAAACCCTCATTTGTGCTCCTTTATTAAATGCAGACCCACGAGATGAAAGGACTTGGCAAGATAATTTCTTTCAACCAAACAAGAAGCTTACTAAAAGAGATGATTGAAAAGAGGAATCATTATCTCTAAGCGATTATGACACCAACGAGATGAATTTCACCAGTGAAGATGATTTTGAAAACAACAAATTCAAAAATGCGTATACAATATGATTTAATAGTTTATTGATTTAGTGAACTGTTGGGGGGAAAAATGAATATATATATATATCCAATTGCATAATGATTGCGAGGTGTAAGGTAAGTAGGAGTACATGAATTAAATGCCTATTGGGAAAGTTCAAAGTAAGCAAAGCTTAAAACAGAAGTGTTAAAAAGCTCAAAACATATCTGTTAAAATGCCTACTAATCAGATATGATAATCGTTGTCAAAAACAGATCTTTGTGTCATTCAGTATATTGGTTTCTATTGTGTTTGTTGGAATAATAGACTTTGTCATGTGCATTTTTCATTCAAAATGAAAGTAACATATGTTGCTAACTGTTGGGTTATGTTAACTAAACACACGTGATGTGTCGTCCATATAACCGACCACATGTGCTTTGTTCTTTAATCTTTTCACTTGCTCTGTTTTCACGAGGAACTACATATGTGATTGAATTGTATTTTAATCTTTCCCATTGCTCTGTTTTGCATTTAGTAATTAAGTGTGATACATAAAGTATGAGTCATCAAGTTTACTTAATTTTCATTTTGTTTATAAACAATTACTTAGATGACTAAGGTAAATGATTCATACTCTACAAGACTGACGTCAGACATCAAGTTTAAATCGTTAACAAAATCGGATACCTCTTCTGCCCAATGGATAGACATGGTCACCAAATCTTTTAAATCACTTCAATGATTTTTAGGTAAAAGCAAGGTAAAATTCTTCTCTTACTAGCCATTTGAGAGATTTAAGTAAACCCTTTTAAATAATATCGCAGATTAACGATTAGTAAACTTGATTTGATTATAAAACATGGAAACTTCTATTTATATAATAGGTGTTGATAATAAAGATCAATAGACATACGAGCTAAAGATAATTGATAAGTCATTTCAATTTTACCGATCTTCAATCAACTTCTTTTTATATGCTCATTGATCGATATATTTACATGATCTAATGAAAAATTGAATCGCCTATTTTCGTTCTTTTCAACGTGGTCTTTGGGTTGATTAAAATTCACCCATGTGGTGTGGAAGCAAAACTGAATTGTGACAGCGGCTACCTCTCACTTTGCAGTTATTCTTGCTCTCTCTCTGTGCTCTTGCCTTCGCTCTAATAATGCAAATAAAGATAATAAAACCCAAACAACAAGACATAAAGGACAATTCAAGAACTCCCTATATTACAAGAATCCTTCCACTCCAATCTTGGATACTGTAATCATCCAACCCATTACGAGAAGACGTTATAAAATATATGTTTTAGTTGGTGGAAAAAGAGACTAATCTACGTTTGATTGGACACCTGTTATACATATCTAGATACACAATGATATTGTAACCGAATTACGAATAATTATATTTGTTGGTGAGTATTTTTTTCTTAAATAGGGTGGATAGTCCCATAAATATTAGGAATTTTTGCCCTAGTTTTTTAATTTGTTTACAATTATTTGTGTAATATAAAAAAATTGGACTTTAATAACACATGAATTAATACTTAAAATAGTATGTTTTGGGAGAAATGCCATAAATTTTTAACTGTAAATCGGAATGAGGCAATTATGACGCCATTAAAATCAAATCGTTTATGTCTAGATAACTACGTCTTAGGCTATTTTCGGCGATGTTCAAAGGGTCAAAATCGACTTTAAAGTTGGCAGTTTTGTTTTTTCATTGTAAGATTTGGTTTGTGTAAGGTTTTTTCGTCATTTTTTTAACCTATTCTAGTTACACCATGTGGTAGTTGATTCAACTCTGCGTATACGTTGGACTATTTGTTCTTTTTTAAATAGGGTTGATATTCCTATAAATAAAGGATTTTGTAGCCAAATTTTTTTAAATTACACTTGGTTTTGTCGGGGAATGAATTTTTTGTTGTTTTGCAGTTACGTACTTTCGAAATTTTTCTTTGTTCCTTTAGGCACGGGTAATATGGTAGTGTGTTTGTGTGTGTGTGTGTTTATATATATATATATATATATATATATATATATATATATATATATATATATATATATATATATAAACAATCTCAAATAACAATTGTTTGAGATGAATTATAATTTAAAATAAAGTAAATATGCTCTACTATAAGATTCCTCCAAAGCCCACGCTACACACTATTATCCAGATAATAACCATCAGATTTTTATTGTATCGTGGCTCACTACAGTATCATTTCAGCAGATCCAATCTCTTTCTGAAGCTCTGAGGGTCCATTTGATAGCAAAAAAATTCCAAGGCACATTCCCAAAAGTTAGAAAATTCTGGTATTTTCCAGCTTTTAGGCTGTTTGATAACCTTAATTTGCCTGGAATTTGTTTTCTATGTACAACACCCCTTAAACAGAATTCGCCACCCTAGGGTGGAATTCAATTCTTTGTGTGTGTGTGTGGGGGGGGGGGGGGGGGGGGGGGAGGTTTTTGTTTGCCACATTTGAGTGGCAAATCACTTAAAATCAATTTTTTTTATAACTCTATAAATTTCATAAATATATAAATATATATTGTTAATAAATGTATAAATATATATATATATATATATCATATATTTTAATATATATTCGTATATTTTATATATTTTAGCACATATATGTATATTGCGTATATTTCGTATATTTATATATATTTCATATATTTATATATTTATATAATTTATATAATTCATATATTTTAATATATATTTATATTTTGTATATTTCATATATTTCATATATTCCTTACATTTATATATATATTATTTACGAAATATATACATATATATATAATCTATATTCCACATATATGTATATTATATACATATGTATACAGAAAGTCTCCTGTAAGGACTCCTTATAGTGTAGACCCCGGTACATACCATTTTTTTAAAATAGTAAAAAAATTAATTTTTTGATGAAACTTCTTGGATGTGATCTCCAGGGTGAGAAGATTATCTCCAATTGTTTTAGTCAAAAAATGCAATAAAAAAACCGTTGAGATGAGGTGATATGTAAAAAAAATGATATAAATATGCATTTTCAACCGTTGAAATGTTGGGTCGGCGCCAGCCATTTTATTGATTAAATTTTTTGGTGAAACTTCATGGATATGATCTTCTCACTATAGAGATCATATCCATGAAGTTTTATCAAAAAATTCAATCAAAAAGTAGGTGAGATGATCGTCAACATTTCAACGGTCGAAAATACATATTTATGCCATTTTTTTACATATCACCTCATCTCAATGGTTTTTTTATTGAATTTTTTGATGAAAAAAATTAGAGATGATCTTCTCACCATAGAGATTATATCTATGAAGTTTCATCCAAAAATTCATGTTTTTACTATTTTAAAAAAATGGTATGTACCGGAGTCTGCACCATATGGAATCTTTACAGGAGAGGGCCTCCATATGTATATATATATATATATATATATATATATATATATATATATATATATATATGTGTGTGTGTGTGTGTATTATATTCTGTATATATACCTATATATAATATACATTATTATACAAAATATATACAGAATAATGTATATTATATATATGTATATATTCATAAATATATATACATTATTATACAGAATATATACAAAAATATTCATAAATACATAATATATATATGTATATATTCATATATACATATATATTATTTACAGAATATATACATATATTCATATATATGTAAATAATATATATTCAGTATGCTGAATATATATTATTTACATATATATGAATATTATATTCTGTATATATATACTGAATATATTTACATATATATTATATTTTGTATTCAGTATATATATGTATAAATATATATGTATTCAGTATACAGAATATTATATTTATTATATATGTAAATATATATTCTATATATATGTATATATTCTGTAAATAATATATATTTACTATATTCAGTATATAATATAATATATATTCATATATTCCGTAAATAATATATTATATTTTCATAGATTTTGTACATTTAATAGATTTTGTACGTTTAATAGATTTAATAGATTTTGTACATTTAATAATATAAAAAGTATAATATATATTCATATATTCCGTAAATAATATATTATATTTTCATAGATTTTGTACATTAACTAATATAAAAATTATTATTATACATACTAAATATATATTATTATATATTATATAGATTTAATAATATAAAAATTATTATGAATATATATACAAAATATATGAATATTTATTATATTATTTCCGAAATATATATATTCCGCAAATAATATAATATATATTCATATATTTTGTATATTTAATAATATATATTTATTATATATATTTATGTATTCCCTAAACAAATTTTCCACATTTATATCTATTTTTCAGCTTTTGCGTTTGATATAGAATGTGGAAAATTGATGATTTTCCAACTTGTATCAAACAGACACAAGTTGGAAAATATTCATTTGCCTTAGAATTGTTTACCCTGGAATTAAATGTCCTGGAATCATTTACATTTTCCCAGTTTTCTATCAAACGGACCTCGAAGGTTCCAACTTCCATCTCCATTATCTTGATGGAATGTACGAGTATTGAGTCCTACAAAAAAATCTAGGGACATCTCATACAGTGCACTTACGAATACCTGATTCTTCACTAAAACTTACATGTGGCACTGATATTAGTCTTACATCTTCAGACATAAACAACTCAATTTAGAAAGTCACATTAATAGTTCTTAAACCACATTGTATGCCTACATATTGTAACACTTCATATAGAGAACCTCTATGAAGTTGACTCAATGTATGTTGCATTCTAAGCCTCTGTGAGACTATATGAAGGTTGCACAGTGTATACTAACATTAGAATGAAGGTTTCACAGTATATCTAGTAACAATTGTAGTAAAAGCATGCCATTGTAAAAGCATTGAACTATTATGAGAAGAATTATTTTAGGAAAAATAATACACTACCTCGGAGTTAACCCCAGGTTAGTACATGGAGGACACTTTTTTTTTTGATTTCACATGTAAAATTAGTTTAAAAAAATAAAAATAAATAAAAATTATTAGAATTGTTTTTTTAATTAGTTTTTTTGTTTTAAATTTTTTTTTAACTCATTTATTTTCTTAAACACCCATTTACCCAATCTTCTCTTATTTTTACAGATCAGTGCCAGCAGCACCCATTATTTTTAAACTTATTTTTTTTAATTAGCCCGGCACTATCTCTCGGGTTGTCTAGTATTATTCTTTTGTTTTTTAATTATTTTAACTCATTTAGTCCCTCAAACACCCATTATCCAATATTCACTTATTTTTAAAGATCCGCGCCATCAACACCCCTTATTTTTAAACTTAATATTTTTTTTGCAACATTTAAAATAATATTTGTATTTCTAAAAATGGTTTAAAAATGTAAAAAAAAGTTTTTTTATTTATATTAAACTAACTTTCATTTTTTGAAATAGTTTTTTTCAAAAAAAATATAAATCTATATTTTCAATTAAAATATGTTTTTTAAAAATAAAACTATTCCAATAAGAAATTTGTTTTTTTAAAAAATAATATTTTTAACTCATTTAGTCCCTTAAACACCCATTACCCAATATTATTCTATTTTTAACGGTCCGCACCAGCTGCACCATTATTTTTAAACTTAATTTTTTTTACAACATTTCAAATAATTTTTTATTTCTTAAAAGTGTTTAAAAATATAAAAAATATTTATATTAAACAACTTTTCTTTTTTGAGTGAGTTTTTTTTAAAAAAAATATTTTTTATATTAAAATAGTGTTTTTTCACAATACATTTTTTTTTTAATTTATAAAAGATATTATTTTCTAATAAAACAGTTTTTTTTTCAATAAAAAAAGTCAAATAATGCTAATAAATCACATAGGACAAAGGAAAAAAAAATACCTACATGTATTAACCCGGGGTTAACTCCCGGGTAGTCTAGCATTGCTCTTATTTTAATACAAACTACATACGTTTGTGTCTAAACATGAAATACGCTTATCTTTTCCAATAATACATTTGAAATCTCATATACATAACTGACTTCAGTAAAATCAAAACCAAATATTACAGATAAAAAGGAAAACTCAAACAATAGCTGCAATAAATGTCATAATTTGTAAACAATTGTCATCAAAAGCATAACTTAAGTAAAAGATCAATATGGAGTACATGGGAGAGTTAAACAATTATCATCAAAAGCATTAAACAATTCCTAACTAACACGGCACTGCTAGCAATTTTGGATTTCCACACCAAGAAAATCAATTCCAAGATGACTAAGTACCTTACTTCTCCCTTCTCTGCATCATTAACCAAACATGTTAATACCAAAAAAGAATGACTCATAATAAGTACCTGCAAAAACAAAATACGAACAAAAATAATTCTGAAAAAAATGAGCTCCTAAGAAATCGAAGCCCTAAATGCGTAGAACGTTGAATGAACCTACAACCAAAAACGAATTAAAAAATTCCACGGATTTGAAAGTTCAAGACCTGTAAAACAAAAATAAATTTCAATAAGTCCTAAGAAAGCCGAAAAAAATAGGTTCCTATAAAATTGAAAATAGTTAAAAAAAATGAGTTCCTGCATATTGGGAATGTTTTTTAAAAATACATTAATTCAAAAGTAAATAATGTAAATAAACCAAAAAGGATTCTTTTACAATTGTTCAAAATGGATTACACATGATTATAAAAGGGACAATGTTTATGATAGTTGAAAAAGGACAAAAAAAATAAGGAAAATGAAGGTATAAAAGAAACTACCTCTTGATTCAATATGTCTTTAAAAAGTAATCCTGCACCAAAGAATAAAAATATAAAATAAAGTTAGTAATTTAGTGTGAAGATGTGGAAAGACCTAGAAAAAATATGTTCTTTCTTTACCCGTTCTTTCTTTCATTAAGATACCTTGTTCTTTTTGTACCTATGAAATGAAAAAAACAAACACCCAAATACCCAAAACACATTACATGTAAACAAAACTATTTAACTACTGTATAAACAAATACCCAAATACCGAAAAGGCATTGTCTTACTGCACAACGTTTAAACGAAAATAGTAGAGATAAAAATTACAAAAGAAACTTGAAAATAAAATTTAGTAGAGAAGCAAAAAAATGAAAACAAAGTACATCGATAAAAAAACTCTACCCATGAATGTCTTGTTATGGAAAAGAATACGTAATTTTAAAACAAAAAAATGCATTCAAAATTAAATTTTAACATTGAAATACACTAACACATTCTAACAATGCGTTCAAAATCATACAAAATCATAAAAGAAATCAATAGCAAAACAAAAACCCAAAAGCAACAAAAACCTATTATCATCTTCCTCCAAAAATCCTCCGAATCTCCCTTCCAAATCTAAAACCGTACATCATTAAACGAAGAAGAGAGGAAGTGTTTGTTTCGTCACCGAAGAAACAAAACCATCTTCAAAACTGTTAAATGTCTTACCCCAAAAATCATCTTCCTTCGATCTGAACCGAAGAGAGGAAGTTTTTATTTCGTCACTATAGAAACAAAACCAGAACACCCTCATTCATAAACCAAATTAAGAAGCATACATGGTTTAAGAACTGGTAGACTCAGAAACCCCGTGAGACTGGGATAGAGAACTCGAAACGTACCGAAGAGAGATTTGAAGTCAGTGGGATTGTTTGGGATTTGTGAGTGAGTGGGTAGGATTGTGAAAGTAGAGAGAGAGAGATTGGTTGAAATTGTTAAAGTTGAAATCATGTTCCCAATATTTCTCGAGTCATGTGTGGGCAGAATATCAGAAAGGGGAAGTCGGTGGGATTGTTTGGGATTTGTGAGTGTGGGTAGGATTGTGAAAGTGGAGAGAAAGAGAGAGAGTGGGTGAAATTGTTAAAAGATGAAATCACGTTCTCAATATTTCTCGAGCCATTTGTGGGCAGAATATGAGACGTGTGAGATAGAAAAGGGGGAAATGATCTCATCCCTCCATTTCTAATCTTGTTGACTTCGATCTGAACCGTTAAATGTCTTCAAAATTTATGAACAGTAAAAAGATCATTGCTTCTTATATCTATATAATAAAGTAACACACTTATATATGTCATAAGATTGATCGATGATGTCATCATATAAGTGTTTTCTGCATTTCCCCTTTTGCCCCTTAAATTTTAAATTCTCACCCTTTTTCTTTCTCACTAATTATTTTTTTTATTTTACTTTAATTCAAATATAAGGTTATATTGGTAAACAAAATCATATCAGCTTTTAAAAATGCTATGATTGAAAACGATGGCTCAGATTTAATCTTGAATTTTTGTATCCCACGATTGAAAATGATGCCAAAACAGCTTTTAAAATTGCTAAGAGCCTTTCAAGTTTCTTTCAAAAAATGGGTGTACAATATGTTAGAGTGTTGTCCACTCCCATCAGAGAAAAGTACAATTATTTACAGACCTATAGCCATTAGCTGTCTACCTCAGTCAGAAGCGTAAACCCAAATTAGTCATCTATAGAGCACAAGGCTCAAGAGAAGGATGTACCTCTCTTTTGAATAGTAACAGTCTGATTTATTTTGAATCTCCGCACATCTCAAGATCAAAATGAAAAATGGAACTCTATTTTCAACCCTCTTATAATACCTCTCAATGCACCAACACCTCTCATCTCTCTCTCTCTCTTTCAAACGCAAACACACCATTTCCATTTTTTTTCAAAACATTAAAAAAATGAAACTCACTTTTTTTATTCCTTTTCAGGTAATTTCGTCTCTAAGAATGGATGTTGGTTATATGAGGTCTTCTCCTTTTGGACCTCCGATGTGTGAGAAAGATGCAGACTCCGATGTGTGAGAAAGATCCAGACACCGTGCAAGAATAACCGTGAATAAGAGGCAGACTCCGTCTAAGAGCACATGTTGTCAAAAATCCTGGGTCGAAATGATGACCATGAGTACCTTCATTCAACGTTTCAAACTCACCATTTCAAACTCAGCGCAACCCATCTCCGTATTTTCTTGCCAACGGTTCTGCGAGTTCTGCCGGTGAAAGAAAACACACACACATGGTTTCAGTCTGTTTAAAATTATTTTGGGACTGTGGTTTCAGTTTGGTATTTATTTGGATTTTGTAGGTTTAACATATGTTGTTATAGATGGTTGATCTGATTGAATGATTTATGGGTTATAGCCTTGATTGTTTTGGGTTTAGTTCTCTATGGGTTTAATTTTGGTGGGGGTTATCAGATCTAAACTTGATCTCGATTTTTTATGCCTATCTCGGTTTTTGATGGTGCCTATCTTGGTTTTTGATGTTTTATGAAAAGAATCTCTACTTTCTTGAACTTCTACCACACAAGAATGAGACAAGGTAAATATTGGATTTTTTAATTTTTTACATCAGCATATATATATTTCTCCCCTTTCTACACTAACGTATTTTTTACTTCTCCTATTTCTACATTAGTGTATTTAGTATTTATTTAAATTATTTTTCAGTCTTAAGAAATTACGTTACCGTTGATTTCGAATTTAGACCCTTTTTTATTCTGATCTATCGGTTGAAAGGTAACCAAAATTAATTTTTAGAGGAAAAAAACATTTACTCCTATCCGATCTGATAATTAACCCATGTTTGTGGTTTCTAAAATTCCCCACATCTGACTGTGTTGCTGATCAGATTGCTTCTTCGGTAGACAAAAAAAGGAAGAATGTGTTGTAGATCCATTTGGTTCTTTATGTCGACAAGTGCATGTTTTTTAACACAAATTTTAGGTTACATTCAGGGCTTTGGGTATTGTTGAGTTTTGATATTTTGTGGTTTTCAGTTGGAGCTTCACTACATGGACCCTAATTGTACCCCATTTTGGGTTTGAGTTTTGATAATGATTTTTTTAAAAAATCAACTCTACCAAATAAAAAATCACTCCTGAATTTAAAACAACCCTCCCATTTTAAAAAACAGGTTTTTTAATAAAAATATTACAGTGTTTGTAATATTTTTTAATAAAAAATTGTTTTATGTAAAAAATCTATTTTATTTTATGAAAAATTTATGTAAAAAAAATACAATTGATGTTTTCCAGTAGCGCTAACCAATCATTTTTAAAAACTATTTTATAAAAAAAATAATAAATATAAACTGTTTTTTTTGTAAAATAAAAATGGCAAAAAATTGATGTTTCTGGTGCGGACTCATATCATTTAATAGATGTGGATCAGTGCCACTAGCTCTAAGCCATAAATTGTTTTCCAAAAAAAAGTGTACAGGTTTTTAAAAACAATTTTATAAAAAAAACAGGTGGTCTAAATCTTATTTTTTTTATAAAATAAAAATGGCAAAAAATTGATGTTTTTAATCGCAATTAGTTAATGCCACTGGTGGGGACTCATATTATTTAATAGATGTGGATTCGCCTTTTTTTTAAACAAGATGAATTCTGATGTAAACAAAGGAAATTTTATCCATTTTTTAAAACTAATAGGTTCGCATATCGGTTATTTAAAAAAATGTTTTCTACTTTACGATGTAACTTTGTTAGTGCCACTTTGATAGGAATTATGTTTTAAAATCAATGCTTCCTGTTAATGCCACTTTGACAGGAAGTATAGTCCCATAAAAAAGGTAATTATGTCCAAATTTTATAAATTGTTTACACGTGTGCTTAAAAATTACTTTGACTGAAATTATTATTTGGTGCTATCATGTTTATACGAGGTCTAAGATGTAATGTCGTCGTTGGAGTATTTCTTATTTCTGAAATATGATGAATAGTTCTTTAAACAAAGGAAATTTTATCCAAATTTTCACAATTTTTTTACATATCTGTGTTATAAATAACATTTATGACTTGAATTACTTACATATTCAATACTTTGAAAAATATCTTATGTGTTGATTGGTTATATGATTTAGATTAAGCTCCTATCTATTGTTAATGTGATTATGTGTATGTTGTTTAATTGAGTGGTTGTATTGGTAATCACAAATCTTCCTCAATTAGATTTGGAAATGTTCATGTCGAATACCTTGCTTCAGTTTTACGTTTAAGTGTGTTGTTGATTAGCGATGGCGTTGTATCGTAAGCTCAAGTACTAATGTTAGGAAAAATTTATCTGCGTGTCTTCAGGCACGGGCATACCCTAGTATATATATATATATATATATATATATATATATATATATATATATATATATATATATATATATAGAGAGAGAGAGAGAGAGAGAGAGATGCACACACACACACATAATGGTATGTTCGTGGTTGAAGACACGATGATATTCGAAAAAGCTAACATAATAATAACAAAATAATGATCAACCCGATTTTGTTTCAATACAAGTAAGTTAAAAGTTTTATAGAAATTGGACAGAGTTTCATTTATTTATATGACTATCCGCTTGTTTAAGGTATAAAAAAACACTTCAACAACCAAATAAATAGTCACTCATGGATTTTGTATAAACTAAATAAAATTGGAATGAGTTTCCTTTATTTATAGGACTATTCTCATGTTTAAGGTATAAAAAAACATTTTAATAATGAAAGAGTGACTCATACATCACATATTTAACAATATTCTATAAAAGTTGTGCAAAACCTACCAATTCAATAAAATTGGACAAAGTTTCCTTTGTTTATAAGACAATTTTTCTTGTTTAAGGAAAACAAATATCAATAAATATATTTTTACTTCACAATAGACATTGTACAAATAATTAAAAAAAACTTCATTAATCACGGATTAAAATTCATCAGAAAAAAATGAAATAAAAACAATAAATAAATCAAAAGATCATAAGGAACATCGAAGGATATAAGAATGAAAAATAAAATACAATGTTGAATATGGTATTATCCTCCACGTGAAGGAAGATCACCCAGAAGCAAAAATAGATCAAACCAAATAAGAAATAAATACAGTATAGTCCAAACCAGTAAAAAGTAAATTAAAACTGTAATACCCCATATTTTCAGAATAAAATATTATGACAGAAATTAATTTGATAATTTCATATTAAATTTGGCAATAAATTAAATCTAAGGGATTTAAATTTAAATAAGTAAAAATTTAAATTGAGAAATAATACTTATTCTTGATTTTTTAATTGTTGGACTTAATTAGACATGATAGATTCACTCTCAGAAAATAAATCATGGAGTAATTAATTTATGGTTACGCGTTGTCTAAACATAATAAAAATATCTATGTTGAACAAAAATAATTGGGACGCATTTCACAAGGTTTTATGAGCTCATTTAGACATTTATGCCAATAGCAATGGCCTGGGGTATATGTATATAAGCTAGGAGGTTATTGAACAATTTGGATTACCTTTGTAAGGACAAATTTCCAATCGAGTCATTTGTTATATTGGCTATATTCCGTTGGACAAAACATTTTTGGGTCATACTGCATCAAGCTACATTCATCGCAAAGATTCAAGCATCGCATCCAAACTTCATGCGCTATCAATATTCATGCCATGCTATCTATCCCACAAAGGTATATGACCAAAATACATTTTAATGTGTTGGAGTATTTTCACTAATCAAGAATTTTTCATATAAGAAATTGTTAGTAAATAAGTAAAAATAATATTGAAAAATCCTTGAAATAATTTTGAACAATTTGGGGCAAAATTTAATATCTCGTTCGAAGTGTAATCCAGGTCGTTCGAACGACCTGGATCTAACGACCTTGGCCAGCCTATACTGGTGCCTCATTAGAAGTTCGTTAGAAAGGTCGTTCGAACGACCTCGTTCGAACGAGGTTTCTAACAACCTCTATCATTCTATAATGGCACGCCGTTAGATATCTCGTTCGAACGAGAAGTCGTTCGAACGAACTCGTTCGAATGAGTTTTGCCAGATTTGATTTTTTAAACTTATGTTTTATGCAGTTTTTTCCCATAACTGTTTTTGCCCACTACTTGTTCAGTTATTTTCATATGGACGAAAATCAGTTTTATATGTTAAGGAAGTTCATTTTTCATTTGAGAACTTTTTCCACAACTTCCATCTTTTTGATAAAAATCAACTCCAACATTTTTATCATCTTTTGAAACAAAACCCCTCCATTCAAATTCACTTTCAAGAAGCAAGTTTGCGGTGGATCTCTGCATTCAAGCTTTGAGGAGACGGTGGTTTTGGGCTTCGGTGGATACCGCAACACGAGGAGTGTTGAGCAACGCGTTGGATCTTCGCGGTCTACAACTTCAGAGGTCGAGGACGGCACAAGCGAGTCATGAGTGAGTCAATGTCTGTAAGTCTTTTTAGTCTCTTGTAAAACCTATTGTTGTAGTGGATTTTGTCTAGGACCAGCCGTCTGAGGTTTTTCCCATTTGGGTTTTCCTCGTACATCGGCGTGTTGTGGTTGGGATTTTCGCATTTCATTTTATATAATCACCTAGATGCATGCGTAGGATAAAATGAATATAATTGGAATCTGTTCTTGCAAACTTGAGAAACTGCATTTAAATTGAGATTGGAAAATACCGCTTTATATCTTATATTAAAATTGGATTGCGTGTGTGTGTATTCTACGAATTAAACTAAGATCATATAACCCTGCAACTTCAAATTGGTATCAGAGCTTGTTTCTAAAAGTTATTTAGAGGAATCCTGGAGGTTATATGGATAGTTTTTCGTCAAATAGACTTCCTTTGTTTGATGGAACAAATTATACCTATTGGAAAGCACGTATGAGATTCGCTCTTAAATTTATTGATGAACGTGTTTGGGTCACTGTTGAGAGAGGATGGTCCCCTCCTACTATGATTGTTAATGATGAACGTATTTTGACTCCAGTTGAACAATGGAGTGAGGAAGATTTAAAATGGTGTAACTTTAACTCTAAAGGATTAAATGCCTTATTTGGTGCCGTGTCTCCCGATGAATTTCGCCGTATAATGACGTGCGAAACGTCAAAAGAAGCTTGGAACATTCTCCAAGTTACTCATGAGGGAACAAGTGTTGTTAAAGCATCTAAGCTTCAAAATTTAACTACACAATTTGAAACAATCACCATGAAAGAAACTGAAACTTTTGATGAGTTTTATGCTCGTTTATCTGACATAGTTAACTCTTGCTTTAACTTAGGTGCAAAAATACCTGAAAATCGTGTTGTTAAGAAAATACTTAGATGTCTCCCTAAGCGATACATTCCTAAAGTCACTGTTCTTAATTCTTTAGGAAACCTAAATACTTTAAAACTTGAAGAACTTATTGGTGATTTGCAAACTTATGAACTTGATATGTTTCCTAAAGATAACAAAGGGAAAGATAAAGGAGTTGCTTTAAAAATTAATAAAGTCGATGTGTCTGATTCTGATGAGTCGGACTTTGATTCTAATGATATAGCCTTATTCGCTAAAAAATTTAAAAAATTTCTCAAATTTAAAAAACAAAACTCTAAATTTGAAAAACCTAAATTTGAGAATAAAAACAAAGGAGGAAATAAAAAATTCACTAATCAGGATTCAAAGAAGTTCAATAAAGACAACTTTAAGAAGGAAGATTCAGAGAGATGCTTTGAATGTGAGGGACGTGGCCATAGAGCTTTCGAGTGCCCCAAATAACTTAAAAGACAAGGAAAAGAAAAAGCTGTTTACAATGCTACTCTAAGTGACAGTGATAATGAGTCTGAAGACTCTGATGACTCTAACCCGCCTAGAAATAACTTCACTGCCTTTATGGCGAGCCTTGCTAGTAATTCGTGTGAGTCCTACCTTAATGTTGACAATTCTGAACAAAATCTAGAGGTTGTTTCTACTCATTCTACGAGTAGTGATGAAAAAGAGAGTGATAGTGATATAGATGAGAGTGAACTTCAATCTGCTTATTCTGAACTCTACAATGAATCTCTTCGGATTCAAAAAGTCAACAAACGATTAACCTTGAAAGTCATAACTTTAGAAAAGGAGTTGAAAGGCCTGAAGGAGAAGGAGGCTTTAGTTAGTCAACTCGAGGCTATTAAAATATCTCTTTCTGAAAAGCTTATCGTGATTGGTAAAGAAAAATGTGACTTGATTATCTCCTTAGAAAGTTTAACAAAGATCTTAATGAGTCTCTAGAAATTAGAACATCTCTAGAAGCTAAAATAGCCCAACTTGAAAAAGATCTCGAGTCCTCTCGTGAAGTTAAAGTCACACTCGAGGACAATTCAGGAAGAATGGGAAAACTATTTCTAGGTCCTGTTTTAGGATATAAGGAGAAAGGGTATCAAGAGAGAAAGGGTATAGGATATGAAGAAGGAAAATCTTCAAAAGTCAAATCTGAACCTGTTGCTAAGTTTGTTACAAAATCTAAAACTCCTAAAGTAAATCCCATTAAGCAACCTTTAAAAGTCGGCCCAAAGCAACCCTATGTATGCTCATATTGTCACAAACGGGGTCATCTTAAAGATTTTTGCTACAAACTTGGAAAGAACCCTCAATTCACAAATTCAAAACAACCCTATAGCTCCTTAGCTAATCTTAAGAGTCAAGTCGAGTATCTTGTCAATACTTCTAAAAATCTAATGGAAGAGTTTCTTAGGTTTTCTAAAAACCAAGAAAATAACTCTAATCATAAGACTAGAGACAATCAAGGGAAGAAAACTACTCAAACTTGGGTTAAGAAAAACCAAACCAAGAAAGCTTTCGTCGCTCATGCTGCACTAAAGGCACAAAATACCTCTCAATGGTATTTTGATAGTGGTTGTTCTAGACATATGACTGGCGATAAATCTCTATTCACCACTCTCGAAAACCATAAAGATGGTAAAGTAACTTTTGGGGATGGTAGCAAGTCCCAAATCATTGGTAGAGGCTCTATTGAAATCTTAAGATTCCCTAAACTTGAAAATGTGCTTTATGTTGATGGTCTAAAGGCTAATTTGATAAGTATTAGCCAACTATGTGATGATAATCTTGATGTGAAATCCAGTCAATCGGAGTGCATCGTTTATGATCAGTCAGGTGAATCGATTTTACACAGTGTTAGAACAAGTGACAATTGCTATGGAATCATTCCAAAATCTTCTTTAGTCTGCAATAATGTAAAAACCTCTTCTACCGATCTTTGGCATCAAAGATTAGGTCATGTTAACTTTAGAGATCTTGACAGACTTGTGAGAAAAGAGCTTGTTCAGGGCTTACCGCCACTAGGAAAGCCAACGTCCACCATTTGCGTACCGTGTCAATTTGGTAAACAAATTAAAAGTCCTCATAAAAAGTTAAACTCGATAACAACATCTCGTGTCTTAGAATTGATACACATGGACCTTATGGGTCCAACTCGTACCGAGAGCATAGGCGGAAAAAGATACATCTTGGTTATGGTGGATGATTTCTCTAGATACTCTATTGTAGGCTTTTTAAGAGAAAAATCTGAAACAGTTGACTTTCTCACTGTTAAATGTAGAGCTCTTCAAAATCTTCACGGTGTTACTATAAACCGCTTTAGGAGTGATAATGGAACCGAATTCAAGGAATCCGGTGTGAATGCCTTCTGTGATGAAATAGGAATAAAATATGAATTCTCGGTCATTCGAACCCCTCAATAAAATGGTATAGTTGAACGTAAGAATCGAACGATCCAAGAAATGGCAAGATCTATGCTCCTTGGAAGAAATGTGGCTCGTAGGTTTTGGGCCGAAGCGGTTAACACTGCATGTCACACCGTAAATAGAGTGTATTTGCGTCCTAACACTAATAAAACTCCTTATGAATTGTGGACGGGTAAGAAACCCAATTTATCCTATTTTAGAGTGTTTGGAAGTCCATGCTATATTCTTAGAGATAGAGAACTTCTAGGGAAATTTGACTCAAGGAGTGATGAAGGTATTTTCCTTGGATATTCTCAAAATAGTAGAGCATTTAGAGTTTTTAACTTAAGTAACTCTAAAGTAATGGAATCCATTAATGTTGTCATAAAAGATGATGCTCCAGCCACTCAAATTAATAATGAGGAAGATTTGTCATGTGAGTGTGATGTTGTGTCAAATGTTGAAAGTATTGACGCTCTAAATGATTTGGGTGTACCATCTATCGATAAAAAGGAGGTTACTCCTTGGGTGAGTAAAAATCATGACACTTCACAAATTATAGGAGATCCCGAGGTAGGTGTCAAGACTAGGGCGCAATTAGAAAATGAAGTTACCTACCTTTGCTATACTTCTACAATTGAACCCAAAAACTATAAAGAAGCATTAAAAGATGAACATTGGGTTAATGCTATGCAAGAAGAACTGTTTCAATTTAAGAAAAATGATGTTTGGGAATTAGTCCCTAGGCCTTCTAATACCAATGTCATTGGCACTAAATGGATTTTTAAAAATAAAATGGATGAAAATGGTGTCATTGTTCGAAATAAAGATAGATTAGTTGCTCAAGGATATACCCAAATAAAAGGTGCTGACTTTGAAGAAACTTTTGCTCCTGTTGCTAGGTTAGAATCGGTTCGTCTTTTACTCGCCATAGCATGTCACCTCCAATTTAAATTATATCAAATGGATGTCAAAAGTGCCTTTTTAAATGGTATTATTCAAGAGGAAGTATACGTTGAACAACCAAAAGGGTTTGAGGACCCAAAACATCCTACTCATGTCTTCTTTTTAAAGAAAGCTTTATATGGCTTAAAACAAGCTCCCCGTGCTTGGTATGAGAGACTCACCTCTTATCTCCTTTCTCGTGGATTTTTTAGAGTGGGAGTAGATATGACACTTTTCGTTTGGCGTGATGAAAAAGGTATCCTTGTTGCTCAAGTTTATGTCGACGACATAGTGTTTGGGTCTACGTGTGATAAACATACTCAAATTTTTTCAAAAGAAATTTACAATGAATTTGAGATGAGTATGGTAGGTGAACTTAATTTCTTTCTAGGTCTTCAAATTTGTCAACTCAAAAGTGGGATATTTTTGTCCCAAACTAAGTATGCTAAAGACCTCGTTAAGAAATTTAAACTCGAATCCGCTAAACATGCTCGTACTCCTATGAGATCCTCTATTAAACTTAGTAAAGATACCGACGGAAAGGATGTAGAGCATACTCTTTTTAGAAGTATGATAGGTAGTTTACTTTACCTAACTGCGAGTCGTCCAGATATTTCATTTAGCGTAGGAGTTTGTGCTCTTTATCAAGCCGCACCAAAAGAGTCTCATTTACTTGCTATTAAACGTATCATCAAATATGTTAGTGGGACCCTGTCTTTTGGCATTTGGTACTCTTTTGACACCAATAATTGTCTATCGGCATATTCAGACGCCGATTGGGCAGGAGATGTTGATGGATGTAAAAGTACATCTGGAGGTTGTTTCTATTTTGGTAGTGCACTTGTCTCATGGATGAGCAAGAAACAAAATTCTATTTCCTTATCCATGGCAGAGGCCGAATATATTGCCGCCGGGAGTTGTTGCACTCAACTCATTTGGATGAAACAAATGTTGGAAGATTACGGTATTACCCAAGGAACTATGACCATATATTGTGATAATACTAGTGCAATTCATATTTCCCGTAATCCCGTTCAACATTCTAGAACCAAGCATATTAAGATCCGTGAACATTTCATTCGTGACTTGGTTGAAGAGAAAATTGTTTCTCTAAGCTTCGTTCCTACCGATCAACAATTGGCCAATATCATTACTAAACCTCTAGATGCCCTTAGGTTTGAAAACCTTAGGAAATCAATTGGGGTTTGCTCCATTGATTGAGATCGAAGTCGTTTATCTAGTTTAGGTTGCTATTCTTGTATATTTTATGCCTATGAACTAGATTTCCTTTGTATATATTTTATTCAAAATCTCAAAAATATTTTCTCTTTATTTTCAAGGAAAATGGGAATGGTTAGAAAAGCTATCAAAATTTTTGTCCATATGGCTTTGTGGTCAATGTATTCAAAACCCAATCTTTTTCCATGTTCACGTGGCTTTCGATGAATAGTTAATCCATACATTGTTTATCTTGTGCACAATAATGCTCTTTTATGATATATAATTTTGTGATTTCCTCACATCTTTGCCTTTTGCACACACCGTACACGGAATATTACGAATATCTTGTTCACAGTGTTCTTGTAAAGTGAGATTTGGTGTTGTCTTCTCAATCCTGTCACATTCCTTATAAGCAATCGAAATTGTGCATGATCATCCGTTGCCCGGATTGAAACAAAATGATTATATTCTTCCGGTTGGTTTCCTTTTCTAGCAATGGAATCGGGCTGCGAAAAACATCAAAGTTTTTGTGTGAAAATCCACCATTTGCATTCTCAGTTGTGTGGATAAAATAGAAGCATTGAAAATGATATATATGCTGCCAAGGCCAAAATAATAGGCTTGATTGATTCTCAAAAAGATACATCTCAATCTATTGTTACTCATGGGAGATATAAGTTGAAGATCAACGGGCATGCACATTTCATCAATTTATTGCTTTCTCCTTGTGACTTTATTGGCAAGAGAATCATCTATTTTGTATGCTTGTTACATTCGTGGTTAAGTGTTCAACAATATTTCATTTTTGACACAAGGCTAATATGAGTGAATATTGCACGTATATATTGTTTGGTATTACGCACTTGTACAATCTTGTGGCTAAAAAATTTCACTTGTATTGTTCACACCCCTACATTCTCGGTCCCACTATTTGGATATGTTGCCTCAAGCTAGGATTAATAAAATCACATTTTGGCATTATTCTGGCCATCCCAATTCCTAATATTTTGGTAATTTTCATTATATTTTATGCTATTTTTATTTTAAATTTTCTCATTTTCGTTAGAAATTCTCGTTCGAACGAGATTTCTAACGACATCCATAATCCCCAATCTGTCTCGTCGTTCGAAATATCGTTCGAACGAGAAAGTTCTTTCGAACCAACTTCTAACGAGGTCTCTCACAAGTCCAATTTGTCTCGTCCTTCGAACCCCTCGTTCGAACGACATCACTCGTTCGAATGACCTGCATTTAAAACGGTCAGCTACTCTTTCCAAAATCCTGCCACCTCTCCCATTTTCTTCCCTCCACGATTTCCAATACCCCCATTTCCCAGATTTCCCAGATTTCCCTCACCCCTCTCTTCCACTTTCCCCTCTCCTTGTCTCTCTCTCTCTCCCACGATTTTTCCCTCATCCACGATTCTTCCCACTCTATTTCCCCTATTTCCTTCTTCCTCCAACCTTCATCCATCACTCATCTTCGTTTTGTGCTGCTACTTCCTCTTCCTTCAAGGTAATTTTTTTTTCCTTTTACTCTCTTCCGGTAGTTATATATATATATCCCTATATATATATATATATATTATATACATATTCTATATTCTATATATCTACTCTATATCTCTATATCGATATACACACACATATCATGTATATATCTCTATCTATATATATATATATATATATCTGCTGTTGGGGCCTATTTTCAACCTCGATTTTCAACTTTTCCCCAACATTTCGATATATGCCTGTGTGTCTATCTCTCTTTTTTTGGGGGTTGTCTTTCTTGTGTATTTGTATATGTTGCCCCTGATTAAAATATCTCACATGAATATTGTATTTTTTTCAAATGCACATTCAGTTACTATTCATGGAATTTATTTTAATCAAATTTTATTTATTTTTCCTTTATTTTTTTTAAAAGGAGATTGGGAATTATGCTGATTGGTTGTTGGATTTTTTTTGTGTGTCTTTGGTGGTTTGGTTGGATTCTATTCGGGTAGGTTCTAGTTTATCTCATTTTTCCATGGCACGCAATCGTCGCCTACGCCGCCTCAGCGATTCCCCCGAGGAACGCACCTCGTCCTCGAATGAGGAATCTCGTGCCATTCCCGACCTTAAACTCCATTGGGGAACCCTTGCCAAACATACCCTCTATCACACCCAAGGGTTTGCTACCCGTTCCGTCGTTTGGGAAAAAGTTATTAACCTTTACTCACTCCACGGCACAACTGTGCATTCGTGGATTTCCGATTTAGGGTGGGACCCTCTCTTCTCCCTCACGGATGTCGTTTTTCCCGACCTTGTTTGGGAATTTTATTTTGGCCTGAACCACAGGGATACTCACCTTTACTCTCGGGTGTGTGGTCGAGAGATTATAGTCTCT
Organism: Sambucus nigra; assembly: GCA_949130495.1. Classification (NCBI taxonomy): domain Eukaryota; kingdom Viridiplantae; phylum Streptophyta; class Magnoliopsida; order Dipsacales; family Adoxaceae; genus Sambucus; species Sambucus nigra. The sequence continues at coordinate 450,084,054 of OX422219.1, read as the reverse complement.
CCCGACACGATCGCTCAACTCCTTCCCCTCCCTCGGGTCACTAATCCCTCATTCCCTTGGACATCCGATACATGTCCCGATCCCACTCTTGTCTTTAACACTGTTTTCAGGTTCCTCCCGTCCGGCACTGTTACCATTTTCCATAAAAATTTACATCCCGATTTTATGGTCCTTAATTGGATCGTCTGTGCTTGCCTTCTTCCCAGTGCCAACACCACACAAATCACAAAACAGCATGTGGACCTTATGTTTGCTATAAGCATTCGGGCTCACATTGACCTCCCCTCCTATCTTTTTAGTGTTATCCGGTCTGTTAGGATCCTTCCGTCCAGCCCCACTCGCCAAGCCCTCCCGTTTGCGGCGATTATCACTCGTTTTTGTCTTAACGTCGGTTGTCCCCATGTCTCCACCGATATCACCACCACTAAATACCAAACCGTAGACATGTCCTCCATTAGCCGCTCTCATGGTCATTTGCCACCCGATACTCCACCCCTCACCCCCTCCACCTCTTCCCACTCCGCCGCTTCCTCTCACCCCGCCCCTAGTCGTCCCGCACCCTCCCGCTCTATCCATCGCCCCTCACCTTCTCATGTTTCCGCACCCATCGCGTCGGAGGATTTTCTGTTTATTCGTTCACAGGTTGAGCAATTTCAGGAGGATCGCCGTCAGGACCGGGCACTTATGCAGGAGCTTATACTGTCTATGCAGAAGGAGCACGAGGCCCAAGCCCGTCGAGATGCCGCTCGGGATGAAGCCCAAGCCCGTCGGGATGAAGCCCAGGCTCGTCGCGACTCTCTCCTTTTAGAGCATCTTGATGCCATCCGTCGTCTGGATATGCGCCGCGGGGCAGGTTCTTCCGGCACCAGCTCTTTTCCCGATGACACTCCACCTGCTGATCCTGCCTCTTGATGTACTTGGCTCATTTCATATTTATTTTTATTTGTGAGGCTGAGTGATTTATTAATCTCTTTTATTGGATTCATTTACTTTGGTTATTTATTTGTATGCACCTTGACTATTTCCCATTTCCCCCTTCCTTAATGCATTCTCAGTATTTTCATTATTATTGTTCCTTATTCCTATTTCCTGCCTTGTTGTCTATTCTATTTTATATTGCAGGCTCCTTATCCCTTTGTCTTTTCCGGACAAAAAGGGGGAGAAACTTTCATTCATAGGAATTCATATTTAGGGGGACTTGGATGAATTTGGGTAAATTGATTGAATTTAATATTTAGGGGGAGTTGGATAAATTTGGGTAAATTGATTGAATTTAATATTCATTGAATTTAATAATAATTGAAGGTAATTATAATTGAATTTCGTAATTGATTTTAATGATTACCCATATGCATAATTTAGGGGGAGTTAATATCTTAACATTGAATATTGAGACATTCATGCACCATTCACAACATATGCTATCACATTGTCTTACATATAACTTACTCTTTATTTCCCCATGCGTTTATGAATTTGTTGTTTCATGTGTGTAGGATACATCTCCTACTTCCTTGCAGCGCGTCTGTCTTGTCTTTGTGTCTGTTTTTTTTTGGGGTTTTAGGATGGGCCTTAGAAACGGCTTGACGGCTGGCTTAGCAAATTTAGTCTTTTATTTATTTTTTATTATTTTGTTTTGTCCCGGAATAGCCAAAGGGGGAGATTTGTAAGGACAAATTTCCAATCGAGTCATTTGTTATATTGGCTATATTCCGTTGGACAAAACATTTTTGGGTCATACTGCATCAAGCTACATTCATCGCAAAGATTCAAGCATCGCATCCAAAGTTCATGCGCTATCAATATTCATGCCATGCTATCTATCCCACAAAGGTATATGACCAAATTACATTTTAATGTGTTGGAGTATTTTCACTAATCAAGAATTTTTCATATAAGAAATTGTTAGTAAATAAGCAAAAATAATATTGAAAAATCCTTGAAATAATTTTGAACAATTTGGTGCAAAATTTAATATCTCGTTCGAAGTGTAATCCAGGTCGTTCGAATGACCTGGATCTAACGACCTTGGCCAGCCTATACTGGTGCCTCGTTAGAAGTTCGTTAGAAAGGTCGTTCGAACGAGGTTTCTAACGACCTCTATCATTCTATACTGGCACGCCGTTAGATATCTCGTTCGAACGAGAAGTCGTTCGAACGAACTCGTTCGAACGAGTTTTGCCAGATTTGATTTTTTAAACTTATTTTTTATGCAGTTTTTTCCCATAACTGTTTTTGCCCACTACTTGTTCAGTGATTTTCATATGGACGAAAATCAGTTTTATATGTTAAGGAAGTTCGTTTTTCATTTGAGAACTTTTTTCACAACTTCCATCTTTTTGATAAAAATCAACTCCAACATTTTTATCATCTTTTGAAACAAAACCCATCCATTCAAATTCACTTTCAAGAAGCAAGTTTGCGGTGGATCTCTGCATTCAAGCTTTGAGGAGACGGTGGTTTTGGGCTTCGGTGGATACCTCAACGTGAGGAGTGTTGAGAAACGCGTTGGATCTTCGCGGTCTACAACTTCAGAGGTCGAGGACGGCACAAGCGAGTCATGAGTGAGTCAATGTCTGTAAGTCTTTTTAGTCTCTTGTAAAACCTATTGTTGTAGTGGATTTTTTCTAGGCCAAGCCGTTCGAGGTTTTTCCCATTTGGGTTTTCCTCGTACATCGGCGTGTTGTGGTTGGGATTTTCGCATTTCATTTTATATAATCACCTAGATGCATGCGTAGGATAAAATGAATATAATTGGAATTTGTTTTTGCAAACTTGAGAAACTGCATTTAAATTGAGATTGGAAAATACCGCTTTACATATTATTTTAAAAGTGGATTGCGTGTGTGTGTATTCTATGAATTAAACTAAGATCATATAACCCTGCAACTTCACTGGGGTATATGTATATAAGCTAGGAGGTTATTGGACTATTTGTATTACGAGATTGGGCTCATTTGGGGTCTAATTATGGGACTTTAACCCCAGCTCAGGAATTGTGTTTAAAACATATAAACTAGGAGATTAAGGAGACTCCCCATCATTAACCAAAAATCCTATTAGACACATTGGGATGAGAGTGGAGCAAAGAGCTAAGGAGGTGGAGAAATCAAGAAAAAAAGGCTAAAGAAATCACCAAGAAATCATCTAAGAACTTGGAAAATAATTTTCTTGCTAACTTTATTAGTCCAAAATATTTCTTAATTCATCGTGACTTATTTTCCATATAGAATTCTAGATTATGTAGGGACTTGTGGTGATATAATGATAAATTGAATCTCGATTGCAGAGAATTTGAATGTAAAATAGGATAGGAAATAGAGAAATTGGGATTGATATAAATTGTGGATTTAATGATGGGAGATTCATGATTTGTAATATTATTGTAATTGATTTGATTATTCATATGTGGAGGACTATTGAAAATGTTATAGATCTGAATTTTTTGTTGATTATGACCCTTGCATCGCAGAAGAATCATAGGGTATTGTTAGGTATATGGTCGTTTTTGTATGAATTCATCAATAACATGAATTTTTAGGAATTTGGAAAATAGATCTGACCTTATGAGACGTAATAAATCATCTGAAGGGGGTAAAGAGAACCATAAGGACTGATATTAATAACTATCCTAACGTTTAAGTCATTGGAATTTGATTTTCAATTAATAGCATGAATCCCGTAGTGAAGGAAAAATGGGGGATTCTCAAGCACTTCGCAGGAGCGAACCGATTCACACCTAGGCCTAACCGGTTCATCTCCTAAGGGGTAGGGATTTGGGGTCCTCGGTTTTATTCGAGGTATTTTTGGGTATCCATACGAGTTGGTGGAACAATGTTTGGGTAATCATGGAATTTATTAAAAATGGAAACGTGGTGCTATTAATAAAAGAATGATGAAATTAACTAGATGGTTAATGACATTTGTATAAGGAATGATTATTTAATAATTCAGATGTTGGTTAATTATTAAATAAGAATACTTGTGTAAAAATCCGTATGTGGCAGCAAGAAGGCAATTTACGGTGTAGAATGCGTGATATCGATTATTTATTTAATTAGCAAATTTCCAATTTTAAGCTTATTTAATTAGAGTCAATTTGTTATCCAAATTAATTAAACCTTAATCATGCATTTATGTGATATAAATCAAATATGAAAATCAAACAATCACAAATCGAGGTTCAGGAAAAAAAACCTTTCGGGTAAAACATTCACTTCACTATATAATGCAAATCGTAACTTACAATTACACAGTAAAATCTTCAATGAATCTATCACAACAACTCGACATAGACCTCAACCTAGCACCAACAAAGATTCTCTCGAGAACCTCAATGACCGCAGTCATTAGCAAGCATCTCCCACAAGAACTACTAATCCAGCAATAGAGATGGCATACCATAAAGACACACTTTTATGAAGTATTTTGGGTTCCACAAATGATTCACAAAAGAATTGTGATGTTTTGGTGAATCCAAAACTAGGTATTCAACCTTAAAAGACGAAGACTAAAAGTCTGCCAAGAAGTAATTTTCATGTATCAAAAGTCTTAGTGAAAACGTTCTTCAAAAAATGTATTTATAGATGAACAAAAATGTTGAGGCGACGCATGTCGTTAGAAGTCGTTCAAACGACATTGTCATATCATTTGAACGACATAAGATGTTGTAATAACCCGCCCTTTTGGAGACGATTAAATCCCATAATTATGTATAAATTGGGAATTTGGAGAATTTCTCGAAATAGTGATCTTTGGGATTCTCCAGGATTTAATGATTTTGGAACGGTGTTATCAATTATTTTGGGACCATATAGGTCGAAATATTTTATTTATATGTCGCCACGGAGTGCAGCGACAAAAGAGGTGAGATTTTGAGTAGAACACCACATTTAATTATTTTGGATTAGAATAGTGATTTGCGGTCAAGTACCTTGGATGGGAATTTCGACTGCACCACGAGTTCCGGAATGTCCGAGATAGTCGGAAAAAAGTGTCCGATTGTCGAAATTGAGTTCCGAGTAATTTTGGAGTTAAATAGGCTCGTAATTGGGTAAACGAGTCGTTTTTGGGTTTTTAGGGTTAAAACCCTTTTTCTCTCTATATATAGAGGAAGAGAGGAAAGAAAGAAGAAAGAAGAGAGGGAAGAGAGAGAGAAGGAAGAAAAGAAGAAAAAGGGGGAGATTCCGGCCGGCCTCCGCGGGATTCGGCTCAAGGACGTCGGATTTTATCCACGAGGCAAGTGTTTACTTACTTTATTTAATTTTGAGCATAAATATCTCATATCATTGTTGGTATAACAAACCCTAATGATTTTGGGTTGGGTATTCGTGAATAAAACGGGTTTTCGGGAGATAAAACGAATAAACCCCTAAAATTGGTAAATTGGAGATTTTAGAAATTAACCAAATATATTGGGTGATTCCGGGTCCTGGGATGTTTAGGACCAGTATTATAGGTATATTTATTGTTGGTAGAAGTTGTAGGCTGTTGGGTGGAGATATGGAAGCTTGGGGGAAGCTTCCATGGCCGAACAGCTTCTCGGAGAAGAAGCTGCCCGACTTGATCGATCGATCAAGCCTCGGGGATCGAGCGATCGAAGCCTTCGATCGATCGAAGGCCATGGGTCGATCGATCGACCCCTGCTGAAAAGGAACAATTTTCTAAAGGTGATTTGGATGGGATAGATTCCATTTCATCTTGTTTTGAGGTTAATTAGGTGATAACCTAAGGGACCTTTTAGGACTTTATGGTCCATAAATTAAGGTAATTTAGAAGGGTAAAGTAAGGGTTTTTAGTATATAACCCTTAATCTATATTTTCGAGGAAAATAGAGTAGTTGTAGAATTTGATGGATTAGGGTTCCTAACTTTAATTGGGGACTTCTAAACGATTATTTGGACTAGGTATAGTCTTGGGGTTTAAGGAAATGAAACCCTTAACCCATTAAGTTTAAAGTTGTTCGGGTGAGAGAAATCCTGAGGATAATTCTCGTTGGCATATAAGCCTATATAATTATGCTTATAGAAGGCATAATTATATCGATTATCGTTAAGTATTTCCTAAGAGATAATTAGGATAATTTGGGGGTATATATATATATATATATACTTCACTTAGAGAAGAATAGTATCATTGGAGATATCTAATAAATCCTTAGAATAGGATTAAAGTATATAGTGATTATTAAAGAAAGAAATACTTTGGATTTAGAATCATGCAACTATGAATGCATGATTATGATTCCTGGAGGGAATCTTTGGGATATTTAGTCATCGCTAGATGCTATAGTCCACTAAGGCCGTTTATATATATTCTAGGAAGAATATATAGGATATGTATATACTGTGTGTTTTAGGTATATATATATATATATGATGATGGAAATGATTTTGAAAATATATAAATGAATATTTTCAAAATGGAAAGAGAAATGTTTTTCATAATTAATAAAATATGGATTACACACCTCTCTAAATCGCTATCATATGGGAAGTTGCGTTCGTATGGTGAAGCCCCCTGGCTAATGATGCAGGGTGGATATAGTCCTATAGGCCATGTGAGCGTTTGTTGTTATATTTTCTGCGCTGGTTAGGAGATTCCGGGTGTGGTCTTGACTATCCCGCAGGCACATGGTCGCTTCCCGACGTCTTTCGATATAGGATCCCAGGTTGTCTTGGAGGCCCTGGAAGATGATAGCCATTTAGGGGCGCACACAGTGGAGAAATCTGGACGGGCGGTCTTAGAACGCGTTTATTAAAGCAGTTCATAATAATGGATTTGCTTTAATTACATTTCCTGGATATAGGAAGGGAAATGGGTTATATATAAAGTGGCTTCGGTAACACTTCCCGGATGGAAGAAGGGATGTGGAAGCATATGTTTTGATCAAAGCATTTTTATGATAATGAAAATGTCTTTGGATACATTTCCTGAGTATAAAAAGGGAAATGGGATATTTTGATAAGGAAAAGCATTTTATGATAATAAAACTGGCTTTTAAAAGGTATATGATTTATTAAAGAAATTCATGATAATGAATTGTCTTTTAAATACATTTCCTGGATATGAGAAGGGAAATGGAAGTTTTTGAAATGAAAAGAACAAGTATTTATAAATATTTTATGTATCAATAAATCCTCAGTCCGGGAGATATTTATATTATCCGGAAGTATATTGTATGTATGTATATGTATAAATCGAGTGCCGAGGGTCTAATGGATCCCGACGATCGACCGTGATGCATAGTAGTGTATCGGGGGGGTTCCTTGTTTTGATTTCGCTTCGTGAGACACCCCACGCACGAATATGGCATTGTGTTGAGACTAGGGAGAAGTTTAATCCTTAGTGCTCTAATATTATTGAATGTTTATGGTATATATATTATATATATCTTTCTGTACTGAGGAACTGGCGGATCTCAAAGATCGACCTTGCTGCATAGTAGTGTATCGGGGGGGTTCCTTGTTTGGATTTCTCTTCGTGAGACACCCCACGCACGAACATGGCATAGCGTCGAGATTAAAGTGAAGTTAGCCCTTAGTACATCTATTTGACTATCTAGGTTAGATAGTGGTTGGATTAGTTTAGCAGGGTAGCTTGACTAGGAGGTTTAAGGGATGCGCTAGGAGTGCACTGTTAGAGGAGAGGTGAGGGGTATCTCACGAGAGTGCGATACCAGTTTAAATATGAGATAAAACTATTTTTCTAAAAATAAAGCATTTATGCACTTGCAAAATATTTTCTAAACATTCGGGCTCTGACCCGTTTGTCTACTCTCCTTTCTTTCTATATATTGTATATATATAGGTGTCCAGACACAGGGACGCCTGGATGGAAACTCTTTCGAGTCAGACGCCTGCTGCAGCAGCTGTGGATGCTTGCAGGTTATCGGTAGACGTTTCTTTCCTTGCACTCTAGATATGGGATATTGTATAAACACTCGAGCCAATGGCTCAATTGCATTTATTTATTCTTTCAGTACATCATTCGATATGGTTGTATTATTTGGACCGAGTGTTCGGTTATTTTAGTTCCTTTCATTTTCCATTTCAGTTCATTACGCATTTAATTATGAATGTTTTAATTGGTGCACTAAAAAGAGTAGTTAGATAAAAGTTTTTAACGACCACCTAATAGGATATTAGAAATTAAATGGATTTTCGACAGTGATGTTAAGAATGATCCATATGAAACTCCTGTTTTAATTTAATATTTGAGTGATCGCCCGGTATCTTATTAGGCGGGGTGTTACAGATGGTATCAGAGCATCAGGTTCTAGTGTCTTTAGGAATCTGTGTGGACGTACTACGCTTTCAGCGTTGCTCTCGATTTGTTATAGAGCCTCAGGAATAGGATTGTTAATTTCTATTGCTAGATTTCATTCTCCTGCCATATTATGAGATTATAGAAATCTTTTGTGCGCTCGTTTGAGAATCGTGTGCGGAGCTTGGATGGCAGCAGGAGGTGAGGCTTAGCTTGTGCAGCTGGTAGAAGGTTGGGATGAGTACCTTAGTAGAGGTTACTCTCTCTATGGTAATTGTTAAGGATTATCTCAATGACTACTAAAGCGTAGTAGTTCGAGTACCATAGTGCCGCCGTAGTAGGGTGTGGTACTAAAGTTGGATTTCCCCGTGGAGATAAGGAGTAGAAAGGGATCTTATGGATAGTTCTAACCGTGAGTCCCCATGAATAAGCAGGACGAGAAGAATGCCGTTTTGGAATTTTTCGCCTAGGTTTTAGCCAGAGGCCGACAGTGAATAAGGATGAAGATGTTGTTATGAGTTTTACCTCAATTGAGGAGGTATATTTGGCGTGACTAGATAAAGTCGCGGTATTAGTTAGCCCTAGACTCGTGTGTGTATTTTGAGTTGTGGCGGTCTCGATAACATTATAATGTATGACTATGTGTTTTCCGCAATAGCGGAATTTTATTTCCCTTCATTCGCCATAGAGGCGGGTGATTATATTTTGTATATATACGTATACGGTATATGGTGTAACGGAGCGATAGCAGGCTAATGATGGCAAGTCTATCGTGTCCACAGTTCCTGGAGGGAACAGGTTGTTATTGTGGTATCTCACCATTGATACAGGTTGAGTACACCTTTGTTATTATGGATTTATGGAACCTCGATAAGCAGAGGCTTCCTTATTTTGGATGGTATATGTGGCAACCTTATAGATATAATTTAAGGCCCACAAGAATCGTTGATGAGCGGTAAGATTTAGCTCAGTATTAGTTTGCGCAAGGACTTAGGAATGAGTGCGAGCACAGGGTGGTATGACTCATAGTTAGAGATAGGAGTTCAGATCACCTTTTGTTGGATTAGGGGATAGGGTTATCCCGGTTGCATGTCGAAATGACTGAACTCCACAACCAACGAAGTCAAGGGTTAATGTGTGGAGGGGTTCCTTGTTTGGATTTCGCTTTGCGAGACACTCCACACATGACTCTTAACGGCGTCGGGAGTGGGGAGCTGTTATGGGATTCAAGGATGTTGATCTTGTGGAAAGGTCTTATAGTGTGGATTAACCACTATAGGCTATGAGCCACATAATGTTAATATACTTATGGAAATATTGTGCTATGGAGAAGCGCTAAAGTGGTCCCTTCGCCACAAATGGGTGGGTGAGGTTGGACTTAGAGAAATTTATTTGAGGACAATAGTCAGGCCTTAATGAAAAGGCAAGTTTTGAGGAGCTACATTTTGGGTATTATGTTCGTGCACTTTCTACAGAAAGTGGGCACTTGATTAGTTAGGTTTCCTTCTGTATGGGCGGAAGGATAAGATAGTAGGAATGCGTTCATAGGCTAGCCTAGTAGGATTTAGGACGTCCCACTTCTGTGCCTTGGGTCGTTATATCTCGATGACCGACTACGCGAGGGAGTAGTGTAACGGGAGGGTTCCTTGTTTGGATTTCTCCTTGGCGAGACGTCCCACGCATGAAACCAAGCACTTGTCGGGAGTTGAGAGATGCCTTGGGCACTAGGGACATACTTAGGATTATATTAGTTTCGTGTAGATAGGGTAACGCATAGATTGTAGCATTTTTAGGATATAGGTTCGCTAGTATTAGCAGCGCTGTAGGAGTATTGAAATGCGCGGGTTCGGAGGACCCATAGGTGAGTATTACACCGAGGAAAGGAGACCCTTACTAGGAGAGAGTGATGCGTGTCAGATGTTCGTAATGTTTGTGCTGATATGCACAAGTTAGAAAGGTGTATGGGCACCTTGGTAAGGTAGTTTGATGTACCGCCTAGCTAAGATATGAGTAGTACACAAGATTAAAATCCATGCCAAGAGGCATTTTAGAGGATGGGTATTGAGTGACGTATTAGAGTTACTTTATGATTGCGGTAGCCGCATAGTGTATGGTTCGGAACCATTAGGTTAGTATCTTTTTACTTGAGGTTTTAGGATTTGTAGTAATCCTAGTTAGAGGGTGTAGGTTACATCTGAATTTCGAGGACGAAATTCTGTTATAAGGGGGGGAGTATGTAATAACCCGCCCTTTTGGAGACGATTAAATCCCATAATTATGTATAAATTGGGAATTTGGAGAATTTCTCGAAATAGTGATCTTTGGGATTCTCGAGGATTTAATGATTTTGGAACGGTGTTATCAATTATTTTGGGACCATATAGGTCGAAATATTTTATTTATATGTCTCCACGGAGTGCAGCGACAAAAGAGGTGAGATTTTGAGTAGAACACCGCATTTAATTATTTTGGATTAGAATAGTGATTTGCGGTCAAGTACCCTAGATGGGAATTTCAACTGCACCACGAGTTCCGGAATGTCCGAGATAGTCGGAAAAGAGTGTCCGATTGTCGAAATTGAGTTCCGGGTAATTTTGGAGTTAAATAGGCTCGTAATTGGGTAAACGAGTCGTTTTTGGGTTTTTAGGGTTAAAACCCTTTTTCTCTCTATATATAGAAGAAGAGAGGAAAGAAAGAAGAGAGGGAAGAGAGAGAGAAGGAGGAAAAGAAGAAAAAGGGGGAGATTCCGGCCGGCCTCCGCGGGATTCGGCTCAAGGACGTCGGATTTTATCCACGAGGCAAGTGTTTACTTGCTTTATTTAATTTTGAGCATAAATATCTCATATCATTGTTGGTATAACAAACCCTAATGATTTTGGGTTGGGTATTCGTGAATAAAACGGGTTTTCGGGAGATAAAACGAACAAACCCCTAAAATTGGTAAATTGGAGATTTTAGAAATTAACCAAATATATTATGTGATTCCGGGTCCTGGGATGTTTAGGACCCGTATTATAGGTATATTTATTGTTGGTAGAAGTTGTAGGCTGTTGGGTGGAGAGATGGAAGCTTGGGGGAAGCTTCCATGGCCAAACAACTTCTCGGAGAAGAAGCTGCCCGACTTGATCGATCGATCGAGCCTCGGGGATCGAGCGATTGAAGCCTTCGATCGATCGAAGGCCATGGGTTGATCGATCGACCCCTGCTGAAAAGGAACAATTTTCTTAAGGTGATTTGGATGGGATAGATTCCATTTCATCTTGTTTTGAGGTTAATTAGGTGATAACCTAAGGGACCTTTTAGGACTTTATGGTCCATAAATTAAGGTAATTTAGAAGGGTAAAGTAAGGGTTTTTAGTATATAACCCTTAATCTATATTTTCGAGGAAAATAGAGTAGTTGTAGAATTTGATGGATTAGGGTTCCTAACTTTAATTGGGGGCTTCTAAACGATTATTTGGACTAGGTATAGTCATGGGGTTTAAGGAAATGAAACCCTTAACCCATTAAGTTTAAGGTTGTTCGGGTGAGAGAAATCCTAAGGATAATTCTCGTTGGCATATAAGCCTATATAATTATGCTTATAGAAGGCATAATTATATCGATTATCGTTAAGTATTTCCTAAGAGATAATTAAGATAATTTGGGGGTATATATATATATATATATATATATATATATATATATATATATATATATATACTTCACTTAGAGAAGAATAGTATCATTGGAGATATCCAATAAATCCCTAGAATAGGATTAAAGTATATAGTGATTATTAAAGAAAGAAATACTTTGGATTTAGAATCATGCAACTATGAATGCATGATTATGATTCTTGGAGCGAATCTTTGGGATATTTAGTCATCGCTAGATGCTATAGGCCACTAAGGCCGTTTATATATATTCTAGGAAGAATATATAGGATATGTATATACTGTGTGTTTTAGGTATATATATATATATATGATGATGGAAATGATTTTGAAAATATATAAATGAATATTTTCAAAATGGAAAGAGAAATGTTTTTCATAATTAATAAAATATGGATTACACACCTCTCTAAATCGCTATCATATGGGAAGTTGCGTTCGTATGGTGAAGCCCCCTGGCTAATGATGCAGGGTGGATATAGTCCTATAGGCCATGTGAGCGTTTGTTGTTATATTTTCTGCGCTGGTTAGGAGATTCCGGGTGTGGTCTTGACTATCCCGCAGGCACATGGTCGCTTCCCGACGTCTTTCGATATAGGATCCCAGGTTGTCTTGGAGGCCCTGGAAGATGATAGCCATTTAGGGGCGCGCACAGTGGAGAAATCCGGACGGGCGGTCTTAGAATGCGTTTATTAAAGCAGTTCATAATAATGGATTTGCTTTAATTACATTTCCTGGATATAGGAAGGGAAATGGGTTATATATAAAGTGGCTTCGGTAACACTTCCCGGATGGAAGAAGGGATGTGGAAGAATATGTTTTGATCAAAGCATTTTTATGATAATGAAAATGTCTTTGGATACATTTCCTGAGTATAAAAAGGGAAATGTGATATTTTGATAAGGAAAAGCATTTTATGATAATAAAACTGGCTTTTAAAAGGTATATGATTTATTAAAGAAATTCATGATAATGAATTGTCTTTTAAATACATTTCCTGGATATGAGAAGGGAAATGGAAGTTTTTGAAATGAAAAGAATAAGTATTTATAAATACTTTATGTATCAAGAAATCCTCAGTCCGGGAGATATTTATATTATCCGGAAGTATATTGTATGTACGTATATGTATAAATCGAGTGCCGAGGGTCTAATAGGTCTAATGGATCCCGACGATCGACCGTGATGCATAGTAGTGTATCGGGGGGGTTCCTTGTTTGGATTTCGCTTCGCGAGACACCCCACGCACGAATATGGCATTGTGTTGAGACTGGGGAGAAGTTTAATCCTTAGTGCTCTAATATTATTAAATGTTTATGGTATATATATTATATATATCTTTCTGTACTGAGGGACTGGCGGATCTCAAAGATCGACCTTGCTGCATAGTAGTGTATCGGGGGGGGGGGGGGTTTCCTTGTTTGGATTTCGCTTCGCGAGACACCCCACGCACAAACATGGCATAGCGTCGAGATTAAAGTGAAGTTATCCCTTAGTACATCTATTTGACTATCTAGGTTAGATAGTGGTTGGGTATTGGATTAGTTTAGCAGGGTAGATTGACTAGGAGGTTTAAGGGATGCGCTAGGAGTGCACTGTTAGAGGAGAGGTGGGGGGTATCTCACGAGAGTGCGATACCAGTTTAAATATGAGAGAAAACTAATTTTCTAAAAATAAAGCATTTATGCACTTACAAAATATTTTCTAAACATTCGGGCTCTGACCCGTTTGTCTACTCTCCTTTCTTTCTATATACTGTATATATATAGGTGTCCAGACACAGGGAGGCCTGGATGGAAACTCTTTCGAGTCAGACGCCTGCTGTAGCAGCTGTGGATGCTTGCAGGTTATCGGTAGACGTTTCTTTCCTTGCACTCTAGATAGGGGATATTGTATAAACACTCGAGCCAATGGCTCAATTGCATTTATTTATTCTTTCAGTACAGCATTCGATATGGTTGTATTATTTGGACCGAGTGTTCGGTTATTTTAGTTCCTTTCATTTTCCATTTCAGTTCATTACGCATTTAATTGTGAATGTTTTAATTGGTGCGCTAAAAAGAGTAGTTAGATAAAAGTTTTTAACGACCACCTAATAGGATATTAGAAATTAAATGGATTTTCGACAGTGATGTTAAGAATGATCCATATGAAACTCCTGTTTTAATTTAATATTGGAGTGATCACCCGGTATCTTATTAGGCGGGGTGTTACAGATGTCCTTACTAACGACCTAAGAAACAACCCTGAAAATTGCAAAACAATATGTGGACGTTTGAAGCAAATAAGAAACGACCCTTCAAACGACATGTGATATCGTTAGAAGCAGTTATTTGAACAACATGAATGTTGTTTGAACAACATTGCCTTGTCTTTTGAACGATAGTAGCGAAAAAATATTATTTTAAAAATCTCATCTACATTTCTTGAAAAATTAATTTCGACTTAGAAAAAATTCCTCAGTTTGAGAAAAATAGTTTCGAAAAATATCCCAATACTAAAGTAAAGCATTTACAAAACTTAAACATATTCTATACAATATTGTACCTTATGTCGCGCATATGTTGAAGATGCTTGAAATTCGGATTTGTCGTCTTGAACAATGATTATGAACTTCTTCGACGGTTGTAGCGGTATATGACATATTCTATGTAAACTATGAAGAATGAAAACTTTGCCAATACAAATCTCCTCCTATGTCTATGCCGATACAAAATAAAAACAATCTGAATTATCAATATAAATGTCCTAAGAAAATCTAATACCCTCCCATGCAACCCCACCATCAGAAAGATACTATTAATGCAAGTCTTCAAAAAAATCTTCATCATCTTCAAGTCTCTTTAAATGAAATATCTTTTCTTTCCTTGTGCTTCTTTTGTGTGCTTTCCAAACGATCATCAAAGTCCTACATATAATAAACAAAGAAAATACCATCGTGACCTATGGAGTTTGAAATGAGATAAAATAAATCAAATATCGACTAAAATCAAGTAAAATCTTAAATCTCCCCCATAATTCATAATTTGTTCTCCCTCTTTTTATATGTTCGAAATAAACAAGGTAAAGAATAAAAAATATAAATGCGGAGTGTCACGACATGCAAAGCAAATATAAACAATTACGCTCATGCAAGGATAAACTCAAAAGGATCCACAATTTTTTTTTTTTCAAAATTTTTAAGTAAAGATAATTTACAAAAACAACACACACCATGAATTTACACTAATATAACCTAATCAAGGAAATAGAATTAATAGGTGTGAACATATTCGATAGAAAAATCAATTCAAACATTCATAATAAATGTTTACGATGAATATGGATACTCCTAAGGAATGAACTTCAAAATCATCCTCAGTTGTAAAAATTGTTGAATTCAAATGACACCGACGCAATCAAATCAACAAATCAAAGTCTAAAATGATTTCCACATCAATAACGTCTAAAAGTATGTAATGTTTTTTCAAGATTTTGTCAGGACGTGCAAACCCATTGTTATATTCCCAATCAAACTCCCTCATATATAATAATGATCATATTTTTCATTTAATTCTTTTCTTTTGAATGATCATATCAAACTAAACTAGTTTGGCCTTAACTACTTTTTTCAGTGCCATACTTTTTTTGCTATTTTCAAACGCTTTTTCGTCCTAGGCTAATTTTTACAACGCCACACTTTTTTAGGCCCATCTTAAATGGTGGCTTTCTCACAGAGGTTATTTTCTCCTTTCATGACCCTTTTTCCTGTGTATACTCATCAATATTTTTATATTAAACAATTTCCTCACGAGCAACGATTCTTACATGAACTACTTTTATTGTCAAGTTTTATTGCATTTGGTTCATTTTAAAGATAGAATTAGGCCTGTCAATCGAGATCTATGAGCCGAGCTTATGGTTGATCAAGCTCGACCTGATTTTGATTTACTTGGCTCAAGCTTAAGCTCGACCCGAACGAGCTTGAGAGTGCTTGGCTCAAGCTCGGCTCACAAAGTAAATCGGTCTTCGGGCCCGATTTGAGCGGGCCCTAATTGAATATCCCAATACATATTTATTTATTTTAATAATAAATATTGATATTTCAGCAATAAAAAAACACATTTTAGCAATAAAAAATAGATTTCAGCACTAAAAAAAATGAATTTAGCACTAATATTGACATTTCAGCATTAATAAAACACATTTCAGTACTAAAAAAATAGATTTCAATACTAAAAAAACACTTTTCAACACTAAAAAATAGACTTTAGCACTAATATTGACATTTTAGCATTAAAAAATCACATTTCAGCACTAAAATAACTTATTTAAGCACAAAAAAAAAAAACAAATTTTAGCACTAATATTGAGAAGTCCCGTAAGATTAAGTAAATTAATAAATGACTCACCTTATTTTTGTTTCTTTAATATTAATTCCAATAGTTTATTTGCATAAGGATAAAATTATAAAAATTATTTTGTTTTAAAATATTTTTTACATATCATAGAAAATAAAATAATTTTGCATATATATATATAAATATATATTTAGATATATTATTTCGGGTCGAGCCTAGTTCGGGATTGAAAGTGTTTCGCTCGCGCTCGGCTCAAATTGAATTCGGGCTTAATACCTCGGCTCAAACTCAGCTCGGCTCAAACTGAATAAAAGCTCCACCCAAATTTAGCGAGCCGAGCAAGCGGGCTTCGGGCATGCTGGACTCAATTGACAGGCCTAAACAGGATTGAGATGAAAACACTTCGACTAACATGTGATAGACAAGCATAATAATCATATAAATCTGTGCAAGTGTGCATTAAAGGAAATCATGAGCCAAACATGTAGAAATCAATCTCAAATCTCATCTTAATGACTCCCAACATTATAAAGCACGTAGATGAAATGATGTATCATCTCAAAACACTATCAAATAGTCACATGAATATGGAATGATGTTTTGACTTGGTCATCCTAAATGTCCATCCATAAACGGTGTAAAAAAAAATACAAAAATATTTTTGTCTTTTTCCCAAAAATTTATCAAAATAAAATCTTTTTTGACTTTTTCAATTTTTTCTCAAAAAAATAGAAAATCTTTTTGAATATTTTCAAAATTTTTGAAAAACAAAATCTTTTGGGGTTTTTCGAAAAATATATCAAAATTGAAAAATAAATATAAAAGCGGTACACACTAGTAATAGGCATAAAATATCATCATGAAAATCATTTTATGCTAGCAAACAAGTCTAAACCTCAACCATTAGGTGGAGAGGATTTTTCCAAAGGTGGTGACATCCTATGAAAAACATCCATCAAATCATGTGAAGTTTTGAATAAAAACTTAACTTGCTCTAAAATGTGTAGAAACTCTCTCATGTGATGTGCAAGATCATGCAAAGTATTTACATATGTGGGCCATGTAGTAAAAATCTTTGTGACACACTGTGCAACTTAAAACAAAATTCCATAAGGTGTCCTCTCTTCTTAAAATGGGAGAAAACATACTCGGGCCTAAGAACACCTTTCATAAAACATCTAGGACGCACTCTCCCATCGGGTAACAGATGCCTCGGTGGGTT
The DNA here is from genome assembly GCA_949130495.1 of Sambucus nigra. Taxonomy (NCBI): domain Eukaryota; kingdom Viridiplantae; phylum Streptophyta; class Magnoliopsida; order Dipsacales; family Adoxaceae; genus Sambucus; species Sambucus nigra. The sequence continues at coordinate 450,066,571 of OX422219.1, read as the reverse complement.
AGGTTGAGATCCATGTATATCTATCACAAACTTGGGAACCGTCTCGGGTGCAACATGGGAAGTAGACGCAGCATCATGACTTATTACCAATCTCTCAACATTACCCAAAGTGGGATTGAGGAGCATCTTACCTACCTTTTTAAATGTATCCTCTATAGTAACCTTGACATGCCGGGTACGTTCGAGATCTCTCTCAAGCTGAGACACATGGGATTCAAGTTCACTCTTTTCCTGACCCAATAAGATTAGCTGCTCACTTAAAGATACCTTCACCTTCTCGAGTTGAAGGTCTCGGCGTATAAATCTCTAAACACTTTTCGGAGATCACTTTCACCATCAGTTTCAATCTCACTTTCACCATCAGTTTCAATCTCACTCTCACAGTCACTCGAGATACTCAGGGCTCTCATGTACACAAGTGTCATCATCGTCGTGGGACAAACTAGGAATGCTCACGTGACTTGCCATAAATTCAATACACATACCATGTTAGGACTCATCCCTTGAATCATTCACATCTTTGTCACTATTGCTAAGATTGTCTGACATAGAAATTTTCTTTCCCTTTATCTTTAGCATAGTGGGACATTCAAACGCTTTTTGACCTTTTCCCTCGCACTCAAAACATCTCGCCTCTTTTCCCTCGCACTCAAAACATCTCGCCTCTCATTAGCATCTTCTTTCTTTTTATGTTTCTCAAACAACTTTTTATTGGAAGAATTTTCTTTGGAAAAATTGAGAAACTTTTAAAAAAATTTAGCAAACATAGCCACATCATCAACTCAAACTCGGACTCGAACTCACAAAGTATCTCTTTCTTCTTCTTCTTCTATTTCTTCCTAGACACTTTCTCACCTTTTATATATTGTGCCTTAAGTGCAATACCTCTATCCTTAGGCTTAATGATTTTGAGAAACATCTCGATCTCATAAGTTTGAAGGTCTCCTACTAGTTTTTCTAACATAAGTGTATATAATATTCCCAAAGAATTTAAAACACTAGCCTTAACAATAAAACGGAATGTGAGTGACCTCAAAATATTTTTAACAACCCCCATGTCCTCAATTTTCTCACCAAGATTAAAAATCATATTGATTATGTCCGATAACCAAGCATAAAACTCGTCAAAACACTCAGACTTTGACACGATTATAATCTCAAACTGGGTAGTCAATTTTTTGCAACTTATATTCCTTAAATGCGTTGGTAACCTCATGTGTTAATTGGAGGATATCCCATGCCATTTTAGAAGTGATTCATGTCATAAAACAGCAAAACTCATCAGGGGTGAAGGATCCAGAAAAAGTGCTAAGGCCACGGAAGTTAAAGTTACTCCATTTATAATCATCCTTCGTCTAGTCCGACACGGGTTTGGGATTGGTGACATTATCAACGGTGATAGTGGGAGGAGTCCTCCCTCTTTCACAAACAATCCAGACACATTCATCAGTAGCCTTTCAACCAAATTTCATGCGGGATTTCCAATAGGCATAATTTGTTCCATCAAAGACGGCCAGTCGATTATATAAGTTTTCCATCGAAAAAACTGCGAAATTTATCAAAAACAGATTTTTCAAAAAAAAATTGATATCACAAAAAATTTGTGGAAAAAGAATCACTAGATAAATTAGAGTAACCTGCTCTGATATCAATATGTAGAATGCGTGATATCGATTGTTTATTTAATTCTCAAATTTCCAATTTTAAACTTATTTAATTACAGTCAATCTTTGATCCAAATTAATTAAACCCTAATCATGCATCTACATGATATAAATAAAATATGCAAATCAAACAATCACAAATCGAGGTTAAGGAAAAAAAAGCTTTCAGGCAAAACCTTTATTTAACTGTATAATGTAAATTGGAACTTACAATTACACAGCAAAATCTGCAATGAATTTACCGCAACAAACCCACATAGACCATAACCTAGCACCATCAAAGATCCCCTCGAGAACCTCAATAACCGAAATCGTCAGCAAGCAGCTCCTCGCAAGAACTACCAATCTAGCAGTATAGATGGCACTCCACAAAGACAAACTTCCAAGAAGTATTTTGGGTTCTAAAAATGATTCAAAAAAGAATTGGGATGTTTTGGTGAATCAAAAACTAGGTTTTTAACCTTAATATATGAAGACTAAAAGTCTTCCAAGAAGGAGTTTTCGCGTATCAAAAGTCTTAATGAAAAAGGTCTTTAAAACATGTAATTATAGTTGAACAAAAATGTTGAGGCGGCGCATGTCGTTAAAAGTCGTTCGAATGACATTATCATGTCGTTTGAACGACATAAGATGTCATTATTAACGACTGAAGAGACGACCCTTAAAATTGCAAAACAGTACATGGTTGTTTGAAATAAATAAGAAACGACCCTTTGAGCTACCCTTCAAATGACATGTGATGTTATTATAAGTAGTCGTTTGAACGATGTGTCAATGTCGTTTGAATGACAGTGCCTTATCATTTTAGAGACAATAGAGAAAAAATATTATTTTAGAAAGCTCATCTACAGGTCTTGAAAAAATAATTTTAACTTTGAAAAAAATGCCTCAGTTTGATAAAAACGTTTTTGAAAAATATCCCAATAATAAAGTAAAGCATTTACGAAACTTAAACACATTCTATACGAAATTGAACCTCATGTCGTGCATATCCCAATGCATGTGAACTTGTTCGACGGTTGTAGCGGTATATGGCATATTCTATGTAAACTATGGACAATGAAAATTATGTCCTTACATATGGGGTAACTAACGAAAGGAATTAACTAGATGTTTTATGGTATTATTTGAAGGAAGAGGACTTAATTGATTAACTAGATGGTTAATTGTACGTCATAGAGGAAAAGAAGCTAATAATTTACGTGATGATTAATTATTAATAAGGATAACTAAGGAGTAATTTTAGAGTAATTACCATTACATATGGTAATTTGTATCTATATTTTGTGTGGACATACCTATGTTCGTGGACCTTCCTATTGGTTGTGTGTGCGCGCATTTGGACTGGATCACACATCGGCACAGGTTGGCTAGGCATAGTGTAGGTCATATTTTAGGTACTAGTGACAGCGCCACTTATAGGAGTTAAGTGTTGATGCTGGGATCTATATGATACCGCTTGGTATGGATGGTGAAATAGTGTAATTGCATAGGTAGCGCCTCACTTGCTTGTTTATTTTGACGTCCGTGGTGGATAGGAGATTCCCCCGGGCATATCGATAAAGCATGAATGAGATGCTATTACTAGATGCCTTAGTGTCACATATATATATATAAGAACATATATATAAATTAATGGAAATAAATAAGAAGAATTCCTTGTCAAATGATGTCGACTATAAAATACAGATCAAATACTATGCAGTGAATATTATAAATTGTTATGTCACTTTATGGGTAGTGATTGGGGTACTTTGGATAGTAGTAATTGGAATGTATATATTTCTATTTCAGTACATTATTTATGCTAGATGCATCCTGATAATTACATTGGAACATTTATATGCTATCTACTGTTGGACTTAGGTGGTTGTACGTTTAGCATTACTCTTAGATAAGCGATGAGACCTTTAATGCATGCGAGTGATGATGGGAGACGTTCACTTTTAATTAACTGTACTTTGCACAATTAATTTAGTAAGTTAATTCTTGCAAACTCTAGGGCGCTGACCCAAAATTATAAATGTTCCCCTCCCCCAGGTACTCCTAGACAGGGGTAGTAGGACTATTGAGAGATCAACCTTGTAGAACGTCATATCATTGATTCTAGGCTAGGTTTCTTCTCTAATTATATTTGATTATTTTAAGGATTATTGTAAGGGAATAATCCTAGAGTTTGATTTATTAGTCGAGTCAGTTATGTTCATGTTCGTTTTTATTTCATTCTGGATGTTTGATTCATTATTACTTCATGTTCATTAATTTAATTCATTTTTAATTCTAGTGTGGCTTACAATATATTTTTATGGTCTTGATGCTTAGAATGATATAGATTGTATAATAAGACCCATCTTCGGTGTACTATATTTGTCCAACATTTACACGAGAAAATAGGGTCATTATAGTTAGTATCAGAGCATTGAGGTTCTAGTGTCATTAGAATCTTTGTTGAATCCGTTTTGTTTTTTGCTGAGTGTTATTTGATGTTTCTAGAGCCCGTTATAGGATTTTATAATCTGGTGTCATGATGACATGTGTATCGATGTCGTTCGCTATTATTTAAACAAGACTTTTGGAGTATTTGAGCTTGAAAAATAATGAGAATTATAACCGTTGTGAGTTGTTGGTCAAGTGTGGAACGAGTGGTTAGACAATAGTGTTCACCATAGTTGTGAAAGTTATTATGAGAAATTATCTTATTTGGGGATAAAGTCTGTAACATAAAGACACTTGGGGGCACAAGTTAACGAATGTCTTTCATATTGAGTACATTTTTGGCGATATTAAGGTATTTTAGTTATTGATGAGATTATTAGAGTTTTGGGTTTTATTTATCGTAGTATGAGTTATGATGGAAATATAGCCTAGTAGAATAGCCTTACAAAATTTTGGTGCACATAAGAGAGAAGGCAATAGGTTGTTGTGTTTTAGCAAAATACAAGGATTTTAATGAAAATTCTAAGTGGAGATTAATTCTAATTAAAGGGTTAAATTGGTGTTGTGCTAAGATTGGAGAAATGCTTGTTAATATGATGAAACCATTTCTGATCTCGGTTATTATAAAATGAGAATGTTTGGACTTAGTGGTAGGTCTATAGTGTGCTCATGTAATAGGGCTTAGAGACTATTTAGATAATTTTTAATACACCTATGCGAGTTGAAATTGAAAAGAAAAACATTGATTTTATGGGTGGTTCGAGTTGAACAAACCTAGTTAGGTAATTGTATGAGGATGGAGTTGCATCTGCATTATAGACATGTATTCTGTTAGTGTATTAGTTATAAAAAAAATTTAGGGACAAGTGGGTTCTAAGAAACTCAATGAAAGATCACGGTTCGATTAAGATTTGTAATTGCAAATGTAGGATTGAGAGCACATGTATTAGAGACAATTAAGGGAAAATGGATGACGATGTTACAAAATGGCGTGTTGAGCCTAGAGGGAGGAATACAGAAGTGAATTGTAATTTTGATTTTATGAAATGTGATGTGTGGCAACATGTTTACTAGTTTCCCGAATTTGGATTTAGGGTATGGTAAAGTAGAACCAATAATGGTTTGGCCGAGGTTGTATAAATTTTATATGGTGGACGTTCCTACGGTCATTGACGTTATTGGTGCAGGTTTTGTATGGTTAGAGAAGTCGCGCTTGGTTGAGAGTGGGTGTGATGATGTGATGATTTTAGATTGGCTATTGACGTAATTGTTGGAGCATAGATATAATAAAGTATCATGTTCATAATATCTCTGCATTGTATGGTGATGTACCCTGTTTGGGAATGGTGGTATTATTGGGAGTTGTCCATTTATAAGCGGAATGACTATTAACGCAACCACGTGGATTATGGGTTGGTCTTCACTATGATTTGGTGTCGATCGTGAGATACCTTATTCCATATGGAAGTGGTAATGTGATTTATCACGTATGAGTAGATTATGTGGATATTCTTCCCTATATATTCGATAGTGGTGGGCATGTGAGCATCCCTTAAGTTGTTAGAACTTATCTCTATGCTGGGAGAGGGCCCAATGGTTGATGGTTCCCATAAATTCCTTATGTGTTCTACTCATTACTCTTGGATAGTTGTGATTCCCTACTGTGGATTCTCATAGTGAATGTGATGATAAAAAAAAAATATTTTGGGGTTACGACATGATTTTATCTATTGGAGGTGATTTTTGAGTTCGAAGTATTAACATGGGCTATAAGGTGATGGCAACATACATTATGGAATGACTATGTGGGATTGTTAGATGATGGCGAGTTTATTTTCGTATTAAGGATATGAATGATGAGGATTAATTATATGGTAAAATGGATGGCAATGAAAACTTTGAATTCGTACGAGGATTTCTATAAAGTTTAGAGAGAACTGTGTTGTGATACGATCGTGGGAATTTTTTAGGAGATATGTTATAGGCGAATAAATTCTGAGTAGATGGCATTAATTGATGCTGTGCTCAGATTGGGTAAGATTTATTGTGTTATTACATCGTTTATAATTTCAGTTAAAATTAAGTGCGATTTTTTGGACCTAGGAGTAGGGTCACCGTGTAATTTCGTAATATGAGGGGCGACGACCCAATCAAAAAACTTGTACGATACATAGATGGGTGTTCTCTTAATGCACCAAGGTAGATAAGTGGAAAAGTAGGTGTCCAATTAAGAACTTATGAAGATGGTATCGTAGGAGCCATGATGGTTAAAAATAATTATAAACCATATATAGTGAGAGTTTATAAGAGCACTGGGATTATAAACGTGGGATTAACATGAATTGGGAAGAGTTGCCTTATCGAGAATAGGCACAACAATGTGAAGATTCTAGGATGGAATACTAAAAAATTTCTCAAAGTAGGGATACAATGAATATTCGACCCAGGATATGGACATAGACTATATGATAATAAAGGAATACATTAAAGGATGAATAAATGCGATAGTTATCTGGAGACAGATTTTTTTTTCTCAAAAAGGATATTCAAAATGAGAAGCATTCGTGGTAAAAAGGTATTTTGTTACTTTGGAGAACTTTATGACTAATGATAGTCTCGATTATATGAAGATATGTACGGTTACAAATTGTGTTATAATAATGACGTTGTCATCTAAAATGGGAAATAGTATCCCTCGTGGGCATTGGTGGGTTTTTGGAGACTGAATGGTGATCAGGTTCTTTACTAGACTTAAGAATGGACAGAGGATGTCTTATCGTATGAGTAAAAATGAACATGATGTTCTTGGTATTATCGAGATGATAATTTTTTTAGATTTAGAGCATCCCTTGGAAGTGATGACCCTTTGTTAAGGTTGGCACGAGTTGGAATCCACGTTATTAGTAAAATATCTTTTCCTTTTCTTCAACTCTTGGATATACGGGTATTATTAACTGACTAAGCCATTAAGTAGTGTATTGGGATGATTCCTTATTCAGATTTCGCTTGTGAGACCTCCCACGCACAAAATTGGCTAATGTCAAGAGTTGGGAGATGTTGGGTCCTAGGATATTTTATTACTACATTTTACATGTGTGGAAATATAACACATTGAGCGATGATGTATTATTAGAGTTAAGGCCAAAAGGGCCGAGGAGTGCATTGATGAACACACATAGTAATGTTTACACCACTAGTGGTATAAGTGGGATTACCTCTAGACGAATTAAAACATTATTAACAAGTTATTTGAATATAACTTGCTTTATAGATATACATGGTATGTATGGTTCATCTTGGATATATAGATGTCATTTTTATTTGATGTTTGGACGTGTGTGTGCATGTAATATATGATGTATGACCATCCCAGTAATATTATGATAGGCATATATGAGCCTTTTTCTTTTATCCCATGGGATATCAGGAAGGACTACTTGAGTATAAAACTTATGATTATGGTGCGAATTAAATTTTGATGTTATGTTCCAGCTACAACTGAGGACAAAATTAAATTGTTAGGGGGAACAATGTAATACCCCATATTTTCAGAATAAAATATTATGATAGAAATTAATTTGATAATTTTAGATTAAAGGTGGCAATCAATTAAATCGAAGGGACTTAAATTTAAATATGTAAAAATTTAAATTGAGATACAATACTTATTCTTGATTTTATAATTATTGGACTTAATTGGACATGATAGTTTCACTCACAGAAAGGAAATCATATAGTAATTAATTTATGGTTCACTCTGGGTGGTTTTATGAGTTCGTTTAGGTGTTTTAGACCTTTAGAAATGGTCGCTGGGCATATATATATAAGTTGGGAGGTTATTGGACTATTTGGCTTATGAGTTTGGGCTCATTTGGGGGTCCAAATATGGGACTTTAAACCCAACTCGGGAATTGAGTTTAAAATATATAAATTATGAGATAAAGGAGACTCCTCATCATTAACGAAAAACCCTAGCAGACACATTGGGAAGAGAGAGGAGGCAAAGGGTGAAGGAGAGGGAGAAATCAAGAAAGAAGGATAAAGAACTCACCAAGAAATCATCTAAGAACCCAGGCAATAATTATCGAGACTAAGGCTGTTTTGGCATGCATACGTCAAAAACATGAAATTTTGGTAATTTGGAACATAAATCCGACCTTAAGTGACTTAATAAATCATCCTAAGCGGTAAAGAGAATCATATGGACTGATATTAATGACAATCCTGACATTTAAGCTGTTGGAATTTGATTTGTAATTAAGAACGTGAATTCTGTAGTGAAGGAAAAAAGCGCAATTGTCAAGCAATTTGCTGGAGCGAACCGATTCGCTCCTTGTTTGAACCATTCGGCTCTTAGGGGTCAGGTTGTGTGGTCTATGGCTTTATTCGGGGTGTTTTTAGGTATCCATATGAGTTGATGGAACCGGGTTTGGGTAATATTAGAATTTATTAAAAATAAAAACGTTTTGCTATTAATAAAAGATTGATGAAATTAAGAAGATGGTTAATGGCATTTCTATAAAGAATGATTATTTAATAATTCACATCTGGTTAATTATTAAATAAGAATAAAGGTGGAAAAATCCTTACGGGGTAGCTAGACGGTAATTTACGAGGTAATTACCGTAATGAATTAACTAGATGGTTTAAGGTATTATTTGAAGGAAGGGAACTTAAATGATTAAGTAGAAGGTTAATTGTCTGTTATAAAGGAAAGGAAGTTAATAATTTATGTGATGGCTAATTATTAACTAAGGATAATTACGGGAACCCTTACAAGGTAGTTAGGGAGTAATTACCCTTACATATGGTAATACATATCTATATTTTGTGTGGACATACCTATGTTTGTGGACCGTCCTATCGGTTGGTGTTGCGCGCGTTCGGGACCAAAGCACACATCAGTACAGGTGGGCTAGTCAAACTCTATGTCATATTTTGGGTACTACATGGCAGTGCCACTTATAGGAGCTAAGTGGTGATGCTGGGATCCATGCGACATCGCTTGGTATTGGCCGTGCAATGGTGTAATTGCGTAGGTACCGCCCCATTTGCTTGTGTATTGTGATTTTCATGGTGGATAGGAAATTTCCCTGGGCTTACCGATAGAGCACTAACAAGTTGCTATTGTTAGATGCTTTAGTTTCGCATATATATAAATTAATAGAAATTAAGAAGATGAATTCCTAGTCGAATAATGTACACTATAAAACACAGACCCACTAATATGTAGTATGCATGATAAATTGGTATATCACATTATAGGTAGCGACTGGGGTACTTTGGATAATAATAACTGGAATATGAATGATTTTATTTCAGTACTTTATTTATGCTAGATGCATCCTTATAATTTCGTTGGCACATTTATGCGTGATCTACTTTTGGACTTGGGTGATTGTACATTTATTATTACTCTTAGATGAGGGGTTTAATGCACGTGAGTGACGTTGGGAGACGTTTAATTTTACATTAGTTGTTTTTTTTCACAATAAATTTAATTATTTAATTATTGCACACTATATGGCACTCACTCAAAATTATAAATGTCCTCCCCCCCCACCCCCCACCCCCCACCTGAGCTACTCCTAGACAGGGATAACATGACTATCGATAGATCAACCTTGTAGTCTCACCTTGCATATCAGACGTCATATAATTGATTCTAGGCTAGGTTGCTTCTCTAATTATGTTTTATTATTTTAAGAATTATTGTAAGGGCATAAGCCCGAAGTTGTTTAATTTATTAGTCAGGACAGATATGTTCATGTGGGTTTTTATTTTGTTATAGATGTTGGATTAATTGTTACTTCATATTCATTAATTTAATTAAGTTTTAATTTGAATGTGGTTTACAAAATTTTTTAATGGTCTTGATGCTGAGAACAATATAGATTGTATAACAAGTCCCATCTTCGGCGTAGTGTGTCTGATCAACCTTTACATGAGAAAATTGGGGCATTTACAAAAATAAAAACAGATCAGTATAAAAACAAATTGAAACATATCGAAAACAAAAAAAAAATCATACATGATATTAAAACCAACATATTTTTATCACCAGACTATCAAACATTAAACAACGGTTGATGAAATAATTGGCAACATAATATTCAATTAAAACATGGATACAAAGGGTGTTAATGAGTGATCATTTAAAACAGTGAGTAATCATTTCCTACAAACATAATTAAAATATGTGAAAATGATTTCATGAAAAATATTCATTCAACAATGATTTAACTATTGAAGTCATTACAAGGAAGTCAATTTGAAAAGAGAAAAAGAAAATGTATTTTGCTGTACAAAATAATAGTAATTTCTCAGCAACAACACAACAAAAACAAATACGTAAAAGGAAAACAAAGGGGGTGTTAATTTCGAACAATGAACAAAATAGGGCAAAAAATCTTAAAAATTAAAACCGATATTGAAAACACTCTTTTATGTTGCACTGATATGGAAAATAAATAAATAAAACAGACATAAAATAGATACAAACACTTTTTACGTGGTAAAAATCGAACAAATCCAGGTAACACTAGGTACACTGAGAGTATTAACTATCTGTTGGGCCTACACTGACAGTATTCAAAAACTTAAATGAAAATAAACACAAATCCAGGCAACAATGTATAAAACATTAAAGCAAAATGAAAATGTCACAAATAGATAAGTAAGTACCTTACATTAGCCAACATAAATTTAAAAATTGATCAACACTATTTTACTTAATAACTTATTACCAACTGAGTGGTGCTACTCTTACCGAGAGTAGTTTAACCAATCCAAACTGAATACCATCATTTGTCTTTTACTTAGTAACCAAACATATTTTATTTTAAAAAAAATATTATTATCTATTTTTTAATTTAAAAACTGTTTACTAAACGTAAAAAAATATTTTGTATAAAAAAATTGTTTGATAAAAAACTGATTTTTTATATAAAAACTCTGTTTATATATATAAAAAAAAAAGGTCGGGGGGGGGGGGGGGGGAGGAAGAACATGAACATGACTAAATTAAAGTAACCCGAATCAAACCCATTTACATGCGACAAAAAATCATCTTTTTTTACCAAATACGAACATGATCTAATTAAAACACGACATAATTTGTTCCAGTAGTAATTTTCTTTGGTAATAATTTTTTTTCTTAAAATCAGTTTTATATCTTTTTTAGGTAGTTTTTGTTGGATAAAATCAGTTTATGTCCTATCTAATGTCAATTAAATTGTGTTAGGTAAGACACGATACAAGTTTTTTTTCCCCGATAAAATGAGTTTTAATAAAACAAATCCTGTTTAATTTGATGTCTTAAATTCGCAATTGATTAGTGTCATGTCAGCGACACTAATCAATCGCGAATCTAAGACATCATATTAAACATATTTTTTTTATTAAAACGTTATTAAAAATAATTTTTTTTATAAATAAGAAAACTATGATTAGTATATTTTAATGCACGATTAGTTCAAGTCTTTTTATTTTGTTTCAAAAACTCCCTCGACTTTTTGGAACAAAATAAAAATGATTGGACTAAATGTGTAATAAAAAATATTTAAGTAACTTTTTGATAATTGATCCATTACATATTAATTTAATGTAAAGTTTACTTAACTTTAAAATAAATCATAACTTTAATTATTTATCAATCTAAAATAAATTTTAAAAATATTAAAAGAATATCTTTTAAAAGAATAAATCATAACTACATTGTTTTTAAAAAATAAATTAAGGGTTAAAGATTGTTTTGGTATTAAAGAAGGGTGTGAATTATAATGGGTATGGAATCGGGGAGGGAGCATTCGGGGACTCGATCATTATTCTTACCAAACTAGCATGTATTCCGCCCGATGTGTAGTTCTTATTCATAAACCACTCAATGTAAAAATGACTTTCATCAATAATTTTTCGTCTCAAATTTCACATATAATAATTATATGAGTTTATCATTTGCCATATTTTAATATTTTGATAATTACCATTTTGCTATTTCGCAATCGCATTTTGATAATTACGATTTTATAAGATTTAATCTCATTTTAAAAATTTTACTGAATACTCATCCCATATATATTTAAAAATTATAATAAGTCTCATAATCGTCCATAAGCACGTCTATGCGCCCCACTTCACTTATGTAGAAAATTTCACCTGTCTCATATATATATATAGTAACATGGACCAAAGAGTACAAAAATAACAATTTGGAACTAAAAGAACACATTTAGATATAAAAGAAGAATGAAAATATTTAAGAATATTATTTAGTTTCTCCTCCGTATTCTATGTGGTATTTGATCAAACATCTAATAGACATGACATCAAAAAAGGCAAAAATCAATAATGGAATATAATAATCTACCAATTATATACACAACATCTATCACCACTATATAACAAAATTTTAATTAGTATCATTATTTAAATAAAATTTATTACATAACCATGCCACTGTCTTTTAGAAGGGGAAAACTACTGAAAATCCAAAAAATAAATCTTTAAAATGTCAATGCTACATTTTAGATAAAGGAAGTTTCATAGAACAAACACCTTACAAAATCGGAGGGAGACTTACCACCTTAGTACAAACTTGAGACAAAAATAGAAAACATTAAGGGCCTGTTTGGTTTGCAACTATAATTCTGTTTTCTGTGTTTAAATACAATTCTGATAAAAATCTCCGTTTGGCAACCTGTTTTTAAACACAGAATTATAATATTCCTGTGTTATAATCAAGTTTTTCAGAAAATAGATTTTGGGTGTTTTATAACATCTGTTTTTTTATTTTTCAACTCAGAATTATTCATTCTTAATATTTTAAAGAAATTATACCTTAATATATAATATACATACATAATACATTAATGTGTGTAATTCTTATAAATAAAAAATATATATGTATATATATATATATATATATATATATATATATATATATATATATATAGAGAGAGAGAGAGAGAGAGAGAGAGAGAGAGAGTTAAACTCCCTAACATACCTCATTAAATATACCTAAAAATACATGATATTAAATGTACATATATATAATTTATGATGTATGTATGTATGTATGTATATGTATGCATTCATGTATCATGTATGTATGAAAGTTATATATATATAAATATATATATATATATATATAATTAAACTCCACAACATACCTCATTAAATATACCTAAAAATACATGTTATTAAATGTACATGTATATAATTTATGATATATGTATGTATGTATACATTCATGTATCATGTATGTATGAAAGTTTTATCCACAACATACCTCATTAAATATACCTAAAAATACATGTTATTAAATGTACATGTATATAATTTATGATGTATGTATGTATGTATGTATGTATGTATGTATGTATCATGTATGTATGAAAGTTTTATGTATGTATTTATGCATATATACATACATGTATAATATAAATATACATGTTTGCCAAGTTTGTCAAATTTTTAAAAAACTGTATTTAAAAACAAGTTTACCAAACGCACACCAATAATTATAACCACAAAAAACTGAATTTTAAAACTGTATTTAAAAACAGCGTTTAAATCGAGTTTTCAGAATAGAGAACCAAACAGGCCCTAAGAAAGCCTATGACGTGCTAAAGAAATGAGACATCATATGTGAATGTAGTAAGGGTAGCAAGCGTTGTCTAGGACCACCAAACTTTTATTTTTAAGTAACACACATTAACATGACACCTCCCCTTAAAATTAAATCATAACCATTAACAAATATCTATGTTCTTATATGAAAGATTGAAGCTCATATGAATTCATCTTCACAATGCTCACAAAAGAGTCTCATACTTCCCATGTTTATACATATTGAGCCTACAAAAAAGTAAATACTTAAAAAGAAATTATACTAAAAAAAATGGAGAAAATGAATCTGATGCAACAGATTTAATCAAAATTCATAAAATTGAACACCATTACAAGTGGCATAGAATAGAAATCGAATGGACGGGCGTGAACCAAACCATGGGAAGAAATAACTTATATTTTTAACTCACCTAAATTGTGGTTTCTTTTTTTTTTTTTTTGAAAATAATAATTTTGAATCCCGTAGCAATCAAGTACTTTATTTTAACAAAAACTTAAAAGCATTGAACCACATTGTGTGAAAGCACTCTTAATTGGCAGTAAGGTCAAAATCTACAAAACTCAAAAATTGAACATTCTAGGAAAAACTTGAACTAGGTGGTGGTCCACCAAAACCTCCAGCTCCATGCCCAAATCTAGTCCTTCCACCAATTCCCTGCAGATAATCAGTGAGAGCTCCACCCTTTTCACCACCGAATTCACTAAGAGGCTCTCTGGAACCAACACGGAATCTATCGTCACCAAACCTTTGTCTTTCCCCTTCAAATAACGGTGGGCCACGGGGATGTCCAATATGCTTAGTAGAATTGAAGCTATGCATCAACTTAATCACCTGCAAGTTCGGCACATCAATCTCGGGATGCTTTGCAAGATTGTAGTCCTTTTTCGTGAAATAAACACCCCCCCCCCGGAAGAGGTATTTAGAGATCTCTCTCATATTCTTCTCGTATATGAGATGGGGAGGAAGGGAAGGAAGACGACGGGATGTTGTTGTTGTATATAGCAGGTAGCAGTTCCCCAAATCGTGGTTTCAAAAAGAGAAAATCGGTTGAATTTAAAACCCAAAAGGCATCCCTCTCTTCTCAAACTTTTCAGAGTGTTCAAACTCGTAAACAATGATTTTATTTTGAAAGAGAGAAGAAAACACGAGGAATAACATAAGAAATGACTGGTAGAGCAAGGGATGACGAGATGAAACATCATTTCACACAAAAATAGGGAAATGGCTGGAGGAGACGGAGGTGTGATACGAGTGCCACGTGGACTATCTATATTAAATGATCATTATACCTCTAAATTATTGTATTAGAGGTATAATATACACAGACTAATATGCACGCCACGCGATGCGTGGCCGAATATATATATATATATATATATATATATATATATAATTATATTATTATATATGTGGATCCGTATGTATAAAAAATAAAGAAAAACATCATACTCGATTTTTGCAGCGTCATCTATGGTTGTCCCAACTTAATAAATAAAATCCACACAAAAAAACCAAATAACTGTCGTAAGAGATAATTTGAAGAAAAAAAAACTACTTTACAAATTATATATTGCTACTGAAATTATGAATTTGATTGCAAAAATGACTAAAATAAGACAAAAAATAAAAAAACAAATCATAGGTACCTGTAGTGTTTCGGCTATGAATGTGTTGCATTCATAGGTAAAAAATTACTTTCACCACCATTAGACTTCATTTTCTATTTCAGCTTACAAATACTTTTTTTTTCTAGCAAGTAATCTGAACGAAAATAAAATAAATAAAAATCTGATAGAACTCAAAACCCATAAGTAAGAGAGAGAGAGAGAGAGAAACATACATGCGTGATTTTTTTTTCTTTTTTGGATAACAAAACCAAGTATATTATATAGGAATTTTTTTCTAAAACCTTGTACATAAAAAAAGACTGATAACATAATGTGATAAATAATTTTTTGTCTCTGAACGAAAAAAAATAAATTTTCTTAAAAAAACAAATTAAAAATCTGATAGCACCCAAAACCCATAAGTAAGAGAGAGAGAGAGAAACATACCTGGTGGAAAAAAAAATTCTACCATCTTTTTCCCAATCCAAATAAAAAGATAAATCACATGCAATGAGAATCATCAAAGAATTTCACACAAAAAAAACTAATATGGAGCTGACATACAAAGAAATAAATATAAAGAAAAATAAGATTTGGAACTTACTCCTCACCTCTAAATGTGAACAAACCCATTTCTAATTTGTGAGCCCCCCCTCCCCTGATAATCATGCAAACCTCAAGACATGAATGTTCCCTTTTAAGGTCTATTTTTCACTTTCTTGAACATAAGAGATGGAATGTCAATATATTGTTTTTATTTTAAACGGAGGAAAGGGAATAAGTCAAGATATAAGAGTGACCTGGGCATTCCTTCTTTAAGATAAGAATTGAAAAGGCCAAAATATAAGAGATGGAAGGTGACAGGTTTTTTTAATTCCCCATGAGAGACAATGAATGAAGAGAAAAAAATAGAGTTGAGCGTCGGAAGTGAATTGAAAAGGCCAAAATATAAGAGATGGAAGGTGACTGGTTTTTTTAATTCCCCATGAGAGACAATGAATGAAGAGAAAAGAAATAGAGAGTTGAGCGTCCAAAGTGAATGGCTAGAGGGAATGAATCAAGATCTAAGAGAAACCTCAACTTTGCAATCTTTAATAGAAGAATTGAAAGAAAGTCTTTATTACCGCCACGTGTCAGTCTCACGCGATTTCGGTCTACAATTTTTATTATATTCTATAGATATAGATTCTATAGATTCTATAGATAAGGAAGCAAGCATATAATCAAGAGAAATAGATCATAAGGGTTGACTAATGATTGTACTGAATTATAACATCCTAAAATATTAATTTATCTCAAGATGGTCCAAAACTCTCCAAAATTTTCTATACAAGTTTCAACTTCTCCACATAGTATCTTAATAAAATAAAAATAGATTTGTGACGATTCCAATGTGTAAATAATTGATAAACTTCCATTTAGGAAAAATATGAGTTAAACTAAACAAAATAGAAATAGGTAATTGTTAAACATAAAAAATAGAAACATATACATAATTGTTAAACTAAAAAAATAGAATCAAAGACAATCACGTAATTTAAAATAGGAGTTAAACTAAAAAAAGTATATATATATATATATAAAAGCAGGTATATAAAACCCAAATGCATCATTTTTAGTCCTAAAATGGCCCATATAGAAACAGGTACTTGGACAGATATATATATAAATACATATTTTCGGCCAGTGTCTAGACAAGTATATAGAAACAGGTAATTGGAGTTAAAAAATAAGTATATAAAAAATATATACAAATAGGTATATGAAATCCAAAGACATCATTTTTTTGTGATAAAATAGATACAAATAGGGGGGAGGGATTTCTTCTTGCATGTATATAGAAATAGGTAACTTCGAGTTGGAGCCCTTTTGTAAAGATGTGGCACTCCGCTGATTAAAATAACAGGTGGAGAGCTCTCTACTAAAAAAAGAAGGAATCTCAAATGGCTCATTTTTAGCATCATTGTCGAACAGACCAAAAAAATAACTAACCACCCAGAAATAATAATAAATCGGGTGCCAAAAGTTCCCAGTTATAAAATATTACAATAAAATCCATTAACGGCATTACAAACATGAACATATATACATGTAACAAAATTGCACAAGAAAAATAACCGAATAAGCTGTCGGTTAACAGACACATACAATATAACAAATGTCTGAAATATAAAGTATATACATCAATACAACACTTGGGCAACACACGCCCGATTAACACTGCTAGTCCTTAACCAGATTAACAAAAATGAGATGCGACTATATAAAAAATCCTACAATATTACACATATGTTGTAGCTCCATAGACTCTGGAATGGAAGTTCATCCTTGGCGACCTTGTGGTGGGACACCTAAAAGATATAACAAAGGAAAAGAAAAAGAAAAGATATATATGGGCAGTGCCCGATTTTAAAAATATTTTAGCAAGTGAATTAAAATACATAATGATTATGAATGCAAAATTCCATAATTAAGTTGGCGTCTCCCCCTCTCTTTAGACTCATACTCACCCCTTAACTATAGCACACACCTAAACGTATGCATTTTAAACCTTAGTTAAGGTACCTGACTCATCTATGGATAACCCATCCTCATGCTTACGCGTTAACCCACACTCGCATATCTAATCCAAACTATCATAGCCATTTTTAATATCATACTCAATTATCATTTATTAATTCATTACTAATAACTTTCACTAATTATAAGCATATTGATTCACACAATAATCATTAAAGCATGTATAATATTATTCTCATTATTATACATGATTTAGCATTTCATATCAAGTACATTGACATATCACTTATAATATGTATACTAACCATCCCTCAGAGCAATAGCTCACTGGATGCAGTCTCTAAGTGCTACCATCTTCTAGGGGAGACGCACACCATCCAGGGTACCAACTGTCGGACTCTCACACCGACTTGGTAAAATAAAGAACAAACGTATGGGAAACAACCATAGTTCCTCACCTGAAAGCGTGATGAATCATACCTAAGACGTCTCACCCATGATAAAAGTCACATTGTATAAATACTGGATGCTATAACCTGGGGACTATACTATCCCTGTATTCACTAGCCAGTGGATTCACCCACATCGCACAACTTCCCATGATAGCACTAGAGGGGTATGTTCCACATAATATATCATACACAGAAGATATATATATATATATATATATATATATATATATAGACACATCACGTATACATAACTTCTCGTATAAGAATATATATATCAATAAACCCGGCTACCTGTGTATATCACTCATTACACTAGCCCATAATTCCTCACATATATTCCCAATATGATTTATTACTCAATTAATCACTTAAGCTTTAATAATCAATCGCACATTTGATTAATCATCCATTTTGATATAACTTAGGACACATGGCTTCCCTCAGCTAGCCCGTATCCAATATCTTAAATAAGGAATTGAAGTATAAATATCCCTAATATACTTCCATAATCGTCCCGATGTCTCCCTACCAATGTGTAGTATCATTAACCCGCTCTTACATCATGAACATTAATATCACTTCATATTAGAGGGTTTTCAATCACTAAGCCCAATTGGAAAGGAGTTAAAGAAAAGTTAGAAATCTATGACTTACGAATCAAACCGATGGTTTCAATAAATAAACTGGTCCATTGCATGGAAGAGAGCTGACCTAGTTGATGGTTTCAAAAATGAACCGGTCCGCTGCATCATAAATGAACCGATTCGAGGACCACAAATCGAACCGATCCGACCTGTTCACTTTTTGTTCTTTACGAGATTTATTTAAATCTCTAAAACCCATTTCTAACCTAACTCCACCAATATTTCTACCCTCCAAATTATATATCTAACATCAAATTCAAGAATATATCAACCAAATCAAGATTTAACCATATTTAACATCAATTTTAAGGGTTTTTTTAACAAAATCAAGATTTAACCCTTAATACCCAAAACAAAATAACACACCAATTAATTATATAATAATTCACACACAAGAATTATTTAGCAAGTTTGATTACTTGCCTTTAAGTTGTAGAATCTGAATCCGCTTCGTAGT
Source organism: Sambucus nigra (assembly GCA_949130495.1). NCBI lineage: Eukaryota > Viridiplantae > Streptophyta > Magnoliopsida > Dipsacales > Adoxaceae > Sambucus > Sambucus nigra. The sequence goes on along the minus strand of OX422219.1, from coordinate 450,047,160 downwards.
TGCGAATATGGACAAAAAATCCTAAGGCTTCTCTTATCTTTCTCTCTTCCTTAGGTTTCTCACAAATGATATTGGCTAACTCTCTCGTAAGTATAATAACCGATATATCTATTATCCCAAGTTTAAATGATAATACACACGTAAAATGACTCGTATACCCCTATCCAAGTCCAACTAGTCCAAAAGACCCCGGACACTCATTTTGACTATCTCGATCCATCCCGAATCAACCGTGCACTCCAAATTGACATCCGAGATTCCAATAATAAAAAACCTATCCCAACCTCATATAATGCACACATATATGCTCCAGTTAAAAAATAATCAATTCCCGCCGCTTCTACTCATATACGATGGAATAACATATCGTATGATTCTATTTACTTTATCACACTAGTAAATATACAATTCACATAAATATTAACTCTTCTGCATAAATTAATATTTATCTTAAATTCTCATTTTAATTCTCATTTATTTTAAATCACACACGAGGTAATTTGCTACTGAAAAATAAATGCTCAAAAGTAAGGGGTGTTAAATACTCCCCCCTTACGAAGGAATTTCGTCCTCAAAATTCAAGCATGCCTGGTAAAAAGAGGTAAGTATACTTGTGTCGCATGTCGTCCTCTCATTCCCACGTCGACTCATCGGTGTTGTGGTACCCCCTATTGGACTCAAACCAAGGGCACTACCTTTGACCGTAGCTTACACTCACTATGGTAAAAAATGGCAACTGGCTGCTCCTCATATGAGATATCAAGTCATAAATAAATTTCTTCCAACAAAATATTCCAATAAGCCCTCTCACTTCTTCTATACTTCTTTAACGACGAGTCGTAAAAGACATCATGAATTCTCTATAAATGTTTTGACAAAGAGAGCCTATATGCCACAGGACCTATCTTCTCAATAATTGGAAAAATCCCTACATACCTTGACGTAAGTTTGCCTTTATTCCCAAATCTCATCACGCCTTTCATAAGGGATACTCTTAACAACACTTGATCTCCCACTTCCAGCTCCACATGCCTACGATTCGCATTGCATAGCTTTTATGTCGGTCTTGCGCAACCCATACACGATTCTGAACAAGCTCAATTTTAGCATAAGTATCTTGGATTATCTCAAGTCCAAGAAGTTTATTATCCCCCACTTCCAACCAACAATCGAGTGAACGACATGGTCGAATGTATAATGCCTCATAAGTTGCCATACCTATAGTGAACTGATAATAATTATTATACGCAAAGTCTACCAGCGAAAGGTATTGTTCCCAACCTTATCTAAAATCAAGTATACACATTCTGAGAATATCTTCCAACATTTGATTTACTCGCTCAGTCTTCCCATCAGTCTACGGGTGAAATGTCGTACTAAATCGCAACTTAGTCCCCAATGCCTCCTAGAAACTCTACCAACAGCGGAACACAATGATCTTATCTCAGTCGGATAAATAATTAATCGTCACCCCATGTAACCTCACAAACTCGGTTATAAAAAGTTGGGCATATTGTGCCATCGTGAAATCCGTCCGCACTAGTAAAAAGTGTGTCGTATTGGTTAAACGATCCACGATAACCCAAATGGAATCATGACCTCTCTGTGACATCGGTAACCCCATGATAAAATCCATTTATATACTTTCCCATTTCCATATCGAAATTTCTAACGACTGCAACATTCCGGTAGGTCGTTGATGGTCAACTTTCATTAACTGACAAGTGGCACATTTGGAGACAAACTCAACTATGTCCCTTTTCATTCCATCCCACTAGTACTGCCTGCACATGTCCTTGTATATCTTATCTCCACCCGGATGTACCATAAATTTTGACCCATGGGATTCTAACACAATGGCATGCCTTAAATCCCCATCATTCGGGACTATCAACGTCCCGTTGAAATGTAATCCACCCTCAGAAATGATAGAGTAGGATTCCTCTCACTCAGTTAGTAATTATTGTACCCTGGTTTTGTAATCTTTATCCCCTGCTTGCGCTTTCACCACCCGCATGTGATAGTCAACACTGCCTCACATGCCCTGGCAACTGCATCATCCTGGAGAAGTTCATTCCATTTGGCTTTCCACACTTCCACTAACAATTCGGTGGGTCATTGACTCAATGCGTCAGCTACCACGTTAGCCTTCCTCGAGTGGTATTGGATATCAAACTGATAATCTTTCATGAATTCCAACCACCTACATTGCCTCATATTGAGATCCTTCTGAGTGAACAAGTATTGTAACGATTTGTGATCCGTGAAAAGACTAAACTTCTTCCCCAGGTGATAATGCCTCTATATTCTCAAGGAAAAGACTACCGCAGCTAGTTCCAAATCATGCACATGATAATTTATCTCGTGGGGCTTGAACTTGTGAGATGCATAGGCGATGTCCCTGTCTTTTTGTTGTAGCACACCCTCTAGTCCCTGGAGGGATGCATCAGTAAATACTAAGTACTCCACTCCTGCTTTAGGCAATGCGAGTACGGGTGCTGATGTAAGCATGTCCTTTAGCTCATCAAATGCAAACTGATAGTAGTTATCCCACACAAACTTCACTGCCTTTCAGGCTAAATTCGTCAAAGGGCTTGTAATCATCAAAAAGCCCTTAGTAAAATGATGATAATACCTCGCCAATCCCAAGAAACTACGGATCTCCATCGATGTCGTGGTCTGACCCCACTCCCTCACCACTGTAGCTTTCTTTGAGTCAGCTGAAATGCCCTTATCTGACACTATATGACCCAAAAACTGCACTTCACGTAACCAAAACCCATATTTCTCGAACTTGGCCTATGATTAATGGTCCCATAGTGTCTGCAGAACCAAACACAAATGCTTAACATGTTCACCCTCCGTCCGAGAATAAACCAGAATATCATCAATGAACACAATCATAAAGTGGTTCAAGAAGTCCCACAAAGACCCTGTTCATCAAATCCATGAACACTGTAGGGTCATTAGTTAACCCAAACGACATAACCGAAAACTCATAAGATCCATAACGGGTAAAAAATGCGGTTTTAGAGACATCCTTCTCTCTAATACGTAGCTGGTGATACCCCAATCTCAAATCTATTTTAGAGAAGTACGTTGCCCCTCTCAATTAATCAAATAGATCATCGACATGAGGTAACAAGTATTTATTTCGTATCGTCACCTTATTCAATTCTCAGTAATTCACACACAACCGAAGAGAATCATCCTTCTTCTTCACAAATAATACGGGGGCACCCTACGATGACGTACTCTGCTAAATAAAACGCCGCCCAAGGAGTTGCTGAATTTGGTCTCGTAACTCCCGCATCTCCAAAAGATCCATAAGGTATGGAGCTCATGCAATCGGCGTAGCCCCATGCGCTAAATCAATAACGAACTCGATCTCTCGACTCGACGGTAAGCCTGGTATCTCATAAAAAACATCTGCAAACTCTCTGACTATTGGAATAGAGTCTAAAGAAATAACTACTTCCTGTGAGGTCTCCTCCTCAATATAATACAAATGGGTACTCGAACCTCCCTCAGCAAGGGGCATGGAAACTAAAGACATTTCCTGGCTTGGAATGACAAATATAATGGACCTCCCAAAATAATCCAACATTGCTAGATATTGTGCTAACCAGTCCATACCCAAAATAACATCGTACCTGATCATATCTAACATAAGTAAGTCGGCTACTAAACTCAATATTTCGGCATTTATCTCCACCCCTCTATATATGGAGTGGATAAGTGCCCCACTACCCAAAGGAGAATCTACACACATTAAAAGGGTATCGACTGTCTCTAACAATCCCGCCGCACGTGCAAAATGAACAACTATGGATAGTGAACGTACCATCAACTGCTAGTGGAGGTTGCTGCACCTGCGGTAACATCACATTTTGGACATTATAAACTTGCCCAAACTGCATCTATCCCTGCTACAGTGGGACAAATGGAACGGGTGTTGGAGGTGGTAAAGGTGATTGATGTACCCGCTGGGCTCCTGGTATCTGTACTCTATTCTACTGTGGGCACTCTGACTTCCTATGACCCGTCTCCCTACACTGAAAGCAATGGCCTATAAAATTCACCAGCCTCTGGCCCTATTGACCAACTTGAAACTTCCCATATCGCTGGCCCCGAAAACCTCTACCCTTTTGGGCTCACCCATTGTTCCCTCGTACTATTTGGCCCTGGGGAACATTCTGATGCTGTTGGGAGCCATGATGGATCTTCCAGAAACCACTCCCATCAGATCTAAAACCACCCCTAACGCTATCTCTTAGTTAAATCCCCCAGATGGAGATACCCCTCTTTCTAATGGTTACCATGCTGCTGAGACTATTGTGCCCCACCGACACCATCACTTACTCGGTTGACTAGGATCCCCAATTATCTTATTCCCCTTCAAGTGAATATGGTGATCCTGAAAATACAATAATGAAACATTCATCACATCTATAAATGCCAGCAAAGTTGGGTTCCCTAACAAATGTTGTCGAATCCTCAAATTTAAACCACCCATAAACTTTGATATTCTCTTTTCCTCAGTATTTACCTCGTCGGGCACAAAATTTACCAATCGGGTAAATTCTTCTTCCTATTCAACCACCGACCGACCCCCTTGAGTCACATCTAACAATCTTCTTCTCATTTCTATCTAAATCGCAGGGGGAAAATATTTATGATCAAATCGAACCCAGAACTTCGATATAGGCATCCTGTCCCTATGCTCCGAAGTAGTAACCGATTCCCACCACTGGAGAGCCGCACCTTACCAACTTGAAGGTGGCAAGTATTTGCTTCTGAACATCACTACATTCGACCATACGGAGGTGACATTGGATATCCTTTTTCCACTGACTCACCACTATGACATCAGCTCCGCCCTGAAATTCAAAAGGATGGCCTTTTTGGAAGGCATCTCCAACTCTCTCCCACGAAGATGGCACTATGTGAGTTTGAACTATCGGTGCTGCCAGCTGCTGATGATCCTAAAGAAACTTTTGAGCCATAGCGGTCATGGATGCATTGACTACGTGAGCCACTATATTGGCAACCTCTATTGAAGTCATAGTTCCCTGCGGCAATTAGGGCCCCACGTCCTCTGCCCCTCTATTTGCCCTAGTTGAGTGCCCCCTTTTTGGCGGCATCTGAAACAATAACAGACTGTATTAGACTACCATTGATGAAACTTCTCATAGTAGAAGATCGTAAATGCTCAATGAACACAATAGTCCTAATAATAGGGCTCTATATAAAAAAATGCTACGGTAGAACGTAGAAAGTTCACACAAATCCTAAAGACACTAGAACCTAATGTTCTAATACCATATGTGACACCCTTCTTATTAAAATAATGGGTGGCTATCCCTCTACTAAAATAAAACATGAATCTCAAATGGCTCATTCTTAGCATCACTGTCACACAGACCAAAATAACAACTAACCACCCATAAATAATAATAAACCGGATGCCAGAAGTTTCCAATTATAAAATAATACAATTAAATCCAATAACGAAAATTACAAACATGAACATATATACATGTAACAAAACTACACAACAAAATAACCGAATAAGTTATCGGTTAACAAACCCATACAATATAACAAATTTCTGAAATATAAATTATATACATCAATACAAAAGTTGGGCAACACATGTCCGATTAACAATACTAGTCCTGAACTAGATTAACAAAAATGATATGCTACTATATAAAAAATCTTGCAATATTCCACATATGATGCAGCTCCATAGACTCTATAATGGAAGTTCATCCTTGGCGTCCTTGTGGTGGGACACCTAAAAGATATAACAAAGGAAAAGAAAAAGAAAAGATATATATGGTCAGCGCCCGGTTTTAAAAATATTTTAGCAAGTGAATTAAAATACATAATAATTATGAATGCGAAATTCCATAATTAAGTTGGCGTCGCCCTCTCTGAGACTCATACTCACCCCTCAACTATAGCGTGCACCTAAACGTATTCGTTTTAAACCTTAGTTAAGCTACCCGACTCATCTATGGATAACCCACCATCATGCTTACGCGTTAACCCACACTCGCGTATTTAATCCATACAAACATAGCGGCTTCTAATATCATTCTCAGTGATCATTTATCAATTAATTACTAATAACTTTCACTAGTTATAAGCATATTAATTGACACGTTAATCATTAAAGCCTGTGTAATATTACTCCCATTATTATACATGATTTATCATTTCATATCAAGTACACAGACATATCATTCATAATGTGTATACTAACCATCCCTCAGAGCTTTAGCTCACTGGATGAAATCTGAAAGTGCTACCATCTTCTACGTGATACGTACACTATATTGGGTACTAACCGTCAGACTCTCACACCAACTTGGTAAAACAAAGCACAAATGTATGGGAAGCTTCCATAGTTCCTCACCTGAAAGCGAGATGAATCATACCCAAGACGTCTTACCCATGATAAAAATCACATTGTATAAATACGGGATACTATGACCTGGGGACTATAATCTCCCTGTATTTACTAGCCAGAAGATTCACCCACATCGCGAAACTTCCCATGATAGCACTAGAGCGGTATGTTCCACATAATATATCATACACACAAGATATATCTATATGTATATACACATCACATATACATAACTTCTCATATCCAAATGTATATATCAATAAACCCGGCTACCTCTGTATATCACTCATTACACTAGTTGAGACTTCCTCACATATATTCCCAATCCTCTTTATTACTCAATCACTCACTTAAGATTTAATAATCAACCGCACATTTGATTATTCATCCAGTTTGATATAACTCAGGACACATGACTTCTCTCAGCTGGCCCGTATCCAATATCTTAAATAAGGAACCGGTGTATAAATCTCTCTAATATACTTCCATAATCTTCCTGATGTCTCCCTACCATCGTTTAGTATCATTAACCCACTTTTTACATCATAAGCATTAATATCACTTCATATTAGAGGGTTCTCAATCACTAAGCCCAATTGGAATGGAGTTAAAGAAAATTTAGAAATCTGTGGCTTGCGAACCAAACCGATGGTTTTAAGGAATGAACAGTTCCCCTATACTGAAGAGAGCGAACCGAACACATGGTTTTAAAAATGAACCGGTCCACTGCTTCATAAATGAACCGATCCGAGGACCACAAATCGAATCGGTCCGACCTATTCTTTTTTTGTTCCTTATGAGATTTACCCAAATATCTAAAACCCATTTGTAACCTAAGTCCACCAATATTTTTACCACCCAAATCATATATCTAACATCAAATTCAAGAATATATCACAAAATCAAGATTTAACCATATCTAACATCAATTTCAAGGGTTTATCAACAAAATCAAGATTTAATCTTTAATACCCAAAAACCAACAACCCGCCCATTAATTCTAAGATAATTCACATACAAGAATTATTTATCAACTTAAATCACTCTCCTTTAAGTTTTAGAATCCGAATCCTCTTCGTAGTTGCGGATATGGACGAAAACTCCTAAGGTTTCTCTTCTCTTTCTCTCTTCCTTAGGTTTCTCTCAAGTGGATTTTCTCACAAATGAGATTGGCTAACTCTCTTATAAGCCTAAAAACCCATATATCTATTTATAGCAACCTTAAATGATAATGCACACGTAAGATGACTCGTACACCCCTATCCGAGTCCAACTAGCCAAAAAGACCCGGGAACCCAAATACAACCCCTGAGCATTCATTTTGACTATCTCGACCCATTCCGAATCAACCGTGCACTCCAAATTGACATCCGATATGCTGATAATAAAAAGTCCTATCCCAACCTCATATAACGCACAGATATATGCCCTAATTGAGAAATAATCAATTAGTATATACAATTCACATAAATATTAACTCTTCTACATGAATTAGTATTTATCTGAAATTCCCATTTTAATTCTCACTTATTTTAAATCACACACTAGGTAATTTAATACTGAAAAATAAATGCTTAAAAGTAAGGGGTATTACAATAGAAACATGTATATTGGAGTTAAACACTTTTTATATAGAGACATGGGGGATTTTTTCATGAAAGTGTGTGTGTGTATATATATATATATATATATATATATATATATATATATATAGGAAGAGGATCACAAGTGGACCAAAAGAATGGACTTTTTAATGGACTTAACAAAAAAGACTAATAACCCACTAACGAGATTTATTAGTCTTTTTTGTTAAGTCCATTAAAAAGTCCATTCTTTTGGTCCACTTGTGAACCTCTCCCTATATATATATATATATATATATATATATAACATTTCTTCGTGCATGTATATAGGAACATGTTCACACTTTTTATAACATATCTAAGAGTTGGGACCCAATCAACCCCAACAGGAGTGTTCGACAGGCATATAGAAATAACTAATTGGAGTTAAACTAAAATAGGAGTTAAAGTAAAAAAAAGAAGGTAAAATAACAATTAAACCATAGTTAGACATATATAGATATAAACATGTATATACCTGTTTTTTTAACCCATATCAAATACAAACAAACATATTTAAAATCTACGTAAATTCTTACAAACAGGTATATACCTATTTTTGGAAATCAGACATCAAACCTGTTTTTATAATCAAACTTATTTTTATAACCCAAATCAACATAAATATAAAAATCTATTTGACCCCAACAGCAGAGAGAGAGAGGGAGAGTAACTGTAAAACGGAGAATTGAGACATAAAAGTATGGGTTTAAGAGAAATTATGAGAGTGGGAGGGTTTCTATAACACCCCGCCTAATTAAATACCGGGTCATCAGTACTATATTAAATTAAAATCAAGGTGAACGGTATGGTTCATTCTTAGCATCACTGTTGAAAACAATTTTCTGTTTTAATCACCCTAATTAATTCAGCTAAGTGTCAAAACATTTAGAATATTATTTCATTTATTAAATCCCAACGTAAAAACCTTTTTAAGTATAAATTAATTTAAGGATAACCTAAATACTAAGGATAACAGTCATCCAAAAGAAACATGCCAACTAGATTATCCAAACCAAGTTAATAACTATAAGTAAAATCATCATGACACGAAATAACTCCCAATGAGTCTGAATATTGAAAACATAATTAAATACAAAATCTGTAATAAGTCTAAACTGAAATAGGAAATCGGGCGCCACATGCCCTAGTTATGCAGTACTAAATCAAGAGATGAATCAAGGAAGAGGTCGTCTAGAGCAAGGTCCTGCAACTCCCACATAAGCTGCAGCACATCAAATCCAAAGAACCTACGCCTGATGCCCCTATGGCTAGGCACTTGTAATATATACATATATATATAAAAGAGAGAGAAAGATGGCAGGAAACGGGTCAGAGACTGAGTGTAAAATAGTTTTAAAAATAGTTTAGCAAGTATTTAAAATGCTAACCGACTAATATAACTACCATGTTAGTACGCGACACTCTCTTGAGAATTCTCACCTCTCATCTAGTGTGCACGCCTACCGTACTACTAAATGCCTCATAAGTCTATCAAGCTTATCTCCCATAAATTTTATTTCGAGATGTCACAAGACTATGATTTTAGTTTAGAGATTAATATCTTAATGATTTCTTACGTTCCTTATGTATTTCTCAATATTGTTATAAAGTTCCCGAACACTTACTATAATTTTGGAGCATTTATTTAATATTTATCTACTTATACACACAGTAGAAGAATTCCATATATACGTATATATATTAATCACTCATATAATATATATACTATCGGCACCCCACATAAAATCTATGGTGCTGGCATAGTCTGCTATCAAGTCCCCGTATCACTCATACTAAGGGAAATACTAGTTTGGAATCACTCTCGAACTGTATTAACACAATACACACAAAATGGAGGCGAATCATAGTTCCAAGTCACTAAGAGGTGAGCACATACCTCTCACGTCTCTTAAAACTTTCTGACTATCATTATCAGATAGCCTATACTAAGGAATCCTATGTTCTAGGGTACAAGCCAATATCCCCTATAAAGGTCCCATCGAGATAAGACTGTCCCGACGCGAAAACCTCCGTGATAGAAAGTAGCGCGGGTATGATTATACACAAATGTAATATATATATATACACATGCACTCAGTCATATATATAAATATTCTCATTTTCCAATTAGGTTCGCCCACGACCCATAATAATATTTTCATCGTACGTAACACAATTTTTCCCAATTCTTATGCATAAAGAACTCATCTCTATTTATTTTCAATTAAAATCATTTCATAATTACTTCTCATCCCTCAAAGTATTCTCTCCTCCTAAAGGTAAATTTAGTAGGTACACCCTATCAAACATACTAGTCTAAGTCATTCACTAATCTCTCAATTCCTTAGTTAACGTACACACAATTTCCAATATGTGTCAAAACCCCCCGTTAACCCACGGTTACATCCCATATATAAATGGAATCTACTTAGACCTTACTGGTCCTCTTCAAAATCCATTATACTCTTTAAATGATATTCAAGGGTTCCTACACATTTTATCCGAATTAAACAAAAAGAGGAAAAATCTGCAGTTTTCAAAAGGGGTCGATCGATCGATGAAAGGGTCGATCGATCGATCAGTCTATCGATCGACATTCTTGGGTCGATTGGTCGATAGATCAGGTATAGCCCAGATTCTGCCATTGTTAACTACGGGTTATCTTATTAAAACTCAACCAAAACTTCATAAACGAGTCCCAAACTCCCAACTAATTAAACCAATGATTATATATACCTATCTATATGATTTTCTACATAAAGCATGTACGAATTTCATCAAGGACATAGGATTAAAGGACCAATTTATAATATTTATCAAGAACCCTAGTTTCATTAAAATTTTAAACCTTCTAATTCTTTTTCCAGAGTTCTTTCTTCTAAACCATTACAAATTTATGGGTAATCCTCTACATATGACAAGGCTTCCAGATTACATGTATTCCTCCTAAAACATGTGATTCAAATATCCTAATTCATGAAATTTTTCAGTAAAACATATATTTATCAATCGTATTCTAACATAGGTGAAATATCAACTAGAAAAAAATAGCAAGATATATACTTGCCTTAAGATAGTAGGTCTGATTCCACAAGTTTGACAGGTATAGGCTTAATCCCCTCGCTCCGATCTACGTTTTGGTGGTGGTAGTGGGGCAATTGGGTTGGTTCTAGGCCTTGGATTCTTGGAATGCTTTTCCTTCCCTCCTCTCACTGCCGTTCTCAACTTTTGGGAATGTTAACCCTAGAAGACTCTTTCAATATCTGATATAAATTTCCCAATTTTCGTCATTTAACTAAGGCCTAATTTGGAAATGACTAAATTGCCCTCCCAGGGTGCCGGTTAGGCCTAAAAATGCTCCGAGACTCAAACTAAACCACCAGGTACACTTTTCTGACTATCTTGCCCCTTTCGGACACGTTGGCGCACTCGAAATGACCATACACGCGACTTATAATTTATTCACTTTTTAATATAATAATATAGTCTCGACACGACACAGGCGTGTCCCAACTAAATTTCCAAAATTGTAATATTATTCACTCGTGAAAATTTTAATAAATTCAATTCTCTATATTACTTAACTCATTAAGTAATATTCAAAAAATTCCCAATAATTACTAACTCTCGTCACGCTAGTAAATATTTAAATAATTTTTTGGATTAATATTAAATTAATTTATCTCAATTACATTTAATAAATCCCCAATTTAAAAGCCATAAAAATATGGGGTATTACATACTTCCCCCCAATAATGGAATTTTGTCACGAAATTCGAAAAATAAGGCATACCTGGTAAAAATAGATCTGGCTATTTTTTGCGCATATCTGCCTCACGCTCCCAAGTGAACTCCTCCATATTATGATGCTCCCACTGAACCCGTACAAGTGGAACTACCTTTGCCCTCAATCTCCTCTCGTTATGGTCTAGGATGGCCATTTGTCTCTCCTCATAAGAACTGTCGGGTTGTAAATCAATCTCCTCTATCGTGATGTGTGTGTGGGCCATATCATCCTAAAGACATCATCTCAATGACGAGATGTGGAATATATCATGGATGCGGTGTATGTGCTTTAGAAATCCCAATCTGTATGCAACCGGCCCAATCATCTCGATAATGGGAAATAGTCCTACACACCTCGGATCCAACTTCTCCTTCTTCCTAAATCTCATTACTCCTTTCATAGGAGACACATGAAGTAATACTTGGTCCCCCAGGCTAAAATCTCAGAAGGACCGCTTTGAATCGACGTAGCTTTTCTGTCGGTCTTGGGCTACCCAAATGCGGCTCCTGATAAGCTCAATCCTAGCTAACGTTTCCTTAATCATTTCTGGCCCGAGAATCTTATTGTCCCTCACCTCTAGCTAACAAGATATAGAATGATAAGGTCTTCCATACAAAGCCTCAAATGGTTCCATGTCGATCGTGAACTGATAGGAGTTATTATAAGCGAACTCCACCAGTGGAAGATACGGCTCCCATCCTCCTCCAAAATCAAGGACACACATGCCTAGAATATCCTCCAACATATGATTAGTACGCTCTGTCTATCCATCCGTCTATAGGTGATAATCTGAACTCAATCTTAACTCTGTACCCATAGCCTCCTGAAAGCTCTCCTAGAAACGCGACACAAAAGTCTTATCTCTATCAAACACAATATCTAGGGGCAACCCATATAGCCTAACTATCTCAATAATAAATAACTGCACATACTGGCCCGTGGTGTAGTCTGTCCATACTGGCAGAAAATGAGCTATCTTAGTCAACCGATCCACTATAACCCTTATGGAATCGTGACCCCGCTGTGATGTAGGCAACCCATTAATGAAGTCCATGGAAATACTCTCCCATTTCCACGTTGGTATCTTCAATGACTGAAGTAACCCTGGAGGTCTCTGGTGGTCCACCTTTACCATCTAATAGGTAGAACGTTTGGACACGAACTCTGCAAATGTCCTTCTTCATCCCACTCCATTAGTACTACCGCCTCATATCCTGGTACATCTTATCCCTTTCGGGATTTACCGTAAATCTGGATCCGTGTGACTATGTCATCACTGCATGACGTAAGTCTTCTCCCTCTGGGACCACCAATATCCCATTAAACCTTAAACCCCCATAAGAACTCACTGAATAGGACTCAGAACCCTCAGCTAAGAGACGTATAATATGATCCTGGCAAAACATATCCGCTGCTTGTTCTTGTATCACCCTTGTAATAATCTCGGGTGTGACTGACATAACTGATATAAAGGAACGGGCAACCGCGTCCTGGTGTCCCAACTATTTCCACTTTATTCTTTATACTTCCCCTATGTCACCTTCCAGTCTATGGCTTAATGCATCAGCAACCACGTTAGCCTTCCACAGATGGTACTATATCTCGAACTAGTAGTCTTTCATAAACTCCAGCCACCTGAGCTGACGCATGTTCAACTCTCGCCGAGTGAACAAGTATTGCAGTGACTTGTGGTCTGTGAACAAGCAAAACTTCTCCCCCAACAAGTAATGTCTCTAAATCCACAATGCAAACACCACCGCCGCTAGCTCTAGGTCGTGGGTGGGGTAATTAGTTTCGTGAGGCTTAATCTTGCAGGAGGCAAAAGCTATAGCCTTCTCTTCCTACTGAAGTACTCCATCGAGTCCATGTAAAGAGGCATCACTATACACTAGGTACTCCACTCCCGTCCTAGGCAAAGAAAGAACTGGCGCCGAAGTCAGCTTATCTTTTAGCTCGTCAAAAACTAATTGACAAGCATCATCCCATACATACGGTACTCCTTTGTGAGTCAGATTCATCAACGGACCCTCTATCTTTGAAAAGCCTCGAATGAATTACCTATAGAACCCGTCTAACCCCAAGAAACTATGCATCCCTGTCGGTATCGTGGGCTGTCCCCACTTCCTCACTGCCGACACTTTTCTCAGGTTAACCGATATCCCCAATTCTGACACAATGTGCCCTAAAAATTGTACCTCTCATAATCAAAACCTGCACTTCTCATATTTAGCATATAGCTGATGCTCTCGTAGAGTCTGAAGAACCTATCTCAAGTGCTCGGCATGATCCTCCTCAGTTTGTGAATAAATCGGGATGTCATCTATGAAGACGATGACAAACTGATCTAAGAACTCTCTGAACACTCGGTTCATCAAGTCCATGAATATGACTGGATCATTTGTCAGACCAAACGGCATGACTCTGAACTCTAGGACCCATATCTCATCAAGAAAGCATTCTTCAAAACATCCTGCAATCCATAGCTAATGGTATCACGATCTCAAATCTATCTTCAAAAAGAAGGCTTCTCCTCCCAACTAGTCGACCAGGTCATCGATTCGAGGCAACAGATATTTATTCGATATCGTGACCTTATTTAACTCCCGCTAATCCACGCACAACCTCAGTGAACCATCTCTCTTATTTAGAAATAACACAGGAGTTACTCAAGGCGAGGTGCTCTTACGAATGAAGCACTGGCCTAACAATTGTTCTATGTGATGTCATAACTCCCTCATCTTAGTAGGAGCCATACAGTATGGTGCACGTGCTATCGGCTGAGTGCCCGATATTAAGTCTATGACAAAGTCTAACTCTCGACTGGGCTGTAGGCTCTGTATCTCCTGGAATACATCCAAAAACTCATGAACAACTGGAATCGAATCCAGGGGAATCACAATCTCCTTATAGGTATCCTCCTCTATGTAATACAAATAGGTGGAAGATCCTCCTTCTGGGTGAGGCATCACCACCAAAAACATCTCCTGACCTGAAATGGCAAGGATAATACTCCTAACGAAACAATCTATCATGGCTCTGTACGCAGCGAGCCAATCCATGCCAATAATGGTGTCGTGCTCATGCATATCTAATACTAACATGTTCGCAGGTAAAATCAAACTACCAATTTCTATACCTACACCCCGGCATATAAAGAAAATCATAGACCCATTCCTCAGTGGTGAGTCTACACATGTCACTGTACTTTTTATCATGTCTAATAACCCTAAGGACCAAGCAAAGTGAGTAGATATAAAATAATGCGACGCCCTAGTATCAAATAAGACTCGACCCATAGTGCCATAGATAAGAAACATACCCTCAATCATGGGTCGTGCCTGAGGTGTTGCAGCCTGGTGGACGTTATAGACACTTCCATACTGTAATTACCCCTGCTAGACTGGGGTTGCTAGGATGACTGGTAGGGCTAGCATCGGAGCTAGCACTGGGAGGGCGGCTGGAAAGAGTGGCCTTTGTGTCTCATTACGGGAACCCTGCTGCTGTGGGGCCCTATCCCCCTATGGGAAATCCTGACGCCTATGGCCATTCTTTCCACATCTAAAACACCTGCCCCTGAAGTTTCCTCCCCTTTATCCATACTGACCATGGCCTTGTTGGCCGTTACCACCCCGTCACTAGCTCTGTTAAAAATATTATTGGCCCTGCTACTGGCGGTGTTAGCCCTGCTGGACTGGCCCTGCTAGCCGTGTCTATAGCCCCTAAATCCCTACTTGGAATCATCGGATCAGAATTTCTTGGTAGGGTCCCCCTGATGGGAACTCTGCTCACTATGACGGGTCTGCCCTTGGGCTGCTGGTGCCCCACCAGTACTACGGCCCCCTGTCCTGCCCTACTGTTTGTACTCCCCTTCTCATTTGCTTCCCTGCTAATGGAAGCGGTGATCCTGGAAGTACAACAAAGCGGCATTGCGTACGTCAGTATAAGTACCCAACGATAGATTACCTATGAGGTGCTGAGGAATCCTCCAGGCCAATCCATCTAGAAATAACAATATCTTCTACTCCTCATTGGGTGCCTCATCTGAAACTATAGTGATAAGTCTCGTGAACTCCTCCTCATACTCAGTAACGGACATACTCTCCTACTTAAGATTCAGTAACCTCTGCCTCATCTCAGTCTGCACGAAAGATGGGAAATATTTGCGGTCAAACCGCACCCAAAACGACTGAATCGATATGATGTCCCTCTCCTCCAAGGTGGTGGTGGACTCCCACCACTACAAAGTGGACCCACTAGCTTGAAGGAAGCCAGTAACTATCTCTGAACGTCAGTGTACTCAAACATGCGCAGATGCCTCTGGATATCCTTCTTTCATTGGCTGGTGATCACAATGTCCGAACTACCCGAGAACTCCGGGGGGTGTGCCTTCTGAAAGGCATCCCTACCCTCTCCCATGCAGTGGGAAGATATGCTAGTACTGGCCCTACTGCGTGAACCTGGGGCGGAGGCTACTGCACCACCGCTAATGCAACATTCACCGCCTGAGCAACAATGGCGGCTAATTTAGTTACATTCATCATCCCTTGGGCCGGAGCTGCTGGCTACTCGGGCTGGGCATTCCTATCTCAGGGTGTGCGTCTCAGAGGCATCTGACATGATAAGGAAGTTTATTAGTGTTTAGTTATTATTAAATGCCCAATAGCTGAAGATGTAAGTGTAAACACAAGAATACAACAGTCCTAAAAATAGGGCTCTATATCAAAGATGCTAAGATGAAAGCAAAATAGGCCGTACTGATCCTAAAAGAACACTAGAACCTGATGCTCTGATAAAACCTATAACACCCCGCCTAATTAAATACCGGGTGATCAACCCTTTATTAAATTAAAATCAAGGTGAACGGTATGGTTCATTCTTAGCATCACTGTCGAAAACAATTTTCCGTTTTAACCACCCTAATTAATTAAACTAAGTGTCAAAACATTTAGAATATTATTTCATTTATTAAATCGACCCGTAAAAAACTTTTTTAGCATAAATCAGTTTAAAAATAACATAAATACTAAGGATAACAATCATCCAAAAGAAGCATGCCAACTAGATTATCCAAACCAAGTCAATAACTATAAGTAAAATCATCATGACACGAAATAACTCCTAATGAGTCAGAATACTGAAAACATAATTAAATACAAAATATCTAATCAGTATAAACTGAAATAGGAAATCGGGCGACACATGCCCTAGCTATGCAGTACTAAATTAAGAGCTGCATCAAGGAAGAGGTCGTCTAGTGCAAGGGCCTGCAACTCCCACATAAGCTGCAGCACATCAAATCCAAAGAACCTACGCCTGATGCCCCTATGGCTAGGCACTTGTAATATATACATATACTAGGATGTACCCATGCCGATGGCACGGTGATACATTTGTTCCCCTGATATTTTATACCCGTGTTGATGGAACGATGAAATAAAAAGTCAAATTAAAAATAATTCAACTCTATTGCATTCTATCCACCTCTCTTCGTCAAACCCACGGGTTATAATAATTATTTTACGTACTTCACAATTCCTATAATTCTAAGATTAAGGTTTCACGCCTTCACATATTATTTTGTAATAGTGATTAGGTCTCGCAAAATAAGACAAGATGTGATAACACTATTTTGTGTGCAAAGTTATAAAAGAGGTGAATATATAACACTATTTCTTTTGGATGGTTACGGAAAACAAATTAAGTAAAGTAAAGAGTGACATTTATGTTCTAAAATGAGAGAGCAGGAACGAAGATTCTAGGTGAGGTAGGTCTTAGATAAAAAAATGATTTTTTATTTAATATATAATATTCAAAATTTGAATTTCAAATATACACACAATTCATGGCTTTGGGAATTAAAAATTGGGCACATGGCTCGACTTCATATTATCGAACCCGTATAAATCCATTATGTCTTCACACTCCTCTTCTTCTCTTCCTCTCTTTGAACATTTCTTAATTTTTCTTGTATAACACCATCTTCTATTCTTTGATAAAAAAAAATCTTTAATAAGTAGTCTGGATTTTTTTGGTTATTTCATCAAACACCTTTTTGGCAACTAAAGTTGGGCATAAAGAAGAGAAAACTTCCTTTATTTATGAGACCTGCAATATATGAAATAACCAATCAAAGCAAACAATGAACATACACATTAAAGAAAATAATAAACAACAAACTCTTGTATATCAAATTGGGTTTGGTTTTGAAACATCATAACAAACAATAAAAAATAAAGAGTCATTATAGTAAAACACAGTACCTGGAATCTATCAGGGGACAAAAGATATAAAAACATAGCAATTTACGGCCAAAAAAGATAAAAGTGAGAGCTTTGCCAAGGAGATCTACATCCTTGTAAAACACAATACATTATATGTATAAAACAGTATGAAGTAGTGGGTACTATTTGGAATATTAATAGCATAAAGAACAAACAAAAGGAATGGTTCTTAGCCAAAGGTGTTGGAGTGGCGGGTCTCGGGTTGGAAATTTGAAAGTGCTAACCTGGTAGAATATTTGAGTATTGGGTTGTGAAGGTTTGGGTTGAAGTGGGTTTACAAATCAAATGGGTTTTGGGGTTATTGTACAGGGGTTGGTAGTGGTTTAAAATGGTAGAAATTGGAAAGAGGTTTGGGTAGTTCACCAGGTGGTTTGACATGCACCAACAGTGATCAAACTAAACCCAAATCAAACCCAA
This sequence comes from Sambucus nigra, assembly GCA_949130495.1. Classification (NCBI taxonomy): domain Eukaryota; kingdom Viridiplantae; phylum Streptophyta; class Magnoliopsida; order Dipsacales; family Adoxaceae; genus Sambucus; species Sambucus nigra. Next base: position 450,028,632 of record OX422219.1, on the reverse strand, counting down.
ATCTGTGACATAGATCACGTTGTGGGCGTTTACGTTCCAAAGTGGTTCCCTTATAGCATTATGCACACACCAAAAATAATATTTATTAACAGTGTTGGAAGAAAACAACTCTCTCAGCACATTTATGTGATTTCATTAGTAATAAGGGGAATGAAATATTCCTTTCACATAACAGATACCAGAAAAAGATTCAACAATAGAATTCCATGAGAATTTAAAAATAGAATTTCTTGAGATTGGCTGCATTCCATGCTCATGGTATCTCTCTGCCCTCCATTGTTTCCAAATGATATGCACCTTGCAGGTCGTCCCTAGTTAGTTTAAATGGTCCTTCCTAGTTTGGGCCTAGCTTGCCGTCTTATGACCTTACTGTGCTGCCCAGGACCTTTCTTAGAACATAGTCCCCAACTTGGAATCTTCTTGGGTTAACCCTTTTGTGGTAATGCCTTGCGAGCTGTTGCTGATAGCTCGCAAGCTTCACCAAGGCTAGTTCTCTACGCTCGTCGGCGAGGTCGAGTTCAACGAGAAACACCCCATCATTCTGTCCTTGGTCGACAAGGTCGGATCTCATTGTTGGCAAGCCCGTTTCTAGTGGAATGACTGCTTCCATGTCATATGTTAGCGAAAATGGGGTTTCTCCTGTTGCTCGCTGAGGAGTTCTTCGGTATGCCCATAGAATATGGGGTAGCTCGGTTGCCCATGCGCTCTTGGCTCGCTCTAGTCGCTTCTTCAATCCATTGATCACAGTTTTATTGGAAGCTTCTGCTTGCCCATTGCTCTGTGGGTAGGCCACCGAACTAAAGTTGTGCCTGATCCCATGCTCATTACAGAAGTCCTGAAAGGGGCCACTCTCGAATTGTGTCCCATTATCAGTGATGATGGTTCTGGGGATTCAAAATCGAGTGATTATATTCCTCCATATGAATAATATCATGTCAGCATCTCGAATGTTTGCCAATGGTTCTGCCTCGATCCATTTGGTGAAGTAGTCAGTTGCAACCAACACGTATTTGCGATTGCCGGCAATAGTGGGTAGTGGTCCCACGATGTCCATTCCCCATTGGGCGAAGGACCACGAGCTGGTCAGGGATTTTAGGTCGCTGGCTGGTTGGTGGACCATTGGAGCGTGAAGTTGTCATTTGGGGCATTTGCGAACATATATTACGGAGTCCTTTTGCATATATGGACACCAATTGCCTTCCTTCATTGCTCGAAAAGCTAGAGACCTTTGTCTGACATGACTTCCACAGATTCCTTCGTGAAGCTCGCGCATCACTTGCTCGACATCGCCTGGGTGGACACATCTAAGGTAGGGACCAGAGAAGGACTTCTTATACAAGTTGCCTCCTATGGATAAGTGAAAGTGAGCAACTTTGATTCTTATCTAGTGGGCGATTTTCTTATCCTCGGGGAGCATGCCCTCCTTTAAATAGTCTCTTAAGGGATCCATCCAGCTGGGGGATGATCCCACCTGGAGTATTTATTCCACGTTCGGCAGCTTGCTGTTGTGGTTAATGCTTGGAAAAATTAGGAAATCGATGGGAATGACCCTTTTAAGACTAGAATCAACTGCCGAGCTTAGGGCTGCTAAGGCGTCGGCATGACTGTTTTGCCCTCTAGGAAACTGCTGGATGTTGATCTCCTCAAAGCTCATCATTAGTTTCCTCACCAGGGCGAGGTAGGCTGCCATCCTTTCATCCTTCGCGTTGTAATCTCCACTTATCTGTTTGGAGACTAGTTGAGAATCGCCGAATACCTGTAAACGTTTTGCTCCCAGAATTTGTGCCTTTTGGAGACCGGCTATAAGGGCTTCGTACTCTACTACGTTATTGGAGTCTACAAATCCAAGCCTGATTCCTTGCTCAAGGATGGTGTTTTCTTGGGTGATGAGGATGATGCCTGCGCCTGCCCCCTTTGAGTTGGATGCTCCATCAATTAATAGTTTCCAGGTTTCCACTGTTGCTGGGCTATCTTCTCGCTTTGTTGGTTGAGGTTGGTCGGGGAGTTCTTCGCCAGTGAATTCGGCTATAAAATCAGCGAGGATCTGACCCTTGATAGAGGTCCTTGGTTGAAATTGGATGTTGAACCGACCGAGCTCGATCGACCACTTAGACAATCTGCCAGGCAAATCCGCTTTCCTCAGGATCGCCTTAAGGGGTGCGAAGTAAGGACGATGATAGTATGAGCTTCAAAATAATTCTTCATTTTCCACGAGGCTATCACTAGTGCAATGGCGAGCTTCTCTAATGGCAGGTACCTTTTCTCGGCGTCTAATAAGGCCTTACTCGCATAGTAAACGGGTGTTGGATTCCTTCGACCTTGCATATTAACGCCGAGCTGGCAGTGTGACTGGATACCAAGAGGTATAGGTATAAAGAATCCATTGGTTGTGGTATAACAAGAAGCGGTGGAGAGCTTAGGTAAGACTTGAGCTCGTCCAATGCTCGCGAGTAGTCAGGGATCCATTCTATTCGTTTATTTCCTTTTAGAAGCTGGAAAAAAGGTTGCACTTCTCGGAGGATTTGGAAATGAAGCGATTTAAGGCAGCGAGTATTCCAGTGAGCTTCTGCACGTCCCTGACCGTTCGAGGTGGTTGTACCCTTTTGATTGCATCGATTTGGTCCGGATTAGCTTCTATGCCTCTCTTGCTGACTAAGTATCCATGAAATTTTCCTGACTGGACACCGAAGGAACACTTGCTCGCATTAAGCTTCATTAGGTACTTCCTGAGGATTTCGAAGGTCTTTGACAGGTATGAGAGGTGATTTTCCTTCTTCTTTCTCTTAACGAGCATGTCATCGATGTAGACCTCCATTGTATCTCCCATTTGATCCTTGAACATTTTTGTGACCAGCCGCTGGTAGGTTGCCCCTGCATTCTTGAGCCCAAATGGCATGACTTTGTAGCAATACAACCCAACCTTCGTGATGAACGCCGTTTTGTCTTGGTATGGGGCATATAAGGGGATCTGGTGATATCCTGAGTATGCGTCCGGGAAACTCATTCGCTCGTTAGCTGCAGTGGCAGCTACTAGTTGGTCTATCTTTGGGAGGGGGAAACTATCCTTTGGGCATGCTCTGTTGAGGTCAATGAAGTCGATGCAAACTCTCCACTTCCCGTTGTTCTTCGGAACCACTACTGGGTTGGATAACCACTTGGGTAATTGTACTTCCCGTATGGATCCTGCATCCAACAGTTTTTCGACCTCCTTTTCGACCGCTTTAGCCTTCTCAGGTGAAGCTCTTCGTGCTTTCAGCATGACTGGCTTGAACGTGGGGTCGACGTGCAGCTGATGACATACCATACCAGGATCAATGCCAGGCATCTCGTATGGTTCCCATGCGAAGACATCTATGTTGTGTCTCAGCAAGGTTGTCAAATCCTTCTATTCTTGATCGGTGAGAGATGCTCCAATCAAGAAGACTCTGCTACTGTTACCAACTTCGGCTATAACTTCTACCAGGTCCTCGATGACACGCTCGGAGGGGAGGAGCCTGGTGTCCTCTACTCCTGGTCTTCCATACTTTAGTTTCTATTTAGAAGGTATCACACCCTCTTCAACTTTCTCGCTGGGTTGACCGACCTTCTTCTCTGGCTTTGGTCGGATGGATGTTATGAAGCACTTCCTTGCCATTGCTTGGTCTCCGTGGATCTCCATTACTCCTCGCTCGGTTACATACTTGAGCTTCTGATGGTAGGTCTAGGAGACCGCCTTCATTTCATGAAACCATCCTCTGCCGAGGATGGCCTGGTACGGTGATTCGATGTCAACTACCAAAAACTCAATCATCTTGGAGACATTCGTAGAACGAACTGGCAGCACTATCTTGCCTAGGGGCATGGTCATTTTCCCGACGAAGTCGACCAAAGGAACAGTAGCTTCCTTTAGGTCGGAGACGCTCAACTTCAATTTCCTGAACAGGCCGAGGTACATTACTTCGGATGAGCTTCCTTGATCGACGAGCAGCTTGTCGATGTCAAAGTTGGCTATCCTGTGTGTAATGACCAGAGCATCATGATGTGGGGTCCTTACTCCCATCAAATCTTCATCCGTGAAAACAATATTCTTGTTATAGTTGACGTCCTCTGCTCATCGACGCTTTCCTGGCTGTGATTTTGCTGGATCGATTTGAAAGGCCTGCATTACCGCTGTAAGTTTTTTCAGCTCCATTCGAGCTGAGTTCCCTTGTATCTGTTTGACGTCAGATACTCCGTGAATTACGGTGAACTCGTGTCCAGCATCATCCTCCAGCACATTGTCGGGTCTCATCTCTCTATTGGCAGTCACTTTCTCTGCCCTTTTCTCCATAAAGTCGTTCAAATGCCTGGACTGGGCCAACTCTTCTAGGTGAGACTTAAGAGCTTTGTAGTGCTCGGTCTTGTGCCCTACCACTTTGTGAAAAGCATATCTCAACGCATTGTTTCTCTTCGAGGGATCTCCCCCATCTTCCTGGGCCACTTGGTGAATGGCTCATCTTTGATATTCACGAGAACCTTGTAAATTGGTTCTTTGAAGACGGTGTTGACCCCCTGGAATGCTTTAGATGTGTCCTGGTTCCCTCCATTTTTGGAGCCATTTTTGCCCCCGTTCTTTCCTCCTTTCCTCTGGTTCTCATCCTTCTCACCTACCTTGGTAGTGAGCTTAGCTCGACCGTTTTCTCCTGTATTAGAGCGGGTGACATCTTCCACCTTTGCGTATTTCTCGATTCGAGCCATAAGGTCGTCAATGGTCATAGCTTCCTTCTTTGTCAGGGATTGGTAGAGGAGGGAAGAATTAGGGAGACCAATTTTGAAGGAGCCCACTGCCACCTCCTCCGTGCAGTCTTCAATCTCATTGAATAACTCCCAGTACCTCTTCGCGTATTCTCGGAGGGTTTCTTGAGGCATTTTCTTTATTGTCAGTAGAGCATCCATCCTTTTGGGATGGGAGCTACTGGTAATGAATCGAGCCGTAAAGAGTTCGGCTAGGGATTTGAAATTCTTAATCGACCGGTGGGGGAGCCTTTCAAACCACTTCTGTGCTACGTCATGAAGGCTCGAGGGGAAAATACGGCACATCAGGGCATCACGGTGACTCCAGAGGGTCATTGCCTGTCGGTATTGCCTGACGTGGTCTATGGGATCAGTCTTTCCGTCGTAAACCTTGAACCTTGGAATGGCAAATTTCTTGGGAGCTTCCTCCTCTTCGATTTATTTTATGAAAGGTGACTTCATCTGGGTTTTGAGAGCTCGCCTCGCGAGTTCTCTAGTTGATCTTGTCCCATGGTGAGCGGGATGCTGGTCCATCTCCCCGCGAACCATATTTCGTATGAGCTCGTCGCTGCGAGCAGGGCTCTGGTGGCGGCGAGCTCTTTGCAACTGTTCGTGGAGGTCTTCGTCTGACTCGCCTCCTACGTCCCTTTGAGATCCTCGCCTAGGGTTTCTTCCTCGGCTGCGAGACTTGCTCGCCTAAGGGCTAGGAGTGCGATATGGGCATCTCCGGTTATCAAGACGAAGCTCCTTTTCTAGTCTTTCCAGCCTTCTTTTCAAACGAGCATTCTCAGCCTCGTACCTGCGAGAAGACTCTCTCTCCTCGTGGAGCCTTGCCTTGTACGCATCAATCAACCTTGATATCTGCGTGGACCTCGCTGGTCCCTGACTTTCTTCTGAGGCTGGTCTTTCCAGGCGAGCTCTCCAATCTGAATGCTGAACTTCAGACCTAATCGTGCGAGGAGCAGGTGGCTCTTGAATATCTCCTGCTTGGGGGGCATTGCTGCTATGACCAGACATCTTAAACTCCTTTCTTGGTGTGGGCTCTTCTCAGGGAAAGATGAACGCTTCCCACAGACGGTGCCAATTGTGGAGGCAATTATTATGCAACACAAATAAATATGAGAGAAATATTATCAAGAAGAGAACAAGGAATAGAGGATGCCAATCACACAACAAATGATGTACGTGGTTCAGCCAAAATGTGCCTACGTCCACGGTGGTGCAGTCGATGTTATTTCTATATACTCCGGAGAGTGATTACAGAGAATACAAACTTGTCCTTTTGCCCCGGACCTAGGGTTCAATATATACATGTGCATGTAGATGAGTGGAGGTGATGGGTTCCTCCATGTTCCCATTTCCCCTATAACTTCCCTTCTTGGGATCGTGGGGGGAGACCGAATCAAATATAAGGATCAATTATCAAAGAGGAGGGGCCTGGACTTTGGGCCGCCAGAACTGGGCTACTCGTCTAGGCCCATAGTTCTAATTTTTGGGTACCCACAACATTAGTTCACTATCAACCGGTAAACTCAATAAATCAACACAAAGCAAAGGTTCAAGTCGAATGACACCTTTGCCTTATACGTCACTCCTTATGATACTCCAGAGCGTCATTTTATTTAATTTATTTCATTCATGTGGGAGATTGTTGGGTATGTATATTGGTATATATATTTATTTTGAATGAACTAAATAAGTTGGGGTAAGTGGCCTAGTGTTAAGTTTATGGGGTTTGGTGCTTGAGGTCTTGGGTTCTATTCCAAGGGAGCACACTAATTATTAAGGGTCAAAGATTGGGTCATGGGCCTTGGGGTCTTTGGGGCTTTGGTCTTCTCTTGAGTGACCAAAATTTTTAACTTTTATTAATTCATTTTTAATTTTTGACTTACTCTCCTATTCAAAGTAAACTACTCGTTAGTGGAGATATTAGTGGGTTAGTTGGCTAAAACCACTACCCACATTTTTTTTTCCAAAATTCTGCATAAAACAAAGGCTACAGCTTTGAGAAAATAACACAGAACAAATCAATCCCTCTCACATTTTTTTGCAAACATAATTTTGCTACTTTTTACATTTTTTTAATGTTTTGGGAGTGCTGGAGTATCCTGAGAGTTCAAAGATTTACCACAAGGCTGGTGTGTAAATCAGATCGTTGAATCCTGGGAGGTGTATGCTCACGAGGCTGATAGCTACAAATATCAGCGGGTAATTTCACCTTTAGGACTTTGTGTCCAACACAAACCTCGATCGATAAGTCCTTATAATTTTATCTATTTCGAATTTGGGATTTTTCGTTTATTCTGCATATATTATTTCCTACAATTTAAAGGGGAAATTTTGTTGTTATTCTACAACCTGCTATGGAAAATCCTAATGCAAAATACTCTGAAAAACCTGAATTGTTTGATGGAAAGAATTTTAAGAGATGTCAAATGAAACTGCAATTTTACCTAACACCTTTTAAGGTCGTTGACGTTATTGCATCTGATAGACCTTCTACACCTGAAGAACTGGTTGTTTGGGAACAAAGGGGATATATGTGTAGGAATTATATTCTGAACCGTCTTTGCCTTGAACTGTATGATGTTTATTGGTCATGCCCTAGTGCTAAAGAATTATGGAAATTACTGGATAAAAAATTTGCAACTGAAGATGCTGGGTCTAAAAAATTTATCGTTGGAATTTTTTTTGATTTTAAAATGGAAGATAATAAATCTGTTGTGTCTCATCTAGAATAACTACACATTATTATTCATGAAATTCTGGCTGAGGGTTATAATATTTGTGAGGGATTTCAGGTGTCTGCTATAATTGAAAAACAGTCAGCTTCTTGGAAAGATTACAAAAACGATTTGAAACATAAGAAAAAGGAGATGCCACTAAAAGATTTGATAGTTCGTTTGAGAATTGAGGAAGATAATAGGAATGCAGAACTTAGGGAAAAATTCTAAATTCAGTTCTAAGGATAATTTGGTAGAGTGAAAATCAAATGGAAACCAAAAACAGAACCAGTCCAAGCCTAACCATTCAAAACAGAAACATGGGCACCATAAACCAAATCAGAATTCGAGGTCCAACCATAAATTCAAACCTAATGATAAGAATAAAAATTCTAAACCTCAGTTTAAATCTAAACCTGCAGGTCAATGCTATGTATGTGGAAAACCAGGTCATTACGCTAAAGATTGCAAGTTTAGGAAGAGCAAGGTGTGAAGCCTCAAGCAAATGTAACCGAGGAGGGTAACTTTTTTGCTGTTGTCACCGAGGCAAACATTGTGAGTAACATGAGAGACTGGTGGCTTGATTCTGGCGCCGCCAAACATATTTAATGCATGAGAGGTGCCTTCACTACCTTCACTGCTATGGGTGAGGATGAACGTTTGAACATGGGAAACTCCTCTTTGTCTAGGGTTGATGGCAAGGGAACCGTAGTTTTAAAGTTCACTTCGGGAAATGTTCTCACATTGAAGTTTAGGAAGAACCTGGTGTCTGATTTTGTCTTAGTTAAGAAGGGTTTTAAAATTATTCTAGAGAGTGAAAAGTTAGTTGTGACTAAGGGAGGTGCTTTTGTGGGGAAAGGTTATGTTCATGAGTGTCTTTTCAAACTAAATGTAACCGTGGCTGATAATAATAAAGCATCTACTTCTTCTGCTTATTTGATTGACTCTTGTGATATGTTTTAGACTTGGTCATGTAAATAAGGCATCCATTAAAAAATTAATATTTTTGGGAAACATACCAAAATCTGATATTTCTACCAACTCTAAATGTGAAATATGCGTTGAATCAAAATATGCTAAAAAACCTTTTTCAAGTATCGAATGAAGTTCACTATCAACCGGTAAACTCAATAGATCAACACAAAGCAAAGGTTCAAGTCGGATGACACATTTTCCTTATACGTCACTCCTTATGACACTCCAGAGCGTCGTTTTATTTAATTTATTTATTTATTTCATTCATGTGGGGGATTGTTGGGTATGTATATTGGTATGTATATTTATTTTGAATGAACTAAATAAGTTGGGGTAAGTGGCCTAGTGGTAAGTTTATGGGGTTTGGTGCTTGAGGTCTTGGGTTCAATTCCTAGGGAGCACACTAATTATTAAGGGTAAAAGATTGGGCCTTGGGGTCTTTGGGGCTTTGGGCTTCTCTTGAGTGCCCAGAATTTTTATCTTTTATTAATTCATTTTTAATTTTTGACTTAGTCTCCTATTCAAAGTAAACTACCCGTTAGTGGAGATATTAGTGGGTTAGTTGGCTAAAACCACTACCCACGTTTTTTTACCAAAATTCTGCATAAAACAAAGGCTACAGCTTTGAGAAAATAACACAGAACAAATCAATCTCGCTCACATTTTTCTGCAAAAATAATTTTGCAACTTTCAACTTTTCTCTAATTTTTTGGGAGTGCTGGAGTATCCTGAGAGTTCAAAGATTTACCACAAGGCTGGTGTGTTAATCAGATCGTTGAATCTTGGGAGGAGTATGTTCACGAGGCTGATATCTACAAATATCAGCGGGAAATTTCACCTTTAGGACTTTGTGTCCAACACAAACCTCGATCGACTAGTCCTTCTAATTTTATCTATTTTTAATTTGGGATTTTTCGTTTATTCTGCATATATTATTTCCTACAATCTAAAGGTGAAATTCTGTTGTTATTCTACAACCTGCTATGGAAAATCCTAATACAAAATACTCTGAAAAACCTGAATTGTTTGATGGAAAGAATTTTAAGAGATGGAAAATGAAACTGTAATTTTATCTAACAACTCTTAAGGCCGTTGACGTTATTACATATGATAAACCTTCTACAGCTGAAGAACTGGTTGTTTGGAAACAAAGGGACTATATGTGTAGGAATTATATTCTGAACTATCTTTGCCTTGAACTGTATGACGTTTATTGGTCATGTCCTACTGCTAAAGAATTATGGAACTTACTAGATAAAAAATATGCAACTGAAGATGCTGGGTCTAAAAAATTTATGGTTGGAAATTTTTTTATTTTAAAATGGAAGATAATAAATTTGTTGTGTCTCAACTCGAAGAACTACAAATTATTATTCATGAAATTCTGGCCGAGGGTTATAATATATGTTAGGGATTTCAGGTGTCTGCTATAATTGAAAAACTGCCACCTTCTTTGGAAAGATTACAAAAACGATTTGAAACATAAGAAAAAGGATATGTCACTAGAAGATTTGATAGGTCGTTTGAGAATTGAGGAAGAAAATAGGAATGCAGAAGTTAGGAAAAAAAATTCTGAATTCAGTTGTAAGGCTAATTTGGTAGAGGGAAAATCAAATGGAAACCAAAAACAGAACCAGTTCAAGCCTAACCATTCAAACCAGAAACATGGGCACCATAAACCAAATCAGAATCCGAGGTCTAACCATAAATTCAAAATTAACGATAAGAATAAAAATTCTAAACCTCAGTTTAAATATAAACCTGCAGGTCAACACTATGTATGTGGAAAACCAGGTTATTACGCTAAAGATTGCAAGTTTATGAAGAGTCAAGTTGTGAAGCCTCAAGAAAATGTAACTGAGGAGGGTAACTTTTTTGCTGTTATGATCGAGGCAAACATTGTGAGTAACATGAAAAACTGGTGGCATGATTCTGGCGCCACCAAACATATTTGCGGCACGAGAGGTGCCTTCATTACCTTCACTGCTGTGGGTGAGGATGAACGTCTGTACATGTGAAACTCCTCTTCGTCTAAGGTTGAGGGCAAGGGAACCGTAGTTTTAAAGTTCACTTCGGGAAATGTTCTCACATTGAAAGATGTTTTGTATGTACCTGAGGTTAGGAAGAATCTGGTGTCCGGTTTTGTCTTTGTTAAGAAGGGTTTTAAAATTGTTCTAGAGAGTGACAAGGTATTGTGACTAAGGGAGGTGCTTTGCGGGGAAATGTTATGTTCATGAGGGTCTTTTCAAACTAAATGTAACCGTGGATGATAATAATAAAACATCTACTTCTTCTTCTTATTTGATTGACTCTGGTGATATGTGGCATTTTAGACTTGGTCATGTAAATAAGGCATCCATTAAAAAATTATTGTTTTCGGGAAACATACCAAAATCTGATATTTCTACCAACTCTAAATGTGAAATATGTGTTGAATCAAAATATGCTAAAAAACCTTTTCCAAGTATCGAAAGAAGTTCAACTGTTTTTAGTTTAATACATTCTGATCTTTGTGATTTAAAAGGTTATGTAACATGTGGTGGAAATAAATATTTTGTTACTTTTATTGATGATTACTCTCGTTATTGTTATATGTATCTCCTTACGAGTAAAGATGAGAGTTTCTCAAAATTTATTTCTTATAAATTAGAAGTTGAAAAACAATTGGAGAAATCCATTAAAACATTAAGATCAGATAGAGGAGGGGAATACACCGGTGATCTTGATAAATATTGTAAAGAAAATGGAATAATTCATCAAGTTACTCCTCCTTATTCACCCCAATCTAATGGTGTGGCTGAAAGAAAAAATAGAACTCTTAAGGATATGGTAAATTCTATGTTAAGCACTTCGGGATTACCTTATAATATGTGGGGTGAGGCACTTCTTATAGCTTGTTATATTCTTAATAAAATACCTTTTAAGAATAATGATAAAACTCCTTATGAAATGTGGAAAAATTGAAAACCTTCTTATAAACACCTTAAAATGTGGGGGTGTCTTGCTAAGGTTTCAATACCAGTACCTAAGAGAACTAAAATTATCCCAAAGACTATTGATTATGTTTTTATAGGGTATGCTAAAAACAATAATGCTTATAGGTTTCTTGTAATTGATTTTAAAAATCAGTACATGTATAAAAACACTATTTTTGAGTCAAGAGATGCTGAATTTTATGAAGACAAATTTCCTTTTAAAGTGAGAAGTGAGGGAACTAGTAGTTCTGTTCCAATGGGTCCTAGTGTTAGAAATGAATCTCCAAATTCAGAAGATATTGAAATTAGGAAAAGTAAAAGACCTAGGACAGCTACTTCTTTTGGTCCTGAATTTTTAACGTACTTAATGGAAAATGACCCCGTCACTTTTAGTGAGGCAATGTCCTCACCCGATTCTATTTTTTAGAAAGAAACTATTAATAGTGAATATGATTCTATTATTTCAAACAACACGTGGGAGTCAGTTGACTTGCCTAAAGGATGTAAAACTATTGGATGCAAATGGATTTTTAAAAGGAAATTAAAAGATGATGGTTCTACTGATAAATTTAAGGCAAGATTGGTACCTAAAGGCTATAGGCAAAAGGAATGAATTGATTTCTTTGATACTTACTCCCCTGTTACTAGAATTACATCTATTAGGTTATTAATTGCTATTGCTTCATTACAAAATCTGATAATTCAACAAATGGATGTTAACACCACTTTTCTGAATGGAGATCTTGAAGAAGAAATTTATATGGATCAACCCGAGGGGTTTATAGTCCAAGGTCTAGATCAAAAAGGGTGTAGACTTAAAAAATATTTATATGGACTAAAACAAGCTCCTAAACAATGCCATGAAAAAATTGATCAAGTAATGATCTCTAATGGTTTTAACATTAATGAAGCGGATAAATGTATTTATAACAAATTTAAGGATAATTCTCGTGTGATTATTTCCTTATATGTCGATGATATGCTTATTTTTTGAACTGATATGGATGTAGTGAATAAAACTAAAAGTTTCCTTAATAAGTAATTTGATATGAAAGATTTGGGTGTTGCTGATGTTATACTTAAAATTAAAATCATTAAAAATTCTGATGGAATTGTTTTAACCCAATCTCATTATTTAGAGAAAGTTCTTAAAAATTTGAACAATTTAATTGTATTCCTGCTAAAACACCTTATGACCCTAGTTGTCACTTAAGTAAACATTCGGGTTAGGGTGTATCATCATTAGAATATTCTAAATTTATAGGTGGTCCAATGTATCTTATGTACTGCACTAGACATGATATTGCATATGCTGTGTGTAGACTTAGAAGATACACTTGTAATCCTAGTAATGAACATTGGGATGCTTTGATTAGAGTTTTGAGATATCTAAAATGCACAATAAATTATGGTATTCATTACATTAGATATCCTGCTGTAATTGAAGGCTTTTGTGATTCTAATTGGATTTCTGATAATGATGAATGTAAGTCCACGAGTGGCTATGTTTTTGCCTTGGCAGGAGGCGCTATATCTTGGAAATCTACCAAGCAAATGTGCATAGCTAGATCCACTATGGAGTCAGAGTTCATAGCGTTGGATAAAGCAAGTGAAGAGGCTGAATGGTTAAGGAACTTCATATTAGATATTCATTTGTGGCCTAAACCAGTTCCATCTTTGTCCATTCACTGTGACAGTCAAGTAGCGATCGCAAGAGAACATAATAACTCCTACAACAGAAAGTCTAGACATATCAGGAGAAGACACAACACAGTGAGACAACTATTGAAAGATGGAGTTATAGCAATCGACTATGTCGAGTAAAAGGAAAATCTGGCGGATCCATTGACTCAAGGGCTAGCTAGAGAGATAGTTTATCAAACATCTAGCGGAATGGGCCTAAAGCCTATTAATATATAAATAACCTATAATGTAAACCCAACCCATATGACTAGAGATCCCAAGATCTGGGTTCAATGGGATAACGAAGTTATACGAGTGATTTGTGGGGGTACAAATTTAAGTTTTCATTAAAACCCATTCCTATGATGTAGTACCTCTGTATCGATGAAGGATGAGATTTAATCTCTTAATGATTTATATAACTGTTATTCAGTGGGGTGTGAGATACAATACACTCTTGATAGAAGCACCTATATGAGTGGGTAGTGGGGCCGCTTCCTATGAGAATTAAGGCTGATTCTCTAGATCACTCAAGAAACCTGGGCAAGCTCAAGGCCGTAATGAGCACAACTGTGGGAACTCGATGATGATTTTTGGGAGTCACGTGTGTGTTCTATTGACTTAAGTTTACAACAACGGTGAAATAGTTCAAGACATTAGTTCACTATCAACCGGTAAACTCAATAGATCAACACAAAGAAAAGGTTCAAGTCGAATGGCACCTTTGCCTTATACGTCACTCCTTATGATACTCCAGAGCATCATTTTATTTAATTTATTTATTTATTTCATTTATGTGGGGGATTGTTGGGTAGGTATATTGGCATATATATTTATTTTGAATGAACTAAATAAGTTGGGGTAAGTGGCCTAGTGGTAAGTTTATGGGGTTTGGTGCATGAGGTCTTGGGTTCAATTTCTAGGGAGCACACTAATTATTAAGGGTCATAGATTGTGCCTTGGGGTCTTTTTGGATTTGAGCTTCTCTTGAGTGCCCAGAATTTTTAACTTTTATTAATTCGTTTGTAATTTTTGACTTAGTCTCCTATTCAAGGTAAACTACCCGTTAGTGGAGATATTAGTGGGTTAGTTGGCTAAAACCACTACGCACGTTTTTTTTACCAAAATTGTGCATAAAGCAAAGGCTACAGGTTTGAGAAAATAACACAGAACAAATCCATCTCTCTCACGATTTTCTGCAAAAATAATTTTGCTACTTTCTACTTTTCTTTAATTTTTTGGGAGTGTTGGAGTATCCTGAGAGTTCAAAGATTTACCACAAGGATGGTGTGTAAATCAGATCGTTGAATCCTGAGAGGTTTATGTTCACGATGCTGGCAATTACAAATATCAGCGGGCAATTTCACCTTTAGGACTTTGTGTCCAACACAAACCTCGATCGATAAGTCCTTCTAATTTTATCTATTTCGAATTGGGATTTTTCGTTCATTCTGCATATATTATTTCGTAAAAATTAGATATATGTGTACAGTTTAAGATGTTAAATCTTTAGATCACCATCTCACCACCAGTAAATGATTAATTTTTTTTGAATAAAATTTGATTTAAATGATGTTCACAATGAGAAAATCCTTTCACCTAAGTGAGAAGATCCTTTTAGTCTAATATGTATCCCTTTTTTAGTTTTTTTTAGGTCCATCAATGGGAAGCATTAGCTATGAACTTCTTCTACATTTGGCTCTCTCTAACATGCCAAAAAATATACCTTTAATTTTAGAGGTAAATGAAAAAAAAAACGAGCAATTTATAATTAGGTCCATTGGCAATAATTTTTAAACACTTAAGGAAAATTTTCAATTAGGTTCACTTATTATTCCACAAGCGTGAATTTCTACAAGAAGAGAATTAGTGAACCTAAGTGTTTAAAATTTATCAAAATTCCTTTAGTGTTTAAAATTTGTTTGTGAAGGACCATAGGGTACATTTCCCCCAAAAAACTAGCACTGAATTTCATAAAACAATTCAACAAGTTAGTCGGCGAAATGTAAATTATATGTGTGGAGTTTCAAATGTTAAAACCTTAAGCCATCATCTCACCACTAAATTATTAAATGTTTTAATACAATTTGATGTAAATGATGTTCATAATGGGAAGATCCATTTACCAAATTTCATCAACAATTCATTTATTTACATCAAAATTTGAAGATATATTATATAAATATGTTAAATGTGCTTCACTAGTATGTTAATGGTGTAACTTTTGGAAGGTAAATAAAACACAACTCCATTATTAGGCTAACCACACCTCATCAAAATTCATAGAGTGGTCCTACTAAATTTGTAGAATCCTTAGCATTAGTCCGCTATAAATACAAATGGACACAAGACACTCTTCAACAAGCAAAATAACTATAGATAGTTGTTTCCTAACTAAAAAAATACTCTCAACTTTGTTCATATCAAATAACGGAGGCTATTAAACATTGTTTATAGTACGTGTTATTGTAGCATTTTCGCCTTCAAGCATCCACATGAGTTCGTAGGCTCGCCACCTTCCACAAAAATCTCCACCAACGACGCCTAAGGCAACATTTCCTCTATTGTCACTCATGCTATCCCTACCCGAGCCAACATTGTCGCCACTTCCAACCACCCCTTTGACGCCACTGTCGAAACCCACATTGCAACTTTGCTGACACCCAATTCACATCTTTGCCTGTAAGGAAAAGTTATTGGGATTTTTGTGTGTGTGTGTGTATATGTGTGTGTGGGGGGGGGGGGGGGGGGGGGCTTTTCTAGAAAATTTAAAACATAATCATATTTTGCAACACATAATGAATTTAAATATTCAAATCAAAATATGGACTAAGTTCAATCAAAAAATGGTGTCGCACTAAGCCCCCTGTATCTTATTTAAAAAAACGCGATACACCTAGAAAAAATATTATATGATTATTTTTAAACACGTCGCAATATTCGTGTATTTAGAATGTCTTTTGGCCTAGAACGAAATGACTAACACAATTAATAATTTTTACACCCACTTAAACATAGAAATACACGAAAACATAAGTAAAAAGCAAATAACACGACACAACAAGATAATACGAGTCAAAACATGATATGACTTTGTATCCCAAAATCCCAGCACAAATAGGACATGACTTATCATTTCAATATCATGTGAATTTCGTATTGTTGTGTGTCGTGTTATCTTTTTTGTTCTAAATTTATCATAAAATTACATTAAAAATATGTTCGAAAGAAATTATTATGAATTCAAAAATACAATTAAAACTCACATGTTTTTAATTTCTAGCAATTAACGATATAATACCAATATAATACCAAACGATGAAGAAATATATGTCCTTATTTTGGTTGATCAAATTGATGAAGGTTTAGATTAATTCCAACAAAAGAGAATTTCATGAAGTATCAATGTGGAGATGAGAAAAAAAATATGGCATGCACGTTGAAGACAAAAAGCTTGAAAAACTCTCACTCTTTATAATTGGGTTTAGAAATTGTTTCTAGAGACAAATGAAACCATTCTTTCATCCAACTGATCTCGTGAACGAGAAATTCTAGACAAAAGATGACCAATGCTATGCCTGAATTTTTTTTATTTTTTTATTTTAGAGAAGAGGATTAGACCCCAACTTTATTAATAAAATGGAGAAAAGAGCCGCCTTTCTCCGAGGACTTACAATTTAGAGATATGGAAATCATCAATAAATGTGTTAAAAAATCTAGATGAAGGGCCTTTATAAGTCCTAATTTTAAAAGCCATCATAATGTAACTATGAATCTCCTGAATGATCGAATGGGTCTTCATTTGAAAATTCTCAAAAGAAGCATGGTTTCTGGAGCACCAAATGATTTTTTTTATAAAATAATAGTAAGTTTTACAGATAACAGGTATTGAACAAATATATTTCATTCATGCCATTACTGCCTTGTACATGAGTTCCTTTTATATGACAAAATAATATGACTGTTGAGTCATAATATGGCTGTTGAACAAATAGTAACGTTGAACATAATTCTTCCTACTTTCATGCAGAATATTAGTTGTTGGAGATATCTTCCTATAGTCTTGGAGATATGAAGACTCTTTCAAACTTGTGGATTGCTTGGAATATACACGTGAAGAATAATGTATCGCCTTATATTGTGGACTTCTATTTCCTTAAATATAAGCGACTGAGTTGGTATGATTAGCGTAAATAACTACTAACTTAGGACTGTTATTATCATTCCTCCTCAAGCTTGGTGTAGGAAGAGACCATACACTAAGCTTCTGTCGTAAATATCAGAATTGAAGGGCGGATAGAAGCTTGGTGAAAACATCAGCAAGTTGATCTTGTGACAAAACTTATTGAGTAATTAATTCCCCTTTGGCCACTTTTTCACGAACAAAATGATAGTCTAACTCAACATGTTTGGTGCGAGAATCTAAAACCGGATTAATAGACATATATAATGCACTGATGTTATCACAAAAGAGCATTGGTGGAGATGATAAAGGAATTCCAATGTCGTTGAGAACATAAGATATCCAAGTTAATTCTGTAGTAGTGGTGGCAAGTGCTCGATATTTGGCTTCACAACTTGAACGAGAAACAGTTGGTTGACGCTTTGATGACCCCGAAATACAGTTAGCACCTAAAAATATACAATAACCCTAAGTTGATCTTCTTGTGACGGGACAACTGGCCCAGTCTGCATCAGAATAGCCATATAATGTAAGAACACCAAGAACAGTTCGCCTGAAAATATGGAGACTTCGCCGGAAAACTCCCAAACTCACCGAAAAACATAAAAGTAAGGGGAAAACAGGGAAAATGAAGAGAAAAGGATGGCAAAGGATACCTGAAGAAGAAATAGTAGGAGGAAATGAAGAGATTGCGAGGAATCACCAACCAAAATACCTCGAAAAAAAGCTTTTCTAGAGAGAGAAGGATACAGAAATGAATCGCGCTAGAAATGAGCGAAGTGGAGAAGAAAAAGAGAAAATGGGGGTTTAAACCCTTAAATATGAGGTTACCCCAGCAATGCGGGTCGGTGCGCAAAGACTTTATATGCGGAAGTAAACTATTGTTGAGTAAACACCTTAAACCTACGAGTTTATATGAATGATGCCAAGAGGGACCAAATTAAACTTTTACTTAATCTGATTAACTTTTATGAAAATAATTTTAATTTTCAAAGTTAATTAAAGTCCAAAACAGATTCAATTTTTAGGCGAGTTTCTAATTATTAAGTCCTACCTTTTCGTATGAGGTGAAATGCGATAAATGTACAACACACGGTATTTATTTAACGTCGCAAAAACCCTTCCCCGGGAAAAACGACGAACTCCTCTAGGAGTTACCTAAACTACTTCCACTAAAACAATAAATGAACAGGAACGAGTTACAAACAACAAACTTAACAATTAAAGAAGAATGATCTAGCTATTACCCCACACGACCAAGTCTCTACCCTGGTTGCTTATTCAGTTCTCTCTTTAACTTGTTCTCACTTGTTTTTGCGTTCTTCACTTCCACGCCTCCCCTTTAACTTCTTTAAGCGCAGGTTGGCTCAGTGCCTATTATTTACTTTCTAGTGAAGTGTGTGTGATGCAACAGAATATATTTCACCTATATCTTTGCAAGTCTTGTGCTATTCAAATCAAATCAGTTTGACTTTGAATACACCTTTGAAAAACTTCTTTTCTCTTACTTTAAATCTCGAACACTAGACTTGTTCAGATATTACACAAACATGTGTCTACGTGAATACAAAGTGAGTGATTATATGAGTGATATGAGATGCAGACAATTTCGGAGAATCACTTAAACAATCAAGCAATCAAGTTCACACAGATATATTTCTACACTGAACAGAAATAAATCATATCAAGCATACAGTCAGAAATAATACAAACTGTTTATAACTAGTTCAGATTAAAATGATTTAATCCAGTTTAGTTTAAGTTCCAATCAGTCTGAACAGTTCAGGTTCTTGATTAGGTCCAGTATGTTCTTGTTCTCAGTCCAAGTCCTTGGTCAAGTATACAGGTACAAATATGTTTAGTCCAAGGTCATATTTCCAGTATCAGGTAGTTAGGTTCCGATTCACAACTTATATTAGGTTTAAATCTCTAAACCTAGAATTAGTTCCTCTTTCGTGTAAATCAGATTTTCAGAAAGAATCAATTTAAAACAAAGTGTTTTAAATGAAGTAAGATCTATACTGGTTCTAGTGTGTGTAGTGTTTATAAAATATATCAGCACAATACTTACACAAACACTTTAGATCTAGCACATAACAGATCAGAAACTACAAGAAAACAAGAACAATAATAGAGATACTCACAAAACGATTTTTCAGAATGAAAAATCAATTGATTTGGAAATGCAGAAATTCTGAGATTAAAAACCTTCCATTCTTGAATCCACAAAACGTCTTGAAGACTCAGCAATGTTTTGTAAGGAATACACAAAAGATTTCACTGAAAATACTGGTGTTTAGTCTCTCTCTCTCAGAATTAATTTTGGCAGAATTTATGCTCAAAAACGAATTTTCTCGGGTTAAAAAATGAAGGCACAAAGTCTCTATTTATAGAGTGCACAAGTGTGTGCTGATTGGTGTAAAAAGGTTCACACGGATTGACAAAGAATACACACCAGCCACTGATAAAAATAGATCTAAGGGCTCACAAAGAAACACAAAGTGGTGTGTTAAAATCGTGACACGTATAAAGTAAGCTGTTACACACTAACTGAACAAGAAACAATTAGTTACATAAAACACAGTCATTTTAAAAATATAAAGCCAGCTGTAAGACCAGTAGCGTAATGAGAACGCCCAAACAAATATTACCGTTACAAAGAAATATAGACGGCCACGTTATAACAGTAACAGAATCAATAACAAAAGTATTACCGCTATAAAGAAAATACACGGCGTCGTTTAATTGAAAGAACAAAAATCCAGTTCTGGTTTAGCTAAAAACCGTGGGCGGTAAGAAACACAGGCCGTAAAGCATTAATAACATGACTGTTAAGAAATAGAACCACGCGTCGTCGTTTTTAAAAAAAAAATAAAACACGTCGTCGTTTTCAAAAAAACAATCAGTTTTGAAAAATATTCTGCGACGTCGTTTTCCAAAAGAAACAGTTAGTTTTAACAAGAAAACCGTGGGCTAAAATCGTGGTCGAAATTGATGCCACGGTGTGGATTTAAAAACCAAGAAACCAGGGACGGTCAGCTTAAGGAGACTGACACACGCCAACTGAAGTAATGCGCTACAGGTTTCGGTCCAATCGACTGCAAGCCTAAGGGCATAGACGGCAGCATTTAAATGGGGATGCCAACAGATAAAGCTTCAAAGGCAAGCAGTTAAAAACAATATACATATATTAAAGCCATATAAAGATCACCAACACTAGCAGGTCAAATCGTTCAAGCCTAAAGCATGGGTCAAAACCTTTTAGCATATAAAGGCATTAAAACACATATATACATCCAAGCATACATATCATATATATATTATCATAAATGCATGCATACATATATAATATACTAATATATACAAATCACATATAAGCATAATATACAAAACGTACGCACACTCTAACATATATATATATACACGCATGAACCATATGCATATATAATATTATATACACGCATACATATATTCGTCAAAAAATAATTTTAACAAAAAGAATAATTCTGCAACAAAAAAAATTATTTAAAGTCAAAATTATTTTCACATAAATATATATATATATATATAATAACACGCACATGCACAGTTAATCATAAAATAACAAAATGTATTTTCAACTTCAAAAAAAAATGTTTTGCAATTTTTATAAAAAAAATACTTAGTGTCAAAACTGATTTTCCAATAAAATATTTTTCTTATAAAAATTTCAAATTAATTTTTGAACTCAAAAATAATTTTATTATGACTAAACAAAACATTATCATAAGGTATGATAAAAATACAAAATGCAACGTGGTATTGTGTCCTACGTGATAAAAAATTCCTATGAGCCATAACAATGAAAAATACCTTTTACTGGGATGGCAGACTGATTTGAGAGTACATTTGATGTAGATGGACACGGAGAGCTTGGAGTCGATATGGGGACACACAAACCTAAATTACAAAAATATTTTGTCAAAATTCAAGTCCAACTAGATGAAGTCCTATATAGCTAAAGCACGAAAAGCAAATCCTAGGTGTGCTCTATATAGGGCCTTCAAACTCCCCCATTGGACTAATTTTGACAAAACCCTTGAGTACATCAAATGATATACTAAGGAAAAATAATACCTAATATTTCCTATACAAAAAATTATCTATCTACCCACCCATCCTAGAAAAGAAAAAGACACGACTCGATCGGATGCACGGTTAAGAAAACCTGCAAAACATAAATACACAATCTGCCAAGAAATCAAGTTAGTAGCATTTGCTCTACCAAAATATTAAAATGACAGAATAAAATGTGCAGAAATTATAAGACAGGTAATGTATGAAAAACATGTATGAAAAACAACAACAAAGGACTAAAACATGTACTCAATTCTCCCCCATTTTGTCTAAATTAGACAATGGAAAAGAAAGAAAAAAAATAAGTGTTAATAATCTGCAAAATAAGCGTCTCCTACATTAAACATGGCTTTAAGAGATACCGGTTATTAGTAGATACCTTTATCCTAAAACCTCGGAGATCTAGTAATCAAAGTATGCAGTTTAAACACAAACAAAACAGTCAAGTACAATCTTTCCAATCAAATGTTGAAGTTACATGTAAGCAAGACTTATCATAAGGCATAGACAGCAAATCATCAAGCTGAAAATCACAAGCAATAGAAGGAACAACCCTAATTTGTTTATGAGTTTTTGGAGCATTAAACTGGTACAAATAACCATAAGCGTCACAATACTTGGAAACTCCATTTTTATTAAACTTACCTCCTCAATCATTGAATAAATCTAAGGGTATGGTAGTGTTTAAGTCCTTAACCTTCACGTGAGGAGACATAATTATTTTCTTATTCTCGCAAGCGTCACATACATTAGTTGGGCATTTCTTCGATTTTAAAAAATCCATTTGAGGTCTCAAGTCACAAGTCCTAATCCAAATAGGCAAAGTTTTCAAAGGTTTTTGTGCCTTTTGAAATTTCGGATAAAATTTATTTTTAGAAAATCTGTTCTTGTTAACATGAGCCCTAGACTTATTGAAGAAATGATTCCTATTAATATTAGTGCGCTGCCTAGGAAATTTGTAAATCGCTTCACATTAGGGTTATGACTTTTAAAATAAGTACCTTTCTTGCGATTACCAAGGCATTCCCAGATTTGGTGACCAAAAACATCACACCTAGTACAAAATTTACTAGAAGTAGGTAGATCAGATTGGTAGTGTTTTTCCTCTACATGCTTGACAGATTCATTACGAATAAATGGTTTAGGAGGTCTATAGAGTCTCTTGGCCGGAGGACAATATTTAGATGTAGATGCCTCAACAAAATTTTCAATGAAAGTATCAATGTCATTTTCAAAATCACTTTCAATTAAGACTTGTTTTCCTTTATCCTTTTCAGACAACTTACTTTCCAACGGAAGAGCCATTTCTTCTAGGGCTTTTACAAAGGGGACAGGTTTAGTAAAATCATCAGTTTTTGAAATAGGACCATCATAACCAAACCCTCTAGTATCACCCTTATATCGTTGTTCAGCAAGCAATTTGTCAAGGTCAAAACATGTTATATCACGACTACGACACATTTTGAAAGCTGTTTCACAAACTTGTTTGGATTTTTCAACTTGCAAAAGCGCTTCATTATATTTTTCTTCAAAAGAAGATAAATTTTCTTTTAAAGTCGTAATCTGAATTTTAAAATCAAGTGATTGTTTCTCAAAATTAGTTTTGACATTGTTCATTTCAATGGAATTTTGTTGAACAATCTTATATTGATTCTCTAAGGTCTCACTAAGCATTTTAACCAAATTCGATAATTCTTGTCTATTCTGCAAAGTCCTTACATACAATTCTGAGTAATCATCATAGCCAACAAAATTTTCATGCTCATTAGTGTCCGTGTGTGAATTGTTGCTATCATCAAATTCAGTATCACACAAGGCACGTTTAGCATCTAACGGAGCAGTTATTTCAAGCATAGAAGGCTGACTAGCTAATAAAGATTTAGCAGCATCAATTAAATCAAGCACTTCATCAGAATTAGAATCAGAATCAGATTGAGTATTATCTTCAGAATCAGTCATTCCTGCTAAGTACACGTCTCCGCAACAATCATAAACTTCTCCTAAAAACGCAAGGCAATTTGGTTCAGAATTTCCTTGGTCATCTTCTGATTCAGAATCGGAAGAGTCATTCCAAGTTTTAGTTATGTGTGCCTTGTGTTGTTTAGAATGTTTGGGCTGTGGCTTAGACCAACACTCAGCAATAAAGTGACCAAGTTTCCCACAATTATGACAAGCCAATTCAGATTTATCAACCTTACTACTTCTACTATCAAAATCAGAAACACCCTTTGATGTTCTTTTATGGTATCGGGTGACCGGACTAGATTGATTATTCACTTGCGTATGTCTCTTAGCAATAGCATTCCTTTGCTCCAAAAGTTTCTTAAATTGAGAGGACATAATAGCAAGTTGATTGTCAATCTTATCAAGATCAACCGATTCTACATCAGAATCATCATCAGAGGAGGACTGTTGTTTAACCACCTTATACTTATTTTTAATAGGATAGGCAGTTTTAAAAGCAATTTTAGAAGTATTGGTCGACTCATTTTTATTAAAAGATGTAAGAGTCTTCCTAAAAGCTGATTCAAGTTCCATAGTTCTCAATTTAGAACTAAGCAATTCAGGCGTAAGAGAAGGATCATCCATTTCTTCAATGATATAACGTTTATGATCAAATCTAGGGGCAAGGGATCTCAAAATCTTAGCACATACTTCTTGATCAGTATACTCAACATCATTAGCATGCAACAGGGTAATAATATCAGTCAAACGCATATAGAAATCGTCAAATGGTTCGTTATCTTTCATAACAAGCATATTGTACTGTTGGATAAGCATTTGAGTTTTACATCTTTTTACCCTAGCATCGCCTTCATGTGCTATTACTAATGTATCCCATGCGTCCTTACTGGTAGTGCAGTGACAAATACGTTTCAGTTCATTTTCACTTACACTCATGAAAATGGCATTCTTACCCTTATTATTGAAATTGCTTATCTTTTTCTGATCAATATTCAATTCAGTGGTTTTAAGTTTTCTAAAGATAGTGCTGCCTTCTGCTATAGGAGTGGTGGGGTGTTTATAACCATTTTCAATTAAATCCCACACGTCATCTCCTAGTGTGCCTTGAATAAATGCTACCATCCTAATTTTCCAATACGAAAAATTTGAGCCATCAAAAATAGGAGGTCTGCTAAAATTGCCAAGCCTAAGAAGTTGACTTGAATCATCCATTAAAACAAGGTGAAAAGTGTTTAACAAAAGTTTTGAAAACGATCTTTAAAAGTCTAGCTCTGATACCACTTGAGGTTACCCCAGCAATGCGGGTCGGTGCGCAAAGACTTTATATGCGGAAGTAAACTATTGTTGAGTAAACACCTTAAACCTACGAGTTTATATGAATGATGCCAAGAGGGACCAAATTAAACTTTTACTTAATCTGATTAACTTTTATGAAAATAATTTTTATTTTCAAAGTTAATTAAAGTCCAAAACAGATTCAATTTTTAGGCGAGTTTCTAATTATTAAGTCCTACCTTTTCGTATGAGGTGAAATGCGATAAATGTACAACACACGGTATTTATTTAACGTCGCAAAAACCCTTCCCCGGGAAAAACGACGAACTCCTCTAGGAGTTACCTAAACTACTTCCACTAAAACAATAAATGAACAGGAACGAGTTACAAACAACAAACTTAACAATTAAAGAAGAATGATCTAGCTATTACCCCACACGACCAAGTCTCTACCCTGGTTGCTTATTCAGTTCTCTCTTTAACTTGTTCTCACTTGTTTTTGCGTTCTTCACTTCCACGCCTCCCCTTTAACTTCTTTAAGCGCAGGTTGGCTCAGTGCCTATTATTTACTTTCTAGTGAAGTGTGTGTGATGCAACAGAATATATTTCACCTATATCTTTGCAAGTCTTGTGCTATTCAAATCAAATCAGTTTGACTTTGAATACACCTTTGAAAAACTTCTTTTCTCTTACTTTAAATCTCGAACACTAGACTTGTTCAGATATTACACAAACATGTGTCTACGTGAATACAAAGTGAGTGATTATATGAGTGATATGAGATGCAGACAATTTCGGAGAATCACTTAAACAATCAAGCAATCAAGTTCACACAGATATATTTCTACACTGAACAGAAATAAATCATATCAAGCATACAGTCAGAAATAATACAAACTGTTTATAACTAGTTCAGATTAAAATGATTTAATCCAGTTTAGTTTAAGTTCCAATCAGTCTGAACAGTTCAGGTTCTTGATTAGGTCCAGTATGTTCTTGTTCTCAGTCCAAGTCCTTGGTCAAGTATACAGGTACAAATATGTTTAGTCCAAGGTCATATTTCCAGTATCAGGTAGTTAGGTTCCGATTCACAACTTATATTAGGTTTAAATCTCTAAACCTAGAATTAGTTCCTCTTTCGTGTAAATCAGATTTTCAGAAAGAATCAATTTAAAACAAAGTGTTTTAAATGAAGTAAGATCTATACTGGTTCTAGTGTGTGTAGTGTTTATAAAATATATCAGCACAATACTTACACAAACACTTTAGATCTAGCACATAACAGATCAGAAACTACAAGAAAACAAGAACAATAATAGAGATACTCACAAAACGATTTTTCAGAATGAAAAATCAATTGATTTGGAAATGCAGAAATTCTGAGATTAAAAACCTTCCATTCTTGAATCCACAAAACGTCTTGAAGACTCAGCAATGTTTTGTAAGGAATACACAAAAGATTTCACTGAAAATACTGGTGTTTAGTCTCTCTCTCTCAGAATTAATTTTGGCAGAATTTATGCTCAAAAACGAATTTTCTCGGGTTAAAAAATGAAGGCACAAAGTCTCTATTTATAGAGTGCACAAGTGTGTGCTGATTGGTGTAAAAAGGTTCACACGGATTGACAAAGAATACACA
Organism: Sambucus nigra; assembly: GCA_949130495.1. Lineage (NCBI taxonomy): Eukaryota > Viridiplantae > Streptophyta > Magnoliopsida > Dipsacales > Adoxaceae > Sambucus > Sambucus nigra. Next base: position 450,002,346 of record OX422219.1, on the reverse strand, counting down.
CCAGCCACTGATAAAAATAGATCTAAGGGCTCACAAAGAAACACAAAGTGGTGTGTTAAAATCGTGACACGTATAAAGTAAGCTGTTACACACTAACTGAACAAGAAACAATTAGTTACATAAAACACAGTCATTTTAAAAATATAAAGCCAGCTGTAAGACCAGTAGCGTAATGAGAACGCCCAAACAAATATTACCGTTACAAAGAAATATAGACGGCCACGTTATAACAGTAACAGAATCAATAACAAAAGTATTACCGCTATAAAGAAAATACACGGCGTCGTTTAATTGAAAGAACAAAAATCCAGTTCTGGTTTAGCTAAAAACCGTGGGCGGTAAGAAACACAGGCCGTAAAGCATTAATAACATGACTGTTAAGAAATAGAACCACGCGTCGTCGTTTTTAAAAAAAAAATAAAACACGTCGTCGTTTTCAAAAAAACAATCAGTTTTGAAAAATATTCTGCGACGTCGTTTTCCAAAAGAAACAGTTAGTTTTAACAAGAAAACCGTGGGCTAAAATCGTGGTCGAAATTGATGCCACGGTGTGGATTTAAAAACCAAGAAACCAGGGACGGTCAGCTTAAGGAGACTGACACACGCCAACTGAAGTAATGCGCTACAGGTTTCGGTCCAATCGACTGCAAGCCTAAGGGCATAGACGGCAGCATTTAAATGGGGATGCCAACAGATAAAGCTTCAAAGGCAAGCAGTTAAAAACAATATACATATATTAAAGCCATATAAAGATCACCAACACTAGCAGGTCAAATCGTTCAAGCCTAAAGCATGGGTCAAAACCTTTTAGCATATAAAGGCATTAAAACACATATATACATCCAAGCATACATATCATATATATATTATCATAAATGCATGCATACATATATAATATACTAATATATACAAATCACATATAAGCATAATATACAAAACGTACGCACACTCTAACATATATATATATACACGCATGAACCATATGCATATATAATATTATATACACGCATACATATATTCGTCAAAAAATAATTTTAACAAAAAGAATAATTCTGCAACAAAAAAAATTATTTAAAGTCAAAATTATTTTCACATAAATATATATATATATATATAATAACACGCACATGCACAGTTAATCATAAAATAACAAAATGTATTTTCAACTTCAAAAAAAAATGTTTTGCAATTTTTATAAAAAAAATACTTAGTGTCAAAACTGATTTTCCAATAAAATATTTTTCTTATAAAAATTTCAAATTAATTTTTGAACTCAAAAATAATTTTATTATGACTAAACAAAACATTATCATAAGGTATGATAAAAATACAAAATGCAACGTGGTATTGTGTCCTACGTGATAAAAAATTCCTATGAGCCATAACAATGAAAAATACCTTTTACTGGGATGGCAGACTGATTTGAGAGTACATTTGATGTAGATGGACACGGAGAGCTTGGAGTCGATATGGGGACACACAAACCTAAATTACAAAAATATTTTGTCAAAATTCAAGTCCAACTAGATGAAGTCCTATATAGCTAAAGCACGAAAAGCAAATCCTAGGTGTGCTCTATATAGGGCCTTCAAAATATGGGGGCACGATTCCCAAGTCCCATCATTTCCTTGGGAGCCCTAAAGGACGACTGACAACACATGCTTGCCAGGCAAGCCACACTTCAGCAATGGACAAGTGTCAAATGAACATTGGCACATAAGAGAAAGACCTCGGAGGTGTAGAGATCCCCCAGTCACCTTCCCTCACATGTAACTAAGGGCTGGGGGGTGATTGATATGCCCCAAGTGTCACCTCGGCTTAGAAACTATAGCCTCGGCCACGATATTGTCGAGGTTGGGAATGCCTTGGTTCTGGGAGAACAAACCTCGGCCATAGCTAGGTCGGCCCTGGACGATACTACCACCAAACTCATCAAGGGGACACTGCATGTATCATAAGGGTCAGCAGCTCTTCAGTTCACCCGGGAATGACAAACTCGGCCAGGGGCAGGCCGAGGTTACGAGGATATATACCTCTATCAAGGACAAACCCATCAATGAATCAACCGATGTTCCAGGCACAGTCCAGCTTAACCTCGGCCCAGGCCGACCTTAATTCTTGTCTCGGCTTCACTTAAGCTGGGACCATAATGACTCATCTCGGATTATATGGACAACTGGACCTTACCAACCTCGGCCTCTTCCAGGCCGAGGTCATGACTAAGCATCGAGGCCGAGCTCCCATTGACATATGTGTGGACAAAGACACGTGGACATAATTCAGTTATAACAAATCATTCCCCTCATCTGGGGGAATATTTCATCATCATTCTCTACCTGTGATAGTGACAGATGTCCTCATCAGATTGGCTAGATCAACACACACATGCTTATTGCATGCATAGGGGGTACATTACACCCCCCAAGTACTATATATAGAGGTCATCCTCTACCTGGCAAAGGGGCCCCGAAATTAGCAACCCTAGTTGAAATTTTGTTTAAACACACAGTAGAGAGAGAAAGCTCGAGAGATTGTAATTATGGCCATTAGAGCCCTGATACAGTGACACATATCATACACTTGCACAATGGATGTAGGCCTAATTGGCTGAACCACTTATATTCCGGTGTGAATCCTCTTCTCCTCACCTCCTTCCACTATATGTGTATGTACCCTTATGCTTCCATTGTTAACATTGAATTGAGCTCACAAACACCTTGAAAGGTGGTGCTGTTTCCAGCATCATCAGTACATAAATTGATTACCTTAACTTTAGTACCGCCACACAGTAATAACTTATGGTAGGAGAAGGAATCCATCACGTCTAGTATCCATAAAATGTTATAGCCCCCGACATGTACAAATATATGGGCTATTCTCACCACTACACCAAACTGGGTGTACAGTCATGGAATGGGGTCTCGACCCACGACCGCGACAATACCAAAAATAGGCTTGACTAAGTCCATGATGTAGTGTGGTAATGGATAATCTCGCATGTGGTCACGGATAATAGCCGTGACTCGTATGAGTCACATATATGAGCGGTGATGTAGTCGTGACCATTATGGCGCCAATTTTCCCTCCAAATCTGGTCTCGGATAGGGTCACGGTCTAAAGTCATGACAATAAACCCAAGCCACACTGATATAGTCATAGATTTTGAATGTGACCATTATGGGAATCGAGTCACGACTTCGGGCTGTGACCAGTTTATTATTTACATGCTGACGTTTTAAAAATTAATGTGGTCACGACCGTAAGATGTGACCAGGGTCTTTATACTTAATTCACAGGCGAACTTTTCATTTCCCTTGGAAATTCCTAAACCCTCCAAATTTTCCCTCTCTCGTGCGATTTTGTGCTCCTGTTCTGCGATTTTGGATCTCAATCTCTATTTCAATCTCAATCTCTCTTTCAATTTCTAAGGTAATATTTCAATCCATTTCTTATATGTATTTTTGTGTGTGTATGTATGTGTGTATTTTTATGTGTATGTATTTGTGTGCGTATACCTGTGTGCATTTGTGTGTTTGTGTGTTTCAGTGTGTATATATGTGTGTATATATATATATATGTGTGTATGTATGTGTGTATAGTGTGTATGTGTGTGTATGTGCATGTGTATGCATAGTATACGTGTGTGTGTATTCTAAAAAAATATATGACTAATGTTGGTTTAGGATTAGGGATGAAATATAAAAAAAAAATAATAAAAAAATGTGTCCTTTAATATTGATGCTAAAAAAATATGACTAATGTTGGTTTAAGTCCGGGAAAAAAATATATAACTAATGTTGGTTTAAGTTTAATATTGATGCTAAATTCAGGATTAATTTTAGGGGTAATGTTTGTAAGGGATTAATTTTATTACTAATGTTTGTAAGGGTTAATTTTATGACTAATGTTTATACGGGTTAATTTTAGGGTTGATTTTAGGATTGATTTTAGGAATTGTTGGCTTAAATGATAAAAGTAGGTATTCAAAACCTAATAAATTAATGGTGAGATACACACACATACACGAAATTCACTCGTGGGAGACTACGTGGCTCCGCTCATTTATTTGGATTTTTGTTTGGACAGTCTTTGGACATGTGCCCTAGATTTGTATAACTATAGCAAGTGTTCCTATTACTGATTTTAGATGGTGGACTTCGATGTTGTTGAGTGAGGTGAAGTAAGGATTGTTATGCAACAATAGTTTGATTCCACGCTCTCCTTCTCAAATGTCATATTGTTGGTGGGAATTTCTAATGTAAATCGATGACTTAATATGAGAGAGAAAGTAACAGTTGTGTGAAGGAAATCAAAGGTCGATTAGCAAAGATTTTTGCGACTTGGGTCGTACCGTTCTATACCTCAATTACTAGCTGTGTCTGTCGCGGAATTATTCAACCCGGAGTGACTCCACAATGGCATTCATATATCTTTACGTGTCTGTGTATGTATATTTTTGTTTGTATTTCTATGTGTATGTGTGCACGGGATTCAAACTATAATTTATAATAACAAGTTGATGATTCATTAGAGCTATTATTAATAGGAATTATAATCACGCTCATATTTTTTTCTCAATAAAAATGAGTCACGGTGCTAATAAATGGCAACAAGAGTGGGAAAGGTTGCAATTGGACCGCACTCGTACATCCTTCAATAATGATCCTCATCCAGTGGGTACTTAGATTTATTGGTATGGGAATAGGAAGATCGAAAGAGTACTTGTTCAACTGTATTCTGTTTTCCCTACCAAAAAGCTGGGATGAAGCTATACAATATATATTTTGCATACACAATCCCGATAGAGCACTGACCTTGCTTACGCTGTTAGAGAAGGCAGAAAAAAATTCACCCTTTATCAATAGAATTATGCACAAAGAGCATTGCCCAAGACTGTGATGTCTCGCGACATATCCACATTAAACTCAATCTTGCCAATAGGCTGAAGAGGATGACATTTCAAGTTCATGTCACTAACATCTATGCATCCATTATAGATACACTTCCTCCTAATTGTCAACATGCAAAAATCCATAGTTTTTTAAAAACAAATCCCGATTGGATGGAGATCAGACAGATTGAACTTTTATTGAAGTCTTACCATGAATAGGTAGATTATAATATATGGTCAAATAATTTATTTTGTTAGTTATAATTTCATATTGAACTTTGAAATTATGCATCTATTATTATAGATACACATTGAGTTTTTAATATTATTGTAGATAATGTCAGGCGGCAATAGAAACAACGCTTCAACTGAGGATGTGACATAACCAAAAGGAGAATTCTCATCACCAATTGGTGACCAATACCCATCTCCACCAGAAATACATTCCACTACTCCAAGTTTCAGTAGACAAGGTACTCCCATTAATCCAACAGACATTCCCAACGCTCTTGAAACTACCAGGTTAGTTGAGAAAAAGTCCATTGGGTTCTCTATATTAGGAAATAACCCACAGGGGATAAGAATCACATTCAACAATTTAAAGCACATTGTTTGTCCATGGTAAAAATGAATGGGGAGTGGAAGGAGATGAAAATTAAAACCTCGTAGATAAATCTATTAGAGATCACATCTATGAGCAACTTAATAAACGGTTTTCATTTTTGAAAAACTAAAAAAATAAGGTCTTTCTTAAGTTGCTGAACAACTCCGAACATATCGAAGAAACCTTAGGAAACATCATTTCCCTAAGGGAGCATCGAGCTTTGACATTTTGTCACTCAAAGAAAAAGTCCCTTCAAACGTTGAGATGCCAAACGATCAATGGAATGATTTTCTGAAAAATGAGGCGAAGGACTCAAAAATATTGCGAAGGGAGAAAAACAAGTAGAATAGGACCAACAAATCTGATGTCCTCCTACTTGGATTGAAATCTTATGAAGATTTGAAGAATGGGTGGTTGACCAAGACAAAAGGCAACCCAAATGAAGGAAAGACACCGAATAAGGCCAAATTGTATGTTCATCAAGACGAGACAAAGATAGTAAATTTCCTTCTCACATGGCCAAGACTCTATAATCAATAGAGTTTATTAGTGGTCAGTCAGCTTCAAGTTCATTTGATGATATTAACAATGATGCCCTCACACAAACCTTGGGAAAGGACCATAGAGGGGGGACGAGAGGTTTGGGGTCGTATATATAAAAAATAAGATTGAAACATATCGCCCCTCCCATGGACGAGCTTTATTCTATTAATAAACATTTCTCATCCAATGATGAACGTCATTCTAGGATTGAAAGGGATATAATGGGGCTTCGAAATGAATTGGGAGGCGTGAATGACAAAATTTCACAAATTATATCCCTTTTAACCGGTCGTATGCCCCTATAGCTCCAATGAATCCCGGTTACCCCTTACCTCCTCAAACTTTTCCTCCTTCCCCATTCCCCTCATAGACGTTGATTCTTCCTTCAATATTCCCCTCGCAGATGTCAATTCCTCCTTCAACACTCCCCTTCTAGGCGCCTCAGCATGCCACAGGTCTTGGATCCTCATCAATAACCCACAATAATTATGGTGAGAAATACTATATAAAAAACGTGAGCCATAAATTTATCATTAGGGTGTGCACATTCAACTCCACTCAAGTAGGGACTTTAGTATATAATCGGCCTTTATAGGAGGGTGAGTGTCAGGTCTTGAATGATAAAGTATTTAATGGTTGCGAACATGCTCCAGTGTACATCGAGAGTGGAGAAGGGAATTTGTTGAGAAATTATTTAAACTCTTTTACCCCTTGGCTAGTTTATCGTTTGATGAAGATGTAATATTTTTCTTATGTTGTAATAATATCACTAGACAAATTTATTTAATTTGAGTTCAGGTGGTTGTGTAGTATCTGTAACACCTCGTAAATTTGAGGATGGAGAATTTAATTATATTTGGGAGAAATAGTATTTATTTAAATTGGAGAATTTTAAATTTGGCAAATGAGGTCAAAATTTGAGGATGTTAAAAAGTATTTCGAATGACGATTTTGAGTGCACAGTCGATCCGGGATGGCCCGAGATAGTCGAAATGACTGTCCTTGGGTCTTATTTGGGTTTCGAAATATTTTAAGTTAGTTTGACTCGAATTGTAGGAAACGAGTCATTTAAAGTGTGTATTATCATTTAAAGTTGGGTATTTTGGAGATAAGGCTTATAAAGCCTACATGAGATAACAATCTCATTCTTGAGATTGAGAAAGCCCTGGAGAGAGAGAGAGAAGAGGAAAGGAAGAAGAGAAAGAGGAGAAAAGCTTGGAGATTTCGACCAATCCGTGGTTTCGAGGAAGATTCAACCTCTACAACTTTGAGGCAAGTGATTTAACTTGCTAAATAAACTATGTGTGTAATTTATTTCATGATTTGGGGACAAAAATATGGATTTTGGGTTAATATGTTAAAAACCTAGATTTTGGTTAAATCTTGCATTTGAGGTGTGTGTATATGGATTTGAGGTCGTATAATTAGTTGGGTTGATATGTATTATGATTTTTAATGTTAGAAACATGTTTGGGTTGAAGATTGATGGTTGGAAGATGATATATTTGTGTTTTGAGAAAAATAAGCCATTTCGTAGTTTGTTGAACAGACCGAATCGATTCGCCCCTTTTGCGAATCGATTCAGAATGTTGCAGACCTACAGGTCTTTTAGGACCGAATCGATTCGCCCCTTTTTACGAATCGATTCAGAATGTAGCAGACTTACAGGTCCTTTGGACCGAAACGATTCGCATAATGGAGAATCGATTCACTTTTAGGACCGAATCAATTCGGACATAGCTGGATCGTTTCGAAAATAGGGTTGTTTTGTGCAATTTTTTAGCATGAGTTTCACTCCGTTCTGATTGGATTTATTGATTAGGAACGTTCTTATATGATACAAGAAATACGTTTTGGAGATTTATTTTGAGTTTCTTATATGATGTGATATTGGGGACGTATCGAGTTATTTGGGAAGGAAAATTTGGAGTTATCGTATCGGCTTAGTGGGGAATCCGATTAATGATGGGATTTCAATTTGGAGTTAGTAATGGGGTAACGAGAGAAAGGTCGTGTACCCTTAGTGACATTAAACTTATGGATTTAATCATAAATGCGATATTTTTACGTGTTCATATGAGCAACTGAACCGTAATCAAAATTGAGAATATTTTAATGTATTACCGACTAGAATAGGTAGTGTTTATACTTACAGCCGGGATAATTATTGTATATCAGTGTGCATACGGATGTAGATGGTGTGTGTATGATGATTGTTATATACATTCGGTTATGATATGGTTTGTATATATGATGTGTATATGTATATCTTGGGTGAATAATTATACTTATTTTGTGAGGATACCCCTCTAGTGCTATCATGGGATGTTGCACGATGTGGGTGAGGCCCCTGGCTTGAGGAGAAAGTTGCGTATAGTCCCCAGGTCATAGTCGTCCATTATTTATATTGTGTGATTTTTATCCAGGGTGAGTAGTCTTGGGTATGATTCGTTCTCACTTTCTGGTTCAGAACTATGACCGCTTCCTATATGTTTTTTATTTAGTTTGTACCAAGTCGGTGTCATCTAGTCCGACCACTGGTAACCTGCGATAAAGCGAGTGAATCTTGGAATATGATAGCATTACAGAGAATATATATATATATATATATATATCCTATAAGTGAATTTGTTATGGATATCTAAATGCGCGTTATTCGTGTTATGAATACGTGTTTATTAGGGTTTAATGATCGTGTTTTGTAACTAGAGTAATGTTATATAGGCCCAACAGGTACTGTGCGATATTTTATTTATGTACTTAGAGTTAGTATTCTTAATAAGTAGTTGATGTTATATGTTCTGTGTACTGAGGGGATAATGGATCTCGACGATCAATATTGTCAAGGAGCAGTGTATCGGGGGGGGGGGGGGGGGTTCCTTATTTGGATTTCGCTTTGCGAGACATCCCACTCACGTAACATAGCGCAATATTGGGAGTGGGTAGAGGTTTAGTCCTTAGTACTCAGGATTATGTCTTATAGTGAAACATCACTTTACGAGAAAATAAAGTTAAAGTGTGGCTATTCTGATGCTAATAACTTGTTTAAGTTAATAACTAGAAACTGATGAATTATAGTAAGGTATATAAATATATGTATGTTTATATTAACGTATAACTTTGGGCGTAATCTTGGGAGACGATAGAATAAGAAGTAAATGGTTATGTTTTAGATAATAGGTTACGTGGGAGTAGATTATGCCTAGGTTAAGAATGAATTGTCCCTAAAATGTGTCGGGTAGCTTAATTGAGGTTCATGTGCATACGTATAGGTGCGCGCTTTAGTCGAGGGGTGAGTTTGAGTTCCACGAGAGTGTGACTCCACTTTAATTATGAAATTGTACATTTGTATTTATTATGCATTTTAATGCACTTGCTAAAATGTTTTCAAACCTCGGGCTCTGACCCGTTTATATTTCTCTCTTGCTATACATATATTCTAATATATTATTGGTCCCAACGGAAGGATGCCAGTGATGCTTTCTATCCAGTGTCCTTGGAGCTGTAGTAGATGCGGACTGTTGCGGGATTTTTTCTATAGTCGTTTCCTATCTTTTATACATCTAGTTAAGGATTCAGTTTGTATATCGAGTTTATACCCAAGGGTTATATATGTAGCATTTTTATGTTTCTCTCCTCAGGATGTTGTATTGTCTGTGACCTGACAGTATATTCGGGTATTTCCTTTTGTTGTACTTATTATGTTTTATAGGAGTACATCATTTTATCGTAGTACATGTGTATACATTATCAGTTTTAGTAGTTACTATATTGTTGGTATGATGTTCATTGTATGTTTTTTTTTAAATTTCTGGCATCCGCTTATTGTAGTATTGGGTAGTTAGCTATGTTTATTTAGTATCGACAGTAGATGCTGAGAATGATCCACTTGAGATTCCTAATTTATTTTAGTATAGGACTGGTCACCCGTTATTATTTTAAGCGGAGTGTCACATATGGTATCAGAGCATCATCTGTGTTGGTTTTCTGCATTCTTTTGTAAATGTTCTTGGTGTAGAACCCTATTAATAGGACTGTTGTGTTCATCATGCCTATATTTCCTTTTGTGATGCGTAATTACTTGAACGACATTCTGATACAGTTGCCCTTGTTTCAGATGCCACAAAGAAGAGGTCGTTCAGGCAGGACAAATAGAGGGGCTGAGAATATGGAATCCCAAATGCCTCAAGGGACCGTGAATGCATCCGAAGTTGCCCATATTTTAGCACAAGCAGTAAATGGCTCCATTGCTACGATGGCACATCAACCTGTAGCTCAGGTAGCCCAAGCCCACCTAGGGCCACCTGCTTAGGAAATATTACAGGGAGCCTTTCTAAAAGGACATCCTCCATAATTTTCTAGGAGAGATGATGTAATTATTGCAAATTAGTGGAAAAAGGATATATAAAGGCACCTTCGAATGGTTAAATGCAATGAGGTGCAGGAACAAATACTCACCACCTTTAAATTAATGGGTGCAACTCTCCAATGGTGGGAATCAGTCACCACATCGGAGCAAAGAGATGCAATGCCTATAGCAGATTTTTGGGTACGCTTTGACCAAAAGTAGTTTCCTTATGCGATTCAGACGAAAATGAGGAGGAGATTACTTGATGTGACTCAAGGTGATCGAATGGTGGCTGAGTACGAAGAATAATTTACTCGATTGGCAAATTTTATGCCCAATGAGGTAAATACAGAGGAGAATTGAATATTAAAGTTCTTGGGAGTTTTAGATTGGCGAATTCGTCATCATTTGTTAGGGAACTCGGTGTTACTGACTTTTATCGATGTGATGAGTGTGGCATTGTTATATTGTTAGGAGTATCATCTTAGTTTAAAAGGGAGTAAGGAATTTGGGGAATCGAGTTCATCAAGTAGGGCTAAAGGAGTTGATGCCAGTGGAGCAAGAGGGTATAAGTAGGATTATCAAGGGTCGTAACAGCGTTTTGTCCCTCGGGATGGTCAGGAAGGATTTACTGGGAGATGTTTCTTTTGTGGAGAAATAGGCCATAGGAAGAGGGATTGTCCTGAAATAGGTAAATGGTAACTTTTTGAGGAGGTTTTGGATGTACAAACCTTACAACAGTTCATAGGCCAGTTTCGGCATGAGAACTTCGAACATAGACCCATTGATGACGTGAGGCAGTTGGAGTATGGAGGTAATATATCAATTATTTTCCTTTGTGCTTAGGTCATGATTTGAGTGGTATTGGGAGTGTCGCATGTAAGATTTTAGTGAGTGGTTAGTTATTATAACCATGTTATATATAGAATTACCTTGAAGGGAGGAGTGATCAAGTGTAGCACTTGGATGATATCTTTCGGGAGAATAGATTATTTTGCGATGTGCTAGTAGAGAGTTATGATTTTGTTTCAAAAATAGGAGTTGTTAAAATTTGTTGAGTAGTAACGGTAAGGCTATCGTTTTTTAGTTAGGCTAGATGCATGTGTTTGTAATATTCCAGCTATGGAAAGGGCCTATCTTATGGCGATGCTTTGATGTGATGTAAAGGATTTTTATTACTTAGGAGATTCAGGGTTTAGCGAGCTTATTGTTGAGCAAGGAATTTTAGCTCATGGTTGTGTGCGTGTTGAGAACTAAATATTGGTAAGAGTATTTGTTTGTTGACGCCTTGTGTCTTGGGCATAAGGTATTTTAATTGTGTGTCGAAAGACATAATTTTTTATTATTATTACATTATTTTATAGGCCTTCAGGCAATATCAAAATGATTCAAAATATTTATAAAACTTTAGTCTTGATTTATCTCATCTCAATCACCGATAGAGCTGCATAGTAGTGTATTAGGAGGGTTCCTTGTTTGGATTTCGTTTGTGAGACCTCCCCTTCATGAAAGCAGCGAATGTCAGGAATTGAGAAGAGTTAAATCTTCGAACATAAAATTTATCTTTTAAAATATACTTAGTACGTTATAATGGATTAAATTATTGAAAATTATATTACAATTTAAGGTTAAGTGGAGCCTAGTAACGTCTTTACAGTTGAGCTCGGGTACAGGGTGTATGGACGCCCTGGTCAACTAATTTGATTTTAAACTAAAATGATTCACTATTATAAGTAGGAGAGATAGGTATAGTGATCTTGAGGGTAGGTGTCTTAAGAGCTAGTTGAGGTTTGGAGTACTAGGCTTAATTTAATTTCGAGGACGAAATTCTGTGTAGGGAGAGGGGGGGGGGGGGGGGGGAGTATGTAACACCCCGTAATTTTGAGGACTCAGAATTTAATTATTTTCGGAGAAATAATATTTATTTAAATTGGAGAATTTTAAAATTGGCAAATGAGGTCAAAATTTGAGGATTTTATAAAGTATTTAAAATGATGATTTTGAGTGCATGGTTGATCTGGTATGGGTCGAGATAGTCGAAATGACTATTCTTGGGTCTTATTTGGGTTCCGGAATATTTTAAGTTAGTTTGACTTAATCTGGAGTAAACGAGTCATTTAAAGTGTCTATTATCATTTAAAGTTGGGTATTTTGGAGATAAGTCTTATAAAGACTGTGTGAGATAACAATCTCATTCTGAGATTGAGAAACCCTAGAGAGAGAGAGAGAAAAGAGGAAAGGAAGAAGAGAAAGAGGAGAAAATCTTGGAGATTCCAGCAAATCCGTGATTTCGAGGAAGATTCAACCTCTACAACTTTGAGGCAAGTGATTAAACTTGATAAATAAACTATGTGTGTAATTTGTTTCATGATTTGTGGACAAATATATGGATTTTGGGTTAATATGTTAAAAATCTAGATTTTTGTTAAATCTTGCATTTGAGTTGTGTATATATGGATTTGAGGTCGTATAATTAGTTGGGTTGATATGTATTATGAGTTTTAACATTAGAAACATGTTTGAGTTGAATATTGATGGTTGGAAGATGATATATTTGGGTTTTGAGAAAAATAAGCCATTTCATAGCTTAATGAACAGATCGAATCGATTCTCCCCTTTTGCGAATTGATGCGAAATATTGCAGACCTACGAGTCTTTTAGGACCGAATCGATTCACCCTTTTTTATGAATCGATTCGTAATGTAGAAGACTTACATGTCCTTTAGACCGAATCGATTCGCATACTGGCGAATCGATTCGCTTTTAGGACAAAATCGATTTGGACATGGCCGAATTGATTCGAAAATAGGGTTGCTTTGCGAAGTTTTTCTAGCATGAGTTTCACTCTGTTCCGATTGTGTTTATAGATTATGAACATTCTTATATGATACGAGAAATACGTTTTGGATATTTATTCTGAGTTTCTTATATGATGTGATATTGGGGACGTATCGAGTTATTTGGTAAGGAAAGTTTAGAGTTATCATATCGTCTTAATGGGGAATCCCACTAACGACGAGATTTCTATTTGGAGTTAGTTATGGGCTAACGAGAGAAAGGTCGTGTACCCTTATAGACGTTAAACTTATGGATTTAATCATAAATTCAATATTATTAAGGGTTCATATGGGCAACTGAACCGTAATTAAAATTGATAATGATTTAATGTATTACCGATTAGAATAGGTTGTGTTTATACTTATAGCCGGGATAATTATTATACATCGGTGTGCATACGGATATAGATGGTGTGTGTATGATGATTGTTATATACATTTGGTTATGAGATGGCTTGTATATATGATGTGTATATGTATATCTTGTGTGAATAATATATACTTATTGTGTGAGCATACCTCTCTAGTGCTATCATGGGAAGTTGTGCTATGTGGGTGAGGCCTATGGCTTGAGGAGCAAGTTGCGTATAGTCCCCAGGTCACAGTCATCCATTATTTATATTGTGTGATTTTAATTCTGGGTGAGTAGTCTTGGGTATGATTCGTTCTCACTTTCAGGTTTGGAACTATGACCGCTTCCTATACGTTATTGATTTAGTATATACCAAGTTGGTGTGATCTAGTCCGACCACTGGTAACCTAGGATAAAGCAAGTTAATCCGGGAAGATGATAGAATTGCAGAGAATATATATATCCTATATGTGTATTATGAATAAGTGTTAATTATGGTTGAATGATCATGTTTTATAACTAGAGTAATGTTATATAGATCCTAAAGGTACTGTGTGATATATTATTTATATACTTAGAGTTAGTATTATTAATAAGTAGTTGATGTTATATGTGTCGTGTAGTGGGGGCATAATGGATCTCGACGATCAACATTGTGAAGGCGTAGTGTATCGGGGGGTCCTTGTTTGGATTTCTCTTTGCGAGATATCCCACTCATGAAACATAGTGCAATGTTGGGAGTGGGGAGAAGTTTTGTCCTTAGTACTTTGGTTTATGTGTTATAGTGAAACATCGCTTTACGAGAAAATAAAGTTGAAGTGTGGCTATTCTGATGCTAATAACTTGTTTAAGTTAACAACTAGAAACTGATGAATTCTAGTAAGGTATATAAATATATGTATGCATATATTAACATATAACTTTGGGCGTAAGCTTGGGAGATGATAGATTAAGAAGTAAATGGTTATGTTTTAGATAATAGGTTACACGGGAGTAGATTTTTCATTGGTTAAGATTGAATTGTCCCTAGAATGTGATGGGTAGCTTAATTGAGTTTCATGTGCATACTTATAGGTGTGCGCTTTAGTTGAGGGGTGAGTTTGAGTTCCACGAGAGGGAGACTCCACTTTAATTATGAAATTGTACATTTATAGTTATTATGAATTTTAATCCACTTGCTAAAATGTTTTCAAACCTCGAGCTCTGATGCATTTATATTTCTCTCTTACTATACATATATTGTAATATATTATAGGTGTCCCACTACAAGGACTCCAGTGATGCTTTCTATCTAGTGTCCTTGGAGCTGTAGCAGATGCGGACTGTTGCGGGATTTTTGCTATAGCTGTTTCCTATCTTTTGTAAAACTAGTTAAGGATTCAGTTTGAATATCGAGTTTATACCCAAAGGTTATATATGTAAAACTTTTATATTTCTCTCCTCAGGATGTTGTATGGTCTGTGACCCAACAGCATATTTGGGTATTTCCTTTTGTTGTACTTATTATGTCTTATAAGAGTTCATCCTTTTATCGTAGTACATGTGTATACATTATCAGTTTTAGTAGTAACGATATTGTTGGTATGATGTTCATTGTATGTTTTTTTTTAATTTTTGGCATTCCCTTATTGTAGTATTGGGTAATTAGCTATGTTTATTTAGTATCGACAATAGATGCTGAGAATGATCCACTTGTGATTCCTGATTTATTTTAGTATAGGGCTGGCCACCCGTTATTATTTTAAGCGGGGTGTCACCGTATCATTGATTTTTATGTTCTTGTATTTTAGTTATGGCATAGTTTGTTTGATTGATGATTTATTGATACTATATTACTGCGTTGTTGAAACTATAGTTATGCAACGCGATATTTATTTTATCATGTTAACACATTACTGCAATTTGAAGATTATTAAGTGGATTTTCCATAATACAAAGAGTTGATGGGGGAGACTGGCTGAATCACTAATTATTATATTAAAGGCATTCATGAATTTATTCGCTACGCTTTTAAGAACCTTAAAAGTGAGAAGATTCCATGTCTGTGCACCCATTGTATCAACGAAAAATATAAATATTTAGAAGATGTCGCGTTACATTTAATACAGTGGGCAATCTTTCAATATTATAAAAAATGGACATACAATGGTGAAAAACATGTACCTTATGTTCCCGAAGAATTACCGGTAACCGACCTCGTAATAGAACATCAAGGAATTGAAGTGGTAAACAATTCACCAACACATCGTCCATTGATCGACCTAATTGATGATGCTTACGGAGTCCACCATGACAAAATCACTAACCTATGGAGAAAAATAACGCGCACAATGAATAATTTAATACTAAAATATTAGGAGACCGAGAATATATATGGTTGAAAGTTAATGGGGCTAAACGATTGTATAAAGATTGCGATGAAGATCGCTCGATATTATATGCAATGATTGGTTTGCATAATTTGAAGAACCATTTTAGTTTGTCAGGGAATATCGTAATCTAAATTCTTAAGTGGGTTAAAGAAATTATCCCAAATGAGAACACGTTACCAGATAATAATCCTACTATGAAGAATATCTTGAAGGGCTTAGGATTGAAATACAAATCTACTCATGCATGCAAGTATGATTGCATATTGTACCGCAATGAGTACGGGGCGAAGGATGAATGTACAGTATGCGGTGAGCCTAGATATGTCGTATGTGATAAGGGAAAGGACAAACCTGTAAAATATCAAAAGTGCTCACAAGTCCCACAAAAGGTTTTGAAGTATTTTCCACTTGGGCCATGGTTAAAAAGTTTTTTACTGTACCATAGATAGCAGAGGCCATGACATGGCACTCTCGATGCAAGGTGGATGGGAATCAGATGCGCCATCCAGTTCATTCAATCATCTAGAAAATTTCAAACACACAACACCATGAATTTGTAAAGGAACCGCACAACGTTTGTCTTGCAATCTGAATCGATGGGTTTAACCCTTTCGGTAATTTAAGTACTAGTCAGAGTTATTGGCTAGTTCTCATGGGTCCTTTAAGTATCCCTCTGACACTGTGCATAAGAAAGAAGTTCACATTGTTATCTTTATTGATACCCGGGTTGAAGGCTCTAAGCGATGATATTTATATGTACTTAGCCCCATTAATCGAAGACATTAAGGAGTTGTCGGATAAAGGGGTGACGGAGTTCGACTCTCAAAAGGGTGAAGAGTTCACAATTAAAGCAATGGTGATTTGGGAGATCCATGACCTTTGTGCGTATGGGACCTTGTCTGGTTGTAATGTTCATGGTTATTATGGATGTCCCATATGTGGGGAGGAAACTGAATCCAGTTGGCTACAACATAGTAGTAAGATGAGTTAAACGGGTCATCGTATATTTCTATCGATCAGTCACCCTATCAGGAATGACAAGTATAACTTTTATCTTATTGGTCACATGTGTCGGATGCCACCTGCTTGGTTGTCTGGTAAACAGATCGAGGAAAAGGCGATGACATCAAATGCAAGGAATAGGTATGTAGGCAAACACCCCAAGTTTGTAAACCTGAAGCATAAAGCAAATGGAATCCTAACGACCATAGTAAAACAAAACCATAGTCTAGGCGATTAATATTTTTTGACTTTTGGTATTGAAAAAATCATCGTGTAAGGCATATAATTGACGTGATGCACACAGAGAAGAATGTTGCAGAACATCTGATAGGAACATGTCTGATGGATCTCATTCCAAAGATAGAGAGTGGCCCGCCCACCGAGATCTACCAGATATGAAGATAAAGAAGAAACTCTGGTTAAAAAATTATCCTTCAACAGGAAGAATTTCTAACCCTCCGTCTTCTTTCACTTTTTAACTAATAGTGAGAAGAAGACACTCTTAGACACGTTATTCAACTTGAAAAATCCAACGGGTTGTTCTGGTAATTTACGTAGGGTAGTAAGCTACCAAGCAAATGACTTAAAACAGTAAAAGTCTCACAATTAGCATGTAATCATCCAATTACTCCCTCTGTTATTTCTGCATTGCTTATCTGAACACAAAGATCTCTATCGGGCAATTATGCAAATCAGTTTATGTTTTACTTTAATTTGTGCAAAAGTGGTAAACATAAGGCACATTAAAGCTGCAAAATCAACTTTAGCCCAAACAATTTGTGTATTAGAGAAATATTTTTCTCCACCATTCTTCGATATCAGCATCCACTTGCTTGTGCATTTATGCGATGAAGCTTTATTATGTGGTCCCATTAGGTATCTTTGGATGTATCCTTTTGACAACTTGATGAAAACCTTCAAAGATTATATAAAGAATACACAGTATATTGGAGGGTCAATTGCTGAAGAATACGTAACTTTGGAATCATCGTTATACGCTAAAAAATATATGCCAGAATAAGAGGTGTGGAAGTTCAATCCTCATAGATTAGGTGTGATCAAGAAACCGTACGAGTTTGAGGACGAATTACCATTTGGGAAGCCTAAAGAGGTGAAACTCACAAATAGAGAATACGAGCAAGCAACTCGTTATGTCTTCAAATAGAAAGATGAAGTTGAAGACTAAAGAGAGTGAATATCTACTTAATTCTTCTTCTTTGATTATATGTATTTTATATTTTATGATCTAAACTCTACAATTTACCCTAGGAAGTACAAGAACGAAATTGCCTAAAATGAAAGGAGAAATTGCATGACAACTGATTTTATGGCATGGGTATCAAAAGAGGTAAATTTCACATCTAATGTGTGCGGTTATTTATTCATGTGTGACTAAAATATGCTTTAATACAAATTCATTAATAAATGTAGCTTTTAATAAAAGGCGATGTCTCTTCCAGGATTGCATGCCTAGCAAAAGGCCCTAGTTTTCATACGAAAGAGTTTAAGAAATTCTGCACCAATGGTTTTGATTTCATTTCATATCCATATGAGGAAAATCTTTTGATGAAAAATAGTGGAATATTAATTTCATCATTGACCACTTGTATCTCTAGTAAAATCTATAAAAATCAAAATAATACAGTGCTAACCTATTAAGGGATAATTCAACAAATCCTATAACTTGATTACTTGGATGTCATAGAAATTGTATTCTATTGTGATTGGGTAAAAGTGGAGGATACTACGAATGCTTGCAAAGTTGATCCTGGCTCTGAACTTATTATGGTAGCTTTATCAAGGATAAAGAGTAATGATCGCATAGTCAACGAGCCTTTTATTTGTTCCTTTTATAACGTAAAGAATGTATTCTACTCGAAGTGCATACACGATGGAAATTGGTTTATTTTTGTGCATGCACCAAAGGGTATGACTACTCAAGTGGACACTTTAAAGGCTCCAAAATAGTTCTAATCAACTCTTGATGACAACTATAATTTGAAGGATCTTTTAGTTGATTCAGAGGAAGATTGAGTATCAAAATATTATTTTATCCTTATCATTCTTACTTATACCCTATTGTGATATTGACCATGTATTAGCACTTTACTTTGATGTATGAATGTGTAGTTAGTTTTACGAATGCTTAATATGTTTTAATTTGATGTATAAATGTTTAATTAAATTGACCCAACTCAAATTCCACATGTTCCGATACATATACATCTGTTGGATAATTATTTGTTATCGGCTTGTTGTTGGATAGTATGTTAGAAGGAGTACGTGATAATTATTGGTTGTTGGCTTGTTGTTGGATAATATGTTAGAAGGAGTACGAGATAATTATTAGTTCTTGGCTTGTTGTTTGATAGTATGTTAAAAGGAGTACGGTATAATTATTGGTTGTTGGACAATTTTTTTCTCAGGAAAAATGAGGAACGTTGAATTATTTACTTTATTGATTTATTGAATTATTTGTTTATAAAAAGAAAAAAAACACTTCAAAATCTAATGTAGTTATAAGTAATTGTGACCATAATCCTAAATAAACTACCAACTGTGCTATAATAATCGAGAGGAACCCCAAAGCGCAAGGAGTGAAATGCATATGAACTCCCAAAACATAACCCAGAGCAAAACAAAAGATACATGAAATGTTGAGCATGAACAATAACCAGTAAGAATTATACTTTTCTTGTAGTTAGCCTTGCAAAAATGATGGAGTTGGTGCCAGAATTGGATCTCACTGAAAGAACTAAGAAGCTTAGGCAAGATTCTTCAAGTCCAACTATAAGAAAAGAAGGTTTCTTATTGGTTATTGTTCATGCTCAACATTTATGTATCTTTTATTTTTCTATGGGCTATGTTTTGGGAGTTCCTATGAGTTTTACTCCTTGCGGTTTGGGGTTCCTCTCGATTATTAGAACAGAGGTGGTAGTTTATTAAGGATTATGATTACAATTTATTATAACTACATTAGATTTAGACGTGTTTTTCTTTCCTTTTGATAAGCAAATAATTCAATAAATACCCCCAAACGGCCCGACCGCATTTAAGAGCACGGGCCAAATTTCATAATATCCACACTTGGGCTTGAAAATGTGCCATCAGAGGACGAAACCATAAAGTATCCCCCAAACAGCCCCATGAACAGTGCTAACACCTCGCATGGGACCAACGTATCTCATAGGAACTGATCGCGTTGTCACGGGACCGACGATTTGAGAGCACGACCCAATTTCAAGAATATCCACACTTAGGCATGAAAACGTGTCGTCCGAAGGTGAAACCCCATAATCCCCTCCAAACGGACCTGTTATCGGCGCAAATAACTCGCACGAGACCAAAGTAGCTCGTAGGAACCGATCGTGTAGCCACGGGACTCACGGTTTGAAGGCATGGCCAAATTTTAGAATATCTACACTAAGGCCTCAAAACGTGTCGTTCGAAGGCAAAACCACATAACGCCTCCTAAACGGCCCCATGAGCTTCACCAATAATTCGCACGGGACCAATGTAGCTCGTAGGAATCGACTAAATGGCCACGAGACCCGTGATTTGAGAGCACGACCCAAATTTCAGAATATCCACACTTAGGATTGAAAACGTAATGTTAGAGCGCGATACCAAAAAAAACACCCAAACAGACCCATGAGCGGCGCCTATATCTCCCACGGGACCAACATAGCTGATAGGAACTGACTACGTGGGCAAGGGACCCGCGGTATGAGAGTACGACCCAATTATGAGAATATCCACACTTAGGCCTGAAAACATGCCGTCAGAGGGAAAAATAACGAGCCCCCCCCCCCCCAAACGGCCCCATGAGTGGGGCTAGCACCTACCATGGGACCAACATACCTTGTAGGAACCAATCTCATTACCATGGGACCCACGATTTAATAGCACGGTCCAAATTTCTAAATATCCACACTTAGGCCTGAAAACGTGCCGTCAGAGGGTGAAACCATGAACCACCCCCCAAACGGCCCCATGAGTAGAACTAACACCTCGTACGGCACCAACGTAGCTCATAGGCACCAATCGTGTGGTCACAGGACCCAAGTTTGAGACCACGAACCAATTTTGAGAATATCCACACTTAGGACTCAAAACGTGCAATCTGAAGGCAAAACCTTGCAAGCCACCCAAACGGCTCCATGAGCGACAACAATAACTCTTATGGGACCCCCGTAGCTCATATGAACTAATCGTGTAGCCACGGGACTCACGATTTGAGAGCAAAGGCCAAATTTTAGAATATCAACACTAAGGCCTGAAAACATGTCATCCGAAGGCAAAACCCCGTAACGCCACCCAAACGGCCTTGTGCATGGTGCCAACAACTCGCACGGGACCAACGTAGCTCGTAGGAACAGACCGCATGGCCACGAGACCCACGATTTGAGAGCACGACCCAAATTTCAAAATATCCACACTTAGGCTTTAAAATGTGTTGTCAGAGGGAGAAACCACAAAGCACTCGCCAAATGGCCCCATGAGTGGAGCCAACACCTCTCGCAGGACCAACATAGTGCATAAGAACCGACCGCGTGGCCACGAGACCCTCAGTTTGAGAGAATGGGCCCAATTTTAAAATATCTACACATAGGCCTGAAAACATGTCGTAAGAGGGCTAAACCACGAACCTCCCCCTAAACGGCCTTGTGAGTGGCACCAACACCTCCAACGGGACCAACGTAGATTGTAAGAATCGATTGCATAGCCACGGGACCCACAGTTTGAGATCACGACCCAAATTTTAGGATATCCACATTTAGGCTTGAAAACCTACGACCAGAGGGAGAAACCACGAACCACCCCCCAAATGGCCCCGTTAGTGGTGATAACACCTCCCATAGAACTAATGTAGCTCGAAGGAACTGATTGTGAGGACATGGGACACACAGTTTGAGAGCACGACCAAAATTTTAGAATATCCATAGTTAGGCTTGAAAATGTGCTATCAGAGGGAGAAACCATGAAGCACCAATCAAACGGAATCGTGAATGGCATTAACACCTCCATCGGGACCAATGTAGCTCGTAGGAACTAATCACGTGGCCATGGGACCCACAGTTTGAGAGCATGACCCAAATTTTAGAATATATACACTTAGGATTAAAAATGTATTGTCAGAGGACGAAACTACGAAGCACCCCCCCAAATGGCCCCGTGAGTGGCGCCACGACTTCCCACCAGACCAATATAGCTCGTAGAAATCGATCGCGTGGACATAGGACGCACGGTTTGAAAATACGACCCAATTTTGAGAATATCCACATTTAGGCCTGAAAACATGCTGTTAGAGGGACAAACCATGAACCACCCCCAAACGACTTCGTGAGTGGTGCTAACACTTCCCACAGGAGCAACGTAGCTCATCCTAACCAATAGCGTGTCATGAGATCCACGGTTTGATAGCACGGCCCAATTTTGAGAATATACACACTAAGGGCTGAAAACACGCCCTCCAAAGGCGAAACCCCTTAACAGCCCCCAAACGGCCCTATGAGCAGTGCCAATAACTCGCACGGGACCAACGTAGCTCGTAGGAATCGATCGCGTGGACACGAGACCCACAATTTGAGAGCACGAGGAAAATTTCAAAATATCCACACTTAGGCCCGAAAATGTGATGTCAGAGGGAGAAACCATTAACCACAATCCAAACGGCCCCATGAGCGATGCTAACACCTCCCATGCGACCAATGTAGCTCGTAAGAACTGATCGCGTGGTCATAGGACCCATGATTTGAGAGCACGACCCAATTTTGAGAATACACACACTTAGGCATGAAAACGTGTCATCTGAAAGAGAAACCTCGTAACGCCCCCCAAATGGCCCCATGAGAGGCACCAAAAACTCGTACGGGACAAATGTAGCCTGTATGATCCGATCGCCTGGCTACGGAACCCAAACTTTGAGAGCACGGGCCAAATTTTGAGAATATCTACACTGAAGCCTGAAAATGTGCCATCAGAGGGTGAAACCATGAACCACCCCCAAACTTCCCACTGAGTGGTTCCAATAACTCCCACCTTACCAGCGTAGCTCGTAGGATCCAATCGCGTAGCCATGAGACCCACGGTTTGAGAACATGGCCCAAATTTCAGAATATCCACATATAGGTTTGAAAATGTGATATCATAAGGTGAAACCATGAAACCCCCCGCCCCCCCAAACAGTCCCATGAGTAGTGCTAATACCTTCTACCAGACCAATGCAGCTCGTAGGAATCAACCACGAGGCCACGGGACCCAAAATTTTAGAGCACGACCCAAATTTTAGAATATCCACATGGAGGCTTGAAAATGTGCTGTCAGAGGGTGAAACCATGAAGCACCCCCCAAACATCCCCATGAGTGACACCAACACCTCCCACAAGACCAACGTAGCTTGTAGGAATCGACAGCGTGTCCAGGGGACCCATAATTTGAGAGTAGGGAGCAAATTTTAGAATATCCACACTCAGTCCAGAAAACGTGTCATTAGAGGGAGAAACCACAAACCACCCCCAAACAGCCCCATGAGCCGCCCCAACACCTCCAACAGGACCAACGTAGCTTATAGGAACCGACCACATGGTCACGCGAACAAAGGTTTGAGAGCATAGTCTAATTTTGAGAATTTACAGACTTGGGATTGAAAACGTGTCCTCCGAAAGAAAAAAAATCCGTAACACCCCCCAAATGACCCCATGAGCGGCACCAATAACTCTTACGAGACCAATGTAGATCATAAGAATTGACTGCATGGCCACGGGACCCACGGTTTGAGAGCACGGGACAAATTTCAGAATAACTACACTTAGGCCTGAAAACGTGTCATCAAAGGGCGAAACCATGAACCGCCTCCCAAACGGCCCCATGAATGGAGCCACCACCTCCCATAGGACTAATGTATCTGATAAGAATCGATCGCATGGCCACGGGACCCACGGTTTGAGAGCACAGGACAAATTTCAAAATATCCACACTTAGGTGTGAAAATATTTCTTCAGATGGGAGAAACCATGAACCATATCTCAAAACGGCCCCGTGAGAGGTGCTAAAACTTCCAACGGAACCAAGGTAGCTCGTACGAACTGACCGCAAGGTCACGGGACCCACGATTTGAGAGCACGATCCAATTTTAAGAATATCCACACTCACTCCTGAAACATGTCGTCCGAAGGAAAAACCTCGTAATGCCCCTAACGAACCCCCTAAGTGGTGCCAACAACTCACCCGGAACCAACGTAGGTCGTAGGAACTGACCGCATAGACACAGGAGCCACAGTTTGAGAGCACGAGCCAAATTTGAGAATATCTTCACTTAGGACTAAAAACGTGCCATCAGAGGGCGAAACCACCAACCATCCCCCAAACGGCCCCTTAAGTGGAGTCATCACCTTTCACGGGACCAATGTAGCTCATAGGAATCGATCGCGTGGACATGGGATTCATGATTTAAAAGCTCGGCCCAAATTTCAGAATATATACACTTATGCTTTAAAACATGCTATCAGAGGGCGAAACCACTAACCACCCTCAAAACATCCCCGTGAGAAGCGCCAACAGCTCCTACGGAACTAATATAGCTCGTAGAAATCGATCGTCGGTTAACGGGACCCTCAATTTAAGCGCATGACCCAAATTTGAGAATATCCACACTTAGGCTTGAAAACGTGTTGTTAAAGGGTGAAACCACGAAGCACCCCCGAAACAGCCCCGTGAGCAGTGCCAACACCTTCCACGGGACCAACGTAGCTCGTAGGAACTGATCGCATGGCCACGGGATCCACGGTTTGAGAACACGACCCAATTTTAGAATACCTACACTTAGGCTTGAAAACATGCTTTCAGAGGGAGAAACCACAAACCACCATCCAAACCTCCCTGTGAGTGTCACTAACACCTTCCCACGGGACCAACGTAGCCTGTAGGAACCGACTGAATGGCCACGGAACCCATAGTTTGAGAGCATGACCCAAATTTTAGAATATCCACACTTAGGCTTGAAAACATGCTGTTAGAGGGCGAAACCACGAAGCACCGCCCAAACGTCCTCATAAGTGGCGCCAACATCTCTCATGTGATAAACGTAGCTTGTACAAACCGACTGCATGGCCAAGGGACTCATGGTTTGAGAGTACGACCCATTTTTTAGAATATCCACACTTAGGCCTAAAAACGTCTAGTGAGGGGGCGAAACCACGAACCACCCCCAAAACGGCTTCGTAAGCGGTGGAAACACCTCCCACGGGACTAACGTAGCTCGTACAAATTGACTGGATGGCCACAGGACCCACGGTTTGAGAGCACGGGCCAAATTTCATAATATCTCTATGCTCTTAAACCGGGGGTCTCGTGACCATGCAGGCTTTTATAATTTATTATTTATCATTATGGTTGTGCGGGGTATACATTACGCAAGTTTTAGAACGTCAAGAAAACAAATAAAATTCTACCCAATTTTTTTTTGAATATATTTAAACATGGTGACGGATATAGTCCATAACCAACCCTATTTTTTTTACTACGCATAAATAGGTTCATGGTTGTGGGCTGTGACGAGGTATGTGAGCATTTTCAGATGCCGAAGTGTGGTCCACGGATTTGAGCATGTTACCCTTTCCATGAATCTTTGTGGAAGTTGAACATTGGGTCACAGCCTAAGGACATGACCATGTCCGGGATGGGGTCACGGCTAGTATCTGCGAACATAGTTCGTGACCCATAGAATCCATTACCAGTACTATGGTCAGGGACATGGGCCATGACCAGTTAATATGGTCATGCCCGATTTCATCACGGACCAAATCCGCAACCCACGTCTAATGGTAATGGATAAAATCCGTGACCATCCGCCCAGTTTGGTGTAGTGCACGTCCACACATAACTAAGTTCTATCCCTATTACCTTCGGGGATTACTCACCAGTACTAGGTATATTCTCAAGTTGTCCTAACACTAAGACCTCATTAGGATTGAAGGATAAATCACAATGTCTACCCATCATCGATATACCCCACCATACCAAAGACCATACTATGAAATCTCTCCTTGAACCTTCTCTATACAAAGATACTTAGACATAGGATCTTGAGGTAAAATGACCAGAGAAAACTCGTCTAATCATCGAGGCTCCATTGTGGTCCGCCCATAATGGAATCCCTCCTCGTAAGTCACTGTGAGTACTTACAAATGGTATGTATAGCATATAAAATGATAAGCACCAAAAAGTGTTCATTTTATACCCCGAATAGACATATTTTAGTTGCTAATTATCGACAATTTGGGTCTTATGCGCGTAAATGTTTAATTTGCACGCTTGATTGCATTTACGGAGTTCAAAAGCTTATTTAAAGGCAAATTGGATCAAATGGAGATAATTTCCTCCTCCGAGCCAAACCTGAGCCTAAACCTACCCCGCACCCCATGTGTGTTTAGTTTGTGCGTTTTTATATATATTTTTTATATTTTTAGTTTGAGTCGTTTTTATTTTTAGAGTTTATTTTTTTTATTTAGTATTTTCTAGTTTTGTTTTCTATTTCTCTATTTTATTTTTATTAGTATAATTTTCTTTTATTTTGATTTTTATTATTTTTTAGGTTTTATTAGGATTATATTTTTTAGGATTTAACTTATTTTTTAGTTTTATTTTATTTTACATTTATTTAGGATTTTAGTTTTTAGTTTAATAGATTTTTATTTATTTCATTTTATTTCTTTTTAGTTTCATTTTTTTATTGAATCTTTATTTTATTTTTAGTGTAGGAATTTAATTGTTAGATTTTAAGTTTTAGTAGTTTTATTTTTATTAGTTAGTTTTATTTTATTTGGGTCCAAATTAAACAAACACACACATAAACTTACTCACACCTTTAAACCCTACACACTAATACACCAACACACATAAACTCACCCACACCTACCTTCCCATACACCCCCCCTCCCCACACACACACAATCTAACCCACCCATATTCTTGCCCAACAACTCACTCTCTCTCCTCTCTCCTCCATAACCAAAAACATCCCCAAACCTTCCATACCCAAAATCAAACACCACCCAAACCCGTACCCACCTGACCCGAACATCCCCAACACCGGAAACCGTCAGCCCTTGTTAAACCCGACCCCGCTTTCTCCTCCAACCACCTATTTTCCAATCCCCTTCCCTAACCTGACTACTAGCCCTCTAACCCAAGCGACCCAACCCCTTATCCTCCTGTCAACTTCCTCATACCCGGAATCTCGAAATGAAACCCAAACCATCCCCTGCCAGCCCCCTGTGCAACCTAGCAAACTGGATTATCAAATTCGAATATTTCCCTAACCTGAAACCCCCCAAACCCATCAAACCCATGAACCCATTTTTTACCCTTGTCCAACCATGATTTCAACCTGTTACAAAACCAAAGCAAAATAAACTAAACGCACATGTTTTAAACCAACTTAACCCTAATACCCAAACTACCCCCAACTACCATCTTTTACCCTTATGCCCAAAATACCCTCATTCTCCCCACTATCATGACCTCATAGCCAAACCACATGCACCCTCTATTAATTCCTAAATTAACCCATACCCACACCTTATACAAACCTCTTGAACCTTTATTCTCCTAGTTTTACCCCTTTGCTCCATGTGCATATATAAGATGGAAGACCCCATTTGAAAACTGATCATCAAAATAGCAAATTAGGGTTTTAGAGAGTTAGAGAGAAAAACATTATATATTTTTAATTTTTTAGGTAGTTTTTTATTTTAATTTTATTTTTTTATAGAATTGTGAGAAACTAATTGTTGAGTGATTCAAATGAGTGTTTGTATGTAATTGAATATTGTGGAAAGCTCGATTTGAATGGATGTTGCTCAATTTCAACAGAGGATTGTAGTCCAATTTTGCAAATAAAGGAGATTTATTTGAAGATTTGTCCTCTTACCCTTCTATTTTATTTGTTTATAGCCTTTGAGTATTTGTTCATCATTTTAAAATCATGTTAGGCTAGATACCCTTTCAAGGGGTGGGGTAACTTATTTAAATTAAATATCTCTTTGATAATTAATTTTGCACTCTTAGTTTTGTAATTAAGCCTCGAGAGAGGGTAAATGATGTTCGAGAGAAAATAGGAATTCTAGTTATAATACCCATTTTATATTCGAACTAGAGATATGGATCTCTCAAGTGCAGTATTATGACTTAAATTTCAACTTTAATTTTATTTTCTATGATTTATACAAATTTTAATCGATCGATCCTAGCGGGTTATCTATTAAATGATGTTTAGATCTACTTTTCAAGAGTTGTAGGAGTGTTAAATTTAATTAACTAAAATGTAATTATTAAAATTACATTTGCAACGAGAGTTGATTTGTGATTTTGATACTAACTTGAGATAACTAATTTTAATAAACTAATTAATTTTTATTAACTAAAATATTTTGAGTCATCATATCCCTTGATTGTTCTCACTTTTATTTTCTCACTAATCTCATATTTTAGATTTTATTTAGTTATATTTACTTAGTTTCATTATTATCTCATTTTTTTTAGTTAGTTGTTTTCATCTCTCATTTAGTTTAGTCTTATTTCACATCCTCACCCTTGAAAGTTGTTTTAATATTTGAAAAGTTCAAAAAAATATAGAAAAAGTAAAAAGCCCAAAAAGAAAATAAAAAGGAGTTACTTACCGCTCTACACTTGAGTTAGATATTATTTTGTAGGTACTTTGAGGATTTTGACTAACTTGGATTGCAACAACGACACACACAAAAAACAAAGTTATCATAAAACATCCATTAAAATATAACCCTTGTTAATGGGTTGAATCAAATAAATGTATAAACATACCAAACCATGCCATCGAATTACATGTAACCCATACTAATGGGATAAATCAATATAACATATACAACCCTCGTGAATGGGTTAAGATAAATCACATACACATTTCGATCCAACGCTACCGAGTCACACTAAGCATCTCCATTTATATAAAAAAAAAATGACAAATCTATAACCTTATATTCATTCTAAGACACGTTAAACCTAACACTCTGGGTTCCCAAATTTAAGTATAATCTCACCCTATTATAAGTTAAAACATGAACATAATCTATATTAAGTCTCAATTAGCCTTAGTCCATTCTCCAAAGTTGTCGCGTCTAGGTATAATGTGACACCCCGTCTAATAAAATACTGGGCGATCACTCCTATATCAAATTAAAACAGGAGTCTCATATGGTTCATTCTTAGCATCACTGTCGAAAACCAATTTAATTATTAATATCCTATTAGGTCGGCATCAAAATTTTAAATTGACAAATCTTTTTAACCAAACCATTCATGTAAAATAATTACAACTGTTTATATGCAGCAACTGAAATGAAATGAAATAAAATAACCGAACACTCGGTACAATAATTCAACCAAATCGAATGCCGCACTAAAAGGCGATAAAAGAATAAATGAGTACAGTTGGGCCATAACCCCGAATGTTTCTACAATACCTCCTATCTAGATCTCAATAATAGAAGCGTCTAATATAAACCTTCTTGCATCCACAGCTGCTGCAGCAAACGTCCGACTCGAAAGAATTATCATCCAGGCGTCCCTGTGTCTGGACACCTATATATATATAGATATAGCAAGAGAGGGAAAAATAGAGAAATGGGCCAGATCCCGAGTTTTGAAAACATTTTAGCAAGTGCATTAAAATCCATATTGAAAAAAATATGTTATTTCTCATATTTAAACTAGTATCTCTCTCACATGAGATACACCTCACCCCTCTTCTAACAGTGCACAACTATCGCATACCTTTTCAAACAACCTAGTTAAGCTACCCTGCCTAACTAATGTAATTACCCACCTTCTAATAATCCTTATCAATTCGAGTACTAAGGACTAAACTTCTCCCCATTCCCAACATTACGTTACGTTCGTGCGTGAGGTGTATCGCGAAGCGAAATCCAAACAAGGAACCCCCCCGATACACTACTACGTGACAATATTGATCATCTGGATCCATTAAGCCTTCATTACATACCATATTTATACCATCTCGTATTTATTAATAGTTCTCATTAGAACTTAAGATTCATATTCATATAAATCCGGATATGCATTTACCGGTAGTAATATAACACTTTATTCATTCTTTTCACTTTATACAAGGTTAGGTTATATGATATCTCATCTCATATATATAAACAATATACTATACGCAACAAGTATATTAATCATCCACCGAATTAAAATATAAGTGGCTTAGTGATTCTCATTTACTAAGCATCCGTGGATTATCTCAAGTACACATATATGTTAATCACAATACATATATACATATATAGCACCCCAAGGCTCAGCTGAGGTGCACTCATACTCTGCTATCCAATCCAAGTACATCTCGTACAAAAAGGATTACCCGTTTCACATCACACAGGAACTGTAACAATACAAATCACACGTATTGGAGGCGAACATAATTCACGTACCTACGGGTCACGCACATACCTACGCTCCCATAAGAAGCAGACTTATCAACTCACAAATAAGCCTTTCACATCCCTATGTTCTTGAGGTACCAAATCTAAAATTCCGTTGAAGGAAACACAGGATAAGATTGTCCTCACACGAATGCCAACCTCCCGTGATAGCAAGTATGGTAGGTATGTCATATACATAATAAACAATCATATAGGTACACATTCCACCTTTATAAATATATCATCAATTTGGTATTCACACAACCATATTATAATTATAGGTATTTCTCTCACCTATACATAATTATCCATAGGTAATTATTTAACCCACGTATATAATAACATTCGGGCATACGCACAACCCGTATAATAAATTTCCTCCGTAGTATATTTATCTCTCGAATATCCTACGCATTTATCAATTTTAACTAATCCTCAATATATTATTTCCGAGATTTTCTCACCGCACGATGACAATACCAACAACACCGATATATTTATTCGTCCCATAAATAATGATAGGCATTCCTCTCACCTATAATAATTGTCATAAATAGACGTATCGGATGACTGCTCAATTCTCTTTAGCCCGTATCCTAAATTTCATCCTAGTTACCTCATAGGATTTTACTCAACCAAAATTGGCATATAAGTGTGTTTTCTATGCGCACAATTACTTATATAAAATTTTGCCCACTGAAACATCACCCTGAGTGTTAATCCTCCCAAACACCCCTATTTGGGTAAATTTTGGGGTTTACTTTCATCTAACCCAAGATACACACCTTACTAAAAAAAATATTTAGAAGTACCCACACTATTTTTAGGAACCCCAAATATTTATCCCCAAAGAATTCTAGCTTTTATTTTTTTTCCAAATTTCCGAATGCATTTCCGATTTGGTGGTTTCACCCCGGAACTGCCATCTTGTAAAAATCATAACAATTCGTAGAAAAATTAGAAAAATACACGGTCGGCTCCCATGCGACCGTATCGAAAAGATCTTCAACTTTCATGTTTTGACCGAGATCTGAATCTCATATATTCCTGTCCGAATTTATCCCACAAGCTATGAAGTTACAATTCATCGTCTTCTCCAAAATCCCAAACCTCCATTAATACACCTCTGAGGTTTTTATTTTCTCACCCATCATCATACAACCTCAATCAATCATAAATATACACATACAAAGGGTTCTAATCATCCTAGAACCCAGATCCAACAATTAATTTCAATTAATTCATAAATTTCTCAAATTTGATATTATTCGGGTTTTACTCGTTAATCTTTCGAAAAACCCATTTTGATTCACGAAAACTATCCCAAAAATCTTTATATTTTTACACACCAACTATAATATGAGAAATAAACACACTATGTTAATAAAGCAAGTAAACATTTTCCTCGTGGATTAAATCCGACGACCCCGAGTCGAATCCTGCGAATTTTGGCCGAAAAATCTCTTCTTCTCCCTTCTTCTCCTTCTTCTTCTTCTTCTTCTTCTTCTTCTTCCCTCCCTTCTCTCTTCTCTTTCTCTCTCTTAGATCTGATTTTGGGGAAAAAATGAGGGTTTTCTCTTATTAAACCCGAAATTGGGTGTATACCCAATTGTTAAATGACTCGTGTACTCATTTACGAGTCCCTACTTGTCCAAAAATGCCCGGAACCCAAATACTACCCCCGGGTACACTATTTTGACTATCTCGGCCATTCCGAACCCAATGGTGCAGTCGAAATCTCCATCCGAGTCACTAAAATAAAATTAACTATTTTGACCCAACACGTTCAATACGCATATTTTCCAATTTAAAATATTTCCTTTGTCGCTTTACCCAACTTGCGACATGTAATTAAAAATAATACACTCATATACTTAGTCTCATAAGAAAATATAATCCATGTAAATATTAATCTGACACTTACAAAGTAATATTTACTATTTACTTTATATTATGAATTTATTCAATTTCACTCATAAATTCCAAAATTACTATTCACAGAAATTCCTCATTTTACCAAATTACACCCACCTTTATAATTTAAATATCTTTAAAAGTACGGGGTATTACATACTTCCCCCTTTACAATAGAATTTCGTCCTCGAAATTCAGATATAGCCTGTACCACTACTCTAGGATCGGTATATACGTTACGTCCTAGCTTAACCAAATTTAGATATAGCCTAACACAATGGTCTCTCACTATATTCCACCCATCTCAAGGCATATGCTCATATATATAGTCTCATCATCTCTATATATTTACACTAATCTTGCATCCTTTTTGTTAAGACCACTTAGCACATAGTATTTATTATTAATACCATATCTACTAGTCTCACACAGTAGAATATATTCGCAAATTCATATATATACACATATAGTCACATCAGCCCTATATATATATATATATATATATTAATCTTGCACCCTCGGGTTAACACCCATTAGCGCACTTGATCAATAATGTTCTTGCACCCCCGGGTTATCACCCATTAGTGCTCTTAATAATAATATCACATAATAGGCATACACACATCCTATTAAGATTCATAGGAATATTCCCAACCTAATTATAAACTTCTCATATGTATTTGATTCTCATCGCTACGTATTATATAAATATTCAGATTACTATCTCTCTCGTAATCTACAAGGTACATTCCTTATACCGAGTAATTAAAGTATTAATTCTCATATACTCTTCCGGAATTTGGCACTACATACAATCCTTCTTTACTTGGAGTATGCTAGCCATAGAGTCACGCGCAAGCCACTCTTCAATACTCGTTTGAGTAAGACTCCGCTCTACTTTCTCACAATAAATTGGGTAACCTTTTCATTAAGAGGTACCTTTTTAAATGACTTTCCATAGCCTTTCAATCCCATCTCGGGTGTGTTAGCTCTCGTTGCACATAAATGTTTGCATTATCATCATTCTCACACAACATTCAATATGCTATACCGTTTAACCTTGTTTATAGACGCCCTTCAGGCATATATTATACATATTTATTTTCACGTCCTTCCATCTTGGACATTTTGGGGATTTACTAATCAGGTTACCCCATACCCCCTATCATCCGTGCATATATGCACCACCATTGCAAATGTTTTGATATATCACACTCACTCTAAATAATGGGCCTCATTTCATTGGCCTGGTACTAACACCTGGGGATCCCTTAACCCTAATAATTCAAAATTTAATCTTCCCGATACCTGGAAATTCAATCCTTCTTAAAATTATCCCATCGACCTTCTTATGGTTATCTCACAATAGTCTTCCTATATCAGTGCCTTATTGTCCTTACTTCGTGGTAGTCTTAAGATTAAGGTGTTTCTAATACACGTAATATGAGTACTATTCTAATTATTTCCCTAGTGCCCAAGACCTCTCTCGACTTTAGATATTTATTCGGTTTCGTGCGTGGGACGTCTCGCAAAGAGAAATCCAAACAAATAACCCTCCCGTTACACTACTCACTCGCATCGTCGGTCATCGAGATATAACGGTCCAAGGGACACCAACGGGATGTTCTAAATCTTACCTCGTTAACCTACTAACGTACTTCTACCACCATATCCTTCCATCTTAATGAAATGGAAAATCTAGCTAATCGGGCACCTACTTTCTGCAAAAGTGCTACGAACATTATACCCAAAACGTATTTCCTCTTAATTTGCCTTCTTTTCAAAGCCTGGCTACAAGTATCAAATCGATTTCTTTTGCCATACCTCACCCACATACTTGCGGTGAGAGAATAATTTCAGTGCTTCTCCGTAGCACTTATATCACTATATAATTATACAGTCATCAAATGACTCTCACTCTATAGTGTTTCCTCTACACTAGGTGACTTATCGTCAAAACTAAAATCCAATATTATAACATCTCTCCACTCCCGACGTCGTTAAGGTTCATGTGTGGAGCGTCTCACAAGCGAAATCCAAACAAGGAACCCCTCCTATACACTATTACTTAACTTTGTCGGTCGTGGAGGTCCGCTAGTTCAAATATTCCACTCGGATAATCTCATCTCTTCTATCGATAAAAATTTGGTCAGAACTCTTAATTCTTTCCAGGAGCCACACCACCAAGCTCTTGTACTAATACTAAGTCCTTAGCGCAAATAACAATGAGCTTAAACTCAAAGCTCAACAATAAATCATCCATACCTTAAATTATATCTATAAGGTCCTCATGAACTAAAATCGTGGTAATGAAACACTTCCTCATCAAAATTCCATCTAAGCATTTGATAAAGGCAGCTCATCCAGAATTTATCTTGCATTCCATTCTTTAATATATCCGTATATATATATATTTCACATCTTATATAAATATATATACATTATACTATCCACATCAAGTATATCCATACTTATATATCACACACTATATAAGTATAATAACCATCCCTCAGAGCTATAACTCAATGGATGCAGTCTCTCAATGCTATCATCTTTCAGGGAATTACTCACACATCATCCTGGGTACCAGTGGTCGGACTATCACACCGACTTGGTAAAAACCAAATCACAACGAATGGGAAGTGATCATAGTTCCTCCCTGGACATGAGAACGAAACATACCCACTACGTCTCATTCCTAATAAAACTCACACAATATAAAATGGACATTATGACCTGGGGCTATACGCTCCCTTTTAAGCCAGGGGCCTCACCCACATCGCGTAACTTCCCATGATAGCACTAGAGGGGGTATGCTTCACATAAATATACCATTCACACACATATATATTCATAATATTATCACATATATACTGTCCCTATACCCGTATATATATCATTAAATTCGACTATCCATGCCCATCTCTCCTAGCATTAGCCTGTAATACTGAATATACATATTCGATTTAATTCCATAAGTATTCACTTTATTATTCCAATTCCATAAGTATTCACTTACTTATAATATAAATAAATATTAATATTATTACAACTAGCTCGTATCCCAATTACATCCGAAATTCCAATTCGAAGCTCAAAAGTCTTTATCCCATTAGACTCTTAAAAATCACAAAGTCTCACAACTTTAAGTTTTTCATTGCAGATTTAAAACCTTGCACTGAAAATAACTATAACTCACTCTACATAAGTCCAATTACTAGTGAGTCTATCATTCCATTGGAGAAACCTCTTTCTCCATTGTACCTACCTTACGTCGGTACTATGTTCACATAATCATGTCACTCTTTATTCACCGTCGGTCTCAGACAGATTCTTATGTGAATAACCTAGAAACTGCATTCACTTTATTATTTCTAAATCAGAGGCATTTATAGTTTAAAACCATCTTTAAGATTCATTTACGAGCAAAACACCCTGCTCCCTTAAATGTGGTGTTCCCACCATTTCAACATTGCTCCATTGAGTGAGAAAAAAAATTTCCTCAAATTTTCACATATGGGTATTTCCATACCCAACTCTAAGCCAAATCTTCCAAGCCTTCAACTTTCTAGAAGTGAAATTACATTATTTCCACCTAGCTCAACTTCAATGCACGGTCCTCATCAAAGACCTCTTAAGCTTTTTCCCCATTTAACTTCACTGGGCAATTCAAGTTTAGCACCATTCTCTACTATAGAGGTTCATAGATAATTATAATTACTATTATATAGTAGTCATTGAAACAATCCAAGACAATGTCGCAAGGAAGATTTGACCTTTACCACGGTCCTCATTTCCAACACCAACTTATAGCTCTAACTAAGCCCCGCCTCCTACTGCCCTCACAATGGACTTCCATGGTCGCCCTTCATCGATCAATACACGAATCTCAAACGAGCATGCAAAAGATTTACTATAATCTTACATAATGGCAGGAGAAAGAAATCTCACAAGAGGATATCAATAATCCTAATCATAAGGCTCTATATCAAATCAAAGCAACGCTGAAAGCGTAGTACGTCCGCACAGATTCCTAAGGACACTAGAACCTAATGCTCTGATACCACCTGTGACACCCGCCTAATAAAATACTGGGCGTTCACTTCTATATCAAATTAAAACAGGAGTCTCATATGGTTCATTCTTAGCACCACTTTTGAAAACCAATTTAATTACTAATATCCTATTAGGCCGGCATCAAAATTTTAAATTGATAAATCTTTTTAACTAAACCATTCAAGTAAAATAATTACAACAGTTTATATGTAGCAACTAAAATGAAATGAAATAAAATAACCGAACACTCGGTACAATAATACAACCAAATCGAATGCCGCACTAAAAGACGATAAAATAACAAATGAGTACAGTGGGGCCATAAGCCCAAATGTTTCTACAATACCTCCTATCTAGATCTCAATAATAGAAGCGTTTAATATAAACCTGCTTGCATCCACAGCTGTTGCAGCAAACGTCTGACTCGAAATAATTATCATCCAGGCGTCCCTGTGTCTGGAAACCTATATATATATATATATATATAGGGGAAAATAGAGAAAAGGGTCAGAGCCCGAGTTTTGAAAACATTTTAGCAAGTGCATTAAAATCCATATTTTAAAAAATATGTTATTTCTCATATTTAAACTGGTATCGCTCTCACATGAGATACACCTCACCCCTCTTCTAACAGTGCACAACTACCGCATACCTTTTTAAACAACCTAGTTAAGCTACCCTACCTAACTTATATAATTACCCACCTTCTAATAATCCTCATCAATTCGAGTACTAAGGACTAAACTTCTCCCCATTCCCAACATTACGTTACGTTCGTGATTGGGATGTCTTGAGAAGCGAAATCCGAACAAGGAACCCCCCCGATACACTACTACGTGACAATTTTGATCATTGGGATCCATTAGGCCTTTAGTACATACCGTATTTATACCATCCTGTATTTATTAATAGTTCTCATTAGAACCTAAGATTCATATTCATATAAATTCGGATATGCATTTACCGGTAGTAATATCACACTTTATTCATTCTTTTCACTTTATACAAGGTTAGGTTATATGATATCTCATCTCATATATATAAACAATATACTATACGCAACAAGTATATTAATCATCCACCGAATTAAAATATAAGTGGCTTAGTCATTCTCATTTACTAAGCATCCGTGGATTATCTCAAGTACACATATATGTTAATCACAATACATATATACATATATAGCACCCCTAGGCTGAGCTGCAGTGCACTCATACTCTACTACCTAATCCAAGTACATCTCATACAAAAAGTATTACCCGTTCCACATCATTCAGGAACTGTAACAATACAAATCACACGTATTGGAGGCGAACATAGTTCATGTACCTACGGGTCACGCACATACCTATGCTCCCATAAGCAGCAGACTTATCAACTCACAAATAAGCCTTTCACAGCCCTATGTTCTTGAAGTACCAAATCTAAAATCCCCCCGAAGGCAACACAGGATAAGATTGCTCTCACACGAACGCCAACCTCCCGTGATAGTAAGTATGGTACGTATGTCATACACATAATAAACAATCATATATGTACACATTCCACCTATATAAATATATCATCAATTTGGTATTCACACAACCATATTATAATTATAGGTATTTCTCTCACCTATACATAATTCTCGATAGGTAATTATTTAACCCACGTATATAATAACATTCGAGCATACGCACAACCCGTATAATAAATTTCCTCCGTAGTATATTTATCTCTCGAATATCCTACGCATTTATCAATTTTGACTAATCCTCAATATATTATTTCCGAGCTTTTCTCACCGCACGATGACAATACCAACAACACCGATATATTTATTCGTCCCATAATTAACGATAGGCATTCCTCTCACCTATAATAATTGTCATAAATAGACGTATCGGATGACTGTTCAATTCTCTTTAGCCCGTATCCTAAATTTCATCCTAGTTACCTCATAGGATTTTACTCAACCAAAATTGGCATATAAGTGTGTTTTCTACGTGCACAATTACTTATATAAAATTTTACCCACCGAAACATCACCCCGAGTGTTAATCCTCCCAAACACCCCTATTTGGGTAAATTTTGGGGTTTACTTTCATCTAACCCAAGATACACACCTTACTAAAAAAAATATTTATAAGTACCCACACTATTTTTAGGAACCCCAAATATTTATCTCCAAAGAATTCTATCCTTGATTTTTTTTTCAAATTTCCGAGTGCATTTCCGAGTTGGTGGTTTCACCCTGCAACTGCCATCTTGTAAAAATCATAACAATTCAGAGAAAAATCAGAAAAATAAATGGTCGGTGCCCACGGGACCGTATCGAAAATATATACAACTTTCATGTTTTGACCGAGAGCTGAATGTGCCATCTTCCTATCCGAATTTATCCCGCAAGCTACAAAGTTACTATTCATCATCTTCTCCAAAATCCCAAACCTCCATTAATACAGCTTCGAGGTTTTTATTTTATCACCCATCATCATACAACCTCAATCAATCATAAATAAACACATACAAAAGGTTCTAATCATCGCATAACCCAGATCCAACAATTAATTTAAGTTAATTCCTAATTTTCTTAAATTTGATATTATTCGGGTTTTACTCGTTAATCTTCCGAAAAACCCATTTTGATTCACGAAAACTCATCCCAAAAATCTTTATATTTTTACACACCAACTATAATATAAGAAATAAACACACTAAGTTAATAAAGCAGGTAAACACTTGCCTCGTGGATTAAATTCGACGACCCCGAGTCGAATCCCGCGAATTTTGACAGAAAAATCTCTTCTTCTCCTTTCTTCTTCTTCTTCTTTCTTCTTCTTCTTCTTCTTCTTCTTCTTCTTCTTCTTCTTCTTCTTCTCTCCCTTCTCTCTTCTCTTTCTCTCTCTTAGATCTGATTTTTGGACAAAAATGAGGGTTTTCTCTTATTAAACCCGAAATTGGGTGTATACCCAATTGTTAAATGACTCGTGTACTCATTTACGAGTCCCTAATAATCCAAAAATGCCCGGAGCCCAAATACTACCCCCGGGTACTCTATTTCGACTATCTCGGCCATTCTGAACCCAATGATGCAGTCGAAATATCCATCCCAGTCACTTAACTAAAATTCACTATTTTGACCCAACACGTTCAATACGCGTATTTCCAATTTAAAATATTTCCTTTGTCGCTTTACCCAACTTGCGACATGCAATTAAAAATAATCCACTCATATACTTAGTTTCGTAAGAAAATATAATCCATGTAAATATTAATCTGACACTTGCAAACTAATATTTACTATTTACTTTATATTATGAATTTATTCAATTTCACTCATAAATTCCAAAATTACTATTCACAAAAATTCCTCAATTTACAAAATTACACCCACCTTTATAATTTAAATATCTTTAAAAGTATGGGGTATTACATATAATCCCACATTTAGTTTAAAATAAAATCACTAGACATAGTCAGTAACTCCCTCTAAGAAGTTATAACCCGAACCTAGTTTCACCCAAGGGATGTTCATCCCACTCATACACCATAATTACTCAAATCAATACCGGTCAAAAGCCCAATCTTAAAATTTTACAAATTCTTAATCAGCGAACCAATTCTACACCCTGGTTTAGCAAAAAATTTAGAAATCCCCAATATAACCCTTTTATATCAACAAGTTTCCCTATTTAACTACCCTAAATATCAATCTCCATCAATTCAAATCATAAGAATATATCTATATTCTATTTGTACATGAACATTATAAGAATATATTTATATTCTATATGTACATGAACATTATAGACTAACAAATACTAGCTCTCGGCCTCGAAACCAAAATTTCCAACCAATTACAGAAAAGTCTAACTAGTCCATATCTGATACCATCAGTCGATTGGTGGCCTGGAACCGATCGATCGGTCAACACTGATCCTTTAAAATTTCTATTTGTTATGGGAATCATAATCTTCAATGTCCATTTTCTCTCAATCTCCTTTAATGAACCCAAAACTTCATCCAAGTACCCAACAAATATTTAAATTATAACAAAACATCATGAACATAACTGGAACCTATTTCTATCATCAAGATGCAAACATAAAACAAAATTTAAAGTAAAACCCCATTTCTATTCAAGAACCCTGGATCTATACAATTCTAAAAATTTTCATGGATTGATTCAGTTAAACGTAGGGTTTTATTATGATTATCAATATAAAATGTATTCAAATCATTATCTACTAGCTTTAATCCAAGTTCTAGAATAAATCAATCACTATAAAAGGGGAAATCAACCTAATTAACATCTACATTTGGTTAATTAATTAATTAAGTATTAAAAATTAGATTTTCAAAATAATTTGATTTAGATTTCAAATGAACAGATAGAATATTAACACATATACAATCATAATCATATTATATATAAACACTCCTTATGAATTGATTGGAAAATCAATCCCCAAATCCTGCAGATCCTCTTTTCCTCTTGGTCTTTTCACTCTCTAGACCATCCAGTGCTTTCCAATGGTGTCTTGTGATAAATAGATCACTAATAGCCCATTAAACCCCTTTAATCTCGTAATTGGGTTTGGGCCCTAAATGGACCTCACTTAAAAGGGTCCAAAAATAACTCCAACTGACTTAAAACCTTGTCCGAGCCTTATACTAACCCAATAGGCCTTTAAACCATCATTTGAAACTAAAAACGAACATTAGACATGTCCTAAAAGATAATTACCTAATATACCAAAAAAAATAACTAACAACTTAGTTATTTAATAATTACCCACTATGAGTTCAAATATTAATTAATTTATTTAATTAATCACCACATCTTAAATCCGATTTCAAATCCAATTTAAATAACACATAAAAATATAAACAATGACATCTCTAGTCACAGCAAACACACGTAATTATTTTTTATTCAATTTTAGTAATTCACAGAAAATATGGGGTATTACGTTCCACCCCCCTTGAACAGGGCATTTTTGTCCTCGAAATTCGAATTAATTACATTCCTAGTAAAAAATGTATGAATATCTCAATCGAAATGTTCTCCCACAACTATAAATAAATGTATCCAATGTAACGTAATATACACCTAGGTCTCTCTCATCACAAATCGCATTCAGTTTTACTCCTAACCAATATAATCTAATCATTAAAACACCAACATTTCAATTAAGGACTTCCTCAGTCATGTCCCCGTAGAAATGTATCATGCATACTGACGATGATAAGTGAGATCAAATGACACCGACTTCTCCATACCTAAACTTTGTAAAAGGAACTTCTCATCTGGTTGCCCACCCCGTTTATGAACTCGAACTCCACAATTCGCATGTCGGAGGTCACTAAGAACACCGGAGGTCACTAAGAACACATGACATGCCTACTGAACCTATGAATCAAGCCTCTAGGCGTCCTCTACTTCCCTTGACTATTCCAATAAAACTTTCCACTATCAATTATGAACACATTATCCTCTAAGGTGTCCTAACCTTAACCCAAGGTGAATCGGTTACCAAACTAGTAAGTATAACCACCTTAGTCAATCTAACTCTCATAACCCCAAATGGTCCCTTGTCCTTGCTGGGATGTAAATGGAAATGCCAAATGTGTGCCTTGGTTCAAACCACCTCTTGTAGTGTGGGGAAACCCTAAAAAAATATTCCTTCAAAATGTACTCATCTCCTGTCATTAAACGAAGAAGAGACCTATTTTCGATGCTAGTTTCATACACACTATCGGTAAACTTCAACGATGGGGCATAAACCACCCTTA
Source organism: Sambucus nigra (assembly GCA_949130495.1). Lineage (NCBI taxonomy): Eukaryota > Viridiplantae > Streptophyta > Magnoliopsida > Dipsacales > Adoxaceae > Sambucus > Sambucus nigra. The sequence goes on along the minus strand of OX422219.1, from coordinate 449,960,171 downwards.
ATATTTGGGTGTAGCAGACACAACTACTACACCACTCCATCTTCAACAAGATATCCTTGCCCATCACAACGAACTTCCTCTTTATGCGGTCAAAACTCAAAAATTACTCGCTAGATTCCATGTTCTGGTAAAAGATGCTTTTGAGATAATCTCTTAGCATTATGTTCCACTAATGATAACTGGAATCACATTTCAACCATTAGGAGGAAACACTCTCTTCTACTATTTCAATAGGTCGTTAATACATAACAACAACACTCGTCCCATATCCTGACCTTATCCTGCGCTTGGTGGATCACACATCCACTTTGTGAACCATACTTATTTTAAAAGCTTCTATATGGTAATTCCGTCCCCGAAAACTCAAGTTAATTAAAAATTATGGTGTCTTCTCCCATAACACCTCTACCATCCATGATGAAGTTAGTCCTATTAAGTGGCCTCGCGGCGGATCCAATCCTAATTCCAATTTCTAAGGAATAATTAAACATTACATAAGTGATAAATCCACACCCCAAACAACTAAAGACTAGGAGAACTTCAGACTATCAGTGACACCTCTACGCAATCAAAATATCCTCTAGTGTACTGACATCAATTCATTGATAAGTGTACGAGACCTTCTCCCGAGCCTAATAACTATTATCTAAAGCAAAAAACGGTGTAAAATGGCATATGAAAGCCTAACCTTAATTATATGTATAAACTTAAAACATAGCTATGCCTACAAGAACACTAATTACACGATGATATCTCATATAAAAGTCAATATAGTGGCTGAAACCAAGATAAGCAAATAAACTTTCTCGTCTCTATAATCATAACGCAAGGTATCACCCTCCTAGATAGGGGTAACCACATATACATAAAGCTTCCAGAAAATATATAAACCTCATAATCGTAACAAACACACTCTAGTTAAGAAATATTGAAATTCCTCGATGTCTAAGCTAAACTCATGCATGCGATCCATATACATATCCATAACCATCCCTCGGAAGTACCTCAAAAAGATGGTTGTCACTAAGGCATCAAATAAATAGGTGCAATCACTCGACATGAGCCTAGCATCTTCCTCTATAGGAACTATCGAATTAGTGGCCACACAGGAGGCTTTGTTGACCTTACTTTTTTGGTCGATTCTATAAAAGAATTGCCTTATTCTACCTGCTCTTATAGCTCGTGGCTCCTATAACCATAATTCCCTTGCTCTTACTAGCTAAAATAGATCACAACATCTACTCTTGGAAACCTCTGGGGTTAGCTTCCCCTATACGGTTCCTTATGCTGGTGAGGGCCCCTACTCGGATCCATACTACAATATCTCTATCCATTGGGCCTAATTTGTCCTCATTCCTCCTAACCTTAGGGAATCTATCCTTATAATAGTAATGATGATCCTACTAATGTAGGGGGGATCTTCAACCACTTAAGCGCAAGTGGTGAAAAATGGGTTACTAGTAACACCTATCAAACCTTCACACAACATTTTTGCCTGTGCCAAAAAGTTTATCCCACACTGTAACTAATTACACGAACATCACGTGTTCACTACCATACCAATCTCCCCCAATATAGAGAGAAAGTTAGTTAAACTCCTCCCCATACTATCCACCACATTGTCACAAAACTGAGGTCTTCGAAAACATACTTCTAATGTTGTTACAGATGGTTAATGAAAACATCCCCCTCTAACCATATGCTAAGAACTTACAAACGGTCTCACGTCTAAATCCCTTAAATCTCGATCGAGGTCGACCTCATCCATGGGACGTCTCACAAGAGAAATCCAAATACAGAACCCTCCTGATACACTTCGTTTATCTGAGTTGTTCGTTAAGAAATAATGGCACGAAGCCCCCTAAAGGGTCATCGATATATAGAGTACAAACCCTAAAGAGTACATCTTTAATGTGGTAACGGAATGTAACACGAAAATGCAACAAACACACTCAAAATCCCTAGGGAACTAGAACCTTGAATGTACTGACACCAAATGTGACACCTTATAAAATTCATATATAGTTTGATGAAGTATACTATAAAATCACTGGAATAAAAAATTTTTGGTAACATTCTCAACATAAGAATTAAACAAACCCGAATGAATAATGATAAGATAATAAAATACTAAATCAATCATAAAACCAACTTTGATACCAATCACTGCCAAAAAAACATAATCCATCTCTAAATATAATATATATAACATATAAAAAGTGTAACTCTTTAAATTAATATACATATACAACATGACTGAAAATAAAAGAGTACAATAATAGAATGAGATACACTTGCTTGTATCCTACCATCCCATGAGTAAGAAATGGGACGTCACTAGTGATGATCCTCCAATGAACTCGCTTCCATAAAAACTACCGCAACAAGAACATGTAAAAATAATTTTTTAAAAGAAAACATAAATAACAAGACAATGTAGAATAGGATTATAACTGAACATGGGACATATTATAACTTCACATCTTCCTCTTGTGTTTTTATTATATTTTAAGTTATTAGCTACCCAATCCATCAACCTAAAATAACTCGCGATTCTAAATCCTAAACCCATATATAGCCCACACGATTAAAGTACTACAACATCATTCTTTAATCTCTACTGTTAACTATAGTAGGTTAATATCTTTCAATAAGAATCACATAGTGTACTATGGTCTCAAATCCTAAGGCACTTCTCACAAAATAATCACGATACCAATAATAGGCATATAACTCAAGTCTATACACATTTGACTATCTCATGCCAATAATAAAATATATTCACGTCTCTAGTATGGGTAATACACAAATATGAAACATAAAATATATTCACGTCTCTAGTATATGTAATACATGAATACGAAACATAAGTACATCGGTAGACATCCCTAGAGTATAAGTCATATGCATCTCTATTATAGCACATAAATCGGTACAACTAACTCTAGTACCTCTATACAATAATCACATATGGTAGGAAAAGGACTCTATAACGTCTAAGATCCATAACAAGATTCAACCACCGACATGTATAACTAAATAGGGTATTCTCACATGATCACATAATGAATTACAATCCCTATTACCTTCGAGGGTCACTGACCTATACTAGGTATAGTCTCAGTCTGTCCCAACCATAAGACCTCATTACGATCGAAGAATAAATCACTACGTCTACCCATCATCCATATGGACCACCATACTATGAAATCTCTTCGTGAACCTTCTCAGTACATAGATACCTATACGTAGCACCTTAGGATAAAATGGCCATTGCAAACTTATCTACTCACCAAGGCTCCATCGCGGTCAACATCGTACATGCCTCATAGTGGAATCCCTCCTAGTACGTCACCATGAGTATTGATAATGCTTGGCTCAAGCCCAACCTAAATTTAATTCGGGCTTAATGTCATGGCTCAAACTCGGCACAAATCAAACCAATTAAATATCTACCCAAACTAAGTGGGCCGAGAAAGCGATCGTCAGGCTTACTCGACCCAATTGACAGGCCTACATATAAACAGACTAAACCGACACTACTGGATTACATGTATAACCCTTACTAACGAGAAAAATAAACATAACGTAAACAATCCTCACTAATGGGTTAAGATAAATTACATACACATTTTGACCCACGCTACCAAGTCACACTAAGAATCTCCATTTATAAAAAGAGTTTAACACATCTATAACCTTATACTCATTCCAAGATACATTAGCCCTAACACTCTGGGTTCCCAAATCTAGGTATAGTCTCACTCTACCATAAGCTAAAACACGCACATCAGCTCTATTAAATCTCAATTATCCTTAGTCCATTCTCCTAACGTATCATGTCTAGGTATAATCCCACATCTAGCTTAAAATAAAATCACTAGTCATAGTAATTGCATCCCTCTAGGAAGTTATAACCCAAACCTAGTCTCACCTAGGGGATGTTCGCAACATTCATACACAAAAATTACTCCAATCAATCCCGTCGAATAATCCCAATCCTCATATTACATAAATTCCTAATCAACGAACGAATTTTACACTGGGGTTTACCATCAAATTCTAAATCCCCAATTTAAGCCCTTTAAATCAACGACTTTCACTATTATTCAACTACCCTAAATATCAATCTCTGACAATTCAACTCATAAGAATATATTTATATTCCATAGAACACCATAGGCTAACAAAACGTAGCTCTAGGCCTATAAACCAAAATTCCCAACCAATTGCAGAAAAGCCTAAGTAGGCCATATTTGATACCGATCAATTAGTGGCCTGGTATTGATTGATCGATCAACACATATCCTCCAAAATTCCTCTTTGTTAGTGGATTCACCATCTTTAACCCCCATTTTTCTCTCTCTAACCTCCATTAATGAACCTGCAAATTTCGTCTAAACACCCATTCGACATTCAAATGATGAAAAACCCATCATTAACACAATTGGGACCTATTTTTACCATAAAATCTCAATTCTACCACAAGATTTAAAGTAAAACCTCATTTCTATTCAAGAACCATAGCTCTATCCAATTTTTCAAATTTTCATGGATTGATTCAATTAAACGTGTAGTTTATACGGTTATCAACATAAAATAGATTCAAATAATTATCTATTAGTTTTAACCCATGTTAATGAATAAATTAATCATTATAAAGGGAAAATTAACCTGAATAACATCTAGATTGGGTTAATTATAAAAACATTAATTCATTATCAAAAATAAGATTTATAATATAATTTAATTTATATTTAAAATGAATATACACAATATTGAAACATATACGATCATAATCATATTATATATGAACTTGCCTTATGGATTGATTAGGAAATCAATCCTCGAAATCATCCTTTCCTCTTGGTGCTTTCTCTTTATAGTCCCTCTAGCGCTTCCTCATGGTGCTTTGTGATAAATAAGATCCCTAATAGCCTATCAAACCCCTTTAATCCAAAAATTGTGCTTGGCCCCAAATAAGCCTCACCTAAAAGGGCCTAAAAATAACTGCAAATTACTTAAATCCTTGCTCGAGGCTTATACAAACCTAATAGGCCTTTAAACCATCATTTTAAAATAAAAATGAACATTCTACATGTCACAAAATCAAATTACCAAATATACCCAAAGAAAATAATTGGTTTTCTAAAAGGCACGCCTAGGCTTGAGTCTTGGGAGAAATGCTCAACTTAAAGCCTTTTACACCTCATTCTTGGTAAAAGCCTTAAGGCGCACCTTTTTAAAAAAAATGCTTTAGTGAAACGATATCTCATTTTAAAGACTTTTTTACAAATCAAACCAATATCTTATCCAAAAGAATCAAATAGTATTTTAATTTGCCTATATTCACACATATTTTTATGGTATGTACAATTTTAATATTTTTAATAGCCTTGTTATGGTTAAAAATATATTAAAAAATGCCTAAAAGCCATTTCACGCCTTTTTACACCTAAGGCTCGCCTAGGCTTCTAAGGCTTAAGGCTTCGCTTCCATGTCTCTGTCACTCCCCACTTTTTTTAGAACCTTGAAAATAACTAACAACTCAGTTATTAAGTAATTACCCGGTACAAGTTCAAATATTAATTAATTTAATTAATTAGTCACCGTGTCTTAAATCTGATTTCAAAACCAATTTAAATAACAAATAAATATATAAATAGTGACATCTCCAGTCACAACAAGCACACATAATTAATATTTGTTCAATTTAATAATTCACATAAAATACGGGATATTACATAAAGTTGGTGATATTATGTGGAAGAATTAGTGCTGTTATCAATACTCACATACATAAGAAAATTCATTGTGTAAATTTCAAGATGACATGTATGCATTTTTTGGCGAAGGAAAATGCATCTCTCGTTAATAATTATCAAGAAATACAACTTTCATGACACAATAGGTCATACATAGATATAACACAAAATCCCTAAGCATTGAGGTAAATCTAAAGTTGAAAAAAGATAGCACCAAAAAAAAAACTTCTCGACCCAAAAATATGTCACAACGATCAAATATCTAGTAAAACGGACGTTCCACTTACTTATAAAATGACGAATATGGCAAATGCACTATACATTTGGGAGAAAAAGACTATCGATATTAAAACCTTTTGAAAAGATAGGTTCATTATAAATATGTTCCACCGAGGTTATTCTCCGATATATGAGGAAAACCAATAGAGAATGAGAAGACATCCACGCTTAGATCTGAAAATATCCATAGATCGATAACTTGATCCTGACCCAATCTGAATAGAGGCAGCACCAATAATTACAACATCGGTAGCACCAGCGTCAAAGGGAAAAAGATACAGCACAAAGACTCAAAGAAGAACAAAAATCACTCTAAGGGAAAAACTCTCCCACAAACAACACTACTAAAAGGAAGGACAAAAATCTCATAAAATAGAGACAAAAAACTCTCACTAAGGAGAGACCATTTTACATTTACCTAAATTAAATCTAAATTATTGCAAAGAAAATGGATAAAAGAGAGGATCCCCCCCACCCCACCAAAACATGATGAAATTGAAGGTAATGGAATTTAAGATTACTTGTTGTAGAAGGGTGTCTACCTAAAAAAAATACTTTTTTTGGAGATATCGAGAGGACCCCACCTAGGTCACTGCAGAAGTCCAAGTTGAGAAGGTCCATCGCAAGGGTAAAAAATGACATTCGAGAAGTGCCCCGTAAGGGCCACTGCAGAAATAACATTTGAGAAGTGCCTCACAAGGGCCACTGTAGAAGTCCAAGTTGAGAAGGGCCACTGCATAAGTCCAAGTTGAGAAGGGCCATTGCAAGGGTCACTGCAGAAATGACATTCGAGAAGCCATCGCAAGGGTCACTGCAGAAATGACATTTGAGAAGTGCCCGACAAGGGACACTACAGAAGTCCAAGTTGAGAAGGGCCACCGCAAGGGTCACTACAGAAATGAAATTTGAAGAAGTGCCCTTCAAGGGCCATTATAGAAGTCCAAGATTGATAAGGGTCACCGCAAGGGTGACTGCATAAATGACATTCGAGAAGTTCCCCGCAAGGGCCACTGCAGAAGTCCAAGTTAAAAAGGGCCACCGCAAGGGTCACTGCAGAAATGATATTTGAAGAAGTCCCCACAAGTTCCATTGCAGAAGTCTAAATTGAGAATGACCACTGCAAGGGTCCCTGCAGAAACTCAAGTTGAGAAGAGTAATCGCAAGGGTCCGTGCAGAAGCCCAAGTTGAGAGGGACTCTGCAAGGGTCCCGCAGATTTGACATTTGAGAAGGAACCCCCTAAGACTTCTTCAATAGTAAAAATGATGTTTGAGAGGGAACCCCCCACTAGGGTTCCTCAACAGCGGAAACTTACATGGGAGGAGGGACCCGCAAGGTCCTTCCCCCCCAGCTCCTAGAAAATCAAGTTAGGATGATGTGGTGTCTACCATAAGAAACCACTCATCATGAAAAAGAATATAAGTACTAACACTTATTTTCTTATACAGGTTGCCTAGTTGAGCAAGTAGGGCTCAAGTAGGCCAGTTGGGATCTCCAGGGAGTTTTGGCTTTGCGGTTGAGGGACAAGGTATGTTGAGAAATCTCAACCACTTAGCACTATAGGATTGAGATAATACTAGTAGGAAGACCCAGAAGTCACTCAAGACTACACACACTTCACACTTTGTCACAGGTGAATTGAGCATCCAAAGAGCTAGCTCCTCACAAGGAATAAACTCTTTATAAAAAATGACTTTTTCAGAAGAGGGGCTCCTCGAGGACCCTCTCAAGAAAAAATAATGATTTTAGAAGAGAGGGGTACTTAAGGCCTCCTCTCTCAAGATTTGCAAATATTGCACCACAAGTTATCGTTTCAAAAGATATTTACCAAATCAGATGTCTTATCTTCATTGGAAGATATATGTTCTTTTTGACTTTGGTTGGCGCTAGGTGGCGCCTGCAGGAGGGGACGTGCAGGGTTGACTACAGGTAGAGACAAATGGTACATTTAAGACATTGTCCCCCACCAACCCTCTCAATTTTGGTGCCTAAAAGTGCCAACTCAGCCCTAACGCCCAAGTATAAATAGACCTCCGGGAAAGGTCAATAGATATAATTGAAATTTACACTGCTACTCTGCCAAAATCATACCAGACCTACCTAGTATTCTCTCCCTGCTCATTCTCTTAGTTCTAAGTGCCTTGTTATTTCACTCCCCACTGACAACCATCATTCTCAGGTGTTTCCCTTGAGAAAATTACTATTTTCGCTGTGAAATTTCATCTTCTTGTTAGGAGTGAGTTGAAGCTTGAGTTCCATTGTTACAAAAAGGAGAAGATTTCTTGAGAAGTTTCACTAGAAGACCTTGAAGATCTTGCAGGCAGTGTCCATTGGAGTGGGTCACGCCTCACCCTTTCTAGATATTCATAGACTCCAGTCTCACTACCCTCCTACATTTGGCGACTCCGCTGGGGAGGTATTCTTGCTTTAATGGGCAAAGAAGGTTTCAATGTCTCTAAGCAGTTAGTTTTTTAGGACACTCCATCTGGTAATGGAGCTCACAGTGACCAAACTACCTAGGAAGAAGTGGTGGTGATCGGAGCCAAGGTGCCTGCACCTTAAGGAGGGCAGACCAGTTCGCCGGCAGTGGCTCCAATGGCATGTATGAATCTCATGGAAATGTTTTTTTGACTTCTTGAAGCAAAATAATGTGGACCTATCAAGTTTGGGTCAAGGTTGTGTGACCCCAGCTGCTGCCCCTTCTGGGGGTAGCCACCCTTGTTGCGATTCTGGCGGAGGTGATTCCATCCCTAAAAGTGGTGCCGGAGCAGGCAGTGGTGCAAGCAGGTTCGCTAGTTGCTAAAAGCATGTGTTTGGAGGAGTCACCCTTTAAGGATATTACCATGGAATAAGTGAGGAAGCTACTCTCCTCCTCCCAGAGGGAGGGTCCCCACCTATATGAGGAGTTACAAGACCCCTATCCGCAGGAAGTAAATGAGAAGCCATACCCTGAGGGGTATATCCCACCAAAATTTATTAAGTTCAGCGGCAAGGGTGAGAACCCTAGAGAGCACGTGAAGAGGTTTGTCGAGTACTTTGGAGTGCATGTTGGTGATAAGAACTTGAGGTTGAGGGAATTCTTTAAGACCCTCATTGGGAAGTCTTATACATGGTATTCCCACTTAGGACCTAATAGCATCCCTACTTGGGAGGAGATGCACAGGAAGTTCCTCCAGAAGTTCTTTGTAGAAGAGGATGGATTCACATTGAGGCACCTAGCACAAGAGGTCCAGAAGCCAGGAGAAGAGTTGATGCACCAAATCAAACAATTTCGCGAGAGAGCCTTAGATGTCCACAAGAATGTGGCGGAGGCCAGCTTGCTGCAGATATGTGTGGAAGGACTCTTAGAAGAGTAAAGGTTTCACTTGATCAACGAAACTAAAGACAGAACTTTTATAGAATTCACAAAGGCTGCTAGCAACATATCTATGATAATAAAACCAAGGGCCCCAGGTTGGAGGACGTAAGTTCCACTGACTTTCGAGAGGTTTCAAGTTTCGAGGAGGCAAACGGTTAACTATATGGATGGGAATCCTAAAGGAGAGAAGGGAGGTTATGGGGCTAAGAATTGAAGTCCCGACAACAAAAGAAAGTTTGGGGAAGATGCCCCACCGACACTACCTTGCACTATAGATGAGGCTATGGATTGTTACCGTACCTTAGTGCGAGAAGGGGTGTTAGAATCTCCTCACTTAAAAGGAGAAACCCCTACCGCAGCTGACAAGGCCAATCCAAAGTACTGTGAGTTTCACCAACGGGTGCAACACTCCACCAAAGATTGTTACTACTTGTGAAGGATCATTGGTGAGCAGGTGGCCAATGGTACCTTGCAGATACCCCATGTGGATGTTAATGAGAACCCACTTCTAGCAAATCACTTCGGTGCCGCCAACATGGTAGTTGCTTATGATAAAGAAGCTACCAAAGATATGATGGAGTGAGAGAGCGACGATCAGTTATGTGAGGAGTTGGAAAATCTATCACTGAGCAGACATGAGCTAGAAAGAAAGCAAGAGGAGTTGTTCTTCACTCCGGAACAAGAAAATAGAAGTTGGGAAGTTGAGGAAGTGTCCATCTCAGAGGGTGAAGTAAATGTCATTCTCGCTCTAGACAAAGGAGGGACCTCCGAGGCAGAGTATGTCTGCAGTGCCCAGATGTATGATGTATATCTAGATTATGAATATGAGGCCATAGTGAGGAGCCCCAAGTTCAAGTGGTTCTTCAACCAGATAGGGGTAAAGTACGACACAAGGGTTTCCATCATGAGGAAAGTCTTGGAGGAAGTGCAACAGCATAAAGATCCTTCGCTGGATTGGCAGGGGCCAATCGGAAGACTGATTAAGAAGTATAATTCTGAAGTGGTGTTTTCAGAAGCAGATAGGTTGGCACCTTACTTCCATAACCTCCCACTGTATGTTACAGCCACGATCAATGTAGTCTCATTTTCGAGGGCGATAATGGATAGGGGAGCTTCTATTAACATCATGCCCATCAGTACATTGTATGAAATAGGAATTGAACAGGGGAAGGTGGTGTCGGTACAGTTAGTAATTTCCAGATTTGATAATGCCAGAATGCAATCTATTGGATATGTGAATATGGGAATCAAGTTGTGAAACTTCACCTCCCATATTAAGTTCCATGTTATCAATGCTAACACTAGCTACCAATTACTCATTTGAAGGGTATGGATGCACACCCACGTCAAAGTGCCCTCCACCGACCATCAATGTGCAAAGGCAAACATTAGAGGTACAGAGAGAGTGATCAAGGCCATGTAGATACCCTTCGCCGTTGAGGAGGCCCACCCTATGGATGCTTCCTTCTACACTGAGTTAGATGAGGAAAGAAAAGTCTCTGTAAGAAAGCTAGAAGGGATCAAAGTAGCCAAAGGAGGTGTCCCACATAGGATGTTCGTTTATGATCCTCTAGGGGGAGGGTGATTCCCCACATGGAGAAGGGAAAGAGAAAAGTAGAGGAGGTGGATAAAACCACTACCCACGTTTTTTACCAAAATTTTGCATAAAACAAAGGCTACATCTATGAAAAAATAACACAGAACAAATCAATCTCTCTCATATTTTTCTGCAAAAATAATTTTGCCACTTTCTACTTTTTTTTTAAAATTTTTAGGAGTGCTGGAGTATCCTGAGAGTTCAAAGATTTACCACAAGGCTTGTGTGTAAATCAGATCGTTGAATCATGGGAGGTGTATGTTCACGAGGCTGACAGCTACAAATATCAGCGGGCAATTTCACCTTTAGGACTTTGTGTCCAACACAAACCTCGATCGATAAGTCCTAATAATTTTATCTATTTCGAATTTGGGATTTTTCGTTTATTATGCATATTTTATTTCTTACAATCTAAAGGTGAAATTCTGTTGTTATTCTATAACCTGCTATGGAAAATCCTAATGCAAAATACTCAGAAAAACCTGAATTATTTGATGGAAAGAATTTTAAGAGATGGCAAATGAAACTGCAATTTTACCTAACAACTCTTAAGGTCGTTGACGTTATTTCATCTGATAGACCTTCTATACCGGAAGAACTCGTTGGTTGGAAACAAAGGGACTATATGTGTAGGAATTATATTATGAACTGTCTTTGCCTTGAACTGTATGATGTTTATTGGCCATTTCCTACTGCTAAAGAATTATGGAACTTACTGGATAAAAAATATGCAACCGAAGATGCTGGGTCTAAAAAATTTATGGTTGGAAAATTTTTGGATTTTAAAATGGAAGATAATAAATATTTTGTGTCTCAACTGGAAGAACTACAAATTATTATTCATGAAGTTCTGGCCGAGGATTATAATATAAGTGAGGGATTTCTGGTGTCTGCTATAATTGAAAAACTGCCACCTTCTTGGAAAGATTCCAAAAACAGGTTAAAACATAAGAAAAAGGAGATGTCACTAGAAGATTTGATAGTTCGTTTAAGAATTGAGGAAGATAATAGAAATGCAGAACTTAGGGAGAAAAATTATGAATTCAGTTCTAAGACTAATTTGGTAGAGGGAAAATCAAATGGAAACCAAAAGCAGAACCAGTCCAAGCCTAACCATTCAAACCAGAAACATGGAAACCATAAACCAAATCAGAATTCGAGGTCCAACCATAAATTTAAATCTAACGATAAGAATAAAAATTCTAAACCTCAGTTTAAATCTAAACCTGCAGGTCAATGCTATGTGTGTGGAAAACCAGGTCATTACACTAAAGATTGCATGTTTAGGAAGAGTCAAGATGTAAAGCCTCAAGCAAATGTAATCGAGGAGGGTAACTTTTCTGCTGTTGTGACCGAGGCAAACATAGTGAGTAACATGACAGACTGGTGGCTTGATTCTGGCACCACCGAACATATTTGCGGCACGAGAAGTGCCTTCACTACCTTCACTGCTCTGGGTGAGGATGAACGTCTATACATAGAAAACTCCTCTTCATCAAGTTACTCCTCCTTATTCACCCCAATCTAATGGTGTAGCTGAAAGAAAAAATATAACTCTTAAGGATATGGTAAATTCTATGTTAAGCACTTCGAGATTACCTTATAATATGTGGGGTGAGGCACTTCTTACAACTTGTTGTATTCTTAATAAAATACCTTTTAAGAATAATGATAAAACTCCTTATGAAATGTGGAAAAATAGAAAACCTTCTTATAAACACCTTAAAGTGTAGGGGAGTCTTCCTAAGGTTTCAATACCAGTACCTAAGAGAACTAAACTTGGCCCAAAGACTGTTGATTGTGTTTTTATAGGGTATGCTAAAAACAGTAATGCTTATAGGTTTCTTGTAATTGATTATAAAAATCAATATAACGATAAAAACACTATTTTTGAGTCAATAGATGCTGAATTTTATGAACACACGTTTTCTTTTAAAGTGAGAAGTGAGGGAACTAGTAGTTCTGTTCCAATGGGTCCTAGTGTTAGAAATGAATCTCAAAATTCAGAAGATATTGAAATTAGGAAAAGTAGAAGACCTAGGATAGCTAGTTCTTTTGGTCCTGAATTTTTAACGTACTTAATGGAAAATGAAACCATCAATTTTAGTGAGGTAATGTCCTCACCCGATTCTATTTTTTGGAAAGAAGATATTAATAGTGAATATGATTCTATTATTTCTAACAACATGTGGGAGTCAGTTGACTTTCCTAAAGAATGTAAAACTATTGGATGCAAATGGATTTTTAAAAGGAAATTAAAAGCTGATGGTTCTACTGATAAATTTAAGGCAAGATTGGTACCTAAAGCCTATAGGCAAAAGGAAGGAATTGATTTCTTTGACATTTACTATCCTGTTACTAGAATTACATCTATTAGGCTATTAATTGCTATTGCTTCATTACATAATCTGATAATTCATCAAATGGATGTTAACACTGCTTTTTTGAATGGAGATCTTGAAGAAGAAATTTATATAGATCAACCCGAGGAGTTTATAGTCCAAGGCCTAGATAAAAAAGTGTGTAGACTTAAAAAATATTTATATGGACTAAAACAAGATCCTAAACAATGGCATGAAAAATTTGATTAAGTAATGATCTCTAATGGTTTTAACATTAGTGAAGCGGATAAATGTATTTATAGCAAATTTAAGGACAATTCTGGTGTGATTATTTGCTTATATGTGGATGATATGCTTATTTTTGTAACTGATACGGATGTAGTTAATAAAACTAAAAGTTTCCTTAATAAGCAATTTGATATGAAAGATTTGGGTGTTGCTGATGTTATACTTGGAATTAAAATCATTAAAAATTCTGATGGAATTGTTTTAACCCAATCTCATTATTTAGAGAAAGTTTTTAAAAAATTTGAACAATTTAATTATATTCCTGCTAACACACCTTATGACCCTAGTTATCACTTAAGGAAACATTCCGGTCCTGGTGTATCATAATTAGAATATTCTAGAGTCATAGGTAGTCTAATGTATCTTATGAACTGCACTAGACCTGATAATGCATATGCTGTGGGTAGATTTAGCAGATACACTTGTAATCCTAATAATGAACATTGGTATGCTTTTATTAGAGTTTTGAGATATCTAAAATACACAATAAATTATGGTATTCATTATATTAGATATCCTCCTATAATTGAAGGATTTTGTGATGCTAATTGGATTTCTGATAATGAAGAATGTAAGTCTACGAGTGGCTATGTTTTTGCCTTGGCAGGAGGCGCTATATCTTGGAAATCTAACAAGCAAACGTGCATAGCTAGATCAACTATGGAGTCAGAGTTCATAGCGTTGGATAATGCAAGTGAAGCTGCTGAATGGTTAAGGAACTTAATATTAGATATTCATTTGTGGCATAAACCAGTTCCAGTGTTGTCCGTTCACTGTGACAATCAAGTAGCGATCGCAAGAGCACATAATAACTCCTATAACAGAAAGTCTAGACATATCAGGAGAAGACACAACACAGTGAGACAACTATTGAAAGATGGAGTTATAGCAATCTACTATGTCAAGTCAAAGGAAAACCTGGCGGATCTATTGACTAAAGGTCTAGCTAGAGGGCTAGTTTATCAAACATCGAGGGGAATGGGCCTAAATCCTGTTAATATCTAAATCACCTATAATGGAAACCCAACCCATATGACTGGAGTTCCCAAGGTCTGGGTTCAATGGGATAACAAAGTTATACGAGTGATTTGTGGGGTTACAAATTGAAGTTTTTTTTAAAACCGATTCCTATGATGTAGTACCTTTGTATCGATGAAGGATGAGATTTAATCTCATAATACTTTCTGTAGATGTTATTCACTGGGGTGTGTGATACAGTACACTTTTGATATTATCACCAATATGAGTGGGTAGTGGGGCCGCTTCAAATGAGAATTAAGGCTGATTCTCTAGAGCACTCAAGAAACCTGGGCAGGCTCAAGGCCGAAACGAGCACAACTGTGGGAACTCGATGATGATTTTTGGGAGTTACGTGTGTGTTCTATTGACTTAAGTTTACGACAACGGTGAAATAGTTCAAGACATTAGTTCACAATCAACCGGTAAACTCAATAGATCAAAACAAAGTAAAGGTTCAAGTCTAATGACACCTTTGCCTTATACGTCACTCCTTATTATACTCCAGAGTGTCGTTTTATTAAATTTATTTATTTATTTCATTCATGTGGGGGATTGTTGGGTATGTATATTGGTATATATATTTATTTTGAATGAACTAAATAAGTTGGGGTAAGTAGACTAGTGGTAAGTTTATGGGGTTTGGTGCTTGAGGTCTTGGGTTCAATTCCTAGGGAGCACACTAATTATTAAGGGTCAAAGATTGGGCCTTGGGGGCTTTGGGCTTCTCTTGAGTGCTCAGAATTTTTAACTTTTATTAATTCTTTTTTAATTTTTGACTTAGTCTCCTATTCAAAGTAAACTACCCGTTAGTGGAGATATTAGTGGGTTAGTTGGCTAAAACCACTACCCACGTTTTTTACCAAAATTCTGCATAAAACAAAGGCTACAGTTTTGAGAAAATAACAAAGAACAAATCAATCTCTCTCACGTTTTTCGGCAAAAATAATTTTGCTACTTTCTACTTTTCTTTAAATTTTTGGGAGTGCTGGAGTATCCTGAGAGTTCAAAGATTTACCACAAGGCTGGTGTGTAAATCAAATCATTGAATCATGGGAGGTGTATGTTCACGAGGCTGACAACTACAAATATCAGCAGCCAATTTCACCGTTAGGAATTTGTGTCCAACACAAACATCGATCGATAAGTCCTTCTAATTTTATCTATTTCAAAATTGGGATTTTTCGTTTATTCTGCATGTTTTATTTCCTACAATCTAAAGGTGAAATTCTGTTGTTATTCTACAACCTGCTATGGAAAATCCTAATGTAAAATACTCTGAAAAATCAGAATTGTTTGATGGAAATAATTTTAAGAGATGGCAAATGAAACTGCAATTTTACCTAACAACTCTTAAAGTCGTTGACGTTATTGCATCTGATAGACCTTCTACACGTGAAGAACATGTTGTTTGGAAACAAAGGGACTATATGTGTACGAATTATATTCTAATTTGTCTTTGCCTTGAACTGTATGACATTTATTGGTCATGTCCTACTGCTAAAGAATTATGGAACTTGCTGGATAAAAAATAACCAACTAAAGACGCTAGGTCTAAAAAATTTGTGGTTGGAAAATTTTTGGATTTTAAAATGAAAGATAATAAATCAGTTGTGTCTCAATTGGAAGAACTACAAATTATTATACATTAAATTCTGGCCGAGGGTTATAATATATGTGATGGATTTCAGGTGTCTGCTATTATTGAAAAGCTACCACCTTCTTGGAAAGATTACAAAAACAGTTTGAACATAAGAAAAAGGAGATGTCACTAGAAGATTTGATAGTTCGTTTGAGAATTGAGGAAGATAATAGGAATGAAGAACTTAGGGAGAAAAATTCTGAATTTAGTTCTAAGGCTAATTTGGTAGAGGGAAAATCAAATGGAAACCAAAAACAGAACCAGTCAAAGCCTAACCATTCAAACCAGAAATATGGGCACCATAAACCAAATCAGAATTCGAGGTCCAACCATAAATTCAAACCTAACGATAAGAACAAAAATTCTAAACCTCAGTTTAAATCTAAACATGCAGGACAATGCTATGTACGTGGAAAACCAGGTCATTACGCTAAAGATTGCAAGTTTAGGAAGAGCCAAGCTGGGAAGCCAAAAGCAAATGTAACCGAGGAGGGTAACTTTTTTGCGGTTGTGATCGAGGCAAACATTGTGAGTGACATGACAAACTGGTGGCTTGATTCTGGCGCCACCAAATATATTTGCGGCATGAGAGGTGCCTTCACTACCTTAACTACGGTGGGTGAGGATGAATGTCTGTACATGGGAAACTCATCTTCATCTAGTTACTCCTCCTTATTCACCCCAATCTAATGGTGTAGCTGAAAGAAAAAATAGAACTCTTATGGATATGGTAAATTCAATGTTAAGCACTTCAGGATTACCTTATAATATGTGGGGTGAGGCACTTCTTGCAGCTTATTGTATTCTTAATAAAATACCTTTTAAGAATAATGATAAAACTCCTTATGAAATTTGGAAAAATAGAAAACCTTCTTATAAACGCCTTAAAGTGTGGGGGTGTCTTTCTAAGGTTTCAATACGAGTACCTAAGAGAACTAAACTTGGCCCAAAGACTGTTGATTGTGTTTTTTTAGGGTATGCTAAAAACAGTAATGCTTATAGGTTTCTTGTAATTGATTCTAAAAATCAATATATGGATAAAAACATTATTTTTGAGTGAAGAGATGCTGAATTTTATAAAGAAAAATTTCCTTTTAAAGTGATAAGTGAGGGAACTAGTAGTTCTGTTCCAATGGGTCCTAGTGTTAGAAATGAATCTCCAAATTCAGAAGATATTGAAATTAGGAAAAGTAAAACACCTAGGATAGCTACTTCTTTTGGTCCTAAATTTTTAACGTACTTAATGGAAAATGACCCCGTCACTTTTAGTGAGGCAATGTCCTCACCCGATTCTATTTTTTGGAAAGAAGCTATTAATAGTGAATATGATTCTATTATTTCTAACAACACGTGGGGGGTAGTTGACTTGCCTAAAGGATGTAAAACTATTGGATGCAAATGGATTTTTAAAAGGAAATTAAAAGGTGATGGTTCTACTGATAAATTTAAGGCAAGATTGGTAGCTAAAGGCTATAGGCAAACGGAAGGAACTGATTTCTTTGATACTTACTCTCATGTTACTACAATTACATCTATTAGGCTATTAATTGCTATTTCTTCATTACATAATCTGATAATTCATCAAATGGATGTTAAAACCGCTTTTTTGAGTGGAAATCTAGAAGAAGAAATTTATATGGATCAACCCGAGGAGTTTATAGTCCAAGGCCTAGATAAAAAAGTTTGTAGAGTTAAAGAATCTTTATATGGACTAAAACAAGCTCCTAAACAATGGAATAAAAAATTTGATCAAGTAATGATCTCTAATGGTTTTAACATTAATGAAGCGGATAAATGTATTTATAGCAAATTTAAGGATAATTCTGGTGTGATTATTTGCTTATATGTGGATGACATGCTTATTTTTGGAACTGATATAGATGTAGTTAATAAAACTAAAAGTTTCCTTAATAAGCAATTTGAAATGAAATATTTGGGTGTTGCTGATGTTATACATGGAATTAAAATCATTAAAAATTCTGATGGAATTGTTTTAACCGAATCTCATTATTTAAAGAAAGTTCTTAAAAAATTGAACAATTTAATTCTATTCCTGCTAAAACACCTTATGACCCTAGTTGTCACTTAAGGAAACATTCGGGTCCTGGTGTATCATCATTATAATATTCTAGAGTTATAGGTAGTCTAATGTATCTTATGAACTGCACTAGACCTGATACTGCCTAGGCTGTGGGTAGACTTAGCAGATACACTTGTAATCCTAATAATGAACATTAGGATGCTTTGATTTGAGTTTTGAGATATCTAAAATATATAATAAATTATGGTATTCATTATATTAGATATCCTGCTGTAAATGAAGGCTTTTGTGATGCAAATTGGACTTCAGATAATGATGAATGTAAGTCTACGAGTGGCTATATTTTTGCCTTGGCAAGAGGCGCTATATCTTGGAAATCTACCAAGCAAACGTGCATAGCTAGATCCAGTATGGAGTCAGAGTTGATAGCATTGGATAAAGAAAGTGAAGAGACTGAATGGTTAAGGAACTTCATATTAAATATTCATTTGTGGCTTAAAAAAGTTCCAGCCTTGTCCATTCACTGTGACAGTCAAGCAGCGATCGTAAGAGCACATAATAACTCCTACAACAGAAAGTCTAGACATATCAGGAGAAGACACAACACAGTGAGAGAACTATTGAAAGATGGAGTTATAACAATCGATTATGTCAAGTCAAAGGAAAACCTGGTGGATCCATTGACTAAAGGGCTAGTTAGAGAGCTAGTTTATCAAACATCGAGGGGAATGGGCCTAAAGCCTATTAATATCTAAATCACCTATAATGGAAACCCAACCCTTATGACTGGAGATCCCAAGATCTGGGTTCAATGGGATAACAAAGTTGTGGGGGTACAAATTTTTGTTTTTCTTAAAACTCATTCCTATGATGTAGTACCTCTGTATCGATGAAGGATGAGATTTAATCTCTTAATGATTTCTATAGCAGTTATTCAGTGGGGTGTGAGATACAATACAATCTTGATAGAAGCACCTATATGAGTGGGTAGTGGGGCTGCTTCCTATGAGTATTAAGGATGATTCTCTAGAGCACTTGATACGACGCAAATATTGCGTATTTCACCCGTTAACATACGCCTTATTAGCCCCCTTGGGTATCTTAATTCCTATACTTATGCTCGTTAACTAGACAACCTTGGATTTCTATGTTAACATGTTTTTCAGGGGTTAATTGAGCTTTTGTAGGTGGTTTGATGCTTAGTATGAAGTTTGGACGCTTTACGGAAATATTTCGTCGACTTTTGAATCTTCGAGGGCATTTTAGTAATTTCATCATTCAGTTTTGAATCCCGAGCTCCGCATGGAAGTTGAATTCCTTTGATTTCTCTTCGTGTGGCCGCTAACGGTGCATGATTCCGAGTTGTAATGATGGAGTTATGGCATTTTTAGGATGATTTTTACTTAAAAAGTACACTCAAGGTCACATTAAAGGTCATTTTAGTCATTTCATATTTTCGTTTTTTAGCCTAATGTCTTCTTGGATGTTGTATTCCTCTGAGTTATCTTCGCGTAGTCTCTGACCGTGCCTCATTCCGAGCTATAACGAAGAAATGGCGGCATTTTCCGTAAAACAGGACAAAGCTGCAGATTCAGACCTGCTGCTTGCGAATCGATTCGTCCAAAAACCGAATCGATTCGGAATGCTGCAGAATTACAGCTTCGAAGTTCCCCTGTTTCCGAATCGATTCGGACCATTTCCGAATCGATTCAGCCCTGCTGATATTTGGCAAAATTTCCTTTTTATTTACAATTTTTCCTTGGGATATTTTGTATTTAACCCTTATCTCTTCATTTTGAAGAGGGGATCTTAGATACTTTCATTTTTGCTAGATTTAGGGCTTTTATAATTGGGAGCTAAACCCTATCCCTCTTGCTTTGGATGGTTGTACTCTTTGTTTTGTAAGTTGTACCTTAACCTTTTCTTCCTTAATATAGTTGTTTTAGTTGTTTTCCTTGCTTTCTTTCCATTTTCCATACCTAGATAAGTTTATTTATTGTTATTTATTTCTTTTATAGTGTAATATTAGTGTAAATTAGTTTATTTCCATGATTTTTCCATAGATAAATAGGTTCGGGATTGTGTTCCGCCATTTACGGGTTTGGACGTCGAAAGTTAGGTTTTGTGTAAAATTGCATTTAATTGAAACCGCGTGTATTAAAGTTGGATTGTTATGCGTTTAACTTTATTTGTTACGCAACTTTAGTGTTTTAGCGATAATCCGAATTTAATCCGCGTGTGATCATTTTCCGTTAAATGTTTAATCTCGCAACTTTGGGTTGAATTCCTTATTGTATGATGTTTATGCTTAATTGTAAATGCTCGATTAAATTGCTTTCGAGCCTTAACTCTAATTAGTAGTTGTTTCAATCCGTGTGGTAGAATGTGATCCCGATCCTCGCTTTACTTTTGTGTAGCGTAACTTATTCTTTTATTTTTCCACCATAACCACACATTACCTTTTCTTTTATTTGTTTTACACTTTTATTCTTGAGGTTTTAAAGCAATTAAAATCTAAAATTCAATCACTCCCTGTGGATTTCTTACGATACCCGACTTACCGCTGTGCTTGCTTGTCAAGTGTAGTTGTAGTTTAGGTTTTTTGTATCGCGGTGGCGAAACACACAACGATTGTGTCCTCACACGAACACACTTTTTCCGCCCGGTCACAAAATGGCGCCGTTGCCAGAGAATGTGTTTTAGATAGTAATTGTTTTCTTATTTCGTAGTATTTTTCCTTTTGTATTTGTATTCTTTGTTTTAACCTTTTTTGCAGGATAGCATGTTTGAGCGCTAAGAAACTTTGATTCGTGGTTGTTCACTTTCTTGCTCGGATTCTCCATCTACAAACAACGAGGTAATCATCTCCTACTATTATAGTTATAGTGGTCATTCTAATGATTCTTACTTTGGGGATAGTTTTCAAGTTTTCCATTTTCAAGATTTTCTTGAAAATGAAAGACTTGAAAACATTTATCGCAATGAAAATCGTTATTGGGAGCTTGAGTTGGATTCATTATTTGAATCGAATGACGATTTTCATTTCATTACTTTCGAAGACGAGTTTCAACCAAATGAGGAGTCTGAGGCTCTTGAGCCGAGGAAGCCTACTTTGGAAGAGACTTTGCTTCATTACTCCCAAGGTTTGGAAAGCCTAAATGATGCTGGAATGAGACTTGGTGCACTTTGCGATGAGATGAATTCTTATGCACAAAACAACGAGGAGGTGGAAACTTGCGTTTCACCTAAATTTTTCGAAGAATTTCTCATCGAGTGTGCATCTTTCTCCCCCGAAATTCAATCTCCTTCTGACGATGAGTCGATTGAGATTGAATTTGTTTCATCACCATATTCGTTTTCCGTGATCGAACCATTAGAATTACCGATTGATTCCTATGAGTCGGTAGAAACTTTTAAAACTTCTACACTTTTTGCCGATGAGGACTCTTTACCGGTCTTGTTCTCGATGGATGTTATCCCGATGTGTGCACCATCTCCCATCTCGTTTGAAAAATCTTTGGGAGATGAGTCGATTTTTCTTGGACCTCAAGTGTACCTTTCCCCCTTATTATCCAAATCCCCCATCGTCCGCCCAAAATTTCAAATTGGCGATGGTTCACTTTTTTCACCACCCACATGCCTTCCTTTGTTTAAACGGAATTATTATTTTTCGGGAGGCATGTTCGCTTTGGAGGGTCCACCGTTGATCTTTCAAAGTCAAATACCTTTTTGGGTGGACCCTCAACTATTTAGGCTTCTAGTGTATAGTTAGTGTGAAGTCTAAATAGTAGGTTGTAAATAGTTAGCTTTTTAATTTTCTTTCTTTCCTATTTTTCTTTCCTTTTAATTTAGTCTAGTGTAATTAGTTAACTTTTTGTTAATTTTTTTTTATATGCTCAGTACTAACTTGTTTTGTAGATTTCATTGGACTCGTGCTTATGGAGATCTCTCCAATTTTGGGTAATATCGTTCTTTTCCTCTCTTTGTGTTGTGTTCTTAATGCGCATTGAGGACAATGCAACATTTAAGTTAGGGGGTGTAGGATATTCTATCCATTTCATGTGTAGTCCATTGATTTGCTTACTTGTTAGTTACTAAGTATGCCTTTTTGTGAAAAATTTAAAAATTTTCAAAAATATTTTCTTTCTTTTTTTCTCCTTTGTTGGGCATTTTGCCTTGTTTCCAGTGATAAATTTTAATAATTGCCCGATCCAATAGACAACTCAATGATGCATGTTCTCGATTTTAGAAGTTATTGGACTTTAGTCCTCAAATCATTGATATTGTGAATAACTTCATGAATTAAACTTTATCCCATGAGAATATGCACTTTCCTTGTTCTATTGATTTGGTTTAAGATTTTTATAACTCGGGAATATTTTGTTGCATTGTATATACTTACACCGAGTAAGCTTTGTACCTTTCGTCGTTTGTGAGTGTTATACACTATTCTTTTCTCTTTAAAAACGTTGAATTCGTCGGTAATCTCTCTATTCTTTCATTTGACCGTTCATTAATTGAGTTCATAGTCGAAATGTGTTACTTGAGCATGATTTTCTTATATTATTTTGACTTGAGAATTGTGTAAACCTTTGTGAAATGATCATAGGCAATCTTTGTTATATCACCCATATTAGCCTTGACCTCACCTTATATGTTTCCCTAGTCAACCCCTTTGAGCCAAAATATAGCCTTTCGTTTCACAACCCCATTCCCATAACCAACTCCAAAGTGGAGTTTTAAGCCATACATACACCTTACATACCTTTGTTTCGAATGTTACTTAGGATTGAATGATGTTGTTATGATGGCGGTTGCAATTTAGGCATATGAGAGTTTGATAAGCAAAGAAAAGAAAGAAGTGAAAAAGTGAAGAAAAAAAGAAAGAAAAAAGAAAAAGAAAACAAAAGAAAAAAAATGAGAAAAAGAAGAAAAGAAAAGAAAATAAAGATAAAGTTGTATATGTTGTGTATAGTGTTCAATAAGCTTTGATTACTCTCCCCGATGATATATCTAATGCTCGTTTGGAACTTATTTTCCAATTTTGGTATTGCCCGCATTCTTTCCATTATTTCAAGTTTTCATCTCCGAACACTTTGAATCCGTACATATACCTTTCATTTCGTACCTTAACCCCAAACCTACATTACAACCCTATAAAGTCCTATGTGATCTTAGGGTGCATTTAATTTAAAAGTCATAATAGTTTTGATAATCTGTGAAAATGCATTTCGCCTCTTTTGATGAGTGATATCTTTCATTGAGATTACAATTTTTCAGTTTATATATAGCGTTCTTCATTTGTGACATGTGTGCGGCCTAGTTTCCATTTACATTTACTCTTTATGCCCACATGTCCCGTGTATTACCTCCCATTTCGAGTGAAATTTGCTTGATGAGCGTAATGCCCGTGAGGATTGAATATATGCTTGCTTTATTATTTATCTGATTTATTTAAGTTTTTCGGCAAATCATACTTTGCATGTGTTCGCTCCCCTCCCACATTTTAAGGTTTCAATTCTATGAGGTGCATTCTATAATGTTAATGATTTCGACTTTTGTTTGAATTCATTCAATGTGCTAATTACATGTTTGAAATATTTTTCGTTGTTGTTGAGTTTGTCGCATGTTGGGTTGGGCATATTTTGAGGAAACCATTTGATGTTTGTGGGTACCATCCCTGAAAACCCTCACGAGACGACACTCGTCCACTAGGGCAACCTAGGGATTTAACGGCTTATTTCATATGCTAAATGCAATCGTTCGCCCGCGAAAGTGGCCTTATCTTTTTATTACTTTTTTTGTACTTGTATCCTGCTTTTGGTTTGCTTGTAGCTTTTGTTGTTTACTATTTCATTGCTAGGGACTAGCAATGTGTAAGTTAGGGGGTGTGATACGATGCAAATATTGCGTATTTCACCTGTTAACCTATGCCTTATTATCCCCCTTGGGTATCTTAATCCCAATACTTATGCTCGTTAACTAGACAACCTCGGATTTCTATGTTAACATGTTTTGCAGGGGTTAATTGAGCTTTTGTAGGTGGTTCGATGCTTAGTATGAAGTTTGGACGCTTTTCGGAAATGTTTCGTCGACTTTTGCAGCTTCGAGGGCATTTTAGTAATTTCATCATTCGGGTTTGAATCTCGAGCTCTTCACGGAAGTTGAATCCCATTGATTTCTCTTCGTGTGGCCGCCGACGGTGCATGATTCCGAGTTGTAATGATGGAGTTATTGCATTTTTAAGATGATTTTTTACTTAAAAAGTACACTCAAGGTCACATTCAAGGGAATTTTAGTCATTTCATATTTTGGTTTTTAGCCTAATTTCTTCTTGGATGTTGTAGTCCTATGAGTTATCTTCGCGTAGCCTCCGACTGTGCCTCATTCCGAGCTATAAGGAAGAAATGGCGGCATTTTTCGTAAAATAGGACAAAGCTGCAGATTCAGACCTGCTGCTTGCGAATCGATTCGTCCCAAAACCGAATCGATTCGGAATGCTGCAGAATTACAGGTTCGAAGTTCCCCTGTTTCCAAATCGATTCGGACCATTTCCGAATCGATTCGGCCCTGCTGATATTTGGCAAATTTCCTTTTTATTTACAATTTTGCCATGCGATATTTTGTATTTAACCCTTATCTCTTCATTTTGAAGAGGGGATCTTAGATACTTTCATTTTTGCTAGATTTAAGGCTTTTATAATTGGGAGCTAAACCCTATCCCTCTTGCTTTGAATGGTTGTACTCTTTGTTTTGTAAGTTGTACCTTAACCTTTTCTTCCTTAATATAGTTGTTTTAGTTGTTTTCCTTGCTTTCTTTCCATTTTCCATGCCTAGATAAGTTTATTTATTGTTATTTATTTCTTTTATAGTGTAATATTAGTGTAAATTAGTTTATTTCCATGATTTGTCCATAGATAAATAGGTTCGGGATTGTGTTCCGCCATTTACGGGTTTGGACCTCGAAAGTTAGGTTTGTGTAAAATTGCATTTAATTGAAACCGCGTGTATTAAAGTTGGATTGTTATGCGTTTAACTTTATTTGTTACACAACTTTAGTGTTTATAGCAATAATCCGAATTTAATCCGCGTGTGATCATTTTCCGTTAAATGTTTAATCTCGCAACTTTGGGTTGAATTCCTTATTGTGTGATGTTTATACTTAATTGTAAATGCTCGATTAAATTGCTTTCGAGCCTTAACTCTAATTAGTAGTTGTTTCGATTCGTGTGGTAGAATGTGATCCCGATCCTCGCTTTACTTTTGTGTAGCGTAACTTATTCTTTTATTTTTCCACCATAACCACACATTACCTTTTCTTTTATATATTTTACACTTTTATTCTTGAAGTTTTAAAGCAATTAAAATCTAAAATTCAATCACTCCCTGTGGATTTCTTACGATACCTGACTTACCGCTGTGCTTGCTTGTCAAGTGTAGTTGTAGTTTAGGTTTTTTGTATAGCGGCGGCGAAACACACAACGATTGTGTCCTCACACGAACACAATTTTTCCGCCCGGTCAGCACTCATGAAACCTGGGCATGCTAAAGGCCTAAACAAGCACAACTGTGGGAACTAAATGATGATTTTTGGGAGTCACGTGTGTTCTATTAACTTAAGTTTACAACAACGGTGAAATAGTTCAAGACATTAGTTCACTATCAACTGGTAAACTCAATTAATCAACACAAAGCAAAGGTTCAAGTCGAATGACACCTTTGCCTTATACGTCACTCCTTATGATACTCCGGAGCGTCGTTTTATTTAATTAATTTATTTATTTCATTTATGTGGGGGATTGTTGGGTATGTATATTGGTATATGTATTTATTTTGAATGAACTAAATAAGTTGGTGTAAGTGGCCTAGTGGTAAGTTTATAGGGTTCGGTGCTTGAGGTCTTGGGTTCAATTCCTACGGAGCACACTAATTATTAAGGGACAAAGATTGGCCCTTGGCCCTTGGGGTCTTTGGGGCTTTGGGCTTCACTTGAGTTCCCATAATTTTTAACTTTTATTAATTCGTTTTTGATTTTTGACTTAGTCTCCTATTCAAAGAAAACTACCCGTTAGTGGAGATATTAGTGGGTTAGTTGGCTAAAACCACTACCCATATTTTTTACCAAAATTATGCATAAAACAAAGGCTACAGCTTTGAGAAAATAACACAGAACAAATCAATCTCTCTCACGTTTTTTTGCAAAATTAATTTTGCTACTTTCTACTTTTCTTTAATTTTTTGGAAGTCCTGGAGTATCTTGAGAGTTCATAGATTTACCACAAGGCTGGTGTGTAAATCAGATCGTTGAATCCTGGGAGGCGTATATTCACGAGGCTGACAGCTACAAATATTCGGGGGAAATTTCACATTGAGAACTTTTTGTCCAACACAAACCTCGATCGATAAGTCGTTCTAATTTTATCTATTTCGAATTTGGGATTTTTGGCATATTTTATTTCCTACAATCTAAAGGTGAAATGCTGTTGTTATTCTACAACCTGCTATGAAAAATCCTAATGCAAAATACTCTGAAAAACCTGAATTGTTTGATGGAAAGAATTTTAAGATATGGAAAATGAAACTTCAATTTTACATAACAACTCTTAAGGTCGTTGACGTTATTGCATCTGATAGACCTTCTACACCTGAAGAACTGGTTGTTTGGAAACAAATGGACTATATGTGTAGGAATTATATTCTGAACTGTCTTTGCCTTGAACTGTATGACATTTATTCGTCATGTCCTACTGCTAAAGAATTATGGAACTTACTACATAAAAAATATACAACTGAAGATGCAAGGTTTAAAAAATTTGTGGTTGAAAAATTTTTGGATTTTAAAATGGAAGATAATAAATCTGTTGTGTCTCAACTGGAAGAACAACAAATTATTATTCATGAAATTCTAGTCGAGGGATATAAATATGTGAGGGATTTCAGGTGTCTGCTATAATTAAAAAACTTCCACCTTCTTGGAAAGATTACAAAAACGGTTTGAAACATAAGAAAAAATAGATGTCACTAGAAGATTTGTTAGTTCGTTTGAGAATTGAGGAAGATAATAGAAATGCAGAACTTAGGGAGAAAAATTCTGAATTCAGTTCTAAGGAGAATTTGGTAGAAGCAAAATCAAATGGAAACAAAAAACAAAACCAGTCCAAGCCTAACCATTCAAACCAAAAACATGGGCACCATAAACCAAATTAGAATTCGAGCTCCAACCATAAATTCAAACCTAACAATAAGAATAAAAATTCTAAACCTCAATTTAAATCTAAACCTGCAGGTCAATGCTATGTATGTGGAAAACCAGGTCAATACGCTAAAGAATTCAAGTTTAGGAAGAGTCAAGATGTGAAGCCTCAAGCAAATGTAACCGAGGAGGGTAACTTTTCTGCTGTTGTGACCGAGGAAAACATTATGAGTAACATGGCAGACTGATGGCTTGATTCTGGCGCCACCAAACATATTTGCGGCACGAGAGGTGCCTTCACTACCTTCACTGCTTTGGGTTTGGATGAACGTCTATACATGGGAAACTCCTCTTCATCTAGTTACTCCTCCTTATTCACCCCAATCTAATGGTGTAGATGAAAGAAAAAATAAACTCTTAAGGATATGGTAAAATCCATGTTAAGCACTTCGGGATTACCTTATAATATGTGGGGTGAGGCACTTCTTATAGCTTATTGTATTCTTAATAAAATACCATTTAAGAATAATGATAAAACTCCTTATGAAATGTGGAAAAATATAAAACCTTCTTATAAAAACCTTAAAGTGTGGGGGTGTCTTTCTAAGGTTTCAATACCAATACCTAAGAGAACTAAACTTGGCCCAAAGACTGTTGATTGTGTATTTATAGGGTATGCTAAAAACAGTAATGCTGATAGGTTTCTTGTAATTGATTCTAAAAATCAATATATGGATAAAAACATTATTTTTGAGTGAAGAGATGCCGAATTTTATGAAGAAAAATTTCCTTTTAATGTGATAAGTGAGGGAACTAGTAGTTCTGTTCCAATGGGTCCTAGTGTTAGAAATGAATCTCCAAATTTAGAAGATATTGAAATTAGGAAAAGTAAAAGACCTAGGATAGCTACTTCTTTTGGTCCTAAATTTTTAATGTACTTAATGGAAAATGACCCCGTCACTTTTAGTGAGGCAATGTCCTCACCCGATTCTATTTTTTGGAAAGAAGCTATTAATAGTGAATATGATTCTATTATTTCTAACAACACGTGGGAGGTAGTTGACTTACCTAAAGGATGTAAAACTATTGGATGAAAATGGATTTTTAAAAGGAAATTAAAAGCTGATGGTTCTACTGATAAATTTAAGGCAAGATTGGTAGCTAAAGGCTATAGGCCAACGGAAGGAATTGATTTCTTTGATACTTACTCTCATGTTACTAGAATTATATCTATTAGGCTATTAATTGCTATTGCTTCATTACATAATCTGATAATTCATCAAATGGATGTTAAAACCGATTTTTTGAATGGAGATCTTGAAGAAGAAATTTATATGGATCAACCCGAGGGGTTTATAGTCCAAGGCCTAGATCAAAAAGTTTGTAGAGTTAAAAAATCTTTATATGGACTAAAACAAGATCCTAAACAATGGCATGAAAAATTTCATCAAGTAATGATCTCTAATGGTTTTAACATTAATGAACCGGATAAATGTATTTATAGCAAATTTAAGGATAATTCTGGTGTGATTATTTGCTTATATGTGGATGACATGCTTATTTTTGGAACTAATGTAGATGTAGTTAATAAAACTAAAGGTTTCCTTAATAAGCAATTTGATATGAAAGATTTGGGTGTTGCTGATGTTATACTTGGAATTAAAATCATTAAAAATTCTGATGGAATTGTTTTAACCCAATCTCATTATTTAGAGAAAGTTCTTAAAAAATTTGAACAATTTAATTGTATTCCTGCTAAAACAGCTTATGACCCTAGTTGCCACTTAAGGAAACATTCGGGTCCTGATGTATCATCATTAGAATATTCTAGAGTTATAGGTAGTCTAATGTATCTTATGAACTGCACTAGACTTGATATTTCCTAGGCTGTGGGTCGACTTAGAAGATACACTTGTAATCCTAATAATGAACATTGGAATGCTTTGATTAGAGTTTTGAGATATCTAAAATACATAATAAATTATGGTATTTCTTATATTAGATATCCTGTTGTAATTGAAGGCTTTTGTGATGCAAATTGGATTTCTGATAATGATGAATGTAAGTCCACGAGTGGCTATATCTTGGAAATCAGAGTTGATAGCATTGGATAAAGAAAGTGAAGAGACTGAATGGTTAAGGAACTTCATATTAAATATTCATTTGTGGCTTAAAAAAGTTCCAGCCTTGTCCATTCACTGTGACAGTCAAGCAACGATCTCAAGAGAACATAATAACTTCTACAACGAAAAGTATAGACATATCAGGAGAAGACACTACACAGTGAGGCAACTATTGAAAAATGGAGTTATGGCAATCGACTATGTCAAGTCAAAGGAAAACCTGGTGGATCCATTGACTAAAGGGCTAGTTAGAGAGCTAGTTTATCAAACATCGAGGGGAATGGGCCAAAAGCCTATTAACATCTAAATCACCTATAATGGAAACCCAGCCCATATGACTGGAGATCCCAAGATCTGGGTTCAATGGGATAACAAAGTTGTGGGGGTAGAAATCTAAGTTTTTCTTAAAACCCATTCCTCTGATGTAGTACCTCCGTATCGATGAAGGATGAGATTTAATCTCTTAATGATTTCTATAACAGTTATTCAGTGGGGTGTGAGATACAGTACACTCTTGATAGAAGCACCTATATGAGTGGGTAGTGGAGCTGCTTCCTATGAGTATTAAGGCTGATTCTCTGTAGCACTCATGAAACATGGGCATGCTCAAGGCTTAAACAAGCACAACTGTGGGAACTCGATGATGATTTTTTGGAGTCACGTGTGGTCTATTAACTTAAGTTTACAACAACGGTGAAATAGTTCAAGACATTAGTTCACTATCAACTGGTAAACTCAATAGATCAACACAAACCAAAGGTTCAAGTCGAATGACACCTTTGCCTTATACGTCACTCCTTATGATACTCCGGAGCGTCGTTTTATTTAATTAATTTATTTACTTCTCTTGAGTGCCCAGAATTTTTAACTTTTATTAATTCGTTTTTAATTTTCAACTTAGTCTCCTATTCAAAGTAAACTACCTGTTAGTGGAGATATTAGTGGGTTAGTTGGCTAAAACCACTACCCGTGTTTTTTACCAAAATTCTGCATAAAATAAAGGCTATAGCTTTGAGAAAATATACGAGAACCAATCAATCTGTCTTACATTTTCTGCAATAATTATTTTGCTACTTTCTACTTTTCTTTAATTTTTTAGGAGTGCTGGAGTATCCTGAGAGTTCAAAGATTTACCACAAGGCTGGTGTGTAAATCAGATAGTTGAATCCAGGGAGGTGTATATTTACGAGGATGACAGCTACAAATATCAGCAAGCAATTTCACCTTTAGGACTTTGTGTACAACATAAACTTCGATCGGTAAGTCCTTCTAATTTTATCTATTTCGAATTTGGGTTTTTTGTTTATTCTGCATATTTTATTTCCAATAATCTAAAGGTGAAATTTTGTTGTTATTCTACAACCTGCTATGGAAAATCTTAATGCAAAATACTTTGAAAAACCTGAATTGTTTAATGGAAAGAATTTTAAGAGATGGCAAGGGAAACTGCAATTTTACCTAACAACTCTGAAGGTCGTTGACGTTATTGCATCTGATAGACCTTCTACACCCGAAGAACTGGTTGTTTGGAAACAAAGGGACTATATGTGTAGGAATTATCTTCTGAATTGTCTTTGCCTTGAACTGTATGACATTTATTGGTCATGTCCTACTGCTAAAGAATTATGGAACTTACTACATAAAAAATATGCAACTGAAGATGCAAGGTTTAAAAAATTTTTGGTTGGAGAATTTTTGGATTTTAAAATGGAAGATAATAAATCTGTTGTGTCACAACTGGAAGAACTACAAATTATTATTCATGAAATTCTGGCCGAGTGATATAATATATGTGAGGGATTTCAGGTGTCTGCTATAATTGAAAAACATCCACCTTCTTGGAAATATTACAAAAACGGTTTGAAACATAAGAAAAAAGAGATGTCACTAGAAGATTTGATAGTTCGTTTGAGATTTGAGGAAGATAATAGGAATGCAGAACTTAGGGAGAAAAATTCTGAATTCAGTTCTAAGGCAAATTTGGTAGAAGGAAAATCAAATGGAAAACAAAAACAGAACCAGTCCAAGCCTAACCATTCAAACCAAAAACATGGGCACCATAAACCAAATCAGAATTCGAGGTCCAACCATAAATTCAAACCTAACAATAAGAATAAAAATTCTAAACCTCAGTTTAAATCTAAACCTGCAGGTCAATGCTATGTATGTGGAAAACCAGGTCATTACGCTAAAGAATTCAAGTTTAGGAAGAGTCAAGATGTGAAGCCTCCCGTAAATGTAACCGAGGAGGGTAACTTTTCTGCTGTTGTGACCGAGGCAAACATTGTGAGTAACATGGCAGACTGGTGGCTTGATTCTGGCGCCACCAAACATATTTGCGGCATGAGAGGTGCCTTCACTACCTTCACTGCTGTGGGTGAGGATGAACGTCTGTACATGGGAAACTCCTCTTCATCTAGTTACTCCTTATTCAACCCAATCTAATGGTGTAGCTGAAAGAAAAATAAACTCTTAAGGATATGGTAAATTCTATGTTAAGCAATTCGGGATTACCTTATAATATGTGGGGTGAGCCACTTCTTACAACTTGTTATATTCTTAATAAAATACCTTTTAAGAATAATGATAAAACTCTTTATGAAATGTGGAAAAATAGAAAACCTTCTTATAAACACCTTGAAGTGTGGGGGTATCTTGCTAAGGTTTCAATACCATTACCTAAGAGAACCAAACTTGGCCCAAAGACTGTAGATTGCGTTTTTATGGGGTATGCTAAAAACAGTAATGCTTATAGATTTCTTGTAATTGATTCTAAATATCAATATATGGATAAAAACACTATTTTGAGTCAAGAGATGCTGAATTTTATGAAGACATATTTCCTTTTAAAGTGAGAAGTGAGGGAACTAGTAGTTCTATTCCAATGGGTCCTAGTGTTAGAAATGAATCTCCAAATTCAGAAGAAATTGAAATTAGAAAAAGTAAAACACCTAGGATAGCTACTTCTTTTGGTCTTGAATTTTTAACGTACTTAATGGAAAATGACCCCGTCACTTTTAGTGAGGCAATGTCCTCACCCGATTCTATTTTTTGGAAAGAATTTATTAATAGTGAATATGATTCTTTTATTTCTAACAACAGGTGGGAGTTAGTTGACTAGCCTAAAGGATGTAAAACTATTGGATGCAAATGGATTTTTAGAAGGAAATTAAATGCTGATGGTTCTACTAATAAATTTAAGGCAAGATTGGTAGCTAAAGGCTATAGGCAAAAGGAAGGAATTGATTTCTTTGATACTTACTCTCCTATTACTAGAATTACATCTATTAGGCTATTAATTGCTATTGCTTCATTACATAATCTGATAATTCATCAAAAGGATGTTAAAACCGCTTTTTTGAATGGAGATATTGAAGAAGAAATTTATATGGATCAACCCGAGGGGTTTATAGTCTAAGGCCTAGATCAAAAAGTGTCTAGACTTAAATATGGACTAGAACAAGATCCTAAACAATGGAATAAAAAATATAATTAAGTAATGATCACTAATGGTTTTAACTTTAATGAAGCGTAAATTTAAGGAAAATTCGGGTCCTGGTGTATCATCATTAGAATATTCTAGAGTTATATGTAGTCTAATGTATCTTATGAACTTCACTAGACCTGATATTGCATATGCCGTGGGTAGACTTAGCAGATACACTTGTAATCCTAATAATGAACATTGGGATGCTTTGATTAGAGTTTTGAGATATCAAAAGTACAC
Organism: Sambucus nigra; assembly: GCA_949130495.1. Lineage (NCBI taxonomy): Eukaryota > Viridiplantae > Streptophyta > Magnoliopsida > Dipsacales > Adoxaceae > Sambucus > Sambucus nigra. Next base: position 449,926,801 of record OX422219.1, on the reverse strand, counting down.
AATAAACTATGGTATTCATTATATTAGATATCCTATTGTAATCGAAGGCTTTTGTGATGCCAATTGGATTTCTGATAATGATTAATGTAAGTCTTCGATTGGCTATGTTTTTGCCTTGGCAGGAGGCGCTGTATCTTTGAAATCTACCAAGCAAACTTGCATAGCTAGATCCACTAGGGAATCAGAGTCCATAGCGTTGGATAAAGAAAGTGAAGAGGCTTAGTGGTTAAGGAACTTCATATTAGATATTCATTTGTGGCCTAAACCTATTGCAGCGATCGCAAGAGAACATAATAACTCCTACAACGGAAAGTCCCAACAAATCAGGAGAAGACAGAACACAGTGAGACAACTATTGAAAGATGGAGTTATAGCAATCGACTATGTCAAGTCAAAGGAAAACATGGCGGATCCATTGACTAAAGGGCTAGTTAGAGAGCTAGTTTATCAAACATCGAGGGGAATGGGCCTAAAGCCTATTAATATCTAAATCACTTATAATGGAAACCCAACCCATATGACTGGAGGTCCCAAGATCTGGGTTCAATGGGATAAAAAATTTATACGAGTGGTTTGTGGGGGTACAAATTTAATTTTTTCTTAAAACCCAATCCTATGATGTAGTACCACTGTATCGACGAAGGATGAAATTTAATCTCTTAATGCTTTCTATAGCTGTTATTCAGTGGGGTGTGAGATACCGTAGACTCTTGATAGAAGCACCTATATGAGTGGGTAGTGGGGATTCTTCCTATGAGAATTAAGGTTGATTCTCTTGAGCACTCAAGAAACCTGGGCGTGCTCAAGGCCAAGACAAGCACAACTATGGGAACTCGATGATGATTTTTGGGAGTCACGTGTGTGCTCTATTGACTTAACTTTACAATAATAGTGAAATAGTTCAAGACATTAGTTCACTATCAACTGGTAAACTCAATAGATCAACACAAACCAAAGGTTCAAGTCGAATGACACCTTTGCTTTATACGACACTCCTTATGATACTCCGGAGCGTCGTTTTATTTAATTAATTTATTTACTTCTCTTGAGTGCCCAGAATTTTTAACTTTTATTAATTCGTTTTTAATTTTCAACTTAGTCTCCTATTCAAAGTAAACTACCTGTTAGTGGAGATATTAGTGGGTTAGTTGGCTAAAACCACTACCCGTGTTTTTTACCAAAATTCTGCATAAAACAGAGGCTATATCTTTGAGAAAATATAACAGAACAAATCAATCTGTCTTACATTTTCTGCAATAATTATTTTGCTACTCTCTACTTTTCTTTAATTTTTTAGGAGTGCTGGAGTATCCTGAGAGTTCAAAGATTTACCACAAGGCTGGTGTGTAAATCAGATAGTTGAATCTAGGGAGGTGTATGTTTATGAGGATGACAGCTACAAATATCAACAAGAAATTTCACCTTTAGGACTTTGTGTACAACATAAACCTCGATCGGTAAGTCCTTCTAATTTTATCTATTTCGAATTTTGGTTTTTTGTTTATTCTGCATATTTTATTTCCAATAATCTAAAGGTGAAATTTTGTTGTTATTCTACAACTTGCTATGGAAAATCTTAATGCAAAATACTCTGAAAAACCTGAATTGTTTAATGGAAAGAATTTTAAGAGATGGCAAAGGAAACTGCAATTTTACCTAACAACTCTGAAGGTCGTTGACGTTATTACATCTGATAGACCTTCTACACCCGAAGAACTGGTTGTTTGGAAACAAAGGGACTATATGTGTAGGAATTATCTTCTGAACTGTCTTTGCCTTGAACTGTATGACATTTATTGGTCATGTCCTACTGCTAAAGAATTATGGAACTTAGTACATAAAAAATATGCAACTGAAGATGCAAGGTTTAAAAAATTTGTGGTTGGAAAATTTTTGGATTTTAAAATGGAAGATAATAAATCTGTTGTGTCTCAACTGGAAGAACTACAAATTATTATTCATGAAATTCTGGCCGAGTGATATATTATATGTGAGGGATTTCAGGTGTCTGCTATAATTGAAAAACATCCACCTTCTTGGAAAGATTACAAAAACGGTTTGAAACATAAGAAAAAGGAGATGTCACTAGAAGAATTGATAGTTTGTTTGAGAATTGAGGAAGATAATAGGAATGCAGAACTTAGGGAGAAAAATTCTGAATTCAGTTCTAAGGCGAATTTGGTAGAAGGAAAATCAAATGAAAACCAAAAACAGAACCAGTCCAAGCCTAACCATTCAAACCAAAAACATGGGCACCATAAACCAAATCAGAATTCGAGGTCCAACCATAAATTCAAACCTAACAATAAGAATAAAAATTCTAAACCTCAGTTTAAATCTAAACCTGCAGGTCAATGCTATGTATGTGGAAAACCGGGTCATTACGCTAAAGAATTCAAGTATAGGAAGAGTCAAGATGTGAAGCCTCACGCAAATGTAACCGAGGAGGGTAACTTTTCTGCTGTTGTGACCGAGGCAAACATTGTGAGTAACATGGCAGACTGGTGGCTTGATTCTGGTGCCACCAAACATATTTGCGGCATGAGAGGTGCCTTCACTACCTTCACTGCTGTGGGTGAGGATGAACGTCTGTACATGAGAAACTCCTCTTCATCTAGTTACTCCTTATTCAACCCAATCTAATGGTGTAGCTGAAAGAAAAATAAACTCTTAAGGATATGGTAAATTCTATGTTAAGCAATTCGGGATTACCTTATAATATGTGGGGTGAGCCACTTCTTACTACTTGTTATATTCTTAATAAAATACTTTTTAAGAATAATGATAAAACTCCTTATGAAATGTGGAAAAATAGAAAACCTTCTTATAAACACCTTGAAGTGTGGGGGTATCTTGCTAAGGTTTCAATACCAGTACCTAAGAGAACTAAACTTGGCCCAAAGACTGTAGATTGCGTTTTTATGGGGTATACTAAAAACAGTAATGCTTATAGATTTCTTGTAATTGATTCTAAAAATCAATATATGGGTAAAAACACTATTTTGAGTCAAGAGATGCTGAATTTTATGAAGACATATTTCCTTTTAAAGTGAGAAGTGAGGGAACTAGTAGTTCTATTCCAATGGGTCCTAGTGTTAGAAATGAATCTCCAAATTCAGAAGAAATTGAAATTAGAAAAAGTAAAAGACCTAGGATAGCTAGTTCTTTTGGTCTTGAATTTTTAATGTACTTAATGGAAAATGACCCCGTCACTTTTAGTGAGGCAATGTCCTCACCCGATTCTATTTTTTGGAAAGAATCTATTAATAGTGAATATGATTCTTTTATTTCTAACAACATGTGGGAGTTAGTTGACTTGCCTAAAGGATGTAAAACTATTGGATGCAAATGGATTTTTAGAAGGAAATTAAATGCTGATGGTTCTACTAATAAATTTAAGGCAAGATTGGTAGCCAAAGACTATAGGCAAAAGGAAGGAATTGATTTCTTTGATACTTACTCTCCTATTACTAGAATTACATCTATTAGGCTATTAATTGCTATTGCTTCATTACATAATCTGATAATTCATCAAAAGGATGTTAAAACCGTTTTTTTGAATGGAGATATTGAAGAAGAATTTTATATGGATCAACACGAGGGGTTTATAGTCTAAGGCCTAGATCAAAAAGTGTCTAGACTTAAATATGGACTAAAACAAGATCCTAAACAATGGCATAAAAAATATAATTAAGTAATGATCACTAATGGTTTTAACTTTAATGAAGCGTAAATTTAAGGAAAATTCGGGTCCTGGTGTATCATCATTAGAATATTCTAGAGTTATATGTAGTCTAATGTATCTTATGAACTTCACTAGACCTGATATTGCATATGCCGTGGGTAGACTTAGCAGATACACTTGTAATCCTAATAATGAACATTGGGATGCTTTGATTAGAGTTTTGAGATATCAAAAGTACACAATAAACTATTGTATTCATTATATTAGATATCCTATTGTAATCGAAGGCTTTTGTGATGCCAATTGGATTTCTGATAATGATTAATGTAAGTCTTCGATTGGCTATGTTTTTGCCTTGGCAGGAGGCGCTGTATCTTTGAAATCTACCAAGAAAACTTGCATAGCTAGGTCCACTAGGGAATCAGAGTCCATAGCGTTGGATAAAGAAAGTGAAGAGGCTTAGTGGTTAAGGAACTTCATATTAGATATTCATTTGTGGCCTAAACCTGTTGCAGCGATCGCAAGAGAACATAATAACTCCTACAACGGAAAGTCCCAACAAATCAGGAGAAGACAGAACACAGTGAGACAACTATTGAAAGATGGAGTTATAGCAATCGACTATGTCAAGTCAAAGGAAAACATGGCGGATCCATTGACTAAAGGGCTAGTTAGAGAGCTAGTTTATCAAACATCGAGGGGAATGGGCCTAAAGCCTATTAATATCTAAATCACTTATAATGGAAACCCAACCCATATGACTGGAGGTCCCAAGATCTGGGTTCAATGGGATAAAAAATTTATACGAGTGGTTTGTGTGGGTACAAATTTAATTTTTTCTTAAAACCCAATCCTATGATGTAGTACCACTGTATCGATGAAGGATGAAACTTAATCTCTTAATGCTTTCTATAGCTGTTATTCAGTGGGGTGTGAGATACCGTAGACTCTTGATAGAAGCACCTATATGAGTGGGTAGTGGGGATTCTTTCTATGAGAATTAAGGCTGATTCTCTTGAGCACTCAAGAAACCTGGGCGTGCGCAAGGCCGAGACAAGCACAACTATGGGAACTCGATGATGATTTTTGGGAGTCACGTGTGTGTTCTTATTGACTTAAGTTTACAATAATAGTGAAATAGTTCAAGACATTAGTTCACTATCAATCGGTAAACTCAATAGATCAACACAAAGCAAAGGTTCAAGTCGAATGACACCTTTACCTTATACGTCACTCCTTATGATACTCCAGAGCGTCATTTTATTTAATTTATTTATTTATTTCATTCATGTGGGGCATTGTTGGGTATTTATATTGGTATATATATTTATTTTGAATGAACTAAATAAGTTGGGGTAAGTGGCCTAGTGGTAAGTTTATGGGGTTTGGTGCTTGAGGTCTTGGGTTTCCTAGGGAGCACACTAATTATAAAGGGTCAAAGATTGGGCGTTGAGCCTTTGGGGCTTTGGGCTTCTCTTGAGTGACCAGAAGATTTAACTTTTATTAATTCATTTTTAATTTTTGACTTAGTCTCCTATTCAAAGTAAACTACCCGTTAGTGGATATATTAGTGGGTTAGTTGGCTAAAACCAATACCCAAGTTTTTTACCAAAATTCTGCATAAAACAAAGGCTACAGCTTTGAGAAAATAACACAGATCAAATCAATATCTCTCATGTTTTTCTGCAAAAATTATTTTGCTACTTTCTACTTTTCTTTAATTTTTTGAGAGTGCTGGAGTATCCTGAGAGTTCAAAGATTTTCCATAAGGCTGGTGTGTAAATCAGATTGTTGAATCCTGGGAGGTGTTTGTTCATGAGGCTGACAGCTACAAATATTAGTGGGCAATTTCACCTTTAGGACTTTGTGTCCAACACAAACCTCGATCGATAAGTCCTTCTAATTTTATATATTTCGAATTTGGGATTTTTCATTTATTCTGCATATTTTATTTCCTACAGTTTAAAGGTGAAATTTTGTTGTAATTCTACGACCTGCTATGGAAAATCCTAATGCAAAATACTCTGAAAAACCTGAATTGTTTAATGGAAAGAATTTTAAGAGATGGAAAATGAAACTGCAATTTTACCTAGTAACTCTTAAGGTCGTTGAAGCTATTTCATCTGATAGACCTTTTACACCTGAAGAACTAGTTGTTTGGAAACAAGGGGACTATATGTGTAGGAATTATATTCTGAACTGTCTTTGCTTTGAACTATATGACGTTTATTGGTAATGTACTACTGCTAAAGAATTATGAAACTTACTGGATAAAAAATATGCAGCTGAAGATGCTGGGTCTAAAAAATTTGTGGTTGAAAAATTTTTGGATTTTGAAATGGAAGATAATAAATATGTTGTGTCTCAACTGGAAGAACTACAAATTATTATTCATGAAATTCTCGCCGAGGTTTAAAATATATGGGAGGGATTTCAAGTGTCTGCTATAATTGAAAAATTGCCACCTTCTTGGAAAGATTAAAAAACGGTTTGAAACATAAGAAAAAGGAGATGTCGCTAGAAGATTTGATAGTTCGTTTGAGAATTGAGGAAGATAATAGGAATGCAGAATTTAGGGAGAAAAAAATCTGAATTCAGTTCTAAGGCTAATTTGGTAGAGGAAAAATCAAAGGGAAACCAAAAACCGAACCAGTCCAAGCCTAACCATTCAAACTAGAAACATGGGCACCATAAACCAAATCATAAATTGAGGTCCAACCATAAATTCAAACCTAACGATAAGAATAAAAATTCTAAACCTCAGTTTAAATCTAAACCTGCAGGTCAATGCTATGTATGCGAAAAACCAGGTCATTACGCTAAAGATTGCATGTTTAGTAAGAGTCAAGATGTGAAGCCTCAAGCAAATGTAACTGAGGAGGGTAACTTTTCTGCTGTTGTGACTGAGGCAAACATTGTGAGTAACATGAGAGACTGCTGGCTTGATTCTGGCGCCACCAAACATATTTGCGGCACGAGAGGTTCCTTCACTACCTTCACTACTGTGGGTGAGGATGAACGTCTGTACATGGGAAACTCCTCTTCATCAAGTTACTCCTCCTCATTCACCCCAATCTAATGGTGTAGCTGAATGAAAAAATAGAACTCTTAAGGATATGGTAAATTCTATGTTAAGCACTTCGGAATTACCTTATAATATGTGGGGTGAGGCACTTCTTATGGCTTGTTATATTCTTAATAAAATACCTTTTAAGAATAATGATAAAACTCGTTATGAAATGTGGAAAAATAGAAAACCTTCTTATAAACACCTTAAAGTGTGGGGGAGTCTTGCTAAGGTTTCAATACATGTACCTAAGAGAACTATACTTGGCCCAAAGACTGTTGATTGTGTTTTTATAGGGTATGCTAAAAATAGTAATGCTTATAGGTTTCTTGTAATTGATTCTAAAAATCAATATATAGATAAAAACACTATTTTTGAGTCAAGAGATGCTGAATTTTATGAAGACAAATTTCCTTTTAAAGTGAGAAGTGAGGGAACTAGTAGTTCTGTTCCAATGGGTCCTAGTGTTAGAAATGAATCCCCAAATTCATAATACATTGAAATTAGGAAAAGTAAAGGACCTAGGATAGCTACTTTTTTTCGTCGTGAATTTTTAACGTACTTAATGGAAAATGACCCCGTCACTTTTAGTGAGGCAATGTCCTCACCCGATTCTATTTTTTGGAAAGAAGCTATTAATAGTGAATATGATTCTATTATTTCTAACAACATGTGGGAGTTAGTTAACATGCCTAAAGGATGTAAAACAATTGGATGCAAATGGATTTTTAAAAGGAAATTAAAAGCTGATGGTTCTACTCATAAATTCAAGGCAAGATTGGTAGCTAAAGGCTATAGGCAAAAGGAAGGAATTGATTTCTTTGATACTTACTCTCATGTTACTAGAATTACATCTATTAGGCTATTAATTGCTATTGCTACATTACATAATATTATAATTCATCAAATGGATGTTAAAACCTCTTTTTTTTAATGGAGATCTTGAAGAAGAAATTTATATGGATCAACCTGAGGGGTTTATAGTCCAAGGCTTAGACAAAAAAGTGTGTAGACTTGAAAATTATTTATATGGACTAAAACAAGCTCCTAAACAAACAGCATGAAAAATTTGATCAAGTAATGATCTCGAATGGTTTTAACATTAATGAAGCGGATAAATGTATTTATAGCAAATTTAAGGATAATTCTGGCGTGATTATTTGCTTATATGTGCATGATATGCTTATTTTTGGAAATGATATGGATGTAGTTAATAAAACTAAAAGTTTTCTTCATAAGCAATTTGATATGAAAGATTTGGTTGCTGTTGATGTTATACATGGAATTAAAATCATTAAAAATTCTGATGGAATTGTTTTAAGCCAATCTCATTATTTAGAGAAAATTCTTAAAAAATTTAAACAACTTAATTGTATTCCTGCTAAAACGCCTTATGACCCTAGTTGTCACTTAAGGAAACATTCGGGTCATGGTGTATCATCATTAGAATATTCCAGAGTTATAGGCAGTCTAATGTATCTTATGAACTGCACTAGACCTGATATTGCATATGATGTGGGTAGACTTAGCATATACACTTGTAATCCTAATAATGAACATTGGTATGCTTTGATTAGAGTTTTGAGATATCTAAAATACACAATAAATTATGGTATTCGTTATATTTGATATCCTTCTATAATTGAAGACTTTTATGATGCAAATTGATCTTTGATAATGATGAATGTAAGTCTGCGTGTGGCTATGTTTTTGCCTTGGCAGGAGGCACTAAATCTTAGAAATCTACCAAGCAAACATGCATAGCTAGATCAACTACGGAGTCAGAGTTCATAGCGTTGGATAAAGCAAGTGAAGAGGCTGAATGGTTAAGGAACTTCATATTACATATTCATTTGTGGCCTAAACTAGTTCCAGTCTTGTCCCTTCACTGTGACAGTCAAGCAACGATCGCAAGAGCACATAATAACTCCTATAACGAAAAGTCTAAACAAATCAGGAGAAGACACAACCAAGTGAGACAACTATTGGAAGATGGATTTATAGCAATCGACTATGTCAAGTTAAAGGAAAACCTGGTGGATCCATTGACTAAAGGGCTAGCTAGGGACCTAGTTTATCAAACATCGAGGGGAATGGGCCTAAAGCTTATTACTATCTAAATCACCTATAATGGAAACCCAACCCATATGACTGGAGGTCCCGAGATCTAGGTTCAATTGTATAACAAAGTTATACGAGTGATTTATGGGGGTACAAATTTAAGTTTTTCTTAAAACCCATTCGTATGATGTAGTACCTCTGTATCGATGAAGGATGGGATTTAATCTCTTAATACTTTCTATAGTTGTTATTCAGTGGGGTATGAGATATAGTACACTCTTGATAGAAGCACCTATATGTGTGGGTAGTGGGGCCGCTTCCTGTGAGAATTAAGGCTGATTCTCTAGAGCACTCAAGAAACTTGGGCATGCTAAAGGTCGAAACGAGCACAACTGTGGGAACTCGATGATGGTTTTTTGGAGTCACGTGGGTGTTCTATTGACTTAAGTTTACAACAACGATGAAATAGTTCAAGAAATTAGTTCACTATCAACCAGTAAACTCAATAGATCAACACAAAGCAAAGGTTCAAGTCGAATGACATATTTTCCTTATACGTCACTCCTTATGATACTCTAGAGCGTCGTCTTATTTTATTTATTTATTTCATATGGGGGATTGTTGGGTATGTATATTGGTATATAAATTTATTTTGAATGAACTAAATAAGTTAGGGAAAGTGGCCTAGTGGTAAGTTTATGGGGTTTAGTGCTTAAGGTCTTGGGTTCAATTCCTTGGGAGCACACTAATTATTAAGGGTCAAATATTGGGCCTTGGGGTCTTTGGGGCTTTGGACTTATCTTCAGTGCCCAGAATTTTTAACTTTTATTAATTTGTTTTTAATTTTTGACTTAGTCTCCTATTCAAAGTAAACTACCCGTTAGTGGAGATATTAGTGGATTAGTTGGCTAAAACCACTACCCACGTTTTTTACCAAAATTCTGCATAAAACTAAGGCTACAGCATTGAGAAAATAACACAGAACAAATCAATCTCTCTCACGATTTTCTTCAAAAATAATTTTGCTACTTTCTACTTTTCTTTAATTTTTTGTGAGTGCTGGAGTATCCTGAGAGTTCAAAGATTTACAACAAGGCTGGTGTGTAAATCAGATCGTTGAATCCTGGGAGGTGTATGTTCACGAGGCTGATAACTACAAATATCAGCGGGCAATTTCACCTTTAAGACTTTGTTTCCAATACAAACCTCAATCGATAAGTCCTTCTAATTTTATCTATTTCGAATTTGGATTTTTTCATTTATTCTGAATAATTTATTTCCTACAATCTAAAGGTGAAATTTTGTTGTTATTGTACAACCTTCTATGGAAAATCCTAATGCAAAATACTCTGAAAAACCTGAATTATTTGATGGAAATAATTTTAAGAGATGGTAAATGAAACTACAATTTTACCTAATAACTCTTAAGGTCGTTGATGTTATGGCATCTGATAGACCTTCTACACGTGAAGAACAGGTTGTTTAGAAATAAAGGGACTATATGTGTAGGAATTATATTCTGAACTGTCTTTGCCTTGAACTGCATGACGTTTATTGTTCATGTCCTACGGCTAAAGAATTATGGAACTTACTGGATAAAAAATATGTTACTGAAGATGCTGGGTCTAAAAAATTTGGGGTTGGAAAATTTTTGGATTTTAAAATGGAAGATAATAAATCTGTTGTGTCTCAACTGGAAGAACTACAAATTATTATTCATGAAATTCTGGCCGAGGGTTATCATATATGGGAGGTATTTCAGGTGTCTGCTATAATTGAAAAACGGCCACCTTCTTGGAAAGATTAAAAAAACGGTTTGAAACGTAAGAAAAAGGACATGTAACTAGAAAATTTTATAGTTTGTTTGAGAATTGAGGAAGATAATAGGAATGCAGAACTTAGGGAGAAAAATTCATAATTCAGTTCTAAGGCAAATTTGGTAGAGAAAAAATCAAATGGAAACAAAAAACAGAACTAGTCCAAGCCTAACAATTCAAACCAGAAACATGGGCACCATAAATTCAAACCTAATGAAAAGAATAAAAATTTTAAACCTCGGTTTAAATCTAAACCTACAGTTCAATGCTATGTATGTGGAAAACCAGGTCATTACGCTAAAGATTGCAAGTTTGGGAAGAGTCAAGATGTGAATCCTCAAGCAAATGTAACCGAGGAGGGTAACTTTTCTATAGTTGTGACGGAGGAAAATATTGCGACTAACATGACAGACTGGTGGCTGGATTCTGGTGCCACCAAACATATTTGCCAACAAGAGAGGTGCCTTCACTACCTTCACTGCTGTGGGTGAGGATGAATGTCTGTACATGGGAAACTCCTTTTCATCAAGTTACTCCTCCTTATCCACCCCAATATAATGGTGTAGCTGAAAGAAAAAATAGAACTCTTAAGGATATGGTAAATTCTATGTTAAGCACTTCGGGATTACCTTATATTATGTGGGGTGAGGCACTTCTTACAGCTTGTCATATTCTTAATAAAATACCTTTTAAGAATAATGATAAAACTCCTTATGAAATGTGGAAAAATAGAAAACCTTCTTATAAACACCTTAAAGTGTGGGGGTGTCTTGCTAAGGTTTCAATACCAGTACCTAAGAGAACTAAACTTGGCCCAAAGACTGTTGATTGTGTTTTTATAGGGTATCCTAAAAATAGTAATGCTTATAGGTTTCTTGTAATTGATTCTAAAAATCAATATTTGGATAAAAACACTATTTTTGAGTCAAGAGATGCTGAATTTTATGAAGTCAAATTTTCTTTTAAAGTGAGAAGTGAGGGAACTAGTAGTTTTTATCCAATGGGTCCTAGTGTTCTCCAAATTCAGAAGAAATTGGAATTAGGAAAAGTAAAAGACCTAGGATAGCTAATTCTTTTGCTCCTGAATTTTTAACGTACTTAATGGAAAATGACCCCGTCACTTTTAGTGAGGCAATATCATCACCCGATTCTATTTCTTGGAAAGCAACTATTGATAGTGAATATGATTCTAATATTTCTAACAACATGTGGGAGTTAGTTGACTTGCCTAAAGGATGTAAAACTATTGGATGCAAATGGATGTTTAAAAAGAAATTAAAAGATGATGGTTCTACTGATAAATTTAAGGCAAGATTGGTAGCTAAAGGCTATAGGCAAAAGGAAGGAATTGATTTCTTTGATACTTACTATCGTGTTACTAGAATTACATCTATTAGGCTATTAATTGCTATTGATTCATTACATAATCGGATAATTCATCAAATGGATGTTAAAATAACTTTTTTGAATGAAGATCTTAAAGAAGAAATTTATATAGATCAACCCGAGGGGTTTATAGTCCAAGGCCTAGATAAAAAAGTGTGTAGACTTAAAAAATCTTTATATGGACTAAAACATGCTCCTAAACAATGGCATGAAAAATTTGATCAAGTAATGATATCTAATGGTTTTAACATTAATGAAGCGGATAAATGTATTTATTGCAAATTTAAGGATCATTCTGGTGTGATTATTTGCTTATATGTGGATGATTTGCTTATTTTTGGAACTGATATTGATGTAGTTAATAAAACTAAAAGTTTTCTTAATAAGAAATTTGATATGAAAGCTTTGGGTGTTGCTGATGTTATACTTGGAATTAAAATCATTAAAAATTCTGATGGAATTGTTTTAACCCAATCTCATTATTCAGAGAAAGTTCTTAAAAAATTTGAACAATTTAATTGTACTCCTGCTAAAACACCTTATGACCCTAGTTGTCACTTAAGGAAGCATTCGGGTCCTGGTCTATCATCATTAGAATATTCTAGAGTTATAGGTAGTCTAATGTATCTTATGAACTGCAGTAGACATGATATTGCACATGATGTGGGTAGACTTAGCAGATACACCTGTAATCCTAATAATGAAAATTGGGATGCATTGATTAGAGTTTTGAGATATCTAAAATACACAATAAATTATGTTATTCATTATATTAGTTATCCTGCTGTAATTGAAGGCTTTTGTGATGCTAATTGGATTTCTGATAATGATGAATGTAAGTCTACAAGTGGCTATGTTTTTGACTTGGCAAGAGGCCCTATATCTTGGAAATCTATCAAGCAAATGTGCATAGCTAGATCCATTATGGAGTCAGAGTTCATAGCGCTGGATAAAGTAAGTGAAGAGGATGAATGTTTAAGGAACTTCATATTATATATTCATTTGTGGCCTAAACCCGTTCCAGCCTTGTCCATTAACTGTGACAGTCAAGCAGCGATGGCAAGAGCACATAATAACTCCTACAGCGGAAACTCTAGACATATCACGAGAAGACACAACACAGTGAGGAAACTATTGAAAGATGGAGTTATAGCAATTGACTAAGTCAAGTCAAAGGAAAACCTGGCAGATCCATTGACTAAAGGGCTAGCAAGATATCTAGTTTATCAAACATCGAGGGGAATGGGCCTAAACCCTATTAATATCTAAATCACCTATAGTGGAAACCCAACCCATATGACTGGAGGTCCCAAGATCTTGGTTCAATGGGATAACAAAGTTATACGAGTGATTTGTAGGGGTACAAATTTAAGTTTTTCTTAAAACCCATTCCTATGACGTAGAACCTCTGTATCGATGAAGGATGGGATTTAATCTCTTAATGCTTTCTACAGTTGTTATTAAGTGGGCTTTGAGATCCAGTACAGTCTTGATAGAAGCACCTATATGAGTGGGTAGTGGGGCCGCTTCCTATGAGAATTAAGGATGATTCTCTAGAGCACTCAAGAAACCTGGGTATGCTCAAGGCCGAAACGAGCACAACTGTGGGAACTCGATGATGATTTTTGGGAGTCAAGTGTTTGTTCTATTGACTTAAGTTTACAACCATGATGAAATAGTTCAAGACATTAGTTCACTATCAATCGGTAAACTCAATAGATCAACACAAAGCAATGATTCAAGTCGAATGACACCTTTGCCTTATATGTCACTCCTTATGATACTCTAGAGCGTCGTTTTATTTAATTTGATTATTTACTTCATTCATGTGAGGGATTGCTGGGCATGTATATTGGTATATATATTTATTTTGAATGAACTAAATAAGTTGGGGTAAGTGGACTAGTGGTAAGTTTATGCGGCATGGTGCTTGAGGTCTTGGGTTCAATTCCTAGGGAACACAGTAATTATTAAGGGTCGAAGATTGGGCCTTGGGCCTTGGGGTCTTTGGGCTTCTCTTGAGTGCCCAGAATTTTCAACTTTTATTTATTCGTTTTTAATTTTTGACTTAGTCTCCTACTCAAAGTAAACTACCCGTTAGTGGAGATATTAGTGGGTTAGTTGGCTAAAACCACTACCCACGTTATTTTCCAAAATTCTGCATAAATGAAACGCTACAGCTTTGAGAAAATAACACATAACAAACCAATCTCTCTCACATTTTTCTGCAAAAATAATTTTGCCACTTTCCACTTTTCTTTAATTTTTTGGGAGTCCTGGAGTATCCTGAGAGTTCAAAGATTTACCACAAGGCTGGTGTGTAAATCAGATCGTTGAATCCTGGGAGGTGTATGTTCACGAGGCTGACAGCTACAAATATCAGCGGGAAATTTTACCTTTAGGACTTTGTGTCCAACACAAACCTCGATAGATAAGTCCTTCTAATTTTATCTATTTAGAATTTGGGATTTTTCGTTTATTCTTCATATTTTCTTTTCTTCAATCTAAAGGTGAAATTGTGATGTTATTCTACAACCTGCTATGGAAAATCCTAATGCAAAATACTCTGAAAAACCTGAATTGTTTGATGGAAAGAATTTTAAGAGATGGCAAATGAAAGTGCAATTTTACGTAACAACTCTTAAGGTCGTTGATGTTATTGCATCTGATAGACCTTCTACACCTGAAGAGCTGGTTGTTTGGAAAAAAAGGGACTATCTGTGTAGGAAATATATTCCGAGTTGTCTTTGCTTTGAATTGTATGACGTTGATTGGTCATGTCCTACTGCTAAAGAATTATCGAACTTACTGGATAAAAAATGTGCAAATGAAGATACTGGGTCCAAAAAAATTTGTGGTTGGAAAATTTTTGGATTTTAAAATGGAAGATAATAAATCTCTTGTGTCTCAACTGGAAGAACTACAAATTATTATTCATGAAATTCTGGCCGAGGGTTATAATATATGTTAGGGATTTCAGGTGTCTGCTATAATTGAAAAACTGCCACCTTCTTGAAAAGATTACAAAAACGGTTTGAAAAATAAGAAAAAGGAGATGTCACAAGAAGATTTGATAGTTCGTTTGAGAATTGAGGAAGATAATAGGAATGCAGAACTTAGGGAAAAAAATTCTGAATTCAGTTCTAAGGCTAATTTAGCAGAGGGAAAATCAAATGGAAACAAAAAATAGAACCAGTCCAAGCCTAACCATTCAAACCAAAAACATGGGCACCATAAATCAAATCTTAATTCGAGGTCCAACCATAAATTCAAACCTAACGATAAGAATAAAAATGCTAAACCTCTGTATTAATCTAAACCTGCAGATCAATGCTATGTATGTGGAAAACCAGGTCATTACGCTAAAGATTGCAAGTTTAGGAAGAGTCAAGATGTGAAGCCTCAAGCAAATGTAACCGAGGAGGGTAACTTTTCTGCTGTTGTGACCGAGGTAAACATTGTGAGTAACATGTCAGACTGGTGGCTGGATTCTGGTGCCACCAAACATATTTGCGGCAAGAGAGGTGCCTTCATTACCTTCACTGCTGTGGGTGAGGATGAACGTCTGTACATGGGAAACTCCTCTTCATCAAGTTTTCACCCCAATATAGTGGTGTAGCTGAAAGAAAAAATAGAACTCTTAAGGATATGGTAAATTCTATGTTAAGCACTTCGGGATTACCTTATAATATGTGGGGTGAGGCACTTCTTACAGCTTGTTATATTCTTAATAAAATACCTTTTAAGAATAATGATAAAACTCCTTATGAAATGTGGAAAAAAAGAAAACCTTCTTATAAACACCTTAAAGTGGGGGGGGT
Source organism: Sambucus nigra (assembly GCA_949130495.1). Lineage (NCBI taxonomy): Eukaryota > Viridiplantae > Streptophyta > Magnoliopsida > Dipsacales > Adoxaceae > Sambucus > Sambucus nigra. Next base: position 449,910,964 of record OX422219.1, on the reverse strand, counting down.
GTCTTGCTAAGGTTTCAATACCAGTACCTAAGAGAACTAAACTTGGCCCAAAGACTGTCGATTGTGTTTTTATAGGGTATCCTAAAAACGGTAATGCTTATAGGTTTCTTGTAATTGATTCTAAAAATCAATATTTGGATAAAAACACTATTTTTGAGTCAAGAGATGCTGAATTTTATGAAGTCAAATTTCCTTTTAAAGTGAGAAGTGAGGGAACTAGTAGTTCTGACCCAATGGGTCCTAGTGTTAGAAATGAATCTCCAAATTCAGAAGAAATTGAAATTAGGAAAAGTAAAAGACCTAGAATAGCGAATTCTTTTGGTCTTGAATTTTTAACATACTTAATGGAAAATGACCCCGTCACTTTTAGTGAGGCAATGTCCTCACCCGATTCTATTTTTTGGAAAACAGCTATTAATAGTGAATATGATTTTATTATTTCTAACAACGCATGGGAGCTAGTTGACTTGCCTAAAGGATGTAAAACTATTTGATGCAAATGGATTTTTAAAAGTAAATTAAAAGCTGATGGTTCTACTAATAAATTTAAGGCAAGATTGGTAGCTTAAGGCTATAGGCAAAATGAAGGAATTGATTTCTTTGATACTTACTCTCTTGTTACTAGAATTATATCTATTAGGCTATTAATTGCTATTGCTTCATTACATAATCTGATAATTCATCAAATGGATCTTAAAACCGCTTTTTGAATGGAGATCTTGAAGAAGAAATTTATATGGATCAACCGGAGGGGTTTATAGTCCAAGGCCTAGATCAAAAAGTGTGTAGACTTAAAAAATATTTATATGGACTAAAACAAGATCCTAAACAATGGCTTGAAAAATTTGATCAAGTAATGATCTCTAATGGTTTTAACATTAATGAACCGGATAAATGTATTTATAGCAAATTTGAGGATAATTCTAGTGTGATTATTTGCTTATATGTGGATGATATGCTTATTTTTGGAACTGATATGGATGTAGTTAATAAAACTAAAAATTTCCTTAATAAACAATTTGATATGAAAGATTTGGGTGTTGCTGATATTATACTTGGAATTAAAATCATTAAAAATTCTTATGTAATTGTTTTAACCCAATCTCATTATTTAGAGAATGTTCTTAAAAACTTTGAACAATTTAATTGTATTCCTGCTGAAACACCATATGACCCTAGTGGTCACTTAAGGAAACATTCGGATCTTGATGTATCATCATTAGAATATTCTAGAGTTATAGGTAGTCTATTGTATCATATGAACAACACTAGACCTGATATTGCATATGCTGTGGGTAGAGTTAGCAGATACACTTGTAATCGTAATAATGAACATTGGGATGCTTTAATTAGAGTTTTGAGATATCTAAATTACACAATAAATTATGGTATTCTTTATATTAGATATCCTGCTGTAATTGAAGACTTTTGTGATGCTAATTGGATTTCTAATAATGATGAATGTAAGTCTACGAGTGGCTATGCTTTTGCCTTGGCAGGATGCGCTATATCTTGGAAATATACCAAGCAAACGTGCATATATAGATCCACTGTGGAGTCAGAGTTCATAGCAATGGATAAAGCAAGTGAAGAGGTTGAATGGTTAATGAACTTCATATTATATATTCATTTGTGGCCTAAAGAAGTTCCAGCCTTGTCCATTCACTGTGACAGTCAAGCAGCGATCACAAGAGCACATAATAACTCCTACAACAGAAAGTCTAGAGATATCAGGAGAAGACACAACACAGTGAGATAACTATTGAAAGATGGAGTTATAGAAATCGACTATGTCAAGTCAAAGGAAAACCTGGCAGATCCATTGACTAAAGGGCTATCTAGAGAACTAGTTTATCAAACATCGAGGGGAATGGGCCTAAAGCCTATTAATATCTAAATCACCTATAATGGAAACCCAACTCATATGACTGGAGGTCCCCAGATCTGGGTTCAATGGGATAACAAACTTATACGAGTGATTTGTGGCATTACAAATTAACGTTTTTCTTAAAACGCGTTCCTATGATGTAGTACCTCTGTATCGATGAAGGATGAGATTTAATCTCTTAATGCTTTCTATAGCTGTTATTCAGTGGGGTGTGAGATACACTACACTCTTGATAGAAGCACCTATATGAGGGGGTAGTGGGGCCGCTTCCTATGAGAATTAACGTTGATTCTCTAGAGCACTCAAGAAACCTGGGCATGCTCAAGGCCGAAACGAGCACAACTGTGGGAACTCGATGATGATTTTTGGGGGTCACGTGTGTGTTCTATTGACTTAAGTTTACAACAACGATGAAATAGTTTAAGACATTAGTTCACTATCAACCGGTAAACTCAATAAATCAACACAAAGCAAAGGTTCAAGTCGAATGACACCTTTGCCTTATACGTCACTCCTTATAATACTGCAGATCATCGTTTTATTTAATTTATTTATTTATTTCATTCATATAGGGGATTGTTGGGTATGTATATTGGTATATATATTTATTTTGAATGAACCAAATAAGTTGGGGTAAGTGGCCTAGTGGTAAGTTTATGGGGTTTGGTGCTTGAGGTCTTGGGTTCAATTCTTAGGGAGCACACTAATTATTAAGTGTCAAAGATTGTACCTCGGGCCTTAGGGTCTTTGGGCTTCTCTTGAGTGCCCAGAATTTTTAAATTTTATTAATTCGTTTTTAATTTTTGACTTAGTCTCCTATTCAAAGTAAACTACCCGTTAGTGGAGATATCAGTGGGTTAGTTGGCTAAAACCACTACCCACATTATTTTCCAAAATTATGCATAAAAGAAACGCTACAGCTTTGAGAAAATAACACAGAACAAATCAATCTCTCTCACATTTTTCTGCAAAAATAATTTTGCCACTTTTCACTTTTCTTTAATTTTTTGGGAGTCCTGGAGTATCATGAGAGTTCAAAGATTTACCACAAGGCTGGTGTGTAAATCAGATCGTTGAAACTTGGGAGGTGTATGTTCACGAGGCTGACAGCTACAAATATCAGCGGGAAATTTTACCTTTAGTACTTTGTGTCCAACACAAACCTCGATCGATAAGTCCTTCTAATTTTATCTATTTCGAATTTGGGATTTTTTGTTTATTCTGCATAGTTTCTTTCCTACAATCTAAAGGTGAAATTTTGTTGTAATTCTTCAACCTGCTATGGAAAATCCTAATGCAAAATACTCTGAAAAACTTGAATTGTTTGATGGAAATAATTTTAAGAGATGGCAAATGAAACTACAATTTTACCTAACAACTCTTAAGGTCGTTGACGTTATTGCATTTGATAGACCTTCTAAACCTGAAGACCTAGTTGTTTGGAAACAAATGGACTATATGTGTAGGAATTATATTCTGAACTGTCTTTGCCTTGAACTGTATGACATTAATTGGTCATTTCCTACTGCTAAAGAATTATGGAACTTACTCGATAAAAAATATTCAACTGAAGATCCTCGGTCTAAAAAATTTTTGATTGGAAGCTTTTTGGATTTTAAAATGGAAGATAATAAATCTGTTGTGTCTCAACTGGAAGAACTACAAATTATTATTTATGAAATTCTGGACGAGGGTTATAATATATGTGAGGGATTTCAGGTGTCTGTTATAATTGAAAAACCGCCACCTTCTTGGAAAGATAAAAAAAATATTTTGAAACATAAGAAAAAGGAGATGTCACTAGAAGATTTGATAGTTCGTCTGAAAATTGAGGAAGATAATAGGAATGCAGAACCTAGGTGGAAAAATTCTGAATTCGGTTCTAAGGCTAATTTGTTAGAGGGAAAATCAAATGGAAACAAAAAACAGAACCAGTCCAAGCCTAACCATCCAAACCAGAAACATGGGCACCATAAACCAAATCAGAATCTGAGGTCCAACCATAAATTAAAACCTAACAATAAGAATAAAAATTCTAAACCTCAGTTTAAATATAAACCTGGAGGTCAATGCTATGTATGTGGAAAACCAGGTCATTACGCTAAAGATTGCAAGTTTAGGAAGAGTCAAGATGTAAAGCCTAAAGCAAATGTAACCGAGGAGGGTAACTTTTCTGCTATTGTGACTGAGGCAAACATTGTGAGTAACATGAAAGACTGGTGGGTTGATTCTGGCGCCACCAAACATATTTGCGGCACGAGAGGTGCCTTCACTACCTTCACTGTTGTGGGTGAGGATGAACGTCTGCACATGGAAAACTCCTCTTCATCAAGTTACTCCTCCTTATTCACCCAGATCTAATGGTAGAGCTGAAAGAAAAAATAGAACTCGTAAGGATATGGTAAATTCTATGTTAATCACTTTGGGATTACCTTATAATATGTGGGGTGAGGCACTTCTTACAGGTTGTTATATTCTTAATAAAATACCTTTTAAGAATAATGATAAAACTCCTTGTGAAATGTGAAAAAATAGAAAACATTCTTATAAACACCTTAAAGTGTTGGGGTGTCTTGCTAAGGTTTCAATGCCAGTACCAAAGAGTAATAAACTTGTCCCAAAGACTGTTGATTGTGTTTTTATAGGGTATGCTAAAAACAGTAATGCTTATAGGTTTCTTGTAATTGATTCTAAAAATCAATATATGGATAAAAACATTATTTTTGCGTCGAGAGATGCTGAATTTTATGAGGAAAAAATTCCTTTTAAAGTGAGAAGTGAAGGAACTAGTAGTTCTATTGCAATGGGTCCTAGTGTTAGAAATGAATCTCCAAATTCAGAAGATTTTGAAATTAGGAAAATTAAAAGACCTAGGATAGGTACTTCTTTTGGTCCTGAATTTTTAACTTACTTAATGGAAAATGACCCCGTCACTTTTAGTGAGGCAATGTCGTCACCCGATTCTATTTTTTGGAAAAACTCTATTAATAGTTAATATGATTCTATTATTTTTAACAACACGTGGGAGTTAGTTGACTTGCCTATAGGATGCAAAACTATTGGATGCAAATGGATTTTTAAAAGTAAATTAAAAGATGATGGTTCTACTGATAAATTTAAGGCAAGATTGGTAGCTAAAGGCTATAGGCAAAAGGAAGGAATTGATTTCTTTGATACTTACTCTCATGTTACTAGAATTACATCTATTAGGCTATTAATTGCTATTGCTTCATTACATAATCTGATAATTCATCAAATGGATGTTAAAACTGCTTTTTTGAATCGAGATCTTGAAGAAGAAATTTATTTCGATCAACCTGAGGGGTTTATAGTCCAAGGCCTAGACCAAAAAGTGTCTAGACTTAAAAAATCTTTATATGGACTAAAACAAGCTCCTAAACAATGGCATGAAAAATTTGATCAAGTAATGATCTCTAATCGTTTTAACATTAATGAAGCGGATAAATGTATTTATAGCAAATTTAAGGATAATTCTGGTGTGATTATTTGCTTATATGTGGATGATATGCTTATTTTTGGTACTGTTATGTATGTAGTTAATAAAACTAAAAGTTTCCTTAATAAGCAATTTGATATGAAAGCTTTGGGTGTTGCTGATGTAATACTTGGAATGAAAATCATTAAAAATTCTGATGGAATTGTTTTAACCCAGTCTCATTATTTAGAGAAAGTTCTTAAAAAATTTAAACAATTTAATTGTTCTCCTGCTAAAACACCTTATGACCCTAGTTGTCACTTAAGGAAGCATTCGGGTCCTGGTCTATCATCATTAGAATATTCTAGAGTTATAGGTAGTCTAATGTATCTTATGAACTGCACTAGATATGATATTGCACATGATGTGGGTAGACATAGCAGATACACTTGTAATCCTAATAATGAACGTTGGGATGCTTTGATTAGAGTTTTGAGATATCTAAAATACACAATAATATATGGTATTCATTATATTACATATTGATGTAATTGAAGGCTTTTGTGATGCTAATTGGATTTCTGATAATGATGAATGTAAGTCTATGAGTGGTTATGTGTTTGCCCTGGCAGGAGGCGCTATATGTTGGAAATCTACCAAGAAAACGTGCATAGCTAGATCCACTATGGAGTCAGAGTTCATAGCGTTGGATAAAGCAAGTGAAGAGGTTTAATGGTTAATGAACTTCATATTAGATATTCATTTGTGGCCTTAACAAGTTCCAGCCTTGTCCATTCACTGTGACAGTCAAGCAGCGATCGTAAGAGCACATAATAACTCCTACAACAGAAAGTCTAGACATATCAGGAGAAGACACAACACAGTGAGACATCTATTGAAAGATGGAGTTATAGCAATCGACTATGTCAAGTCAAAGGAAAACCTGGCAGATCCATTGACTAAAGGGCTAGCTAGAGAACTAGTTTATCAAACATCGAGGGGAATGGGCCTAAAGCCTATTAATATCTATATCACCTATAATGGAAACCCAACCCATATGACTGGAGGTCCCCAGATCTGGGTTCAATGGTATAATAAATTTATACGAGTGATTTATGGGAGTACAAATTTAAGTTTGTCTTAAAATCCATTTCTATGATGTAGTACCTCTGTATCAATGAAGGATGAGATTTAATCTCTTAATGCTTTCTATAGTTGTTATTCAGTGGGGTGTGAGATATAGTACACTCTTAATAGAAGGTCCTATATGAGTGGGTAGTGGGGCCGTTTCCTATGAGAATTAAAGCTAATTCTCTAGAGCACTTAAGAAACCTGGGCATGCTCAAGGCCGAAACGAGCACAACTGTGGGAACTCGATTATGATTTTTGGGAGTCACATGTGTGTTCTATTGACTTAAGTTTACAACAACGGTGAAATAGTTTAAGACATTAGTTCACTATCAAATGGTAAACTCAATAGATCAACACAAAGCAAAGGTTCAAGTCGAATGACACATTTGCCTTATACGTCACTCCTTATGATACTCCAGAGCGTCGTTTTATTTAATTTATTTATTTATTTCATTCATGTGGGGGATTGTTGGGTATTTATATTGTTATATATATTTATTTTGAATGAACTAAATAAGTTGGGGTAAGTGACCCAGTGGTAAGTTTATGGGGTTTGGTGCTTAAGGTCTTCGGTTCAAGTCCTAGGGAGCACACTAATAATTAAGGGTCAAAGATTGGGCCTTGAGCCTTTGGGGCTTTGGGCTTCTCTTGAGTGACTAGAATTTTTAACTTTTATTAATTCGTTTTTAATTTTTGACTTAGTCTCCTATTCAAAGTAAACTACCCATTAGTGGAGATATTAGTGGGTTAGTTGGCTAAAACCACTACCCACATTTTTTATCAAAATTCTGCATAAAACAAAGGATACAGCTTTGAAAAAATAACACAGAACAAATCAATCTCGCTCACATTTTTTTGCAAAAATTATTTTGCTACTTTCCACTTTTCTTTAATTTTTTTGGAGTGCTGGAGTATCCTGAGAGTTCAAAGATTTACCACAAGGCTAGTGTGTAAATCAGATCGTTGAATCCTGGGAGGTGTATGTTCACGAGGCTGACAGCTACAAATATCATCGGGCAAATTCACCTTTAGGACTTTGTGTCCAACACAAACCTCGATCGATAAGTCCTTCTAGTTTTTATCTATTTCAAATTTGGGATTTTCAGTTTATTCTGCATATTTTCTTTCCTACAATCTAAAGCTGAAATTATGTTGTTATTGTACAACCTGCTATGGAAAATCCTAATGCAAAATACTCTGAAAAACCCGAATTGTTTGATGGAAAGAATTTTATGAGATGGCAAATGAAACTTCAATTTTACCTAACAAGTCTTAAGGTCGTTGACGTTATTGCATCTAATAGACCTTCTACACAAAAAGAACTGGTTGTTTGGAAACAAAGGGACTATATGTGTAGGAATTATATTCTGAACTGTCTTTGCCTCGAATTGTATGGCGTTTATTGGTCATGTTCTACTGATAAGGAATTATGGAACTTACTCGATAAAAAATATGCAACTTAAGATGATGGGTGTAAAAAATTTGTTGTTGGAAAATTTTTGGATTTTAAAATGGAAGATAATAAATCTCTTGTGTCTCAACTGGAAGAACTACAAATTATTATTCATGAAATTTTGGCCGAGGGTTATAATATATGTGAGGGATTTTAGGTGCCTGCTATAACTGAAAATCTTCCACCTTCTTGGAATGATTACAAAAACGGTTTGAAACATAAGAAAAAGGAGATGTCACTAGAAGATTTGATACTTCATTTGAGAGTTGAGGAAGATAATAGGAATGCAGAACTTAGGGAGAAAAATTCTGAATTCAGTTCTAAGGCTAATTTGGTAAAGGGAAAATCAAACGGAAACCAAAAACAGAACCAGTCCAAGACTAACCATTCAAACCAGAAACATGGGCACCATAAACCAAATCAGAATTAGAGTTCCAACCATAAATTCAAACCTAACGATAAGAACAAAAATTCTAAACCTCAGTTTAAATCTATTCCTGCAGGTCAATACTGTGTATGTGGAAAACCAGGTTATTACGCTAAAGATTGCAAGTTTAGGAAGAGTCAAGATGTGAAGCCTGAAGAAAATGCAATCGAGGAGGGTAATTTTTCTTATCTTATAACCGAGGCCAACATTGGGAGTAACATGACAGACTGGTGGCTTGATTCTGGCGCCACCAAACATATTTGCAACACGAGAGGTGCCTTCACTACCTTCACTGTTGTGGGTGAGGATGAATGTCTGTACATGGGAAACTCCTCTTCATCAAGTTAATCCTCCTTATTCACCCCAATATAATGGTGTAGCTGAAAGAAAAAATATATCTCTTAAGGAAATGGTAAATACTATGTTAAGCACTTCGGGAAGACCTTATAATATGTGGGGAAAGGCTTTTCTTACATCCTGTTATATTCTTAATAAAAAACCTTTTAAGAATAATGATAAAACTCCTTATGAAATGTGGAAAAATAGAAAACCTTCTTATAAACACCTTAAAGTGTGGGGGTGCCTTGCTAAGGTTTCAATACTAGTACCTAAGAGAACTAAACTTGGCCCAAAGACTGTTGATTTTATTTTTGTAGGGTATGCTAAAAACAGTAATGCTTATAGGTTTCTTGTAATTGATTCTAAAAAACAATATATGGATAAAAACACTATTTTTGAGTAAAGAGATGCTGAATTTTATGAAGACAAATTTACTTTTAAAGTGAGAAGTGAAGGAACTAGTAGTTCTGTTGCAATGGGTCCTAGTCTTAAAAATGAATCTCCAAATTCATTACATAATCTGATAATTCATCAAACGGATGTTAAAACCGCTTTTTTGAATGGAGATCTTTAAGAAGAAATTTATATGGATCAACCCGAGGGGTTTATAGTCTAAGAACTAGATCAAAAAGTGGGTAGACTTACAAAATCTTTATATAGACTAAAACAAGCTCCTAAACAATGGCATAAAAAATTTGATCAAGTAATGTTCTCTAATGGTTTTAACATTAATGAAGCGGATAAATGTATTTATAGCAAATTTAAGGATAGTTCTGGTGTGATTATTTTCTTATATGTGGATGATATGCTTATTTTTGGAACTGATATGGATGTAGTTAATAAAACTAAGAGTTTCCTTAATAAGCAATTTGATATGAAAGATTTGGGTGTTGCTTATGCTATACTTGAATTAAAATCATTAAAAATTCTGATGGAATTGTTTTAACCCAATCTCATTATTTAGAGAAAGTTCTTAAAAAATTTGAACAATTTAATTGTACTCCTGCTAAAAGACCTCATGACCCTAGTTGTCACTTAAGGAAACATTCGGGTCCTGGTGTATCATCATTAGAATATACAAGAGTTATAGGTAGACTAATGTATCTTATGAACTGCACTAGACCTGATATTGCATATAATGTTGGTAGACATAGCAGATACACTTGTAATCCTAATAATGAACATTGGGATGCTTTTATTAGAGTTTTGAGATATCTAAAATACGAGTAGCTATGTTTTTTCCTTGGCAGGAGGCTCTATATCTTGGAAATCTACCAAGCAAACGTGCATAGATAGATCCACTATGGAGTCAGAGTTCATAGCGTTGGATAAAGTAAGTGAAGAGGTTGAATGGTTAAGGAACTTCATATTAGATATTCATTTGTGGCCTAAACCAATTCCAGCCTTGTCCATTCAATGTGACAGTCAAACAGCGATCGCAAGAGCACATAATAACTCCTACAACGGAAAGTCTAGACATATCAGGAGAAGACACAACACAGTGAGACAACTATTGAAAGATGGAGTTATAGAAATCGACTATGTCAAGTTAAAGGAAAACCTGGCGGATCCATTGACTAAAGGGCTAGCTGGAGAGCTATTTTATCAAACATCAAGGAGACTTGGCCTAAATCCTATTAATATCTAAATCACCTATAATGGAAACCCAACCCATATGACTGGAGGTCCCATGATCTGGGTTCAATGGGATAACAAAGTTATACGAGAGATTTGTGGGGGTACAAATTTAAGTTATTCTTAAAACCCATTCCTATGATGTAGTACCTCTGTATCGATGAAGGATGAGATTTAATCTCTTAATGGTATCTATAGCTGTTATTCAGTGGGGTGTGAGATATAGTACACTCTTGATAGAAGCACCTATATGAGTGGGTAGTGGGGACGCTTCCAATGAGAATTAAGGCTGATTCTCTAGAGCACTCAAGAAACCTGGGCATGCTCAAGGCCGAATCGAGCAAAACTGTGGGAACTCGATGATGATTTTTTGGAATCAGGTGTGTGTTATATTGACTTAAGTTTACAACAACGGTTAAATAGTTCAAGACGTTAGTTCACTATCACCTGGTAAACTCAATAGATCAACACAAAGCAAAGGTTCAAGTCGAATGACACCTTTGCCTTATACGTCACTCCTTATGATACTCCATAGCATCGTTTTATTTAATTTATTTAAATATTTCTTTCATGTGGAGGATTGCTGGGTATGTATATTGGTGTATATATTTATTTTGAATGAACTAAATAAGTTGGGGTAGTGGCCTAGTGGTAAATTTAAGGGGTTTGGTGCTTGTGGTCTTGGGTTCAATTCCTAGGGAGCACGGTAATTATTAAGGGTCAAAGATTGGGCCTTGGGCCTTGGTGTCTTTAGGGCTTTGGGCTTCTATTGAGTGCCCATAATTTTTAACTTTTATTCATTCATTTTTAATTTTTGACTTAGTCTCCTATTCAAAGTAAACTACCCGTTAGTGGAGATATTAGTGGGTTAGTTGGCTAAAACCACTACCCACATTTTTTACCAAAATTCTGCATAAAACAAAGGCTACAACTTTGAGAAAATAACACAGAACAAATCAATTTCTCTCACGTTTTTCTACAAAAACAATTTTGCTACTTTTCACTTTCTTTCATTTTTTGGGAGTGCTGGAGTATCCTGATAGTTCAAAGATTTTCCATAAGGCTGGTGTGTAAATCCGATCGGTAAATCCTAGGAGTTGTATGTTCAGGAGGCTGACATCTACAAATATTTGCGGGAAATTTCACCTTTAGGACTTTGTGTCCAACACAAACCTCGATCAATAAGTCCTTCTAATTTTATCTATTTAAATTTTGGGATTTTTCGTTTATTCTGCATATTTTAGTTCATACAATCTAAAGGTGAAATTCTGTTGTTATTGTACAACCTGCTATGGAAAATCCTAATGCAAAATACTCTGAAAAACCTGAATTGTTTGATGGAAAGAATTTTAAGAGATGGCGAATGAAACTGCAATTTTACCTAACAACTCTTAAGGTTGTTGACGTTATTGCATCTGATAGACCTTCTACACCTGAAGAACTGGTTATTTGGAAACAAAGGGACTATATGTGTAGGAATTATATTCTGAACTGTCTTTGGTTTGATCTGTATGACGTTTATTGGTCATTTCCTACTGCTAAAGAATTATGGAACTTACTGGATAAAAAATATGCAACTGAAGATGGTGTGTATAAAAAATTTATGGTTGGAAAATATTTGGATTTTAAAATGGAAGATAATAAATCTGTTGTGTCTCAACTGGAAGAACTACAAATTATTATTCATGAAATTCTGGCCAAGGGTTATAATATATGTGAGGTATTTCCGGTGTCTGCTATTATTGAAAAACTTCCACCTTCTTGGAAATATTACAAAAACGGTTTGAAACATAAGAAAAAGGAGATGTCACTAGAAGATTTGATAGTTCGTTTGAGAATTAAGGAAGATAATAGGAATGTAGAACTTAGGGAGAAAAATTCTAAATTCAGTTCTAAGGCTAATTTCATAGACGGAAAATCAATTGGAAACCAAAAACAGAACCAGTACAAGCCTAACCATTCAAACCAGAAACATGGGCACCATAAACCAAGTCAGAGTTCGAGGTCCAACCATAAATTCAAACCTAATGATCAGAATAAAAATTCTAAACCTGCAGGTCAATGCTATGTATGTGGAAAACCAGGTCATTACGCTAAAGATTACAAATTTAGGAAGAGTCAAAATTTGAAGCCTCAAGAAAATGTAACCGAGGAGGGTAACTTTTCTGTTGTTGTGACTGAGGCAAACATTATGAGTAACATGACAGACTGGTGGCTTGATTCTGGCACCACCAAACATATTCGCGACACGAGGGGTGCCTTCACTACCTTCACTGGTGTGGGTGAGGATGAACGTCTGTACATGAGAAACTCATCTTCATCTAAGGTTGAGGGCAAGGGAACCGTAGTTTTAAAGTTCGCTCCGGGAAATGTTCTCACATTGAAAGATGTTTTGTATGTCCCTGAGGTTAGGAAGAATCTAGTGTCCAATTTTGTCTTAGTTAAGAAGGGTTTTAAAATTATTCTAGAACGTGATAAGGTAGTTGTGACTAAGGGAGGTGCTTTTGTGGGGAAAGGTTATGGTCATGAGGGTCTTTTCAAACTAAATGTAACCGTAGGTGATAATAATAAAACATCTACTTCTTCTTCTTATTTGATTGACTCTTGTGATATGTGGCATTTTAGACTTGTTCATGTAAATAAGGCATCCATTAAAAAATTAATGTTTTTTGGAAAACATACCAAAATCTGATATTTCTACCAACTCTAAATGTGAAATATGTGTTGAATCAAAATATGCTAAAAAACCTTTTCCAAGTATCGAAAGAAGTTCAGTTGTTTAAGTTTAATACATTCTGATCTTTGTGATTTAAAAGGTTATGTAACACGTGGTGGAAACAAATATTTTGTTACTTTTATTGATGATTACTCTCGTTATTGTTATATTTATCTCCTTACGAGTAAAGATGAGAGTTTCTCAAAATTTATTTCTTATAAATTAGAAGTTGAAAAACTATTTGGAGAAATCCATTAAAACATTAAGATCAGATAGAGGAGGCGAATACATCGGTGATCTTGATAAATATTGTAAAGAAAATGGAATAATTCATCAATTTACTCCTCTTTATTCACCCCAATCTAATGGTGTAGCTGAAAGAAAAAATAGAACTCTTAAGGATATGGTAAATTCTATGTTAAGCACTTCGGGATTACCTTATAATATGTGGGGTGAGGCACTTCTTACAGCTTGTTATATTCTTAAAAAAATACCTTTTAAGAATAATGATAAAACTCCTTATGAAATGTGGAAAAATAGAAAACTTTCTCATAAACACCTTAAAGTGCGGGGGTGTCTTGCTAAGGTTTCAATACGAGTACCTAAGAGAACTAAACTAGACCCAAAAACTGTTGATTGTGTTTTTATATGGTAAGCTAAAAACAGTAATGCTTATAGGTTTCTTGTAATTGATTCTAAAAATCAATATATGGATAAAAACACTATTTTTGAGTCAAGAGATGCTGAATTTTATGAAGATAAATTTCCTTTTAAAGTGAGAAGTGAGGGAACTAGTAGTTTTGTTCCAATGGGTCCTAGTATTAGAAATGAATCTCCAAATTCAGAAGATATTGAAATTAGGAAAAGTAAAAGACCTTGGTTAGCTACTTCTTTCGGTCCTGAATTTTTAACTTACTTAATGGAAAATGACCCCGTCACTTTTAGTGAGGCAATGTCCTAACCCGATTCTATTTTCTTGGAAAGAAGCTATTAATAATGAATATGATTCTATTAATTCTAACAACACGTGGGAGTTAGTTGACTTGCCTAAAGGATGTAAAAATATTGGATGCAAATGGATTTTTAAAAGGAAATTAAAAGTTGATGGTTCTACTGATAAATTTAAGGTAAGATTGGTAGCTAAAGGCTATAGACAAAAGGAAGGAATTGATTTCTTTGATACTTACTCGCCTGTTACTAGAATTACATCTATTAAGCTATTAATTGCTATTGATTCATTACATAATCTGATAATTCATCAAATGGATGTTAAAACCGCTTTTTTGAATGGAGATCTTGAAGAAGAAATTTATATGGATCAACTCGGGGGGTTTATAGTCCAACGCCTAGATTAAAAAGTTTCTAAACTTAAAAAATCTTTATATGGACTAAAACAAGCTCCTAAACAATGGCATGAAAATTTTTATCAAGTAATGATCTCTAATGGTTTTAACATTAATGAAGCGGATAAATGTATTTATAGCAAATTTAAGGATAATTCTGGTGTGATTATTTGCTTATATGTGGATGATTTTCTTATTTTTGGAACTGATATGGATGTAGTTAATAAAACTAAAAGTTTTCTTAATAAGAAATTTGATATGAAAGCTTTGGGTGTTGCTGATGTTATACTTGGAATTAAAATCATTAAAAATTCTGATGGAATTGCTTTAACCCAATCTCATTATTCAGAGAAAGTTCTTAAAAAATTTGAACAATTTAATTGTACTCCTGCTAAAACACCTTATGACCCTAGTTGTCACTTAAGGAAACATTCAGATCCTTGTGTTTCATCATTAGAATATTCTAGAGTTATAGGTAGTCTAATGTATCTTATGAACTGCACTAAACCTGGTATTGCATATGCTGTGGGTGGACTTAGCCGATACACTTGTAATCCTAATAATGAACATTGGGATGCTTTGATTAAAGTTTTGAGATATCTAAAATACACAATAAATTATGGTAGTCATTATATTAGATATCCTACTGTAATTGAAGGCTTTTGTGATGCTAATTGGATTTCTGATAATGATGAATGTAAGTCTATGAGTGGATATGTTTTTGCCTTGACAGGAAGCGCTATATCTTGGAAATCTACCAAGAAAACGTGCATAGCTAGATCCACTATGGAGTCAGAGTTCATAGCGTTGGATAAAGCAAGTGAAGAGGCTGGATGGTTAAGGAACTTCATATTAGATATTCATTTCTGGCCTAAACCAGTTCCAGCCTTGTCCATTCACTGTGACAGTCAAGCAGCGATCGCAAGAGCACATAATAACTCCTACAATGGAAGGTCTAGATATATCAGGAGAAGACACAACACAGTGAGACAACTATTGAAAGATGGAGTTATAGCAATCGACTATGTCAAGTTAAAGGAAAACCTGGAGGATCCATTGACTAAAGGGCTAGCTAGAGAGCTACTTTATCAAACATCGAGGGGAATGGGCCTAAATCCTATTAATATCTAAATCACCTATAATGGAAACCCGACCCATATGACTGGAGGTCCTTAGATTTGGGTTCAGTGGGATAACAAAGTTATACGAGTGATTTGTGGGGGTACAAATTTATGTTTTTCTTAAAACCAATTCCTATGATGTAGTACCTCTGTATCGATGAAGGATGAGATTTAATATGTTAATGCTTTCTATAGTTGTTATTCAGTGGGGTGTGAGATACAGTACACTCCTGATAGAAGCACGTATATGAGTGGGTAGTGGGGCCACTTCCTATGAGAATTAAGGCTGATTCTCTAGAGCACTCAAGAAACCTGGGCATGCTCAAGGTCGAAACGAGCAAAACTGTGGGAACTCGATGATGATTTTTGGGAGTCACGTGTGTGTTCTATTGACTTAAGTTTACAACAACGATGAAATATTTCAAGACATTAGTTCACTATCAACCGGTAAACTCAATAGATCAACACAAAGCAGAGGTTCAAGTCGAATGACACCTTTGCCTTATACGTCACTCCTTATGATACTCCAGAGCGTCGTTTTATTTAATTTATTTATTTATTTCATTCATGTGGGGGATTGTTGGGTATGTATATTGGTATATATATTTATTTTGAATGAACTAAATAAGTTGGGGTAAGTGGCCTAGTGGTAAGTTTATGGGGATTGGGGCTTGAGGTCTTGGGTTCAATTCCTAGGGAGCACAATAATTATTAAGGGTCAAAGATTGGGACTTGGGCCTTGGGGTCTTTGGGGCTTTGGCCTTCTCTTGAGTGCCCAGAATTTTTAACTTTTATTAATTCGTTTTTAATTTTTGACTTAGTCTCCTAATCAAAGTAAACTACCCATTAGTAGAGATATTAGTGTGTTAGTTGGCTAAAACCACTACACACGTTTTTTACCAAAATTCTGCATAAAACAAAGTCTACAGCTTTGAGAAAATAACAGAGAACAAATCAATCTCTCTAACATTTTTCTGCAAAAATAATTTTGCTACTTCTACTTTTCTTTAATTTTTTGGGAGTGCTGGAGTCCTGAGAGTTCAAAGATTTACCATAAGGCTGCTGTGTGAATCAGATCGTTGAATCCTGGGAGGTGTATGTTCACGAGGCTGAAAGCTACAAATATCAGCGGGCAATTTCACCTTTAGGACTTTGTGTCCAACACAATCCTCGATCGATAAGTCCTTCTAATTTTATCTATTTCGAATTTTTGATTTTTCATTTATTCTGTATATTTTATTTCCTACAATCTAAAAGTGAAATTTTGTTGTTATTGTACAACCTGCTATGGAAAATCCTAATGCAAAATACTCTAAAAAACCTAAATTGTTTGATGGAAAGAATTTTATGAGATGGTAAATGAAACTGCAATTTTACCTAACAACTCTTAAGGTCGTTGACGTTATTGCATCTGATAGACCTTTTACACCTGAAGACCTGGTTGTTTGGAAACAAATGGATTATATGTGTAGGAATTATATTCTGAACTATTTTTACCTTGAACTGTATGACGTTTAATGATCATGTACGACTGCTATAGAATTATGGAACTTACTGGTTTAAAAATATGCAACCGAAGATGCTGGGTCTAAAAAATTTGTGGTTGGAAAATTTTTGGATTTTAAAATGGAAGATAATAACTCTGTTGTGTCTCAACTGGAAGAACTACAAATTATTATTCATAAAATTATGGCCGAGGGTTATAATATATGTGAGGGATTTGTGGTGTCTGCAATAATTGAAAAACTGCCACCTTCTTGGAAAGATTACCAAAACGGTTTGAAACATAAGAAAAAGGAGATGTCACTAGAAGATTTGATAGTTTGTTTGAGAACTGAGGAAGATAATAGGAATGCATAACTTAGGGAGAAATATTCTGAATTCAGTTCTAAGGCTAATTTGGTAGAGGGAAAATCAAATGGAAACCAAAAATAGTACCAGACCAAGCCTAACCATTCAAACCAGAAATATGGGCACCATAAACCAAATCTGAATTCGAGGTCCAACCATAAATTCAAACCTAACGATAAGAATAAAAATTCTAAACCTCAGTTTAAATCTAAACCTGTAGGTCAATGTTATGTATGTGGAAAACCAGGTCATTAGGTTAAAGATTACAAGTTTGGGAAGACTCGAGATGTGAAGCCTCAAGCTAATGTAATCGAGGAGGGTAACTTTCTGCTGTTGTTACCGAGGCAAACATTGTGAGTAACATGACAGACTGGTAGCTTGATTCTGGTGCCGCCAAACATATTTGCGGCAAGAGAGGTTCCTTCACTACCTTCACTGCTGTGGGTGAGGATGAACGTCTGTACATGGGAAACTCCTATACATCAATTTACTCCTCCTTATTCACCCCAATCTAATGGTGTAGCTGAAAGAAAAAAAAAGAACTCTTAAGGATATGGTAAATTCTATGTTAAGCACTTCGGGATTACCTTATAATATGTGGCGTGAGGCACTTCTTATAGCTTGTTATATTCTTAATAAAATACCTTTTAAGAATAATGATAAAACTCCTTATGAAATGTGGAAAAATAGAAAACCTTCTTATAA
Organism: Sambucus nigra; assembly: GCA_949130495.1. NCBI lineage: Eukaryota > Viridiplantae > Streptophyta > Magnoliopsida > Dipsacales > Adoxaceae > Sambucus > Sambucus nigra. Next base: position 449,892,919 of record OX422219.1, on the reverse strand, counting down.
ACACCTTAAAGTGTGGGGGGGTCTTGCTAAGGTTTCAATACCAGTACCTAAGAGAACTAAACTTGGCAGAAAGACTGTTGATTGTGTTTTTATAGGGTACTCTAAAAACAGTAAAGCTTATAGGTTTCTTGTAATTGATTTTAAAAATCAATTTATGGATAAAAACACTCTTTTTTAGACAAGAGATGCTGAATTTTATGAAGACAGATTTCCTTTTAAAGTGAGAAGTGAGGGAACTAGTAGTTCGTTTCCAATGGATCCTAGTGTTAGAAATGAATCTCCAAATTCAGAAGATATTGAAATTAGGAAAAGTAAAAGACCTAGGATAGCTACTTCTTTTGGTCCTAAATTTTTAACAGACTTAATGGCAAATGACCCCGTCACTTTTAGTGAGGCAATGTCCTCACCCGATTCTATTTTTTGGAAAGCAGTTATTAATAGTGAATATGATTCTATTATTTCTAACAACACGTGGGAGTTAGTTGACTTGCCTAAAGGATGTAAAAATATTGGATGCAAATAGATTTTTAAAAGGAAATTAAAAGATGGTGGTTTTACTGATAAATTTAGGACAAGATTGGTAGCTAAAGGCTATAGGCAAAAGGAAGGAATTGATTTCTTTGATACTTACCCTCCTGTTACTAGAATTACATATATTAGGCTATTAATTTCTATTGCTTCATTACATAATCTGATAATTCATCAAATGGATGTTAAAATCACTTTTTTGAATGGAGATCTTGAAGAAGAAATTTATATGGATCAACCCGAGGGGTTTATAGTCCAAGGCCTAGATCAAAAAGTGTGTAGACTTAAAAAATCTTTATATGGACTAAAACAAGCTCCTAAACAATGTCATGAAAAATTTGATCAAGTAATGATCTCTAATGGTTTTAACATTAATGAAGAGGATAATTGTATTTATAGCAAATTTAAGGATAATTCTGGTGTGATTATTTGCTTATATGTGGATGATATGCTTATTTTTGGAACTGATATGGATGTAGTTAATAAAACTAAAAGTTTCCTTAATAAGCATTTTGATAGGAAAGATTTGGGTGTTGCTGATGTTATGCTTGAAATTAAAATCATTAAAAATTCTGATGGAATTGTTTTAACCCAATCTCATTATTTAGAGAAAGTTCTTAAAAAATTTGAACAACTTAATTGTGTTCATACTAAAACACCTTACGACCCTAGTTATCACTTAAGGAAACATTCGGGTCCTGGTGTATCATCATTAGGATATTCTAGAGTTATAGGTAGTCTAATGTATTTTATGAACTGCACTAGACCTGATATTGCAGAAGTTATGGGTAGACTTAGCAGGTACACTTGTAATCCTTATAATGAACATTGGGATGCTTTGATTAGAGTTTTGAGATATCTAAAATACACAATAAATTATGGTATTCATTATATTAGATATCCTGCTGTAATTGAAGGCTTTTGTGATGCTAATTGGATTTCTGATAATGATTAATGTAAGTCTACGAGTGGCTATGTTTTTGCCTTGGCAGGAGGCGCTATATCATGGAAATCTACCAACCAAACGTGCATAGCTAGATCCACTATGGATTTAGAGTTCATAGCGTTGGATAGAGCAAGTGAAGAGGCTAAATGGTTAAGGAACTTCATATTAGATAATCATTTGTGGCCTAAACCTGTTCCAGCCTTGTCCATTCACTGTGACAGTCAAGCAGCGATCGCAAGAGCACATAATAACTCCTACAACGGAAAGTCTAGACATATCAGGAGAAGGCACAAAATAGTGAGACAAGTATGGAACGATGGACTTATAGCAATCGACTATGTCAAGTCAAAGAAAAACCTGGCGGATCCATTGACTAAAGGGCTATCTAGAGAACCAGTTTATCAAACATCGCGGGGAATGGACCTGAAGCCTATTAATATTTAAATCACATATAATGGAAACCCAACCCATATGACTGGAGGTCCCAAGATCTGGGTTCAATGGGATAAAAAAGTTATACGAGTGATTTGTGGGGGTACAAGTTTAAGTTTTTCTTAAAACCCATTCCTATTATGTAATCCCTTTATGATTTCTATAGCTATTATTCTGTGGGGTGTGAGATACTGTACACTCTTGATAGAAGCACCTATATGAGTGGGTAGTGGGTCCGCTTCCTATGAGAATTAAGGTTGATTCTCTAGAGCACTCAAGAAACCTAGGCATGCTCAAGGACGAAACGAGCACAACTGTGGGAACTCGATGATGATTTTTGGGAGTCACGTGTGTGTTCTATTGACTTAAGTTTACAACGACGATGAAATATTTCAAGACATTAGTTCACTATCAACCGGTAAACTCAATAGATCAACAAAAAGCAAAGGTTCAAGTCGAATGACACCTTTGCCTTATACGTCACTCCTAATGATACTCCAGAGCATCGTTTTATTTAATTAATTGTTTATTTCATTCATATGGGGGATTGTTGGGTATGTATATTGGTATATATATTTATTTTGAGTGAACTAAATAATTTGGTGTAGTTGGCCTAGTTGTAAATTTATGGGGTTTGGTGCTTGAGGTCTTGGGTTCAATTCCTAGGGAGCACACTAATTATTAAGGGTCAAAGATTGGGCCTTGAGCCTTGGGGTCTTTGGGGCTTTGGGCTTCCCTTCAGTGCCCATAATTTTTAAGTTTTATTAATTCATTTTTAATTTTTGACTTAGTCTCCTATTCAAAGTGAACTACCCGTTAGTGGAGATATTAGTGGGTTGGTTGTCTAAAACCACTACCTACGTTTTTTTTTTTCAAAATTCTGCATAAAATAAAGGCTACAGCTTGGAGAAAATAACACAGAACAAATCAATCTCTCTCACATTTTTCTACAAAAATAATTTTGCTACTTTCTACTTTTCTTTAATTTTTTGGGAGTGCTGGAGTATCCTGAGAGTTCAAAGATTTACCACAAGGCTAGTGTGTAAATCAAATCGTTGAATCCTGGGAGGTGTATGTTCACGAGGCTGTCAACTACAAATATCAGAGGGCAATTTCACCTTGAGGACTTTGTGTCCAACACAAACCTCGATCGATAAGTCCTTCAAATTTTATCTGTTTTGAATTTGGGATTTTTCGTTTATTCTGCATATTTTATTTCCTACATTTTATTTTCTGATGTTTCTTCAAATACAAAAATGACAAATTTGTTATTTTTTTTAGTAAAAAATTACACAAGCGGTGAACTAAAATAAAATTATCCTATCACACAAGAAGAATTATACAAATTTTAGTACAATTATTTACTCACAAAATACATACCTAAATGACCCACTAATATTACAAGACTCATTCAAAATTAAAGGCACAATTTTATTACTCAAAGACACACCTCAATCACTCTAAATACACTCATTATTTATTTGGAGACTTTTTATTTAACCTCACCAGACACTTGATGTCTCAAATGGGGAGTGGGTACTCCTATTTATATTTGTATGATATCGGTGAATTAGAATTGCCTAGAGAGGATATTCTAGAAATTAGAAGAGGGAGGGAGAGAGGGGAACGTCCGAAAAAATTAAGGGAGAGCGTGTTGCCTCTTCAACACTCCCCATAACACCGAATCTCTTCTTAAATTGTACGTATGGATTTCTTTGACTTTGGCCCTTCATTATCAATTTTTCTATCTCAGGAAATGTTATGCTCATTGTGATTTACTTTCTCTTTCTCCAAATATGCATGTTTCCATTTGTCTTTGCACTCCATCACATTTGGCCTTATGTCTTTGATGTGTAGTTCGAATGTACTTGATTGTGACTTGAGTAGTTATTGTTAACTCTCCCACCTTTTTCATCTCATCTCCCATATGTTCATTGAATAATTCCGACTTCCATTCCCCCTTCAAATGCTCCTAAGTAGTTTTTCCATGTAGTGCGGATGTATCCACCTTTCCTACGATAGTCTTTGCAGAATTTATCAGTTACCCATCATATTCTCGATCTCTTTAAATATAATCGATGTTTTCTTCTTAGTTATCTTCATCCGCATAATTTTCTTTTTCCTGGATACTAGTTCCTTGATCAGTTGGCGTGTCTTCTTGATTTATGGTACCTTTATTTCTTGTAGACCCATAAATTCTTATGTCACTACTTCAGCATTGTCGACGCGACTACTTGAACACTAACGACATACTTTATCAAGGTATGCCTCCTCATCTAAATCGACATGATTTTTTACTTGTACTTCCTTAATCGAAGATATGTTGACTACATCCTCATCCAAATATTCCTCGATTAAAAAAAATCGAATTTGATCTTCAGTCTTATCTTCTTCAATTTTAATCTGGCTTATTTTACCTTAAACTCATTATTCTTTAAAATCTACTTCTTCCTCCGAGAAATAGTCTTGTACAAGCATAATTCTTGCAATGGATGCTTTAAAATACCATTCTTCTTCTTATTCGGTTTATTAGCTCTTTAATTTTGCTAAGTTACTTTCTATTCACTTTTATCGATGCCAACAATCTCGGTCATAGTGGCCTCTTTTACCATAATTATAGCACTCATTGCTTTGTCGTCTCTATGCCTTGTCACGTTGATAACATTTTTCCTCATCATATTTTGATCCCCCTAAATAAGAGATATTTTCCTATTTTCATGAGCTAACTTATTGTCATGAACTTTTCTCATCCCATGTGCCTTTTTTAGCAATTTGTTATGTTCTTCCTCTTTTGTCAGTGTAGAGTGCCTCGTCTTCGTTCTTTATTGCAGCCTCACTCATTTATCTCATTAACTTCTCTTAATTGGCTGATAAATCTTTCAACTCAACTAGGGTGAGTTGAGTTTTGCCAACCGTGTATTGCCATAATAAATCTATTATATTCAGGATTCAGGCCAGGAAAAATTATTCTTCTCATCTTTGGTTCACTAATTTTAGAGTTAGAATTAAGAAAAAAAAATTCCTGACATAAATATTTAATTTCCTTAAAATATTTGGTGATGGTTTTACCTTCTTAACTGGTAGTCATCAATTCATTCTCCAATATCTGTAAGCATGCATCATTCGGCTTTAAGAAGAAAGAGGCAAGAGTATCCCATGAATCCTTCGGTGTCTTCGTGTCCTAAATATGCCCTAATAATTATGGTCCTACTCATATTTTGAGTGCGTGCATGACTTTATCCACTTTTATTTTCCATTTCTTAAAGCCTCGACATTTTCTTGGAAAGGTGTAGTGTCGCTACCACCCACAGTCTCCCAAAGATCCCATCCTTCTAGGTAAGAAATGATGCAGGTGCTCCGAATTTCATAATTGGTGTGGTTTAATTTTTCAAACCCACCACCAAATGAGTTAACCAATCTTCCATAATCACGTACTTAAATCAAACAGGTCCCTGAACAATTATGCTGACACTGTCTGACACCGTTTTCGTTCCTTCGATAGTACTTCGTTTTGGACGTACCCTTACAGGTGTCCCTGGCCAATTATTACACAAGAATAATTTTACAAATTTTAGTATAAATATTGACTCACAAAATATACACTCAAGTTACCCACTAATATTACAAGACTCGCTTAATAATTTGGACATATTTTTATTACTCAAAGACACACCCCACTCACTCTAAATACACCCACTATTTATTTGGATACTCTTAGTAACACACTGTGTTTTTACAATATTTAAATTGGTAAAATTTTAAATAAATAAATCATGAGAATAAACTGCTTGAATGTGTAAATAATTAAATTTCATGTCACCGGAATTAATATTATCTCAAGATTAGTAATACAAATGTGTAATTTGGGCAGACATCATTTGGGTGCATTTCAGAGTGATTTGGAAACTCTATTAGGCCTTTTAAACATCCTAAGTCGATCCCGGGAGAGAGGTATACCCTTAGGGGATATTTTGAACCAATTCGAGTATTATTCTGGGATAATTTGGAGGCTTAAAATTGGGTATTAAGGAGAGATTAGGGACTAGGGGTTTAATTAAGTTAATAACTCAACCTAATCACATATCTCATTCACATTAGATTTAACCTAGCATCCCTATACCGTTTGGATAAGTTACAAAGGTGGGAGAAGAATGAAGGAATGAGGCTCAAGAGAGGAGGCTAGCTCATATCATCCAAATAAGGCAAGAATTTTCTTGCTAAACTAATTATAATTTATTTCTTGATTCATATGCATATTCTCTCATACTAATTCCAGATTAAAAATTGATTTAGAGATGAAAAACAAATGAATTTAAATGTAGAACTGTTTAGGATTGATCGAATAATAATTGTGTTTCGAGAATTAAATACTTTGGTGATAGACCTAGAATTGATATCATTTTATTGGAAAATCTACTACTACAATCTATGTAATATAATTTATGTTTATATCTGATTTCAAATCATATGTTGATCTCATTATTATAGAAAATTTTAAAAAGAGTTATGGTCTTGATTAGGTTAGACAACTTATAATGCTTAGATCCAATATCCTGAATTTATGGTGCGTCATCATGTGTAGATTAGGTATATAATGATGTAATCATGTTTTTTTACCATAATATGGTAATAGTTCTTGTAATTGAAGTGTATAAACCTTAAAAATAAGGTTGGACTTTCGGGGATGAAACTAGTATAGGAAAAACATACCAGATCTAGGCTACTGCCGATAATCGAATCGATTAGACCTCTAAGGATAATCGATTCGGCTCTAGGAGGAGAATGAATTTGACTCGTGGACTAGGTCACGGTTAGATTATGGGAACGTTCAAGAGATTTTTACGAGTTCAAGTGAGTATATGGGATTTTATCAAAGTGAGTGGATATTAAATTAAAAATAGATTTATGTGACTATTCAATAATTAAGGAATTTAATAATTAACTAGAGTGTTAATTCTTAAGACAAGGGTGTTATCTGGAAATTAATGAAACATAGTTACGGCAGTTATAGGGATAATTATCTATAGATATTGTGTGTGGCATGTATGTAATTATTAATTGTTTTAACATACTCATGTTCGTGGACAGCCTATCTACTGGGGTTACAAACATTTTCGGACCATAGCACTCATCGGCACTGGTGAACTAGGCATGGTGTATATAGGTTCAGGGGAGCTGCTTGTTGTAAGGACATATTTTTAATAAGTCCGTCATAATTAATTATGTCGTATACCGCTACAACTCGTCGAAGAATTGAGAAGATTGCATCTACAAAAGACGGATCTGAATTACAAGTTGCCTTCAACATTCAAGCCCAACAATATGAACTTTGGTAAGATATTGTTTAAAGTTTCATTTACATTTCATATTAAGAGTGTTGGGATATTTTTTAAAAGGAGTTATAAAAGGCTTTTATATAAAAATGTTTTTATAATATTCTTAAAAGGAATTTTAAAAAATCTGTGTTATAAAAAAATGTTTTTATAAATGTTTGTTATTAAAAAAGGTGTTAACTGTTTTCGAAAAAGAAAGTTTTAAGAAAAATTTTAAGTTAGTGAACGTATCTCGGTTTCGACGCCAATCTCGTTCGCGTGAGATCTCCATCTCGTTCAAATGAAATTGGGATGTCGCGCGTAATCGTTCAAAAGACACGCGATCTTGTTCGAGAGAGATGAGGTCCTTGTTCAAACGACCTTGCTTTTTGGCTGACACGTCTGAATTCATCCTGACCTTTGACCGACTCAAATTTCCTATATAAAGGAATGTCAGCCTTTGCTTTTAAACATGGAGAACAGTTTCAACTTTTAAGAGTCTTATTCTGTTGAAACTTTTGTGTATCTACCCAGCTTTAATTCAATACCTTGTGGCAGAAAGTTTTTCTCCAATAATTTCAAGGATTCAAATATCTTTGTTTTAATTCACAAAATCCCAGTTACTTTTATGTGAATTGTTTTGTGGAACCCAAGAATGTATTTTGTCTTTGGTTTAATATTTGTGGGGAGATATCTACAACCGAGAACTGCGTGTTATTGCTGAGGGAGTCTGTACGAAGTTTTATGGATGTGTGCCATTGAGGAGTGCTGCGGTTCTTCCTTTGCTGATTGGATTGAGGTCCATGTGGGTTCGCTGTGTGTCGATTCATTGCTGATGACACCGACCGATCCCTGCGGGTATTTGTGTGTCAGTGTATTTCATTGTAATCCGTGTAAGTTGCGATTTACTTATTATAATAAAGTAAAAGGTTTTACCCTGTGGGGATTTTTCCTGAAATCTGTGTCTCAGCATATTTATTGTGTCACATGCTTTATTTATTTATGGGTTGACATACGCACTTTAGATGCATGTTTTGGGTCTGGATTAATTTGGTTTAAACATAGACCCTAATTAAATAAGTGTGCAAATTTAAAAGTTGAGAATAATTTTAAGTCAATATCACACGCTTTACAAATTGGTATCCGAGCGGGTTACGCTAATTTATCACGTGGTCCTTATTTTTCGAGGACTTACTTTCTGATACAATTTGTCTACTCACGTTTACAAATTGGTATTAGAGCGGGTTGCACTAATTTATTGTGTATTCCTATTTTTCACAAAATTTGTGTGATATTGATTTTTTTTTTAAATCAAGTTTGTCAAAAAATCGCAATTTTTTAAATGGAACGCCCGTTTAATGAGGTGCCTATTTTTGAAAAAGTTCACGACCATCCTGAAAATATAAAAAGTTCGAATTTGAAACTTTGCAAAAGAATTAAAGTTTTGGAAAAAGAAAATTCTCTCTTTAAAAGAAAGATTGAATATTTGGAAGCGTTTCAAACTCAAAGTGATATTTGTCGTGAGCACTTTGGTAATTTGTGTATTGATTCTTTGAAAAGTGCCAAAAAGAAGAGTGATGAGAAAGTCCTAGTTTTAGAGAAGGAATTGAAGGAAATAAAAAATTCTAGGGTTCCCGTTTGTGCCGTCGAGGATAAAAAATTAATCGATGATTTTACGGCACGTGAAGAGACTCTTAGAAAAAAGTTTTTTTTGATTGAGGGAGAGAGAGATACCCTTTTAGGAATTATTGAAAATTTGAAAAAGGCATCCCTGAAATTGGAAGAGTCGAATTATTTGCTCGATTCAAATAATTTGAAGTTAAAAAATGATTTGACAGACTCAAGTAGGTTTGATAGTGATGGTAATGGCTCATCTTGTTCTCATGCTTCTAATGCTAAAGATAAAACCATTATTTATTTTACAGGGTCAACCAATTTCAAGGATGTTAGAGAAGGTCAACCCATAGGTGTCGTTCTACCCGTTTACACATGTTCATATTGTGCTAGGAAAGGTACCTTAGGCGTTTTTGTTTTGATCTTGGAAAATGTCCTAGGAAGTTTATGTCTAGTGTTCTCGTGGTTCCCAAAGCCCCCACATGGCGTTTCACATCTATTTAGGTTAGGAAATCATTCTAAGAGGCACTAGATTTTAGACAAGTTGATTCCCGTTTGCTTGTACATGATTCTTCTCTTGCCATATCATATAGATGATTGTGTTTGCATGCTTGTCATACGCTAGTTATGCTTTTTGATATATTTTTGCTAGCGTTGTGACATGTACTTTTTGTATAAATTTTTGCTTTTGAAAAATATAAAAATATTTTATTTTGATAAAACTTTTGTAAAAATTCAAAAAGTTTTTTCTATTTTATTTGCGTCTTTTATGGATGGACACTTAGGATGACCGAGTCACAACATCATCCCATTTATTCATGTGACTATTTGATAGTGTTTTGAGATGATATACCATGTCATCTTTGTGCTTTATAATGTTTGGAGTCATTAAGATGTAATTAAGTGTTACTTCCTACATGTTTGACTCATAATTTTCTTTATTGCATACATGGATGGATTTGTTTGATTATTGTGCTTATCTTATCACATGTTGGTTCGGTGTTTTCACTTCAATCCTGTCCTTAAAACGAACCAAGCGCGATAAAACTTAATAAGAAAGTTGTGTATGTAAGAGCCGTTTATGAGTTTGGGTGCTTTGTTTGAAAATGGTGAAGGGGTACGAAAGATTTTTTTTTTTATCCTTTGTGATTAAGCCGCCGTTTAAATTGGACATAAAAAATTGAGGAATTTTATTATTCGGGGTCCAAAAAGGTTAAAATAGCCCTAAAAAATTTAAAGGCGATAAAAAACAATTAATGCCAATTATGGGCCATTTATGTTTTTGCATCAATTCTACAAAGTTTGAGAATTTAGATCACCTCTATTCAAAATATAAGTTTGAGGGTGTTTGGTTGGAGAATTTAAATGGGTTTGCACGTCCTTGAAAATCTTAAAAAAGCGTTAAATAGTTTTGGACGTTATTGGTGTGGAAATCACTTTGACTTTGATTTGTTGATTTGCATAAGTCGATCACTACAAAAAAAACTATTTTTTACTACGATGCTCCAACCATCTCAAAAAGTCCTCTAGCCGTCTCAAAAGCTTTTTGTGACGCCATTTGAGACGGCAAAGGAGCGTAGTATTAGATCCCGTTTTAAAAGCTTTTTGATACGGCAAATGCCGTCACAAAAAGTTCTTTTGAAACGGGAAATACGTCGTCTCAAAAGGTCCTTGCTTACAGGACCCTTTTGAGATAGCAAAAAATCCATCTTTTAAAGTTTTTTTTAGAGACACCAACATACGTCCCCAAAGAGTTTTTTGAGACGATAACTTGACCGTCTCTAAAAGTACCCGTTTATGGAACCCTTTTGAGACGGCAGAGAAATCGTCTTTAATAATTTTGGCACCAAAATTAAAATTTCATCCATTCCTTAATATACTCTATATAACTATAAACAAAACCTCTTAAAAACAGTATGACATATTTTGCATCCCATTTCAACATATAACATATAATTTTCCATTCGATTATAATTAAAGTTCATACAAAGAAAAATTACACAATTTAAACATTGTGTCCAACATAGAACTCTCTATAAAATTTCACTCATCTCATTAGAAAAAAATACATAAAAAAACATCTATCGCTAACATAAAATGATGTGCGCAAAGTAAACTTGCAATCTTCAAGCATACGACCTCCAGCAAAGCGACTCAAATATCTTGCCTTGTCCATAAAGGGTTTTCACCTGCAATAAATTTATTAAGTGTCAGTTACCTTAAACAAAGAAGTAATTTTTTTAATACTTCCTATAGATGACAATCTTTAAAAACCTTATCAAATTTGTATATCTTCGTATTATTTTCTTTTAAAAATACTTAATATTTTTAAAAAAAATCGACAGAGTCTCCTTTATTTATTCATGAAAACCAACCTGTTTAAACATAAAAATTAACTCAAAAACAACGATAGAAATAACCACAATTTTCTAAACAACTAATATAAATAAATATACACATTACGATTCTTTTTACCGTTGAACAACATAATGAACAAAATTTAACTTGGCATTGGTCAATGCCCTGCTCAACTGCTTTAGAAGAACTTGGCATGTCCCATTAGCATTCCTGAATGGGGCATGCAAATATTGAGAAAAAGTAAGCAAAATTTAGAAGAGAAAAAGTATACTTTCTGTCCTCACCCCACCTGTAATTTAGAAGAGAAAAAGTAAGCAAAATTACAATACATATATTATAGAGAAAAGGCAGAGTTGACCTCGAAATTGAGTGACAAACCATCACGCAAGGCAGATTCTGCCTCTTCAATATTACCCTCATCAAGCGTTGTTTCAACTATGATTGTTTGCATGAAAACCCCATTTTCACACACTTGTCGAACACCAACTTCATTCTCAAGTTGCCCTGATTCTGCTGATATGCTTCCCAACATATTTGCCCTTTTATTTATTCCTTGAAATTAAAATAAAACATTAAAAATCAAGTCTTTATTAAATTCAAACATAATTGATAATCAAATCCGAACAATAACAAAGAGAAATAAAATCACTTTCACTAATAACTATAATTTGTGGTCGTATAACTTGTGCAACCATCCCTAACACCATCTTCATCAGTTAGGGCCAAATGCTCAGACACAACAACAAACTATCCTCATTAGGGCCAATAGTTAAATTTAAACTCAGTAAACTATCCTCTTCCTTCACTTCTTGAAGACATTTTTAAAAACATCCTTATTTCAGACCCTTAGAACCGTTTTCACCTGCTTTAATTTTTGCGCAAACTGCAAAAACACACATTGATAGAGAGACATCAATCATATCAATCCACAAATCTCATCTAGTAGACCTATCACACTTAACATAATAGTTTTATAATAGTTTACGTATGTACAATCTTCAATAGGGTCGGCTAATTACCAAACCAAATAGAAAGGCTGCAATAGACTTTTACAAACAAAAGCAGGGGATCCACCTTCTTTCTCGTCTACATTGGCCACCACATTAAAGCCCCCTGCACAACTTATTGGGGAATCCTTATACGTATTGTTAATGAAGACCAGTTTCAGCCATAGGCCTTATCGTTCTATTAGTGCATTTAGCGTATACTATCGAAATAATGGCTGGGTTGTGTAGAGTATTGTGGGATATTTTTAGTGTTAAGCATTGGTCCATGTTTCTTAGAATCTCAATTTCCACTTCATAGAGCCATAAAACCCATATTTTCCCATTTGTGTTGCTGGCACCACTGTCAATAGGTATCCCCTCAATGCTCATTGGGCAGCCCCCAATGCTCCATGAGTCTCTAAGACATAGCCTGGAAAAGTCATCTTCGTGGTTGAATATGATTATGATGTGTTTTTTATCCATCAGTCCAATGGAGTAAGCTGATTTAAGTTTCAACGCACTGAAAGCCTTTTTTATTCTGTCAGGGGGGTATCCCATGTGAGAACTTGCCTACGATGGTTTGAATGTATGGCCTTGAGAGGTCATTTATCTCACTTTATGAGAAAGAAATGGCAGTCTCACCTTTATACAGTTGCGGCTTCTTTAATTCGCATGTAGCATTAGTTTGGGGTTGTGGTTGGTAACCCATTAGTGATTGTGTAAACGATCCCCGCCAAACCGATTTGGGGTCCGGAGGCACTAGATTCACTTTTGTATTTGCCTGTGAGGGTTCCATAATCGAGCCCTGATTTGGGTCAATCCATTTGAAGCAGGAACAGACAAGTAGTAAAATCAAACCATAAGATCAAAAGCACCAAATAAGCATCAATATTAGGATTTTGAACTGATCAGATTGGCTTTCAATATGTGGATTTGTTGCTTGGATAAGATCTGAACTCGAGATAAACTGACGAAATGCGGATGTGTAGTGAATAATCTGTGTTTTATGTGGAAATGCAGCAGTAATAATAGTTGCAGCCAAAGAAATTTAAAATAATATGTATGCAGTGTTTGGCAAACAAGAAATAATATCATCAGTTATAAGAACTGATCAAGATGTTATGACCAAGTTACAGTAATGGAAGTGATAGTAAGACCTGATAAGCCACTATCAGTTATAATCCTAATAGACCCTAATGGACACCATCAGTTGTAATCCACTAATGGTAGTGATCGTGAGACTTGATAAGCTGCCAGGTAGATTTTTTATTATGGATAAGCAGAATATGCCTTCTAAATTTGATTAAAGTGTGAAAAGTTTACTATTGGAGTCCCCTTCAAGAAGCCATTTACCCCTCATTTTTTGTTGCCAAAATAGATCTTCATTACTTAGAGCATTTAGCAGGCCCGTTATTGATTGGGATAGAGAGGAGATTTTCATAAGCCATTTCCTTCGCAAGCACATGGTTTTTTAGAGAGGATATTTGATCAAACACATTATAAAATTCCTCTTTATTCCAGTTGGAAAGGTCAGATTTAAGTCTTCGGATTTTTTAGGCAAAAACTCTAAAGGGGTTACCATGAGAACGTTGGAACCAAGAAGTTTATGCAATTTGGATGATTGATACATATTATCTGGAATTTGAAGGGTTCGGGAATGGAATCTATGACTAAAGGAATTGAAAAGAGAAGTGGGGAGTGATATGAGCTTGTCTTGTGGACTGCGTTAAAAATGTTGGAATCAACCTTCCTGATATTCAAATTGTATGTTATTTGGATACTCTAATCAATCAGTAGAGTTTTGGCACATACTAAATGCTGCAATTGAAGGGGAAAAACAACATGGACTAATAACCATATATGGTAGAGACAAGTTGAATAGATAAACCAGTATAGAAATACTATGGTGAAGAATATTAACAGGACTATTTCAAACACTCTCCTCTTCTCATTGAGGTTAGTATATATCTTGAAGGAGTAAAAATTGCTTGAAAAATGTGGATTTCATATGGTGACTTTATTATAACTTTTAAACGGGGGGGGGGGGGGGGGGGGGGGGAAGATCCGTTGATGATGTTAAAGGTTGATGGAATAGGTTGGTTATGTACCAAAACTAAAGGCTTAAATATCATTTAAGGTTATGGAAATAAAAAAACTTTGGGAATGTGTTTTAAAATATTAAAAATGCTGAAGATTTGTTGACGAGTATGGAAAATTTAATTCAGTTAATTCTTCTGACATCAAAAGACATTACTCAAGCTACATTGATTTAATTTCCAAAGTAATTAGGTACAAACCCTCAATATGGGAGTGAAAATAAACATTCCTACTTTAGTGAATGAAGATAAACGTAACAATCTCATTGCCATACTCGTCAACAAATCTGACATCTTGACTCTGGTGAAAGGAAAAGTATAAAATCAATTGTTAGAATATGCATCACATAATGTGAGTATATTTTCATTTGCCTTTTATCTACGATCGTATTATTTTTTATTTATTGATGATTTTGGCATGCAAGAGCTTATAATTTAAATCAATGTTCTAAAAATTGCTAGGCGGTATACGGAAGGATGATGGTTTCCTAGGCATTTTCCTCCTCTCCCACCCCCCCCCCCCCCCCCCCCCCCCTCTTTTTACACACCAATACCAAGCATATGTTGAAGTTTAAGTTACAAAAAACCTATAACAATGACTTATCCATTCACATTGCTAACAATACTTTAAAGTCCTATAATTCCTACATTACTATTATTTCCCTAATCCCATATATAAATAAAAGATTCCGAAACTAAGACAGAAAAATAATAATATTACACACATAAAAGACATTTTCTGCAACAGATATCTCATTCTTAAAAAAAACATAACAGAAAGAAAAAATAATGTTATTGTTGACATCAAAACCGAGTAACATTTAGAAATATCACACAAAATGCTACTATAGTCACTTCTGATTTGTGTGTGTGTGTATATATAGATTAATTAAATACATATTTCCGTATATATTTGTATTTCTATGCTACTACAGTATTTCCTACTTTCTACGCAGTGCTGGGCAATTTCTTTTTTAAAATTACCGATGTTTTAACTGCTTTTTTAGAACACTGATGTAAAATTTCCCTAATCTTTAACTAGATATGTAAGCATTGCGACTTGCGTTACTTTAACCATTCACTCCTTAATATGTAAAACGTTTCTCGTTTTCTACTAAGATGTATGTGCAGGATAATAAAGTCAACTACTCTCATATAGCTCATTAGGCTAGGGAGTAGGGTGACTCATGTGATAACAAATAACCATAGCACACCATCGTGATTGTGAATACAATTCAACCATTAGCTAGAGAACAATGAAACTCTGTAAGATTGTCTAAACAGATGTATGTATACATATGTATACATAACTAGATCACATAATTACAACCAGCTTTGCCAACTTGCAAATGGGGAGTATAAACATTTTTTTGCCTTGTATCAAACTTGAGCATGAATATCTGATGAAGAATCTCATTTTGAGGATTAGGAGATTTGAATGATATACTTGAACAAGAGGATGAGATAAGTTGGCAGTCCTTTTTAATGATTATGTTGCAGTTCATGTGAATGCTTTCAAATTTACTATGGTTTCTAATGATCCAAATAGTGGAACAAGGTATGGATGGTGTAATAACAGAGATGCAGAGGGTTTGATCCTAGTTAAACTTGATAGAGGTCGTGTAAATATAAGATGGACAACAAACTTTATCAAAAAAATTTCTAAAGCTCCTACTGCTACCAATATCAGAATAGCTCAAGTAATAGGTTTTAAAGGTGCAAGTGGAACAATTGGATACCTAGGCTTCCCTCTATTTAAAGGTAGAAGAAAAGCCTTATTTTTTGAACCATTAGTCCAGTCTATAGCCTCTAAAATCCAAAATTGGAAGACTAAGTTCCCCTCATTGGGAGAAGACTTACTTTCATCCAATTAGTCCCCTCTTCAATGCCTATTTATTCTCTATTTTCTTTAAATCCCCCCAAAATGGTCATTAAGTCTACAAACCAATTGATTAGTGCCTTCTTTTGGGGGATGGACAAGGAATATGGGAATAAATAGTATTGGATTAGATGGGATTCTATTTGTTTTCTTAAGCAAGCAACCGGATTAGATGTTAAAAACTTGTCCTCTATTATGGAAGCTACTAATATCAAGTTTGACTTGGAACATGAAGGAAGTTAGAAGCCTATGGACTAAATTTATGAATTTAAAATACTCTAATGTTGGACCAATGACTCTTAGAAGAATCCAATCTGTTTGGGAGATAATGGACTCAAATTCCAAATGGGAGACAATGAGTCAAATTAATAATAAGGCTCGATGAATCATCTCGGAGAGTTACCACGATTTAGGTAGAAAAATATGTTTTTACATGACCTATCAAGTTTATTCCATTGATCTATAGGTACGGTTTGGGATCTATGAGTACCGAAACCTAGTCAACTTGGTTGTGTTGTTAATTTTTGGATCTATGGGTACCGAAACCCAGTTAGCTCATGGAGAGTTTCTTCATTAGGGGACTTGGCACATCTTCTCCAGCAATCCCGACAATGGAGGAGCAACTAAAAGATATTCCCCTTGTGTGGTGTCCATTGGGCCTTTGCATAGAGATGATGAGACCCTCCAAGGTATGCAGGATGACAAGATGAATTATCTGCATAGCCTCTTTGACAGTACCACTAAAGCAAGACAATATAATGTAGATGATATCCTACGTGTATGTGGGAATGTCATGTCAGATTGGCACCCGATGCTCGAGTATGCTATGAAGAAGGATTCAAATACGACAATGTGGAGCTTAAAAAAATAATGTTGGTTCATTGTTGGTTCATTCTTGAATTTCTGTGAAGATCACTGACTCATGAGCATAATGTTATGCACCCAATATTAATTAAGGAGTTATATCACTTTATAATGAAACATGACTCACTACTACTAGAGAACCAGGTTCCTTTATGTGTTCTTGAACAATTCTTCCATCCCACTCTCCAAAAAATTATCGTAGATGCTATAAATTGATGACCTAAGATATATGTTTGATTTCTTCCACGCTACTATGAGTCTGAACTTCTAGAAAATGGCAGTAAATGATTACACTAATAATTGTCATGTTTTGTTAACGGGTGTAATGTTATCAGTTCAGAAACATACGCTTTTGTTTTTTGACAATATGCTGGACCAAGACTTCAAAATGAGAGAGGACGATGTGATTGATGAGATGAAATGTTATCATATGTTGAATCTTTTACACAGGTGCAATCGTCCAACATATAATGTTTGTTTGGGGAATTATCTCATCGTGTATTACTCTGCAACTGATCTTGATCGGTCGGGCATCAATTCAAAGCGAGCGGGAGCCCACACTTTCTAATTGTGAAATTTCGATATATTTGTTTACTGCCTTCTTGTTTGATGAATCTTTATCAAATCATAACTTCTTTGAAGGCATACCCTTACAAATGTATATTCAAGGTTGCAAGACCTGATAATACATTTCATGTGATTGTGATAGAGGAGACGACTCCAATATTACCTATGGTTGTGGCAGAGGAGACAACTCTAATATCATATAGTCATCATTTGTTGTCAAGGTTGTTTAATCTTCTACGTCATATATCAATGTTTATTTGTTGTTTGTTCAGTTGGTTGTGTCAGATGTGTGGTACACGTTGTTTAAAATGACCATCATTGTGCGTTGATGATTTCACTGAAACATTCTTGAGGAACTTATGCTATGCTCATGGACACACTCATTGATTCTAACGAGGATGCTGAATTGTTTGTAAAGGAAAAAGTGTGGGGTGACTATCTTCTACATTACCCCTAAATATCTTATTTTTAGAGTATCAACACGTTTTTCCCGTGAATACACTTTAAAATGACAACAAACTTGCAATTTTGGTTAGTCAACCAAATGTTAGCAAATCAAATTCGCCCACTCGCACTAAAGATCATTAAGTACAAACTTATATTAGATACTAGTGGTAACCCGTGCGATGTGCGGGAAAGTTTGGTTGAAAAAGTTACTATTTTTTAACTGAATATGGTCATTCAAATAGCAGTCCCCATAAAGTGTAGAACTAACAAATGTTTGGGAAAAAAACTATTTGTCTTGAATTAAAAACATAACATGAGTAGCCACATAATTATCAGTAATAACTTCACCAACAAGTGACTTACGCGATCAATGGATCAAAACAATATTAAATTGTATCAAATCCCTAAAACTCATAACCATCATTAGATCTAATCTAATCCAGATCTGATTTCACAAAAAACTTACCCATCTAACGCAACTATCCAAGAATGCAAAATGATTTGAGATATTAGATTAATTCAAAAAATGATGAGGTACCATACTTTGGTACTATTAGGGTGTCTGCGCCTCTTTTTAGGCCACTCGGTTACTATTTTAAGTTTTCGACCCCTAAATCATATTTTTAATTCTAAACAATCGTATAGTAGTCAATTGTAGATTGGGAGTCCAATGAGGACATGATCACTTCCCTTAGGTTACTTTTGTGCGTCTTGGTATCCGTGTCTCATTTCTTGCCACTCAGATTGTTAGATATCAAGTTTATCTTTTTAGATTGTTTAAAGATTGTGACATTACTTGTTTGTGTTTACTAATTTTTTATTTAAATTAGAATTTTAACTAATGCTTGTCTTTTTATTTATTGCTTTCAGGTACCACCTCATATGTTTATATGTTGGAGTTTGTGTCCCAACATTTAGTGATTTGAATGTTAAAAATTAGCATAAACTACTTGCAAAGGACAAAATAAAATCATAATAGAATAGTAAACCAGATTAATGGCATATACTACTTGCAAATAACATGAATTAATTAACAAAAACAAACATATTAATAATTATAACTAACATTTACACAAACAAGCATACAGATATTATCATAAATTAATCTTAAAACTATACTACAACATCCAATTGACAATTCGGATTTTTAATTGGCTCACCCTCAACCTCCTATCACCACTACAAATCAATCCAGTAAAAAATCTAATGATATTAAGCAATAACCAATAATTAAAATTACCTTTTAATCCACATCAATCCACATATTGAAACCCTGCTCCGTATACAATATTTTAGGTTGGATCCTCCTGTACAATCTTCCAACCAATATAATTAATAACATAAACCCTTTAACATGCAACAATAGCATAAAAGATAATCAAAATAGTCAACAAATAAATTATGATTGACCCGATATTGTTACCTTAACCAGAATCTACGGCTAGGGAGGCTAGAGTGAGAGCGGCGAGAGTGAGGGCGGTGAAGGCGTGCGGCTAGGGCGTGTGCATGGATTTTTTTGCCAGGGAAGAAGTAAATGTCGTGGGTGAGGCATGTATGTGGGGAGTATTTGGTTCGACTTCTTTTCGTTTTTTTTCTTATTTTCTGACTAATAGAAAGGGGGGGGGGGGGGGGGGAAGAAGCGGGAACGAAAAAAACGAGAAGGGGGAATCAAATTTTGTATCAACCTTCTCTTAAGGTATAGCTTTTGAGACGGCTATTAACATGCTGTCTTATAAAGTATATCTTTTGAGACAGGTAAAATTAATTGTCTTAAAAAATAATAGTTTTTAAGACTATAAAATTTAGCCGTCTCAAAAAGTGAGTTTTAAAGACCAGAATTTTAGCCGTCTCAAAAGCCTCCGTAGTAAAAAGCAATTTTTTTTGTAGTGGATGTCATTTAAATTTAATAAGTTTTTACACCTAAGCATACATTTGATGTTCATTCGTTAGGAGTACACGTATTCATCGTGCACATATGATTGATTGAGTTTATTTACCTATCGAATGTGTTCACAACCATTCATTCCATTTCCATGACTTGATTGTTTGAGTTTAATTCCATGGTGTGATTTTTTTTAGTATCTTATTTTTGTATGAAAAAATTTGAAAAATAAAAAATAGTTTGTGGATGTTTGTGGGATACTCCTTTGCATGCGCGTTGACTGATTCATATTTGCTATGCAATTTTATCATAACACTCCATGTTTTGATTGTTTCTTCTTATCTGTCTATTTGGGGACATCATAAAAAGGGGGAGAAAGAATTATCATGTTATGGGGGAGTTTTTGCATTATGGGGGATCTTTGATTATTAATGCTTTATTCTTATATCATTTCAAACTGGATGCGTCACGAATGATTTTGCTTTATCTCATGTGTGTAGGTAAAGATATTGAAGATCATGATGTTGCACACCCTGATGAGAAAAGCTTTGAGAGTTTTGATGTTGAAGAGAAATTTGAGAACTTGCAAATTTTACCTTTTCACTTTTGGGATTCATGGGAGGGTAGATTTGTATAGGCATTTTGGTTTTTGATAATTCAAATGTTTTTATGTATGGACCGGCATAGACATATGGGGAGATTTGTAAGGACATATTTTTAATAAGTCCGTCACAATTAATTATGTCGTATACCGCTACAAGTCGTCGAAGAATTGAGAAGATTGCATCTACAAAAGACGGATCCGAATTACAAGTTGCCTTCAACATTCAAGCCCAACAATATGAACTTTGGTAAGATATTGTTTAAAGTTTCATTTACATTTCATATTAAGAGTGTTGGGATATTTTTTTAAAGGAGTTATAAAAAGCTTTTATATAAAAATGTTTTTATAATATTCTTAGAAGGAATTTTAAAAAAGCTTTGTTATAAAAAAATGTTTTTATAAATGTTTGTTTTTAAAAAAGGTGTTAACTGTTTTCGAAAAAGAAAGTTTTGAGAAAATTTCTAAGACAGTGAACGTACCTTGGTTTCGACGCCAATCTCGTTCGCGCGAGATCTCCATCTCATTCAAACGACATTGGGATGTCGCGCATAGTCGTTCAAACGACACGCGATCTCATTCGAGCGAGATGAGGTTCTCGTTCAAACGACCTTGCTTTTTGGCTGACATGTCTGACTTCATCCTGATCTTTGATCGACTCAAATTTCCTATATAAAGGAATATCAGCCTTTGCTTTTAAATGTGGAGAACAATTTCAACTTTTAAGAGTTTTATTCTTTTGAAACTTTTGTGTATCTGTCCAGATTTAATTCAATACCTTTTGGCAGAAAGTTTTTCTCCAACAGTTTAAAGGCTCACATATTTTTGTTTTAAGTTACAAAATCCCAATTACTTTTATGTGAATTGTTTTGTAGAACCCAAGAATGTATTTTGTCTTTGGTTTAATCTTTTTGGGGCGATCTCTGGAACCGAGGACTGCGTGTTATTGATGAGGGAGTCTCTACGAAGTTTTATGGCTGCGTGCCATTGAGGAGTGTTGCGATTCTTCCTTTGCTTATTGAATTGAGGTCCATGTGGGTTCGCTGCGTGTGGATTCATTGCTGATGACACCGATCGACGTTTGCGGATATTCGTGTGTCACTGTATTTCATTGTAATCCGTGTAAGTTTTGATTTACTTATTATAATGAAATAAAAGGTTTGGCCCTGCGGGGATTTTTCCTGAAATCTGTGTCTCAGCATATTTATTGTGTCACATGATTTATTTATTTATGGGTGGATACACGCACTTTAGATGCATGTTTAGGGGCTGGATTAATTTGGTTTAAAGATAGACCCTAATTAAATAAGTGTGCAAATTTGTAAGTTGCGAATAATTTTAAGTCAATATCACACACGTTATGAATTGGTATCAGAGAGGGTTACGCTAATTTATCGCGTGATCCTTATTTTATTATTATTACGCATAACTATTGCTATAAACTATTGCTGTAAACTATTGCTAGTCCCAAATCCATAACTATTACTACATGCGAGCACCGATGGGCAGTGTGTAATGTGAATTGGCTTCATAATTATATAGTTGTCTTGTAAGTTAATTCTTGCAACTTTAGGGTGCTTATCTTAATTACAAAATCTTTTCACCCCAGGTTATCCTAGATAAGGGCTAATAGAGGATCAAACTTGCAGTTGCTCTTGCTTAGTAGCGGATCATGTTCAGTTATTCTATTATGGGTTGTTACTCTCTATTTCAATCAGTTTTAATTATTTTTTAGATTGTATGGACATTAGCCCGATATTTATTTATTCTAGTATTTTATTTTCCAGTTGCGTTTGAGATATATGTTTTTATGACTTATCGGAGTTGAGACTTATAATAATAATAATAATAATAATAATAATAATAATAATAATAATAATAATAATAATAATAATAATAATAATAACAACAACAATAAAAAAAGTAGCAATGGTTTTCGCCAACTATTGCTATGGATTTGGGATGTACAAAAGTTGTTTTTGTGATGGTTTTTTATAGTTGCATTTGTCTTTCTTAGAGATCAAAAATACTTTTCCCCATGATATTTCGAAAAGCCCAAGCTTTTTTATCCCTTGTTGGCATATTACTAACAATGTGCTTAGAGCCTATGAAGTTAAATATATAGTATTTTTATGTAAGCCCCCTTGCAATGTATTAATTTTGTCGTTACGAAATTGTAATATTAGTTTGCAAAATTAAAATTACATAAAAAAGGGATTTTCAACTTTATTAATTTACCATGGGATTTAAATACATTAGCAAACATTTGGCCTATAATGTTACATTTAAAAAGGAGAGTTTTAGTTATGTGTTTTTCATCTTCATCAAAATTAGAACTATACTTGCAAAGTTATGTGTTCTTCATCTTCATCAAAATTAGAACTATACTTGCAAATTTCTGTTTTGATGTTTATTCCTGCCATAAGTATTGATACTTATAAATTTCCGCAAGTATTTATGTTTTTTTGCCATCGTGAACTTTTTGTGACCCTTCTTATGCTAGTTAATTAACACCACAAATAATAATAACAATAATAATAACAATAACAAAAAAAAAGTTGCAATGGTTTTCGCCAACTACTGCTATGGATTTTGGATGTGCAAAAGTTGTTTTTGTGATGGTTTTTTGCGGTTGGATTTGTCTTTCTTACCGATCAAAAATACTTTTCCCCATGTTAGTTTGAAAAGCCCGCGCTTGTTTATCCCTTGTTGTCTTATTACAGACAATGTCCTTATAGCCTATGAAGTTAATCATATAGTATTTTTATGTAAGCCCCCTTGCAATGTATTAATTTTGTCGTTACAAAATTGTAATATTAGTTTGCAAAATTAAAATTACATAAAAAAAATGAATTTTCAACTTTATTAATTCACCATGAGATTTACATGCATTAGCAAACACGGCCTATAACGTTACATTTAAAAAAGAGAGTTTTTGTGAAGTGTTGGTCATCTTCATCAAAATTAGAACTATACTTACAAATGGTATTAGTCCTGCCACCAGTTATGCCATCGGGTAGTGTGAAAATGAAGTAGGTAAGTTCATCATAGTGAATTTTGCATTTGGTTTGAAATTACTCAGTACCCTTGTTTTGACAACCTCCAATATCTTTACCTAATAATAAATCTTATAATCAATTCTTGCTTCTCCCTTCAATAAATTTAATATGGCTTTAGTTGCGTGGGATTAAAATGAGCCTCTAGCCAGCTGTAAAATAACATTTGCAGATTATTCACTAACCAAGGCAAAATAGAAAGAATCATATGATTCATATCCATATATATAGAACAGCTAACAATATTCGCACAAGAATGAAATTGTAACGAAGTGATAACAAATTATAAAGAACCTCGCCCCTAGCCAACAACACACACACACACACATGGACTCAATTCAAAGTGCCAAAGTATAGTATAAAACAAAACAAAACAAAATAAAACAAAAACTATATAAGGAGACATGATGAATGGATAGTAACTCAAGGGCTAGTGGTTGATGGGGGTGGTGAGAAGAAAGGAAATGTAGGGATGCTTGTAGGAATTGTTGGCATTGAAGGAAATGTGGGGAGTGGAGTGGATGGCAAAGGGGGCAGTGTCATTTTAGGAAATGTTGCTGTTGGGAGGGTGGGCAAAGTTGGAATAGGCAACGACGGGATTTGGGTGGTTGGCAAGGGCGGCAAAGTGGGGATGGTTGGCATTGGCGGCAATTGGGTGGTTGGCGGTATTTGTTGTAGCTGGCGAGCCGCCAAGCTCACGTAGATGCTTGAATGGGATAACATCAGTATGGAAAACAGAAGGAAACAAGGGTTAAAATAAGACATAGTTGTATGGGAGTAAATAACTATAAATGCAAATTGTTGTTTTCTACTAGGTAATTGTGTTGGCTTTGGTGTTGATAGATAGTGTAATTGCAAATGGACATTTATAGATAAGTGATTGAAGGATTGTAGCTGGTTGATGAGATGTAGATGGGTAAGTGTGGAGAAATTTTTGTTAGTTCAACTTCTCAACTAGACACCCCTCCCAGTATTCAAATATAAACAAACACGTTAGTGAAAGGAAAGATATGCAAATACTAATTTTTTGTGTGGCCTATGTTGCTCAATAATGAATGTATACCAACAGTATACTTGAGCAATACTGCATGTAGCGTTTTAATTTATTAAAGGATCTCGATATATTTGGTCATGTGGCAATTTAAAATAGAGCATCGTATATCATTTTTAATACAAGAACTTAATGTATTATTACTCCGAGTATTATTTTTCTTCTTCTCAATATATTTAGTTTTAGTTTTAGTTTTAGTTTTACACCACTGGTGACTTTTGACAACACAATTCCCCATGGAGAGAGTATTGCATTGGTCATAAAAATGCCAGGCTACACAATGTTTTTCATTTTGTACCAATGTTAATTCAAAGTTATAAAGCATACCCTAAAATTCATACATAATTCTCTGTCATTTTAAAAATCTATTATATTACAATAGAATGAGCCAGACTCACGAGTGTGATGGTGCAAAACTATAACTTAATTATATTAATTCCATAAATTATACATTTTCTCATCCCTTTTAAAGAACCCCCCCCCCCCCCCCCCCCCCTCTTCAAACTTCAAAAGTTTATTTGGACTCTTATTTAAAATTATAAACTCAAATTTCAGCCCCTAATACATTCAAATTATAAAGTGATTTCAATAGAGTTGTATGCACCACATGTCAGTGTCCCACATATATAAAAATTAAAAAAAATCATACCCATGTTGTTTGCAAAAGCGCGAGCGCGCGCACACACACATATATAAGAAAGCTTGTGAACTCATTTCCTTTATTGTTTGTAAATTATTGTTGACAATAATTCCCTTGTACGCTAGATATATGCACAAGAGCCCCTAGCGGCCCTTACCCAAGACAACTGAGGCGGTCGCCTTGGGCTCCCAAATAGGAACCACCGCCTCCCCCCCCCCCCCCCCCCCCCAAATGTACAAAAGTATTTTATAACACTATTTTTTTAAAAAAATTTAAAGTTTTAACACTATTAGTGACCCAAATAATGAAGATGTAGTGGTCAAATCTATAAATTTTAAGGGGCTAATTTACAACACAAAAGGCATGTCATTTTAGCTATTTTTTAATCTCTATTCTTCTTTAGTTTTTTTTTTGTTTTGTGGGGCCAATTTACAACACAAAAAGACCTGCTCAAAATGTGAGAAATTTAAATTTTACATGATCCATTGAATAATTGATTAATTCAAAGGGTTCTCTTTAGATCTTCTTTTAATTTTCTAATTTATTAACTCATATAGCCTATAAAGTTGTGAGAAGTCATTTATTTTCTTTAACTTTTCTTCCCTTGGGTTGCAAACAATTTTTTCATTATAAAATTATGTGAATATTTTTTTTGACTTAATTTTTAATATACTAATCATATATATTCAGGGGTAATAAAATTTTCGCCTTGCCCCCCAACATCTTAGGGATGGCCTACCCATTTATACAACATACATCACTTAACATACTTAAAGAATATATCTCTAAATGTCATAAAAAATTATTTATTTAATGTATGAAATGTATATTGAATAGGCTTGATGTATGAAAAATTATTCATTTAATATATATATATATATATATATATATATATATATATATATATATATATATATATATATATATATATATATATATATATATATATATATATATATATATGTGTGTGTGTGTGTGTGTGTGTGTGTGTGTGTGTGTGTGTGTGTGCGCATTTTCATCCATTAAAAATTGAGGCAATCATCTCATAAGCATAATGGCTTGATCTTTTTCTGAAATTTAATGTAAAATATCTTCAAATTCGGAGATCATCTCTAAGATATTTTTTAAAAATATATAATCAATTTCCCCACAAATTGAAAGTATATTTTTAGATATGTTAAATGAAGAATGTTGGTGAGTCTCACTATATGAACACATGATTTTTTTCCTCTCCCAGTGCTAATTTATAAGACCATTTCAAGATGTTATAAACAGTTTTTCATCCCCAATAAGAATACAAGTCAAAACAATTCTCTAACAACGGGAATCGAGTCTAGGGAAACAACTATTCCGCGTGAAGTCCCCTCCTCAATACAATATAAATACTTGCTCGAACCTCCCTCCGAAAGAGGCATAGCCACTCAAAACATTTCTTGCCCCGGAATGACAGAGACTATATTCCTTCCGTAACAGTTTACCATGGCTCGGTATTTCACTAACAAGTCCATACCAAAAATGACGATGTACCCGACCATATCTAGGACGAGTAAATCGGCCTCAAAACGTAAATTACCAAGGTCTATTCCTACCATTTTACAAACAAAGAATATAAGCGAACCATCGCCCATGGAAGATTCCACACTGGTAAAAGTACTCTCAGCAGACTTAATCAAACCCGTCGAATGAGCAAAGTGCCTAGTAATAGACGAGTGCATCGCGCCCATGTCAAATAACACGACCCACATACCCGTGAATGTAAAACTTACCCTCAATAGCTGGCGGTGCCGGCGGGGCTAGAGGAAGTATGGCATCCTGAATATGATATACTCGCCCGTACTGAAGTTGCCCCTGTTGTAGAGGGACGATTGGAATAAGCGCATGAGGCTGTAACTACGCCTGCTGATGCTGAGGACCCCTAGACAACTGTCCCCTGACTAACTGTGGAGAAGCTTTCTTAAACTGACCCGGTTCACCACACGAAAAACAGCGACCAGTAAAAATTTTCGTATAACGACCCCGATTATTATTCTGAAACTGTCCCATGCCTTGGCCCTAAAGGCCCCGACCTCCATTATTACCTCGGCCTCCCTGGCCCTGTTGGCCCACCTGCTGCTGCTATGGAGCACCCTGAGTGTGCCTAAAACAACTTCCACAAAAAAGAAAACCCCCAAAACGTTGTCTCTTGGACGAATCCCCATGCTGGGTGTCCCTCTCTTCTGCTTACTTCCCGACTGTTATGGTGAGGATAGTGCTCCATCGGCACCGTTACCCCCTTGATTACTAGCTTGACCCGAATCCGAAATCTTCTTATTCCCTTTAACATGAAGACGGTGATCTTGACAATGGAGCAAGGTTGCATTTATCACGTCACCAAACGTTTGTAAAGATGAATTTCCCAACAAGTGCTGCCTGATTCGCCAATTTAAACCCCCAATAAACTTTGATATCCTCCTTTCCTCCAGAATTACTTCATCCGGGACAAATCTCGCTAAATGAGTAAACTCCTCTTCATATTCCGCAACTGACCGTTCCCCTTGAACAACATCCTGTAGTTTCTTCCTCATCTCCTTCTGAACGACGAGAGCAAAATATTTTCGATCGAACAAAACCCAGAAGTCTGATATAGACATGGTATCCCTATGCTCTGGAGTTTTCACCGACTCCCACCATTGTAAATCTGCTCCCACCAATTTGAAAGTGGCAAGAATCTGTTTCCGTTCCCCGCTACACTCCATCATGCGGAGATGACGTTGCATATCTTTCTTCCACTGGTTTTCCACAATCACATCGGCACCACATTGAAATTCAGGAGGGTGACCTTTTAAGAAAGATTGTCTAACACTCTCCCATTTCCCCAGGTCCCGTATGGGCTTGAACCTCCTATACTACCGATTGTTGGACTTGGGGAAATGGTTGGGCCATGGGAGTTTTTGCAGAGTTGACTGCCTGGGCAATGATGTTAGCCACCTCCGCCGCATTTGTTGTTCCTTGTGGTGGTGGGGGCTATACGTTCTCTACATCTCGATTTACTTTCACTGGGTGACCTCTTCCAGGCGGCATCTGAGACGAAGAAACAACTGGATCAGAATATCGCAAGCATGCACAAACAAAACAGTCCTAATAATAGGGATCTATATCAAAGAACGCTACAGTAGAAAGTGATAAGTCCGCATAGATACTAAGGACTATAGAACCTGATGCTCTGATAGAATCTCTGACACCCCGCTTATTAAAATAAGAGGTGGCCAGACCGATACTCCAATAAATACAGGAATCATACATGGTCCACTTTTAACATCACTGTCGTGATAATAATAATACGAGATAACCACCAATTATTTTAGAAAACGGATGTCAATTAAAATTTGCAAGTTTAAATAAAACCATTTAAACAATCCAAATTTAAAAAAAAATAGAGGATAAGCATGTAAAGACATATAATAACATAGCAACTAGTCAACTAAAACAATAATTGGATAAGATGTCGGTTAACAGGCTAATACAAATAGGTTACATCGAGTATTATAGTTAAATACAAACAATATAAGTACAATTAAAAGACTTAGGAAACACGCCCAAATGTACAGACTGATCATAACTAGAATACACAGAAGATCGATACGTCTCTAACAAAAGTCCTACAACATCTGCAAAAATGTTGTAGCTCCTGGACACTGAGAACGATGTATTAGCACGGGCGTCCTTGCGGCGGAGCACCTGAGCATAAATGGAGTCCATACAAACAAAGAAATATAAACGGGTCAGGGCCCGGTTTGATATGATATACGTGTGAATAAAATGCATGACATTTATGAATAGCTAACATCATAGAAAAATTTAAATCGCTCTTCATGATAAGGATATTCCTCACCTCTCATCTAAGTACACATCTTAACGAAATTCCAGTTAATATTAGCAATACATCAATGCAAGAGAATGAACTCAAATCCATTTTAATAAGCTTAAAATGTAGTAGCCATTTATGAAATGCCCTGTTCAAGAGAATAGTTACAATCAACGTATAACGATTATAAGACAATCCTTTTGGGAGTCACCCCACTGGATGCGCCCCTAAATAGCTATCATCTTCTAGGGCATATAACCAAGACCATCTGGGCCACCTAAATCGCATCGCGTGGGAAGCGTCCATATACCTTCAACAGTGAGTCATAACCATACCCGAAATTATCTCACTTCGAATAAAACAACACACAATATAACCACCGGTCCTATGGTCAAGGACTATATTCACCCTGCATTCACTAGCTAGGGGACTTCACCTCATTCGCGTAACTTTCCTTATGATATAATTTAGAGAGATGTGTATATGCAAGTCAATATTCACAAGATTTGCCAATTTAAAATGTACATTACCTTATAACCGGAACAACATGTATTTAACGTCATAAAACATGACGTTTAATTATCATTATATCAATCTCCATGAATTAATGACAACCCTATAAGCCATCAAGTGTAATATTACCTCATCCCAATATCAATAATCCAAAATTATATAACCCTACTTTCTCCTAGTCCTAGACTAGCTCACTAATTGAAAAGGACACTTACCTCTTTCTAACAGTTAATTATTTAATCCCCGACCTAAGCCCGAACACTCCCTATCTAACCTAGGTTATGGATCACCCTAATACAAAACCCTAATACTCTATTTTACTTCATGCAATAAGGTTCCTAGGCCTTAGACCTTAAAAGAAAGGAACAGAGGAAAACTAAAATTCTTGGGGTGAAAATACGGTACCGATCGACCGGCTCCTGACCCCCGATCCACCGCGCTATGTAAAATTGGCCTCATAAGAGAAGCAGTAAGCGCCTACCTCAAGGACCGTTTGACCGGTCCTTGGACCGCGGTCAACAGCGCTTTAAAATTATGCCTATCAAGAGAAGCAATGGGCTTTTCTCTTTAGGCCCGGTCGACCGGCCTCTGGACCGCGGTTGACCGGCATCACCAGATCTCACGGCCAACCCCTTTTCCAAATCATACAAAACCTAACTCACTAACACTATTTTATTCCATAACTTTCAACCTCATCATATAATAACTTTACGCCAACCATTTCTACACAACTACAAGCTAATGCATCAACTTAAACCATGTATACATCAAATCTAAGGGTTTAAACACCACAAGTCATCAAAACCCATAAATATTTCAAATCTATAAAAACACAACTATCAATATAATTTATCAACATAAAATCATACATATGCAAGTTAAAAACTTGCCTTAAGATCGTAGTCTCGGATTATTGATCGAGTCGGAGTACCGAGCGTCCGTGTAATACGCTAGTCCTTGTTATCGGCTTCCAACCTCAATACAAAAAACCTAAACTTGTAACTACATGTGACACCCCGCCTAATTAAATACCGGGCGATCACTCATTTATTAAATTAAATCAAGGTGAACAGTTTGGTTCATTCTTAGCATCACTGTCGTAAAAATAAACTTTCCAATTTAACACCCTAAATAATTAAGCTAAGTGTCAAAACCATATTTAAACATTACTTTCCAAATTTTTATTTAAAGAAAATTATTTATTTATTTATTTATTTAATAACAACATTTCAACAATTAAGAATCACGCCACAATAAACCTGGAACACCATCCAATTAATTTAAAACATTCGTCAATCGAATGTCAACATGCGAAATATAAAGTAACACAATTCAAACTGAATAAATCCCATAGTGACGATACTAGAAATAACTGGAAATACAAATGTCCCAATAACAATGAAATAATGGAAAGGGCGACACATGCCCAATAAATGAGAATGCTAGAAGTGGAGTCAATAAAGGAAGTCGTCTACGCAAGTGACCTGCAACTCCCACCTAAGCTGCAGCACGTTCCTTTCAAGGGATCCTAAGCAAGACGCCCCTGTGGCTGGGCACCTGAAATATATACATATATATACGAGAGAGAGAGAGAGAGAGAGAGAGAGAGAGAGAGAGAGAGAGAAAACGGGTCAGAGCCCGAAAGTGTGTTTGATTTAAAATACGTTTAGCAAGTATTTAAATTGATACAGGCCAATGCAACAACATATTAGAGCGACACTCTCTTGGGAAATTCGCACCTCTCTTCTAATGTGCACGCCTATCGTACTAACCTTCCCAACGGTTTATCTTATCATTTTATCCTACAAACCTTCCCAATAATTTAACTTATCTTAGATTACTCATAAGATTCAACATTTAATGATTCCATTTTGAAAAGGGTATTTCAATTAGTAACCAAAGTTCTCCATTTTAACTTTATAAAATCAATAAAGTTTTTCATTGTCATATTATACTTTATCAAAACAAGTATTTACCATTCGTGTCATCAACCATGTCCTACTTATTAAATCACAGTAGGCAGTTACAAATTTCCAAATCTCATATATATATTAACTACGCGTATAATATATATAAAATAACAGCACCCCAAATAAAACTATGGTTCGTGCATACTTCTACTATCCAAACCCCATACCACTCATATCAAGGGGAATACAAATTCGGAATCACTCTCGAACTGTATTAACACATACACAAATAATATCGAGGCGAAGCATAGATTCCAAGTCTCTAAGAGGACGGCACATACTTCCGTCTCTTAGGACCGTCTAAACTATTAATTCGATAGCCTGTACCAAGGATATCTATCTTCTAGGGTACAAGTCAATATCTCCCATAAAGGTCCCATCGAGATAAGACTGTCCCAACGCGGTAACCTCAAGGATAGCAAGTAGCGCGGTATGTTTTTCACATGTATATAATATATGTACACACAATCATATAAATATACCACTTTTATCATATTAATATAGGTTCCTCTCGTCACCCCTAATTACGACATTTATTCTTAAATTCACATTATTAGTATTACGTATAAGGTTTCATCTCTAACCTTAAATCGAAGAGTTTTCTCGCTTATTATGTGACACTCGTGGATTCTATCCTTCCAAGTAGAAAATTCAGTAAGTATACCTCTATTCAATATCGTAGCTATTCGCCGAAATCTCTCACTTGCAATACGTAGTTTCATCGTTCATTATATAATTATCCCAAAAGCAAAATTCTCATCTTATAATAAAGTTCCCAACACTTATTCATATGTCCTACTGGTCTTTCCTATCTCCCAAAACATTTTATTAAGAATACCCAAGAATTATTTCACGATAAATTTAGTTTAACTAATTAAACAAGGGAAATAGGAGTCTGCCAGGAGGGGTCGATCGATCGAGGTCTGGGACTCGATCGAACCTTCGATCGATCGAAGCTCTATGCTCGATCGATCGATCAAGCAGGTGTTTTGATTTCTGCAGAATTGCAGTTACGGGTTCTACCAATTTTCTTCATCCAAATCCATGTTTTCCAACCCCAAACGTCCCAATAATTCTACTACTAACATTATAACAATATACCAAATGTTTCTAATGTAAGGCATGTACATATTCATCATTTAAACATGGATTTTCAACCAAAAATTATATTTAATTATCAAGAACCCTAGAATTTTCTTAAACAGATTTCTAACAAATTTTTCTCCAGAATTTCTTTCTTATAATCATCAAAATTTCATGGTTAATTTCCTCTACATGGCAAGGGTTTCCAGAATCATCATATCAACCAATACTACATGGATTTTCCTATCACAAATTGGGTTTTCTTCCACATATTTCATCCCTAATCATTCCTAAACTAATATGGAAATTGAACCAACAAAAATAGCAAGATAAACACTTGCCTGGGATTTCTCGTATTCTGATTTACGGCTGATTTTGGTATGGTTGCGTTCCTCGTCTCGCGATCTACGCGTTGGCGGTGACGGCGGTGCAAACCGGTGGCTTTTTGGCCTTGAATTGCCTTGGAAGCTTTCTTCTTCCCTCTCCTATGGCCGTCACTTTTGTTTAGAGTTTCTAACCCTAGATGACAATCCAGATATCTAATATAAACCTTGGTATTTTCGTCGGTTTAATTACCCAAAAAGGTAAAATGTCCAAAATGCCCTCCCGGGGTACCAATTAGGCCTAAAAACGCCCCGAGACCCAAACTACACCCCCGGGTACACTTTTCTGACTATCTCGACCCTTCCGGACGCGTTGGCGCACTCAAGACGACTATACTGGCAACTTATAAAATATTCACTTTTTATTTATCAAAATTTAGTCCCGACGCGACACGAGCACGTTCCGACTTAAATTTCCAAAAATTGTCATTTAACTCACTCATGACATTCAATATAACCAATATAGTATATTACTTTGCTCATTAGTAATATTCAACAAATTTCCCATAATTACTAACTCTCGTCACGTTAATAATTATAACATAATTAATTTCTGGATTTTTTTTATTAAATAATTCCTTCACATTAAATTTAATAAATCCCCAAATTAATATAGCATAAAAATACGGGGTATTACACTACACTCTTAAGGAGTATAGTGTCGAGTCTGGGTATCGAATCCACAGGGAGTTAGGACGTGTGAACGTGACGACAAAGGTAAGGTAGTTTAATCCTAAAGTTGATGTTAAAAGAAAAGAAAAGAAAAAGATGAATGATTTTTGGATTTTATCTATAAATTAACTAAATCCAATTAAATTAACCTACGCATGCAAAATTAACTAACTAAAAAGGAATTAACATGAATGAAAAAATGGGTTAAGAATACACTCCCCCAAACCCTAGTGTGTATGCCAGTACAAAATTAGTCATAAATTAGATAATTGATCAGGCCCAGTCTTTAGTACTCCAAAGCATTACAAATATGAGCTTCAAGCCAGCATCATACATAATAAAAGAATAAGTAAAGCAGTGTCGCAATAGTTCACACGTGTTGCATCCATAAGCACCCCGGTTACCTAGGGCAAATGAGGTCAAAAGGTCTACAATGGTTGTGAAACTATACAACACGATCTAATCACTTATTTAATTTAGATGACAAATTTTATATCTATGCATACCACATCGGGTGGGGTTCATGCATCCCCACCCTTAAAAACTTAGCTTAACATGATTAAAAGAAAAAAAACTTAAAATTGAAAGTGAAGGAATTCATAACTAAATCTAGAAAATTGAGAACATGACTTGAGTTGGGATTGGAAAACTGGAAAGCAACAATTAATTAAATTAACTATGAAAGCAGTAAAAACAATAAATTAAAATTACTTGCAATGGGTGAATGATGAATCTTGAATAGATCTTTAAATCTTGAATAGTAGCCAAACTTCAAAACTACGGTTCTTGGATACAAGAATCCTTTAAAAACTAACTACTAGACTCCTACAACGTGAAGTAACAAACCTCCTTTCTTCCTACTAGGGTTTTCCCTTTTATATATCTCAAAAATGACTCTCCCATGCCTCTCCACGTTTTAAAACAAATAAAAAGGAATTATACAAGAAATTTCAAGAGTTGAAACTCTTCAGCTTCCAGAATTAATTTCAACTTTAACTTTCTGTATCCAACTTTAAATGGGAATAACTTCTTCACCGTAGCTCGAATTGGGGTGTCGTTTTTTCCAATGTTCTTGTAATTTAGATCTCTTACACTTTCTAGTTTTCCCCACCACCGGAATATATATGTAAAATTACAAAAATACCCCTGAACTCCCCATTTCTTGCATTCTTTCACTATTTTGCATTCTCTTTCACACTAATTTGCATGATATACATGTAAAACACATAAGAGATACACAAAATACGAAATACTTGCCAAAAAGGGTTAGTAAAATAAATATAAGAAAAATCCAAGCTATTTATAATGCACGGGATCATAAAAATACCAAAATTAAAGGGGATAAATGTGAAGAATTTATGCCTAATCAATTATCTTCCGGTAGCAACAATTCCAAGCGCAATCTCCAATTCTCTCTCTTTTCTCTTCTTTTTATCCCAAATTATCTCTCTCTATCTCTCTCTCTCTAACTCTCTTTTAGGTTTAGGAATAAATGAGAAATAGTGTTCTTACAATATTAAAATACCCAACTTACATAAAGTCTAACTTTAAATACTACTACACAATTAAAATGACTCGTAACCACATATTTAAGTCATTACCGGTCAAAAGTACCCAAAACCCTAAAATACAACTTGGTACTTAGTTTGACTATTTCAACAATTTCCGGAATAACCGCGCACTCTAAATCGGCATCAGGTATATCATAAATTATTTCATGTCCCATCGTTATTTTAAATCACAATCGTTGCCTTAAAGCACAACGACGCCATAAAATATAATGTGATGCTATTTACATTCACTTAATAGTAAATATGCAAAACTCAGTAAATATTAACTCATAGGTCACTTAAAGTAATATTTACTTTAACTTCCTTTATTTTTATATAATTAATCCACATGGCAAGTTATTGTAAAAACAATTACTCGTAAATAAGGGGTATTACATACTCCCCCTCCCCCCTACAAGGGAATTTTTTCCTCAAAATTCAGGTGTACCTTGTAAAAAGAGATGTGGATACTTCTCCCGCATATCGTCCTCACTCTCCCAAGTCGATTCCTCACCGTTGTGGTGTCCCCACTGAGCTCGGACTAAGCGCACCACTTTTGATCTTAGCCTACGCTCCCCGTGATCTAAGATAGCAACCGATTGTTCTTTATATGAAACATCAGGTTGTAACTCGATATCATCCAAAGGAATGTGCCAGTGAGATACCTCACACATTTTATACCTCTTCGAGGATGAAACGTGGAACACGTCGTGAATTTGTTTTAGGCGTTCCGGCAAGGCAAGTTGATATGCTATAGGGCCTACTTTTGCAATAACGGGAAAAAGGGCCTACATAGCACGGCACAAGCTTGCCTTTCTTCCTGAATCGCATTATACCCTTCATTGGGGATACTCACAACAAACTTGGTCTCCAACCTCCAATTCCACATGCCTTCTATCCGCATCTGCGTAACTTTTCTGACTGTCTTGCGCAATATGGATGCGGTTTTGAATAAGCTCAATCTTTGAAGAGGTATCTTGGATCATTTCAGGTCCAAGGAGATTATTATCTCCTACTTCCAACCAACAAGTAGGTGATCTACACGGCCAGACATACAATGCCTCGAACGGTACCATACCTATTGTGAATTGATACGAATTAGTATAAGAAAATTCGACTAATGGAAGGTATTGTTCCCATCCTCCTCTGAAGTCGAGTACGCACATCCTAAGCATATCCTCCAACATTTGATTAACTCTCTCCGTTTGACTGTTCGTTTGCTGGTGGTAGGAGGTACTCAATTTTAATTCGGTTCCCATTGCTTCTTGGAAACTCCGCTAGAAATGCAACAAAAAAATATTGTCTCGATCAGAGACTATATTTATGGGCACCCCATGGATTTTCACAATCTCTGCAATAAAGAGTCGGGCGTATCGTGTCATATTATAAACTGTTCGCACCGGTAAGAAATGTGCCGATTTGGTAAGACGATCGACAATAACCGAAATGGAATCATGACTGCTTTGTGACATCGGCATTCCGGTGATGAAATCCATCAAGATACTCTCCCACTTCTATACCGGTATTTCTAATGGTTGTAACAATCCCGTTGGTCACTAGTGGTCTACTTTCACCAATTGACAAGTAGTGCATTTGGAAAAAAACTCAGAGATGTCCCTTTTCGTACCCACCCACCAATATTGATGGGGCATGTCTCGATACATTTTGTCTCCACCTGGATGTAGCGTAAATCTAGACTCATGAGATTCTGTCATGACGACATGTCTCAAATATCCATCGTCGGGGATCACAAGTCTCCCGTAGAAACATAACCCACCCTCATAACTTATAGAGTAGGACTCCGCTCCCTCGATTAATAATTAGCGCACCCGATCTTGGCAATCTTTATCCCTTCCTTGCGCTTCCACGACTCTCATCACAATAGTAGGCGTAACGGTCATAACTGACATAAATGCCCTTGCCACAGCATCCTCCTGGCTAAGCTCTTTCCATTTAGCCCTCCATACCTTTGCTATCTCCCCCATGGGTTTTCTACTCAACGCATCTGCTACCACATTGGTCTTCCCCGGGTGATAATTAATATCGAATTGATAGTCCTTCACGAATTCCAACCATCGACGTTGTCGCATATTCAGATCTTTCTGTGAGAACAAATATTGCAACGATTTATGGTCCGTAAAAAGACTAAACTTCTCCCCCAGGAGGTAATGTCTCCATATCTTCAAGGAGAACACTACCGCGGTAAGTTCCAGATCATGAACTCGACAATTCTTCACATGGGGCTTTAGCTTGCGACACACATAAGCAATGGCTCGATGCTCCTGTTGCAACACACCTCCCAATCCTTGTAGAGACGCGTCAGTAAAGACTAAATAGTCCACTCATGGTCTTTGTAACGAGAGTACAGAAGTAGAAGTCAACTTGTCCTTTAATCCATGGAACGCTAATTGACAGGTTTCATCCCAAACAAACTTCATTCCCTTCCGGGTCAGATTCGTCAAAGGGCTAGCAATCTTGGAAAAACCCTTGATGAATCAGCGATAATAACTCGCCAGACCAAGAAAACTAAGAATCTCAGTGGGCGTCATGGGATTACCCCATTCTCTTATCGCGATAACTTTACTCGGATCTACTGATATACCCTCTGCGGACACAATGTGCCCCAAAAACTGCACTTTATGCAACCAGAAACCACACTTCTCAAACTTAGCATACAGTTGATGATCCCGTAGTGTTTGCAGGATCACTCGTAGATGCTCGGAATGCTCGGCTTCAGTCTGAGAATAGACTAGAATGTCGTCAATAAACACTATGACAAACTGGTATAGGAAGTCCTAAAATACTCTATTCATAAGGTCCATAAATACAGCAGGGGCATTGGTTATCCCAAAAGGCATAACCAAAAACTCATAGGACCCATATCTAGTCAAAAGGCAGTCTTCGACATGTCCTGCTCTCGAATTCGCAACTGATGATACCCAGTCCTCAAATCTATCTTAGAGACGTACGATGCTCCCCTTAGCCGATCAAACAAATCATTGATTCGAGGTAACGGGTATTTGTTCCTGATGGTGACCTTATTCAATTCCCAATAATCAACGCATAACCGAAGGGAACCATCTCTCTTCTTCACAAACAACACAGGAGCAACCCATGACGACGTACTATGCCTAATAAACCCTTGTTCCAATAGTTGTTGAATTTGATCCCTTAACTCCCTCATTTCCAAAGGACCCACACGATATGCAGCGGTGCTAAATTAATTTTAAACTCAATCTCATGACTGGGTGGTAAGCCCCGAAATCTCCTGAAATACATCCGCAAATTCTCTAACAATGGGAATCGAATCTTGGGAAACAACTATTCCATGTGAAGTCCCCTCCTCAATACAATATAAATGCGTGCTCGAACCTCCCTCCGAAAGAGGCATAGCCACAAAAAACATTTCTTACCCCGAAATGGCAAAGACTATACTCCTCCCATAATAGTTTACCATGGCTCAGTATTTCACTAACCAGTCCATACCCAGAATAACGTCGTACCCGACCATATCCAGGATGATTAAATCATCCTCAAAACGTAAATTACCAAGGTCTATTCCTACCATTTTACAAATAAAGAATATAAGAGAACCATCGCCCATGGAAGATTCCACACTAGTAAAAGTACTCTCATCAGACTTAATCAACCCAGTCGAATGAGAAAAGTGCCTAGCAATAAACAAGTGCGTCACGCCCGTGCCAAATAACCCTCGACCCAAATACCCATGA
The DNA here is from genome assembly GCA_949130495.1 of Sambucus nigra. Classification (NCBI taxonomy): domain Eukaryota; kingdom Viridiplantae; phylum Streptophyta; class Magnoliopsida; order Dipsacales; family Adoxaceae; genus Sambucus; species Sambucus nigra. Next base: position 449,853,914 of record OX422219.1, on the reverse strand, counting down.
TGGAAAAGTTAACCTCAATAGATGGCCGTACGGGCGGGGTTGGAGGAAGTAAAGCATCTTGGATATGATACACTCCCCCGTACTGAAGTTGCCCCTATTGTAGAGGGATGGCTGGAATAAGAGTAAGAGGCTGTAACAGCGCCTGTTGATGCTGAGGACCCATAGGCAACTATCCCCCGACTAACTGTGGACAAGCTTTCTTAAAGTGACCTGGTTCACCACACTAAAAACAGTGGCCAACAAAATTTTCCGGATAAGGACCCCGATTATTATTCCAAAACTGTCCCATGCCTTGGCCCTGATGGCCCCGGCCTCCATTACTACCTTGGCATGCCTGTCTCTCTTGGCCCACCTGCTGCTGCTGCAGAGCACCCTGAGCGTGCCCAAAACCATTTCCACTAAAATTAAAACCCCCAAAATGTTGTCTCTTTAGCGAATCCCCCTGCTGGGTGTCCCTCTCTTTCTGCTTACTTCCCGACTGTTGTGGTGAGAATAGTGATCCACCGACACCATTACCTCCTTACTTACTAGCTTGACCCGAATCCAGAATCTTCTTACTCCCTTTCACATGAATACGGTGATCTTGACAGTGGAGAAAGGTTGCATTTACCAAACGTTTGCAAAGCAAGATTTCCCACCAAGTGCTGCCTAATTCGCCAATTTAAACCCCCAATAAACTTTGATATCCTCCTTTCCTCCAGAATTACTTCATCCGGGGAAAAGCTCGCTAGACGAGAAAACTTCTCTTCATATTCCGCAACTGACCGTTCCCTTTGAACAACATCCTATAGTTTCTTCCTCATCTTCTTCTGAACGATGGGAGGAAAATATTTTCAATTGAACAAAACCCATAAGTCCGATATACACATGGTATCCCTCTGCTCCGGAGTTGTCACCGAATCCCACCAATGTAAAGCTACTCCCACTAGCTTGAAAGTGGTAAGAATCTGTTTCTGCTCCCCACTACACTCCACCATGCGAAGATGATGTTGCATATCTTTCTTCCACTGGTTTTCCATAATCATATCGGTGCCACTGTGAAATTCAGGAGGGTGGACTTTTAAGAAAGATTCTCTAACTCTCTCCCATGAGGAAAGTCTCGTATGGTCCTGAACCTCCTATACTACTGTTTGTTGGTCTTGGGGAAATGGTTGGGCCATGGCAGTCATTGCAGCGTTGACTGCCTGGGCAATGATGTTAGCCAGCTCCGTTGCATTTATTTTTCCTTACGGTGGTGGGGACTCTACGTTCTCTGCAGCTAGATTTACTTTTGTTGGGCGACCTCTTCTAGGCGGCATCTGAGACGAAGAAATAACTGGATCATAATACAATTTAAAATAATTTATCTTTGCAGAATATCGCAAACATGCACATAGTAACAGTACTAACAATAGGGCTCTATATCAAAGAATGCTACGGTAGAACGTGATAAATCTGCATAGATCCTAAGGACTCTAGAACCCGATGCACTGATACCATCTGTGATACCCCACTTATAAAAATAAGAGGTGGCCAACCCGATACTCCAATAAATACAGGAATCATAGATGGTCCATTCTTATCACTATCGTGATAATAATAATACGAGATAACCATCAATTATTTTAGAAAACGGATGTCAATTGAAATTTGTAAGTTTAAATAAAACCATTTAAACAATCCAAATTTAAAAAAAATGGATGATAAGCATGTAAAGACATATAAAAACTTAGCAATTAGTCAACAAAAATAATAACCGAATAAGCTGTCGGTTAACAGGCTAGTACAAACAGGTTACACCGAGTATTATAGTTAAATACAAACAATATAAGTACAACTACAAGACTTGGAAAATACGCCTGAATGTACAGACTGGTCATAACTAGATTATACAAAAGATGGATACGTCTCTAACAAAAGTCTTACAACATCCGCAAAAATGTTATAGCTCTCAGACACTGAGAACGAGGGATTAACACAGGCGTCCTTGCGGCGGAGCACCTGAGCATAAATGGAGTCCATACAAACAAAGAAATATAAACGGGTCAGGACCCGGTTTGATATGATATACGTGTCAATAAAATGCATGAAAGTTATGATTTTATAACATCATAGAAAAAATTAAATCGCTCTTCATGATTAGGATATTCCTCACGTCTCATCTAAGTACACATCCTAACGAAATGCCAGTTAATATTAATAATACATCAATGCAAGAGAAATAACTCAAATCCATTTTAATAAGCTTAAAATGCAGTAGCCATTTATGAAATGCCCCATTCTAGAGAATAGTTACAATCAACATATAACGATTCTAAGACCATCCTTCCGGGAGTCACCCCACTGGATGCGCCCCTAAATAGCTATCATCTTCCAACGCCTATAACCAAGACCACCTGGGCATCCTAAATCGCGTCGCGTGGGAAGCTGCCATATACCTTCGACAGTGAGTCAGAACCATACCTGGAATTATCTCACTTCGAATAAAACAACACGCAATATAACCACCGGTCCTATGGTTGAGGACTATATTCACCCTGCATTCACTAGTGAGTGGACATCACCTCATTCGCGTAACTTCCCTTATGACAGGATTTAGAGAGGTATGTATATGCAAGTTAATATTCATAAGATTTGCTGATTTAAAATGTACATTACCTTATAACCGAAATCGCATGTATTTAACGTCATAAAACATGACATTTAATTAACATTATACCAATCTCCATGAATTAATGACAACCCTATAAGCCTTCAAGTGTAATATTACCTCATCCTAATCTCAAAAGTCCAAAATTATATAACCCTACTTTCCCCTAGTCCTAGGCTAGCTCACTAATTGAAAATGACACTTACCTGCTTCTAACAGTTAATTATTTAATCCCCGACCTAAGCCAGAACACTCCCTATCTAACCTAGGTTATGGATCAGCCTAATACACAACCCTAATACTCTATTTTACTTCATGAAAGAAGATTCCAGGGCCTTAGCCTTAAAAGAAAGGAACAAAGGAAAACTAAAATTCTCGGGGTGAAATCAGGGTATCGGTCGACCGGCCCCTGACCCCCGATCGACCGCACTATGTAAAGTTAGCCTCATAAGAGAAGCAGTAAGCCCCTCCCTCAAGGCCCATTTGAATGGTCCTTGGACCGTGGTCAACCGTACTTTAAAATTATTCCTATCGAGAGAAGTAGTGGGCTTTTCTCTTTAGTCTCGGTCGACCGGGCTCTGGACCGTGATCTCACGGCCTCACCAGATCTCACGGCCAACCCTTTTCCAAATCATAAAAAAACTAATTCACTAACCCTATTTTATTCCATAACTTTCAACCTCATCATATAATAACTTTACCCCAACCATATCTACACAACTACAAGATAATGCATCAACTCAAACCATATATACATCAAATCTAAGGGTTTAAACCCCATAAGTCATCAAAACCCATAAATGGTTCAAATCTCTAAAAACACAACTATCAATACAATTTATCCACATAAAATCATACATATGCAAGTTAGAAACTTGCCTTAAGATCGTAGTCTCGGATTATCTTCTGGTAGCAACAATTCCAAGCTCAATCTTCAATTCTCTCTCTTTTTCTTCTTTTTCTCCCAAATTCTCTATATCTCTCTCTAACTCTCTTTTAGGTTTATGAATAAATGAGAAATAGTGTTCAAACAAGACTAAAATACCCAACTTACATAAAGTCCAACGTTAAATGCTACTACACAATTAAAATGACTCGTAACCACATAATTAAGTCATTACCGGTCAAAAGTACCCCGAACCTAAAAATACAACTTGGTATATAGTTTAACTATTTCAACCATTTTCAGACTAACCGCTCGCTCTAAATCGGCATCCGGGATATCATAAATTATTTCATGTCCCAACACTACATCAAAAATAGGAATCTGACACGGTTTAAAATTGTGCCAGATCAAATCTGGCACGGTTTTCAACTGTCCCAGAATCAGGTGTTCCAAAATAGCCATTTTTTCTGGCACGGCTCAAAAGTATGCCAGATTTGACCAAACAGGTACACTTCTGGCACACTTTTAAACCATGCCAGAATTTGATATTTCTTGCACATTTTTGGCACAATTTTGAACTGTGCCAAATTGAGCACAGTTTGAAAAACTTTTGGCACAGTTCAAAACCGTGCCAAAATTTGAAACACTTTTGGCACGGTTTTGAGCTGTGCCAAATTTTTGATAAAAAGAAAAAAAAAATAATTGAAAACAAGAAAATTCGCAAATGGAAAATCTTGCACATTGTTGATAAACTAATGTACATACAAACTTCAAAATATTACAAGTCTTTAGTAGTTCACAGACAAAAAAAAATTGGGCAGAGTTTCCTCTATTTTTTGGATATTCTAAAACCTGCTAATATAGACTTGCGTAACATAAAGCCCGAACGACCACAATATATAACAATAAACTTACAATAGCCCGCATGGCCATAACAAAAAAAAATAGAATCACAAAAAAAACCACTTGTTGTAAACCATTGAGTACTCTGTGTGTTCCACGTGAATATATGCTAACGATAAAATGTTATCCTGCAAAAAAAAATACGATACAAAAAAGAGACGATATTAGTAACCAAGTAATTTATAAAAAAAAAAGCTTAATCAAGAAAAAAAATTACATATAGGAGTTGCAATTATAATTATATTCTAAAATTGAAAATCGTATGCAAGTTATCACTATCTGATCAGTTCCTATGAGTTACATTGGTCCTTACGAGGTGTAAGTGCTTCTTACGGGGCTGTTTGGGGGTTAGTTTGGGTTTTCACCTTCAAACGACTTGTTTTCAAATCTAATCTACGTATTTTAAAATTATTGTCATATTCTCAAACCGAGAGACTCGGGACTACGCGATCAGTTCGTAAAAGTTACATTGGTTCCGTGCGAGGTGTTCGTGCCTCTTACAGGGCTGTTTGGGGGATGATTTGGGTTTTCACCCTCAAACGGCTTATTTTCAAGCTTAATCTATGTATTTTAAAATTTTCATCATATTCTCAAACCGGGAGACCCGGGACTACGCGGTCAGTTCGTTCAAGTTACATTGGTCCCGTGCGAGGTGTTCGTGCCTCTTACAGGCCTGATTTGGGTATTCACCCTCAAACGGCTTGTTTTCAAGCCTAATATATGTATTTTGAAATTATCTTCATATTCTCAAATTGGGAGACTCGAGACTATGCGGTTAGTTCGTACAAGTTACATTGGTACCGAGAGAGGTGTTCATGCCCTTACGAGGCCGTTTGGGGGCTAATTTGGGTTTTCAACCTCAAACGACTTATTTTCAACTCAAATTGAGAGACCCGAGACTACGCGGTCAGTTCGTACAAATTGCATTGGTGCCGTACGTGGTGTTCGTGCCTCTTACGGGGCCGTTTGGGGGCTAGTTTGGGTTTTCACCCACAAATGACTTATTTTCAAGCCTAATCTACGTATTTTGAAATTATCATCATATTCTCAAACTGAGAGACCCAAGACTATGAAGTCAGTTCGTACAAGTTACATTGGTCCTATACGAGGTGTTTGTGCCTCTTACGGGTCCGTTTAGGGGCTGGTTTGGGTTTTTACCCTCAAACGGCTTATTTTCGAGCCTAATCTAGGTATTTTGAAATTATCATCATATTCTTAAATCGAAAGACCTGGGACTACGCGGTCAGTTCGTACAAGTTATATTGGTCCCGTTGGAGGTGTTTGTACCTCTTACGGGACCGTTTGGGGGCTGGTTTGAGTTTTCACCGTCAAATGACTTATTTTTAAGCCTAATCTATGTATTTTTAAATTATCATCATATTCTCAAATCGGGAGACCCGGGACTACGTGGTCAGTTCGTACAAGTTACATTGGTCCCGTGAGAGGTGTTCCTGCTTCTTACGGGGCCGTTTGGGGGTTGGTTTGGGTTTTCACCCTCAAACGGCTTATTTTCATGCCTAATCTATGTATTTTGAAATTATCATTATATTCTCAAACTGAGAGGCCCGTGACTACGTGGTCAGTTTGTTCAAGTTACATTCCTACCATGCGAGGTGTTCGTGCCTCTTACGGGGCCGTTTGGGGGATGGTTTAGGTTTTCACCCTTTAATGGCTTATTTTTAAGTCTAAGTGTTGATTTGAGCAAATTATCGTCATTTTCTCAAACCGGGAGACTTGTGACTACGCAGTTAGTTCATACAAGTTACATTGGTCCCGTGCGAGTTGTCCGTGCCTCTTACGATAACGTTTAGGAGTTGGTTTAGGTTTTTACCCTTTAACGGCTTATTTTTAAGCCTAATCTAGATAATTTCAAATTATCATCATATTCTCAAACCGGGAGACCCGAGACTACGCGATTAGTTCATACAAGTTACATTGATCCCGTGTGAGGTGTTCGTACCTCTTACGGAGACGTTTGGGGGCTGGTTTAGGTTTTCACCCTTTAACGGCTTGTTTTTAAGTCTAAGTGTTATTTTAGCAAATTATCGTCATATTCTCAAATCAGGAGTCCCGTGACTATGCGATCATTTCCTACAAGTTACATTGGTCCCGTGCGAGGTGTGTGTACCTCTTACAGGAACGTTTGAGAGCTGGTATAGGTTATCATCCTTTAACGGCTTGTTTTTAAATCTAAGTGTTGATTTTTTCAAATTATCGTCATATTCTCAAATCGAGAGTCTCGTGACTACGCGGTCAGTTCCTACAAGTTATATTGTGTAACACCCCGCATTTTTCATGCATTAACTATTTAATTAAATCGGGAATTGAAAATTACTTGTGAGTGGTAATTTAATTGAATTAATTAGGGAAATTTTATTTAAATATTAATCGAGGAGTAAATGGTTAATATTTATGGGAAGTTATTTACTAAGTGAATAGTAATTATTTATTTAAGTCATTTTGAGTATTAATGACAGGGTATGCACTTATCTCAACCGAGAGTCGGTATAGACTAAAGAGGTGAGGGGATAAATATTTTTATAAATTAATTCGTATGCCAATTCTGAGTGTACGGTTGAGTCCGGATGGGCCGAGATAGTCGGAAAAGGGTACCCGGGGGTAGTAAACGGGTCACAGGGCGTTTTTAGACATAGTCGGGCCCACACGGGGGCATTTGGGTCACTTGGGCTTGGCCCATTAGGCAAAAAACGGGATTAGGTAAATTAAGGAATTGGGAGGAATAATAAAACGGCTGATAGAGTATTAGAAAAGGCTAAGTGTATTAAGGAACCCTAATAGCAGTTAAGGGAAGCTTTGGGATCACTAGAGAGCCAACAAGGATCGTCTTCAACCTTGGAAATTCATCTCCGAATCAGACACTACGAAACCTAAGGCAAGTGGATAACTTGCAATAGTATTGAATCTGGTTTGAAATTCATATTCATGTGATGTGTTTGATCAAAATTCGTTTTGGGTGTTCATGGCATAAACATGAGGTTTTGAAAAAATAATAATCTGATTTACGAATTTGAATGAGGATTTTTGTAGAAATATGATATTATAAATTGATACATATCTGGTAGGATGATATCTGGATAATTAGAAACGAATTTGGTGAAGGGGTTTGGGATGTAAATGGGTAAGGAATGAAAGATGGATATTTCCCCAAATTCAGAAATTGTAGTTAATGGACGAATTAATGATGTTGGTGGACATTCTGGAGGTCCCTAATAAGGTTTCTAACATGTATTAATGTTAATATGGCTTAAGGTTGCTGGTAAAGAAAATAGGGTTTGAGAAATTTCGTCCATGGCTGATTGTGTCTTCGCGAAGAAGACGAAGACCTGCTCGATCGATCGATCGAAGGTCTGGGGTCGGCAGATTTTGACAGCTTTGCCCAGTTATGTATATAAAAGGGAATTTATATAATAATCTTTATGTAATTAATTATTGAGAAATTAATACATGAGTTTAAACCTAATTAAAAATGAGTAAAGTTAATTAGGATTTGAGGGATTTTTGGGTCTCAGGTCATGATTAAAAATTCGAGAGTCGAGAATTTAGACTCGGGTGAGGTTATTTCGAACTACGAGAGTAAGTCCAATTTTATGGTGGTGGCGACACCAAAGGTGACTTAATTAATTAATGTGCGAATTAATTAATAATTAGAGTTGGGCCATAAACTCTTAATAAATTAAATGGGCTTATGTTACGGGTTTTGTACATGGTGTAGCCGGGATGTTTTATATATATATATATATATATATATATATATATATATACGGAGTGTGGTAGTATATATATATAGTGTGTGTGCATTAATATCAGTGATTGAATATTATTAGTATGTACTCTAGTGCTATAGAGGGAGGTTGCGCGCAATGGATGAATCCCCTAGCTTGAGGAGTAGGGCGAGTATAATCTCAGGTCATAGCGTCCGTTATATGGGTGAGGGGCATCTCACTTCCAGGGAAGGAATATGACCGCATCCAATTCGTATGTTAAACTAAGTTTTTGAGCGAATCTAACTTGGATAACTAGGTTACGTGAATACACCTAGTGGGATAGCACTTGGGAAAATTTATATTTTGTGAGTATTTTTTACTCGATCGAAGGTTTGTACTAAATGTTATTTCGGTATGTTTGTGAATACTGTAAAATGATTAAATATATAATTAGGTAAATAATTATATATGGGATAATTAATACATAGTGAAAAATGTAGTATGTGCATAACAGGTGTGAATGTTATATGAAATTAAAAGGAGTAATGATTTAATTAAGTTTGACGTTTATAATAACTTAAAAATCATGAATTAAGGCATACTCGGTTAGAGTAGGTAGAATTCAAGGGTTAAAATAAGCATTGGGTCAGGAGCGTAGGACCTAGTAAATTAAATGGAAGCGTTAGTAGTGCACATTAGAGGAGGGGTGAGGAAGTCTTCAAGAGAGTGCGGCACTAACTAAAATATGAAGAGCATGCATATTTATTTATTACTGCAAGTTAATCATTTGTTAAATGTTTTCAAATGTTTTTGGGTACTAACCCTTGCTATAAAAAAATTTAAAACCTTTTAGGTGTCCAGCCACAGGGACGCCAGGCTTGACTCTATTCCAGGTATCCTTTGCTGCACCACCTGTGGATGTTGCGGGGTTTTTGATAGACGCCTCCTTCTTTCATTCATGTATAGACTCTCTAGTAGTTATCTGAGCTTGTCGCTCACAGTTCATTTATCAGTATTAGACTTGTTGAGATGTTTTTTCTGATATTTACTTGTATTGGATATTTGGACCGATGGTTTATTCGGTTAGGTGTTTTATTTATGGATGGTTATTTTAATTAAATGTGATTGTGTTTTATTCTATGTTCCGCATGAGTTTTATTTAATTAATTGAAAGATAAAAATTGGCACCAGTCTACTTTTCTCACTTAGGTGGTTAGTAATTAAAAAGACGACAGTGATGCTAAGAATGAACCAACTGAGAAACCTTTTCTAGCTTGATTTAGGACTGATCACCCGGGATTTATTAGGCGGGGTGTCTCAGATGGTATCAGAGCATCAGGTTCTAGTGTCCTTAGGATCTATGCGGCTATCTACGTTTCAGCGTGGCACTCGTTTGTGGTAAAGCCCTATTATTAGAACTGTTGATTCATTTTCCGCTTGTGAGACATCGTATTTCTGTTGTGAATATTTTTGTGTAAACTGTGTACTTACGCGATTCAATCTATTTCAGATGCCACCGAAGAGGCAAAGAGCAGAAAGGGCTGAGGCTAGCGATGAAATCGGGAAGGCTCATCAGGAGCCACAGTTACCGCTACCACCACCCCCACCCGAGTTGATTTCCACTACTCGGGTGGCAGTGATAGTGGCCCAGGCGGTCGAAACAGCAATGATAGCTATGGCCGCTCACTTTCCACAGCCCCAGGCACCGCCTCTAGTGGCACCAGCAGTTCAGGCTCCAGTGGGGCCACCATCTTGGCAGAGAGTTAGGGAGACCCTTCAGAAGGGTCACCCACCTGAGTTCCGGGGTAGCACAGACGTGATAGAGGCTTGTGACTGGAAGAGGAATGTTCAGCACCATATGTGCATGCGGGAGTGTGACGATGTGCAGAGGCAGATGCTTGCTTCCTTTCGTCTGTCGGAGGCAGCCTTACAATGGTGGGAGTCAGTTACCACCGCTGAGGAGCGAAATTTGATGACGACATTCAAATCCGGGGTGCGATTCGATTGCAAATACTTTCCATCAGTAGTAGAGGCTGAGATGAGAAAGAAATTCAGTGATTTAGTTCAGGGTGACCGATCAGTGGCAGACTACGAAGAAGAGTTCACCCGTTTGGCGAACTTTGTGCCAAATGAGGTGAGCGACGAGGAGTGGAAGAAGTCAATATTCATGAATGGCTTAGCCTGGAGGATCAGACAGCATTTGATTGGGAATCCGACATTAATGACTTATACAGATGTCGTTAATGCCGCCCTCGTACATTGCCAGGATCATCGTTTCCATGCGAAGGGGAGTAAGAAAGCAGGTGAGCGAAGCCAGCAGGGAAAGGCGGTTACTGGTAGTGACACTAGTCGTACTCGTCAATCGATTATTATCCAGCAGGAGAGTCAAGCCAAGATATTTAGACCTGGTGGGTCCCGGCCGGGAGGTCAAGGATTCAGGCAAGGGTAGCCGGGCCCAAATCAGCAACAACAGGTTCCTTAGGGCCGTCAGGACCAAGGGAACAATGGGGAAGGCCAGCAGGGCCAGCCACATCAGGGCCAACGATAGGGGAACGGTAAGAGACGCTGTTTTGTTTGTGGCCAGCCAGGGCATTTCAAGAGGGAGTGCCCACAGAGGGGCAGAGGTCAACAACAAGAGGCCCAACGGGGGCAACGGGGACAGATGTCGCTAGCAGCAGCAGCACCTGCCCCACCGCAGCAGGGACAGATGCACTACGGGCGTGTGTATAACGTCCGAGATGTTCCCAATCCTCCAGCACAGCAAGCACCGCCAGCAGTTGAGGGTATGTTTCTCATTCATGGTTATGAGGGTAATATTATTTTTGATACGGGAGCATCGCATTCATTTATTAAATATAATTTTTGCTAAACGGGCCGGACTACTAGAGACTATGAGTAGTCTTCGGATGTGTGTAGAGTTTCCAGTAGGCAGCGGGGCTATGATCCACTCAATTTGTCGGGATGTGGACATTTTGATCAGGAGACTTAGTTTATCAGCAGACCTACTAGTGTTAGATATGGAGAGGTACGACGTCATCTTGGGTATGGATTGGTTGGCAGGTTATCGGGCGACGGTGGATTGCTACGAAAGGACTATCGTGTTCTCCATTCCAGGGAAAGATATGTTCTTAATAGCAATACCACTACCCCAGGGAGGGTCACGAACACACTTGTATTACATTGAGGAGGAAACCTCACAGGAGGTGGCTATTCCGTTGGATTCAATCCCAGTGGTGAGAGACTTTAAGGATGTGTTTCAGGAGATACCAGGGCTGCCACCTAGCAGGGAAATCGAATTTGTGATCGATTTAGCACCGGGGTCAAGGCCAATTTCTCGGTCCCCATACCGTATGGCCCCTTCATAGATACGTGAGCTAAGGGACCAGATTCAGCAGCTTATGGGTCAGGGTTTCATACGACGGAGTACATCGTCGTGGGGTGCACCAGTGTTATTTAAAAAAAAGGCGAGATGGCTCACTATGGTTATACGTGGACTATAGCGAGCTGAATAAGGCCACGATACGGAATAAGTATCCGTTGCCTAGGATTGACGACCTATTTGACCAGTTAAGAGGGGCGTCTTATTTTTCTAAGGTCGACTTAAGGCCAGGATATCATCAACTATGTATCCGAGAGGAAGATGTTCCGAAGACCGCTTTCCTGTCGCGGTATGGATCTTACGAGTTCAGGATGATGCCATTCGGACTCACCAATGCACCAGCAGTGTTCATGGACCTCATGAACAGAGTATTCAGGGAGTTTCTAGATCAGTTTGTTATCGTGTTCATTGATGACATCATGATCTACTCGCGTACCGAAGAGGAGCATGCAGAACGCCTACATATAGTGTTACAGGCATTATTGGATCACCAACTCTATGCCAAATTCGGTAAGTGCGGATTTTGGCTACGGGAGGTCCAATTCCTTGGCCACGTGGTGTCAGACCGGGGTATTACGGTGGATCCAAGTAAAGTATCGGCGGTGAGGGAGTGGGGACAGCCCACGACACCGACAGAAGTGCGCAGTTTTCTGGGGTTGGCCGGTTATTACAGACGGTTCATCAAAGGATTCTCAAAGATTGCGGGCCCTTTGACAAATCTTACCCGGAAAGGGGTACCTTTCACTTGGAATGATCACTGTCAATTAGCCTTCGACGAGTTAAAGGACAAGTTGACATCTGCACCCGTGCTTGCATTGCCGAAAGGAGGATTAGAGTATCGGGTTTACACTGATGCATCCTTACAGGGACTTGGGGGTGTGCTTCTGCAAGAGGAAAGGGATATAGCTTATTCGTCCATGAAGCTAAAGCCCCATGAGAGGAATTACCCCACCCACGACCTGGAGTTAGCAGCAGTCATTTTTACTTTGAGGATATGGAGACATTATCTCTCCTGGGGGAGCAGTTCACGCTATTCACGGATCACAAATCACTTCAGTATCTCTTCACTCAGAAGGATTTGAATATGAGACAGAGGCAATGGCTAGAATTCGTGAAAGACCATCAGTTTGATATTCAGTATCATCCTGGTAAGGCTAATGTGGTGGCAGATGCATTGAGTCGGAGACCGACTGGGGAAATATCAGAAGTCTGGAAAGCGAAGTGGAGAGAACTTCGATACGAGGATGATGTATCCAGGGCTTGCATGTCAGCATTATCCATCACACCCGAGATCATCATGCGGGTTGTGAGGGCTTAGGTAGAGGATCAGACCTGTCGGGATAGGGGATCCAGTTGCTAGCTGAGGGAGTAGAGGGCTACTCGATCAGCTCGGAGGGAGGCTTACGCCATAATGGGAGGTTGATTGTGACAGAGGATGCGGAGTTGAGGCACGTTGTTATGACGGAGTCTCATGGGTCGAGATTCGCGTTACATCCCGATGGGGATAAGATGTATCAAGATATGAGGAGGCAGTATTGGCGGGCAGGGATGAAACGGGACATAGCAGAGTTTGTTTCGAAATGTGCTACGTGTCATCTTGTGAAAGTTGACCATCAGAGACCATCAGGGATGCTACAGCCACTTGAGATTCCTGTGTGGAAGTGGGAGAGCATCTCTATGGACTTCATTACAGGGTTACCGACATCACAGAAGAGTCACGATTCCATATGGGTTATTGTGGATCGGTTGACCAAAGTGGCCCACTTCCTACCGGTTCGCACAGACTTTGAGACGATGCGTTATGCACAACTATTCATAGCGAAGATTGTTAAACTTCACGGGGTACCGATTAATATTGTGTCGGATCGGGACAAGATCTTTGTGGCCCATATTTGGCAGAGTTTTCAGGAGGCCATGGGCATGGAGTTACGTTTGAGTACAACCTATCACCCACAGACTGACGGGAAGACCGAGAGAGTCAATCAGATGTTGGAAGATATGCTCAGAATGTGTATACTAGACTTTGGGGGAGGTTGGGAGAAATATCTTCCTCTGGTAGAGTTTGCGTATAATAACTGTTACCAATTCACGATCAGCATGGCACCATTCGAGGCATTATACGGGAGACCTTGTCGTTCACCCGCTTGTTGGTTAGAGGTGGGGGACACCAAACTATTGGGACTGGAGATTGTTCAGGAGACGTCTTCCAAGATAGAGCTGATCCGAGGGAGGATTCGGATAGCTCAGGATAGGCAGAAAAGTTACGTTGATGCCTCACGGAGACACGTGGAGTTAGAGGTTAGGGATCAGGTATTGGTCAGGGTGTCCCCCATAAAAGGGGTCATGAGGTTCGACAAGAAGGGTAAGCTAGCACCGAGGTACGTGGGACCTTTCCCTATTATCGAGAGGGTGGGGCCTGTAGCCTACAGGATGGGATTACCAGAGCAACTTCAGTGTATACACGACGTGTTCCATGTAGCATCGCTGAAGAAATATCACAAGAGTGAGAGGGCCTTCTGGCACATCCCACTCGAAGAAATTGATTTACAGCCAGACATCTCATATGAGGAGAGGCCGGTGGCTATCCTAGACCGTAGCGAGCGGAAATTACGATCCAAGGTTCTTCCACTAGTTAGAGTACAATGGGGTCATCACAACATTGATGAGTCTACCTGGGAGCTGGAGGAGGATATGCAGGAGCAATATCTAGAGCTTTTCATCACAGGTATGACCTAATTTCGGGGATGAAATTCCTTTGTAAGGGGGGGAGTATGTAACACCCCGCATTTTTCATGCATTAAATATTTAATTAATTCGGGAATTGAAAATTACTTGTGAGTCGTAATTTAATTGAATTAATTAGGGAAATTTTATTTAAATATTAATCAAGGAGTAAATGGTTAATATTTATGGGAAGTTATTTACTAAGTGAATAGTAATTATTATTTAAGTCATTTCGAGTATTAATGACAGGGTATGCACTTATCTCAACCGGGAGTCGGTATAGACTAAAGGGGTGAGGGGATAAATATTTTTAAAAATTAATTAGGATACCAATTCTGAGTGTACGGTTGAGTCCGGATGGGCCGAGATAGTCGGAAAAGGGTACCCAGGGGTAGTAAACGGGTCACGGGGCGTTTTTAGACATAGCCGGGCCCATACGGGGGCATTTGGGTCACTTGGGCTTGGCCCATTAGGCAAAAAACGGGATTAGGTAAATTAAGGAATTGGGAGGAATAATAAAACGGCTGATAGAGTTTTAGAAAAGGCTAAGTGTATTAAGGAACCCTAATAGCAGTTAAGGGAAGCTTTGGGATCACTAGAGAGCCAACAAGGATCGTCTTCAACCTTGGAAATTCATCTCCGAATCAGACACTATGAAACCTAAGGCAAGTGGATAACTTGCAATAGTATTGAATCTGGTTTGAAATTCATATTCATGTGATGTATTTGATCAAAATTCGTTTTGGGTGTTCATGGCATAAACATGAGGTTTTGAAAAAATAATAATCTGATTTACGAATTTGAATGAGTATTCTTGTAGAAATCTGATATTATAAATTGATACATATCTGGTAGGATGATATCTGGATAATTAGAAACAAATTTGGTGAAGGGATTTGGGATGTAAATGGGTAAGTAATTAAAGATGGATATTTCCCCAAATTCAGAAATTGTAGTTGATGGACGAATTAATGATGTTGGTGGACATTCTGGAGGTCCCTAATAAGGTTTCTAACATGTATTAATGTTAAGAGGGCTTAAGGTTGCTGGTAGAGAAAAGTAGGGTTTGAGAAATTTCTTCCATGGCTGATTCTGTCTTCCCGAAGAAG
Source organism: Sambucus nigra (assembly GCA_949130495.1). Lineage (NCBI taxonomy): Eukaryota > Viridiplantae > Streptophyta > Magnoliopsida > Dipsacales > Adoxaceae > Sambucus > Sambucus nigra. The sequence goes on along the minus strand of OX422219.1, from coordinate 449,838,559 downwards.
ACGAAGACCTGCTCGATCGATCGATCGAAGGTATGGGGTCGATCGATCGAAGGTCGGCAGATTTTGGCAGCTTTGCCCAGTTATGTATATAAAAGGGAATTTATATAATAATATTTATGTAATTAATTATTGATAAATTAATACATGAGTTTAAACCTAATTAAAAATGAGTAAAGTTAATTAGGATTTGAGGGATTTTTGGGTGTCACGCCATGATTAAAAATTCGAGAGTCGAGAATTTAGACTCGGGTGAGGTTATTTCGGACTACGAGAGTAAGTCCAAATTTATGGTGGGGGCGACACCAAAGGTGACTTAATTAATTAATGTGAGAATTAATTAATAATTAGAGTTGGGCCATAAACTCTTAATAAATTAAATGGGCTTATGTTACGGGTTTTGTACATGGTGTAGCCGGGACGTTTTATATATATATATATATATATATATATATACGGAGTGTGGTAGTATATATATAGTGTGTGTGTATTAATATCAGTGATTGAATATTATTTGTATGTACTCTAGTGCTATAGGGGGAGGTTGCGCGCAGTGGATGAATCCCCTAGCTTGAGGAGTAGGGCGAGTATAATCCCAAGTCATAGCGTCCGTTATATGGGTGAGGGGCTTCTCACTTCTAGGGAAGGAATATGACCGCCTCCAATTCGTATGTTAAACTAAGTTAGTGAGCGAATCTAACTTGGATAACTAGGTTACGTGAATACACCTAGTGGGATAGCACTTGGGAAAATTTATATTTTGTGAGTATTTTTACTCGGTCGAAAGTTTGTACTAAATGTTATTTTAGTATGTTTGTGAATACTGTAAAATGATTAAATATATAATTAGGTAAATAATTATATATGGGATAATTAATACATAGTGAAAAATGTAGTATGTGCATAATAAGTATGAATGTTATATGAAATTAAAAGGAGTAATGATTTAATTAAGTTTGACGTTTATAATAACTTAAAAATCATGAATTAAGGCATACTCGGTTAGAGTAGGTAGAATTCAAGGGTTAAAATAAGCATTGGGTCAGGAGCATAGTACCTAGTAAATTAAATGGAAGCGTTAGTAGTGCACATTAGAGGAGGGGTGAGGAAGTCCTCAAGAGAGTGTGGCACTAACTAAAATATAAAGAGCATGCATATTTATTTATTACTGCAAGTTAATCATTTGTTAAATGTTTTCAAATGTTTTTGGGTACTAACCCTTGCTGTAAAAAATTTAAAAACCTTTTAGGTGTCCAGCCACAGGGACGCTAGGCTTGACTCTATTCCAGGTATCCTTTGCTGCAGCACCTGTGGATGTTGCGGGGGTTTTGATAGATGCCTCCTTCTTTCATTCGTGTAGAGACTCTCTAGTAGTTATCTGAGCTTGTCGCTCACAGTTCATTTATCAGTATTAGACTTGTTGAGATGTTTTTTCTGATATTTACTTGTATTGGATATTTGGACCGATGGTTTATTCGGTTAGGTGTTTTATTTGTGGATGATTATTTTAATTAACTGTGATTGTGTATTATTCTATGTTCCGCATGAGTTTTATTTAATTAATTGAAAGATAAAAATTGGCACCAATCTACTTTTCTCACTTAGGTGGTTAGTAATTAAAAAGACTTCAGTGATGCTAAGAATGGATCAACTGAGAAACCTTTTCTAACTTGATTTGGGACTGATCACCCAGGATTTATTAGGCGGGGTGTCATATATTAGTCCCGTTTGAGGTGTTCATGCCTCTAACGGGGCCGTTTGGGAGTTAATTTGGGTTTTCCCCCGTTAACATGATATTAGGTTTTCACCCTCAAACGGTATGTTCTTAAGAATAATCTAAAGATTTTAAAATTATCGTCATATTCTCAAACTGGTTAACCCGTGACTACACGGTCAGTTCTTATAAGTTACATTGGTCCCGTGTGAAGTGTTCGTGCCTCTTACATTGGTGTGTATTAGAAAGTTCTTCCCAAAGCACCCTTCATTGGATATAATTAGTGCTGGCATAAACCGTGATTAGGCGGTGAGTTCCTGCGTGTTACATTGACCCCGTACGAGGTGTTCGTGCCTCTTTGGGGTTTTTTGGAGGTTGTTTTGGATTTTCATCCTCTAACGATATGTTTTCAATAAATTTAGAACGTTTATTGATTTTAGAAAATGTTGATATAGTTTCATTTGTTTATTCGTTAAATCCAACATGTTTTAACATTTAAAATAAACTCAACAACAGTAGCAAATTCCAAAACCAAACCACCAACAAATCCATTCCACCAATTTAACTAAATAAGCTCATAAAGTAAGGCATTTTACGTTTGACTACTTGTTGCCGCTATTTCAGGCCATTTTTTTATTTAATGCTGCAACATTTAAAGAGAATTCGAGACTTTGAGACTAACCAAATTTCATTTGTATTTTGATAGCCACCCGATGAACTCTTCGCGCCATAACTTCTCGAAAGTATTCCATTTGGTCCAACAATGTCTGCAAATTCTGAAATCTTCCACTGACAAGGGAAATACAATGAAGATAAAGAATATATGTAATTATGACCAGAAAATTATACATGTTGCGTCTTCATTTATAAATTTATAAATGTCTCCTTTGAATGAGTATTTTGGAACGATAAAGTTTATAAATTTGCTTACATGAAGCTACTTTATCTTCTTTGACTGAGGAGACTCGTTTGGATTTGGCATGAGCATATATTGCTCGAGATTTGGACCAGTTTGGGGAGTTTGACTTTTTTTTATTGAGATGAGACACCGGAGAATTGAGTTCCGGTGATGGAGATTGGGGTGAGAGAGAGAGTTACACAAGCCATTACCACCTGTAAATAGCATAAGAATATATCAAATTTTCTAACGGAAACTCAAATAAACTCAACTTCACATGCTTGTTGCTAAATAGGAACTCCTGCTATTCTAAAGCTATGATAGGAAGAAAAACGTTCAGATAACTAATAGGAAAAAAATGGATATCTAAAAATAAGTGTGATGAATTTGGTAACGTCTTAAGAAAAAAATATAGGCTAGTTTCAAAAGAATATTCTCAAATTGACGGAATTGATGTTGATGAAACCTTTGATCCTATTACTAGACTAAAATTTGTCGATTGTTACTTGCCATCTCTTGCCATTTAAATTTTGAACTCTATCAAATGGATGTTAAATCTACATTTTTAAAATGTTAATATTAATTAGGAGGTTTATGTTGAACAACCTAAAAGCTTTTTAGATCCTAGTTAATTTACCAACTACGCATCCCAATTCGTATATTTTGTCGAGTTACGGACCGATACGACCTAATAAGATAAGTTTGTTTTAACAAACACGGTCGGTGGCTATCCTAGACCGTAGCGAGCGGAAATTACGATCCAAGGTTCTTCCACTAGTTAGAGTACAATGGGGTCATCACAACATTGATGAGTCTACCTAGGAGCTGGAGGAGGATATGCAGGAGCAATATCTAGAGCTTTTCATCACGGGTATGACCTAATTTCGGGGATGAAATTCCTTTTTAAGGGGGGGAGTATGTAACACCCCGCATTTTTCATGCATTAAATATTTAATTAATTCGGGAATTGAAAATTACTTGTGAGTCGTAATTTAATTGAATTAATTAGGGAAATTTTATTTAAATATTAATCAAGGAGTAAATGGTTAATATTTATGGGAAGTTATTTACTAAGTGAATAGTAATTATTATTTAAGTCATTTCGAGTATTAATGACAGGGTATGCACTTATCTCAACCGGGAGTCGGTATAGACTAAAGGGGTGAGGGGATAAATATTTTTAAAAATTAATTAGGATACCAATTCTGAGTGTACGGTTGAGTCCGGATGGGCCGAGATAGTCGGAAAAGGGTACCCAGGGGTAGTAAACGGGTCACGGGGCGTTTTTAGACATAGCCGGGCCCATACGGGGGCATTTGGGTCACTTGGGCTTGGCCCATTAGGCAAAAAACGGGATTAGATAAATTAAGGAATTGGGAGGAATAATAAAACGGCTGATAGAGTTTTAGAAAAGGCTAAGTGTATTAAGGAACCCTAATAGCAGTTAAGGGAAGCTTTGGGATCACTAGAGAGCCAACAAGGATCGTCTTCAACCTTGGAAATTCATCTCCGAATCAGACACTATGAAACCTAAGGCAAGTGGATAACTTGCAATAGTATTGAATCTGGTTTGAAATTCATATTCATGTGATGTATTTGATCAAAATTCGTTTTGGGTGTTCATGGCATAAACATGAGGTTTTGAAAAAATAATAATCTGATTTACGAATTTGAATGAGTATTCTTGTAGAAATCTGATATTATAAATTGATACATATCTGGTAGGATGATATCTGGATAATTAGAAACAAATTTGGTGAAGGGATTTGGGATGTAAATGGGTAAGGAATTAAAGATGGATATTTCCCCAAATTCAGAAATTGTAGTTGATGGACGAATTAATGATGTTGGTGGACATTCTGGAGGTCCCTAATAAGGTTTCTAACATGTATTAATGTTAAGAGGGCTTAAGGTTGCTGGTAGAGAAAAGTAGGGTTTGAGAAATTTCTTCCATGGCTGATTCTGTCTTCCCGAAGAAGACGAAGACCTGCTCGATCGATCGATCGAAGGTATGGGGTCGATCGATCGAAGGTCGGCAGATTTTGGCAGCTTTGCCCAGTTATGTATATAAAAGGGAATTTATATAATAATCTTTATGTAATTAATTATTGATAAATTAATACATGAGTTTAAACCTAATTAAAAATGAGTAAAGTTAATTAGGATTTGAGGGATTTTTGGGTGTCACGTCATGATTAAAAATTCGAGAGTCGAGAATTTAGACTCGGGTGAGGTTATTTCGGACTACGAGAGTAAGTCCAAATTTATGGTGGGGGCGACACCAAAGGTGACTTAATTAATTAATGTGAGAATTAATTAATAATTAGAGTTGGGCCATAAACTCTTAATAAATTAAATGGGCTTATGTTACGGGTTTTGTACATGGTGTAGCCGGGACGTTTTTTATATATATATATATATATATACGGAGTGTGGTAGTATATATATAGTGTGTGTGTGTATTAATATCAGTGATTGAATATTATTTGTATGTACTCTAGTGCTATAGGGGGAGGTTGCGCGCAGTGGATGAATCCCCTAGCTTGAGGAGTAGGGCGAGTATAATCCCAAGTCATAGCGTCCGTTATATGGGTGAGGGGCTTCTCACTTCTAGGGAAGGAATATGACCGCCTCCAATTCGTATGTTAAACTAAGTTAGTGAGCGAATCTAACTTGGATAACTAGGTTACGTGAATACACCTAGTGGGATAGCACTTGGGAAAATTTATATTTTGTGAGTATTTTTACTCGGTCGAAAGTTTGTACTAAATGTTATTTTAGTATGTTTGTGAATACTGTAAAATGATTAAATATATAATTAGGTAAATAATTATATATGGGATAATTAATACATAGTGAAAAATGTAGTATGTGCATAACAAGTATGAATGTTATATGAAATTAAAAGGAGTAATGATTTAATTAAGTTTGACGTTTATAATAACTTAAAAATCATGAATTAAGGCATACTCGGTTAGAGTAGGTAGAATTCAAGGGTTAAAATAAGCATTGGGTCAGGAGCATAGTACCTAGTAAATTAAATGGAAGCGTTAGTAGTGCACATTAGAGGAGGGGTGAGGAAGTCCTCAAGAGAGTGTGGCACTAACTAAAATATAAAGAGCATGCATATTTATTTATTACTGCAAGTTAATCATTTGTTAAATGTTTTCAAATGTTTTTGGGTACTAACCCTTGCTGTAAAAAATTTAAAAACCTTTTAGGTGTCCAGCCACAGGGACGCTAGGCTTGACTCTATTCCAGGTATCCTTTGCTGCAGCACCTGTGGATGTTGCGGGGGTTTTGATAGATGCCTCCTTCTTTCATTCGTGTAGAGACTCTCTAGTAGTTATCTGAGCTTGTCGCTCACAGTTCATTTATCAGTATTAGACTTGTTGAGATGTTTTTTCTGATATTTACTTGTATTGGATATTTGGACCGATGGTTTATTCGGTTAGGTGTTTTATTTGTGGATGATTATTTTAATTAACTGTGATTGTGTATTATTCTATGTTCCGCATGAGTTTTATTTAATTAATTGAAAGATAAAAATTGGCACCAATCTACTTTTCTCACTTAGGTGGTTAGTAATTAAAAAGACTTCAGTGATGCTAAGAATGGATCAACTGAGAAACCTTTTCTAACTTGATTTGGGACTGATCACCCAGGATTTATTAGGCGGGGTGTCACATATTAGTCCCGTTTGAGGTGTTCATGCCTCTAACGGGGCCGTTTGGGAGTTAATTTGGGTTTTCCCCCGTTAACATGATATTAGGTTTTCACCCTCAAACGGTATGTTCTTAAGAATAATCTAAAGATTTTAAAATTATCGTCATATTCTCAAACTGGTTAACCCGTGACTACACGGTCAGTTCTTATAAGTTACATTGGTCCCGTGTGAAGTGTTCGTGCCTCTTACATTGGTGTGTATTAGAAAGTTCTTCCCAAAGCACCCTTCATTGGATATAATTAGTGCTGGCATAAACCGTGATTAGGCGGTGAGTTCCTGCGTGTTACATTGACCCCGTACGAGGTGTTCGTGCCTCTTTGGGGTTTTTTGGAGGTTGTTTTGGATTTTCATCCTCTAACGATATGTTTTCAATAAATTTAGAACGTTTATTGATTTTAGAAAATGTTGATATAGTTTCATTTGTTTATTCGTTAAATCCAACATGTTTTAACATTTAAAATAAACTCAACAACAGTAGCAAATTCCAAAACCAAACCACCAACAAATCCATTCCACCAATTTAACTAAATAAGCTCATAAAGTAAGGCATTTTACGTTTGACTACTTGTTGCCGCTATTTCAGGCCATTTTTTTATTTAATGCTGCAACATTTAAAGAGAATTCGAGACTTTGAGACTAACCAAATTTCATTTGTATTTTGATAGCCACCCGATGAACTCTTCGCGCCATAACTTCTCGAAAGTATTCCATTTGGTCCAACAATGTCTGCAAATTCTGAAATCTTCCACTGACAAGGGAAATACAATGAAGATAAAGAATATATGTAATTATGACCAGAAAATTATACATGTTGCGTCTTCATTTATAAATTTATAAATGTCTCCTTTGAATGAGTATTTTGGAACGATAAAGTTTATAAATTTGCTTACATGAAGCTACTTTATCTTCTTTGACTGAGGAGACTCGTTTGGATTTGGCATGAGCATATATTGCTCGAGATTTGGACCAGTTTGGGGAGTTTGACTTTTTTTATTGAGATGAGACACCGGAGAATTGAGTTCCGGTGATGGAGATTGGGGTGAGAGAGAGAGTTACACAAGCCATTACCACCTGTAAATAGCATAAGAATATATCAAATTTTCTAACGGAAACTCAAATAAACTCAACTTCACATGCTTGTTGCTAAATAGGAACTCGTGCTATTCTAAAGCTATGATAGGAAGAAAAACGTTCAGATAACTAATAGGAAAAAAATGGATATCTAAAAATAAGTGTGATGAATTTGGTAACGTCTTAAGAAAAAAATATAGGCTAGTTTCAAAAGAATATTCTCAAATTGACGGAATTGATGTTGATGAAACCTTTGATCCTATTACTAGACTAAAATTTGTCGATTGTTACTTGCCATCTCTTGCCATTTAAATTTTGAACTCTATCAAATGGATGTTAAATCTACATTTTTAAAATGTTAATATTAATTAGGAGGTTTATGTTGAACAACCTAAAAGCTTTTTAGATCCTAGTTAATTTACCAACTACGCATCCCAATTCGTATATTTTGTCGAGTTACGGACCGATACGACCTAATAAGATAAGTTTGTTTTAACAAACACGGTCGGTGGCTATCCTAGACCGTAGCGAGCGGAAATTACGATCCAAGGTTCTTCCACTAGTTAGAGTACAATGGGGTCATCACAACATTGATGAGTCTACCTAGGAGCTGGAGGAGGATATGCAGGAGCAATATCTAGAGCTTTTCATCACGGGTATGACCTAATTTCGGGGATGAAATTCCTTTTTAAGGGGGGGAGTATGTAACACCCCGCATTTTTCATGCATTAAATATTTAATTAATTCGGGAATTGAAAATTACTTGTGAGTCGTAATTTAATTGAATTAATTAGGGAAATTTTATTTAAATATTAATCAAGGAGTAAATGGTTAATATTTATGGGAAGTTATTTACTAAGTGAATAGTAATTATTATTTAAGTCATTTCGAGTATTAATGACAGGGTATGCACTTATCTCAACCGGGAGTCGGTATAGACTAAAGGGGTGAGGGGATAAATATTTTTAAAAATTAATTAGGATACCAATTCTGAGTGTACGGTTGAGTCCGGATGGGCCGAGATAGTCGGAAAAGGGTACCCAGGGGTAGTAAACGGGTCACGGGGCGTTTTTAGACATAGCCGGGCCCATACGGGGGCATTTGGGTCACTTGGGCTTGGCCCATTAGGCAAAAAACGGGATTAGATAAATTAAGGAATTGGGAGGAATAATAAAACGGCTGATAGAGTTTTAGAAAAGGCTAAGTGTATTAAGGAACCCTAATAGCAGTTAAGGGAAGCTTTAGGATCACTAGAGAGCCAACAAGGATCGTCTTCAACCTTGGAAATTCATCTCCGAATCAGACACTATGAAACCTAAGGCAAGTGGATAACTTGCAATAGTATTGAATCTGGTTTGAAATTCATATTCATGTGATGTATTTGATCAAAATTCGTTTTGGGTGTTCATGGCATAAACATGAGGTTTTGAAAAAATAATAATCTGATTTACGAATTTGAATGAGTATTCTTGTAGAAATCTGATATTATAAATTGATACATATCTGGTAGGATGATATCTGGATAATTAGAAACAAATTTGGTGAAGGGATTTGGGATGTAAATGGGTAAGGAATTAAAGATGGATATTTCCCCAAATTCAGAAATTGTAGTTGATGGACGAATTAATGATGTTGGTGGACATTCTGGAGGTCCCTAATAAGGTTTCTAACATGTATTAATGTTAAGAGGGCTTAAGGTTGCTGGTAGAGAAAAGTAGGGTTTGAGAAATTTCTTCCATGGCTGATTCTGTCTTCCCGAAGAAGACGAAGACCTGCTCGATCGATCGATCGAAGGTATGGGGTCGATCGATCGAAGGTCGGCAGATTTTGGCAGCTTTGCCCAGTTATGTATATAAAAGGGAATTTATATAATAATCTTTATGTAATTAATTATTGATAAATTAATACATGAGTTTAAACCTAATTAAAAATGAGTAAAGTTAATTAGGATTTGAGGGATTTTTGGGTGTCACGTCATGATTAAAAATTCGAGAGTCGAGAATTTAGACTCGGGTGAGGTTATTTCGGACTACGAGAGTAAGTCCAAATTTATGGTGGGGGCGACACCAAAGGTGACTTAATTAATTAATGTGAGAATTAATTAATAATTAGAGTTGGGCCATAAACTCTTAATAAATTAAATGGGCTTATGTTACGGGTTTTGTACATGGTGTAGCCGGGACGTTTTTTATATATATATATATATATACGGAGTGTGGTAGTATATATATAGTGTGTGTGTGTATTAATATCAGTGATTGAATATTATTTGTATGTACTCTAGTGCTATAGGGGGAGGTTGCGCGCAGTGGATGAATCCCCTAGCTTGAGGAGTAGGGCGAGTATAATCCCAAGTCATAGCGTCCGTTATATGGGTGAGGGGCTTCTCACTTCTAGGGAAGGAATATGACCGCCTCCAATTCGTATGTTAAACTAAGTTAGTGAGCGAATCTAACTTGGATAACTAGGTTACGTGAATACACCTAGTGGGATAGCACTTGGGAAAATTTATATTTTGTGAGTATTTTTACTCGGTCGAAAGTTTGTACTAAATGTTATTTTAGTATGTTTGTGAATACTGTAAAATGATTAAATATATAATTAGGTAAATAATTATATATGGGATAATTAATACATAGTGAAAAATGTAGTATGTGCATAACAAGTATGAATGTTATATGAAATTAAAAGGAGTAATGATTTAATTAAGTTTGACGTTTATAATAACTTAAAAATCATGAATTAAGGCATACTCGGTTAGAGTAGGTAGAATTCAAGGGTTAAAATAAGCATTGGGTCAGGAGCATAGTACCTAGTAAATTAAATGGAAGCGTTAGTAGTGCACATTAGAGGAGGGGTGAGGAAGTCCTCAAGAGAGTGTGGCACTAACTAAAATATAAAGAGCATGCATATTTATTTATTACTGCAAGTTAATCATTTGTTAAATGTTTTCAAATGTTTTTGGGTACTAACCCTTGCTGTAAAAAATTTAAAAACCTTTTAGGTGTCCAGCCACAGGGACGCTAGGCTTGACTCTATTCCAGGTATCCTTTGCTGCAGCACCTGTGGATGTTGCGGGGGTTTTGATAGATGCCTCCTTCTTTCATTCGTGTAGAGACTCTCTAGTAGTTATCTGAGCTTGTCGCTCACAGTTCATTTATCAGTATTAGACTTGTTGAGATGTTTTTTCTGATATTTACTTGTATTGGATATTTGGACCGATGGTTTATTCGGTTAGGTGTTTTATTTGTGGATGATTATTTTAATTAACTGTGATTGTGTATTATTCTATGTTCCGCATGAGTTTTATTTAATTAATTGAAAGATAAAAATTGGCACCAATCTACTTTTCTCACTTAGGTGGTTAGTAATTAAAAAGACTTCAGTGATGCTAAGAATGGATCAACTGAGAAACCTTTTCTAACTTGATTTGGGACTGATCACCCAGGATTTATTAGGCGGGGTGTCACATATTAGTCCCGTTTGAGGTGTTCATGCCTCTAACGGGGCCGTTTGGGAGTTAATTTGGGTTTTCCCCCGTTAACATGATATTAGGTTTTCACCCTCAAACGGTATGTTCTTAAGAATAATCTAAAGATTTTAAAATTATCGTCATATTCTCAAACTGGTTAACCCGTGACTACACGGTCAGTTCTTATAAGTTACATTGGTCCCGTGTGAAGTGTTCGTGCCTCTTACATTGGTGTGTATTAGAAAGTTCTTCCCAAAGCACCCTTCATTGGATATAATTAGTGCTGGCATAAACCGTGATTAGGCGGTGAGTTCCTGCGTGTTACATTGACCCCGTACGAGGTGTTCGTGCCTCTTTGGGGTTTTTTGGAGGTTGTTTTGGATTTTCATCCTCTAACGATATGTTTTCAATAAATTTAGAACGTTTATTGATTTTAGAAAATGTTGATATAGTTTCATTTGTTTATTCGTTAAATCCAACATGTTTTAACATTTAAAATAAACTCAACAACAGTAGCAAATTCCAAAACCAAACCACCAACAAATCCATTCCACCAATTTAACTAAATAAGCTCATAAAGTAAGGCATTTTACGTTTGACTACTTGTTGCCGCTATTTCAGGCCATTTTTTTATTTAATGCTGCAACATTTAAAGAGAATTCGAGACTTTGAGACTAACCAAATTTCATTTGTATTTTGATAGCCACCCGATGAACTCTTCGCGCCATAACTTCTCGAAAGTATTCCATTTGGTCCAACAATGTCTGCAAATTCTGAAATCTTCCACTGACAAGGGAAATACAATGAAGATAAAGAATATATGTAATTATGACCAGAAAATTATACATGTTGCGTCTTCATTTATAAATTTATAAATGTCTCCTTTGAATGAGTATTTTGGAACGATAAAGTTTATAAATTTGCTTACATGAAGCTACTTTATCTTCTTTGACTGAGGAGACTCGTTTGGATTTGGCATGAGCATATATTGCTCGAGATTTGGACCAGTTTGGGGAGTTTGACTTTTTTTATTGAGATGAGACACCGGAGAATTGAGTTCCGGTGATGGAGATTGGGGTGAGAGAGAGAGTTACACAAGCCATTACCACCTGTAAATAGCATAAGAATATATCAAATTTTCTAACGGAAACTCAAATAAACTCAACTTCACATGCTTGTTGCTAAATAGGAACTCGTGCTATTCTAAAACTATGATAGGAAGAAAAACGTTCAGATAACTAATACGAAAAAAATGGATATCTAAAAATAAGTGTGATGAATTTGGTAACGTCTTAAGAAAAAAATATAGGCTAGTTTCAAAAGAATATTCTCAAATTGACGGAATTGATGTTGATGAAACCTTTGATCCTATTACTAGACTAAAATTTGTCGATTGTTACTTGCCATCTCTTGCCATTTAAATTTTGAACTCTATCAAATGGATGTTAAATCTACATTTTTAAAATGTTAATATTAATTAGGAGGTTTATGTTGAACAACCTAAAGGCTTTTTAAATCCTAGTTAATTTATCAACTACGCATCCCAATTCGTATATTTTGTCGAGTTACGGACCGATACGACCTAATAAGATAAGTTTGTTTTAACAAACACGACATACTTTGTGTTTTTTCTATCTCACATAAACACGACTCGCATATAAACACTACACCACACGACTATGTATGTGAGCTTATAAAAAATGCCATGGACATATATACGACAAATCGACCAAGACTATTTTAACAACTAACAAAATAAATATGAAGCATGAAAAAGTCTTAAAGAATTATTAATCAGTTTCTTTATTTTTCCTCAATCTAAACTAACACTAGACAAAATAAATGAACACCACTAAATAATGATGCAAAATAATAACAAAAAAATATGTCAAAATAAAAAATAAAAATAAAAAGGAAATACGCTGATGCTTAGGGAAAAATAGGGAACAAAAGACTGAAAAAGAAATAAGTTTTCTTGCATATTCGTAATAAAGACATTGTAGTTATGATACTTCTCTTCAGATCCATAGTAAAAGAAAGGCACAAATATGTAAACCAAATACTCAGATATACACACTTACCATTGTTGGGGGGTTGAGAGACAGAGGTGGCTCAGAATGGATGAAATCAATACCTTGCGATGGATCAGAACTATGAAGGAATAAAAGATACCTTGCGAAGAGAGAACGAAGAGGGAATGAAATCAATACCTTACGAAGGTAAGCCGCTCAGAACGGCTTGCTTTCCATACATTCAAATCAATTAGTAACTGAATTCAATCATGTGATGGCTATGCTTATCCAAACACAAGGGTGTAAAAATAATTTCCAATAGAAAGAAAAAAAATATGCTGAGACTTAACCAACGGCAAATATTGAAGGAGCCTTAATCCAACACAACTTCCAAAGCACTAACAAGTATAAAGCTTATCTACTATATTAAAATAGCCCTATATACTTAGATCATTATATTAAATAACAAAAATACCAAGTACTACATCTGATACATCAGTCAAAACTAGTATATTAACTAGAATCTAAATCCCTAACTGCCACTCCAACCTCTTACAACTTAAACATGATTTTCCTATGTTTTCTTGAACAACTCAAACAGGTAACATATGTATGTGTATTTTAGTTTTATAAAATCAAATGCGGAGTCTAGATTTGTAACTTGTGAATAGCGTGAAGATTAAGCTAAATGAGTAGTACTAAAATAGAAGACGTACAAAAATCAAAACAAATAATTGGATTAAGAATTAGATGTTACGAACATATAAATTGAAAATGAACGGAGATTTATTAATTTATTTACCTCAGAACATCTGATACATCAAGTGAGAAGAGGTAATGAAAGATAAGAGAAGGTTAGCGGTGGTCGGAGGCTTGCCGGACAGAGCGCTGGATGCCGCAGTAGAGCCGGTAAGCTGGTGAGGGGAGGGAGAGAGACGAGGAGCGGGAGATTGAAAGATAAGAGAGGAAAGAAGAGGGAATGATTTTTTTAGAGGCTTTTATATTTTAATCAGGTGTACTCAATTTTGGCATACTTTAAAACCATGCCAAATTTTGGCACTATTTTAAAGTGTGCCAGATTGTCATTAAACCGTGCCAGAATTTGGGACAGTTTAAAACTGTACCAGATTTTTAACATTCGAGTGTGACAAATAGTTGTTTTTGGTGTAGTGCACCGTCATTTTAAATCACAACCGTTGCCTTAAAGCACAACGACGCAATAAAATATAATGCGATGCTATTTACATTCACTTAATAGTAAATATGCAAAACTCAGTAAATATTATCTCATAAGTCACTTAAAGTAATATTTACTTTAACTTCCTGTTTTTTTTATATAATTAACCCACATGGCAAGTTAATATAAAAACAAGTACTCGTAAATAAGGGGTATTACATAGTTCGGACGCCTTTTATTTTTTTATATGATCATAGATATAATTATAGTTACCATGATAATTTGTGGATGTATTTTAAACTAAACCTAAAACTTTAAAATTTATCAATATATATATATATAAATGCACACACAAAAAAATTGCACGTAGTTGTTGAGTTCATCCTCCCTCCTAGAAGTGAGTTTTATACCTTAGACCTATACATGTCTAATAGTTAACCGTAACTTCATTTACCGCGAGAGTAAGCAAGTCCGCGTCGAGGGATTCAATTACCATGGCGAGAAAAATATAAGCTCTGGTGGGAAGTCGCTCAATACCATACGTGGTCGTATATATCTAAACTGTATTATTTTATTGTTATAGTTTGTTCCACACAATATATTCTACGAATGAAAGGAGGTTGACTCATGTTAAATTTATTATGTGAAACATGCTACAATACAGTTTAAATAAAAAAAATCAGAATCTTATATACTGATGACATCAAACACCCATTCATCTAATATTAAACCCTTTTAATTGGAAAATAAAAATCTTTCAAAATGGAACATTTATGTATTGTAACATTCGAAAAATTATCTAAATAGAGTACCAGAAAGTATTATAAACTTTTCAAATACTTTAATACCTTAATTTCTTATAAAGAAAAAGAAATAAAGATAAAATATAATAAATCAAGACCAACAACTTTAATAGATAAAAATTTAGAAATCATACTAAAATGAAAATTATAAGTATTATGACAATAAATGTACAATTGTGACAATAAATCACATACTATACAATAAATGATAAGACAAAAGTAAGATTTATCCATTACTTAAGAAGGTAATATGAGTATAGATAATTCATTTATAGAATTAATTACAGAACATTAGGGGAAAAAATATAACCCACACTTATATCGAATGGCCACCACAAAGCACAATCATTTGAACTTGAGTGAAGAACTATTTCATCCCCTTATCAGCCACCTCAATATGAGCCCACTCTTGGTTCAGAAATTCTCGAGTTCAAGAACTTTTGATGTCAATCCTAGTTAACCTGGAAAAATAAATTACTAAATTAGGGAAAAAATAACTACATCAATAATCAATTTTAGTAAATTTAACAGTAAATTAAAGTAGTATTCAAAAAATGATAATTTAGATTAAACCCCATTTCAATAAAGTACTGCTCTATAGGTCGTATCTAGCTCGGCTCCATTCCAGTAGCCACACTGCTGTCCGTTGTTACCAGTGGTTGGTGTGCTTTCAATTGCGCTTTGTCTTTGAACTTGTTGCATGGTATAAAAGCGTACAAACGAAATATAAATGCGTAGTTAACTAAAACTAATACAAAATATAAACAAAGTTTTATAAAAGTACCAATCTTTTAGCTTCAAAAATAAAATCAATCTAAGTATTTCTATCTAACAACAATTTGAGTTTTAACTCAAGTACTATGCTTCCAAAATATTTTCGGCAAACATTTTGTATCAATCATCAAGTGAACCACAAAATGTTATAAATTGAGTAAAGTATTGTAATCAAAACATAAAATTATAAATTGAATGATGCACGGTAATCACAACAAATGAGTGAAGTATAGTAATTACAACAAATATATAAACTTTCAAGTGTAGCTTTGCTTTAATTATAAAACTAGTGTGCCACTTTTGCATCCCTTTATTATACATTAATAAAATTAAAGCCAACAAGCTTTATATGTTTTTTGTTATATGACGATCAATTTAAATTCTTTTTATATACTAAAGTTTTTGTTAATGATAAGGAAAATGGAGATAAATGAAATCTGCCTTCGAGAAAAAAAGGCAAAGAACTCACAAAGCACAAATATGTCGCTCAAAAGGAAAAAAAGAAGCTGACACAAAAGGTAAAAAAAACTAAATGGGTAAAAGTTAAATAAGCCTTTGAGACAAAAAGCAAAGACGCCACAAATTTGACAATCAAACAAAAGAAAAAAAATGCCAAACTCAAACAAATGCAATTAAAATGCAGCTAATGAACAAATGCTACAAAAGATGAAACTAACATTTAATAAAAATAAACATAAAAATAATTAACAGAAAAATGGTCAAACGGAATTAATACAAAAGTAAACAAATAAAAAAAATGTACATAAATACAGATCTGCCAGTCAATAAAAGGTACAAAATATCATGAAAAATGGAAAAAAAAATAAAGAATCCAAATGAAAATTGTAAACCCCAAAAAGTATGACGTCACCGATACAAAGTTTAAAAAAAATGTGGAAAAATGAAATTAACCTATGAGACAAAAGTCAAAAAGTCAAAAAATCCACAAATCTACCACTCAGAAGGAAAAATTTAAACTGATACAAAGCAAAAGAAATCAAACTCAAACAAAATAAATTAAAATGAAATTGATGAAAAAAAAAGTACAAAAGATGAAACTGATATAAAAGCAAAAAAAAAAAACTAACAAAAGGAATAAAACGAAACTAATACAAAAGAAATTATATAAAAAAAGTTTTTGACCCATTGATCCGCTATTCAATAAAAGGCTAAAATATATCATGAAGAACATAGCAAACTTATGAATCCAAAAAAAAATTGTTATGCCCCCAAAGCCAATATATTAGTTAATAAAGATAGAGAAAAAAAAGAAGAACGGTCGGCTCCGTGTGTTTTTATGACAACATTAAAATGGCTGTGTTGAAATAAAGATAGGTGGAGAGGCGAATAGACAAAGCTAGGAATCCATTTAAAAGAAGAGTATTGAAAAGAGGAATTCATTTATGATATATCACTTCACAAGTTAAGGCGATTTCTCGCCCTCCCTCTCTCCATCTCACATCTGCTACCAAATTTCCATTTAGATTAATCAAAGAAGCCACCGATTCCATAACGAAAGGGACAGTAGAACATCAACTCTTTTCACACTTTTTTCTAACTTGTTAAAGTAGTTATATAGGAAGAAATAAAACCACCGATTTTTTGTTAATACACCCATACACCAGACAAAAAAAAATGACTAGACAACATTTTTTTACAAAACTGTTATTTTACAAAACAATTAAAATAAGTTTTTTATTAAAAAAATTATAAACATTTGTATCACTCCCACACACATGACATAAACAAAAAAAAAAGATGAAAAAACATTTTTTATACAACATCTTTTTTATGAAACAATTAAAAGGAGTCTTTTATAAAAAAATTATATAAAAACACTGTTTTTTGAACTATTAAAATGTTTATTTTTATACAAAAAAAATTATTTTATACAATACTTTTTATAAACAGCTTTTTTACATATAAAAAACAGTTAAGAAGTTTGTTTTAAATAGTTGAATTGTTTTTTATTTTTTAAAACGGTTATAAAATGTTGAACACAATTTTTTTTAAACAGTTTCTTATTAAAAACAGATTTTTTAGTAAAAAATAGTTTTTTTTATATTGAAAATAGAGATTTTTAGTTTTTAGCAAATGCTTTCTTTTAGTTGGGACCAAAAAGTGGACCCTTTAGATTTTGACTTATTTTGTGGGTATGGCCTTTGGGTATATTTGTGTGTACGAATAGTTTTACGCAAAAAAAAAAATGGGACAACTAATATAGCAGTGTCACATCAACATTTTTAAGCGAATTGTACTAATGTTTCATTTTCACATTAGTATTGGTACTGACGTGACTTCTAGTGCTTATGTTGAACTTCCAAGTCAACGCTCGTTGTTGATACTAAAAAATATATGGCTACGTGGACCATTCATGCATGGACACGTATTATCCATCTGGGAATTAATCCAAGTCAGCAAGGGCGAGTCACCGACCAACACTAGGAAGACCGACCAACAATGACACACCAATAGTTGTATACATTATTAACATTGTAAAGATAAAAATGTCTATGTTATACATGCATTTCATCCTTTAATATTCGAACCGTCTACACCCTCAAGGGGTTATAAATACATCCAAGAAAGAAAAAAAGAAGAGGTAGTTGAACAAGCCCAAAGCAATACACAACAATGGATGTAGGCTTTCCTTTTGCAGCCGAACCACTTTAAAAATCCTTTGTCTCTTTTTCTTATATCTATCAGTAATCAATTAATTAGATCAAGCTAGTTTTTTGCGTCAACAGGTTAGCGTCGTCTGTGGGAACATATTTCTAATCGTTCTCATTCATTCAACCACTTAAATGGCTGATATTCCTAAATCAATTCTTAGGAATGATGGCATTCCACCTGTCCCTTCTGTCCCACCAACATTTAATGAATTAACTGGAATTCTGGACACTCTTGCAAGAGGCCAGGAGGCTATGCATGACACTATCACGCAACTCACTTAAACTCTTCAAGATAAAGCACCTTCTCTATTTGCCCATGAAAATATTACACCCCCGCCACTAAGAGGTAGCAGGCGAAGTCAGTTAAGAACTACAGGTGATACTGAATTTATAGTGAGTCATCATATAGAAACACAAGAATAAATGAGGTTGAACTCTCTTCTTATTAAACTCAAAATATCGTAACTCTCAGTATCAAATATGGATAACTGTTTACAAAATCTATAGAGTATACAATAGGTATTTGTTAGAGAGGTTAGAGAGAATTATGGAGAGAATCATCCATGTGGTTTGACCTGATGTAGAGAAGACTTAATAAAGGAATCCTCCTTAGAAATAGGTTTTGCGTCACAACTGACTTCCTTAACAGTAGGAGTCGCAAGATCCTTATGCATATCTTTGGAAATATTCTTAACACTCCCCTTCAAGTGAAGCGTGTGGAGAGGAACCACCCAATCTTGAACCGTAAAGCAGAAAATGAGTGGGTAGGAAGAGCCTTGGTGAAAATATCAGCGAGTTGAGAGGCAGATGAAACATATTGAGTAACCAGGGAGCCTTTGGCAACTTGTTCTTTAACAAAGTGATAGTCCAACTCAACATGTTTAGTGTGAGCATATAGAGCAGGATTAACACTACGGTATAACGCAGTGATATTATCATAATAGAGGATAGGTGAAGTAGATTGTGACATGCCAATTTTTTGCAAGAGATGATTGAGACAGAGAACTTCAGTTGTGGGAGTAGTAAGGGATTTGTATTCATCTTCACAACTTGAACGTGCCACTGTGGGTTGCTTCTTTCAACTCCATGTAATACAATTTGCACCCAGGTAAACACATAAGATAAAGGTGGATCTTCTAGTGTTGGGACATTCGGCCCAATATCTATCAGAAAAGGCATAAAGTGTATGAGAGGACTGGGTCTTGTCTAGGATTTTAAGACCAAAATGAGAAGTCCCTGTAACATATCGTAAAATCTTTTTAACTACATGAAAGTGTTCTGGTTGTGGAGAATGCATGTGTTGGCACACTGAGTTGACTGCAAAGGTAATGTCCGGCCGTGTAAGAGTGAGATATTGAAGAGCTCCTACCACAAAACAAAACTCAGATGTAGTGGTTGACTTGCATTGATCAACCAAAGAGGAGACTTTGGTGACAACTGGGGTAGCAACTGGATTAGCATGGAGCATATGAGTGGGTTCAAGAAGCTTGTTTGCATAACCCTACTGACTAAGAAATAATCCTCCAGAAAATGGGATAACTGAGATACCAAGTAAATAGCTTAAATTACTAAGGCCTTTTAGAGCGAACTCAAGAGATAAGTGACTAATTAATCTGGACAAAGTGACAGAGTTATTACTAGTTATAATTATTGTTGATACAAAAATTAGTTAGTTGACATGGATCAATTAAATAAAGACATGTGTCAACCTACGTGGCAAATACCTACTTTCACCGAACTACTCAAGCATACCGAGCAACTCAGGCGGCCCGAGCTAGTCAAGCATATTCAGAAACTCAGGCAGTCCGAGCTACTTAGCGTGCAGATCATCTAAACCAAGAAAACCAAAAGGCAACTACGCATTTAATGAATGTCAAATTTAATGAGCATTATTATTATACAGATGTATATGTCTACTAGATGACAATGCATTACCTTTTCATATGCACAGCCTTTAAGGCTATAAATACATTGTAACCCAAACGTAAAAAGAAGGACTTTTGGATCTTTGGAAAAACCCATTATCGAGATTCAAGACAGACAATCAGCAATACAACAACAATGGATGTAGGCCATTTTGATAGCCGAACCACTTTAAAAATTCATTATCTTATTTATTTATTCATTGTTATCTGTGATTATTTAATTAGATTACGTCTAGTTTTTTACATCAACAGATTGGCGCCGTCTGTGGGAAACGACTATACTTAGCATTTTTATATCAAAAAACTCATCATCTATGGCTGAAAACCCAGAATTCAGTAATCGGAATAATGTTGGGATCCCTCTAAACCTTTCTACTCCACCGAATATGAAAGATCTGGCTGGCATAATGGTCAACTTATCCCAAGGGCAAACGGCCATGCAAGAAACCATGCGTTAACTTATACAAACTATTCGAGATGGAGCATCTGCCCAGTTAGGACAACGTAGCGTTCATAGAAATACCCATATGCCCTCTTCGAGAACCAGACGAACTCTCTTCCCGGAGGTTTCTCAATCTAGGCATACTGGCTCATATCGTATTGAGAGATCTAATGATCCTTCGTATTAACCTGGCTGGACTTCTTCAGTACTAGTTACAGATTCTCAACGGAATGTCACTCTAACTCCAGAACAGGCTAGCACTCTGAAAAGGTTGAGTAGAGTCTCTCCTTTTGATCGATTGGGCCCTAGAAGGAACAGAAACCCTCCTTGGATTGCATCGAGGAACTCTCAACGACAGTCCGATCTGAGGGAAGGTTCTTCCCAATCCCACCCGACAGTCCGTAATGAACGGTCCCAAGAGGAAAGCTCAACGCGATCAGTTGGTCGGACAAATAAATCTGAGGCCGAAAACGATGCATGAAAAAGTTTTATTCAAAGGTTGGAAGACAGGTTAGGGGAAATGGCAAAGGCCAAGAACCCTCTACAGAGAACTTTCGTCCAAGGGACACCCTTCGTGTAGGAAATTGTGGATTTCCCCACACTATCAAAATTCAAAGATCCTATGGTGACACCTAAATATGATGGAAAAATTGATCCTGTTCACCATATAGAGCAATACCAAGCTGCTGCTGACATCTATGCAGTTCCCGATGAGATGAGATGTAGGGCATTTTCAAGAACTCTCACAGGGTCAACCCAGACGTGGTATAATAACCTTCCTCGGGGAAAGATTACTACTTTCCATCAACTGGCAGAGCTTTTCATAGGAAATTTCTTCTTTGGAGCGAAGCCAGTTAAAAGAGTAGTGCACTTACTGAGCATTAGACAGAAAATAGAAGAAAGCAGTAGGGATTATATTACTCGTTTTAATAACGAGAAA
Organism: Sambucus nigra; assembly: GCA_949130495.1. NCBI lineage: Eukaryota > Viridiplantae > Streptophyta > Magnoliopsida > Dipsacales > Adoxaceae > Sambucus > Sambucus nigra. Next base: position 449,816,935 of record OX422219.1, on the reverse strand, counting down.
CTTCAAGTGATCGATTACGAGGAGAAAACAATAATTATTGCTCTGATGAGGGGTCTGTTACCAAATAAGTTGTACTATACTTTGGCTAAGGATCTGCCCAAGACCATGGCAGAATTAATGGTGAAGGAAGCCATGATCATGAATGCCGAGGAATCCATGGTCGTGAAGAAGAATACAGACACTAAGGAGACCAAGGTTGAAGGTAGTAAAACTGAGAAGAAGGATCCGAATAACAATGGTGGCAATAAGCAGTCAAAAGGAAAACAAACGTTGGAGCAGATGAGGATGTATGGAAATTATACTCCCTTGAAGGTAGATATAAATCAAATTCTGGAGGAGATCAAGAACGACGAGGAGCTAACCTGGCCAGAGAAAATGAAGGCAGATCCGAATAAAAGGGACAAGTCCAAATATTCCAAATTCCATAAAGACCATGGCCATACGATAAAACGTTGCATAGCTCTTCAGAATGAAATTAAAGCACTCATCAGGTGAGGAAAATTGACTAAGTATGTTGATCACCAAAATGGTGGAAAGACTAGCGATAGAGGAAGGCAAAGATCTAAATCTCCTCGCAGAGCAAAATATGATAAGAAGAGAAATCACAAAGATGATCCAGAAGCTGATCCCGATCTCCCCAAAAGTCCAAGGAAACCCAAGCGCGAGGTATTTTCAATCCATTTTGGATCATTTGAATGTAATGTCATTACAGGTGGAGATGCAGGAGGTGGAGATCTTACTGCGGAGAGGAAATCTTAGCTCAATGAGGCCCAATCTTGCTTTTACATACACTGCATAAATTTAGCTGAAGACGATCGCCCGAGGAAGGTAAATAGGGATAAACTGGTCATTGGTTTTTCTAAAAATGACTTGGCAGGTGTACTATATCCTCATGATGACCCCTTAGTGATAAATATGAGAATGAAGGACGTGGTGATTTCACGAGTATTGGTGGATAATGGTAGTTCTGCAGATATCATGTTCTTTGATAGCTTGAATTTGAAGTTAGCTCAATTAGAGCCATATCATATGCCCCTCCTCGATTTCACTAGCGAAAAGGTTTTTCCACTTGGGACGATGAAGTTGGACATGCTTATTGGTACGTGGCGTGCTTATCGAACAAAAAGAGTATACTTTTTCGTAATGGATAAAAACGTCTACGGTACATCAATGTTTGAACTTCCTAACCAATTTCAGAATGGGAGTTGTGAAAGGCAACCAGAAATTAGCTCGGGAATACTACTATTTATCGACCGATCAGGAAGAACTAGAAAAAGACAGGAAGAAAACTACTAAGTATCAAGTGGATGAAATAGAAGATGCAGAGATTGAAACCTTGGACCTTATAAATGAATCTCATCTCGTAAAGGATCATGTTATGGAAGCTATGAAGAATATAATTATGGACGATGAATGCCCAGAACGAACAACTCAAATTGGTGCGTCATTGGACTTATCAATAAAGCAACACTGGTGGCATTTTTAAGGCGTAGAAAGCAAACTTTTGCATGGAGTCATGAAGACATGCCAGGGATAGACCTGACTTTCCTATGCCACGAGCTCAATGTTAATAAGGAGGTCAATCCAGTGAAGCAGCAAATAAGAGTATTCAACCTAGAAAATAACCAAGCCATACAGGAAGAAGTAGAGAAACTCCAAAAAGCCTCATTTATTAAGGACGTCAAGTATCCTAATTGGCTGGCAAATGTTGCGATGGTAAAGAAGAAAAACAATAAGTGGAGGATGTGTATGGACTTCACTCATCTTAATAAGGCCTGCCCAAAGGATCATTTTCCTTTGCCTCGAATTGACCAGCTACTGGATGCTACGTCGGGGTATGAATTGTTAATATTTATGGATGTTTATTCTGGTTACAACCAGATTAAGATGAAACTAGAGGACTGTAAAAGTAGCTCTTTTATTACCCCAAGGGGAACTTATTGCTATAATGTTATGCCTTTCGGACTTAAAAATGTAGGTGCAACATACCAGCGGCTGATGAATAAAGTGTTCGCAGAGCAAATCGGTCATAACATGGAGGTTTATGTTGACGATATGCTGACAAAGAGCAAGAAAGCTGCTGATCATTTAGTTGACCTAGGCCAGACTTTTGATCAGCTAGAGAAATATCAAATGAAATTAAATCCCACCAAATGCATATTTGGAGTACGAGAAGGCATATTTCTTGGGTATATTGTTAATCAACGAGGCATTGAGGCGAACCCTGAGAAGATAAAGGCCCTATTGGAACTACGATCTCTAGGTACGAAGAAGGAGGTGAAAATTCTCACAGGATGAGTTGCATCACTCAATAAATTTGTGTCACGAGCAACAGACAGATGCCTCCCATTCATCAAAACACTTCGAAAAACTTTTGAGTGGAATGACGAATGCGAGGAGGATTTTCAAAAATTGAAGAAATATCTGGGGACCCCTCCACTGTTATCTCGACCAGTGATGGGAGAAAGACTATACTTGTATCTGGAAGTTTCAGAGAACGCATTTAGCTTGGCGCTAATAAGAGTGGAGGACGGAGTGAAAAAACCGATTTATTGCACCAGCAAGGCCTTCCAAGGAGCAGAGATCAGATATCCAAGGTTGGAGAAGTTGACACTAGCAATGATCGAAGCAAGCAGAAGGATGAGGCCGTACTTCTAAGCCCATACTATAGTAGTGTATACTGATATGCCATTAAGACAGGCTCTGCACAAATCGGAGAAATCGGGAAATTGATGTATTAAGCGGTAGAACTTGGTGAATACGACATAATATATGAGCCTAGGTCGTCACTTAAGGGGCAGGCAGTAGCATACTTTATTGCGAAGTTTACTTACTCTCACACATCCGAAAAGAAGGAGATTAATGCAGACCAACCCATGGATGTTACGGGATCATTTAAGATAACCCCCGACCAATTTTCATTAGTAAATCGGTAGGAGGCAATAGACAACAGTCAACGGAAAGTGTCGGGTAATTGCCTAAGAATAGGAAAAGATAAAAGGAAGTATCAAACACTCCACTGAGGAACTCTGTCTCACCAAGAGTTTGATAATGATATACATGTGGGGAATTTGTACATGGATGGCTCTTCGTGTGCCACGGGTAGTGGAGCAGGAATAATCTTAAACAGTCTTGATGGATTTGATATATAGTATGCTCTACATTTTCAATTTAAGGCTTCCAATAATGAAGCTGAATATGAAGCTATGATCGTGGGTCTTAGTTTGGCCAAAATCATGAATGCAGAGCAAGTTATCGTATTCAGTGATTCACAGTTAATTATAAATCAAATTCTCGGGTTGTATACAGCAAAGGGAAAATTAATGTTCAAGTATCATGCAAAAGCTATGGAGGTTGTACAAACTCTTGCTCCAGTTCAATTGATCAAAATATCGAGATTAGAAAATGCAAGAGCTGACGACCTATCTAGGCTGGCCTCAGCAACACGCACCGAGCTACGAAGAATCATCCCAATAGAGATTCTAGCAGATCGGAGCATAAACAAAGTTTTTATGGTGAACTTCATTACCCTCAACTTGGGTCCATCATGGATGGATCCCATCAGGGTCTATATCGAAGAAGGGATTATGCCAAATGACAAACTTGTAGCCAAGAAACTGAAGCTTAAAGCTTCTCGTTATGTACTGACCAATGGTAATTTGTAAATAAGAGGCATTATAGCAGGACTACAGAGGTGTGTGCATCCCTCCGAAGTTAAAGATTTGATTGAAGAGGTTCACGAAGGCTCTTGTGGAGCTCATATAGCAGGTTGGATGCTTTTGCAAAGGATAATGACACAGGGATATTACTGGCCAATGATGAGAGATGATTGTGCAGCTTACACTAAGAAGTGCAATAAATGCCAATGTTTATCTTCCATCCGAATAACTCCCCAAGCATTGCTAACGCCCATTACATCCACTTGACCATTTGTCATGTGGGGTATAGACTTGGTCGGGCCACTTCCAACGACTAGAGGGAGATTTAAGTATTTAGTAGTTGTTGTGGATTATTTTACCAAATGGGTAGAAGTTGAACCTCTCATTGACATGACATATGACATGGTCTATAAATTCATTTGGAAGAACATTATTGGCAGATATGGTCTCCCACATGCATTCATTACTGACCATGGAGCCCAGTTTGACAACGAGGAGTTTGTTATATATTGTCACCAATCCAATGTACAAAAGATCCATTATGTACCAGGCCATCCGTAAAGCAATGGGCAAACTGAGGTGACGAACAGAACTTTGTTGAATGGTTTGAAAAAATGGCTAGATAAATCAAAGGGAAATTGGATTAATGAGCTATACTCTGTATTGTGGACTTATCGCACTACACCACGAACAATAACTGGGGAGTCTCCGCACATGTTAGCCTTCGGAAGTGAAGTCATCATACCTGCTGAGCTGGGTCTACCCACACATAGAGTTCTTAATTTCAATTCCCCCGTGAGAGACTTGATGAGACGTTTAAACCTGGATATGCTTGAAGAAGTTAGGGAAGAAGCAGCGATCAGGCATGCAGCCTACCAATAACGAACAGCCTTGTTCTACAACAACAGGGTAAAAAAGTGCGATTTGAAAGAGGGGGATTATGTGCTGAAGAAGGTGATCCAAAAGCACAATAAACTGTGACACCCCGCCTAAATAAATACTGGGTGATCAGTCCCATATCAAATTTAAAACAGGAATCTCAGGGGTTCATTCTTAGCATCACTGTCGAAAACTTTTTAAAACTTTACTAACCACCTAGTATTCAAAAAGACTGATGTTAAATTTTATCTTTTTATTAAATAATTAAATATGCATGATGACTAACAAATAAACCATACATCCAAACCATGAGTCTAAAACAGTACTAAATGACTAAATGACCTGCCGAATAAATAATCGGCTCAAAATCCTAATAATAATAATTCAATAAATGAATACATAAACCAAATACTGAGTCTAAAAGTAAAAGGGGAAACATGAACTGAATGAATCTACAACTGAGATAAGAATCCTACTCTAGGAATAAAGAAATGATACGTCTAAATCAAATCCTGCAACCATCCACAATGTTGCAGCTGCGTAACCCTGGAATAGATAAGTCAACTATGGCATCCCTGTGGCTGGACACCTGTTAATATACATATGCATAGACAAGAGAGAAGAAGTACAAGAAATGGGTCAGAGCCCGATTTATAAAAATGTTTAGCAAGCATTTTATTGAAATAAATGAAATGCGTAGTATATAATGTTCATAATTGCTTTTACGGTCCCACTCTCTTGAGGACAATCTCACCTCTCTTCTATAGTGCACACCTATCGCATTCATTTATTCCGCCTAGCCATCTGACACACTTCTAACTGGGAAAAATGCTTATCCTTCTAGTTACGCCTCGTAGTAGTATATCATATTTGATCTCAACAATTATCATTTTTAAATAAGTGTTATCACACTAAAGTAAAGTATTTACTATTTACGTTTATATAAGATTTCACTATCTTAATAGTCTGCAATTATCTCATTGTAGATATACCATAAGCATACATATATATCCCTCACTATTATATATATGTATCAGCACAATCTTAATAGCCTACAATTATCACATTGTAATTATATCACAAGTATACATATATATCCACCACCATTATATATATATATATATATATATATATATATATATATATATATATATATATATATATATATATATATATATATATATATATATATATATACTAACACAGCACCCTAAGGATACACCTATAGTGCATTGCATACTCTACTATCATGTCCCGGTACGTCTCGTACTCAAACAAGGACTATCGGTTCGGAAATGTCCCACGAACCATATAAACAAATCACACATATTGGCGTCGAACATAGTTCACATACCTATGGGTCACGCATATACCTACGCTCCCATAGTCAGCGGACTTATCAACTCACAAATAAGTCTTTCGCAGTCCTATGTTCTGAGATACAAGTCAAATATCCCCCCGAAGGTCACTCAGGATAAGACCGTCTCTACACAACCCCCCGCGATAGCAAGCAGCTAGGTATGTCATACACATAATAAAACAATCAAATAGGTATTCACGCCCCCTATTAAAATATTTGGTATTCACACAACCTTTCATTGTTTTACGTATTCACACAACCTATCATTGTTTTAGGTATTCCTGTAACCTATTATCATTTTTCTATTGGATTATGTATTCCCATATTTATATATATAATTCACACATTCATATCTATATACATATATTCCAATTATTACTAGTTCGCTCGTATTAAATACGATCCAATACAAAAATAGCTACATCCCACTATTTAATATAATTTATATAATTATATATCTCACCTCATATATACTTGATTAAGTTCATATTAGTCTCATAAAGTTCCCAACAATTTTTAGTTTCAATTCAGGAAAGTTTCATCACTAATTAAAACTCCAAGGGTATTTTAGACATTTCACAATATATGCCTCAGTAATGAAATTGCTAGTACTGCGTACTACTCTCCATTTTCTATGCGTGGCCACAAACGGCACGTAAATCCGAATTCGTATGACAAAGTTATGCTCATTTAAAGTTGTGCTAAAAATCAATTAACTCGTTCCGTCTTCAAGGGTATTTTTGACCTTTCAATTTTTGTGTCTAATTAAAAATATTCCCAGGACAACGTAATACTCTTTGCTATCTGTGTGGCCGTGAACGGCACACTAATCCGAGTCCGTATGCCAAAAGTTAGGGCATTATAAAGATTCACCTCAAAGAAGATTTTAAAAAAAACCTTTCTTAAAAAGTTTTCCCACATTCTGCCCAGATTAATAAATTGATGTTTTGAGGCATTTTGGAGTCGTTTTGAGGGAAGCGCATGAGACAACAAAATGTAGAAAACACGATTTTCTACAGGGCAACGCGAACAGAATCATCATTAAATCTCCAAAACCTTCGATTATACTCAGATCTTTTACCCCAAAAACCTCCCAAGATTCATCCTAAATCCACCCAAACTTCATCATTAACAATTTCTTCCAACAATACTACTAATGGAGATTCAAAAACCAAGATCTAATCATGTTATTCACTTCTCAAATTAAGTTATAATCTCACTATTAACCCAATTTCTCACAAAGTTAAAAATCCCCTATCAATGGTTATTCTTCATCTTCTTCACCATAAACCCACAAATTTCAATTCAAATTCCTACTTCCAAATTTCCAGAATTAATTGACATAATTACAACTATTTACATCATTAACTACAACTCAAATTAAAGCAAGAAAACACTTGCCTTGGGGGATTAAATCCGACGATCCCATGTCGAAATTCTTGCCCGGATTGCTCTTGTCATCATTCTTTCCTTCTTCTTCTTTCTCCTTTCTCTCCTCTCTCAACCCTTTGTGTTTTGGAATGACTCATGGCTGCCCAACACACTTAAACCTAGGTTAAAATTCCCCAATCCCGTAATTAAGCCTATTGGCCAATTAAAAATGACTTAAATGCCCCCGTATGGGCTCGGTCATGTCTAAAAATGCCCCGAGATCCATTTACTACCCCCGGGTACTCTTTTTTGACTATCTTGACCCTTTCGGACTCAACCGTGCTCTCAGAATTGTCATCCGAGATACTTTATAAAATTTTCCAATTTCAACCTCAAAATGCGACACATGTGAAAATTTTCAATAACCCGAATTAATTTGAATTTCTAAATCCCCAAATTTAAATAATAAATTCTAAATCTCCAAATTCAATAATTTCTCCAATTTAAATAAATTAAATTTAAATCACCAAATTAAATGAATTTCTCCAAATTAAATAAATCCAACTCACTAATTTAATTGATTTATATATCCTCTAAAATATGGGGTGTTACATACTTCTCCCCTTACAATGGAATTTCATCCTCGAAATTCGGATAAGACTAGTACTCAAAGCTTCAGATATAATCTCGTACACCTTCATCCTCATCCTTTCCCACACAATCTAAATCGTTATGATGTTCTCATTACACTTCTCCTAGCGCTACCCCTTAGTCCAACGGTCCCTACACTACCGTTCAATCCTGTAGCCAACTTGCTTTAGTCATCTTACTGTAATACCCCATACTTTTGGCTATATTTGTTTTTGGGATTAATTAATTAAATGCGTATTAATTGGAAATTAATCCGGGTTATAAATACTAACGAGATGTGAGTTGGTATTTTATTATGTACATATATGAGTATATATGAAATTGGAATTATGAAAGTTGTCGTGAGATTTATATACGGCATTTTAGAAATTTTGTTGAGACGCGTGGGACCGCCGCGTCACAGTGTAATATTTTGACTATAAAAGTGAATTTAAAATCTATAATCCGTATGGTCGTTTTGAGTGCGCCAACGCGTCCGGAAGGGTCGAGATAGTCAGAAAACACTAGCCGGGGTGTAGTTTGGGTTCCGGGGTATTTTTAGGCTATACCGGCAACTTAAAGGGTATTTTGGTAATTTTACATTTTGAGGAATTAAAATTGAGGAAAATTGGGAGTTTTAATCTGATGTGGATTTAACCCACTAAACCGACTAACCAACCCATATTAACCCATTAAGCTACGGAGGCTATCATTAGGTTTACAAATTTTCCCAAAGAAAACCCTAGCCACCTTAAGCCACCATTGGAGGAGAAGCTTGGAGAGAGGAAATTCTGCAGAAATCTTCACCAAACCAACACCAAAATCATAAATCCAATCAAGGCAAGTGTTTTAATCATATTTAAATTCGTAGAATGTTTCTTCCATGTTAGAAAATTGATGAATTATAACTGTTCTTGAGAGATAATGAAAACCCATGTAGTTTGGAGCTTAGAACTTGAAAATATTGAGGAGAATTGCATGTAGAATGATAGGTAGATAATTATTCTCATGATATCTGTGATAGGAAGGAATTAAAACGGATTTATAGTGAGTTAATTCATGATTCAAAAGTTAGGGTTCTTGTTCTTGAAATAATTGGGGAAAAAGTGTAGAGATTTATATTTTCATTGATGTTAAAGAGATTTAATCCTTGAAAACATGTTAGGAGTTGACTTGAATATGTTTAGGATGAATTAGAGACCCTAAAACGTTGTTGGGATGAACTTTGGAAGAGATTAGGAGTGATAAAATGGATATAAAACGAGATGGGGAAAATTCTGGGCCGAAACTGGTCCCTCGTTAGAAGACCTTCCCAGGTTGTTCGAACAAGCTCGTTCGAACGAGCTTCTAACGAGTTGACCAGTCGCTTCTAACGAAAAGGAATTTCGTTCGATACTTCGTTCGAACGAGATCTCGTTAGAAGGTACAGTTCGTTCGAACGAACTGGAATCTCGTTCAAACAGTCTCGTTCGAACGAGACTTCTAACGAGCTGACAGTCCAATCTCGTTCGAACAGCCTCGTTCGAATGAGACTTCTAACGAGCTGGCAGTCTGGGCCTTTTTGGACTGTTTTGATTTTTGGAGTCCCGTAAACTTGTTCGAGGATATAGATATCATTCCGTTGATGTTGTAATGATTGAATTGGGGCATTTGGGTATTTATGATAAGGAAATTATATACGAGAGTTAAATTAAATGGACGGTTTGGGTTGAGAAGTGAGTGTCTACTACGACGTGAGAATAGATTATGGCGCGTATGATTATAAACCGGAATCGTATAAAGTGTGTAAATTATATATTGGTACGGGAATGAGAATAGTATTATAATTAAACTACGGAATTACTAAGACGTGTGTTTACTTAGTATTGGTATATGAATTGTGTGTATGACATACCTACCATACTTCCTATCACGGGAGGTTTGCGTTCGCTTAGGGACCTCTAATCCTTGTGTTGCCCGGATTTAGACTGGTTACCTCGATGAACATAGGTCAGAGAAAGACTTATTGGGATGTTAATAAGTCCGCTGATCGTGGGAGCGTAGGTATGTACGTGACCCATGTAATGTGACTGTGTTTGCCTCCACTATTTGTGATTTGTGTTATCTGATCTATTCCTGAGAGATTCGGAATATGTGATCCTTATGTACGTGATGTACCGGGATGGATAGCAGAGTATGTGTGCACCACAGCTTAGTTCTCGGGGTGCTTGTATTGTATATTTATGATGTGAATAATATATGTTTAATTAATAAGAACCTTCATGATTAATGTTGTGAATATAATCACGGTATTGTTTCAAGAAAAATACAACGAGTTAACTGATAGTGATATATATATTGCATATTGAGCATCTGAGTTTGCGTTAAACCCCTATTTAATTACGAGCATTATAATGTTAACAGAACCGAGTAATAAGGGTAGGACCTATGACAGTCTAGCTAGATATGATGGCACTTAGCTAGTGGTTTGTGTTGTTATAGATGGGTACTTAGGTTAGGAGTGCACAGTTAGACGAGAGGTGAGAATATCATGTGAGTGCACGTCCTAACATGTACTTTGCATTTAATGTTTTAAATGTTTTTAAAGAACTTGCAGGTTTTTAAAATATAACTCCACATTCGGGCTCTGACCCGTTTGGTTTTTAAATCTTTTTCTTGTAAAACCATTTTAGGTGCCCAGCCACAAGGACACCAAGCATAGGATACTCATTCAGGTGACGAGCTGTAGCTGTTTGTGGAAGCTACAGGATTTTCTTGTAGACGCTTCTATCTTTTGGATTCCAGAGTCACTATCTATCAGTTGTAGGGCATGTTTCCCATTTCTATTAGAGACATCTTTTACATTTCAGTTCTCAGACTTTAGCATGTATTGTTTTAGTATTCAGTTTACTTTTCAGTTGTGGGTTTGTAGTGAGGAGTTTTCCTCCAGACTTTATTTACATTATGTGATGGTCATTCGTTTTACTTCAGTATGGTGAATGGTGTTATTTATTTCTTCATTACACTTGTTGCATGTTAATCAGACTTTAATTAAAATTTGGCAACTTACTTTTTAAATACTAGGTGGTTAGTAATAATAAATGTTTTCGGCAGTGATGCTATTAACTGAGCCAACTTAGCATTTTGAATTAATTTAATAAAGGAGTAGCTACCCGGTATTTAATTAGTCGGGGTGTCACAGGTGGTATCAGAGCATCAGGTTCTAGTGTCCTTTAGGATCTGTACGGCTATTATGTTTCCGCTATGTTTCTTTGATATAGAGCCCTATATTTTAGGACTATTGTACTCTTTTTGTGTATGCTACGTTCTTCAGCTATTTTAAGTTTATAACTGCAAACTTATAAACTTTATTCTTATTTCAGATGCCTCCACGACGTGCACGACGAGTTCCCAGGGATGCAACGCCCGAACCCCAGCCCGCTCTAGTTCAGGGCATGATGAACGCCGCTGAGGTTGCAGCTATAGTAGCTCAAGCGGTAAATTTCGCGATTGCCGTTGTTCAGCAGGCACCACCACAGGCGCTGGTTGCCGCACCAGTGCAGGTTAATGCATTCCCGTATGATTGGGAGCGTGTACGTGACGCTTTTCAGAAAGCGCATCTGCCAGAGTTTACAGGTAGCTCAGATTTAGTAGTCTCGAGCCAGTGGAGGAAGGATATGCAGAGGCACTTAAGGATGTATGAGTGCACGGATGTTCAGAACCAGGTGCTAGCTACTTTCAAGCTAGTTGGATCTGTGCTACAGTGGTGGGAGTCTATTACCACCATGGAGGAGAGGGATACTCTCACGATTCAGGAGTTCTGGGTGCGGTTCGACCGCAAGTACTTTTCGTCAGCTGTTCATACGGAAATGAGGAGGAGATTGATGAGTCTGAAGCAAGAGTGCAAGACTGTGGCCGAGTATGAGGCCGAGTTCATGAATCTGTTGAATATCGTTCCAGATGAGATACCAACAGAGAAGAAGAAGATTGAGAAGTTCACGGACGGGCTGACTTGGAGGATCCGTCAGCATCTGCTAGGGAACCTATTGTTGGCCACCTATTCTGATGTGGTTAACGCTGCATTGTTACACTGCCAGGACCACCGTTTTTATATGGCCGAGGGCAAGAGGTCGGGGGAGTCTAACCATCAGGGCAGGACTGGAGGACATGGTACCAGCGGGGCACAATCTGGCCAGGGGCAGAGACAGAATGAGCAGGGCTCCCAGTAGGGGGATAATAAGAGGTTCCGGTCAGGGAACTACAGGCAGGGGCAGGGAGGTTTCCGCCAGGGCCATCAGGGTCCAAACGGCCATCAGGGCCAACAGGGACAGAATGGGCAGCAGTTTCACCAGGGCCAGCAGGGCCAAGGGAGGAACGGTAACGGCCACCAGGGCCGAGGACAGCAGGGTCAGAGAGGAGGGAACTTCCCGGGGAAGTGTTTTGTTTGTGGCAAGACTGGCCATAAGCGACAGGATTGTCCTGATAGGGGCAGGGCCCCACAGCAGCAGCAGCAGGGTGCTCGCCAAGAGCCACAGAGGCCTATGTTTCCCGCCGCTCTCCCCGCACCGCCACAGATGGCAGCATTGCCACCCATTCCAGCGGTCCTAGTTCAGCAGGGGCAGCTACAGTATGGACGTGTCTACAACGTCCACCAGGCTGCAGTTCCACAGGCACCGCCCGCGATTGAGGGTACGTTTCCTATCCATGGCACTATGGGTCGGGTATTGTTTGATATGGGTGCTACACACTGTTTTATAGCTACACACTTCGCGAAAGCTTTAGGATTGTTAGTTACGACAGAGAGCACAGTGACGTGTGTCGACTCACCATTGGGGAGTGGGTCACTTATATTCTTTATATGACGGGGAGTGGGAGTAGAGATTGGTGGTTTGGTATTACCTGCAGACATGTTGGTATTAGATATGCATGTTCACGATGTGATCATCGGTATGGATTCGCTCGTAGCTTATAGGGCCATGATTGATTGCTTCCACGGGAGCATTGTTTTTGCCATTCCGGGGCAAGAGATGTTCGTAGTGTCGATGCCTCGCCCATAGGGAGGATCGACCGCTCATCTGTATTACATAGAGGAGGATACCTCTAAGGAGGTTGTGATTCCTTTAGATTTGATCCCAGTTGTCAGGGAGTATTCGGATGTGTTTCAGAAGATACCAGGCTTACCACCCAGTTGAGAGATAGACTTTGTTATAGATTTGCTACCGGGTACGAGACCTATAGCACGCGCACCGTACCGTATGGCTCCAGCTGAGATGAGGGAGTTACGGGATCAGATAGAGCAGCTGTTAGGTCAGGGCTTTATTCGCAGGAGTACCTCACCTTGGGGCGCTCCAGTTCTGTTTGTGAAGAAGAGGGACGGTTCACTGAGATTGTGTGTGGACTACCGATAGTTGAATAAGGTCACGATACGGAATAAGTATCCGTTGCCTCGAATCGATGACTTATTCGACCAGTTGAGAGGAGCTTCTTTCTTCTTGAAGATTGACTTGAGATCGGGATACCATCAGTTGCGTATCAGGGAGGAGGATGTCTCGAAGACTGTGTTCTTGTCGAGATATGATTCTTACGAGTTTCGGGTTATGCCTTTCGGTTTGACCAACGCTCCAGTAGTGTTTATGGACTTGATGAACAGAGTGTTCCGGGATTTCCTAGACCAGTTTGTCATTGTCTTCATTGATGATATTCTGGTTTACTCCCAGACAGAGGAGGAGCACGCCGAGCATTTGAGACAGGTTTTGCAGACACTTCGTCAGAACGAGTTGTATGAAAAATATGAGAAGTGCGGGTTTTGGCTGAACGAAGTCCAGTTTTTGGGACATATTATTTCTGACCGGGGAATATCTGTTGATCCGGGGAAGGTATCAGCGGTGAGGGAGTGGGGACAGCCCACGACACCGACGGAGATTCGTAGTTTCTTGGGCTTGGCACGATACTACAGGAGGTTCATTCGGGGATTTTCGAAGATAGCAGGTCCTTTGACACATCTGACTCGTAAGGGTGTGCCATACATCTGGAGTGATGCCTGTCAGTTGGCATTCGATGAATTGAAGGACAAATTGACCTCAGCACCTGTGTTAGCATTGCCGAGACCGGGAGTTGAGTATTTGGTTTACACCGATGCGTCTTTGCAAGGGCTTGGAGGTGTATTACAGCAGGAGAGACAGGCCATAGCTTATGCTTCCCGTAAGCTTAAGCCTCACGAGAAGAATTACCCCACGTATGATTTGGAGTTGGCAGCAGTGGTATTCGCCCTACGGATTTGGAGGCACTATCTTTTAGGGGAGAAGTTCCAACTGTTCACGGACCACAAGTCCCTACAGTATCTGTTCACGCAGAAGGAATTGAATATGCGACAGCGTAGGTGGCTTGAGTTTGTGAAAGACTACCAGTTCGACATCCAGTACCCCCCGGGTAAGGCTAACGTGGTAGTAGACGCGTTGAGCCGCAGGCCAGCAGATGAGGTGGCAGAGGTGTGGAAGGCTAAGTGGAAGGAATTGGGACACCAGGATGCAGTGGTCCGATCTTTCATGTTTGTGATGACCGTTACACCGCAGATTGTCACGAAGGTAGTACGGGCACAGGCCAATGACTCGTTCTGTCAGGAGCAGATAGTTCGATTACTAGCAGAGGGAGCCGAGTCCTATACCGTTAGCTTAGACGGGGGATTGCGCTTCAATGGAAGATTGGTGGTTCCGGAAGGGGAGGAATTGCGACATGATGTGATGGCAGAGTCGCACGGCTCACGGTTCGCGGTACATCCCGGAGGGGACAAAATGTACCAAGACATGAGACACCAGTATTGGTGGAGCAGTATGAAGAGAGATATCGCTGAGTTTGTTTCGAAATGCGCCACTTGTCAGCTTGTAAAAGTGGATCATCAGAGATCGACAGGATTTCTACAGCCATTGGAGGTCCCGGTGTGGATGTGGTAGAGCATATCCATGGACTTTATCACGGGGTTGCCTACGTCGCAGAGGGGTCATGACTCCGTTTGGGTAATTATGGACAGATTGTCCAAGGTCGCTCACTTTTTATCCGTCAGGACTAACTACACTACGGGACAGTATGCCCAACTCTTCATTTCAGAGATTGTGAAACTTCACGGTGTGCCCCTAAATATCGTGTCTGACAGAGATAAGATATTTGTTTCGAGGTTTTAGGAGAGTTTCCAGGAGGCCATGGGCACGGAATTGCGGTTGAGTACGGCTTATCATCCGCAGACTGATGGGCAGACTGAGCGCACAAATCATATTTTGGAGGACATGCTTCGCATGTGCATTATTGACTTTGGGGGTGGATGGGAGCAGTACCTTCCA
The DNA here is from genome assembly GCA_949130495.1 of Sambucus nigra. Lineage (NCBI taxonomy): Eukaryota > Viridiplantae > Streptophyta > Magnoliopsida > Dipsacales > Adoxaceae > Sambucus > Sambucus nigra. The sequence goes on along the minus strand of OX422219.1, from coordinate 449,801,723 downwards.
CTGGTGGAGTTTGCTTACAACAACTCCTATCAGTTCACTATTGGCATGGATCCGTTTGAGGCATTGTACGGTAGGCCTTGTCGTTCCCCAGCATGTTGGTTAGAGGTGGGGGACAACAAACTACTTGGACCGGAAGTGATTCAGGATACTTCGGCAAGGATTGAGTTAATTCGGAGTCGCATTCGGGTAGCTCAAGACAGGCAGAAAAGTTATGCTGATGCGAAGAGGTTTTTCAGGGAGTTCCAAGTGGGAGACCAGGTTTTGCTTCGAGTATCTCCTAAGAAGGGGATTATGCGTTTCGGAAAGAAGGGGAAGTTGGCACCAAGGTATGTGGGGTCGTTTCCCATTATTGAGCGGATCGGACCGGTTGCGTATAGACTCGGGTTACCGGAGCATTTGCATCGGATTCACGATGTGTTTCATATTTCCTCGCTGAGGAAATACCTTAGAGATAATTTGGCTCATTCTTACATTGCTGTGGAGGACATCGATTCCAGCCGGATAGCTCCTACAAGGAGGGGCCAATTGCTATTTTGGAACGAAGTGAGAGGAAACTGTGGTCAAAGATAGTTCCGTTAGTGCGTGTTCAGTGGCGACATCACAATGTCGAGGAGTCCACATGGGAGCGCGAGGATGAGATGCGCGAACGTTATCCAGAGCTGTTTTTAGCAGGTACTTTCTAGTTTCGAATTTCGGGACGAAATTCAGTTATTAGGGGGGGAGTATGTAATACCCCGTAATTTTGGCTATATTTATTTTTGGGATTAATTAATTAAATGCGTATTAATTGGAAATTAATCCGGGTTATAAATACTAACGAGATGTGAGTTGGTATTTAATTATTTACATATATGAGTATATATGAAATTAGAATTATGAAAGTTGTCGTGAGATTTATATACGGCATTTTAGAAATTTTGTTGAGACGCGTGGGACCGCCGCGTCACGGTGTAATATTTTGACTATAAAAGTAAATTTAAAATCTATAATCCGTATGGTCGTTTTGAGTGCGCCAACGCATCCGGAAGGGTCGAGATAGTCAGAAAACACTAGCCAGGGGTGTAGTTTGGGTTCCGGGGTATTTTTAGGCTGTACCGGCAACTTAAAGGGTATTTTGGTAATTTTACATTTTGAGGAATTAAAAGTGACGAAAATTGGGAGTTTTAATCTGATGTGGATTTAACCCACTAAACCGACTAACCAACCCATATTAACCCATTAAGCTACGGAGGCTATCATTAGGTTTACAAATTTTCCCAAAGAAAACCCTAGCCATCTTAAGCCACCATTGGAGGAGAAGCTTGGAGAGAGGAAATTCTGCAGAAATCTTCACCAAACGAACACCAAAATCAGAAATTCAATCAAGGCAAGTGTTTTAATCATATTTAAATTCGTAGAATGTTTCTTCCATGTTAGAAAATTGATGAATTATAACTGTTCTTGAGAGATAATGAAAACCCATGTAGTTTGGAGCTTAGAACTTGAAAATATTGAGGAGAATTGCATGTAGAATGATAGGTAGATAATTATTCTCATGATATCTGTGATAGGAAGGAATTAAAATGGATTTATAGTGAGTTAATTCATGATTCAAAAGTTAGGGTTCATGTTCTTGAAATAATTGGGGAAAAAGTGTAGAGATTTATATTTTCATTGATGTTAAAGTGATTTAATCCTTGAAAACATGTTAGGAGTTGACTTGAATATGTTTAGGATGAATTAGAGACCCTAAAACGTTGTTGGGATGAACTTTGGAAGAGATTAGGAGTGATAAAATGGATAAAAAACGAGATGGGAAAAATTATGGGCCGAAACTGGTCCCTCGTTGGAACGAGCTCGTTCGAACGAGCTTCTAACGAGTTGACCAGTCGCTTCTAACGAAAAGGAATTTCGTTCGATACTTCGTTCGAACGAGATCTCGTTAGAAGGTACAGTTCGTTCGAACGAACTGGAATCTCGTTCGAACAGTCTCGTTCGAACGAGACTTCTAACGAGCTGACAGGCCAATCTCGTTCGAAGAGCCTCGTTCGAACGAGACTTCTAACGAGCTGGCAGTCTGGTTCTTTTTGGACTGTTTTGATTTTTGGAGTCCCGTAAACTTGTTCGAGGATATAAATATCATTTCGTTGATGTTGTAATGATAGAATTGGGGCATTTGGGTATTTATGATAAGGAAATTATATACGAGAGTTAAATTAAATGGACGGTTTGGGTTGAGACGTGAGTGTCTACTACGACGTGAGAATAGATTATGGCACGTATGATTATAAACCGAAATCGTATAAAGTGTGTAAATTATATATTGGTACGGGAATGAGAATAGTACTATAATTAAACTACGGAATTACTAAGACGTGTGTTTACTTAGTATTGGTATATGAATTGTGTGTATGACATACCTACCATATTTGCTATCACGGGAGGTTTGCGTTCGCTTAGGGCCCTCTAATCCTTGTGTTTCCCGGATTTAGACTGGTTACCTCGATGAACATAGGTCAGAGAAAGACTTATTGGGATGTTAATAAGTCCGCTGATCGTGGGAGCGTAGGTATGTACGTGACCCATGTGATGTGACTGTGTTCGCCTCCACTATTTGTGATTTGTGTTATCTGATCTATTCCTGAGAGATTCGGAATATGTGATCCTTATGTACGTGATGTACCGGGATGGATAGCAGAGTATGTGTGCACCACAGTTTAGTTCTCGGGGTGCTTGTATTGTATATTTATGATGTGAATAATATACGTTTAATTAATAAGAACCTTCATGATTAATTTTGTGAATATAATCACGGTATTGTTTCAAGAAAAATACAACGAGTTAACTGATAGTGATATATATATTGCATATTGAGCATCTGAGTTTGCGTTAAACCCCTATTTAATTATGAACGTTATAATGTTAATAGAACCGAGTAATAAGGGTAGGACCTATGACAGTCTAGCTAGATATGATGGCACTTAGCTAGTGGTTTGTGTTGTTATAGATGGGTACTTACGTTAGGAGTGCACAGTTAGACGAGAGGTGAGAATATCATGTGAGTGCACGTCCTAACATGTACTTTGCATTTAATGTTTTAAATGTTTTTAAAGCACTTGCAGGTTTTTAAAATATAACTCCACATTCGGGCTCTGACCCGTTTGATTTTCAAATCTTTTTCTTGTAAAACCATTTTAGGGTCCCAGCCACAAGGACACCAAGCATAGGATACTCATTCAGGTGACGAGCTGTAGCTGTTTGTGGAAGCTACAGGGATTTGCTTGTAGACGCTTCTATCTTTTGGATTCCAGAGTCACTATCTATCAGTTGTAGGGCATGTTTCCCATTTCTATTAGAGACATCTTTTACATTTCAGTTCTCAGACTATAGCATGTATTGTTTTAGTATTCAGTTTACTTTTCAGTTGTGGGTTTGTAGTGAGGAGTTTTCCTCCAGACTTTATTTACATTATGTGATGGTCATTCGTTTTACTTCAGTATGGTGAATGGTTTTATTTATTTCTTTATTACACTTGTTGCATGTTAATCAGACTTTAATTAAAATTTGGCAACTAACTTTTTAAATACTAGGTGGTTAGTAATAATAAATGTTTTCGGCAGTGATGCTATTAACTGAGTCAACTTGGCATTTTGAATTAATTTAATAAAGGAGTAGCTACCCGGTATTTAATTAGTCGGGGTGTCACACTTATATTATAATGTTCCATCATATAATGTATCATCTCACATTGCTGCCTACACAACACTTTGAAGCTTCCAACTTCTGACACTACTATGAGCCTAACCACTAACTGCTATAATACTTCCTTTACTGGGGAATACTCCAACATCCCCCTGCGATAACTCCCTTATTAGTTTACTCTTTTAGCACATGTATTTCTACATCTATCGATCGCGGATAGTATATAAAAATTTAACTATCTAGGGTGCCCATACACCCTATATGCTACACATAACTGCCCAATTCAACTTAACGTAATAAACTTGCTATAATTAAGCTTTTCATATTTGAGCTGATTATACGGTGAGGTTATACTAAACTACCCTACCAATTGCAACTTAATTATCATTTAGGTTATCCCACCGATCTACTCGTGGTGAAAGTGTTCCACAAAGTTTTCTCACATCAACACTATACGGCTCTATTGGCCTTAAGTCGTAGTATAATTATCAACTCATAGTTATAACTATATATGTATAATAACCACGGTACCAAACCTATGTCCTATGGCCAAACAACTCCCCACTTCCAACATTGCGCTAAGTTTCATGCGTGGGATGTCTCGCAAAGCGAAATCCAAACAAGGAACCCTCCCGATACACTACTACCTAACATTTTTGGTCGTTGAGATCCGTTAGTCCCTCAGTCCATAGCACATACCCCTCAAATCCCCGTCTCTTAACATAAAAGTATATTCGTTCACTCCCATGTTACACGACAATATATAATACGGTTCTTTTACTATCACGAGTTTCTTAGCGCGAATAAATCACGAGCTAGATCTCTTCGCTCAATAATAAGTTAGTATGCCCTGAATCACATCAGTAAATGTCCCTACTCATTGGGATTACATATAACAATGCCAACATATTCTCATATGTCTATTATGAAACACAATATCAAATATATACACGTATATGCACACTATAATATATATATTCATCCACTGGCCCTATATTTTTAATAGCTCTCAACTTAAGGTGTTTTCCCTACACGTTCAGTAAGTAAAATTTTAAAACCGATGCATTAGCATCCAACTACATCTCGTCACCGCGGACATAAATTAAGGTCCCTACGTGTAACATTCTGCAACTAAGTTTAAAGAAATTTCTCAATGCACTATTCTCTAGCATTTTCAACAAAATTCGTAGGTCCAAAGCACATAACTTGGATATCATGAATCCTGTCTCTCGACACATTATTTAATTTGCCTATGCCCACGTCTCTCAAGGCATCACACAATACAGTATTCTAGCTATCAATTAATTCTCAGCACGTAAACAATAATGATCTAAATCTTTAAGCTTAACGGTTGGCTGATATACCTTGAATACACCGGTAAAAGTCCCCACTCACTAGGATTTAAACATAATGAGACAACTATACTCATCGAAGTCTATGGTATAATACAATATATATATATATATATATATATATATTGTCTCGACCCTCCTTCGGGTGATGATTCATGAAGTAGAATGTCTTACCCTGGCACAGCGAGCATCATAGACTTCCCATACAGTTTACTATTGCTCCAACCCTCGGTATACAGTCACTATGAAAGATAAAAATATGCTCCCTTTCATATCCCTCAAAAGGAGAAAAAAATCTATTACATAATATACGACACCCTCCTAGTGTTCTCACCTGCTCCCCTGCATATGGAACTAACGAGAGCCCTGTTACGCGACGACAAAGATATGTATACTATTTCAATATTCACGACATCTCTACTAAACCCGTTTCACATGTGAATTTAGTATTAACAAACTACTGTCACACATAATATATCTCAATCACCTCGAGTGGCGGTTCAAATGGTTCTGGGACATAACGCCCTCGTCCTAACCGAACCAAAATTTCTTATAACTGTTGCCCCTACTGGGCATCCCATTTCTATCCCCGATTGGCGATAAACACGGTATACACAAGTGTTCTTACTCTTTACACATAGGACACCTCTCCAAGTTATCTTCCTTGCCTGATCATCGGGTCCCCGATTGCTACCCCCGTTGTCCATTTGGCTTCGTTGGCCCTCTTGGACTTGTTGTTGTCCTCAATGGCCCTGACTGAATCCACCATTACTTGGTAAAAATTCAATTCAATCGAAACATTTAACTGGATCCCTACTGGGTATACCCTCATGTGGTGCTTCACTAACACCGTTAAATTTAGTCTTTCTTTTCAGCTAAATTTTCAATTCTCAAGGTTCACTTCCCATGGAAGCGTTGATATAAACTCGTAACGCACAACCTTGATGATGTCGACACTAGTCATCTTATTTGGATTTTACACTCACGCTTCTGTATTCTACTCACGAGACCATTAATAACTTATGTACCCTTCATATACTTCATATCCCCTTCGTCGGGTACGAAGTTCACTAACCAAGTTAACTTCTCTCTCGCGATCAGTTTCTATCTTGCTCACTTGTGATAAGTTTTGAAACTTCATTCGCACCACTGTCCGAACAACAAATCGAAAATCTAACGATTAAATTGTACTCAAAATTTTCATTTAATCCCATATTCTTCTTATATATAGTGACTGGCTCTTGTCACTTTACGTTGCTCCTATGAGCTTAAAATTTTATTGTAAAAAATTTACTACTGAGTATCGTTGTCCTCTACCCTACATAGTTGTCGTTGGATTTCTCCTTCCATTGGTTTATCACACTTCCTCTTTTTTCTGGATTCTTATCGATGGCTCCTCGAAAGAGTCCTTTCGACTTTCCCCACCCCTTGCCGACTACGTTGGGTGAGTGTAAGATTTTCACCATTGTCATCCTTGACTGTGCTAGGGGAAACTACTGTCACCGAGATTTTCCTATCATCACTTTTCTAAACAACAATTGTGGTGACTTCTATCGCCATTACTATTTTCAAATTACTCTATTGCTTCTGTCGCCTTCCTCCTGCATTCCTTCTAACGGTCCCCGTTTATTGTCCTATAATGTTCGGTGTCCGAAACCTAACCGAACTCGTACATAAATCACATCAATTATACTTGATAGCAGGAGAACGAAATCACATACGTAGATGAATTTAACAATCCTATCATAAGGATCTACATCAAAGAACGCTAAACTGAAACGTGAAAAGCCATACAGATCCTAAGGACACTAGAACCTGATGCTCTGATACCACCTGTGACACCCCGCCTAAATAAATACCGGGTGATCAGTCCTATATCAAATTTAAAACAGGAATCTCAGGGGTTCATTCTTAGCATCACTGTCGAAAACTTTTTAAAACTTTACTAACCACCTAGTATTCAAAAAGACTGATGTTAAATTTTATCTTTTTATTAAACAATTAAATATGCATGATGACTAACAAATAAACCATACATCCAAACCATGAGTCTAAAAGAGTACTAAATGACTAAATAACCTGCCAAATAAACAATCGGCTCAAAATCCTAATAATAATAATTCAATAAATGAATACATAAACCAAATACTGAGTCTAAAAGTAAAAGGGGAAACATGAACTGAATGAATCTACAACTGAGATAAGAATCCTACTCTAGGAATAAAGAAATGATACGTCTAAATCAAATCATGCAACCATCCACAATGTTGCAGCTGCGTAACCCTGGAATAGATAAGTCAACTATGGCATCCCTGTGACTGGACACCTGTTAATATACATATGCATAGACAAGAGAGAAGAAGTACAAGAAATGGGTCAGAGCCCGATTTATAAAAATGTTTAGCAAGCATTTTATTGCAATAAATGAAATGCGTAGTATATAATGTTCATAATTTCTTTTACGGTCCCACTCTCTTGAGGACAATCTCACCTCTCTTCTATAGTGCACACTTATCGCATTCATTTATTCTGCCTAGCCATCCGACACACTTCTAACTAGGAAAAATGCTTATCCTTCTAGTTACCCCTCGTAGTGGTATATCATATTTGATCTCAACAATTATCATTTTTAAATAAGTGTTATCACACTAAAGTAAAGTATTTACTATTTACGTTTATATAAGATTTCACTATCTTAATAGTCTGTAATTATATCATTGTAGATATACCATAAGCATACATATATATCCCTCACTATTATATATATGTATCAGCACAATCTTAATAGCCTACAATTATCACATTGTAATTATATCACAAGTATACATATATATCCACCACCATTATATATATATATATACTAACACAGCACCCTAAGGATACACCTATAGTGTATTGCATACTCTACTATCATGTCCCGGTACGTCTCGTAGTCAAACAAGGACTATCGGTTCGAAAATGTCCCACGAACCATATAAACAAATCACACATATTGGCGTCGAACATAGTTCACATACCTATGGGTCACGCACATACCTACGCTCCCATAGTCAGCGGACTTATCAACTCACAAATAAGTCTTTCGCAGTCCTATGTTCTGAGATACAAGTCAAATATCCCCCCGAAGGTCACTCAGGATAAGACCGTCTCTACACAACCCCCCGCGATAGCAAGCAGCTAGGTATGACATACACATAATAAAACAATCAAATAGGTATTCACGCACCCTATTAAAATAGTAGGTATTCACACAACCTTTCATTGTTTTACGTATTCACACAACCTATCATTGTTTTAGGTATTCCCGTAACCTGTTATCATTTTTCTATTGGATTATGTATTCCCATATTTATATATATAATTCACACATTCATATCTATATACATATATTCCAATTATTACTAGTTCGCTCGTATTAAATACGATCCAATACCAAAATAACTACATCCCACTATTTAATATAATTTATATAATTATATATCTCACCTCATATATACTTGATTAAGTTCATATTAGTCTCACAAAGTTCCCAACAATTTTTAGTTTCAATTCGGGAAAGTTTCATCACTACTTAAAACTCCAAGGGTATTTTAGACATTTCACAATATATGCCTCAGTAATGAAATTGCTAGTACTGCGTACTACTCTCCATTTGCTATGAGTGGCCACAAACGGCACGTAAATCCGAATTCGTATGACAAAGTTATGCTCATTTAAAGTTGTGCTAAAAATCAAATAACTCGTTCCGTCTTCAAGGGTATTTTAGACCTTTCAATTTTTGTGTCTAATTAAAAATATTCCCAGGACAGCGTAATACACTTCGCTATCTATGTGTGGCCGTGAACGGCACACTAAACCGAGTCCGTATGCCAAAAGTTAGGGCATTATAAAGATTCACCTCAAAGAAGATTTTAAAAAAAAACTTTCTTAAAAAGTTCTCTCACATTCTGCCCAGATTAATAAATTGATGTTTTGAGGCATTTTGGAGCAGTTTTGGAGGAAGCGCGTGAGACAACAAAATGTAGAAAACACGATTTTCTACAGGGCAAGGCAGACAGAATCGCCATTAAAGCTCCAAAACCTTCGATTATACTCAGATTTTTTTAACCCAAAAACCTCCCAAGATTCATCCTAAATCCACCCAAAATTCATCATTAACAATTTCTTCCAACAATACCACTAATGGAGATTCAAAAACCAAGATCTAATCATGTTATTCACTTCTCAAATTAAGTTATAATCTCACTATTAACCCAATTTCTCACAAAGTTACAAATCCTCTATCAATGGTTATTCTTCATCTTCTTCACCATAAACCCACAAATTTCAATTCAAATTCCTACTTCCAAATTTCCAGAATTAATTGACATAATTACAACTATTTACATCATTAACTACAACTCAAGTTAAAGCAAGAAAACACTTGCATTGGAGGATTAAATCCGACGATCCCATATCGAAATTTTTTCTCGGATTGCTCTTGTCATCATTCCTTCCTTTTTCTTCTTTCTCCTTTCTCTCCTCTCTCAACCCTTTGTGTTTTGGAATGACTCATGGCAGCCCAACACACTTAAACCTAGGTTAAAATTCCTCAATCCCGTAATTAAGCCTATTGGTCAATTAAAAATGACTTAAATACCCCCGTATGGGCTCGGTCATGTCTAAAAATGCCCCGAGACCTATTTACTACCCCCGAGTACTCTTTTTCGACTATCTTGACCCTTCCGGACTCAAGCGTGCGCTCAGAATTGTCATCCGAGATAATTTATAAAAATTTTCCAATTTCAACCTCAAAATGCGACACATGTGAAAATTTTCAATAACCCGAATTAATTTGAATTTCTAAATCCCCAAATTTAAATAATAAATTCTAAATCTCCAAATTCAATAATTTCTCCAATTTAAATAAATTAAATTTAAATCACCAAATTAAATGAATTTCTCCAAATTAAATAAATCCAACTCACTAATTTAATTAATTTATATATCCTCTAAAATATGGGGTGTTACATAAACTAGAGGCCAACTGGCATGGACCTTACAGAGTAACTGAAGTTGTTCGTCCGGGGACATACAAAATTGAAACTTTGGAGGGAGAAGAATTGAAGAACGTGTGGAATGGAGAGCATCTGCGCAAGTATTATCAGTAATGGAAATTCATGTGTAACCCATTTCTTTCAATATGAATAAAAGTGATGTTTTCCCATTTCTCTCCTTTGTTGAAATTTTTTAGAATATTCGTGCTACACACTACACAAACCAGATTAACAACCACCAACTCCGGTTGGTCGGCAATTCGATATCCACCAACTCCGGTTGGTCGGCAGTTCATTAACCACCAAATTTTATTGGTCGGTAATTTAGCAACTACCAACTCTGGTTGGTCGGGAATTCAATAAGCATAAATCAGCAACCACCAACTCCGGTTGGTCGGCAATTCGATAAACTACCAACTCCGATTGGTCGATAAATAAAAATCATACAAGGCAAAATCTTGTTTAATCACGGGTGATCTCAAGGGACACCCCAAACTAGGCAAGAAGATGAGTGACCTCCCGGGGCATCCACTGTCTAGGTAACAATGTAATCCTGGCACGATTACTATAACTAAGCAAGAATATGGGATGTAAATCATTCCATTGCTTAGGCACAAAGAGTGACAAGTCACAATAATCAGATAACAAATGGGGCAAGTTCCATTATCTAAAACAAAACATGACATTTTGTCCTTCTACATATATATATATAATTTCACCAGCAAATAACAAAGACATTTTACAAAGTATTTTCAAGAAAATGAAATTGTATAAAAAATAAATCTTTCTTTATTAAAACCAAGCAGATTACATACGAAATGAAATTTGATTCATTATATACAAATGTCCTATTCTATAGGTTTCTTTCCTTCTGCTTTTGATATAGGTTCCATCCTAGCTGGTGGATCATCTAGTGCATAGGGAGAATTTATAAAATTCATATCTCGCAGCATTCTGACGTTAACTATGGATGGTTGGTCAAGCAAATGCTCAGGACGAGATATCCCAAAATTAGAATGAAGACTATAGTCACCAAGATATTTGGAAATCAAGCATCGAGGAATAGCACGAGCAGGAATCCAACTTAGATAAAGTTTAAAAGGAGGCACGGGCAAATCAAGCACTTCACGTTCTTAATAATCCCATAAAAATGTCCTTGCTCCAGTTTCTGCACACACATAGCATTCAACCATCACTTCTTATACCCCTCATTATTCGACTGTTGCAACCGAGCATCAAGATGATATAGATCTTCGTTGTATCCTGTCATCCAAAACTCTCTAGGCTGTTTGTGAAATTGAGAAGTCAATCTTTCAAGCTGCTCGTGGAGCTTCTTCACTAGAATCTCTTTACTTTCCAGCGCAAAACTCTGATTGGAAAATTGGTCGGTAAAACTCTAAATTTTTTGAAACATCTCTGCTAAAGCCTGATTCTTGGTCGTCAATTGAACAGCTTGATTTGCTAAACCAATTGAGTTCTTATCTCATCAATATCAACCCGACAAGCCCTTGCTCATCCACGAGAAGAAGGTTTTGTTCTGCCACGAGCAGGTGTGGAAGGTCGTCCTTAATTTAAAGCCTCTAACTGTTCTCTTAAAGAAGCATTTTTAGTTTCTAAAAAGGAAAAACTGTCATCATTAATTGGGATCATGGTTTCGAAGAAGAGGAAGCAACATATTTGAGTTATTTCACTTCCTCTTGCAGCGCGATATTCTCTTACTCTAATAATTTGGCAATATTTATGTGCCTTCAACCTTAAGCTTTAACACACTTTGCTTTTTCTCATGGGCCGAAATGTACTTATCATAACCCCTATCAGCACTCAATTATTGGTATTTTCTCTCATAACCTTTATGCAAGAGTGCAGTGGTCTCTTTATGTTGAAGTTAAAGTTCATCGATCATGCCTTGAAGGTCTTCAATCATTTCGTAATAGGCCACATTGTTGGCTACAGCACGATCAAGTAGACACTTCAAGTATTGGTAAGCATCAATTTCTCGTTCAAAGGCATCATATCCGAGGATGTCTATTATTTGGGCCTCAGTAAAATCTACATGACCAACTTTGAAACAATTATTGCATTTCTTCATTAACTCGGTATCATTAGCTGATAAAAGTTCCATCCTGGCCATGAACTAGCAAGCGGAAAATAAAATGCATCAACAATGATACAAGACAGGTCAAAGAAAGACGCGAGATAAATAATAAAGTTTCATTCTTATTCATCATACAAAAGGAAAATACATTCCAAATTACAACTGGGGGAAAAAGAAAGTAACATAAGAACATAACAACTTTACACCTTCTCCTTATTCAATACAATATCTTCAATTGGTTTGGAGGGAAGAGTAGCTTGCTCAGAAGGAAGAGCAGGTTGCTCGGAAGGCAGTGCAGGTTGCTCGAAAGAAGTGCTTGCTTGATGAACTTGTTCGGGAGGTTGGGAAATGACGATAACGGGTACTTGCTCTACTACCATCATAGAGGACTCATCAGATGGGGCTTCATCTTCTTCTTCTTCGCCAATAATAGGAGGAGGGCTATGAGAATGTTTCTGAAATAATTCAGAATTGTCCGCGGTTTTCAATTCTTTCAAGGCCGCAACCCATCTATATCTGAAGTATTTTAGGCTGGCATATTCCATCTGACAAGTAATGGATGTTAAGGCCTTGTTCCATCCTTTATCCCAGCCAAAGCTAAAATAATTCTTTACAGCAGTTTTCTTCTTCACCTTCTCCAATGAAGCATGTTCCTCGTCCATCTTCACTTTTTCTTCCAACTCTTTCTTACGCCATTCAGCCTCTTTAAGATTGGCCTCAATCTCCTCGGTAGATGTCAGCTTATCCTCAAGCTCTTTCTTACGCCGTTCAGCCTCTCCAAGCTTGCCATCAATGGCCTTCAGTTTGTTCCCCAACTCTTTAGAATCATTTATAGCTTGATCTCGAGTGATCTTGACAAATTGAAGTTCATTCTCCCAAGTAGTTTTTTCTTCCTCGTACTTCTGACGGGATTCATTCAAAGAGATGGATAGGCGAGTAAAAGCTTCTTCCACCCCACCCAAGGAAGTGGAAGCCCTAATAGCTTCATCTTTCTTCAAGATGCCATTAAAGCAAGCCATTAACTGAAAAAGGAAAGAGCTCAACTCAGAATATGAATGCAATATGTAGAGACGAGGAAGTAATAGGGATGAAGATACTTACTAATGTAATATGTTGGGCGGATAAATCAGTGAGCTTCTCCCGAGAAAGGGAATCCTCAATAGCTTGATTTTCGGGAAGGACCCAAGATTTTATCAAGTTCTTGGCCAAACTCGGAGCGAAGAGAGCTCGAGCTTTAGCTCTCAAAGGACCCTTAATATCAGAAGGTTGAGCAACAGTTTATATAGGTCTTTTAGAAACACCTCTTCTTAGTCTCCTTAGAGGAGCACTTTTAATCAAAGGTGCTGCCTCTTCTTGTATAATAGCAACACCTTCAATAAAAGGTGCTGCCTCTTTTGGAATAACTAGGGGATTCTTACCCACCTCCTTCACAGTTGTAGATGTTCCCTTAGATGGGGTAATGTCCATTTTCTTCGTCCCTTCAGCTGGGACATCCACTTTATTTTTCTTTGCCCCATCAACACTAGGAACATCTTTGACAATGAATTTAGGCATCCTCCTTTTGTTCGTCATCAAATTGATAATGGAAGTATCCAAATCAGACGAGGATTCTCCCACACTTGCTCGAGATGTTGGCAGTTGATCAAGATCGATTATCATAGGAGGTGCAATAGGACGCTCAATGAAAGACGAGGTGGTGTTTTTGTACCTCAACAAATAAGGAGCAACCCTAATGTGCTCCCTAGCAACTGATTGATGCAAGCTCCACATAAGTTTTAAATCTTTTATGTTAACGTCAATCTCTTTTGGGGGATTCCTTTTACTGTCAACTATAACAAATAAAAATTAATGTTAGTGACTCATTTTCCAAACATGAAGAAAGAGAAATTCAAAAACTAAAAACATCCTATCCCGTTGTCATAAAGCGGACATCTGGGACCTTGGTACACATCATTTCCATTTAATGGGGGGTGTTGCCAATTTTTCATCACAACCCCATGATCAAAATAATCCCTGTTAGCATCAGGAAGATTGACAACTAAAGCTCTATTCAAAAACCTAATTTTTAAATAAAAGGTAGTGTCACTGGTAACCCATTTATAACAATACATAATCTCAGGAATTCCTAAATGAGTTCGATGAATTTGATTCAGCCTATATACGCCATTAACCACCCTCCATGTATTTGGAGCTACCCTTGCAGGTACAATATTGAAATATTGGTAAGATTCAAAACACAAGGGATTTGGCAGGAAAGAAAAGCCACACTCCGCCACAAAAAGGAGGGAAACCAATGTCCCTCCGCCAGAGAAAACAAATCAGAAGGACAAGAAGGCTCCTCTAAAATAACCCAAGAGGGAATTAAAAAATCAGTCCGAAATTTATCTAAAGATTCAACCAGGTAAACCATGATGACTAAAGCAAAGAAAGATGATGGAATAAAATCTTATAGAGAATGGAGAAATCTACTAATGACGGATGACGGAAGAACGACAATATGAAATAAAGAGAGAAAGTAAAGAGTTCAGAAAATACGGATGTGAAAAGTGGAAAACTATGGAATTTCCATCGCTCTTAAATACCTTGCATCGGGAAAAGAAAAAAGAAATGATTATCGAGAAAGACGATTGCATTTTCGATGATTAAATCATGACAAAGGCGCAAATGTCGAGAAAAGAGAAAAGAAATGATTACCAAGAAAGACGATTGCGTTTCCAGCGATTAAATCATAAGAAAGGCGCAGAGATCGAATCGGTGGCTAAAAAATTCAAAATATTTACAAATTTTCCATTACGCGCTCAAGTGGAAATAAATACAATAAAGTTGACCCCAAGTATTGGAGATCTGTAATCCAGGCATCTTTTAAGCTAAATGTTCCACACTTTCTTATTCAACTTCAACTTTGAAACATTGGGGGCTTATGTTGATACAAAAGTTAGTCTGCTGACATGGATCAATTAAATAAATACATGTGTCAACCTACATAGCAAATACCTACTTTCACCGAACTACTCAAGCATACCGAGCAACTCAGGCGGCCCGATTTACTCAAGCGTACTGAGTAACTCAGGCAGTCCGAGCTACTTAGCGTGCAGAACATCTAAACTAAGAAAACCAAAAGGCAACTACGCATTTAATGAACGTCAGATTTAATATGCATTATTATTGTACAGATCTATATGTCTACTAGATGACAGCGCATTACCTTTTCATATGTACAACCTTCAAGGCTATAAATACATTGTAACCCAGACGTAAAAAGGGGGACTTTTGGATCTCTGAAAAAACCTATTATCGAGATTCAAGACAAACAATCAGCAATACAACAACAGTGGATGTAGGCCATTTTGATAGTCGAACCACTTTAAAAATTCATTGTCTTATTTATTTATTCATTCATTGTTATCTGTGATTAATTAATAGATTACCTCTAGTTTTTTACATCAACAATGATGTCATCGACATATACTATTAGTAACACTAAGTCATCAGAGTGATGTAGGATGAAGAGAGATGAGTTATCTCGATTGCATTGGAACCCAAGAGAGATTAAATCAGAGATGAAGCGATCAAACTAGGATCGTGGTGCCTATTTCAAGTTGCAGATAGCTTTGTGAAGATGACTCGTGATCTAGATATTATGGTGAAATGAAGCATGGTGGTTGATGTATGTATACTTATTCCTCAAGAGTACCATTCAAGAAGTCAGTCTTGACATCGAGTTGTCTTAAGGGTCACTTCTTGGTTACTAAAATGGAAAGAATTAATCGAATAGTAGCATGTTTAACAACAGGGCTAAAAGTATCTAAATAATCAAGTCCCTCAATTTGATTGAAGCCCTTGGCAACGATCCTTGCTTTGTATTTTTCCTGAGATCCATGTGCATGTAATTTGGTTTTGAACACCCACTTTCTTCCTATGATATGTATGGAAGGATGTCGTGGAACTAGAGTCCACTTATGGTTGTTGGATAATGCATGTATCTCGTTTTGCATGGAAGAAAGACAATGTTAGTGCTTTAAGGATGAGGTAATGGTGTGAGGTTCGGTGGAGTGTTGGGTAGTGAAAGTGATGAGGAGTGAGGTGGAGGACTCAAGAGATGTCATTTTTTATTTTGAGCGAGTAAGCATAGGATGTACAGGCACTGCCTGGGAGGTGTCAGGTATGTGTGGGATCTTATTTTGCATTAGTAGTGTAATAGAGGGAGAGGGTAAGTCAAGATCAACAACTAGCTCAATTGATTTAAGACTGTTATGGTTACTAGTAGAAGATGTATGACTGCCAAAACTTTAATTTGTAGCACTAGAGGAACTATCAGGACTGCTATTGTCACGAGTAGCAACGGATGAGGAACTTTTTGTAGCAGGTATAGGGATGTCCGTACTAGTAGATTCATGTGTAGCACCATCGTGACTTTGCATAGGGTCTTGGTGATGAACATGTGATGTACCTGCATTTTCATTTAATGGCACGGTTTGAACAACTGGTGGTTGAGGGACTAGACTGGACTGGGAAGGAAAAAATTCTCAAAAGTGTGTGAGTTGTACCAATACATCTTGTTGCAAAGAATCATTAGTGGAATCATAAGGCAATGAATTTTCATCAAATACAACAAGTTGAGAAATATATACCGTTCTTATCTTTGGACCATAGCACCTATAGCCCTTATGTAAAAGACTATATCCAATGAACACACATGTCACTGTCTTAGGAGTAAACTTATGTTGTGTCTTGCCCTTAATGTGAGGAAAGAACCTACAGCCAAACACTTTTAGAGAGAAATAGTCAGGTTGCCTTCCAAATAGTTTATTGAAAGGGGTCTCTAACTGCAACTTGCTAGATGGCAATTGGTTGATGAGAAAAATTATAGTTAAGAACGCTTGTACCCATAAAAATAAAGGCAATTTAGCTTAAAATAACAAGGTTAATCCAGTCTCTACTAAGTGTTTGTGTTTTCGCTCAGCTGTGCCATTTTGTTCAGGTGTTCTAGGACATGAAATTTGTCTCAATGTACCACCGTGTGCCAAATGATTTGGGAACTCATTTTTGTCAAATTCTCCTCCACCATCACATTGAAATACCTTATTAGGTTTGGAGAATTGAGTTTTCACTATGCATTCAAATTTGAGATAAATATCAAAGAAATCTGACTTGAATTTCATAGGAAAATCCATGAATAGCATGTACAATCATCAACAAATAGAGCATATGATTTAAAGTGTTGAGAAGATTGAATACGTGCAGGACCCCAAAGATCATGGTGTACTTTTTGAAAAGGAACTTTGCAGATGGAATTAGATAAATTAAAAGATTTCTTACAATTCTTCCGTAATTGACAGCTTACATAAACAGTGGCCTTTTTTTGTCCACTAACTAATAGATACACAATTAGTCCTACTCAAGGTATGAAGAAATCTAAAATTAGGGTGCCCATGTCTTTGATGTCAAATTGAATCCGATGCTTAATGCAATAAATCCTTCATTGAGCGCATAAAGGCCGTAATTTTTACTCCCCTTAGCCAATATTTTCCGCGTCTTCTTGCCCTTAACCACAAAGTCATTATCTATGAAAATTAAAGAACAATTATTTTCATCAGTTAACTTGCTTACTGAAATTAAATTTTTCTTCAGATTAGGCGCAACCAAAACAGATTTTAAGTCTAAGCCTAGTACAATATGTTTGTCACCCACATGGGAAATTTCTAACTTTGAGCCATTGCCAACCATAATTTTATCACTGCCCTGATAAGTTTTGAGATTAGTTAGATTACCTGTTGAGTGAGTTAAACGAGCATTGGCACCGGAATCAATATAAAAATTATTGTCATGTGGCCCTTGTAATGCCGCATTTGCTTGAGATGTGTTCGTGCCTTGTTAGCTAAAATCCCACCGGTAGAAACAAGATAATGCAGTGTGGTTCATTTTTACGCATATCTGATAAGACTGAGAATTAGAACCAAGCACCTTATCATTACTTTCTTGATTTTCCTTTGGTGGTATCTTTTTTCTATCTCCTGAAAAGTTGCTTATTGCATGATGGTAGTTAGGTTGATAGGAGCCACTTGGTTTGAAACCTCTTCCTCTTGAACTATAACCAAGTTATTGATGAGAGGGATATTGTGGCTGCTGTGGGTAGTGAGGATGGAAATAGCCTCTACCTCGTCCATTTCTTCCTCGTCCTCTGTGATTATAACTGACTCTCGAGACATTGAATGCCATGGCTTGATCCGGCTGACTCACCCGCATCTCCTTTTCTTGGTACTCTCTTATATCAAAACATTTTAGAGCTACTATTAGTTGAGGGATAGTTGGGTAAGTTGGTTTACCCAACATAACAGTCCTAAAAGTTTGATATTTGGAACTGAGTCCCTTTGCAAAGTAAATCACCTTATGATCGTCGTCGATCGACTTATTAATGGCCGCAAGACCATCACATGCTCCTTTGAATTCCTTAATGTATTCATCTAATGTCTTACCAAGGATGGTAGCATTCGCAATTCTATCTTTGAGTTGAAACTCTTCGTCTTTGGTTACTTGAAAATAGCTTTATTCCAAGCTTGTCTAGAGTTTTTTTGCTGTGACACAACCAATAATTACATACATACATTCTTCTGTTACCGTACCTGTTATCCATCTACGGATTAGCACGTCCTTTTCCTTCCATTGTTCAATCCTTTTTTTCTCATTTTCTCCAACATCAGTGGGAGGTTCTTCGGTTAAAAACTTGGTGACTTTCATTGATTCCATAAGTTGAAGCATCTGGGTCCTCCAAACAAGATAGTTTGAGGGCTTCAACTTGATGGAACAAATGGCTATGAGTTTATGTGGTGAGTTTAAAGAAAGGGAGAGTACAGTTGAGGGGCTAGACATTGATAGCTTTGATACCATATAGAAACACAAGAATAAATGAGGTTGAACTCGCTTCTTATTAAACTCAGAATATCATAACTCTTAGTATCAAATATGGAGAACTTCTTACAACATATATAGAGTCTACAATAGGTATTTGTTAGAGAGGTTAGAGAGAATTATGGAGAGAATCAGTCATGCGGGTTGACCGGGTGAATAGGGGACTTGATAAAGGAAAGCTCCTTAGAAATAGGGGTTGCGTCACAACTGACTTCCTCAACAGCAGGAGTCGCATGCTCCTTACGCATATCTTGAGAAATATTCTTAACACATCATGTGTACATTAGGTATATAATTATGTAATCATGTTTTCTTTACCATAATATGGTAATAGTTCTTGTAATTGAAGTGTATAAACCTTAAAAACGAGTTTGGATTTTTGGGGATGAAACCAATATAGGAAAAACATACCAGATCTTGGCTACTGCTAGTGATCGAATTGATTCTCCCTCTAGGGAGTATCGATTCGGCTCTAGGAGGCGAATCGATTTGGCTCCTGGACTAGGTCAGGGTTAGACCACGGGAACATTTAAGAGATTTTTACGAGTTCAAGTGAGTATATGGGATGTTATTCAAGTGAGTGGATATTTAATTAAAAATAGATTTGTGTCGCTATTCAATAATTAACTAGAGTGTTAATTCTTAAGACAAGGGTGTTATCTAGAGATTGATGAAACCCAGTTGCGATAGTTATAGGTATAATTACCTATAGATATTGTGTGTGACATGTATGTAATTATTAATTGTTTTAACATACCCATGTTTGTGGATGACCTATCCACTAGGGTTATGTACATCTTCGGACCATAGCACCTGTCAGCACTGGTGAACAACGCATGGTGTAGGTCCTTATTATAGTACCTACATTCAGGGTAGATATTTAGATCCCATTTAATATATGTTCTAGATGCCTTTGATAATTTCACGTTAGTGTAGATACCAGATTTCATATTTGATCTCGGGTTAAAAATACGTATAGTATGACACTTAGTTGAGGGGTAGGAAACTTGCTACATGCGAGTGCCGATGGGCGGTGTGTAATGTGAATTGGCTTCATAATTATATATTTATTTTGTAAGTTAATCCTTGCAACTTTCGGGTGCTTATCCTAATTAAAAAAATGTTTTCACCCCAGGTTATCCAAGATAAGGGCTAATAGAGGATCAAACTTACAGTTGCTCTTGCTTAGTAGCGGATCATGTTCACTGATTCTAGTATGGGTTGTTACTCTCTATTTGAATGAGTTTTGATTATTGTTTTAGATTGTATGGACATTAGCCCGATATTTATTTATTCTAGTATTTTATTTTCCAGTTGCATTTGAGATATATGTTTTTATGACTTATGGGAGTTGAGACTTATTATAATAATAATAAGAAGAACTATAATAATAATAATAATAATAATAATAATAATAATAATAATAATAGTAATAATAGTAATAATAATAATAATAAATAAAGAAATAAATAAATAAAAGTTGTAATGGTTTTCGCCAACTACTGCTATGGATTTTGGTTGTGCAAAAGTTGTTTTTATGATGGTTTTTTGCGGTTGGATTTGTCTTTCTTAGCGATGAAAAATACTTTTCCCCATGTTATTTGAAAAAGCTTGCGCTTTTTTGCCCCTTGCTATCTTATTACAAACAATGTGCTTATAGCCTATGAAGTTAATGATATGGTATTTTTATGTAAGCCCCGTTGAAATGTATTAATTTTGTCTTTACGAAATTGTAATATTAGTTTGCAAAATTGAAATCACATAAAAAATGGATTTTAAACTTTATTAATTCACCATGGGATTTAAATACATTAGCAAACATGTGGCCTATAATGTTACATTTAAAAAGGAGAGTTTTAGTCAAGTGTTCGTCATCTTCATCAAAATTAGAACTACACTTAGAAATGGTATTAGTCCTGCCACCAGTTATGCCATCGGGTAGTGTGAAAATGAAGTAGGTAAGTTCATCATAGTGAATTTTGCATTTGGTTTGAAATTACTCAGTACCCTTGTTTTGACAACCTCCAATATCTTTACCTAATAATAAATCTTATAATCAATTCTTGCTTCTCCCTTCAATAAATTTAATATGGCTTTAGTTGCGTGGGATTAAAATGAGCCTCTAGCCAGCTGTAAAATAACATTTGCAGATTATTCACTAACCAAGGCAAAATAGAAAGAATCATATGATTCATATCCATATATATAGAACAGCTAACAATATTCGCACAAGAATGAAATTGTAACGAAGTGATAACAAATTATAAAGAACCTCGCCCCTAGCCAACAACACACACACACACACATGGACTCAATTCAAAGTGCCAAAGTATAGTATAAAACAAAACAAAACAAAATAAAACAAAAACTATATAAGGAGACATGATGAATGGATAGTAACTCAAGGGCTAGTGGTTGATGGGGGTGGTGAGAAGAAAGGAAATGTAGGGATGCTTGTAGGAATTGTTGGCATTGAAGGAAATGTGGGGAGTGGAGTGGATGGCAAAGGGGGCAGTGTCATTTTAGGAAATGTTGCTGTTGGGAGGGTGGGCAAAGTTGGAATAGGCAACGACGGGATTTGGGTGGTTGGCAAGGGCGGCAAAGTGGGGATGGTTGGCATTGGCGGCAATTGGGTGGTTGGCGGTATTTGTTGTAGCTGGCGAGCCGCCAAGCTCACGTAGATGCTTGAATGGGATAACATCAGTATGGAAAACAGAAGGAAACAAGGGTTAAAATAAGACATAGTTGTATGGGAGTAAATAACTATAAATGCAAATTGTTGTTTTCTACTAGGTAATTGTGTTGGCTTTGGTGTTGATAGATAGTGTAATTGCAAATGGACATTTATAGATAAGTGATTGAAGGATTGTAGCTGGTTGATGAGATGTAGATGGGTAAGTGTGGAGAAATTTTTGTTAGTTCAACTTCTCAACTAGACACCCCTCCCAGTATTCAAATATAAACAAACACGTTAGTGAAAGGAAAGATATGCAAATACTAATTTTTTGTGTGGCCTATGTTGCTCAATAATGAATGTATACCAACAGTATACTTGAGCAATACTGCATGTAGCGTTTTAATTTATTAAAGGATCTCGATATATTTGGTCATGTGGCAATTTAAAATAGAGCATCGTATATCATTTTTAATACAAGAACTTAATGTATTATTACTCCGAGTATTATCTTTCTTCTTTTCAATATATTTAATTTTAGTTTTATTTTTATTTTTACACCACTAGTGACTTTTTACAACACAATTCCCCCGGGAGAGACTATTGCATTGGTCATAAAAATGTCAGGCTACACAATGTTTTTCTGTTTGTACCAATGTTAATTCAAAGTTATAAAGCATACCCTAAAATTCATACATAATTCTCTATCATTTTAAAAATCTATTATATTACAATAGAATAAGCCAGACTCACGAGTGTGATGGTTCAAAACTATAACTTAATTATATTAATTCCATAAACTATACATTTTCTCATCCCTTTTAAAGAAACCCCCCTCTCTTCAAACTTCAGAAGTTTATTTGGACTCTTATTTAAAATTATAAACTCAAATTTCAGTCCCCTAATACATTCAAATTATAAAGTGACTTGAATAGAGTTGTATGCACCACATGTGAGTGTCCCACATACATGTGAGCGTGCCATTGATATTAAGGATGTTATTAGAAAACTTGTGAACACCTTTCCTTTATTGCTTGTTAATTATTGTTCACAATGACTTACTTGTACGCTATATCTATGCGCAAGAGCTACTAGAAGCGCTACCCAAGGCAACAGAGGTGGTGGTTAAACCTATAGATTTGTAAACATTTGTATAACATTGACATTTGTATAACCTTCACCTTCCCTCGAGGGCCCTTGAATTAACAAAAGTATTTTCTAACCCTATTGTTTCTTTAACAAAATAAATTTAACATTATTTGTGACGTAAATAATGAAGATGTGGGGTGGTTAAACCTATAGATTTTAAGGGGTTAATTTACAACACAAAAGGCATGTCATTTTAGCTCTTTTTTAATCTCTATTCCTTTTTAGTTTTTTGTTTTGTGGGGCGAATTTACAAGACAAAAAATCTACTCAAAATGCGATAAATTTTAATTTTACATGATCATCTGAGTAATTGATTAATTCAAAGGGTTATCTTTATATTTTCATTTTCTTTTTTAATTTATTAACATTTATAGCTTATCAAGTTGTGAGAAGTCCGCTTATCTCTCTCCTTACCCCTTTGTATCCCAATCAGGGGCGGATCCATCCCAAGCCGAAGTGGGGCCGCCGCCCGAGTTCAACTTTTAAAAAACAAATAAGGGTTTTTTGGTAAAAAAAAAAATTAAACTTGGAGGTTACTTCTAATTATATTCAAGGATGAGGGGAAAATGTGTAATAACTTAAAAAAACTTAACGTTTACCGTTGCTCAGCAAAATCCCAAAATTCCAAACTTAAACATAACCTATTCTCTCTTCTTCTCTTTCGTTTACCACCGCCGCTCACTCCTTCCATCTTCCTTCCACTGCCGCTCCTCATCTCTCTACCCTTTCCACCCTCCCTCTCCATCCACGCCTGTTGTCTGCACCTGTCCTTGCTTTATTGCTATTGCTACCGTCCATCTGCTGCTTACTGCTATCGCCCTCTCCATCCGCCTGTTGCCTCCACCTGCCATTGTGGCTTTGTTTATATTTTGTGTATGTTTTGTTTGTTTATATGTGTTTATTTAGCAAAATAAAATATGTGTTTGTTTATATGTGTTTAAATTTATAATGTAAAATTTAATTTATTAGTGTGAAATTAGTTTGAAATGTGAAATTTAATTTATTAGTGTAAAATTTAATTTATTAGTGTGAAATTTAATTTATAATGTAAAATTATTTTGAAATAAAATTAAATTTAGCATGAATCTATTAGTCTGAAATTAAATTAAATTTGTTATAAACATAGGAAGTCAATGGAGAAATTTTTTAAACGGAAAAGAGGAGACAACACACCAACCATATCTGAAACGAAAAAATTTAGGAATCCAAATTTAGTTAATTAATACATCAACATTTTAGGGTTAAAAATTGCAAAAAATTAAGTAAAAATAGCAAAAAAAAAATCGCCTCCCGGGCTTCCGCCCCCGTACCCCCAGGCTTCGTCAAAAGATTTTGCCACACTTCACTTCAAATCCTGGATCTACCACTGATCCCAACTCCAATTTGCAATTTTGGAATACGTCCTCATATCATTGTCTTCATGCAAATCTAAACATTTTTTTTTGTTCGTAGTCTCATTTTCAGGTATGGGTTTATTTGCAATTTG
Organism: Sambucus nigra; assembly: GCA_949130495.1. Classification (NCBI taxonomy): domain Eukaryota; kingdom Viridiplantae; phylum Streptophyta; class Magnoliopsida; order Dipsacales; family Adoxaceae; genus Sambucus; species Sambucus nigra. The sequence continues at coordinate 449,777,341 of OX422219.1, read as the reverse complement.
GTTCAAAATCGTAAAGTTTTCCTTTGTGTATTAAATTTTAAGGGTTTTTCATTAGATTTTATTATTATTATTATTATTATTATTATTATTATTATTATTATTATTATTATTATTATTATTATTATTATTATTATTATTATTATTATTATTATGTAACCCGCACAATGTGCGGCGACATGCATAAAAGGTTTATAATATATACATATATACAATGCAAATTTATTTTAATAATTTTCATTAAATAAACCCAACACGTCTTTCATTAAAAAAATTATTTTGTTTACACCACTGTCGATCATACAAAATTACATTTATTATTGATATTGAATTATTTTACCATTAATGTCACAAATAAATATAGATATTTTCTGGTCAAAAACTCTTATTTTTACTGAATGTGAGTAATTATTTATTCATATGAGTTATGTGTCTCTATAATTACATACATTCGGCCTACTTTGACTATGATCTGCACATAAAAGATTACTATAAGCTTAAATTTATTCAAGCACAAATTTTATGTACCATACAATCTTCATTGCTATCCTATATTTATATACATCCATCTGTTTATATTATAGTTGGTTAGTGTTCAAAATCGACGGGAACCGTTAGTTAACAGGTTTCAATGTTAGTTGACTCAATTTTTCAACCAAAAAAACACTTACCTCATAACACATTAATACACATTAGTATAAGTATATATTAGTGTATAAAAAAAATTCTACATTATTTTTAATTGTTTTTAATGAAAGAACTTTTTTTCTATTAAAAATGTGGTTTTCAAATAATGTAAGTAAAAAAAGGTTTTAATAACGTGGTTTCCAAATAACGATATCGATAACGTTTAAACCGGTAAAAAACTCTTTTTTATAAATATATAAAAAAATGGTAAAAAAATATAAAATGTTTTTCACTATTTTTTAACAGCTAAAAATATCTTTTTAACTGTTCAAAAACAGTAAAAGACTAATTAAATGTGGAAAATATTATTTAAGAGTAAAACAGTTTATAAAATATTTAACCGTTAACATTTTTTTACTATTAAAAAATTAAAAATAGTAAAAATGGTTTATAAAATGTTTATATACAGTCAATAAAATATAGTAAAATAAATATTTTTTTTATATTTAAAACAATTTTTGTACTGTTTTTATAAATGTTTTTAAAAACCATTTTTTATAAATATATATATATATATATATAAAACTATTAAAAAAAGAGTAAAACCAGTTATATACACATAGATGCAGGGGCGAAGCCACAGGTGGGCAGAGGGGGGCCACGGTCCCCTCCAAACATCAAAAAACCAACAAAAAAATTCCCATTTTCTATTTATAAAGCCCACAACCAAAAGTCCACAAGATTATACCCACAGATCTATATTACCTATTTTCTACTACCTTTAACCTAACTAACCTTTTAACTTACATCTATGCTCTACTTCATCACTTCAGCAGCCAAAATATTTCCCTTTTTCTCAAAATCATCATTCAAGCCTTGATCCATTAATTCAATTCAAGGTTTCAAGGTATCTTTCTCTCCATTAACATTTAATCTACTGTTATTATTGGGACAAATTATATTTACTATTATTAGGGACTGATTTTATTAGTATAATATTAGTATTAGCTAGTTAGTATTAAAAAAGAATAGTTAGTATTAATTTTATCTACTAGTTAGTATTAATTTTACCCATATTGTAATTTTTTATATGTTATTGGAGTGTTCAATGTTATGCTTAATATATGAAAATTAACCTTTTTTTAGGAAAAATGATAAATTCCAATTGTTTTATTTTTGTGTTGTAGAAATATGAGAAAATCAAAGAACCTTGCTTCATTTTTCAAGAGAAAACTTGCCGAAAGTGAAAACAGTTTTTCTTGAGACTAGTGTTCAAAATTCGGTAAGTGAAACACTTGAACACCGAACTTTATAATGTCGTACCTCTATTTTGGTAATAATTGTTTATTTTGATGCAATTATTATATTTTGATGGTGAATGTATATGATATTGTTGAGAAAAAAATTCTTATGGTTAATATATTTTTAGTGCTAAAATGGTGAATGTATATGATAGATAGTGTAATTGCAAATGGATATTTATAGATAAGTGATTGAAGGATTGTAGCTGGTTGATGAGATGTAGATGGGTAAGTGTGGATAAATTTTTGTTAGTTCAACTTCTCAACTAGACACCCCTCACAGTATTCAAATATAAACAAACACGTTAGTGAAAGGAAAGATATGCAAATACTAATTTTTTGTGTGGCCTATGTTGCTCAATAATGAATGTATACCAACAGTATACTTGAGCAATACTGCATGTAGCGTTTTAAGTTATTAAAGGATCTCGATATATTTGGTCATGTGGCAATTTAAAATAGAGAATCGTATATCATTTTTAATACAAGAACTTAATGTATTATTACTCCGAGTATTATCTTTCTTCTTTTCAATATATTTAATTTTAGTTTTATTTTTATTTTTACACCACTAGTGACTTTTTACAACTCAATCCCCCCGGGAGAGACTATTGCATTGGTCATAAAAATGTCAGGCTACACAATGTTTTTCAGTTTGTACCAATGTTAATTCAAAGTTAAAAAGCATATCCTAAAATTTATACATAACTCTTTGTCATTTTAAAAATCTATTATATTACAATAGAATGAGCCAGACTCACGAGTGTGATGGTGCAAAACTGTAACTTAATTTTATTAATTCCACACATTATACATTTTCTCATGCCTTTTAAGGAAATCCTCCTCTCTTTATGTATAACTTAAGTAAGAGTGAAAAATACCAATAATACTACTTGAAGTTGAGTTGTAAACCCAAATATCATAGGTTCAAAACTTGGCAACTTCTTGGAACCATGTCATGGGGGGAGCTCTTACATGCACCACGGAGTGATTAAGGCAATAAAACACTTTATGTGTTACTTAGTGTAAGTAGATTATATACATATGATAAAGAAATTTGAGTAAAAGCGAAAATAAAAGCAAAATTGTTAATAAGTTCCCGATTATATGAATATTGAATATGCCGGAACCAGTAAACCATAAGTGAAAGAATATGTGAAATGCATAAACTTTTGTACACTTGTGCATTACTTGATCATAGCACTTTGATGGACAATGAAACCTAAAAAAATTGTACTTATTTGAGCTCAATTCCCATTAACTTAAAAAATTTTGAACTCGTATTTATGTGGGCATAGTTCGGGCGCCTTTTAATTTTTGATATGATCATGGATATAATTATAGTTACCATGATAATTTGCGGATGTATTTTAAGCTAACCCTAAAACTTGAAAATTTATAAATATATATATGTACAAATGCACACGTAAAAAAAAATTGCATGTAGTTGTTGAGTTCATCCTCCTTCCTAGAAGCGAGTTTTATACCTTAGGCCTATACAGGTCTAACAGTTATCCATAACTGCATTTTCAGCGAGCGTGAGCATGTCCACGTCGAGGGATTCAGTTACCATGGCTAGAAAAAATAGAAGCTCCAGTGGGAAGTCGCTCGATACCATACGTGGTCATATATATCTAAACGGTATTATTTTATTATTGTAGCATGTTCCACACAATATATTCTATGAATGAAAGGTGACTGACTCATGTTAAATTTATTGTGTGAAACCTGCTACAATACAGTTTAAATAAAAAAATTCAGAATCTTATATACGGACGACATCAAACACCTATTTATCTAATATTAAACCCTTATAATTTGAAAATAAAAAATCTTTCAAAATGGAAAATTTATGTATTGTAACATTCGAAAAATTATCTAAATAGAGTACCAGAAAGTATTATAAAACTTTTCAAATACTTTAATACCTTAATTTCTTATAAAGAAAAAGAAATAAAGATAAAATTTAATAAATCAAGACCAACAACTTTAATAGATAAAAATTTAGAAATCATACTAAAATGAAAATTATAAGTATTATGACAATAAATGTACAATTGTGACAATGAATCATATACTATACAACAAATGATAAGACAAAAGTAAGCTTTATCCATTACTTAAGAAGGCAATATGAGTATAGATAATTCATTTATAGAATTAATTACATAACATTAGGGAAAAAAATATAACCCACACTTATATCGAATGGACACCACAAAGCACAATCATTTGAACTTGAGTGAAGAACTATTTCATCCCCTTATCAGCCACCTCAATATGAGCCCACTCTTGGTTCAGAAATTCTCGAGTTCAATAACTTTTGATGTCAATCCTGGTTAACCTGGAAAAATAAATTACCAAATTAGGGAAAAAATAACTACATCAATAATCAATTTTAGTAAATTTAATAGTAAATTAAAGTAGTATTCAAAAAATGATAATTTAGATTAAACCCCATTTCAATCAAGTACCGCTCTATAGGTCGTATCTAGCCCGACTCCATTCCAGCAGCCACACTGATGTCCGTTGTTACAAGTGGCTGGTATGCTTTTAACTGCCTCTTGTCTTTGAACTTGTTCCATTGAATAAAAGCGTACAAAAGAAATATAAATGAGTAGTTAACTGAAACTAATACAAAATATAAAAAAGTTATATAAAAGTACAAATCTTTTAGCTTCAAAAATAAAATCAATTTAACTATTTCTATCTAACAACAATTTGAGTTTTAACTCAAGTACTATGCTTCCAAAATATTTTTGGCAAACATTTTGTGTCAATCATCAAGTGAAACATAAAACGTTATAAATTGAGTGAAGTATAGTAATCACGACACAAAATTATAAATTGAGTGAAGCATGGTAATCACAACAAATGAGTGAAGTATAGTAATTATAACAAATATATAGAATTTGAAGTGTAGCTTTGTGTAATACCCCGTATTTTTATGGCCTTTAATTATGGGATTAATTAAATTTAATTGGGATAAATTAATTTAATATTAATTCAATTTTTTTTTCAATTGAATATTTACTAGCGTGACGAGAGTTAGTAATTATTGGTAAGAATTATGTTGAATATTACTAGATGAGTAAAGTAATATATGATATGAAATTTATTAAAATTGTCGCGAGTGAATAATACGACAATCATAGAAATTAAGTCAGGACGCGCGCGTGTCGTGTCGGGACTAATTAATGGAATAAAAACTAATTTAATTATAAGTCGCCCGTATGGTGATTTCGAGTGCGCCAATATATTCGAAAGTATTGAGATAGTCACAACAGTGTACCCGGGGGTTTAGTTTGGGTCTCGGGACGTTTTTACGTCTAACCGTAACTCGGGAGGGCATTTTAGTAATTTCCAATTTTAGGCCTTAATTATGGACGAAAATTGAAGGGTTATATCTGATGGGATATATATATATATATATATATATATATATATATATATATATACTTGTGATTAATCTACAGTGCTTGCAAGTAGATGAAAATTGAACAATCAGTAATATATTACTGAAGCGGTTGAGAATTTAAGTCTGTATTGAGATGAACATAGCTGGCTTAATATTCATAAGAAAAGGTTATCAGATCTAAACTATAGTTATGCGATTACTCGAAATAGAATTTGGTGAAGGGAAATTGGGTTAGAATGGTGAAGTGGGTTAGACTAGTGAATTGGATTAACTTTATCTAGATTAGTTCAGTAGTACGTTAGGCGTGCACACTAGTTGAGGGGTGAGAATTCCGAACTGAGTGTCAAGGTGCTAACATGTATGTAATATCAACTGGTAAGCATTTTAAATACTTGTCAAACTATTTTAAAGTTGTTTTACACTCGGGCTCTGACCCGTTTCCTATCATCTCTTATATATATATATATATATATATATTTATATTACAGGTGCTCAGTCACAGGGGAGTCAGGATTAGACCTTGGACTATTGACGTACTGCAGCTAGTGTGGGAGTTGCAGGTCCTTCATGTAGACGACTTCATCGTTGTCTTCTCAGTCTTCTATTTAGTCATTATAAGGTAGGGCATGTGCCGCCCATTTCCAGTTATATTTAGCTCAGAGAGATTTGTACTCTTTATTTATTTCAGTATTCCATTTTAGTTGGGATTGCTTTTGAATATTACTTTGTCCTGCGATGTGGGATATTTTATTTGGTTGATCAATCTTGCATGTTTACTTCACTTGAATGGTTTGGTTTTAATATTATTATCCGTGTTCATGAAAATGGTTTCGTATATTATATTTTAATCGAGGAACTTAATCTTTAAGATTAATTGTTTTGACACTTATCTTAATTATTTATTAGGTGATTAATAAAGAAAATTATTTTCGACAGTGATGCTAAGAATGAACAAAGCGGACACTTTGATTTAATTTAATAAAGTACTGATCACCCGATATTTAATTAGGCGTGGTGTCACAGGTGATATCAGAGCATCAGGTTCTAGAGTCTTTTAGGATCTGTGCGGCTTATTATGCTTCCAACGTTGCGTTGTTTGATATAGAGCCCTATGTTTAGGATTATTGATTTCTATGGTGAAATTTCGTTCTCCTGCTATAACGTATATATATTAGTGAATCTTATTTGCGTTCGGGCGTGTTTGAACAATGAATTATGATAGACGAGGTTCGTTGGGCAGACAACAGGAGGCAGGGCTTAGTTGAGGTTGTAGAGTATATTCCAGGATAATGACCGTAGTCAAGGTCACCCCTATTATGACATGAGAATCCAGGACTGTAAAGACGGCTAGGGCGCAGCATATGATTTCCAAGCGCTGCTATAGTCAAAAGTGGTGCCAAATTAGACTTAGCTAACGTGGTAGGACTGGGAGAGAGTCATATGAAACATTGAGGAGAGACATTAGTGGAAGTTCTAGAAATGCGAGAATTATGTGTGTTAACCAACGAACGTAATATATCCAAAGTCTTGGGCATATGGCAGAGTGTGGTTAACCGGAAGTAAAAATTTGGCGTAAATTTTTTCTTGACTCGTTAAAGAAAAGTTATAATTGTGGGAGTTAACCACCACATTTAGAAGTGGAATGTTGTGTCAATGGAAGGATCATAAGTACGATTTACGATTTGATCGCGAGTTCCTTCATTAGATATTCAGGTTAACTTGTGAATGTTGTTCTGAACTCATCACAGGAGGACCGGGTGTGAAAATAAATTTAATTATTTAGAAAATCTTGTGCCTGATGAAGTAGATACAAATGGAGAAGAGGATTTAAAGTGGGAAATCGACTCGTAAGAAAAGTTGACGACACTTAAAGGGAATTTTGTTGGACAGTCGATCCATATGGTGACAACGTCACGCATTGTCCATAGATATGTTAATGCTTCTTTGTGAAGGGAGCTAAAGGAATCGAAATATTTAGTTGGGGAGTAAAACTGGATGAAAATAAGTTAGTGAAATGCCGCAAGGAGGAGACCCGTCAATGGACTCATTTCAATGATTCGGGTGGCTGAACCCTTACCAAGTGATAGCGAATTCAGTAAGGGTTGTCGAAGCCAGTAAGTATGTTCCTTAGGGCCAACAAAGCTAAGGGAACAACGGGGGTATCCATCAGGATCGAGCCTACCAAAGTCCGAGAGAAGTACAACCCTAATATGGTCAGTATAACCGGTGATAAGTGGATTATGCAAAGAGGTATTTTGTGGAGAGTGAAACCACATGCGGTAATTTTTTTCGAAGCGTGTAAAGGGATAGGAATGTGGTGACTAGTAAGGGGCAATGATTATAGTAGTTTTTATTTTGGTTCGGTCAGGCGTGTTGTGTCCAAAAACCATTTGAGCGTCCAGGGTGATTGGCAAGGTAGAAGTATGAGTTCTACCCTCGGAGGATGACGCGTGTTTTATGTGACACGAATGAGTCACTATATTTTGATTTTTTTTTAGATTCGCACGTGAGATGAGCTTAATGCGTTTATCAATAATGTTATTATTATGTGAATATTTTCCCTCGTATAGCGGGATTATCTTTAGTGTTATCCGCGGAGGATGAACGGGTGTATTGATAGTGGTATATATACCTCATTGAGATTACTCATTTTAGCGATGTCACTACAAGAAAAAAGGCTTTTTATGATGTTTTTAAGTGTCATAAAATGCATTTTATAACGCTTTATTTTTCATTAAAAAGTGTCATAAGCTTGGGTGTCATAATTGATACCCATAAGAAGTGTAATGTTAGGTAAGGATTATATGATTTTTTTTTTAAAATGTCATATCTGGTACAAAAAAATGGTCATAATTTACTCTATAAGATGTCATATTTGATTTAAAAAGCGTCATGATAAACAGTTTTCAAAACTTTAAAAAGATCATAAAAAATTTCATCACGTGAGGGTTTAATATAAATCTCATAAATTAAACATATAAGAAAAAAAATTAATAACTAATATCATTGTCATAGTTGACAAATAAATCTAAACACAAATCAATATTTATAACAACATAAAAATAGTCTTGAATTTTTTTTGTATTTGAAGTCACATACACCTAAAATGCACCAAACCAATACATTTATCCATATAAAAAAAATTGTAGGACTCAAATAGATATACCCACAATCTACATTAATTACCCACAAAAAAATAATGACCTACTACATGTATCATAGCTAGATATACCCACTATGTACATCATTCAAAAAATGTCTTCAAAAAATATACATCGAAAAATCACGCATAAATGTGTCAGCCCTCCTTTGGCTTTCGCGAAATTGTGTCGACACCTCAAAAGTTCCAACCACCGACCTAGTACACCTACCACATCTCCGTTTTTATAGACGGCGATTGGGAATTGGGTTGGTATAGTCCTCTATCGCTCTGCACCACTACTCAATCAACGAGCTCTTTCTCATCGACAGCGATCACCAACCCCAATGACAACGAAACAGCGCTGATGAGTGTTCCAGTAATCACCAACCCTAGTGACAACGAAACAACGTGGTGAGTAACATCATCAGTAATGTTCTTGACATATATGTTTGAGGCCTACACTCAAAGTTAAATAATGAATCATCATTTACTAAAATAACGAAAATGAAATATAAGTAGAATTTAAAAAGCTATGAGGTGGGTAATTAAAGTACCTGGTATTTAAATATTTGCTCCTTTCTTCGGTCCTCAAACTAAGAATGAAAAATTTGTTCACACTCGATTTTCTTTTGTGCCTTAGCTATATACAGTACCTTCGAGCCTATTCAATATCAAAGTCTTCATGTAAAAACAATAAAAAAGCATAAGAACTAACTTCAATTATTAAACTCGTAGAATCACTTGATTATCGGTCTCAAAATTTTAACTAGCATGTTCTATAGCATAAGGAGGAAGGATCGGTTGTATTCAATTATACTAGCAGTGGGGCACACGCGATGCGTGTATCATACGGGTAAATATTATAAGTGTATCAACTATCAAGAGCGTGTGTATTGGGTATGAATCAGTGCCTTGTATCATGAACGTCAAAAATTACTTTAGATAGATTCGTTTACATTTACCATCTTTCATGCATGGGCATATTTCAGGCTTACCAAATTTCTGTACCAATGTCATCAGGCTTACAAATTTTGATTACATGTCATGGTGAAATTTGTATTTTAGCATTATTAAAAATAAAATGTATGCATATGATCACCTGCAACATATATGCATAATAGTCGCGACATGTAACACATCTTCCACATTCGGTGCATCTATCTTTGTCCAAACTTTAAGTCCCATAAGGTAGCAAAAGTGGATATTGTAAAGGATCACCTCCTTCAGATGATTCTTGTATGGTTGATGTTGTGTCATTCGCACGTTGTAAAACTGTAAATCAGGTTTATAAACAAAATGAAGTTAGAGATACCATATCTGACATAATGTTTTCTGAATTTTTACAATTTCAATTAACAAATAATTATTACCTAAATCAGTATGTAGTACTCTTTCATACTGGTTTATCGATCTTTGGATTACATGTGCAGGAATTGATCAAGCTAGTCGTCGTACATCAGTTAAACGCAGTGTTCCTCGACTTGTGTTTGGGACAATTAAAGAAGTTTCTAGTGCTATACATATAACATAAAGCAAGCCGTAAGAAGAGATATCCGATATTCTATCCAAAGTAAAATAATGTTGTGAATTATGGTCGGACTCACAATTAGTGTTTGGGTCTGAATTGTCATGTGACCTCACTTGTGTAGTACCTCCCACATAAAAATTAACTGGTATTTTGAGCGAAACTAAGTTTTCATTTGCGAAAGGAGTCATCATAGTAGTTGGAGGTTCTAGTTCAAACCCTGTGTTGATGTTTAATTATCTAGATCGACATAATCGGTAGTTATGAGGCCTTCGAGCATTATATACTACTCATTCTGCTGTAGTCATAGCATGTCTCATATGTCATTACAAACTAACCTCAAAGAAGTATTTAAATTACGAACACTAAAAAATAACTCAATGCTAATAGTAAACAAGTTGAAGATCTGTGTGAACAAACTAACCATTATTTTATGCCAATGTTGAGAACAAGTTCAAGATATGTGTGAACAAGTTGAAGGATTACAAAAGAGGCAGTGAATGAGTTTCAGGAGCTTATCTACCTCAGGTGAGTCAACTCGCGTCTGCGAATTGAGTTGCATAACTTCTCATCCACGAGTTATGATCTAACATCAAGCCCCAGTTCAATTGATTAGTGAATCTGTCGTCTTAACGTCCTGCATAAATGATGAATTTGTCATCTTTTCATCCTGCCTAAATGATAATTTCTTAATTCAAGCGAAATGATTTCATGACATGTGATAGACATTTTATGCAGAGTTAGTTCTCGGTTGAAGAGAATAAACTCTCTGCCACTTAAATGCCGCTCCACTTGCATAAAAATGAAATATATTCAATGTGAACACAAAATAAACCAAACCAATTATAGATAAATAATTAACTCAATTGTCTTCTCACCAGCAGTTGAGAGTTGATTCCATTCCTTAAAATATATCTCATTTTTATTCTACTTTTCTCCCCATTATTTCCCCAGACATGGATTCATCTACATTTTTAGTTTCATAAATAGAAGCTACTTCTTCTTCTTTGGCAAAATTTTCACCAGCCACTTGTGCAGCCAACTGAAGATTGATTGAAAGTATTAGTCCCTATCATTTGATCCCTCGTCAGCACAATCTACATCAATAGTGGACAACATATTTTTAAGTATGAAATGAAGTTTCATGTGTACTCATCTTCACCACCTCCATTTCTTCATGATCATTGGGATGTACACTTTCATCCACAACCCTCTGATGATCCTTATCTATGGACATAGCTATATCTAGAAGTTCCCCTTATTTCGGTAGATTTCATGCCATTAAAGGGTGATTCAAATATAGTTTTCAGCAAGTAAGAATTGGGGAAACTTTCCATCACAAGCAATCTCATAATTTATAAGCAAGATAAGAATGTAATGATAGAAATATTCAAAAATTAAAGTTATGAAAAGGACTCATAAACAAGTAAGAATTGTAATGATGAAAATAAATTATTCGGTGTTTTAAATCATATGAATTTCCATATAACAAGGTAACTTGTATAAGAAACTGTTGTCCAATAATCCTTATTTCCATACTCATTAAGGCATCATTAGTTTTTTTCTCTCCCACACTTCTATTAGCATGAAAATCTAAGAACATCACAGGAAATAATCAAGAATTTGTCAACAAATCATATAATTTTCAATTTATATACATATAAAACAAGTAACTCTTACCTTTTGCCTTAATGACATCATTACAATCATATAAATATTCCATTTCCATCTTCTAATTATCAAAAGATATGGATTCCCTTTCCAATAACAAATTCCATGCCACCACCATTAGCATAATACATCGCCACAAGCATGGTTTCTTTCCAACGATGTCCATCTTATCCAATGAATACTTGGAATAACACCCCACATCCCCAATTTGCAATAAATAAATAAAAACAAAATACCTAGCAATACTGACTCCTCCCCTGCTTAATGATTGGTTAAGTAGACAAGAGAAAGGCTGTTTGTTTCATCAGAACACATAAATTCGTTTCATAGATATAACAGTTATGAAGGAACCACTAGAAGAATACCTCTTCCACCTAGAAACTATTCACCATGTGTCAACGATTCCACTTTATTAAGCATAAGTGTCATCTTTTGAATTACATTCCATATGAGAGGATTATTGGGTGACCAGTACTCATCCAGATCATATAACTTTTGATCAAATAGGTTTTATTGGATGACATAATAAAGACACGTTTAATTAATGGCTAAGTTTAGCTCCGTTAATTAATGATAGCTCAGGTAGGTTCAATTGTAAAATGTGGGTTATTTATATTCTCAGATATGCCATTAATTATGATTTCTCGCATAGAAATATAAAGATAATCACTTAAGCATGCAAGCACTTATGAAAAGGAGAAGGAAGGAAGGAAGAAGTGGTGGTTTACCTCTTTAAGTATATATATGCAACACTCACAATTTAATCTAACATTTGACACCACTGTCTATCTCCATGCATTCCATGTCTGCCAGTAATCGCTCAGCATCTTTATCATACTCAATTTCAAACTCTTTCCTCTTTTAATTATAGCCGCTCAACTTTGTCATTTAAGGCCCTTCATCCCCTGAAGTCCAAGTTTTTTTTCTCTCCAACACTTCTGTCTACATGAGAGTCTAAGAATATCACACATAAAATAATCAAGCGTTTGTCTTTAAATCATATAACTTGCAATTTATATACAGATAAAACAAATAACTCCTACTTCTATGGCTACATTACCATTGCTAGAATTCGCGCCAAACCCTACATCTGGTGTAGAAGAGTGATATGTCAATGCATGAACTATAATCTGTCTTACTCACACACACACACAAACACATTAATGAATCGGACACCACTGTTGAAAACCAAAAATAACATTTTTGTTATCTCTTATATTATGAAATACTAAAAGAGATGAAGACCAACTTGACAACCCATCAAGCCAATTTTATAAACATGAAGCATCTTTTGCCTTACCATACGTCTCATCAATTTGATGGAGATTTGACGATACGAGTGCACATTCTTAGATAAGCATTTGATCCCTTTTTCTATCTTAGGAGAGAAACTATTTTTTACTACACGGTGGAAGGGGGATACTATCAGTATTTTGCTGAATTTAAGACAAACCGGGAAAGAAAATATTGTGTTGATCAATCATTAAAGGCCTATGAGACTGCTTCTGCAACTATAAAACTTTCTCCAACCCACTCAATTCTTCTTGCACTTTCTCTTAACCTCTTTGCCTTCAATTTGACTAAGCAAGGTTTTCATGAGGCAATTGCATAATTGGACACAAAGACTGAGCAAGTCAAATGGCCTACCATTTGGCTAAGCAAAGCAACTGGAGCACAATTGCAGAATTGGAAACACATCTTTTTAAAGTGCCTGCCATTTAGCTAAGCATACCAAAACACCAGCTATAAATTTCAATCATATGATTCATCATATTTACAGCAATCTAAGACCAAAATTACTCATGGTTTCAAAGAATGAAATTCGTTGTCACGATCTCATTTATATTAACATGACTACTATGCAGTTGGTTTTCCAATCCAATGAGGCTTGAACTCTAATTTATATGAACACGAGCTAGTCATTTTAGGCACCTCACATAGTAGGTGTCGTCAGACGTTACAACATCTTGACTTTCAACGAACCTAATCCATGAGAACTAAATACACTACACTAGCCAATGGAAGGAGGCGCAACTCTCCCGAATTCTAGGGATTGCTCATGAACTCATGGTATAATATGGTTTATGTCAATGCGTACAATCCTCACATCTACAATTACATTACACATGGTATGAAATAAAACTAAATCTAGATATGAATGATAAACATAATAAAGACTATTATTACAATGCATTATGTATTATTATCACAACCAAATGGAAATATCCGTCTAATTTAATGTAACTAAAAGATAATTTTAACAGTTACCTCAGTCATTGAATGTTTAGTGTGTTGCTCATCAAAAGTGGGTCCTAAAGACACATCAGACTCAATTTTTTGGTATAGAGTAATTGGCACATCGCCACCTCTTTTCTTACCATCTACTTCAACAAGATTCATAATAGATGATGCCTTTTTTTGATGGACCTCTTCAAGTTTCTCTGAGATCTCAGCATCTTTTCTATAATCATATATGATCTCATGTGCAGCTACATATTCCTTTGAAGCCATTAGAACATTCAATTCTTACTTATCACTTTCCTGGAGCTATTCATCTATGGGAAATATGCAAGAGTAGAAACAAATGCCTCTATGAAGACTCAAAAATGGACACCAAGTAGATTATCAATCAAATGATTACTCTAATATAAGCTCTCAACTTCAGATATATACAATGATCAAGCAAGCAATATTATCAACTTTTCAGTCCAAACAGTTCAGTAGATAAACAAATTCACCATCAATATGGCCAACACGAATTTCTCCATGTTTAAATTATAAGGATGCAGTGCCTTAATCCTTGTTACTAGAGTGGTTGAGATCACATTTGAAAAGATTTTTGCTCAAATTAATTCATAATATCAGCTTTAGAGGTCCAAGTACCCCCTTTCATAGCATATTTGAAGGACCAAAATCACTAATTACAGATGTAACTCAACATAACTACAAGTGTTTGGGTTGGGGTCGATTCCCGAAAATTCAATAGAAAAATACAAAAGATCATATACTATATATAATATTAGCATTATGGAACTATAACATAAGTCATTGTGCTCTACCTGATGCTAAGAAAGTGGAATTACAAGAAATGTGAAATCAATCATGCTTATCAATTACAACAAGTGTTTTTGTAATCAAGTGCACCAAGAAGAAAAATAATTGAATTCACCAATACAAAACACTAAACAAAACTTTAAATTCGGGTGGGCTACGGTAACATAGAATCCTTTTGTTTCAGAAAATGAAAATAGAGAATTATTTTGTTCTTTTTGGTTAAACAGATGCAGAACACACTTTTAAAGTACATCACCAATGTCATCAAGGACCCTCACTTTTATGCACTGATGTGTGTGTGATATATTGTATGAAATATACCATAGAGATAAGGTCAAAAGTCAATCATAATCAATGTTCTTTGAGCAAAATATTGATGCAAGCATTACTCTGTATCCTAGACACAAATTAAATGGAGTAAATTATAAGTAAATTTAAAATATAGGCGACGAGGAACCCTTGTACCTAAGATAGCACGAATGCATACTTACACACATGTGATGGATTTCCACATCCAAATCAATAATGTTACAACATAACCCAAATTCTTCAAATCAAATGAAAACCTGCACCAAACCCCGTGAACCAAAAGGAGCCTTAAAGTAGCGTATGCCTCTGCCTCTACCTCTAATGGAATTCATAGTAAAAAACACGATACATGCTAGGCACCGAAAACTCATGGTAAAAATCTGAATGCCGTTGTCAAGCCAACAAACTATAAACCATATAAATTATATGACTGCCTAGAATTATGCATAAAAGAAAAGACAACATCCTTCTTCAAGTGGCAAATAATCAAAACAATTGGCTTCATTTGTATTCTAAAAAATATGCGAAGAGTATACAATATCATACATGTTACAAGTGACCAAAATTACATACATATTTGCTTCTGTGCGAGGAGTGTAAATCTCTTTTCTGTCAAATGGTTTACCTCTCCTAGGAACATCAACCAAATTATAGAACTCAAAAAAATTATTCCTAATCAACATTGTTTTCTTCTTCTCTGGTGGCCGAGGCCCAAGGGAGTAATGCGCCAACAGTAGCACCATAAACCGCTGAAGACTGTATGATAGCATCATAAGCTTTTGCAGAGAGATTAAAACATCAATGTTGGCCCTTAAATACAAAACAAATAGGTAACTTCAAAAAAAATATAGAGCTTATATCATAAGTCCTAATCTAAAAATAGGATAGGACGTATTCACTTGGCACATGTTATTTTTACTCCCTATGGGGTGTCTGTGACACTCCCTGGGACAATTCGTCATTCTTTTGAATATCGTAAGTCCTAATCTAAAAAAATACAGAGCTTATATCATAAGTCCTAATCTAAATATCAAATAGTTAGCACTCACTTCTCACATGTTATTTTTATGCCCTATGGGGTGTCTGTGCCACTCCCTGGGTCACATGGTCATTCTTTTGAATTCCTCCACCCCTTAACGCTCACTTTGAACCCCAAAATGAGCCTATATTAGTTAATTTCTACAGCCGGGAGCCTCGTAAGAATGCGGCCACCTCCTGTTGGTTACTTTTGTGCCCCATCGGGTGTTCGTGCCTCTCTCTGTGACACTTAGTCGCTGAAGTTAAGATTTAGAGTGTATTCCTAAAGTTAATAAATTTTTTAGTTACTTTAAAATGAAAAAAGAAGACTAAAAAATAAAATTAGTACTTCCAAGTACTATCAACAGTACATAAATCTTCTAAGGAATTACTTTAAAAATTAGTTACAACAATATATGATTAAGGGGAAGAGAGGATGAGTTAATGACAAAAAAAAGTGAGAGAGTGAGTTAGCTCATCTAATAAATTACTTACAAGCAGACCAAATGACAACTCTCATACTTAAACATAAAAAAAATAGTGGGGCATAAATAGATATACCCACCGTCTACATTAATTATCCACAAAAAAATGATGACGTCCTACATGTACCATAGCTAGATATACTCATTATGTACATCATTCAAAAAAATGTACATCGAAAAATCACGAATAAATGCATCGGTCCTCCTTTGGCTTTCTCGAAATTGTGTCGACAAAGTGTTCCAAATCATATCATATAAGGCTGAATAAATTCAGTGAACTCATATTGAAGTTCATTGATCTCATGAGTTTGATATGATGACTTTCCAGGAAACTCCTTCATCTAAACAAGACAAATAAAATTACATTTAACTTTTATCGCATATAAATAAAAAAGAATGTAAAAACATATTAAAAAAACATGTGACCTTCATTTTTATAGATTTCGATGAATTTCCAAGACCTCTCGCATGAACTTCAACACAAAAGAACACAGACAATTTCTCCTCATTGTTTAAGGCCCTGAAAATAAAGGAGTTAGTATATTACTCATGTCAAATGTGAATAGCAAAATATTAAATTTAATTTATCGAACAAATACCTTAACTTTCTCCCAGTTTAGTAATGATCGTTTTCCTTTGTTTGCCAAAAACGATCTAATTCGACGTCAATAAAAAAACATAATTATATTACAATTATGTAAAACGAAATCAATAATTTTATTATAATCATTTATTTAGGACACTAGCTACTTACCTGTTTATATAGAGCTTAAGGTCCAAGCTCGGTTCCCCCTGTAAAGAATCAACCCAAAACACATTGTTCAAAATAAAGTCGATCACAAGCAAAACCCAATGATGCCTATATTATGAAGAATAATTAGAGATTAGGAATATTATACATACACACATTTATTATGCTAAAAACTTATACATATCTACAAAACTTACCCGATAATGAATGGAATAACAAATATTTGTTTGTCTGATGCCTTCTGTAAAGTTTCTGTTATAAATTGAGGCCCAATGTTTTTAGAAAATGCGTCCCGAATGGAGAGGGTATTTACTAATCTAATAACTTCAAAAATCCTTCCAAATTTGTCATATAGGCATCTATACATAAACTAAACGCACGTTAGTTAGAAGGGCATCCATGTATGCAAAAATGGAAACTCCATCTAACCTCATGTATGCATTCACAAATTAAATAAAACATGGTAAAACTTAAATCTAACCTTATGTATGCGAAAATGCAAACTCCATCTAATTCTTGCATCTTACAAAACCATATTAATTCATTTTTTGGAATATAGGTGAACTCAAGATCATCATTAAAAATAGCCACTGGAATCTGCACCGTATCCATCGTCATGATATTATCAAGCATCTTAGCAAATGCAATAATTGTGCCATCTTTGCCACCGAAATCTTTCTTTTTTTCCTTACTTTTTACCTGATCAACAATGTCAAAATACAAAAGTTCAAATTACATTTATGCTCACATTAATTAGTCCAAGTTGAGTACAAACTAATGAATAAGTTTTTTAAGCATTCCAAATCTTAATACAAATAGTGAAGAAACCGAATTCAAAGGTAACAACGGTGCATTTCATTAAACATAACTTCACCTAGATTTTTCTAAAAGAAAGAGTTTCTAGTGAGATGATAAAATATACAATTAAAATATTTGTCTCCAATTACATGCACTAACTCCCAATTCACATATACATCGAAGCACCTAAGAATTTTTTACGAAGTGCGCCAAAATGACTGATAAATCATTAAGGCACTTTCACACTCATGTAAAGATGTATTGCAGTCTGGTTTGCACAGCAGTTGGAGCACAAGCTTGAGGAGGACCAAAGGCACTAGCTATAATTTTAAAGTAATTATGAGCAAATTTACACACAGCCGAACAAACAAAACGAGTGAAAGAATATGAACTATATCATTTAAGATTGGAGGCAAGATAGACTTTTGTCGCTTGAAAGCTTGTTTAAAAGTTTCAATCTTTCTTAAGTTAAGAAGCCAGAGCAAGTGCATGTGAAAGTTCACCTAATACTCGAATTCATTTCTCCTTCCACTTTGAGCTCGACTATTGCGATTTCCTCGACCCGACCCCGGGATTTCGAATTCTTAATAGACAGAGACTACCTCCACTTCCCTTAACTAGCTTGTTGAGGAACGAGCTTGACTATATAATAAAGGGATTGACTATATAGACCTGTAGGCCTATTATCTATGCAATTTATCTAATATAATAATTTTAAAAAGTTTATGCGAGAGGTTGTTTGTGATTCTCCCAGCCATCATATCCCCCAACCACAGTGGTTTTATTGAAGGAAGAAGTATGTAAGGTAACATTTTTCTTGCTTGGGGGATATTCACTCAATGGTAAAAAAGATCATGGTGCTAATGTGATAATCAAACAAGATATCATTCTTTCTCATCTCACCACCACCACCACCATCATCATCATCATCATCATCATGCTTAAATTACACAAATTTTGTTGCAAATGCACCTTCCTAATTTTTTTACATTTAATTAATTACACCAATGCATCACTATTTTCTTTCATTTTTGGGTCAGAACAAGAATTTCTATTCTCAAATTATGTCTCCTACCCTCATTTTATTTCCTCTGCGGTTAATGTCATAGATTTTCACATTTCTAAGAAATTTTTTGTGTTGTTGCTTCCTAATGTACGCCACTTTTCTAATTTCTTAGTTTTCGTGCTAAGCTTGCTCTTTGTTTTTTGTAAACATTGTATAAAAGAGGGAATATATGATATCAACATTGTATTTTTCAAGAAGAGAATATGTAGTAGCTTATTTCTACTCATTTAAACACTCCTTTCTCCCCTCTGTCTCTGTACATATATATTATATATAAAGAATAATTCTCCGGAGTTGGCTTCTCGTTCAGTAGGTATACAGTTGTTCTTTCACTTTTTTGGGTATAACAACCTTTTTTTTCCGTGTGTTGCTAGCGATTTTTCATAAAAATAAGGGGTGAGTGGTTTATTTTGATTGAATCCCTACATATGAGAAGAGAGATGAAAGAGTGGTAAGGGAATTTATTATGATAGAAAGTTGAATACCTCCACCAGATTTAAACAATTAAATATTGAACTTCATTATGTAACATATCGTCAAACAGTCTCTAAAGCATATTTTTTCGCTGTCGGATGCAAGTCAGTCGGTATCTGCAATGCACAATGAAACACGAGCAGATGAAAGTAGTTGAGATAACACAATGAAAGCTAACATACGAGACTTTTAAGCAAATTCTTTCAACATAAAATTTTGTCAAAGTAATATAAAATAACAGTCAGTTATTCAAGGTCCTCTGTTTCATAACAGGGGAACTCTATTTCTTTATTTTTTTTATGAAAAGGATAATATATTAGAAATAGGGCCAAAGCCCAAAATAGAAACCAAACTCACCATCCGGGACAAACCGTATATGGCTTAAGAAAAAGATACAGGTCCCTTAACTAAAACACAAAACAAAGCCTACCAAACACTATCCCAGGACTGCCAAGCTCAAACTCAGAAAGCTAAAGAAACAAACATCTAAAAACTACACGAAGCAACCACGTGTCTCTAAGAACCATCCACGTGTCAAGGCAAAACCTGAAACGATCACACGTGTCTGATGAAACCACTAAACCACGAACACAAAACCAATACCTCACAAAACAAGTCTTGGGACAACCAAATGCAATTACATAGACAAAAACCTTTATTTCAGCTAATTTACATTCAAGATTTGATGACTTTAGTCTAAATAAGGCTAATTGGGCTATGTTGAATGGTTATTTGGCTAAAACCCATTTACCCAATGGGTTTTGGCCTTCTATATTCGGGTCAGATCCGTGTTCAGGCATAATTCAAGTATGTTGAGCTTGAACTTCTACATTCAACAAATGTAGAAATTGTTGTAATCAACATTCTAAAAAGAGCCTTGGGAAGTTGAACGACGAGAGACTACCTAGTGCATAGGGTGACTTTTATTATTGGATACAATATTATAAAAATATCAACTATTATCATGTAATAATTCAACAAAACGTCTAAATCAATTTAATAATAATCAATGTTTAAAAAAAGCTAAAAATATTCTTTATATGGACAATCAAAATGATTTCGTTGGATCTTTTAGGTGCTTCACTTGATCATTGACAATGAACTCAAGTTATTGAATGTGGCATGGATAATGAATTCAAAATGCGGTATGGAATGTAGAAAAAAAAAAGAAGTTACCTCAACACACAACAACACAAACTCTTTAGGCCAAGCAACATGTGAATTGTGTGCGTCTTTAACAACATACATCTACGCGTTAGGTACCGGCACAGGAAGATATGCTTCAGGAGAGTGAACGTTAGTTATTGATACACGTATATAATTATCCCCCAAGTAAACATTGTGGATGGTATCATTAGGTGAAATATGATAAAAAAAACACCCTAGACGCAAGAACATTCGCACGTGAATTCAATGCCAATCTACATTGTTTTCCCTATATAAAAAAACAAAATGAATAATGAATGACATATATATACTAATAAAAAATAAATATCACTAATATAATTAAAATTGTTACAAACCTTCCCAATATTAGATTTAGGATCTGGCGGTGAAATTATACGTTGTCTATTCACATTTCTTTGGGCCTATATACACATTAAATATTCCAAAATAAATATAGTAAAGTATAAGACATAAATGTAATAAAGTTTTACCAATTACGTGATTTCATTTGATCTTTTAGGTGCTTCGTTTGATCATTGACAATGAACTCAAGTTATTGAATGTGGCATGGATAATGAATTCAAAATGTGGCATGGAATGTAAAAACAAAAGGAAGTTACCTCAACACACGACAACACAAACTCTTTAGGCCAAGCAACATGTGAATTGTGTGCATCTTTAACAACATACATGTCCGTGTTAGGTACCGGTACATGAAGATATGATTTAGGAGAGTGAACGTCAGTTATTGATACATGTATATAATTATCCCCCAAGCGAACGTTGTGGATGGTATCATTAGGTGAAATATGATAAAAAAAACACCTTAGATGCAACAACATTCACACTTGAATTCAATGACAATTTACATTGTTTTCCCTGTATAAAAAAACAAAATGAATAATGAATGACATATATATACTACTGAAAGAATAAAAATCACTAATATAATTAAAGTTGTTACAAACCTTCCCATTTCTCAAATTGTACATATATTAAGATTATAAATATTAGTTGTACAAATGTGATTTTCATATAAAATAACACAATACCCAAATCATATTAATTTTTCATTTTCTAATTTGTAAAGTATGCATGTGTTTTATACGATTCATCTTAGTTTAAGCCACAAATAATAATATTAATGATGTAATACTAACACCGCCAACACACATTAACTTTATTACCAACGATAATTGATAGAACAGATGCATTTTAACTCAAGCTCCGGATAAAGTATTTGTGTGTATAATATGTATTTGGTAATTTCTTTTGTGTATATAATATGTATTTTTTAATCTGTTAAAAAACAAAACAAAATCAATCTACCAGGGTCACATTTACCATTCACACACATGTTATCATTAATTAATGATAAATACTCGAAGTGTATAAGTACACTAATCTTGCTTGTTGAGAATAAAATTCACTTCTTTGATTCCTTTGGTTCTGTAGTCTTATTACTTTCACCTTCCAATACAATTCACAACAGTACTCTTCCAATTAATATTAAAAACATGCAATTATGCTCAACATGACATCATCAATGCTCTTCCCCAAATTCAATACTAATTTTATCATTGAATTTTTATTATACGAACAATGGGCCTATTTACGAGCATTAAAATGATCCCATCACATTAAATCCAAACTCATATAACCTTAATTGGATTTCATTAAAATGGCATTTTGTAAATCTTATGTATTTCTAGATCCATACAATGTTTTGGGGAAAAGCGAAAAGAAAGAAAAAAATTGAAAATTAAGCTTTCTTGGCTACTGCCCTAGGGCCTGCGGTTGCCACCATTGGGATCCGACTCTACGAGCTGAGGAAGTTTCTCCCAAGAACGGCATAATTCAACAAAAATTCTTCGTTTTCTCATTTTTCCCCTCTTCAACCAACACCCAACCATTTCACCAATACATACATATAAATTTCAGCATATATAAGTCCATATGCAATCTCAAGATTACTTTGGAAATCAAAATTTGTATAAAACTCATTAATACCAAATATTTTTTAATGATAATAAGTTTTAATATATATTACCGGGTTGGTTGTGAAGTATAGATCATATTCGATTTTAAAGGAACAAGATATACCAGACTTCTTGATTATGTTACATACATATACATATACATATACATATACATATACATATACATATACATATACATATACATATACATATACATATACATATACATATACATATACAGGTGGCGACTGAAAGTAACTTACCAGATAATGGTAATCGTCCAACTTTGAGAGAAAGCGGAGAGGAGCCGTGATGAGGAAAGGAGATGAGAGGATCCGTGAGGAGAGGAATCGTAAGGATAGGAACCATGAGAAATGAACGTGCTGGTATCAAAATTTCGAGCCATGAGAAATGAATTCAGCGCGCGGGTAAAACATTTCCGAAAAAAAAATTAAAAGGGCCATGTTATGTATTTAGGTCAAAAACTTTTCAAAAAAATGTCATATGTAAAATTAAATATGAATTTTATAGAGTGTAATAATAATATGTATAAAATGACATTTAAATGATATTTTTGTAATAAATGTCATTAAACTATTTTTTCAAGCCTCATAAAAAGGTGTTTTTCTTATAGTGTGTGTTATATGAGTATGCTATTATCCTGATTATGGTTTTATAGTAATGATTAGACCAATAGTGGGCGGATATCGCCATTCTATAGGGGTTACTTCTCTAGTGAAGGATGTTTTGCTCTGGAGAACCCTCACCTGTCCTCACCTGTGAGAGGGTCAGGCTCGCATTTATATCATATATTATAAAGACTTCGAAGGGTATAGTGGTATCAAAAATTTTAAGCACGTGTGTAGGTACTTTGTTGTTATGATTCGGTGTGTATTAGGTTTACTATTGAGTTGAAAGATTTAACTCATTATCGTATTTAACGCTCAGGACTTGGTGATAGGAAGAGCGCATAATATGTGTACGAGGTTTATGGAATGTGATTACCACCAATGCTAAGTGATAGTGCAATTGGCTAAAAGTTTCTTATTTAAATGTAATTGCAGGAGGAGATGTAGCTTTTTTGTCAAGAGACGGGAATATAGGGGTATGTGTTATGGACGGAGGGCTAACAGATTTTGATAACCAACAATGCTAGGTAGTAGTATATCGGGGGGTTCCTTGTTTGGATTTTGCATTGCGAGACATTCCACACATGAAACTTGGCATAAGTTTGGAAGTAGGGAGATGTTTAGTGATACATCACAAATATTGCATATTTGCCTCTTTATCTTTATGCATTCTATCACTTTTACGTTCTTAATGTCTATATTTATGCTCGTTAACTAGACAACCTTGGATTTGGACATATATATGTTTTACAGGGGTTAATTGTGATTTTGTAGGTATTGGAACGCTAAAAGTGAGGTTCGGTTGCATTTCGAAAAGTTCATGTCATCGAATGCTACTTCAAGGGTTACTTGGTCTTTTAAAACTCACTATTTTTTTATATAATGAAGTTACCAACATGTATATCATGAAATTATCTTTCCGTAGCCACTGACCGTGCGTCATTCTAACTCCGTATGAGGAAGTTATGGCCATTTCTGAAAGGTTTTGGTATTTTATTCTACTTCAAGGGAATTTTGTTAATTTCATACTACATAATTTGGAGGGATTCAAAACATAATCGTGTATAGAATTTAATTAGCTTCGCGTCGGTTCCGACCACGCCTCATTTCGATTCCGTATGAGGGAGTTATGCCCATTTCCGTGCAATGCGTTAAAATTGGTTTGGAGAGGAAAAGGGGGCTGTCAACAGCCCAAGACAAATATCAAAACCGCGGTCGACCGGTCCCAAACATGAGGTCAATCGGGCCCATCAGATATGGAAAAAAAATGACTTATTTTGGGTTCTTTGACTTGGTTTTGTTAGGGGTTTATTTTTAAGTATTAAAAAAATTTTGTAGGCTTTTATTTGGGGAAGATATTTCATTTTAGGTTAGAGAGGAGGGGATTTATGGGTTTGGCTTATCTCTCCTAGGGTTGACACCATTTGGGTTGTGTAAGTTACTGTGCATCTTCCCCTCCATTTATATTAGTTGCTATTATTTGTTTAAGCTTTGTGTTGTTCATTTATTGCTTTCTAATTTAGGTTTACTTGCTTTATTTACATGCTTTGATAATTAGGTTTACTTTCTTGCATTTATTACATGACATTTATGATGTTTTCTAGCTAATTTAAATTAGGTTGTGTCAGATTAAACTCACCTAGGGTTGACATGTTGCTTTGCTTTGGTGATGGTGTTTACGAGTCTATTTCGGGTGCGTGTCCTAGTTATTATGGCTAGGGGGTTTGAAGGGGCATATCATGTATGTTCCATGCTTATAACCTTGCCTGCGTAATTTTTGGGGTATTTGTTGACACCAAAATCGTATTTAGGCTTTTATGCAAATTTAGGGGCGTGATGACCCTTGATTTAATTAACTGTCGAAACGAGACACATTTGTAATAACTCGTCGACCCATGTAACCATTTTATACTAATTAACCCGGGTGAGGGATATTCGACGCAACCTATAGTTTTTACTCGCTTTCTTAATCTAGCTTTATTTTCCCTCGCCTAGATTACTATTTCAATTTTATGCAACTTTTCCCTTTTTGTGTATAATCATCTTCTACACTTTTATTTAGGAATATTAAACCTTATAAATTCTAGCAACTCGTCTCTGTGGATTTTCGATACCCGACTTACCGCTATACTCACCCGTTGAGTGTAGTCGTAGTTTAGGTTTTTGTATAGTTTAGGTGAGCCGTATATAAAATGATCGGCGTGTAGATGACTTTTGCGTTGCGGAAAAATCCAATCTATCATTTAGTCATTAGTCCATGAGTCTGGTACCTCAGCCATCATAGGAGAGGGCAGTTATAACAGTAAGTAGGAAGTTAAATTATGATTTAAGTCCAGTGGAGCCAGTTGTGTGGTAAGGAAGCATTGAAAATTTTATTTTGTCACCACGAGTTGAAGGGTGGAACGATGTTAAGGAGGACTCAAAATTTTGATTTCTGGGGTGATTGAGAATAACCAAGTGTTATAACCACGTTGTGAAAACAGGGGCAATAAATAATTGAGCGTTATGTGTGAAGCATATGTGATGTTTATGCCAGTGTGCACGGTTTATAGAGTATGTGGGCATCCTGATTAGCCGATGTTAGAATCGTCCAAGTTAAAGGGACGTAGGAATAGATGTGTGAAATATATGTCAAAAGAACTTATATAATGAATTAGAAATGGTTAAGTGAATTAAGCATCGTGTGAGAAGGACGATAATCCATATATATGTGTGCAATCAGAATAGCACACCCGAATTTGGTTAAAAGGCTGTGGAAAGTCATTTAAAAAGGGGTATTCACTGAGAAGAGTAAAACTTAACTATTATGGGAAAACACTTGGAGCAGAGTTTTACCAAGTAAAATGTTGAGAATGACTTGTGCGTAGAAAGAATGATAATGTTAGTAAGGTATAAAAGGTCCAGAAGTGCACATCGTGGAGAAAAGTGCACGGGTCGAAACTTTCGGTATACGTCGAGGAAAGAAGAGGAGTATTAAGTGTCACTTAATGGGAGACATTATAAGTAGAAGTCGATGTTGAGCGGGACATTGTGAGTAGTCATCGCGTGCACCACTCATAGACAGAAATCGGTTGGAGCAAGAGGATCAACCAGAGAATTTTATAGCAAGCCGACGATTCATGTAATTGAAAAGGGCAGTCAATTTGGTAAATTTCTTTGATGGGTTGCCAACCTCAAGTTAAGATCATGAGTTCCTTCGAATGTAGGGAACAAGTTTACCTAAAAGAAATTAATTGTTATTATTTTGGATGATTTACACTATTAGATAGTTTGCCGCAATCTTTCTTTCAAAAGAAGGATCGCGATGGTAAGTAGTCATGACCAGTATTATTCTAAACTAGGATGAGATCTTTGAGCCCCAATTCCAATAAAGGATTTCAAGAAGCAGTGGGGATGACGTTTCATTTTGAGCAGGCTGTATCACCTATATCCCGGGGAGTAGGCGAAAGGTGATAAACGACTAGTGGAGCTGTATGAATGTAATTTTGGACTCATTGTGGTCATTTCAATTTCGCAACAATTATAGCTAGTAAGTGAAGTATAGTATGGTGCTTGGGAGAAGACATTACCAAATGGTAGATTTGTGTGTAAGCACTCATACCTGTTTATTGTGGAAAAAGTGATTATTGAGTTTTTGTGTGAAGAACCTTAACTATTCTCCCCCTGGTCGTTTAGAGGTGAAAGGATAATCATAATTTTTATTGGTCGAGTTAGAGTCTGATGACTATGGTGGAATTACCACAGACTGTTTTAGGTGGATTTTGAGTTACTTTGTCGGAAATCGATATTCGAAGAATTGACAAGAGTGGTCAAATGATCATATGGTTTCTCTCAGGATGGGAGTTCTATGTTTAGATAAATATGGGTAGTTGATACGTAGTGAGGTGTGACCTCCTAATAATATTGAGATAATCGGGGATAATGATGTATAGGCTCGTCTTATTCGAATGTCATCAGGTAGGAGCAAGGTGAAGTGCTGTTATTAAGGTGTGACCCTATAACTGATAAAATGTTGAGAGTGTTAAACTAGCTTGCTGTGAGGCGGGGGCTATAGTGATTGAATGCCTTACTCTGAAGTTGGTTTTGCACACTGGTAAAGTATCCAGAATTGTTTTACCAGGTAGGCCTTACTTTTCAAATTTCGGGATGAAATTCTATTATTAGGGGGAAGTATGTAATACCCCGTATATTTATGGCCTTTAATTATGGGATTAATTAAATTTAATTGAGATAAATTAATTTAATATTAATCCGAATTTTTTTAATTGAATATTTACTAGCGTGATGAGAGTTAGTAATTATTGGTAAGAATTATGTTTAATATAACTATATGAGTAAAGTAATATATGAAATTGAATTTATTAAAATTTTCGCGAGTGAATAATACGACAATCTTAGAAATTTAGTCGGGAGGCGCGTGTGTCATGTCGGAACTAAATTAATGGAATAAAAAGTAATTTAATTATAAGTCGCCCGTATGGTCATTTTGAGTGCTCCGATGTGTCCAAAAGGGTTGAAATAGTCAGAAAAATGTGCTCAGGGGTTTAGTTTGGGTCTCAGGATGTTTTTAGGCCTAACCGGTAACCCGGGAAGTCATTTTGGTAATTTCCAATTTTAGGCCTTAATTATGGACGAAAATTGAAGGGTTATATCTGATGGGAGTAAGATTCCTTGAGCTTTCGAAACATTATAGTTGCAAAGACGCTAAGGAAGAGAGAAGAGAGAAGGCTTCCAAGGAGGAGAACCACTAACCCTACACTACTCTCACCAATTCCACCACCAACGCGTAGATCGGAAGAAGAGGATCATTCCTATACCACTCAAATTCGTCAAATTAGACCTTTGATTTCTAGGAAAGTATTTAACTTGTTGTTCTTTAGTTGATAACACATTCATGCTAGTTTAAGAGATGATAAATTTATGTTTTCATGCAAGATAAATGATAATTGGAAGATTCATATTGAAATTCTGAATAGAAATCATGTTAGGACAACCCTATTGTTATATATAGATGATTAACTACGAAATTGATGTTCAGTAGAGGTTAAGTTTTAGAAGAATTGGGAAAATATTGATCATGGTGATAAAAATAGGGTTCTTGTTGTATTAATTTGAATTAACCCTTTAATTGATGGCCCTTGATGAATTCGTATATGTTTTACGTTAGAAATCATGTATGTAGGGTAATATAACTGTTGGTTTGATTGTTTGGGAGTTTGTGACAAATTAATAGAGGTTTTGAGGATTTATGTTAAGGAAACCCGTAGGTAAAGAATTGCATAAACTGGGCCAAGAACTTCTCGATCGATCGATCGACTCAAGAATGTCAATCGATTGATTGGATCGATCGATCGTCCCCCTTTTATCTATCAATCAACTCCTCCTGGAAATGGAAACTTTTTCTCCTTTTTAATGTTAATACAATCCCAACGTGTAAGGACCATTGGATATAATTTAAATATTATAATGGGACTTGAAGAGGACCAGTCGGGTTCGGGAAAGACAATTTTATATAGGATTCAGCCGTGGGATTTCGGGGGTATAAATTGAATGGAAAATCGTGCGTACATTAAATTAGGTCTTGCGAGAATAAAAAAGGACTTAGACCAGTAGGGTAGTGAGTGTACACCTACTGATTTTATATTTATCAAGAGGATACACTTCGAGATTCGAGAAGTACTTAAGGATTTGCGGTAACTCAGAAAATAAAAAGGAGTAATTTAAGTATATGTAGAACTCGGACGTTATATGCTACGTATAGTTCGAATATATATTATGGGTCGTGGGAATACCTAGGTGAATAATTAGAATATAAATGGGTGCATGTATATATATATATATATATATATAATTTTTTATATTTGTGTGTAATCATACCCACTCTACTTGCTATCACGGAGGTTCTGCGTCGGGGTAGTCTTATCTCGATTGGTACTTATAGGGGATATTGACTTGTACCCTAGAACATAGCATCCTTGGTACATGCTATCCTAGAATAATAGTCAGACGTCCTTAAGAGACGTGAGGGTATGCGCTGACCTCTTAGTGACTTGGAACTCTGTTGCGCCTCTAATATGTGTGTTTTGTGTTAATACAGTTCGAGAGTGATTCCGAACTAGTATTCCCCTCTTGTATGAGTGATAAGGGGACTTGATAACAGAGTATGCCAGCACCATAGATTTATGTGGGGTTCCCTATTAGTGTGTGTGTATATATATATATATATATACACACACACTTATGATTAATCTACCGTGCTTGTAAGTAGATGAAAATTGAATAACTAATATTAAATTAATGAAGTGGTTAAGAACTTCAGTCTGTATTGAGATGAACATCACTGGCTTAATATTCATAAGAAAAGGTTATCATATATAAACTATAGTTATATGATTACTTGAAATAGAATTTGGTGAACGAAAATTGGGTTAGACTAGGGAAGTGGGTTAGACTAGTGAATTGGGTTAACTTTATCTCGATTAGTTCAGTAGTACGTTAGGCATGCACAATAGTTGAGGGATAAGTGATCGAGGTGAAAACAAAGCGTCCATGTAATACGCTAGTCGTTGTTATCGTCTTCTAACCACAATACAAAAACCAAAACTATAACTACACTCTTGCGGAGTATAGTGGCTAGTCTGGGTATCGAATCCTCAGGGAACTAAGACGAGTGAACGTGACGACAAAGGTAAGACTGTTAACCCTAACTTGACTCTAAAAAGAAATAAAAAGATGATTGAGATGGGAAATAACTAATTAACTAAATGCAAACTCTAAATTACGTAAAAGATTGAAAATGATTAAACTAAAACTTGAATTATATGATGAGAAAAACAGGTCGGGAATACAATCCCTCAACCCTAGTGTATTGCGGATATAAAACTAATTGTAAATTTAAGTGATTAATTAGACCCATAATTTAGTACTCCCAAGCATTACGTATATGAGGTTCAATCCCGCACCATACTTAATGAGAGGACGAGTAAATCGGTATTGCGATAGTTACACTCGAATTGCATTCTGAAGCATCCCAGTTACCCTGAAGCAAACGAGATCCAAAGATCTACAATTGTCTTGTTTCTACGTAATAAGGTTGTAATAAACCATTAAATTTAGAGGATTAATTTTGTACACATGCAACTACCACATCATGTTGAGTTCATATATCCCAGCCTTTAAAAAACCTAGCCTAGCATGGTGAAATTAATGAAAACTACATTATCTACGTTGCATGAACTCATAATTTCTTGGAAAGAAGATGAAATATGAGAAATAATAATAAAAGTGCTGGAAATAAAAGTTACCAAGATTGAAGAACAAGAACATGCAAGAAGAAATCAAAGGTTGAAGAAAAACTGGAAAAGCTCTTGAATTAATGGTGCAAAGTGTAGCTGTTCCTACTTGTTATGAAGCTTTTACATCAATGAAATCTTCATAAAAAGAGTCCTAATGACTAAATATATAGGCTAGAGGTCGTTTAGAAGAGTCCACAAAACATAAAACTCTTTTGGCTAAAAGATAAGCACAAAATAAAAATCTCGTATCTGGAAATTTGTCACACTTTGAAAGCATGACTAATTTTGTAACGGATTCTGAGTGTGACTAAATATCCGGATCGGTTCGTTTAATTTTCATCAACTTCGATCCATCTTCGGTCCGGGGTTCTCTAGAATTTTGTATTTCGGATCGGTCCCAATTTGTTACACTTAGAAAGCGTGACTAATTTTTTAACGGATCTGGAGCGTGACAAATGGGCGAACTGGTTCTTTTTCCTCAGCTTCGGTTCGGTTTGGGTTTGACAACTTTTTTTCTTGGATTTCTTCTCAATTTCAAATGGGCATAACTTTTTCACCGTAGGTCGGATTAAGGTGCCCTTTTTTCCAGTGTTCTTGGAATTGAAATATATTTAACTTTCTAGTTGGCCCCACCTCCAGACTAAGGCTGAAAAATTATGGAAATGCCCTTTAACTCCCCGTTTCTTAGTTTTCTTTCAATGTTTTGAGTTCACTTTGGCACTAACTTGCATGAAATATTTGTAAAACACATAAGAGATACATAAAATACGAAATACTTTCCAAAAGGGGTTAGTAGCATAACTATGAGACCAATCCAAGCTATTTACACCGCACGAGATCATAAAAATACCGAAATTAAGGGAATAAATGTGAAGAATTTATGCCTAATCAAACCCTCCTAACTTAGAACTTTGCGCGTCCCGAGCAATGTAAAAGAACAAGAGTATGAGTTAAGGACCCTTGAAAAACTTTATTGGGATAGAATACCTCTTTCGCAGGCAATCGATTGCATTTAGCGTGTGCAACAGGCCTTTAAACCTCTAGGTTACCCTAGTAGGATGAGTTGTGTCTCGTGAGGGTTTGCAGAGAATATACCCACAAAATTCGACTCAAAGAAACTTCAAAATACGGAAAAATTATATAATTTAAACTTTCCCGAAAAATAATCATCATCAAGTCATGCTCAAGGGTCTCAAATCATAGTACGTGTGTACGAATCCAGATATTTAACCGCGGATTTCCACCGATTGACCATTAAGTTACTTATCCAAAAATTCGCTTTGATTTCAAATTCTCACGGGATGCTCTCTCAAACGAATCACTCGGAATGTGGCTATTCTCTCGGTATGCTTGATATAAAGAGTAAATATATTGGACGCAAAGTCACGCACACAAGTAGAAAGATGAAAATTTTATAGTGATAGGATCTCATCAACGGAATACGGTTTTAAAACAAGAATATTGCCTCTTATTTACGCATTTAATCTCTTTTATTATCCTTTGGTGTCTTATCTCTCCACGCGGTAACCATTTTCGCAATTTGGACTCGGTTAGGACTTTTTCGGGTTTTAAGGTATATTGGGTAAAATGAAAATGGTAGGGAATTTTGAAATTGGAAAATTTTTGCTTATGATGTTCGTTAGTGCTTTCTCCGGGCTTTTTGCTCATTTTTTCTTCTTTTTTTTTTTTTTTTTTTTTTTTTTTCTGTTTTTCACTTTTTTTCTTGCTATTTTTGTTGAGCATATCTATTTTTCTTTCCCCTTTTTATGCACTTTCTGGACTTAAATTCTGAATTTTTCCATTTTTCACAATTCTGGGCTAGTTGGGCTTTTCGGGTTACCAAACGAAAAGGATAAATTATTCGGCTCAATTGGGTTACAAAATGGATGATTTTCACAACTTTTTCTGGCCAATATTTTTGGGTAACAACGAGGGCCTACTTCATTGTCCAAAATACTAATTGCATTACCTTATGCATCTCGAGATTAATTTAATTTGGAGATTTGTAGCGCGCTTTATACGACAATATCACACACATTTATCAAAACCGATCAAAATGAAAGGATTGAGACCCTCGACGACTTTTCAAACGCTGAAAAGAACTTTGAGTTAACATTTAACTCGGATTGATTTATAATTTTCACAAAGATGAAAGGCTCGAATCACACCGGGTTTGTTAATCTCCACACTTATTCGTTAAGTCGTCAATTTTCGCACAATTTCCATCTTTGGTCAATTTGGGCTTTGTGTATTTGAATTTTACAACTTGAGACTTTACACCGACTTTTAATGATATTTTTGTAAAATTTGAATACCAATTTTTATTTATTTTGAACAAAAATATTTTTGGATTTTTCAAAATTTTAGATTTTTTTTTAGATTTTTGGGCATTTTTGAAAATTTGTGAAGTTTTAGAAATATGCACTTATGACCCTCCTAACTTAGACTTTTGCATTGTCCTCAAGCAAAAAGGACTAAAATGTAAACAAGGCAAAATAAGAAGTGCGATAAATAAAACAAATAAATGGAGAAAATGCATAAAGATACTAAATGACCCGAACACATGACTCAATAATACAATAAAAATCACCCCATACGCGTCGGGGGTGAGACGACCTCTCATCTCTCCACAATCTCACCCGACCCCACTCATGGGGTTCAATACTCTCCTCGTCTCTCCCATCTTCATATCGTAAACCAATAATCGGAACAAGTTGGGACCTCGCCCATAGATAAGGGAAAGACCGAGAGATGCATCGTGACTACTTGGAAAGGGATCCCTGTGATGCTTACTCAAAGCATGGCCTGTGTGCACCGATTCGGAGGAACACCTAAGTTTCTTTCAATTTTTAGGATGCATGGGTCGGGCTCTAAGTCGGACGAAACACAACTTTTCTCCTCTATCTCCTTTGGGGCATCAAATGGTATGGTTGGATGGTCATTACGAAAAAACTCATCAATTTTATCTTTCCACTGGCTCTCTTCTAATTGACTAAATGAGTCCAATAGAGATTGGACTTCATCGTTAAGGCTTTCATCCGCCCGACCAAATTCTTTTTCAAATTCTTCCATGCTCACGTCCCCTAGCTCTTTCTCTCGAGTAGTGCCTATGTCCTCCCTTACTTGCTCGATCTCTAACTCCACTATTTTTATCTCTTCTAACCCATTTCCCTCTCTCTCAATCGCGGTCACTACACACATCCTCCCCCCACCCGCTTCTCTCTCGTCGTCACAACTACCGCTATTACTCGATGACATAAGGCACACCCCTAACGTCTCTCTCTTGTGGTACCCCTCATTCTCGTGGTTCGATTAGGTTCACCGCTTGAAGATCATCTTCTTCCCCCGTCTTTGGGTGATATGGAAGATGTTAGTCTCTAAAGTCATGTTCCCAAAAGTGATTTGCATTTGTCCATTCCGAGTATTGATGATTGCGTTAGCCGTAGCTAAGAAAGGGCGCCCAAGAATAATGGGAACATGATTGCTCGAGGCGAAGGAGGGCTCCGTGTCCCAAATGACTAAGTCTACCAGGAAGTAGAAAGTGTCAACTTGGACGATCACGTCGTCAACTATACCTCTTGGGATCTTCACGGTTCGATCCGCTAACTGGAGAGTGATCTTTGTGGGCTTGAGGTCACCCAGATCAAGTTTCCTATAGATGGCGTAAGGGAGGATATTGACACTTGCTCCCAAATCAAGTAAGGCTTTCTCAATTTTATTTTCTCCAATGATGCAGGAAATAGTGGGTGCACCGAGATCTTTGAACTTGGGTGGGAGATCATTGAGTGGGATGGAGCTCACGTTCTGTGCTAGAAAGACATTTTTCTTTACCTTCATCCTCCTCTTTACCATCAACAAGTCTTTGATGACGTTTGCATAAGCTGGAATTTGCTTAATAGCATAGAGGAAAGGTAAATTTAGCTTGACTTGCTTTAGTACGTCTAGCACTTCATCACGAGGGTTTCCTTTCTGGGAAGGAACCAACCTTTGAGGAAACGGTGCCACGGTGGGTGGTTTCACTACTACCTCGGGCTCACTAGTGTCCTCTTTATCACTCTCCTTCAAGGGGACATCTTCGGCCTCTTTCGTGAGGGGAGAAATCTCCTTATCTTTGGTTGCGTCGTGTGGGGGAGGTGATAAATCAACGACTCTCCCACTACGAAGAGTGGTCACAGCTTGACATTGCTCCTGATGTTCTGTCCAGGTGGAGCTAACACTAGTTTGACCTTGGGGCGGTCTTTAGCCCTAGGTAGGAAACTTGTCTTTCTCTTGGATACTCAACGATGTTTGCAACTGTGAAATGTTCGCATTCATGTCGTTCATCATACGCTCATGCCTAGCATTAGTTGCAGTCTGGGTATTGATAAAGTGGTTGATCGTATCCTCGATACTTCTCCGCGGTGGAGGGATGTATGCTCCTTGAGGTGGTGGTTCTTGCACATGTCCTTGCATGTGTGGAGCTTGTTGAAAATGCAGTGGTGGAGGAGGGACAACATGTGAATTAGGATTCATCGCAGCATGTTGTTGTCCATAGATAAAACCAGGTTGGTTTTTCCATGAAGGGTTGTAAGAATTCCCGTGCGGGGCACCGAAATTACCCTTAAATCCTCCTATGCCACTGACTTGCTCTTGAAGCATCACTTTGTAGGGTATAGTCGGGAATTCCTCAGTTGAATGACCCGCCTCACGAATCGCA
Source organism: Sambucus nigra (assembly GCA_949130495.1). Taxonomy (NCBI): domain Eukaryota; kingdom Viridiplantae; phylum Streptophyta; class Magnoliopsida; order Dipsacales; family Adoxaceae; genus Sambucus; species Sambucus nigra. Next base: position 449,741,940 of record OX422219.1, on the reverse strand, counting down.
CACACCTTCTTAACAGGGTTTGTGATGGATCCAGTTGGTCCTCTTCCACATACCTAACGTAGGTCTCGCAGTCCTTTCTCAAGCATATCGAGTCGACTGTCCCCTATAAAATTCTTTTCTACATGAAATAGGTCGGATGCCGATGGAGTGGTAGTTACTTGACGATTTCGATTTTGAGAAATAGGGTTAGGATTGGGTAGTCTTGTCGACATACCTCAGGTGAAGCTCAGCATCGTGGGCGTCTAAGTCGACAAATGGACCACTACCCATGGTTTCAACGAGTTGCTTGGAATTAATGTTAAAATGATATAATTTCCAGATCTATGATTCCAGATGGAGAATATACTCTTGGTACTTTAGCTATTGTTTTAGTGGTCTAATTATAGGGGTAATATTGAAATATTTTCATCAATTAATATCAAGGATTTCCTTTTTTTTTTCTTTTATGTAGAACAACACAATCAGTATCACCATATGCTAAGGTATATGGGTGATTTCTAACGGTCTAGTTTGCACATCGCGCTTATTTGCACCTAGAGTAGTAAATTGGCACAACAAATGTAGCAATTAATATGTGATCACAAAAAATCTGTTTTGATGTTTATTCCTGCCATAAGTATTGATACTTATAAATTTTCACAAGTATTTATGTTTTTTTGCCAGCGTGAACTTTTTGTGACCCTCCTTATGCTAGTTAATTAACACCACAAATAAAAATAACAATAACAATAACAATAATAATAATAATAATAAATAAATAAATAAAAGTTGCAATGGTTTTCGCCAACTACTGCTATGGATTTTGGTTGTGCAAAAGTTGTTTTTATGATGGTTTTTTGCGGTTGGATTTGTCTTTCTTAGCGATGAAAAATACTTTTCCCCATGTTATTTCAAAAAGCTTGCGCTTTTTTGCCCCTAGCTATCTTATTACAAACAATGTGCTTATAGCCTATGAAGTTAATGATATGGTATTTTTATGTAAGCCCCGTTGAAATGTATTAATTTTGTCTTTACGAAATTGTAATATTAGTTTGCAAAATTGAAATCACATAAAAAATGGATTTTAAACTTTATTAATTCACCATGGGATTTAAATACATTAGCAAACATGTGGCCTATAATGTTACATTTAAAAAGGAGAGTTTTAGTCATGTGTTCGTCATCTTCATCAAAATTAGAACTACACTTAGAAATGGTATTAGTCCTGCCACCAGTTATGCCATCGGGTAGTGTGAAAATGAAGTAGGTAAGTTCATCATAGTGAATTTTGCATTTGGTTTGAAATTACTCAGTACCCTTGTTTTGACAACCTCCAATATCTTTACCTAATAATAAATCTTATAATCAATTCTTGCTTCTCCCTTCAATAAATTTAATATGGCTTTAGTTGCGTGGGATTAAAATGAGCCTCTAGCCAGCTGTAAAATAACATTTGCAGATTATTCACTAACCAAGGCAAAATAGAAAGAATCATATGATTCATATCCATATATATAGAACAGCTAACAATATTCGCACAAGAATGAAATTGTAACGAAGTGATAACAAATTATAAAGAACCTCGCCCCTAGCCAACAACACACACACACACACATGGACTCAATTCAAAGTGCCAAAGTATAGTATAAAACAAAACAAAACAAAATAAAACAAAAACTATATAAGGAGACATGATGAATGGATAGTAACTCAAGGGCTAGTGGTTGATGGGGGTGGTGAGAAGAAAGGAAATGTAGGGATGCTTGTAGGAATTGTTGGCATTGAAGGAAATGTGGGGAGTGGAGTGGATGGCAAAGGGGGCAGTGTCATTTTAGGAAATGTTGCTGTTGGGAGGGTGGGCAAAGTTGGAATAGGCAACGACGGGATTTGGGTGGTTGGCAAGGGCGGCAAAGTGGGGATGGTTGGCATTGGCGGCAATTGGGTGGTTGGCGGTATTTGTTGTAGCTGGCGAGCCGCCAAGCTCACGTAGATGCTTGAATGGGATAACATCAGTATGGAAAACAGAAGGAAACAAGGGTTAAAATAAGACATAGTTGTATGGGAGTAAATAACTATAAATGCAAATTGTTGTTTTCTACTAGGTAATTGTGTTGGCTTTGGTGTTGATAGATAGTGTAATTGCAAATGGACATTTATAGATAAGTGATTGAAGGATTGTAGCTGGTTGATGAGATGTAGATGGGTAAGTGTGGAGAAATTTTTGTTAGTTCAACTTCTCAACTAGACACCCCTCCCAGTATTCAAATATAAACAAACACGTTAGTGAAAGGAAAGATATGCAAATACTAATTTTTTGTGTGGCCTATGTTGCTCAATAATGAATGTATACCAACAGTATACTTGAGCAATACTGCATGTAGCGTTTTAATTTATTAAAGGATCTCGATATATTTGGTCATGTGGCAATTTAAAATAGAGCATCGTATATCATTTTTAATACAAGAACTTAATGTATTATTACTCCGAGTATTATCTTTCTTCTTTTCAATATATTTAATTTTAGTTTTATTTTTATTTTTACACCACTAGTGACTTTTTACAACACAATTCCCCCGGGAGAGACTATTGCATTGGTCATAAAAATGTCAGGCTACACAATGTTTTTCTGTTTGTACCAATGTTAATTCAAAGTTATAAAGCATACCCTAAAATTCATACATAATTCTCTATCATTTTAAAAATCTATTATATTACAATAGAATAAGCCAGACTCACGAGTGTGATGGTTCAAAACTATAACTTAATTATATTAATTCCATAAACTATACATTTTCTCATCCCTTTTAAAGAAACCCCCCTCTCTTCAAACTTCAGAAGTTTATTTGGACTCTTATTTAAAATTATAAACTCAAATTTCAGTCCCCTAATACATTCAAATTATAAAGTGACTTGAATAGAGTTGTATGCACCACATGTGAGTGTCCCACATACATGTGAGCGTGCCATTGATATTAAGGATGTTATTAGAAAACTTGTGAACACCTTTCCTTTATTGCTTGTTAATTATTGTTCACAATGACTTACTTGTACGCTATATCTATGCGCAAGAGCTACTAGAAGCGCTACCCAAGGCAACAGAGGTGGTGGTTAAACCTATAGATTTGTAAACATTTGTATAACATTGACATTTGTATAACCTTCACCTTCCCTCGAGGGCCCTTGAATTAACAAAAGTATTTTCTAACCCTATTGTTTCTTTAACAAAATAAATTTAACATTATTTGTGACGTAAATAATGAAGATGTGGGGTGGTTAAACCTATAGATTTTAAGGGGTTAATTTACAACACAAAAGGCATGTCATTTTAGCTCTTTTTTAATCTCTATTCCTTTTTAATTTTTTGTTTTGTGGGGAGAATTTACAACACAAAAAATCTACTCAAAATGCGATAAATTTTAATTTTACATGATCATCTGAGTAATTGATTAATTCAAAGGGTTATCTTTATATTTTCATTTTATTTTTTAATTTATTAACATTTATAGCTTATCAAGTTGTGAGAAGTCCGCTTATCTCTCTCCTTACCCCTTTGTATCCCAACCAGGGGCGGATCCATCCCAAGCCGAAGTGGGGCCGCCGCCCGAGTTCAACTTTTAAAAAACAAATAGGGGTTTTTTGGTAAAAAAAAAATTAAACTTGGAGGTTACTTCTAATTATATTCAAGGATGAGGGGAAAATGTGTAATAACTTAAAAAAAACTTAACGTTTACCGTTGCTCAGCAAAATCCCAAAATTCCAAACTTAAACATAACCTATTCTCTCTTCTTCTCTTTCGTTTACCACCGCCGCTCACTCCTTCCATCTTCCTTCCACTGCCGCTCCTCATCTCTCTACCCTTTCCACCTTCCCTCTCCATCCACGCCTGTTGTCTGCACCTGTCCTTGCTTTATTGCTATTGCTACCGTCCATCTGCAGCTTACTGCTATCGCCCTCTCCATCCGCATGTTGCCTCCACCTGCCATTGTGGCTTTGTTTATATTTTGTGTATGTTTTGTTTGTTTATATGTGTTTATTTAGCAAAATAAAATTTGTGTTTGTTTATATGTGTTTAAATTTATAATGTAAAATTTAATTTATTAGTGTGAAATTAGTTTGAAATGTGAAATTTAATTTATTAGTGTAAAATTTAATTTATTAGTGTGAAATTTAATTTATAATGTAAAATTATTTTGAAATAAAATTAAATTTAGCGTGAATCTATTAGTCTGAAATTAAATTAAATTTGTTATAAACATAGGAAGTCAATGGAGAAATTTTTTAAATGGAAAAGAGGAGACAACACACCAACCATATCTGAAACGAAAAAATTTAGGAATCCAAATTTAGTTAATTAATACATCAACATTTTAGGGTTAAAAATTGCAAAAAATTAAGTAAAAATAGCAAAAAAAAAATCGCCTCCCGGGCTTCCGCCCCCGTACCCCCAGGCTTCGTCAAAAGATTTTGCCACACTTCACTTCAAATCCTGGATCTACCACTGATCCCAACTCCAATTTGCAATTTTGGAATACGTCCTCATATCATTGTCTTCATGCAAATCTAAACATTTTTTTTTTGTTCGTAGTCTCATTTTCAGGTATGGGTTTATTTGCAATTTGGTTCAAAATCGTAAAGTTTTCCTTTGTGTATTAAATTTTAAGGGTTTTTCATTACATATTATTATTATTATTATTATTATTATTATTATTATTATTATTATTATTATTATTATTATTATTATTATTATTATGTAACCCGCACAATGTGCGGCGACATGCATAAAAGGTTTATAATATATACATATATACAATGCAAATTTATTTTAATAATTTTCATTATATAAACCCAACACGTCTTTCATTAAAAAACTTATTTTGTTTACACCACTGTCGATCATACAAAATTACATTTATTATTGATATTGAATTATTTTACCATTAATGTCACAAATAAATATAGATATTTTCTGGTCAAAAACTCTTATTTTTACTGAATGTGAGTAATTATTTATTCATATGAGTTATGTGTCTCTATAATTACATGCATTCAACCTACTTTGACTATGATCTGCACATAAAAGTTTACTATAAGCTTAAATTTATTCAAGCACAAATTTTATGTACCATACAATCTTCATTGCTATCCTATATTTATATACATCCATCTGTTTATATTATAGTTGGTTAGTGTTCAAAATCGACGGGAACCGTTAGTTAACAGGTTTGAACGTTAGTTGACTCAATTTTTCAACCAAAAAAACACTTACCTCATAATACATTAATACACATTAGTACAAGTATATAGTAGTGTATAAAAAAAATTCTACATTATTTTTAATTGTTTTTAATGAAAGAACTTTTTTTCTATTAAAAATGTGGTTTTCAAATAATGTAAGTAAAAAAAGGTTTTAATAACGTGGTTTCCAAATAACGATATCGATAACGTTTAAACTGGTAAAAAACTCTTTTTTATAAATATATAAAAAATGGTAAAAAAATATAAAATGTTTTTCACTATTTTTTAACAGCTAAAAATATCTTTTTAACTGTTCAAAAACAGTAAAAATTAATTAAATGTGGAAAATATTATTTAAGAGTAAAACAGTTTATAAAATATTTAACCGTTAACATTTTTTTACTATTAAAAAATTAAAAATAGTAAAAATGGTTTATAAAATGTTTATATACAGTCAATAAAATATAGTAAAATAAATATTTTTTATATATTTAAAACAATTTTTGTACTGTTTTTATAAATGTTTTTAAAAACCATTTTTTATAAATATATATATAAAACTATTAAAAAAAGAGTAAAACCAGTTATATACACATAGATGCAGGGGCGAAGCCACAGGTGGGCAGAGGGGGGCCACGGTCCCCTCCAAACTTCAAAAAACCAACAAAAAAATACCCATTTTCTATTTATAAAGCCCACAACCAAAAGCCCACAAGATTATACCCACAGATCTATATTACCTATTTTCTACTACCTTTAACCTAACTAACCTTTTAACTTACATCTATACTCTACTTCATCACTTCAGCAGCCAAAATATTTCCCTTCTTCTCAAAATCATCATTCAAGCCTTGATCCATTAATTCAATTCAAGGTTTCAAGGTATCTTTCTCTCCATTAACATTTAATCTACTGTTATTATTGGGACAAATTATATTTACTATTATTAGGGACTGATTTTATTAGCATAATATTAGTATTAGCTAGTTAGTATTAAAAAAAAATAGTTAGTATTAATTTTATCTACTAGTTAGTATTAATTTTACCCATATTGTAATTTTTTATATGTTATAGGAGTGTTCAATGTTATGCTTAATATATGATAATTAACTTTTTTTTTAGGAAAAATGATAAATTCCAATTGTTTTATTTTTGTGTTGTAGAAATATGAGAAAATCAAAGATCCTTGCTTCATTTTTCAAGAGAAAACTTGCCGAAAGTGAAAACAGTTTTTCTTGAGACTAGTGTTCAAAATTCGGTAAGTGAAACACTTGAACACCGAACTTTATAATGTCGTACCTCTATTTAGGTAATAATTGTTTATTTTGATGCAATTATTCTATTTTGATGGTGAATGTATATGATATTGTTGGGAAAAAAATTCTTATGGTTAATATATTTTTAGTGCTAAAATATTGCCGAAAATGTAAATAATTCTAAAAAAATCGCGTCGGGCGCTCCCGCCCCCGAAATAATTTCCTGGCTTCGCCCTGCATAGATGGGCAATGTATTGGCAAGATTTGAAGAGTAGGACATGGAGATGTCAGCGAAATACATCCAATACCCCACTTCATAGCATCATGCTAGAGTCAACAGGTAATTGAAGCAACTGAGTTAGACTATAAATAACCAAAGAAAAAAGAAAGATGAGAAACAATGGAGAAATCTAAATCAATCCATGCATAACAAAATCACAAAGCAAAATACATAAAATGATGAGAAACATAGAATCTCAGGGTAAAATAACAAAAACGATGAAACAACAACGTAAAACACAAACGGCACAACCTGGTCCATGCTTTCCCATAAATCGAACCTTAATAAAAAAACATATAAAAAAACAAAAATATAGAAATCCATGTGCCGGAGATTGAGATACTCCTACTACATCACATGCACACATTTTGGAGAAATGTCTACTTCTAAATAAAACAGATTCAATATAGAACAGAGGTGGTACACTGATTACATGCATTCAGGAAGGGGGGAGAGAGTTTTTAGGTTGGCTTTTGGAGAGAGCATGTTTGTTTTTATATATACAGTAGCTTAGGTTGCATTTTGAGGGTGTTCGAGAAAAGAGAAGTGGGTATGCATTGGTGGGTTTTCCGCCAACATATAGTCTACAAAGAACAACATATAATATAAATACAGTGAAAGAAACTATATATACGACAAAAAGTAAAAAAAAGAAGCAGAAGTTTTTCACCTGTGAAAGAACCAAATACAGATTGAGGTAATCTACAAAGAAGAACATATAATATAAATACAGTAAAAGAAACGATATAACGAACAAAAAGTGAAAACAAAGTTGTTTTACTTGTAAAAGAAACAAATGAGAGTATGCTCCAGAATGGGTACAAAGAAGGGTTGGGAGTTTTGAACAAGGCTGAGAGTTAGCGGGTGGAATAAGGAGAGTTGCTGGAAGCTGGGTAGTCACCTGGATAACCAAAGAGGTTTTTTGAAACTTTTCGTATATTAAAAAATTAACTCGTAGAAATGAATGAAAGAAGTGTATTTATTAGCTGTCAAGAGTGTTCTAAAAAACGCGCTTAGGCGCGCCTAGATCCAAACTTTTTAGATACGCCAAGTTTTGACTCTAGACGTGGATCAAGGCGTGGTCAACGATGCTCAACGTTTTTTGGGGCAAGGCGTAAAAAAACGCACATTTTTTGGGGGTAAGGCGTGAAAAAACGCGAATTTTTTAGAAGTAAGTGATAAGAACAGTCCTAAGTCAGCAGCTATATACGCTAATTATACCAAGTCAGCAGAGTTGGAAATGGAGTGTGGAGCCACTGTGTTAACACTGTTGGAAGGGGACATTACATCTGGTGCAGGATGAGAGTGTGTAAGATGAGGTGAGGGTGCTGTCCTAGGTGACGTTGGCGATGATAGAGTGGGTGAGGTGGATGCTTTTTGTGTGGTTGGCAATGAGGTAGGGTGGACGGATGCAGATGGGTTAGACATATTAGGAGGCGGCTTAGGTGTACTGTGTGGTAGCAGGTCAGCGTCATTTGGTGAAGAGGGGAAAGACTGGGTACTTGGTGGTGAGTTGTAGGAAGGAACAAAGGTTGACTCATTTGTTTTATTTGTATTACACAATTGTTTATGTAAAATAGAATCAGAAAGGGATGGGATATTACTTGTAGCAGTGCATTGTGTACTATCCATAAATGAATGAGCTGGAGTTGAAGCTTGTATATTTGTGCAGTCATTCCCATGCGTTGTTACTTCAAAAAAATCTTGGTAGGTGGACATGTCAGTGGGTGTAATAGAGTCACTCATATACCTGTCCGGATGTACGTAAGGCAGCATATTTTCATCAAAAACAACATGTCTTGAGATATATACACGTCGGGTTGAAGGGTGGTAACATCGATATCCTTTGTGTAGAGAGCTATATCCAATAAAAATACACGGGTAGGATTTTGGAGTCAATTTATGTTGAGTTCTTGCTTTTATATATGGAAAGCACCTACAACCAAATATTTTAAGGTTGCCATAATTTGGTTTTTGGTTGTAAAGTTTGAAAAAAGGTGTTACTTTTTGAAGTTTTGAAGAGGGTAGTCGGTTTATAAGATATACCGCAGTAAGAAATGCATCAACCCATAAAAAAAGAGGTGTTTTTGCATACAACATCAGTGTTAGTGCTGTTTCAACGATGTGGCGATGCTTTCTTTCGGCTACACCATTTTGTTCGGGCGTGTTGGGACATGAAATATGTCGAAGAATACCACATTTTTGTAAGTGATCGACAAACTTATTACTTGCATATTCACCCCCACCATCGCATTGAAATACCTTAATTGTTTTTGAAAATTGTGTTTCCACCATTTTTTGAAATTGCAAGAACACATCATAAAATTCAGATTTGTGTTTCAAAGGATATAGCCATGTGTACCTGGTACAATCATCAATAAATAATACATAATATTTCATATTTTGAGAAGAATTAATTGGTGCAGGGCCCCATAGGTCTGAATGTATTTTAGAAAATGGTTCGTGAGAAATTTTTGGATTTAAATTAAAAGGAAGTTTACAACTTTTTCCCATTTGACAACTAACACAAACATTTGGTCTATTATTCCAATAACTAACATGTAAGCACTTATTTTTGTCTAACAACTTCAAAGTTTCGTTGCTAGGATGTCCTAATCTCATGTGCCAGACATGATCACTACCATTGACTTCTGAGTTTAAGGCTTCTATCTCTTGATCATCAAAAGCATACAGAGACCCCTTTTTAATTCCCTTGGCCACCACTTGTTTGGTCTTCTTGTCCTTTACAACAAAATCATTGTCAGTAAATTCTATAAAACACTCATTTTCTTTGGTTAGTTGAGATACAGAAATAAGGGATTTTCTTAATTTTGGCACAACAAGAACATCTTTTAGCATAAGTCCATTTAATTTTTTGTGACCAGTGTGTGTTATGTCTAGTGTTGAACCATCTCCTACTATGACTTTATTTTTTCCATGATAGAACTGTAAATTGTAAAGGTTACCTGTAGCATTTGTCATATGAGTAGATGCACCTGAATCCATGTAGAGGTTGTGGTCAGTGGGATATTGAGAGGATGCAATCATGGCCTGTGGAGTATTTGCTTGAGACTGAACGGAAAAATCCCACCTGTAGAAGCAAGTAAGTGCTTTATGTTTGTTTGATCCACATGTTTGGCATTCCCCCTGAGTTCCAAGTGTGTCTTCTTTTCTTGGAATATTTTCTTGTCTAAAACCAGGTCCGAGAGCGGGTGGTGGATTAGTGGAACGTTGGAAACTTTGTCCGGAATGTTGGTAATCTTGTCCTTGATAATTTTGACCATATCTGCCTCCTTGATTCCAACTTGTTTGAGCGTTGTTATGATAAAATCCAGCTGGTCTAAAACCACGACCTCGTGAATTAAAATTTCCATAGTTTCCAGCGTTACCACCAAAGTTTCCTCCTCTTCCTCTTGATTGTCTTCCACGACCTCTTGCGTATCCTTGAAAACCTCCTCGTTGTGCCACAAAGGCCAACGAGTGATCGATAACTGTGGATGTACGGTCTTGTGATGTGGGAGTTGGTTCCTTTTCTTCTCTCATATCAAAGCCTCTCAAGGCTGTTATGAGTTGTCCAAAGGTTGGGTAAGGTGGTTTTCCAATCATAACTGTACGAAAGGTTTTGTATTTCGCTCCCAAGCCTTGGACAAAACTTATAACCTTTGAGTCATCATCCAAAGGTTTGTTGATGGCCATTAATCCATCACAAATTTCTTTGAATGCTTTAATATATTCATCAATTGTTTTTCCCTCCATAGATATATTACGTAATTGCTCTTTTAGAGCAAATTCTTTGTCCTTAGAAACCTGAAGATATTGGTCTTCGAGGGTCTGCCATATTTGTTTGGCAGTATTACAACCAACTATTAAATACATAGATTCATCACTCATAGTACCTGATATCCAGCTTCTTAAGAGACAGTCTTTTTCTTCCCAAACAGCATAAGTGGACAACTCTGTGTCTACTTCTTTATTCTTACCATTTGTGGGACGTACAGGTGGCTCATCATAGAGAAGATGAGTCACTTTCAAGGACTGGATCAGCTGCAACATTTGCGTTCTCCAAATAAGATAGTTGGTGGGTTTGAGTTTCATGGGACAAATGGCTATCAATTGATGAAGAGAACTCAGTGAGAGGTTCAACCCGGATGAAGTCATTTGAACGGAGCTACCAAGCTCTGATACCATGAGAACTTTTATAAATTAATAGTAAGACTTACAGATAACAGTTATTGAACAAATATATTTCGTTCATCTATTTACTGCCTTGTACATGAGTTCCTTTTATATTACAAAATAATATGGCTGTTGAGTCAAATATGGCTGTTGAACAACTAGTAACGTTGAACCTAATTCTTCCTACTTTTATGCAGAATATTTGCTGTTGGAGATATCTTCCTATAGTCTCGGAGATATGAAGACTCTTTCAAACTTGTGAACTGTTTGGAATATACACATGAAGTATAATGTATTGCCTTATATTGTGGACCGCTATTTCCTTAAATATGATCTTTACGACACAAGCTTGGTGTATGGTCTCTTCCTACACCAAGCTTGAGGGGGAATGATAAGAACAGTCCTAAGTCAGCAGCTATATACGCTAATTATACCAAGTCAGCAGCTCATATTTAAGGAAATAGCGGTCCACAATATAAGGCAATACATTATACTTCATGTGTATATTCCAAACAGTTCACAAGTTTGAAAGAGTCTTCATATCTCCGAGACTATAGGAAGATATCTCCAACAGCAAATATTCTGCATAAAAGTAGGAAGAATTAGGTTCAACGTTACTAGTTGTTCAACAGCCATATTTGACTCAACAGCCATATTATTTTGTAATATAAAAGGAACTCATGTACAAGGCAGTAAATAGATGAACGAAATATATTTGTTCAATAACTGTTATCTGTAAGTCTTACTATTAATTTATAAAAGTTCTCAGTAAGGAATGAAAAGACGCAATTTTTTTGTTTTTTTTTTGTATTTAAAAAAAATAGTATCTTAATTTACAAATATTTAGACATATTTTTAAGGTATGTACCAATTTAGTATTTTAAATAGCCTTGTCATAGTCAAAAAATATTAAAATATATTAAAAAAATGCTTAAACGCCTTAGAACGTCTTTTTACGCCAAGGTCCGCCTAGACTTCTAAGACTTAAGACTTGACCTCCACGCCTTCGTCACGCCGCATTTTTTAGAACCTTGGCAGTCATTAAACTCTAATACTATTGTATTAGAGTTAGTATAGTCCTAATAGGAGTGGACATCCACTTAAATAGGATAAATACAATATTTATAACATAATCTATATTATAACTCTAATACTATTGTATTAGAGTTATAATATAGATTATGTTATAAATATATATATATATATATATATATATATATATATATATATATATATATATATATATATATATATATATATATATATATATATATATATATATTTTAATCTGATCAAACCTGAAGTTTTGACACAATAGGGTAAATGAAGTCTTTATACTCAATAAAATTGACCTGAAGTTCAATTATTTTATGTATTAATCTGATGTTCCAACAAATAAATAGCACGGACCTGAAGTTCTAATTATTAAATCAAGGGCTTAAAGTCCTAATCACACACATGATATTCCAATCAATATTGAATTATTAATTTTTCTTTATTATGCATTACATATTTCTGATTATAATTTATTTATGGAACAGTTTAAAAATGTCAAATATTTCTAAACTCGAATTTGAAGCACTTGAAATTTCTGGAGTAAATTATCTGAATTGGTCTCAAGACGCTGAACTCCACCTCCAAGCTCGAAATCTTGGTGATGCAATAACACTTGAAAATACCATGTCCCAGCAGGACAAAGCTAAGGCCCTGATATTCCTTAGGCATCACATACACAATGATTTGAAAAGTGAGTACCTGACAGTGAAAGATCCTCTTGATTTATGGAACTCCTTGAAGGAGCGTTATGACCACCAGAAATCGGTCATACTTCCAGGTGCACGCCATGAATGGCTCAACTTGAGATTTCAAGATTTCATGACTGTGTCTGAATATAATTCTGCTATGTTCAAGATTACCTCCAAACTAAAGCTATGTGGAGAAAAGGTAGAGGATGCAGATATGTTAGAGAAAACATTCTCAACTTTTCACGCCTCGAATATGCTCCTACAGCAGCAATATCGAGAGCGAGGGTTTAAACGGTACTCAGAACTAATCTCATGTCTCATGGATGTTGTGACCGCTTATTTATATGGGGACTTAGACATAAAAATATACATGAAAATCCCTGAAGGATTTCCTTTGACTGAAGCAAAGCCGAGGAGTACGTACTCGATACGACTAAGACGTTCATTGTACGGTTTAAAGCAATCCGGAAGAATGTGGTACAATCATCTTAGCGAATACTTGTCTAAGGAAGGGTATGAAAATAATCAAATTTGCCCTTGTGTATTTATAAAGAAATCCTCAAAAGGATATGCAATAGTAGCAGTCTATGTGGATGACATAAATTTAATCGGAACTCCAGAAGAGCTCGAAACAACTGCTAACTATTTGAAAAAAGAATTTGAGATGAAAGACCTTGGGAAAACTAAATTTTGTCTCGGCCTGCAGATCGAGAAAAATTCTAGTGGGATTTTAGTCCATCAGTATAATTATACTGAAAATATATTAAAACGTTTTAATATGGATAAGGCGCATCCCCTAAGTACCCCCATGGTTGTTTGGTCTTTGGACATAAAGAAAGATCCATACCGCCCTAAAGAAAAAGATGAGGAAATATTGGGTCCAGAAGTACCCTATTTAAGTGCAATCGGTGCATTATTGTACTTGGCGCAATGCACTAGGGCGGATATTTCATTCTCTGTGAATCTGCTTGCTAGATATAGTTTTGAACCAACCAAAAGGCATTGGGCTGGTATCAAACATATCCTAAGATATCTACGTGGAACCACTGACATGGGTTTATTTTATTCATATAACTCTAATAGTTCCAAATTAGTTGGTTATGCAGATTCTGGATATCTCTCTGATCCTCATAAGGGTCGATCTCAGACAGGTTATGTATTTCTTTGTGGTAATGCTGCTATTTCCTGGCGTTCTACTAAACAAACTTTAGTAGATACTTCTTCTAATCACTCTGAAATTTTGGCTCTTCATGAAGCTAGCCGTGAATGTGTATGGCTGAGATCTTTAATTCAGCATATCCGTAGTTCTTGTCAATTGTCTTCTATTACAGATATTCCAAGTACTATCTATGAAGATAATACAGCATGCATATCACAAATTAAAGAAGGATTCATCAAAGGAGACAGAACCAAGCACATTTCACCAAAGCTTTTCTTCACTCATGAGCTTCAGAAGAAAAATGAGATTGAAGTCATGCAAGTTCGTTCAAGTGATATATATATATATATATATATATATATATATATATATATATATATATATATATATATATATATCACTGTTCTAAAAAACCCGCCTAGGCTTGATGCTTGGGAGAAACGCCCCGCCTTAAGCTTTTCACGCCTTATTCTTGGTAAAACTCTTAAGGCGCTCTTTTTTCTAAAAACAACAATGCTTTAGTGAAACGATATCACCTTTTAAATAATTTTTTTATAAACCAGACCATTATCTCATCCAAAATAATCAAATAGTATTTTAATTTGCAAATATTCAGACATATTTTTATGATATGTACAATTTTAGTTTTTTAATAGCCTTGTTATGGTTAAAAAATATTATAATATATTAAGAAGGCCTAAACGCCTTTTGACACCTTTTTACGCCAATGCCCGCCTAGGCTTCTAAGGCTTAAGGCTTAAGACTTGGCCTCCACGCCTCGATCACGCCCCGCGTTTTTTAGAACCTTGATATATATATATATATATATATATATATATATATATATATATATATATATATATATATATATATATATATATATATATATGTGTGTGTGTGTGTGTGTGTGTGTGTGTGTGTGTATGTGAACGCGCGCGTGCAGTTTCATCCATTAAAACACGAGGCATTCATCTCATATGCATAGTGGCTTAATCTTTTTATGAAATTTAGTGAATTGCAGAGATCATCTCTAAGATATTTTATTAAATTATATAATCAAATTCCCCACAAATTGAAAGTATATTTTTACGTATGTTAAATGAGGAATGTTGGCGAGTCTCACTATATGCACACATAATTTTTTCCTCTCCCAGTGCTAATTTATAAGACCATTTCAAGATGTTATAATCATTTTTTCATGCCCAATAAGAAAAAATATATTGGGACACCCCGCTTATTAAAATAAGAGGTGGTCAGCCCGCTACTCCAATAAAACAGAAATCTTAAATGGTTAATTCTTAGCATCACTGTCGCATAAAAGATAAGGTGATACGACCACCCAACATTTTAAAAACGGATGTTAAAATATTTTTCAATTTAAAATAAAACTATTGCAGTCATTTACTTCCATAACAAAAGGGTCAATATGCAACTAATTGTTTGATAACATTTACAGAAACATAACTGAATAATTTGTTGGTTAACAGACTGATATAAAAAGGTCACACCAAATATAATAGTAGCTATGAGATATAAAATTGGGCAACATGCCCGAATACCACTGACGAATCATAACTAAAATATCCAAAAAGAGTTTGATGCGTCTAATACAAAAATCCTACAACATCCGCAATATGTCATATCTCCTTAACACTGGAAGGGAAGGTCATAACGGGTGCCCTTGCGGCGGGACACCGGAACATACGCAATAACCACACCAAGAGACAAAATATAAACGTGTCAGGGCCCGATTTGATATGATTTAGAAGTAAATAAAATGCATAACAATTATCAATACCAAATTTCATAAACAGGTTAGATTCGCTCTTCACTTAAAGAATTATACTCACCTCTCTTCTAAACTGCACATCCTAACACGTCCAATTCATTGTTAAGTTAAGCTACTCGACTACTTAATAGGAATAACCTAACTCTATCCAATATGCTTGGTTTACCAAATTATCACTTATCCTCACAAGACAATTAATCATCAAGGATCACATATAATCAAAGTTGATTCATTATTCCATTTAATCATTTGCATTAAAACACAATTTGATTGAGAACAATTATATTCTTACAATATCATTTCTAAGACCATCCTTCTGGTAATTACCCCACTGGATGCGTTCCCTAATTGCTATCATCTTCGAGGGCCTAGTTTCATGACCACCTGGGTACCCTAAATCACAACGCATGGGAAGGGACCCTAAATCTTCGACAGTGAGGTGTAACCATACCCGGAATTACTTCACTTCGAATAAACAATCACACAATATAACAACTGGTGCTATGGTCTAAGGACTATACTCTCCCTGCATTCATTAGCCAGGGGGATTCACCTCTTTCGCGTAACTTCCCTTATGATAGCATTTAGAGAGGTATGTGCATATATGCCAAAATTAAAAAGTGTATGTATAATGAATTAAAATGACAATTCTTATGCCCCAAAGTATACCTGTATAATAAATTAAGGCAACAATGTATAAACACTTCCATACTAGCCCTCGAAAGTCAAAACAACAAAGTCCTACTATACACTAGTACTACTATAATTTTCTTAACCAATTGAGGTATTATATTATCGTTTACAATCCCCAAAATATGACCGAATGCCCCCTTATCATCCTAAGGTATTAATCTTATCATATAAGGTCACATTTATCTATAATACATCCTATAATAAGGTTCCAAATCTTTAGGCCCAAGAGAAAAGGAGTTAAAACAAAGTTAGAGAAATTTTGTAAAACAACACTATTTTCGAATTGATTCGCCCCGGCCGAATCGATTCACCCTTGGAAGAGAATCGATTCATCCTAATCGAATTGATTCGATTAAGAGAACCAAACTTTCGGCTAACTTGACGAATTGATTCGGTCTACCCGAATCAATTTGCCAACTCAGATCTGTAGCCTACCATTTTGCCGAATCGATTCGCCTGGGTCGGACAACACAATTTTGGCTACGGGTTTATATGAACCCTAAATCCCTAAAACCCTTATTCTTCTTCCATCTAAACCGAACATCATCGACGAATCATTCGTACATAATAATCCACCATTATGAACCCCGCAAATTATTTTTATATCATATACACAAGGGTTTAAACAATAAAATTACCAAAATCCCCAAATGGTTTAAACTCAAGAATCCTAACAATTTATTCACACACAATAATACATTTATGCAAGTTAGAAAACTTTCCTCAAGATTGAAGTCTCGGATTTCTCCTCGTTGAAACGAATCCAAGCTCAAATCACCAATTCCTATCTTTTTCTTTTCCTTCTCTGAAGCTATTCTCCTATCTCTTTCTTTCTAGGGTTTAAGCACAAATGAGCTTTAATTGCTCTTCCTAGACTAAATACCCAAAATATCTCAAATACATGTAAGTCTAACATTAAATGCTACTACATACTTAAAATGACTCGTAACATCATATTTAAGTCGTAACTAGCAAAAAGTCCCCCGGAACCCAAAAACACACCCGCCACTTATTCTGACTATCTCAACCGTTTCCAAACTAACTGTTCCCTCTAAACTAACATTCGAGATATCATTTTTAATTTCCTATCCCAATGTCAAATTACCTTTTCTTAAATATTTCGATTGGGATATAAGCCATAAACACCACTTTAAAGCGCAACGACGCAACATAACATAATATTACACTATTTACATTCATGTAACCATAAATATAAAGTACTCGTAAATATTAACTCTTAAATCATACAAATTAATATTTAATTCGATTTTCATTTATTTTAAATGACTAATCCATATGGCAACTTATATCAAAATAATTACTCAAAAGTAAGGGGTATTACATACTCCCCCCTACAAGGAAATTTTGTCCTCATAATTTAGATGTACCTGGTAAAAAGGGGTGTGGGTACTTTCCTCGAATATCATCCTCTCGTTGCCAAGTTGATTCCTAGGCATTGTGATGTCCCCATTGGACTCGAACCAAGGGCACCACTTTCGACCTTAGTCTACGTTCACTGTGGTCTAAGATAGCAATCAGTTGTTCCTCATACGAAATGTCGGGCTGCAACTCAATGTCGTCGAATGGAACATGCCAATGAGCTCCCTTGCATCTTTTGTACTTATTCAAAGATGAAACATGGAATACATCATGAATTCATTGTAGGTGTTTCGGTAAAGCAAGTCGATATGCTACGGGGCCTATCCTTTCAATAATGGTAAAAGGGCCTACATATCATGGTGCAAGTTTGCCCTTCTTCCCGAATCGCATAACATCTTTCATCGGAGACACCTGCAATAAAACTTGATCCCCCACTTCCAAATCCACATGCCTCCGATTTGTGTGGGCATAGTTTTTCTGCCGATCTTGTGCAATCCGTATGCGGTTTCGAATAAGATCAATATTTGAAGATGTATCTTGGATCAATTGAGGTCTAAGGAACTTATCATCTCCTACTTCCAACCCACAAGTAGGTGATAGACACATTCATCCATACAATGCCTCATACGGTGCCATACTTATCATGAATTAGTACGAATTATTGTATGAAAATTTGACCAATGGAAGGTATTGCTCCCATCCTCCTTTAAAATCAAGTATGCACATTCGAAGCATATCCTCCAACATTTGGTTGACTCTCTCTGTTTGCCCGTCGATTTGCAGATGGTATGATGTACTCAACCATAATTCGGTTCCCATCGCCTCTTGGAAGCTTTGCCAAAAATGGGATACAAAATTTTTGTTTCGATCGGATACTAAATTGATCGGCACCATGTGAAGTCTCACAATCTCCGCTATAAAAAGATGAGCATAACGTGTCGTATTTAATTCATCTGCACCGATAGGAAGTGTGCCGATTTGGTCAGGCGGTCGACAATGACCCAAATAGAAAATCCATTGAGATACTCTCCCATTTCCACATCAGTATTTCCAACGGTTGCAATATTCCAGTCGATCACTAATGGTCCACCTTCATTAATTGACAAGTGGCTCATTGGGAGACAAACTCAGAAATGTCCCTTTTCATTCCTGCCCACCAATATTGACAGTGTATATCTTGGTACATTTTGTCCCCGTCGGGATGGACTGCAAATCTCGAACCATGGGATTCTGTCATGACAACACGTCTCAAGTCTCCGTCGTCTGGGACTATTAGTCTTCCACGGAAACGTAACTGATGATGCTGGAAATAACACCACCAGGTAAGGTGTATATGAGCTCTAATCAATGTATAACAATATCAACACAAGTATATCAAGTATAAGAGAAAGAGGTGAGGAGAAGAGGAACAACTCCATAGTATAAGTGGTTCAGCCAATTAGGCCTACGTCTACTGTGCAAGTGTGTGATTAATATCACTGTATGAGGGCACTAATGGCCATGGATACAATCTCTCAAGATTTCTCTCTCGACTATATGTTTGAACAGAGTTTCAGCTATGGTTGCCAATTTTGGATCTTTTACAAGGTAGAGGATGACCTTTATATATAGTGCCTGGGGGGTGTAATGTACCCCCCATGCATGCAATGAACATATACATGAGGATCGAACCAGTATGAGGATGACACCTGACTGATCTCATATAGATAATGATGACCTCAATATTCCCCCACGTGAGGGGAATGATTCAGTTATAACTGATTATGTACACATGTTCCCAACAATACATATACAGATAAGGGATCGACCATCTGCGAATGGTCTCAACCTCGGCCTGGAAGAGGATGAGGTGGTGACCTTGGCTCTGTGGGAAAGCTGAGGTAAGGCATGTTGAGCTGTGACGTCGGCCTGGGCCGAGGTAATGGTAGCGTAGCAGGAACGTCGGCTGATCCTCAGCAGAGATTGATTATGTTGATGGGTTGGCAACCTCAGCCTGAACCAAGCCGAGGTTGCATGCCTTGGATGAACGGATGGATAACCCCCCCCCCCCCTTTGGGTTACGAAGGACTCACTTGCCGAGGTACCTAGTAATGTCGGCCATGGCCGACCTTTCTTGGGACGAGTTCGCTGGTTGTTGATCTAAGGCCCTTCCAACATCGGCCATCTCCATGGTCGAGGTTGATGTCTCTGAGCCGAGGGGGTACATATAGGACATATCAATCACCTCTAGCCCTTAGTTACATGTGGGAACAGGTGACTTATAGGGTATACACCTCTGGGGTTTCTCTTCGTGCTAATATTCCTTTGACACTTGTCAATTGCTGAAGTAGATGGCGTTCCAGGTAAGCTCAATGATGTCAGCTGTCCTTTGGGGCTCCCAAGGCAATGATGGGCATTGGGATGCGTGTAGGGCTGTTTGAGGGTTAAACCCTTTTTCCCTCTCTTTTTTCCCCACTTCTTCATTCTCTCGCCTGCGATTCTCTGTTTTCTCTCTCTAGAAGAGTTTGGCCAGAGGTGCATTAGGTGGATTTTCCTTGCAATCCATTCCTTTCTTCAATTTCGTTGTCTTCCATCAGGTATCATTTACCATCTCTTCTTCTTCATTTTTCCTGCCTTGCTCCTGTTTTTGCATTTTTCGGTGAGCTTTAAGAGGTTTTCGATTACTTTATTAGTTTTTCGGAAAGTTCATGTATTTTCCGACGAACTGTTCTTGAACGTTCTTGTTTAAAAGCTCAGTTTAATCCTTAGATAAAATTACCCATCCTGTTGATTTAGAATTTAGTGTCACAAGTGTAGGGTCGTCCCCATATGCTAAGACCCCTCTATCAACTCTTGGAGGATTTCCCCTCTCTTAGGTAGAATACCTTAGATAAAATTAGGCAAATAGAAAGTGCCCAAGAGGAAGCTTACAGGGCAGAGGCGTTCCCCCTCAGACCTATCTATCCACCACCTCTGAAGGTTATATACCCTGAGCCATCCGAACCAGTTAAATCAGCAGAGTTCCCAGTTGAAACTACCCCCATGTCTGAGTCTGAGTCGTCTACCTCAGACCCTATGTCTGTGGACTCTTTTCAAGAGGCTATGGACTTTTCCACTCAGTAGGATCAGGTCCCCGATCAAGCCGAGGTTTGTAGTTGGGCCTCGTCTCATAAGAGTTCGAGCACATCGCACTCTTCCTCCGACGTTGAGGTTGTAGGGCCTAGCATTTCCGTTCCACCAATTCTTGAAGCCATTCCCCTATCGGCTGTCACAGGTGCTGAGTTCGCTCAAAGGTTCCCAAGTGGTCACCCATCGTCTACTCAGGCCGATGTTGAACCCAATGACGATGATGATGCTGAGAGCGATGTTGACACCTCCGAGGCGACCGAGATAGAGAGCATTGTAACCGAGCTCGACCTTCTTGACTTCAGGCATCTATATTCCATTAGCCCTTCCATAAAACTCAGGAAACCTCTGAGGGAAGAGAGGGCATTCGGCGGCCGAGACGGCGATATCTGCCTATATGAGCAGATGTTCAAGTTAGGATTTCATCTACCCATTCATCCCATCATTAGGGACATACTTTCCTACATCAATTTATCTCCTTCTCAGTTATCCCCCAATGCCTAGAGGGTGATAATTGGAGCTATAGTTCTATGGAAGGCAGTCCACCATTCAGACCTTCCTGTCCAGGTCTTCACCGAGTGCTACATCCCTTCCTCTGCCAGGAATCATCCGAGCTATTACCATTTCTTAGCTCAAAAGTCAATTAAGAAGATGTTACAGGTCACCCAAACTAGTAACCATAATTGGAAGCCGCGATATTTCTTTGCCTCAGGGGCATGGGAATTTGTCCCTTGTGTCCCCTCTTTGAACTTGGAGCCGAGGATACCCCTGAGATGGGGCAAGGTGTCAATGGAAGCCAGGGCCGACCCTGGGCTAAGCCAAAATAATCATCAAAAGGTAAAAGATCTTCAAGATTAGGGGGAGCATAGTCTGTTGGTCAGGTTCGAACACCTGATGACCCCCTACTATCTCTCTGAGACTGGACTTAGGGGTAGTCCTCTAACAGAGCTCCGTAAGTGCTTATTTTATTATTTTAGCAAGTTAAACCTTTGACTTTTTATGTCTCTGATCTTCTAACTCAGACATTTCAATTTGAAGAGTGCTCCGAAGGCATTTCGAATGAAGTCTGGGAGATGTCTGCCCCGAGTCTTACAAAGTTGGTAAAAAAGGCAGGCCTGAATGCACCCCCTCCTCCTCCACCTAAGAAAAGTGTCAGCACATCCAAGGTCGATTCTACAAGAAAGAGGAAAACTACAACCACCTCCCCTGAGGATTAAAGGAAAAGTAAGGCCCAAAAGGCCATCGCCATATCCTCTGAAGATGCATTGGCTGCCCGTCTGGAGCAGCTGAAAATTAATGATAGCATAATAGGCCACAGTTTGCAAGCATTGGATACCATCAACTCTGCTATGACAGATTCTGACCAATGCTTTTGTCGCTCCATGGACACTCCTCTATTGGTTGAGTTTGGCCTTCACAGGTCCATTCAGGTATAACTTTGGATTTCAGTTTAACTCCGAAGTGTAACCTCTTTTTTAAATTTGAACTTATACATTTGATTTCTTAATTTGTAGGGCCTCGTTGCTATGCACCATCTTTCCAACTAGACTCTGAAGAAGTTGCCCCTCATCGAGAAAGGCCAAGAGGCCGAGAAGGTGCAAAGCTCCCTGAATGCAGAGGTAGATCGCCTGAAGTCTGCCTTTAAGTGATCTGATAAGAAGGTTAAGGAGTTGGAGAAAGAGATATCCAAGTTTAAAAAAGACCACACCATTGCTCTGAAGGTCAAGGATGACGTTCTCCAGTAGAAAGTTGATGCTGTAGTGAAGGCAACCCTTGAGGATACTTCT
Organism: Sambucus nigra; assembly: GCA_949130495.1. Lineage (NCBI taxonomy): Eukaryota > Viridiplantae > Streptophyta > Magnoliopsida > Dipsacales > Adoxaceae > Sambucus > Sambucus nigra. Next base: position 449,719,356 of record OX422219.1, on the reverse strand, counting down.
GAGGGGATCCTGGATGATTACAAAGTCTTTAATGAATTCATCATCTTTGGCTTTAAATACCTTGAAAGAGGTATTAAGTCCACTAGCAAATGGGCGGCTGCAAAGGATAAGGAGTCAGGGAACTTGAAAGCCTCTGACTTTATTGGTTTGGGTTTTAGCAATCCTCAATTTACCCAGGCCCTTCAAGAGGTTGAAGAGGAAGATGCTGCCCCTGCAGAGACTGCTACTTTGGATGTTACTGAGACTGAAGGCTCCAACCTCCAAGATGATGGGGCCGAGGTTACCAACATCGGTCAGGAGAATGAGGCCGATGATGCCAATACTGTAGCTGCAAACCCTTAGGCCTTTTTTATGAAGCTTTATATAATTATATGATTTTGACTTCAAGATGTAACTTCTGATTTTAAACTCAGTTACCTTGTATCCTGTAACTCTTATCTTATATTAACTTTTGATACATGCTTCACTTCCTTATTTGCTGAGTGTTCTTTGAATGATTTTCTTTGTTATGCAATGTGTATTTAGGTCTGAGGTCATCAAATTAATGATGTCTAGGGTCTGAGGTAATCCAAGTATGATGTCTGACCTCAGACCTTGTCACCGAATCATGATGTTATAAGGTCTGAGGTCATCAACTAAGATATTATCCCCATAAATAATTTGTCACCAAATTAATGATGTTAAGGGTCTGAGGCCATCCAAGTATGATGTCTGACCTCAGACCTTGTCACCAAATCATGATGTTATAAGGTTTGAGGTCATCAACTAAGATATTATCCCCATAAATAATTTGTCACCAAATTAATGATGTTAAGGGTCTGAGGTCATCAAGTATGATGTCTGACCTCAGACCTTGTCACCAAATTATGATGTTATAAGGTCTGAGGTCATCAACTAAGATGTTATCCCCATAAATAATTTATCACCAAATTAATGATGTTAAGGGTCTGAGGTCATCCAAGTATGATGTCTAACCTCAGACCTTGTTACCAAATCATGATGTTATAAGGTCTGAGGTCATTAACTAAGATGTTATCCCCATAAATAATTTGTCACCAAATTAATGATGTCAAGGGTCTGAGGTGATCCAAGTATGATGTCTGACCTCAGACCTTATCACCAAATCATAATGTTATAAGGTCTGAGGTCATCAACTAAGATGTTATCCCCATAAATAATTTGTCACCAAATTAATGATGTTAAGGGTCTGAGGTCATCCAAGTATGATGTCCGACCTCAGACCTTGTCACCAAATCATTATGTTATAAGTTCCGAGGTCATCAACTAAGATGTTATCCCCATAAATAATTTGTCACCAAATTAATGATGCCAAGGGTCTGAGGTCATCCAAGTATGATGTCTGACCTCAGACCTTATTACCAAATCATGATGTTATAAGGTCTGAGGTCATCAACTAAGATGTTATCCCCATAAATAATTTATCACCAAATTAATTATGTTAAGGGTCTGAGGTCATCCAAGTATGATGTCTGACCTCAGACCTTGTCACCAAATCATGATGTTATAAGGTTTGAGGACATCAATTAAGATGTTATCCCCATAAAATTCACCACTCGAGCATAATGAACCAAGAACTGACACAGGAATTTGATCTTCTCATTAATAATCTCTTCATAAGATGATACATTTACATGAAAGCTCTTGCAACATCATATGTAATACTTTTTTAAATGATCAGCATTCCAGGGATTGGAAAAAGGTTCCCCTTAGAGGTTCTCTAGCCAGTAGGTTCCTGGTACAACCTCCTCAATTACTTTGTAAGGACCATGCCAATTTGGGTGAAGCTTGTTTGCCTTCTATAATGTCTTCTTCAGCACCAGGTCCCCTACAGCTATGGGCCTTGATTTTACCCTTTGATTATAGAACTTTGTTATTCTCTGTTGGTAAGCTGCTTGCCTGATTTCTGCGTCTTCCCTTTTCTCTTCAATCAAGTCTAGGTCGAGTCTTTTCTCCTCCCCATTCTTCTCGGGGTTATAGGTCTGAACCCTATGAGTAGGGAGTCCTACCTCTATGGGTATGACGGCCTCTGAGCCATGTGAGGTGTCCTTACCGTTGTTCTATAGGCCTATAGCACAGCATAAACCTCTTCAGTCCAACTCCCCTTAGCCTCTTCCAACCTCTTCTTGATACCATCGAGGATTGTTCTGTTAGTGACTTCGGTTTGACCGTTTGCTTGAGGTCGGCCAGGGGAAGAGAAAATTGCTTTATCCCAACTCTTTCGCAGTATTTTTCCAGGGAAGAATTCTTGAAATGGGTTTCGTTGTCCGAAATGAGGGTGTTTGGGAGTCCATGTCTGCATATGATGTTCTTCCAAATAAATTGGAAGGTCTTCTACTCTGTAATCATGATCATCGACTCTGCCTCTACCCACTTGGAGAAGTAATCAATGGCGACTATCAAAAATCGATAATTATTTACAGCCCTTGGCAGGGGTCCTACTAGGTCAATTCCCCATACTGTGAATGGCTAAGGGGAACTGATTGATGTTATAGGCTGATGAGGTTAATGTGGGATAGTGGAGAATCTCTGACATTTGTCGCACCTCTTCACGTAGGTTGTAGCATCTTTGGCCAAGGCCGACCACCAATATCCTTGCATGATAATCCTCTTCTCCAAAAGTCTCCCTCCTATGTGACTGGAGCAAGAACCCTCGTGTACCTCCTATAAGACGTGGGGAACTTATGTGGGATGAACTCATCTGAAGAGAGGTAATAGAAATCCCTTCCTATACAGGACATCTCCTACTATTGAGAACTTTGCTGCTCTGTACCTCAATTTCCTCCTCTCTAACTTTGACTCCGGTAGCATCCCCTCTTTGATATATCTGATAAGGGGATCCATCCATGAGTCCCCTAGGTTCAAATTGAGGTAAGGTTACTGACCTCTTCTTCTTCAATGGTTGCTCTGGGCAAGATCTCAATAGGGACTGTCCTTCTGATATCTGTCCTCGTTATCGAAGCTGGCCTTGCTAATGCGTCTTCATGATTGTTATTTTGTCGAGGTATTCTCTTCATCTTTACCTCTTCAAAGCCTTCGAGTATCGTTCTCACCCTCTTCAGGTATTTGGCCATCCTTTCGTCCTTGGCCTTATAAACCCCCAATATTTGATTAACAACCAACCTTGAGTTATTGTGAAGGAGGATTCGTCTTATACTAACGGTCCTTGCCAAGGAGAGGCATGCTATCATAGCCTCATATTCTGACTCATTATTTGACTCCTTAAAGTTAAACCTTAGGGCATATTCGATGTTGGTACCATCCGGGGCTGAGAGTATCAGGCCCGCACCGCTTCTATTTTTATAAGAAGACCCATCGACGAAGAGGTTCCTGATATCTTTATCAGATGAGAAACCCTCTTCTAACATAATTCCCTTCCTGAAGAGGTATCGGTCTTCCTCATTCTTGGCTATTCTATCTCTAACTCTCTTGGGCATAACCTCTTTCGGGTGTCGGAAGACATTGTTGTTTGACCCTTCTGTAGTCTCTAGATTATTCTCAACCTCGACCTCTTCCTATGTGAACTCTGCGACAAAATATTCCAGTGCCTGCCCTTTGACGGCCGTCCTAGGCTGATAAGTGAGGTCATATTCCCCCAACTCAATGGCCCATGTCATCAGCCTACCCGATTTCTCAGGCTTATGGAGGACCTGTCTTAGTGGCGAGTCGATGAGGATGACCATAGAATGGGCTTGGAAGTAAGGCTTCATCTTCCTAAAAGCATGTATCAGGGCGTAGGCCAACTTTTTCATCTGAGGATAATTCTTCTCAGACTCCTGAAGGGCCTTACTGTTGAAGTACACAGGCCTTTGGACCCCAACGTCTTCCCGTACTATGGCTGCACTTATAGTTGATTAAGATACTGCTAGATAAACGTACAACTTCTCTCCCTATAGGTCGAGATAAGAGTAAGGGGGATCCGAGGTAGGACTTGAGATGGTTGAAAGACTCATCACACTCTTTGTCCCACTCAAAGGCCTTTCTAAGCACCTTAAAGAACAGAAGACACTTGTCCGTTAGTCTTGAAACAAATCGGTTGAGTGTAGCTACTCTTCCAGTAAGCCTATGAATGTCCTTGATACTCTTTGGTGTCTTCATATCGAGAAAAGCCTTAATTTTCTCGGGGTTTGCCTCTATTCCCCTCTGATTGAAAATGAATCCAAGAAATTTCCCAGCTCCTACCCCGAAGACACACTTCGCAGGGTTGAGTTTCATTCTGTACAAGTCCATGGTATCGAAAGTCTTTTCTAGGTCTGCCACGTGGGTGCAGGCCTTTAAGCTCTTCGTTAACATATCGTCGATGTACACTTCCATAGTCTTGCCTATTTGGTCTTCAAACATCTTATTCACCAGATGTTGGTATGTTGCCCCCGTATTTTTCAATCCGAAGGGCATAACCTTATAGCAATACATCATTTTGTTCGCGATGAAGGCTGGCTTCTCTGAGTCTTCGGCATCCATGAAGATCTCGTTGTAGCCTGAATACGTGTCCATGGAGCTCATGAGCTCATATCCTGCAGTCGCATCTATTATTTGGTTGATCCGAGGTAAGGGATAATTGTCTTTCGGGCAAGATTTGTTCAGGTTGGTGAAGTCTACGCACATTCTCCATTTTCTGTTCGCTTTGGGAACAATGACTTCCTTCGATAGCCACTCCGGATATATGACTTCTCTGATGAACTCAACCTCTTCCAACTTTTTGACTTCTTTCCGGATGATGTCGTACTTCTCTCTGGAGTAAATTCTTCGTCTTTATTTGATTATCCTAGTATCCTTAGTCACATTTAGCTTGTGGCACATAACTTCAGGGTTGATGCCAGGTATGTCCACGTGACTCCAAGCGAAGACACTCTGCCTCTACCTCCGGAAGTCTATCAGCTCTTCCTTGATTTCTACCTTTAAGTCTTTGCCAACCTGGACGGTTTTTTCGTCTCGCCCTCATTGAGGAAGATGGATTCTACCTCTTTCGCCGCCTCTCCTTTCTTTAATTTCATTTCATCTCTGGGGTCAAGTGTATCAATATTATATGTGGTAGTTGCTCTCTTATGAGCCTCTCTCTCTTCAGCCGAGTTGAAGTAACATTCTCGTGCTATTGTCTGGTCACCCTACACTTCCCCTACCCCATAGGGGGTCGAGATTTTTAGCATCTGGTTGACCGTCGACGGCACCGCTTCAAACTCCTTAAGGGCTACTCTTCCCATGATGAGGTTATAGGCCGAGAAGACATTTTCGTCCAAAACAAAAAAGTTGATCTTCCGGGTTAACCTCTTAGGACACTCATCTCCCATTAGCACGTCCATCTCATACATGCCCAACGGATGGACCTTTTCTCCACTAAACCCCATTAACGGATGATGATAGGGTAGCATCCTAGCTCTGTTAAGGCCCAGGCTTTTGAAGTAGGTCCAGAACATCACATCTGCAGAACATCCCCTATCTACAAGAATTCTCTACACCTCACATCCATGAACTCTTGTTGTGATCACCAAAGTTTCATCGTGTGGAGTTAGGATGCCTTTGAAGTCGAGTCAGGAAAACCCAACTACAAGAGTGTCCATGTCCACCTTCTTTCTCTTCTACATAGTCTCGGAATACATTAGATTTACTACTTCAAGTTTGGCCACTGACTTGGCCTCTGCCACATGGGCCTTCCGGTCATCCACCTCAGAACCACCCCTGCAAGTCCTCCTCATATGGTGTTAACACCAAAGGATATCATACCAACCCTCTTTATTGGGGTGTTGTCGTCTTTTGGTGGGAGGTCCGAATCGTCTTCATCACCATCATCCGAGTCATCATCTTTTCTTGCTATGGTATCATCACGACACCTGTCGCGTCTCTTCTTTTTGGTGTCTTCTCTTCCCCTTTTGGGAGCTTTGCCATCAACATATTTCCTCAACTTTCCTGACTTCAACATCTTCTCGATCTTATCCTTTAAGGCGAAGCACTGGTCTGTGACATGCCCATGGTCTTGGTGGAATTCACACCATAAGTTCTGGTTCCTCTTATGTGGATGAGCCTTCAACTTCTCTGGTCATTTTAGGGATCGATCATTCTTGATCTTATTGAGGATGCGTTCGTAGCTTACAGTAAGAGGGGTGTATCATGCAAACTTGTCATCAACTGGCCTCTTCTTTCCATTATTCTTTGTTTTGAACTTTCCACTGCTACCGCCGTTCTCGTCCTCATACTTAGAGGCCATGGCCTCTTCAGCGTTCATGACCTTCCCCGCAGTTGCCAATAGCTCCGCCATAGACTTTGGAGGGTCTTTCACAAGTTTCCACAACAACTTCCCTATCTGAAGACCTCCTACGAGGGCAGGGTCTTTCACAAGTTTCCACAACAACTTCCCTATATGAAGACCTCCTACGAGGGCAGTCATGGCAATATTCTCTTCGTAATCTTCAACCTCAAGTTTTTCTTTGTTGAACCTGGCGATGTAGTCTCTTAGGCTCTCGTACTTGCCTTGATTGATATACAACAGATGGGTGGTCTTCTTTTGTGGTCTTACCACAAAGTATAAATTGTGAATGAACCGTTCAGCCAAGCCCTTAAAGTTCTCAATTGAATTCTTTGGAAGAGAAGTAAACCATATGTACGCAGCTCCCGTCAAAGTCCCGGAGAAGGCCCGACATTTCATCTCATCTGGTATTGAGTAAATGTCCGCCGCTGACTGGTACATTTCAATATAATGTACATGATTGGTGCTACCATCATACTTGGGAGTTACTGTAGGTGGCTTGAACTTGGCCGGGGTAGGAATGCTCACTATCTTAGCCATGAACGGAGAGCCTTCTGAGAAACCTCTTTGTAGTGGATCCCAAATTTTGATGAGGTCTCCCATCTTATCCTCAAGACGTTGGATGGAGTCATTCCATGGTTTTGCAACGTCGACTTGGCCAAGGTTGTCCCCAGCCACTTCCAAGGGGTGGACTGAGGGTTCCCCAGCCACAGCACAACGTCTTTTGTTAAGCTCTTCTTGGTCTCTTCCTCATCCCTGATGAGGCCGACGTTGCCTCTCTTCCCTTTGTGAGCTGGCTGCACTCCTCGACCTCGACAACCTCTTCCTTAGGTCGTTTACGGCGCCGAGCCATTCAAAGTCTTACCCTCTGCTTAGTCGATCAAAATCTGATCCTCGTTGTTGGGCTTCTCCACCTCTTCTGTCTCCACAACCTTGGCTCCACTGGATAGGACGAACTGTGTTGTTTGATACCTCATACGTCTCCCAACAATCTTCTGGGACATCTTCCGCCTCTAGATCATCATTCATGTCCTCATTTCTTGCCTCCCCAGGCACAAGCGCCTAGGGTCAGTAATGTCCCTCCTTCGCTGGGGTGTAGGTTGGTCTTTTCGCAGTGCCTGTGGTGGTCCCCTGGCGTCAGGATGAGGTTGAACAGCCGTCAGAGTGATCATATCCGGTGAGACTCCAGGTGGCCTCATCATATATTGGCTGAGCTGTGCAAATTTCTCATGCATTACTTGTTGCGTTGCAGCCAAAGACCTCAAGGCTGCTGCCACCTCCACCATTTCGGATTGGGGCGGTGCCTGGATGGAGCTAGGTCCTCCCGCACCAGGCGGCGGAAGAGGTGGTGGTAATTTCGGTGCCATGTATTAGCACAAAAGAGCTGGTGTAGTAAATGAGCTTAATACCTTGCAGGACCTCTTTCAATGGTGAAACAACTCCACGCAAGGGGTGAGGCCTGGTTCACCACCAGAGTCTCCGGTGAGGTTAAGCGAATAATGAGGAAGAGACATCTTCTCATTCCCACAAACGGTGCCAAAATGATGATGCTGGAAATAGCACCACCGGGTAAGGTGTATATGAGCTCTAATGAATGTATAACAATGGCAGCACAAGTATATCAAGTATAAGAGAAAGAGGTGAGGAGAAGAGGATCAACTCCAGAGTATAAGTGGTTCAGCCAATTAGGCCTATGTCTACTGTGCAAGTGTGTGATTAATATCACTGTATGAGGGAACTAATGGCCATGGATACAATCTCTCAAGATTTCTCTCTGTACTGTATGTTTGAACAGAGTTTCAACTAGGGATGACAATTTCGGATCTTTTACAAGGTAGAGGATGACCTCTATATATAGTGCCTGGGGGTGTAATGTACCCCCCATGCATGCAATGAACATGTACATGAGGATCGAACAAGTATGAGGATGACACCTGGCTGATCTCATATAGATAATGATGACCTCAATATTCCCCCACGTGAGGGGAATGATTTGATTATAACTTATTGTGTACACGTGTTCCCAACAATACATATGTAGATAAGGGCTTGGACATTTGCAAATGGTCCCAACCTCGGCTAGAAGAGGATGATGTGGCGACCTTGGCTCAGTGGGAAAGCTGAGGTAAGGCATGTTGAGCTGTGACGTCGGCCTGGACCGAGGTAATGGTAGCGTAGCAGGAACGTCGGCTGATCCTCAGCCGAGATTGGTTATGTTGATGGGTTGGCAACCTCGGCCTGAACCAAGCCAGGTTGGCATGCCTTGGATGACCAGATGGATAACCCCCCCTGTGGATTACGAAGGCCTCACTTGCCGAGGTAGCTAGTAACGTCGGACATGACCGACCTTGCTTGGGATGAGTCCGCTGGTTGTTGATTTAAGGCCCTTCCAACATCGTCCATCTCCATGGCCGAGGTTGATGTCTCTGAGCCGAGGGGATACATATAGGACATATTAATCACCCCCTCGGCTCAGAGACATCAACCTCGGCCACAGAGATGATCGATGTTGGAAGGGCCTTAGACATATTAACCTCAACCATGGAGATGGAAAAGGACATATCAGTAACCCACCCTCAGAACTAATAGAGTAGGACTACGCTCCCTCAGTTAATAGTTATCGTACCCGGTCTTGACAGTCTATATCCCCTACATGTTCTCTTACTACTCACATAATTATATTGGTCGTAATGGTTAACACCGACATGCACGCTCTAGCTACAGCATCATCCTGACCAATTTCCTTCAACTTAGCTTTCCACACTTTTGCTAATTTCCCCACGGGTCTTTGACTCAGCGCGTCGGCTACCACATTTTCCTTACATGGGTGGTAGTGAATATCAAATTGGTAGTCCTTTACAAAATCTAACCATCGATGTTGCCGCAGATTTAAGTCTTTCTGTGTGAACAAATATTGCAATGACTTATGGTCCGTAAAGAGGCTAAATTTCTCACCCATAAGGTAATGCGTCCATATCTTTAAAGCAAACACTACTGCGGCAAGCTCTAAATTATGTACGGGATAATTCTTCTTATGTGGCTTAAGCTTTCGAGATGCGTATATAATGGCCCTATGTTCTTTTTGTAACACACCCCCTAATCCATGTAGAGATGCGTCAGTAAAGACTAAATAATTTACTCTCGATCTTGGCAACGCGAGTACAGGGGAACAAGTCAATTTTTCTTCTAGCTCCTCAAAACTAGCTGACAGAAGTCATCCTAGACAAATCGCACTCCCTTTCGGGTCAAGTTCATTAAAGGGATAACAATCTTTGAAAAACCCTTAATGAAACGAAGATAATATCTCGCCAGACCCAGAAAGCTACAGATCTCAGTCGGCGTCGTGGGTTGACCCCATTCCCTCACCGCTACGACGTTGTTTGGGTTTACTAAAATACCCCCAGTCGTCAAGATATGGCCCAAAAATTGAACTTCCTGTAATCATAAACCTCACTTCTCAAACTTTGCATATAACTGTTGATCCTGTAGCGTCTGCAGGGACAATATCAAGTGTTCAACTTGATCAACTTCAGTTCAAGAATAGACTAGAATGTCATCGATGAACACTAACACAAACTGGTCTAAGAAGTCTCGAAATACTCGATTCATAAGGTCCATAAATATCATAGGATCATTGGTTAACCCAAAGGCTATAACCAAAAACTCATAGGACCCATACTTGGTCAAGAATACGATTTTGGACACATCCTGCTCCCGAATTCACAGCTGATGATACCCAAATCTTAGATCTATTTTAGAGAAGTATGATGGTCCTCTCAATTGATCAAACAAATTATTGATTCGAGGTAACGGGTATTTATTTAAGATGGTTACCTTATTCAGTTCGCGATAGTCAATACATAACCGAAGGGAACCATCTTTTTTCCTCATGAATAATACATGGGCACCCCATGGCGATGTACTACGCCGAATGACCCCTTGACCCAAAAGCTGCTGAATTTGATCTCGTAACTCCTGCATTTCTAAAGGAGCCATATGGTATGGAGTTTGCAAAATTAGCCTAGTCCCCGGTGCTAAGTCAATTACGAACTCAATCTCATGACTTGGAGGTAAGCCAGCAATTTCCTGTAAGACATCCACAAATTCTCAAACAACAGGAATCAAGTATAAGGAAATAACTATACCTTGCGAAGTCTCCTCCTCAATACAGTATAAGTGAGTACTTGAACCTCCTTCCGGAAGAGGCATGGCTAATTAAAACATTTCTTGCCCCTAAATGACAAAGATAATACTCCTCCAATAACAATTCACCATGGCCCGGTACTTCACTAACCAATCCATGCCCAGAATAACATCATAACCGACCATATCCAGGACAAGCAAGTCGGCTTCAAAGCACAATCTACCAAGATCTATTACCATGCCCAAAATATAAGTGAGGCATTGCCCATAGGAGAATCTACACTCATAAGAGTAATATCGGTAGACTTTAACAATACCACTGAATGAGTAAAGTACGTAGCTATAAATGAGTGTGTAGCATCCGTGTCACATAACACTCGACCCACAACCCCATAGATAGGAAACTTAACCTCGATAGCTCGCGGTGCTGGTTGCAATAAAGCATTTTGGACATTTTACATATGCCCAAACTGAAGTTATCCCTGTTGTAGAGGGATTGCTGGAATCGGTGCTGGAAGTTGTAAAGGTGCCTACTGATTCTGAGGGCCTTCAGGAAATTGACCCCTGTTCAACTATGGATACACTCTCTACATGTGACCCGTCTCACCGCACTAAAAACAATGACCCTCATAATTCCCCAGATGTCATCCTCGATTGTTATTTCAAAACTTCCCTGCACCTTGGTTCTGCTAGCCTCGAGCTCCATTATTCCCTCGACCGTCTTGGCCATGTGGGACTATTTTTTAGTGCTGTTGCTGCTGAGCACCCTAATTTGGCCTAAAACAACCTCCACCAAAACAGAAACCCCCAAAGCATTATTTCTTAGTCGGATCCCCCTACTGAAGGTCCTTCTCTTTCTGTTTACTCCCTGACTACTATGGTGGTGATACTGATCCACCAACACCATTTACTCCTAGTTTACTAGATTGTTCAGAATCCCCTATTTTCTTACTTCCCTTCAAAGGAAGGCGATGATCCTAGAAATAAAGTAAAGTTGTATTCATCATGTCGCTAAAAGTTTATAGGACAGGGTTCCCCAATAGGTGCTGCCTTATCCTCCAATTCAAACCCGCAACAAATTTAGAGATTCTCTTCTCTTCCCCACTTACCTCGCCCGACATAAAATTTGCCAAAAGGGTAAATTCCTCTTCGAACTCCGCCACTGTTCGCTCCCCTTGAGTAACATCCCGAAGATTCCTCCTCATCTCCTTCTGGACTGCTGGAGGAAAATACTTTTGTTCAAACAGTATCCCTTTCTTTCGGAGTTGTCACCGAATTACACTATTGGAGAGATGTTCCCACCAATTTAAAAGTGGTGAGAAACTGTTTCCTCTCCTCACTACATTCCACCATTCAAAGATGGCTTTGAATATCCTTCCTCCATTGATTTTACAAGATCACATAAGCACCACCCTGAAATTCTGGAGGGTGACCTTTCTGGAAGGATTCTCCAACTCTTTCCCATGTGGAGGGTCCCGTATGAGCTTGAGCCACCGGTGCTGCCAGTTATTGAGCTTGTGGAAGCTATTGTGCCATAGCGGTCATTGCAGCATTGATCGCCTACGCAACAATATTAGCCACCTATGTCGCATTCATAGTTCCCTACGGTGGTGGGGGCTCTACATCATCTGCAACTCAATTTACCCTTTTCGAGCGACCTCGTCTCGGCGGCATCTGAGATAAAAATCTATTGAGTCAATATACAGTTAAAATAATTTATCCTTGCGGAAGATCGCAATAAACAAAACAATCCTAATAATAGGGCTCTATATCAAAGAATGTTACGGTAGAACGTGACAAGTCCTCACAGGTCCTAAAGACTCTAGAACCTGATGCTTTAATACCATCTGTGACACCCCGCTTATTAAAATAAGAGATGGCCAACCCACTACTCCAATAAAATAAGAATCTTAAATGGTCCATTCTTAGCATCACTTTCGCGTAAAAGATAATGTGATACAACCACCCAACATTTTAAAAACGGATATCAAAATATTTTTCAATTTAAAATAAAACTATTTCAGTCATTTACTTCCATAACAAAAGGGTCAATATACAACTAACGGTTTGATAGCATTTACAAAAATATAACATAATAAGATGTCGGTTAACAAACTGATACAAAAAGTTCATACCAAATGTAACAGTAGCTATGAGATATAAACTTGGTTAACATGTCCGAATACCACTGTTGAATCATAACTAGAGTATCCAAAAAGAGTTTGATGCGTCTAATACGAAAATCCTACAACATCCGCAATATGTCATATCTCTTTAACACTGGAAGGGAAGGTCAGAACGGGAGCCCTTGCGGCGAGACACCTGAACATAAATAATAACCACACCAAGAGACAAAATATAAATGGGTCAGGTCCCGATTTGATATGATTTAGAAGTGAATAAAATGCATAACAGTTATGAATGCCAAATTTCATAAACAAGTTAGATTCGCTCTTCACTTGAAGAATTATACTCACCTCTCTTCCAAAGTGCACATTCTAACGCGTACAATTCATTGTTATGTTAAGCTACCCGATTAAGCTACCCGACTTCTTAATAGGAATAATCTAACTCTATCCAATATGCCTAGTTTACCAAATTATCATTTATCCTTACAAGACAATTTATCAATAATGATCACATATAATCATAGTTGATTCATAATTCTATTTAATCATTTTCATTAAAACACAATTTGAATAAGAATAGTTATATTCATACAATAACATTTCTAAGACCATCCTTCCGGGAATTACCCCACTGGATGCGTTCCCTAATTGCTATCATCTTCCAGGGCCTAGTTTCATGACCACCTGGGTACCCTAAATCATAACGCATGGGAAACGGCCATATACCTTCGACAGTGAGGCGTTACCATACCCTAAATTACTTCACTTCGAATAAACAATCACACAATATAACAACTGGTGCTATGGCCTGAGGACTATACTCTCCCTGCATTCATTAGCCATGGGGATTCACCTCTTTCATGTAACTTCCCTTATGATAGCATTTAGAGAGGTATGTGCATATACCAAAATCATAAAATTTATGTATAATGAATTAAAATGACAATTATTATACCCAAAATCATAAATATGTAATAAATTAAGGCTACAATGTATAAACACTTCCATACTAGCCCTCGAAAGCCAAAACAACAAAGTCCTACTATACTCTAGTCCTACTATCATTTTCTTAACCCACTGAGATATTATATTATCTTTTCTAATCCCCAAAATAGGACCGAATGCCGCCTTATCATCCTAAGGTATTAATCTCCTCATATAAGGTCACATTTATCTATAATACATCCTATAATAAGGTTCCAAATCTTTAGACCCAAGAGAAAAGGTGTTAAAACAATGTTAGAGAAATTTTGTTAAACAACACTATTTTCGAATCGATTCGCCCTGGAAGAGAATCGATTCGTCCCAATCGAATCGATTCGGTCGAGAGAACTAAACTTTCTGCTAACTTGACGAATCGATTCGGTCTACCCGAATCGATTAGCTAACTCAGACCTGTAGCCTACCATTTTACCGAATTGATTCGCCTGGGTCGGACAACCCAGTTTTGGCTACGGGTTTATATGAACCCTAAATCCCTAAAATCCTCAATACAGTATAAGTGAGTACTTGAACCTCCTTCCGGAAGAGTCATGGCTAATTAAAACATTTCTTGCCCCTAAATGACAAAGATAATACTCCTCCAATAACAATTCACCATGGCCCGGTACTTCACTAACCAATCCATTCCCAGAATATCATCATAACCGACCATATCCGGGACAAGCAAGTCGGCTTCAAATCACAATCTACCAAGATCTATTACCATGCCCAGAATATAAGTGAGGCATTGCCCATAGGAGAATCTACACTCATAAGAGTAATATCGGTAGACTTTAAAAATCCCAATGAATGAGTAAAGTATGTAGCTATAAATGAGTGTGTAGCATCCGTGTCACATAACACTCGACCCACAACCCCATAGATAGGAAACTTAACCTCGATAGCTCGCGGTGCTGGTGGCAATAAAGCATTTTGGACATTTTACATATGCCCAAACTGAAGTTATCCCTGTTGTAGAGGGATTGCTGGAATCGGTGCTGGAAGTTGTAAAGGTGCCTACTGATTCTGAGGGCCTTCAAGAAATTGACCCTTGTTCAACTGTGGATAGACTCTCTACATGTGACCCGTCTCACCGCACTAAAAACAACGACCCTCATAATTCCCCAGATGTCATCCTCGATTGTTATTTCAAAACTTCGCTGCACCTTGGTCCTGCTGGCCTCGAGCTCCATTATTCCCTCGACCGTCTTGGCCATGTGGGACTATTTTTTAGTGCTGTTGCTGCTGAGCACCCTAATTTGGCCTAAAACAACCTCCACCAAAACAGAAACACCCAAAGCATTATTTCTTAGTCGGATCCCCCTACTGAAGGTCCTTCTCTTTCTATTTACTCCCTGACTACTGTGGTGGTGATAGTGATCCACCAACACCATTTACTCCTGGTTTACTAGATTGTTCAGAATCCCCTATTTTCTTACTTCCCTTCAAAGGAAGGCGATGATCCTAGAAATAAAGTAAAGTTGTATTCATCATGTCGCTAAAAGTTTATAGGACAGGGTTCCCCAACAGGTGCTGCCTTATCCTCCAATTCAAACCCGCGATAAATTTAGAGATTCTCTTCTCTTCCCCACTTACCTCGCCCGACATAAAATTTGCCAAAAGGGTAAATTCCTCTTCGAACTCCGCCACTGTTCGCTCCCCTTGAGTAACATCCCGAATATTCCTCCTCATCTCCTTCTGGACTGCTGGAGGAAAATACTTTTGTTCAAACAGTATCCCTTTCTTTCGGAGTTGTCACCGAATTACACTATTGGAGAGATGTTCCCACCAATTTAAAAGTGGTGAGAAACTGTTTCCTCTCCTCACTACATTCCACCATTCAAAGATGGCTTTGAATATCCTTCCTCCATTGATTTTACAAGATCACATAAGCACCACCCTGAAATTCTGGAGGGTGACCTTTCTGGAAGGATTCTCCAACTCTTTCCCATGTGGAGGGTCCCGTATGAGCTTGAGCCACCGGTTCTGCCGATTATTGAGCTTGTGGAAGCTATTGTGCCATAGCGGTCATTGCAGCATTGATCGCCTTCGCAACAATATTAGCCACCTCTGTCACATTCATAGTTCCCTGCGGTGGTGGGGGCTCTACATCATCTGCAACTCAATTTACCCTTTTCGAGCGACCTCGTCTCGGCGGCATCTGAGATAAAAAGCTATTGAGTCAATATACAGTTAAAATAATTTATCCTTGCGAAAGATCGCAATAAACAAAACAATCCTAATAATAGGGCTCTATATCAAAGAATGCTACGGTAGAATGTGACAAGTCCGCACAGGTCCTAAAGACTCTAGAACCTGATGCTTTGATACCATCTGTGACACCCCACTTATTAAAATAAGAGGTGGCCAACCCACTACTCCAATAAAATAAGAATCTTAAATGGTCCATTCTTAGCATCACTTTCGCGTAAAAGATAATGTGATACAACCACCCAACATTTTAAAAACGGATATCAAAATATTTTTCAATTTAAAATAAAACTATTTCAGTCATTTACTTCCATAACAAAAGGGTCAATATACAACTAACGGTTTGATAGCATTTACAAAAATATAACATAATAAGATGTCGGTTAACAAACTGATACAAAAAGTTCATACCAAATGTAACAGTAGCTATGAGATATAAACTTGGGTAACATGTCCAAATACCACTGTTGAATCATAACTAGAGTATCCAAAAAGAGTTTGATGCGTCTAATACAAAAATCCTACAACATCCGCAATATGTCATATCTCTTTAACACTGGAAGGGAAGGTCAGAACGGGAGCCCTTACGGCGAGACACCTGAACATAAATAATAACCACACCAAGAGACAAAATATAAATGGGTCAGGTCCCGGTTTGATATGATTTAGAAGTGAATAAAATGCATAACAGTTATGAATGCCAAATTTCATAAACAAGTTAGATTCGCTCTTCACTTGAAGAATTATACTCACCTCTCTTCCAAAGTGCACATCCTAACGCGTACAATTCATTGTTATGTTAAGCTACCCGATTAAGCTACCCGACTTCTTAATAGGAATAACCTAACTCTATCCAATATGCCTAGTTTACCAAATTATCATTTATCCTTACAAGACAATTTATCAATAATGATCACATATAATCATAGTTGATTCATAATTCTATTTAATCATTTGCATTAAAACACAATTTGAATAAGAATAGTTATATTCATACAATAACATTTCTAAGACCATCCTTCCGGGAATTACCCCACTGGATGCGTTCCCTGATTGCTATCATCTTCCAGGGCCTAGTTTCATGACCACCTAGGTACCCTAAATCATAACGCATGGGAAACGGCCATATACCTTCGACAGTGAGGCGTTACCATACCCTAAATTACTTCACTTTGAATAAACAATCACACAATATAACAACTGATGCTATGGCCTGAGGACTATACTCTCCCTGCATTCATTAGCCATGGGGATTCACCTCTTTCGTGTAACTTCCCTTATGATAGCATTTAGAGAGGTATGTGCATATACCAAAATCATAAAATGTATGTATAATGAATTAAAATGACAATTATTATACCCAAAATCATAAATATGTAATAAATTAAGGCTACAATGTATAAACACTTCCATACTAGCCCTCGAAAGCCAAAACGACAAAGTCCTACTATACTCTAGTCCTACTATCATTTTCTTAACCCACTGAGATATTATATTATCTTTTCTAATCCCCAAAATAGGACCGAATGACGCCTTATCATCCTAAGGTATTAATCTCCTCATATAAGGTCACATTTATCTATAATACATCCTAAAATAAGGTTCCAAATCTTTAGACCCTAAGAGAAAAGGTGTTAAAACAATGTTAGAGAAATTTTGTTAAATAACACTATTTTCGAATCGATTCGCCCTGGAAGAGAATCGATTCGTCCCAATCGAATCGATTCGGTCGAGAGAACTAAACTTTCTGCTAACTTGACGAATCGATTCGGTCTACCCGAATCGATTAGCTAACTCAGACCTGTAGCCTACCATTTTACCGAATTGATTCGCCTGGGTCGGACAACCCAGTTTTGGCTACGGGTTTATATGAACCCTAAATCCCTAAAACCCTTATTCTTCCATCTAAACCCAACATCATCGATGAATCATTCCTACATAATAATCCACCATTATGAACCCCGAAAATTATTTTTTTATCATATACATAAGAGTTTAAACAACAAAATTACCAAAATCCCCAAATGGTTTAAACTCAAGAATCCTAACAATTTATACAATTTATTCACACACAATAATACATTTATGCAAGCTAGAAAACTTTCCTCAAGATTGAAGTCTCGGATTTCTCCTCGTTGAAACGATTCCAAGCTCAAATCCCCAATTCCTCTCTTTTTCTCTTTCTTCTCTCAAGCTCTTCTCATTTCTCTTTCTTTCTAGGTTTTAAACACAAATGAGCTTTAATTACTCTTTCTAGACTAAATACCCAAAATATCTCAAATACATGTAAGCCTAACACTAAATGCTACTACATACTCAAAATGACTCGTCACATCGTATTTAAGGCATAACTTGCCAAAATTGTCCCGGAACCCAAAAACACACCCGACACTTATTTTGACTATCTCAACTGTTCCCGGACTAATCGTACCCTCTAAACTAACTTTTGAGATATCATTTATAATTTCCTGTCCCAACGTCATATTACATTTTCTTAAATAGTCCGATTGGGATATAAGCCATAACCGTCGCTTTAAAGCGCAACGACGCAACATAACATAATATTATATTATTTACATTTATCTAACTGTAAATATGCAATACTCATAAATATTAACTCTTAAATCATACAAATTAATATTTAATTCGATTTTCATTTATTATAAATGACTAACCCACATGAGAACTTATATAAAAATAATTACTCAAAAGTAAGGGGTATTACATATATATGTAAAATAGATTTTAACCTGAAATAATTACAAAAGGTCTAATTTATATTTTGGAATATTTTTGGACCCTCACTATGACTCTCATATTGGTCTAGAAGAAGTTTTTGGAATTATTAGCTACCAATTAGTGGAATTATTTGTTATCAACCATGAAAGGTAGGTTAAGATATAGATATTCTTTTTGGGAGCTTATAAGTCTATGCTCTATTAATTATAGTACATGTGTATATTTATTTAAAAAAAATAAAATCAACTTTTATTTTTATTTTTGTATGACTTAATGATTTGTTTCAATTCAGGATATTTATTTTGTATATAAATAAGTAAGAGATATAGTTATAGGGTTGGGTAGGTGGGGGTGGGTTGATCTCAATTGATGGGATTTAACTTGGTTGAAAATAAAATTTTAATTTTCTTGTTCAATAATTTAATACTTTCTTGTGTAATTATTTGGTCTTTGTGTAATTCGTTTAGTAGAAAATATTTATCTCTTCATGAAAAAAAAAACAAAAATGAAAGGAAAATACAAAAATTAGTAGGGTCACTTAATAAGTATATAATAAAGTTAAAAGAATAAAAATGTGGAAGATTTAATTTAAAAAGTAAAATGGTGATAAGAATAGTAATCATATACTGTAATATAAAAACAAGTGCATTACTTGATCATAGCACTTTGATGGACAATAAAAAGTAATTTTTTTTTTTACTTATTTGAGCTCAATTCGCATTAACTTTAAAATTTTCAAACTCGTATTTATGTGGGCATAGTTCGGGCACCTTTTAATTTTTTATATGATCATGGATATAATTATAGTTACCATGATAATTTGCGGTTGTATTTTAAACTATCCCTAAATCTTTAAAATTTATAAATATATATATGTACAAATGCACACACAAAAAACTTTTCACGTAGTTGTTGAGTTCATCCTCTGTCCTAGAAGCGAGTTTTATACCTTAGACCTATACAGGTCTAACATTTATCCATAACTGCATTTCCAGCGAGCGTAAGCATGTCTGTGTCGAGGGATTCAATTACCATGGCGAGAAAAATAGAAGCTCCGGTAGGAAGTCGCTCGGTACCATACGTGGTCGTATTTATCTAAACTGTATTATTTTATTATTGTAGCCTGTTCCATACAATATATTCTACGAATGAAAGGAGATTGACTCATGTTAAATTTATTGTGTGAAACATGCTACAATACAGTTTAAATAACGAATTCAGAATCTTATATACGGATGACATCAAACACCCATTCATCTAATATTAAACCCTTCTAATTGGAAAACCAAAAATATTTCAAAATGGAACAATTACGTATTGTAACATTCGAAAATTTGTCTAAATAGAGTACCAGAAAGTATTATAAAACTTTTCAAATACATTAATACCTTAATTTCTTATAAAGAAGAAGAAAGAAAGATAAAAAATAATAAATCAAGACCAGCAACTTTAATAGATACAAATTTAGAAATCATACGAAAATGAAAATTATAAGTATTATGACAATAAATGTACAATTGTGACAATGACTAATATACTATACAACAAATGATAAGACAAAAGTAAGATTTATCTATTATTTAAGAAGGCAATATGAGTATAGAGAATTCATTTATAGAATTAATTACATAACATTAGGGAAAACAAATATAACCCACACTTATATCGAATGGCCACCACAAAGCACAATCATTTGAACTTGAGTGAAGAAATTTTTCATCCCCTTCAATATGAGCCCACTCTTGGTTCAGAAATTCTCGAGTTCAAGAACTTTTGATGTCAATCCTGGTTAATCTGGAAAAATAAATTACCAAATTAGGGAAAAATAACTACATTAATAATCAATTTTAGTAAATTTAACAGTAAATTAAAGTAGTATTAAAAAATGATAGTTTAGATTAAACCTCATTTTAATCAAGAACTGCTCTATAGGTCGTATCTAGCTCGGCTCCATTCCAGCAGCCACACAGTTGTCCGCTGTTACTAGGGGCTAGTATGCGTTCAACTGCATCTTGTCTTTGAACTTGTTGCATGGTATAAAAGCATACAAACAAAATATAAATGCGTAGTTAACTAAAACCACTGTTCTAAAAAATCCGCCTAGGCTTGAGGCTTGGGAGAAACGCTCCGCCTTAAGATTTTAACGCCTTATGCTTGGTAAAACCCTTAAGGCGTTTTTTTTCTCTAAAAACAACAATGCTTTAGTGAAACGATATCCCCTTTTAAAATTTTTTTTACAAACCGAACCATTATCTCATCCAAAATAATCAAATAGTATTTTTATTTGCAAATATTCTGACATATTTTTATGATATGTACAATTTTAGTATTTTAATAGCCTTGTTATGGTTAAAAAATATTAAAAAATATTAAAAAGGCCTAAACGCCTTTTCACGCCTTTTTACGCCAAGGCCCGCCTAGGCTTCTAAGGCTTAAGGCTTGGCCTCCACGCCTCGATTACGCCCCGCGTTTTTTAGAACCTTGACTAAAACTAATACAAAATCTACAAAAAGTTATATAAAAGTACAAATCCTTTAGCTTCAAAAATAAAACCAATCTAACTATTTCTATCTAACAACAATTTGAGTTTTAACTCAAGTATTATGCTTCCAAAATATTTTCGGCAAACATTTTGTATCAATCATCAAGTGAACCATAAAATGTTATTAATTGAGTGAAGTATAGTGATCACAATATAAAATTATAAATTGAGTGAAGCATGGTAATCACAACAAATGAGTGAAGTATAGTAATTACAACAAATATATAAACTTTGAAGTGTAGCTTTGCTTTAATTATAAAACTAGTGTGCAACATTTGCATCCCTTTATTATACATAAATAAAAATAAATCCAACAAACTTTATGTTTTTTGTTATATGAAGATAAATTTAAATTATTTTCATATACTAAAGTTTTTGTTAATGATAAGGAAAATGGAGAAAAATGAAATCCACCTTCGAGAAAAAAAGGCAAAGAACTCACAAATCACAAATCTTCCGCTGAAAGGGAAAAAAAGACGCTGATACAAAAGGTAAAAAAATTAAATGGGAAAAAGTTAAATAAGCCTTTGAGACAAAAAGCAAAGACGCCACAAATTTGACAATGAAATAAAAAAAAAATAGCCAAACTCAAACAAATGCAATTAATGAAAAAATGCTACAAAAGATGAAACTAACATTTAATAAAAATAAAAAATAAAAATAATTAACAAAAAAGAGTAAAACGAAATTAATACAAAAGTAAACATATAAAAAAATATACATAATTACAGATCTGACGGTCAATAAAAGGCACAAAATATCATGAAAAAATGGAAAAAACTAAAAATCCAAATGAAAATTGTAAACCCTAAAAAGTATGACGACACCAATACAAAGTTTTTTTAAAAAAATGGGGAAAAATGAAATTAACATATGAGACAAAAGTCAATAAATCCACAAATCTACCACTCAGAAGGGAAAAAATTAAACTGATAGAAAGCAAAAGAAATCAAACTCAAACAAAATAAATTAAAATGAAATTGACGAAGAAAAGTAAAAAAGTTGAAATTGATATAAAATTAATAAAAAAAACTAACAAAAGGAATAAAACGAAACTAATACAATAGAAAATATATATATATAAACGTTACTGACCCATGGATCCGCCATTCAATAAAGGGCTAAAATATTTCACGAAGATCATACCAAGCTAATGAATCCAAACAAAATTGGTAAGACCCCAAAGCCAATATATTAGTTAAGAAAGATAGAGATAAAGAAGAAGAAGAACGGACGGATCCATGTGTTTTTATAGAACGTTAAAATGACTGAGTTCAAATAGAGATAGGTGGAGAGGTGAAAAGACAAAGATAGAAATCCATTTACAAGAATAGTAGTGAAAAGAGGAATTCATTTATGTTGTATCACTTCACAGGTTAAGGAGATTTCTCGCCCTCCCTCTCTGTATCTCACATCTGCTATCAAATTTCCATTTAGTTTAATAAAAAAAGGGGTCAAGCTATCCCCACTCCTCTCAAACCCTCCGGCGCTCCAAATTTTTTTTAAAGGACAAAACTAACCTTAAAGCTTAGAAAATCAAACACTTTTCATCTTTCTCCAACACTAACAAAAAAAAAAAAAAGCTAACAAAACTTTTAAGATGATAATATTATGGAAAGGAAGGCTCACCTACATCATACACTATACATCACACCTAATTCTAGGTCCTAGAAAACATTTTTTTTCAAATTTTATATTTTTCCCTTGAAATTAACATTCCAATCAACACATATGAAAAAAATTAGGTCAAAATACATTTTGTAGCTATTTTTAAAAAATCCATAAAAAACTGCTGGCGTAGACCCTTATAAATAAGGTATTTTTAGGAGTTTTTTGTGGATTTTTTAAAAATAGTTACAAAATGTATTTTGACCTAATTTTTTACATATGGGTTGATTAGAAGGTTAATTTCAAGGGAAAAATATAAAATTTGAAAAAAAAAGTTTTTTAGGACCTGTAATTAAGCGTGATGCATGGATGATGTATATAGCATGATGTAGGTGAGCCTTCTCCTATATATATATATATATATATAAATTAATAAATAAAAATTCTTTTTTAACCAAATAAGAACATCAATTAAAATATGAAACCATACAATTTTTTTTTAACTTGACACGAATACGATCCAAGTAAAGGCGACACAACATAAATTTTTTATCAAATGCAAACACGATCCAATGAAAATTGGATACAACATGAATTCGTTTTTTAATCGAATACGAACACAATCCAAATAAAAGAGACATGACATGATACGAAATATTATTTTAATTTATTTACAAAAATAGAAACACGACCGAATAAAAGAAAATGATTTTGTTTTGTGTGCCATTTCAATTTGGTCATGTTTCCGTTTTTGTAAAAAAAAAAAGATTTCACAACTGGACCAAATTATGACAAATCATGTTGTGAAGTCTTTAAAAAAATTATTATTTGTGTTTGAAAAAAATATTATATATACATTTCACGATCGTGAAATGTTTTTATATTTACATTTCACGATCGAAGTAAAATATATACATTTCACGATTGAAGTAAAATATATATATATGGCGTGAAATGTCTTTATATAAAATAATTTTATTTAACAGTTAAATCAAAAACTATTTATAAGATGTTTTTTAATTAAAAAAACAGATAACAAATTTTTTAAACAACTGAAATGTCTTTTAAAACTGTTATGAAAAGTAATTTTTTTTATAAACAAAAGCATTAAAACCCGTATACAGGAATATACAAACACGCTCATAAGTAAAAGTGACATGACATAATTTTTTTTATCGAATGCAAACATTTGATAAATAAATTAAAATAATATTTTTTTGTCATCTTCTCTCTCTTTTATTTGGATTGTCTTCGTGTTAGGTTAAAAAAATATTTCGTTTTGTATCCAATTTTAAAAATAATATTTTTTTGTCATGTCCTCTCTTTTATTTGAATTGTGTTCGTGTTAGGGTAAAAAAAACGTGACACAACATAACAAGATATGAAATCTCATTTGTTTACCTAATACGATCCAAATAAACGCGGATCCAAATAAACGCGACACAACATTATATATATATTGTTTTAAACTAGTAAATACCAATTCTATTTTTAGCCAAATAAGAACATGACCAAATTAGAATATGAAACGACATGAAATCTTTTTTACTTGACACGAACACGATCCAAGTAAAAGCGACACGACATAATTTTGGTTTATCAAATGCAAACATGACCCAATTAAAATTGGATACAACGCGAAATATCTTTTTAACCTAACACGAACACAATCTAAATAAAAGAGACACGAGATAACAAAAAAATATTATTTTAATTTATTTAAAAAACAGAAATACGACCGAATTAAAATGCGACACAATATGAAATATATATATATTTTTTACGAAAATGGCCAAGTTAAAGTGACACAACATGATTTTTTTTATTTTTTTAACAAACACGATCCGATGTGGTGTTTTGTTTGGAAAAAAAATTCATGTCGTGTCGTTTTTACTTGGCCATATTTGTGTTTCGTAAAAAAAGATTTTGTATTGTGTCGCATTTTTATTCGGTCGTGTTTCTATTTTTGTAAATAAATTAAAATAATATTTCGTGTTATGTCGTGTCTCTTTTCCTTGGATTGTGTTCGTGTTAGGTTAAAAAATATTTCGTGTTGTATCAAATTTTAATTTGATCGTGTTTGAATTTGATAAAAAAAATTATGTCGTGTCTCTTTTACTTGGATCGTGTTCGTGTCAAGTAAAAAAGATTTCGGGTCGTTTCATATTTTAATTTGGTCATGTTTCGATTTAGTTAAAAAAAATTGTATTTATTAATTTTAATAAATATATATGACTATATATATATTTATATATTAAAATATTAAGTTAGATAAATATCCTTAATATTCTCAGCTTAAAAGTTTTGTCATCCGTTTTTTTTGCTCTTAGGAGAAAGATGGAGTGTGTTTCCAATTTAGAGCTTAAGGTTACTTGTGTCTTTTAATAGCAATTTTGGAGTGCCCGGAGTTTTTGGAGGAGCGGGTATAGCTATACCCTAAAAAAAGCCACCGATTCCATAAATGGGCAGTAGAACATCATCTCTTTTCACACTTTTTTCTAACTTGTTAAAGTAGTTATATAGGAAGAAACAAAACAATCTAAATTTTTTTTTAATACCCCCATACACGAGACAGAAAAAAATGACTAAACAACATTTTTTATAAAACTGTTTTTTTTTTACAAAACAATTAAAATAAGTTTTTTATTAAAAAAGTTGTAAACATTTTTATCACTCCCACACACGAGACATAAACAAAAAATGACTAAAGGACATTTTTTATACAACATCTTTTTTTATAAAACAATTAAAAGGTGTCTTTTATAATTTTTTTTTATAAAAGCACTGTTTTTTGAACTGTTTAAATAGTTTATTTATATAAAAAAAATTATTTTATACAATACTTTTTATAAACAGTTTTTTTACATATAAAAAAAATTAAGAAGTTTGTTTTATATAGTTGAATTGTTTTTTTAAAACGGTTATAAGATGTTGAACACAATTTTTTTTTTTTTTTTAAAACAGTTTCTTATTAAAAACAATTTTTTTAGGAAAAAATAGATTTTTATTGAAAATAATTTTTTTTAGTTTTTATCAAATGCTTTCTTTTAGTTGGGACCAAAAAGGGGACCCTTTAGATTTCGACTTATTCTGTGGGTATGGCCTTTGGGTATATTTGTGTGTACAAATAGTTTTACGCAAAAAAAATGGGACAACTAACATAGCACTATCACATCAACATCATTAAGCGACTTGTACTAATGTTTCATTGTCACATAACTATTGCTATTGGCGTGACTTCTAGTGTTTATGTAGAACTTCCAAGTCAACGCTCGTTGTTGATACTAAAAATTATCTGGCTACGTGGACCGTTCATGTATGGACACGTGTTATCCATTTGGGCATTAATCCAAGTCAGCAAGGGCGAGTCACCGACCAACTGAACGAATACCGACCAACACCGGGAAGATCGACCAATAATGATTGTAAATCGCCAATAGTTGTATACATTATTAATATTGTATAGATGTAAATGCCTGTGTTATAAAGGCATTCCATCCTTTACTATTCCGACTCTTGTACACCCTTAAGGGGCTATAAATACATCAAAGAAAGAAGAAAAGAAGAGGCAATTGAACAAGCCCAAGGCAATACACAAAAGTGGACGTAGGCTTTCCTTTTGCACCCGAACCACTTTAAAAATCCTTTGTCTCATTTTCTTATATTTATTTGTGATCAATTAATTAGATCAATATAGTTTTTTGCATCAACAGATTGGCGCCGTCTGTGGGAACATATTTCTAATCGTTATCATTCATTCAAACACTGAAATGAATGATATTCTTAAATCAATTCTTAGGAACGATGACATTCCACCTGTCCCTTCTGCCCCACCAGCAGCGAATTAATTAAGTGAAATTCTGGCCAGTCTTGCAAGAGGCCAAGAGGCTATGCAAGACACTATCAGGCAACTCGCGTAAACTCTTTAAGTAGGAGCACCTTCTGTATTTGTGCATGGAAATATTCCACCACCACCACCACTAAGAGGTAGCAGGAGAAGTCAGTAAAGAACTACAGGTGATACTTCCTATCGTCCAAGGTCAAATTCATTACTCAGGGGGTTAGAATCCTTCAATACACAGTCCTACTCTCCAGAGGCTAAATGCTTTAGAAAGGCTAAGCCGTGGTTCTCCCTACGATCGTTTAGGACCTAGGGGGAACAAAAATGTTCTTAGGGCAATGGGGGGAAACACTCGATGACCATCTAATTGAAGGGAAGGCTCTTCCCAGTCTAGATCAGACGCCTGACTTATTGCTCGAGCTGATCAACAATCCCAAAAAGAAAGTTCAGTGAACAACAGAGTAGCAACACATAGGTTTGATGTTGGTAACAACGCTTGGAAAGGTTTTATGAAGAGATTGGAGGATATGATAATAGAGATGGCTAAGTCCAAAAATCCACTACAAAGAAGCTTTGTAAAAGGATTTTCCTTCGTACAAGCAATTGACATTTCCCCACTCCAGCAAAGTTTAAAGCTCCAGTGGTTACATCCAAATACAATGGGAAAACTAACCTAGTCCTCCATATAGAGCAATACCAAGCAACCGTCGATATTTATGCAGTTCTCGACGAAATGAGGTGTAGAGCATTCTCTGGAATAATTACTGGATCTGCCCAAATCTGGTATAATAGCCTTCCTCGGGGATAGATTTTTAGCTTCAACCAGTTGACCGAGCTATTTATTAACATCTTTTTTTGGAGCCAGGCCTGCAAAAAGGGTATAACATTTGCTCAGTGTACAACAGAAGGAAGGAAAGAACACCAGGGACTACACCACTCGTTTCAATAACGAGAAGCTGGAAGTTGTTGATTATGAGGAGAGAAATTCTATAATAATCCTTATGAGTGGATTGCTCCTTGAGAAGATCTATTATACACTTGTTAAGGATCCCCCAAAGACCATGACTAAATTTTTATCTAAAGCAGCTAAAATCATGATTACTGACGAAGCAATAGCAGCCAAGCGAAGGATGGGAGTAAACAATGAAGGCCAACACGATAAAAAAGATCACAAAGATTCCAAATAGCACAAGGAGTCAAAACAGAAAGGAATTATAGAAAGGCTTAAGAAGTATAACAGTTACACTCCACTAACCATGGGCATTCATAATGTCTTAGAGGAGATCAAACACGACAAAGATGTGTGTTTGCCTGATAAGTTGATGAGTTCCCCTACCAAGAAGGACAAAACTAAGTATCATGAGTTCCATAGAGACCATGGTCACACGATGAATCATTGCATTACCCTTCAAGATGAGATTTAAACTCTCATTTGAAGAGGTAAATTGAATCAGTTTATCGATCGACAGAATAACGAAGGAGCCCGGCACAAATCCAAATCTCCATGGAGAACTAGAGAGGAGAAGAAGAGGGATCATAAAAATGTCCAGGATGACGATCCCGACTTACCCAAAAAGCCCCGATAATCGTAATGCGAGGTATTCACACTCAATTTGGTTCTTTTGATTTACAAATGATTACAGGTGGATATGCAGCAGGAGGAGATCATACAGCAGAACAAAACGCTTACATTAACGAAGCTCAAGCTTGTTAATACATGTAGAGGATTAATCTTGCCGAGGAAGATAGACCAAGGAAGGTTAACAAAGATAAGATGGTGATAGGATTTTCTAAAAATGACATATCAGGAGTACTGTACCCTCACAATGACCCTTTTGGTAATCAAAGTCAGAAAGAAAGATATCATTGTCTTTAGAGTGTTAGTAGGTAATGACAGCTCAGCAGATATCATGTTGTACCCTTGTTTCAGTAGCTTGAACTTTAAGCTCAGCCAGTTAGATCCCTATCATCGACCACTAATAGGCTTTCCAAGTGAGAAAGTCTTCCATTTAGGAACCCTTATGATGGAAGTGATGACTGACACATGTCCAGCCAACCAAATAAAGAAAATTCATTTCTTTGTAATGGACAAAAACGTCCATTCAGCTTACAATGTAATTATGTGAAGAGTTGGGCTAAAGAAGTTTGAGGTAGTGCCCTCTACTGTTCATAAATGCCTAAAATTTCCAACAAAATTTAGAGTAGGAGTCGTGAAGAGTGACCAAAAAGTTGCTCGAGAATGTTACTACTCATCTGCCGAGCAGGAAGATCTGGAAGAATTAAAGAGGAAAACTTTAGATCCAAGTGGATACCTCTGAACTTGATAAAGAATTTGAGGTTGAAACCTTAGATCGAAGAGAGAAAATAGAGCTCGTGAAGGGCCAGATTGTAGAGGCAATATAAAGTATTATGCTAGATAATGAAAAACCAGAGCGCACCGCTCAAATTGGAACAACACTTGATCTTGTTCTTAAACAGGAACTAGTGAGCTTCATTAGATAGAGAAAACATATGTTCGCCTGGAGTCACGAAGATATGCCAAGAATTGATCCTAGATTCCTTTTCCATGAGCTCAATGTTAATAAAGAAGTCAAGCTAGTAAAGTAGAGACGAAGAGTATTCAGCCCCGAAAAGAACCAATCCATACAAGAGGAGGTTGAAAAGCTTCAAATATCCTCATCCATTGACGAGATGAAATCTCCAGATTAATTGGCCAATGTAATTACGGTTAAGAAGAAAAATAACAAGCAAAGGATGTGCGTATACTTCACAGATCTTAACAAAGCATGCCCAAATGATCACTTTCCTTTGCCTCAAATAGATCAGCTTGTGGATGCTACCTCAGGACATGAATTACTCAATTTTATGGATGCTTATTCTGGTTATAACCAGATCAAAATAAAGCCTAAAAACAGGGAGAACACTTCTTTCATCACTCCTCAAGGAACTTATTGTTATAATTTTATGCATTTTGGTTTAAAAAATGCAGGTGCTATATATCAAAGGCTGGTGAACTAAGTCTTTGAGGAGAAAATAGGTAAAACCATGGAAGTATAAATGGATGATATTCTTATAAAGAGCAGAAAATCGTCCAACCATATTGTCGACCTCAGCCAGACTTCTAATTAACTTTAGAAGCATCAGATGAGAGTAAACCTGACCAAATGCGTCTTTGGAGTACAGGAAGGGATGTTCCTTGAGTATATAGTAAATTAGAGGGGAACTGAAGAAAATACATAATAGATTAAGACATTACTTGAGATGAAGTCCCCAACTTGCAAGAAGGAAGTGCAAAGGCTAACCAGGCGAATATCAGCTCTGAACAGATTTATGTTCCGAGCTACCGACAGGTGCCTACCATTTTTTAAAGTCCTCAAAAAGAGTTTTGAATGGAATGAAGAGTGTGAGAAAGCTTTTCTATAGTTGGAAAATTATTTGGGGTCACCTTCACTGCTTTTTCGACCAATTATGGGGGAAAAATTATATCTGTACTTAGCTATTTTTGAACCAACCATGAGCTCTGCTTTGATCAAAGAGGATAATGGAGTTCAAAAGCCTGTTTACTACACCAATAAAGCTTTTTGAAGAAAAGAAATTAGGTACCCTCACCTAGAAAAGTTGTTACTGGCGTTGATTGAAGTGTCTAGATGCATGAAGCCTTATTTTCAAGCCCATATGATATAATGTACACTGATATGCCACTAAGGCAGGCTTTGAACAAGATAGAGACGTCTAGAAGATTAATGTATTAGGCAAGGGAATTAGGGGAGTATGATATTATTCATGACCCAAGGTCTTCTATAAAAGGCCAAGCAGTAGAAGACTTCATAGCTGAATTCACTTGCCCTGAGGTTCCCAAGCAACAAAATTAGTAGACCAAGCAAGGATACGGAGAAAATAAAGTGAAAGAAGTTGTTGACAGTCAAGCTCCCGAAGAGCTTTTAATAGAAGAAGCCATTGTTGACCTACCAGATTCCTATTACCAAACATAGGAGATTCCTAAGAAGTGTGAGGAAGCAAGGAGAAAAATATTCCACTATAGAATTTTGACAGACCAAGCATTTGACGATGATCTCCCAATATGGAACATGAACGTTGATGGGTCATGTTGTGCAACAGGTAGCGGAGCAGGTATAATACTTAACACTCCTGATAATATTGATATTGAATATTCCCTACGATTACAATTCCAAGCCTTAAATAACTAAGCGGAATACGAAGCTCTCATTATGGGCTTAAGTCTAGCTCAATCACTGAATGCCGAGAAAGTTGTGGCACATAGTGATTCCCATTTAGTAGTAAATCAAATATTATGATTGTATGGAGCTAAATGAGAATTAACATCCAGATACATGTCCAAAGCAATGGAGGTAATAAAAAAGTTACCAGTTGTTCGGATGAATATAATCCAAAGATTGGAAAATGCCTGAGCAGATGCTCTTGCTCGGCTAGCTTCTACTACATGAACTTTGACGAATTGTTCCTATTGAGATTTTGTCCAATAGGAGTATAGATGAGGATTTGATGATCAATTTTATCGTTGTAGACATGGGACCATTTTGGATGGATCCCATCAGTGCATATATTGAAGAAGGAACTTTGCTAACATAAATAGTTGAAGCCAAAAATTTGAAGTATAAAGCTGCTAGATATGTGCTAGATAAAGGAGTTTTGTACAGGAGAGGATTGACAGTTAATTTGCAGTGCTACATTCATCCATCAGAGGTTATCGACCTAATTCAAAAAGTACATGAAGGATCTTGTGGAGCTCACATAGTAGGAAGAACACTTCTGCAGCGAATAAGTGCGTAGGGATACTATTGGCCAACGATGCAAGCGGATTGTGTAGCTTTTGCTAAAAAATATGACAAGTGCAAAAGGTATTCCAGCATTCACAAGACTCCACATGCTTCTCTCACCCCAATCATTTCACCTTGGACATTTTCCATTTGAGGTATAGACTTGGTCGGGCCATTGCTGACCACCCGAGGAAGATTCAAATACTTGGTTGTTACAATGGACTACTTTACAACAAGGGTTGAGAGCCATTGATAGGCATGCCCTATGATAAGGTCTACCAATTCATTTAGAAGAACACCATTTGAAGATATGGGTTTCCATATGCCTTCATCACCAACTATGGGATGCAATTTGACAATGATGAATTTGCTGCTTACTGTGCTCAGTCCAAAATCCAAAAATTTCATTCTGCTCCAAGTCACCCTCAGAGTAATGGACAAACTGAAGTTACAAATAGAACTCTGCTAAATGGGTTAAAGAAAAGGCTTTATGATGCAAAGGGAAACTGTATCGACGAGCTACACTCTGTTTTATGGGCGTACTGAATAACCTTGATGACTGCAATTAGAGAATCCCCATACAATTTAACATTTGGGACTGAAGCATTCATACCAGCTGAGTCGGGTCTTCCATCCCATAGAGTTATAAATTTTAACTCTCCTCTAAGTGACCTAATGCAAAGATTGAATTTGGATATCCTGGAAGAAGTGCGAGAAGTTACTGCTCTGAGAAATGCATCTTACCAACAGCGAACAACTCAATTTTATAATAAACGAATGAATCCAACCAACTTAAAGGAAGGAGATTATGTGATGAAGAAGTTTCTCCAGAAAAAAATAAACTTGAGGCTAATTGGCATGGGCCATATTGTATTTCAGCAGTCACCTTATCTGGAACTTACTAGATTGAGACTTTGGAAGGGGAAGAATTCAAGAATCCATGGCATGCCGAGCATCTTAGAAAATATTACCAGTGATCAATTGTACTCAGTTCAATATAAAATTTTACTATTAATAAAGTGATATTTCCTCCAATTTCCGTTTTTAATTTTTTTGGGTAGTACTAGTGCTATGCACTACCTATATACTTGATCTTGAGTAATGATGAATCCTGAAATATTGCTCGACACAAAAGTCTTCTAAAAAAAAATAGGCCTAATATTGGTTGGCATAAGCAATAAGTTGCTCGATACAAGATGGTCAATAAGATAGGATATTACGACCTCAAGATGGTCAGTAAGTATAAGGATAAAACAAGATCTTTATCCTCTTGGGAAAAGTGCGGGATGAACATTGTGAAGATTCCTCAAGAGGAATGTATTCAAATATACCATATATGCCTGGTCACACCACTTAGTAACTAATACAGAAAACCTAAACACTTGGGTATGTTAGTAAAACTTGTGGAGTCACATAGGTAACTAACTCCAAATTTAGATTTTAATCTAAGTATGCTAGTAGAACCTATATATTCATTGGTAATTGATACTAAATTTATATTTTAATCTAAGTGCGTCAATAGAACTAATGAAAAAGAAGAAATCATTCACATCCAATGATTTACAAGAAAAGTTGATTAATTACACTTCATTTCATTCAATTTTCATTACTTAACTGTGTTTACAAAAGAAACACGGGACATTATTCTAAAGGGTGTTTCCCCTCAGCTTTGGAAACTAGATCCATGCCAGTTGGAGGATCATCTAAAGTGTAAGGAGAATTGATGAAATTGAAGTTTTGATGCATTCTCCTATTGCTGCTGCTTGGCTAATCTAGCAGATGAGGAGGTCGGACGATTTCCAGCTCATCGTGCAGCCTATAGTCTCACAGATATTTAAAAATCAGGCACTAGGGAATTATGTTGATAGGAATCTAGCTAACATCCAATCTGAAAGGGGGAACTTTAAGGTTGAGAAACCCAGGATCATAACACTTCCACAGTTTGTTATCTTAGTCCACCTTCAGCACTATTAGGAAATTGGTCCAACCCTATTTATGACATTCATCCCGGGCTTGTTTAAACCTAGCATAAAAATGCCATAAAGATTCATTATACCCTTCCATTTAGATATCTCTAGGTTGCATATGAAACTGAAAGTTCTACTTCTCAACTTGATAATGCAATTTCTTCAACACTCCATCTTTATCTTGTAGCTGAGAAGACTAAGTGGAAAGTTACCTGGATTGAGTTTGATGATTTTAGGACATCTCAGTAAGGGCTTAGTTTTTGGCCTTCACCTGGGAAACTTGGTTAGCAAGGGTTTGTTGAGTCCTAGCCTCATGTTTATTACCTCGGTCAGGTTTAATTTTTTCTCGGGAAGAAGAGGCAAACTTGGTATTTTTCAGTGCTTCCAATTCTTCCCTTAACCTAGCATTTTTAGCCTCTAAGAACGAATGTCCTTCATCAGTAGTAGCAGCAGTAGTAGAAGAAGAATTCAAGACATTTATCTCATCTCTTAAATTATTGTTCTCCTCCTATAATAGTTTGGCAATGGCCCTAGATTCCTCCACTTCACGGTTAAGCAAAAATTCTTGTCTTGGAAAGTGAGAAGAAAGTTTCTCCAACTTCTGTTAAAAGCCCTTACCTTCACTCAAGGCCTTGTACTTCTTTTCATAGTTAGAATTCAAAAGAGCTTTGACCTCTTTATGGTCCTCCTGCAGCTCTTCAATCATTTTATAGTAGGCAACATTATTGGCTATTGCTCGATCAAGAAGGCATTTCAAATAAAGGTAGGCTTCTTTATCTTGCACAGACACACCTTCCCCGAGAAACTTCAGTAGCTCTTCCTCGTTCAGAGATAGATGACTTATTTTAAAATGTTCATTACATC
Organism: Sambucus nigra; assembly: GCA_949130495.1. Lineage (NCBI taxonomy): Eukaryota > Viridiplantae > Streptophyta > Magnoliopsida > Dipsacales > Adoxaceae > Sambucus > Sambucus nigra. The sequence continues at coordinate 449,685,273 of OX422219.1, read as the reverse complement.
TCTTGAGTAGCTCGGAGTCAGTGGAAGATAAGTGTTCCAGTTTATCCATGAACTATTAAGAGCAAGAAGAATATCCAATCAACAACAATGTGCAAAGTATAAAGAAAAGACGAGTAAAAGAGGTAGAAGATTTCTTTTCATTGATAAATTGTCAAGTACAAATACATCAACAAAAAAGGAAAAAGAAAAATTAGAACTACAGAAGAAAATAAAAATAAACGCTGCTCAGACAGATTTACACCTTCTTCTTCTTTGGAATAGGTCAGTATAAGTAGAGGCATGAGCAGGCATAGAAGGATGGCTGTCAGTTGGAGGAGTAGAGAGTCAATAACTTGGTGTTGGTCGACAGAATCCAACACCATAAGGGATTCACTTGAACCCCCATCATCTTCAATCTCCTCATCCATGTTAGGAGGAGCTCCTAGATCATGTCTGAGGAAAATTTTAGAATCTTGGGGGTAAAGACCTCTATCAAGGTTGTCAACCAACTATCCTTGAAGCCTTTTTTCTTCAAAAATTCAATTTACGAAGAAGAATCCCTAATGGTTTTCTCCCAGCAGCTGTTAAATCCACTCTCCATGGCCTTAGCTCTTTTATCCCTCTCTACAATAACCAAGGCTTTCTTGGCATCCAAATCCTTCTACATCTTGGTAATTTTAGCCCTCTCTATAGTGACCAAGGCTTTCTCAACATCTATGTCCTTTTGTAACTTGGTAGCCAGGCCCTAAGCAACCACTGCAACTTCTTATGTAAGTTTTATTTTCTCCTCCCATTTTTTATGCTTATTGGCCAGTGCCTGTTGGGAGTCAAGCACTGACTTCTTAAGCTCATCAAAATCTTCTTCAACCTCATGAGAAAAAGAACGTAAGGCATCATCCTTCTCCAATATGTTATTGAAGTCGACAAGAAACTACAAAAAGAAAACAAGGCGAGTTAATATCAGGAATATCAAACAAAGAAAATGAAGAAGGCAAGGGGGATTACCAAAGCTAGTCTTTGAGCAGCCCTTTCATAACTCTTTGATCGGGGAAGTGAAGCTACACCACCCCTACGGTCTAGGAAAGTCCCAGACCTTATTAACTGTTTAACCAAAATAAGGTCAAGAGCCACTAGAGAATAATATGAAGATAATTTGACCAAATATTATTGGTAGGGAATGGATGTAGACCCTTATGCCAACCTATAAGGGAGCCCTTTCCTTATTCTTTTAATCCCGCCTTCCTCAACCTTCTTGGCTGGGGGATTCTTTCCAGCGGCCTCTTTATTTTTGACCACCTATAAAAATGGTTTGGAGGATTCAATTGCATTTATGTCACACAAGATGTTGGGAAACTTTCTCTTTACCATGGCGGAGGCTAAGGGTAGGTTTGAATCCAATGAAGAGGGGGAAACAACAACACGTTCACCACTACCAGATGCAGTGGTTGAGGAGGTAGAAATGGGGTCTCGATCAAGGTTGATTAAAGGAGAAGGGATGACAATAGTTAGGTGAGAAACAAAGGATGTGATAGTTTTTTTATATTGTAGAAAATAAGAGGCAGATCTCGTATTCTCTTCCCCTATTTGTTGGTGAATCCCCTAGTTAAATTTCAGCCCTTTGAGTATAATGCCACTCTCCTTTGGACACTTCCTTTTTCGATCAACTACAACTAATAAATTACAGAGCAAGAATTAGTATTATCTTTAACAAAAAATATATGGAAGGTAAAACATTTAATAAAAAACAACCTATCCCATTGCGAGAAGGTGGGCACCTAGGCCTCTGGTACTCAGCTTTCCCAATCAGAGGAGTGTGTTGCCAATTTTTAACAATTACTACATGCTCGAAGTAATCTCTATTGGACTCAAGAAGATTAATTACTAATGCTTTGTTCACAACCCTAGTTTTTAAATAAAATATGGTATCACTAATTGCCCACTTATAGAAAAACATAATTTTTGGGATCCTTAGATGAGTCCCATGGAGTTGGTTTAATCTATATACCCCATTAACTACTCTCCAGGTATTGGGGGCTACCCTAGCTGGAACGACATTAGAATATTGGTAAAATTAAAGACAAAATGGGTTTGGGGGAAAAGTAAAACCACATTCATCAATAAAAATGGAGGGAAACCCCTCAACTAATGAGAAAAGATCAGCGGGCAAACTGGGATATTCTAGTTCTACCCATGAAGGGATATTCCATTCATTTCTGAATTCATCAAGAGAAGTAACAGGATAAACCATGATTAATGAAGAAGAAAAAGATAAGGGAAAAGATTCTTACAGAATTTAAGCATTTAGCAAGAACGGGAGAATAGAGAACGATTGCACAATAGAGAGAGAGAGAGAGCTTGAAGACACAATGGCAGAAATAACTCAGAAAATTTAAGGTAAAAGGCGATCGTGGATTTTCCTGCCTTTATAGGTTGCTTCAAAAATTAGAAAGGTAATTATTGATGCAAAAAACTAGACTAGGCTAATTAATTGATCATAGATAAATATAAGAAAGACAAAATATTTTTAAAGTGGTTCAACTTAAGAGAAGAGCCTACGTCCACTGTTGTGTATTGCTTTGGGCTTGTTCAATTTCCTCTTTTTTCATTTCCCCCTTGGATATAAGGTTTACAATGTATTTATAGCCCTCGCGGGTGTACAAGTGATGGAATATCAAATGATGGAATGTCTTTATATTGTAGACATTTACATCTGTACAATCATTTATGTATATAAATATTAGTGCTTTCTTGTCATTGTTGGTCGATCTTCCCGATGTTGGTCGGGCTTCATTGACAGGTTTGTCGGCATCCCTCAGTAGGTTGGAATTTCGTCCTTGCTAACTAGGATTAATCTTCCACTGTATAACACATGTCAGTATCCGAATGATCCACGTAGATGGATAATTTTTGGTATCAACAGAAGCCCCCAATGTTTTGGACTTGAAGTTTTTATAAGAGTATGGAACATTTAGCTCTTAAAGTTGCTCGGGCAACAATTTTAGCCTTGGTCAATTTTCGACTTCCCATACTTGTGAAAATTATGGTTTAACTATGAACATATAATGTGCGTGGTATTTTTGAAATTATCCATAACTTTAACCAATCCTTTTTGGGCAAATCTATCTTTTCTGCCTTTAGCCACCACCAGTTTAATCGATGTTGCCTTTTAATCATTATTTTTTCAGTTTCAAGGCAACCTATAAAGAGTGGGAAATGCCATGATATTTTCTTAACTCAAATTTTCTGAGTGCTTTTGGTTGTTGCGTCTTCAAGCTTTCTTTTTCTCTTTTCTGCGATCGTTTTTTGTCCTTCAGTTCTTGTTGAATACTTAATCTCTGTAAGAACTCTTTCTATTTTCTTCTATTCTTCATCATGGTTTACTCTATTGATTCTCTTGACAAATTCAGAAATGAATTTAAGATTCCATCTCGGGTTGATTTGGAACACACTACTTTGCCTACTAATTTTTTCTCACTTACCAAGGGTCATTGGTTTCCCTTTTTAGTAGTTGTACTTTTTTCTTTTTCTTTTTAAAGATGTACCTGTACTTTGCCCTTTTATTAATAAAAAGGAAATGTTTTTTTCCTTTGCATGTGTTTTTCCATGATTTGCACCTTATTGATTGATGATTTTCTTCTTCTTAATAGTTTATAGATAAATATACATACTTCTCATCTACTGACTTCGATATACTCTATAGGTGTAATGTGCTTTTCAAAGATGTTCACTTATCTCTGACTGAGGTAGACCTACTGAAGTTTCTCAGGGAAGAGGTATCCGAGCAAGCCAAAGAAGCTTATATTCATCTGAAGTGTCTTCTTGATCGGGCAGTGTCCAATAATATTTCCTACTATGAAATGATTGAAGAGATATAGGAGAACCATAATGAATTTAAAGCACATTTGCATGAGGATTATGATAAGAAGTTCCAGTCCCTTAGTGAAGGTTGGGGCTTTGAGCAAAAATTGGATAAATTTTCCTCCCATCTTCGAAGGCAAGAATTCTAACTTAAACGTGAAGTGGAGGAAGCAAGGGCCATTGCCAAGTTTTTAAAGGAGGAAAATAATAATTTAAGAGACGAACTTGATGCTTTAAAATTACCCATTGCTATTATTACAACTACAGATAAGGGTCATTCATTCTTGGAGGCTCAAAATGCAAGGTTGAGTGAAGAGTTGGAGGCCCTGAAGAAATCAAAACCTGCCTCTTCATCTTCCCGAGCTAGAGTCAAACCAGGGTGAGGTATTACAGATGAACTCATGACCCAACATACCTTTAACAATTAAGCAGGTTGAAAGATTGACCATTCAATTACATAAACAACCTGGAAAAGTCTGGATGGAAGGGTAAAATGAAGCTCTAGGGCATCTTGATAACAAGCTTCAATAAGCTAAGAATGAGAGCTATAAATGGGGTTGGATGAATGCTTTGACAGTAATGAAGGTGGATCAAAACAACCACCTGTAGGACTGGTATGATCTAGCAATGCTTGATTTTGACAATCCCCCTTTTAAATTAGATGTCAATTGGATTCCAATCCAACATATTCCTCAATACTTTATTTCAAAGTACTTGGTAGATAATGAGCTTCATTATGAATTAGCGATCGTCCTACCGCCTCACCTGCTTGATCGTCCCAGTAGTAGCAATGCCAGGATGCTTCAGGACTTTAACTTCATTAATTCTGCTTACACTTTAGAGGATCCTCTTGCTGGAATGAATCCTATTTCCAAAGCTGAAGGGAAACGTCCTGCATAATGAAGCTTTGTACTTTGTTTTGTTAAGATAGTATTGTAATTAATTTGATTTAATAAAATGGAAATTTGATCAATTTATCTTGTATTGAATGTTAATTTTTTCTTTGTCATTAGTTATATTAATACACTTTGATTAAAATCTAAGTTGAGTATCAATTATTAATGAGTTCAGATGTTCTGCTAGCATACTCAAATTAAAATCTAAATTTAGAGCTAGTTAGATGAATACGTAGGTTCTACTAGCATACTTAGATTAAAATCTAAATTTAGAGCTAGTTACCCAGGTGTTTCCAAAGGTTTTACTAATGTACCCAAGTGTTAGGTTTTTGCATTAGATACCAGTGGTGTGACCAGGCGTATGTGGAATATGTGCTTACATTCCTCTTGAGGAATCTTTGCAACGTTCTTCCTGTACTTTGTCCAGTAGGATAAAGATATTGCTTTATCCTTTTATGTTTGTGGACCAAGTTTCTTGAGGACTTAGCGTCATGTTGACTTGGACATTGTGTATTCAGCAATCGAGTTTGTGGCTTTTTCGAGAAACTTTTAGGAAAATATTTTCTTAAATGGATAAATTATTTGAGGAAATAACTTCAATAACTTCTAACTTTTGTCAATTTGAAGTTTTATAGTAGTGCATAGCACTAGTACTTCCAAAAAATTTAACAACAAAAAGTAGAAGAACAGAGTATTTTATTGATACTAAAATGTGATTGCAAACGGATTACACAATGATAAAATCATTGGTAATATTTTCTGAGATGCACGGCATGACTTGGGTTTTTGAATTCTTCGCCTTCCAAGGTTTCAGTTCGATAAGTTCCAGGTCGGATGACTGGTGAAATACAGTATGGGAAATGCTAATTGTCCTCAAGCTTATTATTTTTCTACAACACTTTCTTCAGCACATAATCTCCTTCCTTCAAGTTGGTTGGATTCATCCTTTTATTGTAAAAATGGGTTATTCTCTTTTGGTAGGCTGTCTCAGGGTAGCATCTTCTATTACCTCTTCCAGTATATCTAGATCCCACCTTCTTATTAGGTCACTTACAGGAGAGTTAAAATTTAAAACTCTATTGGATGGTAAGCCCAGCTCGATAGGAATAATGGCTTCAGTCCCAAATGCTAACATATATAGAGATTCTCCAATTACTATTTTCGGGGTTGTTCGGTATGCCCACAAGACAGAATGTAGCTCGTTTATCTAGTTTCCCTTGGCATCTTCAAGACTTTTCTTTAGCCCGTTAAGCATAGGTTTGTTCATAAATTCAGTTTGTCCATTACTCTGAGGATGTCCTAGAGCCGAATGCAATTTTTTAATATTGAACTGAGCATAGTAAGTTGCGAATTCATTATTGTCAATTTTTTTCCATGGTCGGTAATGAAAGCATAAGGCAACCCATTCCTATAGATGAAATCTTTCCATATGAACTGATTGACCTTTTCATAAGGCATGTCTATCAAGGGGTCTGCCTTAACCCATTTTGTAAAATAATCCACTGCGAGAACCAAGTATTTAAATCTTCCTCGGGTGGTCGGCAGTGGTCCGACCAAGTCTATACGCGATATGGAAAATGGCCATGGTGAAGTTATTGGAGTGATATCAGCATGTGGATTTTTCCAAATGGTGGAGAATCTTTGACATTTATCACATTTCTTAGCAAAGGTTAAGAAGCCTTCTGACATTGTTGGCCAGTAATATTCTTGCGCACTGATTCTCTACAGATGTTTTCTTCCTTCTATGTGAGCTCCACATGATCTTTGATGCATAGGTCTTGAATGTTTGATGGATGCTCACAACATTGTAAATTGGTTGTTAGTCCTCCCCTATACAAAACAGCTTTGTTTAACACATACCAAGATGCTTTATACTTTAGCTTCTTAGCTTCCACTATATTTGCTGGTCGAGTTTCCTCTTCAATGTATGCTCTGATGGGATCCATCCATGATGGACCCATATCTATGGCAATAAAATTGATCATCAGATCTTCATCTATGCTCTAATTGGCCAAAATCACAACAGGGATAGTTCGTTGGAGTTCAATCCTGGTAGCTAAGGCTATCTGAGCAAGGGCATCAGCTCGGGCATTCTCCAACCTTGGAATTCTGTGCATCCGAACAACTAGTAATTTTGTAATTACTTCCATCACCTTGGATAGATACCTGGCTGTTAATGATCCTTTAGCTCCATATAAACCCAGTATTTTGGTTCACCACCAGCTGAGAGTCACTATGTGCTACAATTTTCTCGGTACTCAATGATTGGGCTAAACTTAAGCCCACAATGAGGGCTTCATACTCTGGTTCATTATTTGAAGCCTGGAATTGAAAACGCAGGGCATAATCAATATCAATATCATCAGGAGTGTTAAGTATTATACCTGCTCCACTACCGGTTGCACAAGATGAACCCTCAATATATAAATTCCATATTGGGGCGCTATTGTCAAACCATTAGTTTGTTAAACTTCCATAATGGAATATTTTTCCTCTTGCTTCTCCATATTTCCTGTTCAGTTCCTGTGTTCGAGAAGAGGAATCTGGTAGGTCGGCAATTGCTTCTTTCATTAAAAGTTCCTTAGAAGTTTCTTGTTAACATCACATCGTCCTGATTCTTATTCGGCATGTTCACTTTATTGCTCGTGGACCTCAGAATAACTGAGCTCAACTATAAAATCTGCCACTACCTGGCCTTTCAAAGAAGAGCTTGGTTCATATATGACATCATACTCCCCTAATTCCACAACCCAATACATTAATCTACCAAATTTCTCCGATTTATGCAAAGCCTACCTGAGAGGCATATGAGTATAAACCAAGACTGTATGGGCTCGGAAATAAGGTTTCATGCGTCTGGATGCTTCAATCAATGCTAATGCCAATTTCTTCAAACTAGGGTATCTGATTTTTTATCTTCGGAAAGCCTTACTGGTATAGTAGATGGGTTTTTGAACTCTATTCTCTTCTCGGATCTATGCAGAACTTACAGATGACTCAGAGACAACTAAGTACATGTATAATTTCTCACATGTGATTGGTTGGGAGAGCAGTGGAGGTGAACCTAAATACGTTTTTAACTCCACAAAATCTTTTTCACATTTTCGTTCCATTCAAATATTTTTCTGAATACCTTGAAGAATGGCAGGCACCTATCTGTAGCTCGGGACATAAATCTATTTAGTGCTGCTACTCCTCCAGTTAGCCTTTGCACATCTTTCTTATAGGTTAGGGATTGCATTTCAATTAAGACCTTGGTCTTATCTACATTTTCTTCAATTCCCCTTTGATGTACTATGTACTCGAGGAACATTCCTTCTTGCACTCCAAAAATGCATTTGGTCGGATTCAGCTTCATCTGGTGCTTTTCAAGTCAGACGCCTTTTTTCTCTTTATAAGCATATCATCCACGTAGACTTTCATATTCTTGCCCATTTATTCCTCAAACACCTTATTGACCAGCCTTTCATATGTAGCACCTGCATTTTTCAAACCAAAAGGCATAACATTAAAACAATATGTTCCTCGGGGAGTGATGAATCCCCTTTCTTAGTAGGGAGAAAATCTCTTTCACACTTATATTTATGTTGTTGTAGTAAAGGGATTTTTACTACATCTTTATTGAGGGTTAAATTTATTGTTCCCTCATCAATACTTATAGGCAAATATTCTGAGATAAAATTGTTGCCTAATATAAAATCTCCATGCAATTCTGGAAAGCATAATATTTTTGGAATAATGAATTTCTTTTCATTAAACCATATAGCCACTTTTTTGGCTTTTAAATCAATGAAATTTTGTGTCCCATTGATGCCTGTTACAGCAATAGGATTTTTCATTTTTATCCATTTTTCAGGAGGTAAAGCATTAGGCCTACAAGAAAATATTGTTTCTCCTGTATCAATTGATGTACAAAGACTATATGGTTTATAGCCTGCAAAATTGAAGTAACCTAATACATAAGTATATCTTCTTTTTCCATGGCTTGGTGAGAAGATTATTTCTTCTTTTCCTGGTTGGAAATGATAAATTTGACTGGATTTTATATTATCTTCTTTTAGATAATTTGTTCCAGGTAATATTGGTACTTGTACATTTTTCATAGCAATAAGAGGTTACTATTACTACTACTCTTGCCTTTTAAAAAGTTTTTTCCTTTTAATTTTTCCCAATCATTGTCTGTAAAATTCTTTTGCCAATTTTCTGATTGTTTATTTTTAGAATAAACATTATTACCAGAGACCTATAATTCAACGTTGTTTCGTCGTTTTTCAGGAGGTGGTTTTGTTATTTGGGGTAGTATCCATTATTTTGGTACTTCCAAATCTCTCCAGTTGATTAATCTGGACTGTATTGTCGAATCAAATGGTCGAGGTTCAAATATTTCTATAATATTTCTATCCACATTCTGTGTATTAGTATGTGGTAGAGTTGTCAATTCATGGGTTATTTTCCAATGTATTGACATATTTCAAGAGGTATCTTTTATTCCTATCCCTTTAGTTTGAATTTTTATAATGACAGATTCCTCAATATTTGGATCATCAATAGAGATGAAGAAATTTTTTTTTATGTTAAACCAAATAACTCCATTTACCAAATTGGATTGGATTCCTCCAATTATGGCATTCATAGGATTACTGAATCTTTTGTCTAAGACCAGTATAGCTACAGGTGTATCCATACCTTGTCTAAATAGGGCAGTAATACATATTTGAATAAACCCGATATGAATATATTTTATATTTGGGTGTTTTTTCTTCCATCTTTTGATCTTTTTTAAATCAAAGAGTTTTATATCTGTTGTTTCATCATCTATTGAGCCAGTAGTAGTATTACCATTAAATTGTTCAAATATTCTTGCTGAGAATAATTTGGATTTTGATAATTTGTAGACAGCTTCCTTTTTTATAAGTTGTCTTTGATTATCAATTTCTTGTAACTGTTCGTTGCTAAAAGTGATTTATTCTCTAACTATTTCACGAAGGGCTATTCTTTGTAGCTCGTCTTCGCTACTTCCTCATACCTTTGCAGTATTATACATAAATACAAGTTCTTCATCAGATGTTTTCGAATCAGATTCAATCTCATATAAAATTTCATTAGAGTTATTAGAAATATCAGAATCGGATAAATGTTCTCCATAAAATATTTTTAATTCTTGTTCTTCAAGAAATTTTTATCATTTTGTTTGCACTTTTCCCTTTTTTGGGATAGTCAGGTGCATAGTGGCCTTCTTCGTTACAGATATAACAACGCAACTTCTTTTTTAGAGATGGTTTTTTAGAAGGTTTTCTTTTCCTAATATACTTTTTAGTTTTTGAAAAATATGATTTCTTTTTCCAAGGTTTCCATTTAAATTTTCTCTTTCGAGAATGTTTGAAAGTTCTAGGAGGTGGATTACATCATATCTTCCAATTTTCTTCTAAAATCTTATCGCAACAAGGTTCTAAAAAATGCGGGGCGTAATCGAGGCGTGGAGGCCAAGCCTTAAGCCTTAGAAGCCTAGGCGGGCCTTGGCGTAAAAAGGCGTGAAAAGGCGTTTAGGCCTTTTTAATATTTTTTAATATTTTTTAACCATAACAAGGCTATTAAAATACTAAAATTGTACATATCATAAAAATATGTAAGAATATTTGCAAATAAAAATACTATTTGATTATTTTGGATGAGATAATGGTTCGGTTTGTAAAAAAATCTTTAAAAGGGGATATCGTTTCACTAAAGCATTGTTGTTTTTAGAGAAAAAGTACGCCTTAAGGGTTTTACCAAGCATAAGGCGTTAAAATCTTAAGGCGGGGCGTTTCTCCCAAGCCTCAAGCCTAGGCGGAGCCTAGGCGGGTTTTTTAGAACAGTGTTTATAACCAACTTTAGATTATGTGATTTGATTTTTAACTTGATTTTAAGCTTTTATTTCAATACATTTCTCGGATATTTCTCTTAATATCCAATTAATGCAAAAACCAAGATTGTCTTCCTTCTCGATAGTTTTTAACCAAGCAGGATAATATTTTAAAGACATTTCATCCCATGGGTTTGGGAGTTTGCGAAGGAATTGATCCAGCCAATGAATATTTTCTGGATGCTTTAGTTTGAAATAATATTTTTTTTATACATTTCAACAAATTCTTCAAATTGACAAATGTTACACAATTCTAATTTAGATAATATGTAACACGCATCTCCTTGGAGTCTGGGTTCTCCAGTATATCCAATCATATTTTCTTTAATTATATCAACAAATCCTTTTAGTATTTCATCAAAAGATTTGAAGTTTTGTAGGAGCTCAGATTTTTGCCGAGTTCTTTTTTCTGAATTTTCCCATTGTTGTAACCATTGTAAAACATCTCCTTGGAGTGTTGCAGCAAGGTAGTTTAAATTTTTTTCTTTAGACCATAAACTCTTATAATTAGTAATGAGTATAAACATGGATTGTGCCCACTCATTAATATTTTGTTCTAGATAATTAAAAGGTACATGCCTTGAATCAAGATAAATACCATGTTAAGATATATTTTGTTTATTCAAATTATCTCGTCTTAAGAAAAAAAGGACGTGGTTGGTCCTCATTCTTAGTATTACTTGTAGAAGCTGTAGAAGTATTGCTTGTTTTAACAAAATATTCTTTTTTATTTTTGTATGCAGGGGTTTGCTTATAATCTTCAAAGACTTCCCAATTTTGGAATTCCTGAAGTGGTTCTTTAGCCTTCCATTTTCCATCAATTTATTTACTACATGTGGTGGAAAATCTTCCTCATCAGATGAATATTGGTTTAATACATACTGATAATATTGTAATTGTTTTTCATTTTCCAAATACATGGTTTATATTTGTTCAATGAGTTTATTACGTTCTGAGACAGTTAATATTGGATCTTTGTATAGATGTCTCCAATAGTCTAATATTTCACGAACGTTTATATATTCGGTGTAATTAAATTCTTCTGTTTGAAGAGTTTTAATTTCTTCTGAACCATAATATAACCTAGGAATTTTGTTATCCCCCGGGTTATTCATGCCAGTTTGTTTTGGGTTTTGATTATCTATTTTGTTTAATAGATTCTCTATTTTTTGTTTAGTCTCCTCTTTTAAATCTAGATTTGAAACTGTTTCGAGTTGACTAATTTTTTGATCAACTTTGTTTAAGTTGAAATCAATATTATCTAGTTTTTTTCTCTACATAGTTGTGCATTATTATTTGACGTCTTTCAGTTCGTTTTACCCAACTAAAGAATATATCAGTTAAGCTATTTAAAGTAGTACTTATTTTACTAATATCATTTTCGGATTTTTTTATCAATATGCAAATTATGATTATACATAGACTCATCTTTTTGTAACCATAGTGCTAAACATTGTAGATTAATATTATTATTATTTAGATCATCCTTATCAGGTTCCATTGGTACCTAAGACCTCCTATTATATGTTGTTTCAGGTGCCTAAAACAGTATTTCTAACGTCGATTGCTATCTACAGTAGCTTTTTGGCAAACGAAAATATGGGCTTTGAAATAATAATAGGTATGTGGGTTTTATGAAAACTTTTAAAGATTTTTAGAATAATATAGTACTATTGCTATGTTTAATTCACCTTAATTACAAAACAGATAGACACAGCTTATTTGTATAAGATTAAGTATAGACGATATTTCATACAACAATTATTACGACACTTAGTTCCAATAACTTTATATTTTACTCTAAAATTTTCTCCAGAAACATAAGTACGATGATGTAATATAACGGTTTCTATCTTAACATTCATATTTAAACAAACATAATTAGAATACTAACCTTTGATAACAAGCTCTGATACCAATTACACAAGTGCGGAAATGATCGAGATTATTATTAATACAAACTTACTATTATTACAAGTGGAGAGAATATTACAAGAGAGAGAGAAGAAAGATTCAGAAGATTGAGGAAGATGATTCGAACTGAAGGAGATGATCTCCTTATATTATCCTAAAAAGTAACCTTATCTTTATCTAATTGAATAAACAAAGAAAGGAAAAGAAAAACGTGGGCTGCTAGTTACAAAATTTCAAAAGGTGCACAGTAAAAAACAGATAGTAATTTCCAATAATTAAAAAAGCAAATAGTAACTAATTTTGATGTTTTCGTTTTAAATGTCCAAATCGTCATTGCATGCGTCAGCTTGTTACTGTCCGCTTGCGGGCTTCACTTCATGTGCTGGATGATTTGCAGTCGTCCATGTGGGTTAATTATCCTCGTCCAATTTTCAAGCATCAAATGCATTGGCAATATTGGCCTCAGCGACAGAGTCAAAGGAGATACTATCGTTAAGGCTGTGATTTGGAGGACCATGTTGTTGTGCTTGTTCATATTCCTCCACATAGCTTAATTATTCATAGGGAACATCTAAATTATTTTTGTTTTTAAAATTATTTAGAAACTCCCTAACAATCGCTCGTTGTTCAAGCGAGGTAGTATAGTTTATCGGCAAATCGATAACAAATAGTCTCCGTCCATCAATTACCATGAATTTTAAAGCTGTTTCCCAATAATAATAATTTGCGTAATTTGAAATATTGATCAGTTTTTGCGACCAATATCTCGTTGTATCCAACTGGTCCAACGGTACAGTAAGTGCAATCTCCCAATTCTGTTCAATTTCGTCCCATTCATAATCCTCAGTGGCTCTGAGGTACCAGATTTGGTAGGGTTGATAGAAAATTTCTCGAGACCGCTAACCAATTGTGCTAGTAATATGGAATGACAAATAGCGAGTATATTTGTACTTGCTTTTTGTCAAAACATGATAGATCATGGTTTTGATCATCATGGGTAAAAATTCAAAGTGATTGAAACAAGCTACACTTGAGAAGATTAGTTTGTTTACTAACCCCCATTCAATTGTTTCAATATCCCAAGGTGGATATCCTTCTTCACTAATGAAATGCAATTTTGGCATGTCATCACTGTAATTTAAGCTTTGATCAAAATGGAGTAAAAGACTTTTTATCTTTTGCTCGTGGTCCTCAATTTTTGGTAAAATTTTTATTTGAAATAGAGGACGTGGGAGAAGTACCTTTGCTTTTTCAAATAGGCAAAATCTCCTGATAGTGTTGAAGATTTTGTCTGAAAAATATTTTCCAGTAATTCAGAAAATTCTAGAAAAGTACTAATTTTTTCCAGAGAAAAATATTCATTTTCTTAGTTTAAGCCTTTCAAAATTTTGAGGCTCAGACTTTTAAATTTATCCAAAGTTATTTGTTCAGCAATTTTGTCAGCAAGGATACTCATGTTTTTTCTAAAATCTTTTCTTCTGTCTCGAAGATGAGATTTCCATGCTTCATTTAAGGGTGTATGCAATTCACAGGGGATTCCTGGATTGTGAAAATCATAGGTTTCAGTATCAAGAAGAGTTTTCTTGGTCTGAAGTTTGGAGAACTGGTAAATCTTATTAGGAGGTCCTAATTGTTTTATCCAATTTTCCCATGCAGTTATGGCTTCTGGCATAGTATTAAATTTTTGGTTGCATGCACTAGGAAATTTATTTACTTGCATAAAATATTGGTTCCAATTATCAGAGAAGCCTGGGTTTCTTCCACTGAACACAACATAAACAGGGTTTGGTTTAGGCTGTGTAGATGATAATGCTTGGGTTTTTTCCTTTTTAGCTAGAGTTACCCAATCTCCTTTTGTTTCACCTGGATGCTTATCTCCCATCCTGAAAATAGAAAAAAGCCACTTGTTTAGTGGTTTTGATAAAATATATTTCAAAATATTCCACTTGTTTAGTGGGTGTTATTTTAAAATATTTAACATTTTCCACTTGTTTAGTGGGTTTCTAAAAGCTCTACTTGCTTAGTAGGTTTTTCATCATAGTTCCTACTAAGATAAGCTGCAAGAAAATTGTTAGTTCCCTTTAAATGCTCAACTTCAAAAGTATAGATGGCAATTTGGTTGAACCATTTAAGTCTTCTTCCTTATAAAATATTTTTTATATTTATTATGAAGTCTGTTACGGCTTTATTATCTGTTCTGACAGTAAAGTCTTCGAGTGCTAAGAAAATATGGATTTTTTTAATAGCAAGTTTTATTGCTAATAATTCCTTTTCAAAAATAATATTATTTAGTTCATTTAGTTTAAATTTTCCTGAATTATATCCACATATCAATTCATGTTTTTGAATTGATTTTGGAACAGTGGTTTTTTTTCCACGAATAACAAATTTTTGGAAGGATTGCTTTCATTCCAATATTCTGTAGGAATTGCTTTGAGAACACATCCCCAGCAATTATCTGAAGCATCAGTTTCCAAAATTAATTTATCTCCTGTTTTAGGAAAATAAGCTTTTGGACAATTATTTATTATTTCTTGTTTTATTGTTTTAACAACAAGAGTATCATTATCACTCCATGTAAAAACTTTATTCTTTTTAAGTTTTTCAAGAAGTGGTAATTCCTTTTGAGATAATTCTTTTATGAAATTTCTTCCATAATTAAGGATTCCTAGGAAACTTTGTAATTATTTTTTATCCAAAATTTCCTCATTAAAATATCTTATTTTATAGATGATATGATCCTGTAATTGTAGGCCATCCTAGTTTAGGATTATGCCAAGAAAATTAATCTCTATTTTTTCAACATCAATTTTCTTTGGTGGTAAAATGATTCCATATTTTTGGAATGTTTCACAAAATTTTTTTAGATGATATCTATGTTCTTCTATGGTTTTGGAAAAAACAAGGATGTCATCTATATAAACAACACAAAAATCTTTAAGGTCTTTAAAGATTTTGTCCATCCATCTTTGATATACCTGAGGAGCTGTATTTAGTCCAAAAGGCATAACATTACATTGATAGTGTCCTTTAGGGGTACTAAAGGTAGTCAATGGCTTGGATTCTTTAGTTAGTTTTAACTGCCAAAATCCAGATTTACAATCGAATTTGCTAAAGAACTTTTTTCCTTTAGTTTGGTTAATTAATACATCCTTTCTTGGGATAAAATAACCATCAAATTCTAATTGTTCATTTAATCTTTTCTAATTTATAACCATCCTATCTTTTCCTCTTGTGACTTCATTGTGTTTTCTCACCATGAAGGCGGGGCTAGAGTGTGGGCTTATTGTTTCTTCAATAAGATTTATTTCCAATAATTCTTTGATTTGTTTATCAAATTCATCTATATCATTCCTGGTATAGATCATTGGTTTTACTCTTATAATGACATTGGGAGTGATGAAAGAATTGCTTTCCCTATCCGCAGGCTTCATTTTTATCTAGTTATAACCACAATAAGCATCCATAAAACTGAGTAGCTCATGTCCTGATGTTGCATTCACGCGCTGATATATTCGAGGCAAAGGAAAGTAATCATTTGGGCATACTTTATTTAAATCTGTGAAATCTACACACATTCTCCACTTGTTGTTTTTATTTTTTACCATAAATACATTGGCCAACCAATCTAGATACTGCACTTCATTAATAAAAGATGCCTTCTGAAGCTTTTCGACTTCTTATTTTATGGCTTGGTTCTTTTCGGGGCTAAACACTCTTCGTCTTTTCTTTACAGGTTTAACTTTTTTGTTTATGTTTGAGATCATGGGAAAGAAAATTGGGATCTATCTCAAGCATATCTTCGTGACTCCAGGAAAACACATGCTTTCTCTGTCTAAGGAAGCTTACTAGTCCCTGTTTAAGAACATGATCCAGCGTTGTCCATATCTGAGTGATGCACTTCAATTTGTCATCATCTAACACAATCCTTTCGGTTGCTTCCACAATCTATCCCTTTACCATCTCTATTTCCTCTCTTGGGTCTAAGGTTTCAACCTCAGATTCTTCATCAAGCTCAAAAGTATCCACTTGGCAGGTAGTGGTTTTCTTCTTTATTTCTTCCAAGTCTTCTTACTCGGCAGAAGAATAGTAACACTCTCGTGCTACCTTCTAATCACCTTTGACAAGTCTCACACCAAAGTTAGTAGGGAATTTTAAACACTGATGGATAGTAGATGGTACTGCCTCAAACTTCTTTAGCCCTACTCTTCCCATGATTATATTATAAGCTGAATGGACGTTCTTATCCAGTACAAATAAATGGATTTTTTTTTATTCGGCTAGCTGGCTATGTGCCGATCATCACCTCCATCTTAATGGTTCCCAAAGGAAATACTTTCTCACCTGTAAAGCCTATTAGTGGTAAATGATAGGGCTCTAATTGGCTGAGTCTAAAATCCAAGTTGCTGAAATAAGGATAAAACATGATATCCGTTGAGCTGCCATTATCTACTAGTACTCTAGAGACAATGATTTCTTCCTTTCTGACTTTGATTACTAGTGGGTCGTGATGAGGATACAATACCCCTGAGATATCATTTTTAGAGAAACGAATTACTATTTTGCCTTTGTTAACCTTCCTTGGTCAGTCTTCCTCTGCAAGGTTAATCCTTTGTATGTACGATCAAGCTTGTGCCTCATTGAGGTAATCTTTTCGCTCTGTTGTATGATCTCCTTCTCCTGCATCTCCACCTGTAATCATATGACAATCAGAAGAACCAAAACTGATATAACATATGCATTTCGATTGCCTGGACTTTTTGGGGAGATTAGGATCATCATCATGGTCATCTTCATGAGTTCTTTTATTCTCCTTTTTGGGTTTGCAAGGAGATTTTGATCTACATCGAATTTCTTCATTGTTCTGTCGATCAACATACTGATTCATCTTCCCTCCTCGAATGAGAGTTTCAATCTTATTTTGAAGAGCTATGCAACGCTTTGTCATGTGACCGTGGTCCCTGTGGAATTAACACTACTTAGTCTTATCCCTCTTGGTCGGAGAACTTCTCAACTTATCAAGCCAACACACATCTTTATTATGCTTGATTGCTTCCAGAATATGGTGAATTCCCATGGTTAATGGAGTATAATCATTGTACTTCTTGAGTCTCTCCAAAACTCCTTTTTATTTTGATTCCCTGTATTCTTTGAGATCTTTATGATCTTTCTTATAATTTTTTCCATCAACTTTTGTGCCCGAGCTACGCTTGGCCATCATTGCTTCCTCGGCATTCACAATCTTTGCTGCTTTAGCCATCAATCTGCTATTATCTTCGAAGGATCTTTGGTAAGAGTGTAATACAGTTTCCTGGAGAGAAGCCAACTCATAAGGGAAGTTATTGCTATCTTTTCCTCATAATCCACAACTTCTAGCTTCTCGTTATTAAAATGAGTGGTGTAATATCTAGTGCTCTCTCCTTCTTTCTGTCTCACACTAAGCAAGTGTTCCACCCTTTTCACAAGTTTTGCTCCAAAGCAGAAGTTGCTAATGAATAGCTCAGGCAGTTGGCTAAAGCTAAAAAAAAATTCTCGAGGAAGGCTATTATATCAGATTTGGGCAGATCTAGTAATAGTTCTAGAAAATGCTCTACACCTCATTTCATCGAGGACGACATAAATGTCAACAGTCGCTTGATATTATTCTAAGTGAAGAACGGGATCAGTTTTTCCATCATATTTGGGTGTTACTACTGGAGCCTTAAACTTTGATGGAGTTGGTAAATCCAAAATTGCCTGCACAAACGGAGACCCTTTTACAAAGCTTCTTTGTAATGGGTTTTTGGCCTTTGCTATTTCTCCTAATCTGTCCTCCAATGTCGGTATGGAGCCTTTCAATGCATCTTTGGAAGCACCAGATCTATGAGTTGTAACCTTGTTATTTGCTGAGTTTTCTTCCTAAAGTTGTTGTTCGATCCGAGCAGCAGTTCGTCGAGCATTTGATCTAGACTGAGTTGTGCCTTCCCTTCGATCAGATGGTCATTGTGTGTTACCTGACATTGCCTTAGAAACATTTATTTTCCTCTTGATTCCAAAAAATCAAAGGGAGAAACACGACTTAATCTCTTTAAGGAACTTGGATTTTCTGTAGAATAAGATTGCGTGTGGAAAGATTCTGATGTCCTGAGCAATGAATTTGACCTTAGATGGTAGGAGACATCTCTTGTCGTCCTTAATTGGTTGGGATGACCACTTCTTGATGGTGGTGGTGGAATATTTCCCCGAGCAGATAGGGCAGGTGACCTGGCTTGAAGAGTTTGTGCAAGGTTCCTGATAGTGTCTTGAATAGCCTCTTAGACTCTTGTAATATTGTCCAGAATTTCAGTTAAATCATTTACAGATGGAGGAGAAGAAATGACAAGGAGAATACCCTCGTTCCTGAGACTTGATTTAAGAATATCAACTATTCAGATGTTTGAATGAATAAGACCAATTACAAATATATTTCCCACAGACGGCGCCAATCTGTTGATACAAAAAACTAGACTAGGCTAATTAATTGATCATAGATAAATATAAGAGAAACAAAATATTTTTAAAGTGGTTCGGCTTAAGAGAAGAGCCTACGTCCACTGTTGTGTATTGCTTTGGACTTATTCAATTGCCTCTTTTTTCGTGTCCCTCTTGGATGTAGGGTTTACAATGTATTTATAGCCCCCAGGGGGGTGTACACGTGATGGAATATCAAAGGATGGAATGTCTTTATATCATAGACATTGACATTTGTACAATCATTTATGTATACAACTGTTGGTGTTTTCCTATCATTATTGGTCAGTCTTTCTGGTGTTGGTCGGGCTTCATTGACAGGTTGGTCGGCATCGCTCAGTAGGTCGGCATATTTTCCCAGTGTTAATCTTCCACTTATAGCACGTGGCAGCATCCGAATGGTCCACGTAAATGGATAATTTTTTGTATCAATAGTAATGATTAAAATTAAATGTTGACTAAACTGTTAGCGGCTAAAGACAGAAAAGTCATATTTTCCCAAAACCGATTCACTAAATTTGTGGATAATTATAAATATACCATGCACATTATGTGACGATATTTAAATCCATTAAATTTACAAGTATGGGAAGTCGGTAACCGACCAAGCCTCAAAATTGTTGCCCGAGAAACTTTAAGAACTAAATGTTCCATATTCTTGTAAAAACCTCAAGCATGAAACATTAAGGGCCTTTGTTCATACATAAAAATTATCCGTGTCCGTGGACCATTCATGTATGAACACGTGTTATCCAACTAGGCATTAATCCAAGGCATCAAGGGCGAGTCACCGACCAACTGAAGGAATGCCGACCAACAGGTTAGAGAAGCCCGACCAACACTAGGAAGACCGATCAACAATGATAGTAAATCTCCAATAGTTGTATATATTATAAACATTATATAGATGTAAATGCCTATGTTATAAAGGCATTCCATCATTTAATATACTGACTCTTGTACACCCTCAAGGGGATATAAATACATCCAAGAAAGAAAAAAAAGAAGAGGCAATTGAACAAGCCCAAGGCAATACACAACAGTGGACGTAGGCTTTCCTTTTTCAACCGATCCACTTTAAAAATCCTTTGTATCTTTTTAACACTCATATACGTTGAACTAATACTAATACACTATTTACATTTTAGTGTCCGATTAAAAATTATTTTTTAAGTTATGTTGTTGTAAAACTTAAATAAATAAAAAATCAAGGGTATTTCCATAATATAAAAGTCTCATATTGATGTATAAATCCCAAAATATGTTAGACTTAACACTAACACTTTTAAGTGTTATAAACTAGCAGCTAAAAGCCTAAAAAATAAATAAAATAACATTTTTGAATCATGTTTGCCTTTAAAAATTTAGAGTTTCAATTTATATATTATTTTAGTACTCGGAGAAGATGTTTTTATATTTTTGTATCTCATTAGCTTTCAGTAAACCAAAAATTAATCAAAACATAAAAAATAACTAAATAACAAAAAAAACAAATAATTTTAAAAATTAAATATAATTAAAAAAGACTTTAGCGAATAATAGTATGAGGCTTTTGGGTTTGGAAATAAAAGGGCGACGAAAATATTTCATTAGAGATATAGTTAACTTTATACCATCGATAGTATGAGATAAAACGAAGTTGGATCTAGTATTGGGTAATTGAGAATATTCTATTTGGCATGTAATTGAGAATATGCTATTTAGCTCTCTACCTTTTGCAATCGATTTTCTTTCGAGGATAAGGATCGGTAAGAGTAGTATTATTCTTAATCAAATGGGTAGGGTTGAGTAGGTGTGTGTGTCAAAACTCGAAAATGTTTTCAAATATTTTGTAAATAATTAAATGATTTAAAATAATTAAATACGTAGTGTATAACTTGCACAATTAATTAACCGGTCACACTCACATGAGATAAAACCTCACCTCTCATCTTCAGTGTGCACATAAACGTTCATTTATTATCCTAATTGTACTATCCATTCTAACTAGGACAATCACCGCTATCCAAGTCGAATCCCGCTAATAGTCATAATTAATTAAGTATATACAACCCTCACTAGGTATACATTCATAAATAATATCATGGCAATACAATTGCTTTAAATAATTTTCACACAATATAATAAAATAGTTTCCCATACGATAAATAGATATACACCCTACATCATATAAACGTTTGTATATATCGCTCGCTACATACGTATAACAGTATCGGCTATTAGGCTCCAGGCTTACCAAATACCACAACTGGACCATTAGGTAAAAATCTCACCTTCAAATCCAAACTTACTCAAGCAAACGAACGCGGTCATAAACATATGCTCGGGGGTCGCAATCATACCATATCGCACCCAACTAGTCTCCAAACCACACTTATACTCACACATGGATAGTGGCCATATAACATTACTATGACTTGGGGAATCAATCCAACACCTTTTTTTATTAATGCCAGGGAGTACTGCTCATTACGTGCAACCTCCTAACGATAGCACTACCGAGTAGTTATGTTTAACATAAACAAATAGTACACACACACACACACACACACACACACACACACACATATATATATATATATATATATATAGGGAGAGGTTCACAAGTGGACCAAAAGAATGGACTTTTTAATGGACTTAACAAAAAAGACTAATAAGTCTCGGTTATTGGGTGCCGCTGGCGCGGACCCATTACACCAAGGAATTAAAATTAGTGGGTTATTAGTCTTTTTTGTTAAGTCCATTAAAAAGTCCATTCTTTTGGTCCACTTGTGACCCTCTCACTATATATATATATATATATATATATATATATATATATATATAGCTACACTCTCATACTTATCAAGTTTACATATCTTTTTTAAAATAGTAAAAAAAAAATATTTGTGAGTTGAATTTTTTTATATGGTATTCAAGCCTTTCAATGGACCCATGTAAAAAATCAACTCAAAATAACTTCTTTTTGGTATTTTTAAAAAAATGGTCAAACTTTCATATCTTTTAAAGCACTTTAAAAGCTCTGAAAATTTGACTAATTTTTAAAAAATAGCAATAAAAGTTATTTTGAGCTAATTTTTTTATATGGCTCCATTGAAATGTTCATATATGACTGTTGATACCAAAATTAGTATGCTGATGTGGACGTTTAATAAGAAGAAACGTGTCAATCTACGCGGCACAATAGCAACGAGGAAGATTGTTTACCCGACCAACATACTCACTACGAGCAACAAGTATACTCCGAGGAACGCCAGTCTTCCGAGGAACACCAACCCTCCGAGGAACTCTTATCTTCCGAGGAACTCTTGGACGACGAGCAACTAAGGCGGTTCGAGCTGCATCTCGACCACAGCATTAATTGCCAGATAATCAACAGTTCAACTATTCATTGAATGCTTATCATCTTGACGCGCACGTTTGAAGAACATTAAATGAATTACCCTTTCATATGTGTATCATTTAATGTAACACCCTTTCATGTACAGCCTAAGGGCTATAAATACCTTGTATCACCCTCATTCAAAGGGACCAAAATTTCTTGATAGCACTTGTAATCGAGAATTCCCAAACACTCAAGGCCATTCATATAAGGCTGAACCACTTTAAAATCTTTTGTCTTATTTATTTATCTGTGATTAAATAATTAGAGTAATCTAGTTTTTTACATCAACAGATTGGCGCCGTCTGTGGGAATCGATTATTATTATCGTTTTTCACCAAAAATCATTCATCATCAATGGCGGATAATCCAGAATCTAGTAATCGAAACGCTGGAAATGCTGGAAATCCTCCAAATCCCTCTGCACCTCCAGATCTGGCCGGGATTATGATGAATCTGGCTCAAGGACAAACCGCCATGCAAGAAATAATGAGGCAACTCATACAAACCCTTCATGGCGGTGCACCTTCACGTTCAGGACAACGAAGTGGTCAGAGGCAAACTTATTTACTTTCTTCACGATCTAGGCGTACTGAGTCATATCGTAATGAGGAGTCTAATGATTTCTCTTATCAACTTGGGTGAAGTTCGTCAATAAGGGCTACAGATACTGATCAACGTATCACTCTCTCTCCAGAAAGACCCAGTGCCTTAGAAAGACTGAGTAGGGTGTCTCCTTTCAGTCGATTAGGCCCTAGGAGGAATAGGAGTCCACCTAAGACCATGTCGAGGAGTTTTCGACAACCATCAGATCTAAGAGAAGGATCAGCACAATCATGACCAGTTGCTCGTCAAGATAGATCTCAGGAGGCTACTTCAGAACGATCTATGGCTCGAACCAATAGGCCCGAGGAAGGAAATGAAGCGTGTAAAGGATCCCTTCAGCAGTTGGAGGATAGATTGGGATAAATGGCTAAGGCGAAGAATCCCCTACAACGAAGTTTTGTTCAAGGGACACCTTTTGTCCAGGCCATTGTGAATTTTCTTACACCGTCAAAGTTTAAAGCACCAGTAGTGACCCCCAAATATGATGGAAAGACAGATCCTGTTCTTCATATAGAGCAATATCAAGCAGCCGCCGATATCTATGATGTCCCCGACGAGATGAGATGCAGAGCGTTCTCAGGAACTCTTACTGGAGCTGCCCAGATATGGTACAACAATCTTCCTCGGGGTAAGATTTCAACTTTCTTTTAGTTGGCCGAGTTGGTCATCGGCAATTTCTGTTTTGGAGCAAAGCCAGTAAAACGAGTAGCACACTTGTTAAGTGTTAGACAAAAATCTGGTGAGAGTACTAGAGATTACATAACTCGTTTTAATAACGAGAAGCTGGAAGTCATAGATTACGAGGAGAAGACAGCAATTACCGCCTTGATGAGTGGGTTGTTGCCTAATAAGTTGTATTACACCTTGGCAAAAGATCCACCTAAAACTATGTCAGAGTTGATGGCAAAGCGGCCAAAATCATGAATGCCGAGGAAGCTATGGCTGCAAAAAAGAATATGGATAAAGACACCAAGGTGGACGTCGACAAGTCTAAAAATAAAGAGCATAAGGGCAATGGCGGTGACAAGCATTCCAAAAATAATAAGTCATCATGGGAAGTCCTGAAGCAATTCGATAATTATACTCCCTTGAAAATGGGTATTAATCATGTCTTGGAAGAAATCAAGAATAGCGAGGAGGTAAAGTGGCCGAAGAAACTGAGGCCAGATCCTAATGCGAGGAATAGGGATAAATATTGCGAGTTCCACAAAGATCATGGCCATATGACTAAAAATTCCATAGCTCTTCAGAAAGAGATTGAAACACTCATCCGAAGAGGAAAGCTAGCAAAGTATGTTGATCGGGGAGGTGAAAGAAGAAATAATGATCGAACTAGAGAGAGATCTAGATCTCCTCGTCGAGCAGAGGAGAAAAAGAAGAGAGGTCATGAAGATGATGTCGAGGATGACCCCGATCTTCCCAAGAAACCAAGGCAACCGGAACGAGAGGTATTTTTCATGCGTTTTGGGTCATTTGATTGTAATGTTATTACAGGAGGAGATGCAGGAGGAGGAGATCTTACTGCAGAAAGAAAAGCTTACCTCGGAGAGGCACAAGCTTGCTTGTACATTCAACGAATAAATTTGGCCGAGGAGGATCGTCCGAGGAAGGTAAACAAAGATAAACTGGTTATTGGCTTTTCAAAAAATGACCTGGAAGGTGTTCTTTACCCTCACGACGACCCTTTGGTGATCAAAATGAGGATGAAAGAAGTAGTGATTTCAAGGGTACTGGTAGACAATGGCAGTTCAGCAGACATCATGTACTATTCATGCTCTGACAGTTTAAATTTGAAATTATCTCAATTGGAGCCTTATCACAGACCTCTTCTGGGTTTTGCTAGTGAGAAAATTTTTCCACTTGGGACGATCAAGTTGGATATATTCATTGGAACTTGGCCTGCTTGTCGAGCAAAGAGAATACGCTTCTTTGTGATGGATAAGAATGTGCAGTCAGCCTACAACATCATCATGGGAAGAGTTGGTTTGAAGAAGTTCGAAGCAGTCCCATCTACAGAACATCAATGTTTAAAATTCCCAACAAATTTTGGAGTGGGAGTGGTGAAAGGTGATAAAAAAGTAGCTCGAGAATGCTATTATTCATCTACCGAGCAAGAGGATCTTGAAGAGTCAAGGAAAAAGACTACTACTTACCAGGTGGATGAAAGTACGAAAATTGAAACACTTGATCCGAGAGATGAATCCCAACTTGTAAAAGGACATGTGGTAGAATCTACAAAAAATGTTATTCTGGATGACGAACACCCTGAACGAGTAACCCAGATAGGTTCATCGTTGGATGCATCAATAAAATAGGAGTTGATAACTTTCTTGAGAAATAGAAAGAAAACGTTTGCGTGGAGTCATGAAGACGTGCCAGGAATAGATCCAAACTTCTTATGTCATGAGCTCAATGTGAATAAGGAGATCAGGCCTGTAAAGCAGAGAAAAAGGGTATTTAGCCCCGAGAAGAATCAAGCTATTCAAGAGGAGGTCGACAAACTCCAGAAAGCCCAATTCATTGAAGATGTGAAGTATCCGGACTGGTTGGCAAATGTGGTGATGGTAAAGAAGAAAAATAATAAATGGAGAATGTGTGTTGATTTCACTGATCTCAATAAGGCCTGCCCAAAGGATCACTTCCCATTGCCCATAATTGACCAACTAGTGGATGCTACCTCGGGGCACGAGCTGCTCAGCTTCATGAATGCTTACTCTGGTTACAACAGATCAAAATGAAACCTGAAGACAGGGAAAGCACTTCTTTTATTACCCCTAGGGGAACTTATTGTTATAATGTTATGCCTTTTGGTTTGAAAAATACAGGAACGACATATCAACGGCTGATGAATAAGGTTTTTGTCGAACAAATCAGTTGTAACATGGAAGTCTATGTCGACGATATGCTGACAAAGAGCAAGAAAGCTGCTGAGCATCTAGTTGATTTAGGTCAGACCTTTGATCAACTGGATAAATACCAGATGAAGCTCAACCCGACGAAGTGCACCTTTGGAGTACGAGAAGGAATGTTCCTCGGGTACATCGTCAACCAACGAGGCATTGAGGAAAATCCAGCAAAGATCAAAGCTCTTTTAGGGTTGCGATCTCCAACAACGAAGAAAGAAGTGCAGAGTCTTACAGGACGAGTGGCAGCGCTCAATAGATTTGTATCTCGAGCAACTGATAGGTGTCTTCCATTCTTCAAAACACTCCGAAAAACTTTCGAGTGGAATGATGAATGTGAAAAAGCCTTTCAAGACTTGAAGAAATATCTGGGAACACCTCCATTACTGTCCAGACCAGTGATGGGTGAAAAGTTGTACTTATACCTGGCAGTATCAGAGAATGCAGTCAGCTCGGCATTGATCAGATTGGAGAATGGAGTCCAGAAGCCAATTTATTACACAAGTAAGGCTTTCTGAGGTGCAGAGATCAGGTACCCAAAGTTGGAAAAATTGGCATTGGCATTAATTGAAGCAAGTAGAAGAATGAGGCCATATTTCCAGGCCCATACCATCATCGTGTATACCGACATGCCATTAAGACAAGCCCTTCATAAGCCAGAAAAGTCAGGGAGACTGATGTACTGGGCAATAGAGATCGGTGAATATGATATTGTGTATGGACCCAAATCGTCCTTAAAAGGGCAAGATGTAGCAGACTTTATAGCAGAGTTTACATATCCTGATACCCCCGAGGAATAAAATTTGCTCGCTGACCAACCTGTGGATGTTACAGGATCAACAGACACAAGTCCAGACCAACTCCGGTTGGTAAAAGGGCTTGTGGATGTAGAAAAATCATCAAATTCAAACCCAGACCAACTCCGATTGGTAAAAGGGCGAGAAGAGATGGTTGACGAGGAGCGAAAAATACCAGGGGAGGATGAAATAAAACAGCAAATATTTCACCGAGGAACGCTGTCAGATAAGAATTTTGAAGACGAGTTACCTACGTGGAGATTGTATGTAGATGGGTCATCTTGTACAACAGGTTGTGGAGCAGGGATTGTTTTGAACACCCCATACGAGATTGACATGGAATATGCCTTACGATTCCAATTCAAAGCTTCCAATAATAAGGCTGAGTATGAAGCCTTGATAGCAGGTCTTAATTTAGCAAAGATTATGGAAGCGCAACAAGTGATGGTATTCAGTGATTCTCAATTAATTGTGAATCAGATGATGGGAACGTATGCAGTTAAAGGAGAAATAATGGTCAAGTATCATGCAAAGGCGATGGAGTTGTTGGCAGAATTTGATGCCATTCAGTTGATCAGAATACCAAGAATGGATAATGCACAAGCAGACGCAGTGGCCCGATTAGCATCAGCTACTCGTACCGAGTTGCGAAGAACGATACCAATTGAGGTGTTAGAAAGTCGAAGCATAGATGAAGGCCTGACGATGAATGTTATTTCCCTTGATTTAGGACCATCTTGGATGGATCCCATCAGGGCATATGTCGAGGAAGGAGAATTACTGGAGGATAATATCGCTGCCAAGAAATTGAAGTTTAAAGCTGCTCGGTATGTACTAACTAATGGTGTTTTGTATAGACGAGGAATTATGGCAGGTTTGCAAAGATGTTTACATCCCTCCGAGGTGAAAGAATTGATTGAAGAGATCCATGAAGGGTCCTGTGGAGCCCATGTAGTAGGTCGAACACTTTTGCAAAGGGTGATGACGCAAGGATACTTCTGGCCAACGATGAGGGCTGATTGTATAGCCTATGCTAAGAAATGTGATAAATGCCAACGTTTTTCTTCCATCTGACGTACTCCACAAGCATTGTTGACACCCATAACTTCCCCTTGGCCATTTGCCATATGGGGAATTGATTTGGTTGGACCACTGCCAACGACCCATTTGGAAGAATATCATATGCCGATATGGCCTTCATCACAGACCATGGAACACAGTTTGATAACGAGGAGTTTGCCGCCTATTGTCATCAGTCAAATATTTTGAAGGTTCATTCAGCACCAGGCCATCCTCAAAGCAATGGACAGACTGAAGTGACAAACAGAACATTATTAAATGGTTTTAAGAAGAGGTTTAAGTGAGGATAAAGCTAATTGGATTAATGAGCTACAATCAGTATTGTGGGCTTACCGAACAACTCCCCGACCAGCAACTAGAGAATCACCATATATGCTGGCGTTTGGAAGTGAGGCTGTAATACCTGCTGAGTTGGGTCTCCCAACACACAGAGTGCTGAATTTCAATTCCCCAGTCAGTGACTTGATGAGAAGATTAGATTTGGACATGCTCGAGGAGGTTAGAGAAGAAGCAGCCATTAGGAATGCTGCATATCAACAACGAACAACTTTGTTCTACAACAAGAGGGTGAAGAAATGCGATTTAAAGGAAGGAGATTACGTACTAAAGAAGGGCATTCAGAAGCACAATAAATTGGAAGCAAATTGGCATGGACCTTATCGAGTTACAGAAGTTGTTCGACCAGGAACTTACCGAATAGCAACTCTAGAAGGAGAGGAATTTAAGAATGCATGGAATGCTGAACACCTACGCAAGTATTATTAGTAATGTAAAATGTAAAGCAGTTCTATCAATATGAATAAAACGATGATGTTTCACCATCTTCTCTCCTTTTATTGAAAGTTTTTTGAGGAATACTAGTGTACAACACTACGCGGCTCGACAGCAAAAAGAAGACGATAGTTCATACCCACGACCAACTCCGGTTAGTAAAAGGGCGAGAACATACTATACTCCTTTGGTTAGGAGGCATACACTAGCGTGACCAACTCCGGTTGGTAAAATAACTAGTGGACACTGATAGTTCGAGCGTGATCAACTTCGGTTGGTAAAATAGCGAGAACAAACTATACTCCTTTGGTTAGGAGGCATACACTAGCGTGACCAACTCCGGTTGGTAAAATAACTAGTGGACACTGATAGTTCGAGCGTGATCAACTTCGGTTGGTAAAATAGCGAGAAAAAACTATACTCCTTTGGATAGGAGGCGTACACTAATGTGATCAACTTCGGTTGGTAAAAGAGTTAGTGGACATGACAGTTCAAACCCATGACCAACTCCGGTTGGTAAAAGGGCAAGAACAACATTCTTAAAAATGCCAATTTCGGCTGGTTAAGAAACAAAATATGCCAACTTATGTTGGTCGGAAGGTAAAACTATTCCAGAAAATACAATATATTCCAAACTGAACCAAGTATGGTTGGTCGGGGATAAAAATCCACTAACTGTAGTTGTTCGACGAGGATAAAATTATCGACCTTGGTTGGTTGGACACATTTTATGAAAAAAATTACCAAGTATGGTTAGTCGGGGATAAAAACTCTCACTAATTATAATTGGTCGACAAGCACAATTTAACAACCTTGGTTGGTTGGAAAAATTTTAAACATTTTTATACTCATTACTTTATTATTAAGTGATCGAGCAACATTTTTGATACTTGTAACCTTTTATTACTAGATTGGTCGATGAACCACAAAGTATTGTTATGAAATCACAAATATAAAAGTGTTAGACAAGTACAAAACAATAGCAACACAGATTTGCAAACAGAAAATGAAAGTCTTTCATTAAAATTCAAAACGAATTACAAATTACATGTATACTAACTATTACATTGAAATCCCTATTCTATTGGTTTCTTTCCTTCAGCTTTTGAAATAGGTTCCTCGCCAGCAGGAGGATCATTTAAGGTCTGAGGAGAATTGATAAAATTCAAGTCCTTCAACATTCTGACATTCATTACTGAAGGAGTGTCCAATAGATGCTCTGGATGAGATACCTCGATCTGAGAATGAAGATTGTAAT
The DNA here is from genome assembly GCA_949130495.1 of Sambucus nigra. Taxonomy (NCBI): domain Eukaryota; kingdom Viridiplantae; phylum Streptophyta; class Magnoliopsida; order Dipsacales; family Adoxaceae; genus Sambucus; species Sambucus nigra. The sequence goes on along the minus strand of OX422219.1, from coordinate 449,655,438 downwards.
CACCGAGGTATTGTGCAATTAAGCTCCGAGGAATGGCACGAGCTGGGATCCATTCCTTGTCCAAATTGAACGGTGTCACAGGCAGGTCAAGCACCCCGGGGTCATAATAGTCCCACAAGTAGTGTCCCTGTTCAAGTTTCAACACGCATAAGGCATTCAACCATCCTTGTTTATAGCCCTCATTAGTGGCATTCTGGATACGAGCATCTAAATGGAATAATGCCTCGTTGTACTCAGCCATCCAAAATTCCCTGGGCTGCTTATGGAATTGGCAGGTCAGTCTCTCCAACTGCTCATGAAGGCTTTTTGCAAAAATGTCCTTATTCTCTAAAGTAGACTTCGTCGCAGTAAGTTGATCCTCCAAAGTTAGGATTTTTTTGGACATTTCAGATAAAGCCCGATCTTTGGCATTCAGTTGGTATGCTTGGGTTTCCAATGTTGACAGAGTAAGAGCTTCTTCAATACTACGAGGAGTTCTTGATCGACCCCGAGAAGCTAGAGTACTTCGTTCCTCGACAACATCCTGGGCAACTCTTCCTCGCCCACGAGAACCTCTTCCTCGTCCCCGGGTAGAAGTAGAAGTATCAGATCTTCGCAGGGTATCCAACTCTTGCCTTAATTTGGCATTCTCAACCTCTAAGAAAGAAAATCCCTCATCGGTCACTGGGATTACCGCTGTTGAAGAAGAGGCTGCAGACTTATATTATGCTAGTTCTTTCTGTAAATTATTATTTTCTTGCTCCAGCAGTTCAGCAATTTATCTACAAGCTTTAACTTCTCCCTTTAGGGTCCTCTCCCTGACATCATACCCAGCAAGGAGTTTGTCGTAGCCCTTCTCGGCAGAAAGCTGTTGATATTTCTTTTCATACCCCTCATGTAACAAGGCATTCGACTCCTTGTACTGAGTCTGAAGAACTTCTAGAGTATATTGGAGATCCTTGATCATATCATAGTAGGCCACGTTATTGGCCACAGCTCGATCAAGTAAGCCCTTCAGATATTAATAAGCTTCTACTGCCTTCTCTGAAGCACCATGGCCAAGGATGTCGGAAACTTCTGATGCACTGAGGTCTGTGTGACCAGCTTTATAATATTCATGGCATTGCTGCATCAACTTTGTGTCATTAGCAGACAAAAGATCCATCCTGGCCAGAAACTAACAGAGAAAGAAAAAGAAGATCAAGACAGAGTGCAGATAAAGAAGAGACAATCATATGGAAGAAAAGAACTCAAATTTTATTAGATCATAAGGCAAAGTTACAAAGATCTGAGATACAAAGTACAAGTAAAAGAAAAAATAGAAAGAGAATACCGAACAACTTCACATATTTTCCTTGTCTCCCAAGACTTTCTCGGGAGGCTGGGACGAGGAGCTTAGTTGCTCGGTGGAAATAAGGAGTTGGTCGGCGGGAGCTGGAACTTGTTCTGGACGAGCTGGCAGAGATGAAAGCTCCTCGTCAGCAGGCTGGGTAAGGATGATATCACCCACTACCAATGAAGATTCTTCTGAGGCAGCTTCGTCCTCTTCTTCATCCTCGATGGATGGAGGAGGACCAGGGAGATGCTGTTGAAATAGCTCGGAGTCCTCGCTCACTTTCAATTCTTGCAAAGCTGCAACCCAGCCATCTCGAAAGTACTTCAAACTTCCATATTGCACTTGAGTCATCATAGCAGCTACTCCTTTGTTCCACCCTTTGTCCCAACCTGTGCTGAAAGACTTCTTTATTGCCTTCTTTCTTTTCGTTTTCTCCGAGGAGAGCTTCTCGGATAGAAGGTCCTCAGAGACTTTCAGCTTCATCTCCAACTCCTCCTTCTGACGGTTTGCTTCGCGCAGAAGGGTTAGCTCTTCCTCAGCTGATTTCAGCTTATTTTCGAGCTCCCCGAAGGTGGTGAGCTTCTCGAAGTATTTCTTATTTTCCCTCTCCAAGTCCTTCACTTTATTTCCCAACTGCACCTTCTCTGCTTCAGATGTAGCCAGTTTCTTCTCCCATGCACCTTTATCCTCGTCGTACTTCTGACGGGATTCCTTCAGAGATTGGGCCAAACCCTGGAATGCATCCTCTACTCCAGACGAGGAGCTTGAAGCCTTGATTGCTTCATCTTTCTTCACAATGGTGTTAAAGCAACTCACCAATTGAAAAAAGAAGGTAGTGATGAGTTAGTGCCGAGATACATATATTGATAGAAGGAAATAAGAATTCAAGATAAGAAGAAACTTACTGAAGCGATGTGACGAGTAGCTAGGGATGTCAGCATATCCCTAGGCATGTTTTCCTCGATGCCTTGGACTTCAGGAATAATCCAAGTCCTTACCGAGCTCATTGCAGAGCTCGGGGGAATAATGGTTGGAACACCAGCTCCACTAGTTTGGAGCTGGGGAATAACTTCAGAAAAACTAACCGAGGAAGACTTCTTCAATCTCCTCGGTGTCTTCTCAACAACCTCAACCAAAGAAGAATTTTTGGTTGGAGAGATAGTGATCACTTCCACTGGCGCATTCTTCTGTACAGGAGCCACTGGGGTCTTCTCTACGACCTTCTGAGGAGTAGCAGAAGGGACAGGATCAACTTTCTTTGTCCCCTTTGAGACATCGGCTTTGCTTCTCTTTCCATCTCCAGCAGAGGAGGTCTCTTCAAAGAGAGCAGGAACTCTTCTCTTGCCCATCTTCTGACTCAAAGGAATGTGAGAGTCTGGTGAAGAGTCTTCAGAAGCTGGCAATGGTTCGCTAATGCTAGCCACAGGACGAGCAGTATAAGAGGATGTATAGTTCCTGTACTCCAGCAAGTATGAAGCAGACCTAATGTGCTCGTCTGCAACCTTCTGATGCAAACTCCAGATATGTTTTAAATGCTTGATATTAACTTCTGTTTCTTTTGGAGTTTTTCTCTTGCTGTCAACTGCAAATAAAAACATAGTGAATTATATCAGTCATACATTTTGTCAAACACAATGAAATCATAATTTCAAAAAACAAGATAAGATGAAAATAACCTATCCCATTGCCATATGCAGGGCATTTGGGACCCTCATATACTTCGTCTCAAACCAGAGGGGCATGTTGACAATTTTTTACAACTACTCCATGTTCAAAATAATCCCTGTTGGCATCAGGGAGGTTGACTACTAGAGCCCTATTCAAAAATCTAGTTTTTAAATAATAAACATTGTCTAAAACAGCCCATCTATAACAGTACATAATATCAGGAATTCCTATACGAGTTCCACGAGTTTGATTTAACCTATACACCCCATTAACTATTCTCCAAGTGTTGGGGGCTATTTTTCCAGGGACAACGTCAAAATACTGACAGAACTATAAGCATAAAGGGTTTGGTGGAAAAGAAAATCCACATTCAGCAATAAAGAGGCTAGGGAACCAATGTCTCTCAGCCAAATCAAAATAACTTGAAGGCTCAAAAAGAACCTCTAAAATTACCCAAGATGGAATAGAGAAATCAGAACGGAATTTCTCAAGAGACTCAATAATGTAAACCATGATGAATAAAAGAAGAAGGAAGAAGAGCTTACAGGGAAAAAGGAGATCTGTTGACAAACAAACGAAGAAAAGGATGGACGCACAGGAGAGAGAAAAGCTATAGAAAACTCGAAAGCAGAAATTGAAAAGGTAGAAGACGATGGGATTGCCTCTGAAGCTTAAATACTTTGCCTTGGGAAATGGCGAAAGAAATGATTACAAAAAGGAAACTATTACGCTACCGGCGGCTAAAAGGACAAAAAGGGCACAAAGATCGAAGCGCCTATAAAAATGCAAAAAGGTGGATTCAGCGAATTTGGAAGGAAATTCAAATATGAATAAAAGGCTCCTAAAACCCAGGAAGGTCATTTAATATCGCCATATACCGAGAATGAATGTTCCATAATCCTCAAAGTTCGAAATATGAAACATTGGGGGCTTCTGTTGATACCAAAATTAGTATGCTGATGTGGACGAATAATAAGAAGACACGTGTCAATCTACGCGACACAATAGCAACGAGGAAGATTGTTTCCCCGACCAACATACTCACTACGAGCAACAAGTATACTCCGAGGAACGCCAGTCTTCCGAGGAACACCAACCCTCCGAGGAACTCTTATCTTCCGAGGAACTCCAATGCTCCGAGGAACTCTTGGACGACGAGCAACTAAGGCGGTTCGAGCTGCATCTCGACCACAGCATTAATTGCCAGATAATCAACAGTTCAACTATTCATTGAATGCTTATCTTCTTGACGCGCACGTTTGAAGAACATGAAATGAATTACCCTTTCATATGTGTATCATTTAATGTAACACCCTTTCATGTACAGCCTAAGGGCTATAAATACCTTGTATCACCCTCATTCAAAGGGACCGAAATTTCTTGATAGCACTTGTAATCGATAATTTCCAAACACTCAGCAATAACATAACAGTGGACGTAGGCCATTCATATAAGGCTGAACCACTTTAAAATCTTTTGTCTTATTTATTTATTTGTGATTAAATAATTAGAGTAATCTAGTTTTTTACATCAACAATGACATAAAAAAATTCAACTCAATTTTTTTTAGTCTTTTATTAAACTTGGTTTGTGCCAACAAGTATGTAAACTTGGTATGTATGATAGACTCTCTCTCTCTCTCTCTCAATATATATATAGTAATGACATTGTACGCAAATCCCACAGCGTACTAGTCTTCCAATCCCCAAGTCCGAACTAACTTCTCAATTATTCGTATAAGTATTCACTCTCTTGAATTTTCTAGTTCATCTCACCTGAGACCATCTATCTATTGACCTATCACCCATACCAAATACCGGAAATCATTCCCCATTGGTCCCACTTTACCCTAGAATCACCTACTATCATTACCCAAGCCCTAACCAAAGTAACACACAAAAGAAATCTTGGCATGCTAGATAACCGAACCAGTTCGTTTGATAGATACTCAACTGAACCAATTTTCTCCCCGAAGAACCGGTTCAGTTTTTTGGGCTTCCAATAATCTGTATCCTCAGTTTTTATCCTTTAAAACCCTCCAATGGAGGTCCCAAGCCTCCCCAAACATGAAACTAGCATCCTACATCAATATACTAATATTCCAGAAGCATTCTAACATTAATTCAATCTCGAATCCCACATCTAAACACATGGATTCCAAATCATTCATTAATTCCACCAACTCAGATATAATTAGACATTAACTTTCCATTCATTCTAACACCTTTACATGTTCATACTAGTAAACTTAGAATTATACAATTTTTTTTATATATTCATTATCAATTAATCTCAATTAAAATAAGAGGTCCAATCATACTTAATATCTTCATTAATTTATTACCAAAGTTCACATCTTTAATCTCAAATTGAACTTTTAATTAATTACAAAGGTAGCTAACTATATAATTGCATCTAAATCAAGTAAACACTTCCCCTTAATGATTTGACTCCGAAGTTTTGTTCATTGGAATGGTTTGAGTCTGAATATTGGGTTGTCATCCACTCCTTTAAACCTTATATACCTCCTGATTACACCCTAATCTCATTTTCCCATTAAAATATAGGTGTAAAAAGACCACCGTACCCTTATACGGATCCTTATATGTCTAAAAAGTCCCTGAAACTCAATTGTAACACCCCAAGTACCTATTCTAGACTATTTTGACCCATTCTGGATCACCGATGCACTCAAAAAGGTTATCCGAGTCATCCAACTACAAATACACCAACTTCTCATTAATCGGGCCCGACACATGCATACAATATGTGTTGGCCATAAAATACACAAATCTGTCGACGTAACTCTCTATTGACATAATATAATAAACCATCGTTTTCCACTCATACACGACATATAATAAACAACATATCTATTTACTTATCACGCGCAAGTAAATAATAGAAATAATAAATATTAATCCTTTATCTGACTAATTAATATTTACTGAAACCCGATTTAATTTCCCCAATTAAATTAATAATTAAATGAACATAAAAATTAAATAATCATAAAAGTACTATGTCTTACATTCTCCCCCTATTAACGAAATTTCATCCTTGAAGTTCAAACATACACACCACGAAGAGCTCTGGATACTCTTCCCACATGTGATCCTAAAGCTCCCAGGTCAATTCGATAATATTGTGGTGTCCCCACTATACATTCACTAACAGTTCCACCTTTTACCGAAGCTTTCACTTTCTACAATCCGAAATGGTAACATGTCTCTCCTCATAAGAAATATTCGGTTGTAGGCCTATCTCATCCAATGATATATTCTGATAATCCATCACAACCGTGAGATATCTCCTCAATGACGACACATGAATCACATCAGGAATCCACTGCAAATGCTCCAGTAAGGAGAGCCAATATGCTACCGACCTTACCCTGTCGATAATGAAAAAAAGCCCCATATACCTAGGCGCCAACTTTACTTTATTCCCGAACTGCATCACTCCCTTAACGAGATATACCTGTAGCAACACTATAACACCTCGTACTTTTAATAATTTTCGATATAGGATTAATTGAATTAAATATGGAAAATAAATTGATAGTTAATCCGGATTAATATAAATATTAACTAGCGAGATAAGGGTTATTATTTATTGATGAAAATTATATTGAATACTACTGAGAGAATAAAGTAATATGTGATTGTGAATTTATGAAAATTATTGTGAGTGAGAAATACGACAGTTACGGTAATAAAGTCGGGATGCGCGTGTCAGTTGCGTTGAGACTAATTTAGTGGAATAAAAAGTAAATTGATTTTTGTCACTCAAATGGTCATTTTGAGTACTCTAATGTGTCCTAAAGGGTCTAGATAGTTAGAAAGGCCTACCCAGAGATTTAGTTTCGGTCCCAGGGCAATTTTAGGCAAAACCAGCATCCCAGGAGGGCATTTTGGTAATTTATATTTTTGGAGAATTATTAATTACAAAAATTAGAGGGATAAAATATCTTGTATGTGGAATGAGTTAGGGTTATCACGTGTTACACGCAGATAGCCCAAAGTAGGAAGGAGGAGGATAGGTTTCAAGGGATAGAACCTCCTTTGCTACACCTTTTACACCATAAACACTACCACCGCATAGATCGGAGATAGGGGATCGCATCTATACCATCTTCTTCAACGGATCAGACCTTCATTCTAGATGCAAGTATTTAAACTTGCATACTTTTAGCAATAATTATGTCCATATTAGTGTAGGTAAAAAATACACCTGAATTGCATATGAATTGGGTGAAATTGGACGATTTTATTTGTAACTTAGGACTGAATCTATATGAGTTTAATCCCTTCATGTATGTATATTAGCACCCACAAAATTTGGATTAATATTGATTAACGAATTTGGGTTAATTATGTTCTTGAATTGAAAATTCATGAACTAGGGTTCATATAATTAAATTTGAGAATTTTGAATTTATTTGATGATTATTAATGATTTGAGGATTCTGGAGTATTAGAAATCATCTTAATTGTTAGAATAGGGATTGGAATTAATTGTTGGTAATTTTGGAATGATATGTAGAGGTTTTAGAACTCATAAATGGTGAAACTGCAAGTTCTAGAGGTTAGGGATGAAGCAGACCCAGGTCGTTTGAAGTCGCGTGAAGACACTTCAAACGAGATGGCTCCTCGCTAGAAGCTATCGTTCGAGCGACCTATCTTCTTGTTCAAATGAGATGCAGTCTTGTTCGAACGAGGTGTCAGAATTCTGGAAATTTCTAATTTGTTCCAATTTATGCGACGTATTTAATTCGAGTGAAATAAAATAATATACGATGAACTCAGTACAATATAGATATATTAGGAATAATTGGGTGCAATACTTTAAAGTATTTTTTAGTGGGAAATTGTCCTTGGAAATTACGAGAGAGAGAATATTCATAATTTAATAAATATATCGTAAGTAGTAACGAGAATAATACTACGTATGAATTATAATTTTTGGGTTGTGTGTATACCTAATGATCTTAATAGGTTGTGTGAATACCTATTGAAATATTTATTATGTGTATGACGTACCTATGCTTCTTGCTATCATGGGAGTTTTTTTTTTTTTTTGTGTGTGTGTGTGTGGGGGGGGGGGGGGGGGGGGGGACTGTCTTATCCTGATGAGCCCATTGGGTGGATTTTAGATATGGTGCCTCAGAGCATGGAACCTAGGTACGGGCTACCTTTGATAATGATAGTGATGGCGATCATATTGGTGCGTAGGTATGTGCGTAGCCCATAGGTTTTGAACTATGTTTGGCTCAAATATTTATGATTTGTATTTATATGGTTCGAGTGTGATTTCAAACCAATTGCCCTTATTCAATACGAGATATACCAGGGTTTGATAGCAGAGTACGCACACAACGCAGCGAAGTCTAGGGGTGCCGTATTAGTATTTATTTATAATAGTGAATGCAAATATAAATACTTGTGATTTAATCTACCGTGTGAATATTTAGATGAGAATGATAATAGAATTCGAATTAAATCATGTACATGCACACTTAACCTTATTGTGGAAATCTTACTTGGGATAGTAAATGTAGAAAAATTAATAACATATATATTATGTGAAAAATACGGGATATTACTATGGGTGATGGTTTAGAAGGTTTATGACGACGATCTAGTTAGGTGTGGTAACAATAATTAGAACAATTTAGAGATACGTTAGACGTGCATAATAGTTGAAAGGTGAGAATCTCAAGAGAGAGCTGTGAAGCTAACATATATATAATATTTGCTTTACCGCATTTTAAATACTTGTTAAACTGTTTTAAAATATTCTACACTCGACCTCTGACCTATTTCTTGAAAATCTATTTTTCTTTGTGAAATTATTTTTAGGTGTCCAATCACAGGGATGCCAAGCTTAGACTATCAGACCGTTCGATGTGCTGCAGCCAGTGTGGGAGTTGCAGGTCCTCTTGATTAGACGCCTAAACCCCTATTTCATTCAGTTCCTATTTTCTTCATCTCAGTTAGGGCATGTGTCGACCCTTCCCACATATTATTATGTCAGAGAGATATTGTACTCATTTTATTTCAGTATTCTGTTTGTAGTTGGATTCGGTTTTATATTGGTTTGTTGGATTTGAGACATTGAACTAGAGAGTTTATTATTCTACGCATGAGTATGATAAATGAGTTAATGTTTCAAATTAATTGAATTTAAGATAAAATGGGTTAAATGTTTTGACACTAGTTTGATTAATTATTAGGTGATTAATTAAGTAAACGTTTTGGACTGTGGTGCTAAGAATGAACCAAACGGATACTCTATATTAAATTTTATAAAGGACTGATCACCCAATATTTAATTGGGTAGGGTGTCACAGGTGGTATCAGAGCATCAGGTTCTAGATTCTTTTAGGATCTGTGCATCTTATTATGCTTCCAGAGTATCTTTTTTTTTCTACAAAATCCTACTATTAGTATTGTTTTATTATCTTTATGTGATTGCGATAATGAAATTCTGATATTAATTTTTACATGACGGTGAATTCATATAAATCGACTTGATTTCAGATGTCACTTAGGAGAGAGGAAGAGACTGACATCGTTGAAGGAGTTAATGTTGGACAAGATCAACAAGTACCTCAGGTACCCCAAGGAAGGGTGACGGTCACAGAGGTGGCAAGTATAGTGGCATAAGCACTTACTAATACAATATTGCATTTTCAAGATCACCGTGTCCACCTTATAAGGGAACAAGCGAAATTAGTCAATCTGGCAATGGAAATGTTGGACAATGTCAAAACGACCAAGGCCAGCAAAGCCAAGAACAAAGAGGTTTTACAAAGAGGTATTTAAATATGGAAGCCGTGGCCATAGGATTCAAGGTTTACCGCAATGGGATAAAGAGCAGTGTCGATCAGACTAGCAAAGTCAGGAGGGCCATCAGGGTAGCGACATGTTCAGTAGGGCTAGTAGGGCCAATGGTGGGGTGGCAGCAGCCAGCAGGGCCGAAGACAGTAGAGTCAACAAGGAGGAAACTTTACCGGGAAGTGTTTTATCTGTGGAAGGGGGGCCAAAATTTTTAAGATTTCCTTGAAAAGGGTAGGGAACCACAGAGCACCCATTATGGGAGAGCAGGTACAGTTACCCCTACAATGCTAGCTCCATAGTAGTAAGGGCCACTACTGTATGGTCATGCTTACAACGTTCGATATGCAGTCTTGCCATTAGTGCCGCTGGAACTACCAACATTTGGATGTAAGTTAATTTCATTAATTAATGTATGTACATTATGATTATATTTATCATAGGGCAAGAGAATTCTTCGGTATCGCCGCTAGGGGAAATGGGACTGAGCACTATGGGGACTTTTACATTGTGATTTATTACTATTGAGAGTAAGGGAAGTATAGTTACTATGATTCTACATAGTGAATGGGTACTGAGAGTTCGAGTCGTCGTGGGTTGTGTAGTAAGACCACCGTGTGTATATTCCCGAATAATTTTTTTTTTGCGAGGTATCACTTAAAAGAGAGTTGAGCCTATATATAAATTATATTGTATCACATACTTCGGTGCGTATTATTTCTTGTTATATTTGATCCCGATGAGGGGGGGGGGGGGGGAGAGTTTACTGATGTGATTCAGAGTGTTTTATATTCTTTGTCGAGAAAAGTGATATAGCTCTTTATTTTTATAGCATCGAGAACTTGTGATAGTAAGATCGCCATGTTGTATGTTGTCTTTGGTGAAATGAGAGCGGATGAGTGAACTTTCTGTCAGTAGGCCGGACTTAGGAGTACATATTTTGGAATGGAGACTTAACGGATCTTGACAACTGATAAGTTTAGAGAGTAGTGTATCGGAGGGGTTCCTTATTTGTATTTCTCTTTGCAACACATCCCACGCACGAAACTAGCGAATATTGGGAGTTAAGGGAAGTTTGGTCTTTAGAATATGAGTATAATACCTTAGCAAATATACATTTGCGTGAATATAACTAAGAGTTGATATTTATACTTCAATTTAAGGTCATTAGGGTTGTATTGTAGTGGTATGTGAAGACGTTGTGTAACGTTTACACCACGAGTAGATCGATGGGACCATGTAGAGAATAATTGAGTACAACTGCGCATGTAGTTGAATATGACCTTACCATATAATCAGACCAAGGGTACAAGGCTTAACTTAAAGTGAGTATATTACATTCACTTAAATTGTGTATATATGCCCTAGGGAGTTGAAATGGTCTGTGTCTGCCGTGAAGAGTAGATGAGCAAACTTACAAAGTAAACATAGATGAATTGGTATATCTGAAATTGAATTTATAATGAGACAAAAAGATAAAAACGAAGTAGAAATGTGATAAAGATGTGTCTAAGACTGCCTTTCTGACGAGGTATGAGTCCTACGAGTTTTGAGTTACGCCATTTGGGCTAACCAACCCACAGACTATATTCATGGACTTGACGAATAGGATGTTCAGAGAGTTTTAAGATCAGTTTTTCATTGCCTTCATTGATGACTTCCTGATTTATTCACAAACGGATGAGGATCATGCCGAGAAATTACGTCGGGTATTACAGACACTACGTGAGCATCAATTATATGCTAAGTATGAGAAATATGAGTTCTGGCCCCGTAAGGTATAGTTTTGGGGGTATATTATTTCTGAATTGGGGATATTAGTGGACCTGAGCAAGGTGTCTACGGAGAGGGAGTGGGCACAACCCATGACACTAACAGAGGTGCATACTTTCTTAGGGTTAGTTGGGTATTATAGACGGTTCATCCGAGAACTTTCAAAGATTACAAGCCCAATGAGTAATTTGACTTGTAAGGGTATGCTGTTTGTTTGGGATGATGTGTGCCAGTTAGCTTTTAATGAGAAGAAGGATAAGCTAACTTCAACACCCGTACTGGCACTCCTCATAGAAGGCGTGGAGTACATTGCTTATACTGACGCATCCCTACGGGGACTTGGTGGAGTGCTACAGCAGGCGAATCAGACTATGGCTTATGCTTCCCACAAGCTTAACCCTCATGAGAAGAATTACTCAACTCATGACTTGGTGTTAATGATAGTCATGTTTACAGTTCGTATAAGGAGACACTATCTGTTGGGGGAGAAGTTTTGCATGTTCACAGAGCACACGTTACTACAATACTTGTTCACTCAAAGAGAGCTGAATATGCGTCGTTGTAGGTGGCTTAAATTTGTGAAAAAACATTAGTTTGAGATCCAGTATCACCCGGGGAAGGCTAACATGGTAGTTGATACGTTGAGCCGTAGGCTAGCGGGGATGGTGGCCAGGGTTTGGAAATTAAAATAGAAGGATATAGGAAATCAGGATGCAATTGCGTGATCATTTATGTCAATTATGACCGTCACACCCCAAATTGTGATGAGGGTGGTATAGGCTCAAGCAGCGGACCCGTTCTTCTAGGAGAGGATTAGATAACTTTTAGCTGGGGAGCAGAGTCTTACTCAGTGAGTTCTTAGGGGGATTGCACTTAAATGGTAGACTGATTATTCCCTAGGGTGAGGATTTGAGACAAGCGATAATGATAGTGTCGCATGGGTATCGATTCCTAGTATATCCCGACGGGGATAAGATGTACTAGGATATGAGGCGGAAGTATTGGTGGAGTGGGATGAAGCGGGACATTGCTGAGTACATCTCAAAGTGTGCCACCTGTTAGCTAGTAAAGGTGGATCACTAGAAGGTAGCAGGGCTTCTTCAGCAGCTAGATATTTCTATATGTAAATGGGAGAGCATTTCCATGGATTTCATCACAAGGTTACCTACTTCTCAGAGGGGTCACGATTCCATATGGGTGATAGTGAATCGGTTGACTAAGGATACCACTTTCTATCAGTCCGGATGGATTATACTATGTCACAGTATGATCATATTTTCATTACCGAGATAGTGAGATTACACGAGGTGCCCCTAGATATTGTATTCGATAAGGAGAAGATTTTGTGTCTCATTTTGGGAAAGCTTCCAGGAGGCCATGGGCACCGAGTTGCGTTTGAGTATGTCCTATCACCCATAGACGGATGGGCAGACTGAGAGGACTAATAAGATGATGGAGGATATGTTACGTATGTGTGTTCATGACTTCGAGGAGGTTGAGAAAAGTACCTTCCACTGGCGGAGTTTGCGTAGAGTAACTCCTATCAGTTGACTATTGGCATGACTCCATTTGAGGCATTGTATGGTAGACCTTATCATTCTCCTTCTTGTTGGCTACAGGTGTGGGACAACAAGATACTCGGGCCGAAGGTGATTCAGGATATGTTAGCCAGGGCTGAGATGATTCAGAGTCGCATACGGGTAGCGCATGACAAACAGAAAAGATACACTGATGCTAAGCGGTTCTTCTGGGAGTTTAGTGTGGGGGACCAAGTGTTACTACAAGTATCTCTTATGAAGGGGATTATGAGGTTCGAGAAGAAAGGGAAATTGTCACCGAGCTATGTGGGGTCAGTTCCTATCATCGAGAGGATTAGATTAGTAACATATAGACTTGGGTTGCCAGAGAACTTGGACCGTATTCATGATGTGTTCCATATTTCTTCACTGAGATGGTATCTCTGAGATGAGTTGGCTCACACTCACATTACGCTAGAGAAGATTGACTTACAACCTGATACTTCATATGAGGAGAGATTGGTGGCTATCCTAGACCATAGCGAGAGGAGATTAAGTTATAAGGTAGTTCCACTTGTGCGTCTTAGTGGGAGTACCATAATGTCGAGGACTCTGCTTGGGACAACGAGGCTGAGATACGCGAGAAACACCCAGAGTTATTTTTATCATGTATACTTTTATTTTTTCCAAATTTCGAGACAAAATTCCGTTGTAAGGGGGAAGTATGTAACTCCCCGTAATTTTAATAATTTTCGATATAGGATTAATTGAATTAAATAAGGAAAATAAATTGATAATTAATTCGGATTAATATAAATATTAATATGCGAGATAAGTGTTAGTATTTATTGATGAGAATTATATTGAATATTACTGAGCGAATAAAGTAACATGTGATTGTGAATTTATGAAAATTATCGCGAGTGAGAAATACGACAGTTACGGTAATTAAGTCAGGACGCGTGTGTTAGTCGTGTTGGGACTAATTTAATGGAATAAAAAGTAAAATAATTTTTGTCACCCAAATGGTCATTTCGAGTTCATCAATGTGTTCAGAAGGGTCGAGAAAGTTAGAAAAGCCTACCCAGGGGTTTAGTTTGGGTCTCGGGGCAATTTTAGGTCAAACTAGCATCCCGGGAGGGCGTTTTAGTAATTTTATTTTCGAAGAATTATTAATTATGAAAATTAGAGGGATAAAATTTCTTGTACATAGGATGAGTCAGGTTTATCAGTTTTTACACATAGAGAGGCCAAAGTAGGAAGAAGGAGGAGAGGTTTCAAGGGCTAGAACCTCTAATGCTACACCTTTTAGACCACAAACATCACCACCACGTAGATCCGAGAGAGGGGATCGCATCTATACCATGTTCTTCAATAGATCAAACCTTAATTCTAGACACAAGTGTTTAAACTTGCCTAATTTTAGTAGCAATTATGTCCATGTTAGTGTAGGTGAAAAATACACATGAATTTCATATGAATTGGGTGAAATTGAATGATTTGATTCGTAACTTAGGAATGAATCTATATGAGTTTATTCCCTTCATGTATGTAGATTAGCACCCATAAATTTTGTATTAATATTGATGAACGAATCTGGGTTAATTATGTTCTTGAATTGAAAATTGATGAACTAGGGTTCATATGATTAAATTTGGAAATTTAGAATTTATTCGATGATTATTAATGATTTAAGGATTCTAGAGTATTAGAAATCATCCTTACTTGTAAGAATAGGGATTGGAAATAATTGTTGGGAATTTGGGAATGATCTGTAGATGTTTTAGAACTCAAAAATGGTGAAAAACCCAAGTTCTAGAGGTTAGAGATAAAGCAGACCCAAGTTGTTTGAAGTCGCACGAAGACACTTCAAACGAGATGGCATCTCGCGCAAAGCTGTAGTGCGAGCGACCTGTCTTCTCATTCAAACGATATGCATTCTCGTTCGAACGACTTATCAAGATTTTGGAAATTTTTAATTTGTGCCAATTTATGCGACAAACTTAATTTGAGTGAAATAGAATAATATACGATGAACTCAGTACAATACAGAGATATTGGGAATAATTGGGTGCAATGCTTTAAAGTATTTTTGAGCGAAGAATTGTCCTTGGAATTTATTAGAGAGAGAATATTTCTAATTTAATAAGTATATCTTAAATAGTAACGAGAATAATACTACATATGAATTACAATATTTGGGTTGTGTGTATGCTTAATGATCTTGATAAGTTTGGTGAATACCTATAGTAATATTTATTATGTGTATGACATACTTACGCTGCTTGCTATTGCGGAAGGTGTTTTTAGGGGCACAATTTTATCCTGATGAGCCCATTTGGGGGATTTTAGAGTTAGTGCCTCTAAATATGGAACCTAGGTACGGGCTATCTATGATAATGATAGTGATGATGGTCATATGGATGCGTAGGTATGTGCGTAACCCATAGGTTTGGAACTATGTTTGCCTCCAATATGTTTGATTTGTATTTATATGGTTTGAGAGTGATTTTGAACCGATTGTCCTTATTCCGTATGAGATGTATCGGGACTTGATAGCTGAGTAGGCACGCACTGCAGCTAAGTCTAGGGGTGCTGTATTAATATTTATTTATAAGAGTGTGATGGAAATATAAATACTTGTGATTTAATCTACTGTGTGAATATGTAGATGAGAATGATGATGTAATTCGAATTAAATCCAGTACGTGCACACTTATCCTTATTGTGAAAATCTTGCTCGAGATAGTAAATGAATTTTTTTTATAACATATATATTATGTTGAAAATACGGGATATTACTATGGGTGATGGTTTAGAAGGTTTATGACGACGATCTAGTTTGGTTTGGTAACGATAATTGGAACGGTTTAGAGATACATTAGGCATGTACAATAGTTGAGAGGTGGGAATGTCAAGAGATAGCTGTGAAGGTAACATGTATATAATATTCGCGTTACCGCATTTTAAATACTTACTAAACTATTTTGAAATAATTTACACGCGGGCTCGGACCTGTTTCTTTCAAATCAATTTTTCTTTGTGAAATTATTTTTAGGTGTCCAGCCACAGGGACACCAAGCTTAGACTATCAGACCGTTCGACGTGCTGCAGCTATTGTGGGAGTTGTAGGTCCTCTTGATTAGATGCCTCCACCGTTATTTTATTCAGTATCGGTTTTATTCAACTCAATTAGGGCATATGTCGCCCCGTTCAAGATATTATTATGACATAGTGATATTTTACTCATTTTATTTTAGTATTCCGTTTATAGTTGAATTCAGTTTGATATTGGTTTGTTGGATTTGAGACTTTGAACTAGAGCATTTATTCTAGTCTTATTTATTTTTGTAGTTGGTTTTATATCCAGTATTATTATACGCATGAGTATGATAAATGAGTTAATCTTTCAAATTAATTGAATTTAAAATAAAATCGGTTAAATGTTTTGACATTAGTTTGATTAAATATTTGGTGATTAATTAAGTAAACTTTTTTGACAGTGGTGTTAAGAATGAACCAACCGAAAACTCCATTTTAAATTTTTTAAAGGAATGATCACACATTATTTAATTAGGTGGGGTGTCACAAACACCTGATTACCCGAGTCTAAATCTAAAAACCTTTGGTTCGCATCGGCATAACTCTTCTTCTAGTCTCGAGCTACCCAAATACGACTTTTAATTAACTCAATCTTCGTTGACGTCTCTTGAATGAAGTTCGGCCTGAGAAGCTTGTTATCCCCCACCACTAACGAATAAGAGGGTGAACGGTCTACATAGACTTAAATGGTGGCATGCTAATAGTAATCTGGTACGAATTAATTTGTGAAAACTTTACTGATACGACATAAATATTACGTATTTCATCCCTCGAACTTACCCATTTGAGCCCCCTCGGGTATCTTATTCCCTATATTTATGCTCGTTAACCAGAAAACCTCGGATTTCTACGTTAACATGTTTTGCAGGGGTTAATTGAGCTTTTATAGGTATTTGGATGCTAAGTGTGAAGTTCGAACGCATTTCGCTCGATTTCCGTACGTGATCGCCAAGGGCATTTTAGTCTTTTCATAGCTTGGGCACCTGGCCCAATATCTACACGGAAATTGTAGCCCTCCTCACAATCTTTAGGTGGCCATGAACGGTGCATGATTCTGATTCATAATGAAGAAGGTACGGTGATTTAAGCGGAGGAGAATTGCATTCAAACCAAAACAGCATTGCAGGAGGCTGCCTTTGAAATCTTTGAAAAATATGTCAATGGACTCGCAATCTTCGAAAGTCATCTGATGAACCAGTGGGAATAACCCGCTAATGCTATAAAAAGATGAAATTCCTTCGGTATCGTGGGTTGGCCCCACTCCCTCACCACTGACACTTTACTTGGATTCATAAAAGTCCCTCTGTAGAAGGTTGTATGACCTAAAAACTACACCTCCCACAACCAGAATACACACTTCTCAAACTTGACATATAACTAGTCATTACACCAAATTAGGGGGATGTCATGGCAACCTGGACATGACCCAAATCCATGATCATAGATAATAAATGTGTGACTAGTTGTATTACCATATAGTGTCTTGACCCTATATAGAGATGGTCACGACATCTAGCTTTGACCATGGTGGGTCACGACCCCTATCCGTGACTAAGGCGTGACCATCATGGCACCAAAATTATGTTAAATTTCCCTCCAACTATTGTCATAGACTATTTCCATCACCACAACCACGACCAGTGCCAAAATTCACTTCAAAGGGGTCACGACTTTAGTCTGTGACCACATGTAAAGGTTGGTCATGGATAGGTCACTAATTAGTCCCAGACCACCATGACCTCCCCTATCTTAACCATTCCTTCTAGTAATTGTAGCTACAATGTTTATATTGACGCTTCTCTATAAGGAATCGGTTATGTACTAATGCAATAGGGAAACATGATTGAGTATGGGTTAAGGTAATTGAAAATTCATGGACGTAACTATCTAATACATGACTTGGAGTTAGCACTAAAAGTCTTTTCTCTGAAGATTTAGAGGTGTTACTGTATGGAGAAGAATTTTAGGTATTTCCTGATCATAAGAGCCTTAAGTACATCTTCACACAAAAGGATCTTAATCTATGGTAGAGACGATGGATGTAATATTTTAAATATTACATGTTTAATTTATTCTATCATCCTGTAAAAGGTAGCGTAGTTACTAACGCGTTAAGCTATAAGACTCGGGGAAACCTCCATAGAATGTTCATATTTTTAGAAACCATTGGGGATTACAACCTACAGTGAGATTCCTCCAAAACCAATATTGTTTTGCGAAACATTGTCGCTCGCCCCTATATGCATAAGAAAATCATTGACCTTCAAGATCAAGATGAATTTTTTTCATTCCCAGAAGGAAAAGCTTCGAAATAAATTCCCTGGGAAAGATTGAACTTTAAACCCCGAGCGTGGACTAAAATTCAAAAATTGAGTATGTGTTACTCTCGTACCATATTTACGAGAAGAAATTCTACAAGAAACTCACCATTCAAAATTTATGATTCACCTTGGAAGCACCAAAATGTATTAAACTCTCAAGCAATATTATTGGTCGCCCGGTATGAAGAAAGATATTGTACACTTCGTAGTAAAATGTTTAACCTGCCAATAATTAAAGATCGAACATTAGCAACCCAAAGATTTACTCCAACCACTCCCCATCCCTGAATGGAAATATGACCACATATCCAGAGACTTCATCAGCGGATTGCCCCAACTTTGCAAGGATATAATACGATATGGATCATCGTCGATCGTCTTACCAAATCTGCCCGTTTTCTACCAACTAAATTCCCTATTAATTCCAATGCCTAAGTGAACTTTACATCAAAGAGATTGTTAGACTTCATGGTATACCTCTTTCCATTGTGTCCAGTCGAGAGCCCAAATTTATAGGAAGATTTTAGCAAATCTTACAAACCTCCTTAGGAACCAAAATCTACCCAAGCACTACTTTTCATCCTCAAACTGACATACGCTAGAAGACATGTTGAGACCCTACATGTTAGACTTTCTCGGTTCATAGAATAATCATCTTGCCTTGATCGAATTCTCCAATAATAACACCTATCAGACTAGCATTCATACCACACCATATGACGCTCTTTAGAAACGACCCTATTGCTTGCCTTTATGCTGGAATATATCAGAAAAAATCACATTCTTGGACCCCAAATCATCACTGAAACCACGAAAAAGATATGGCTTATTAGAGAAATATTACATTCAGCCCAAAGTCTATAAAAGAGTTACACCAACAACCGTTGAAATCCCTTGGAGTTTCAAGTAAATAATCAAGTGTTCTTATGAATATCTCCAAGGAAGGTAATAGTTTGATTTATAAAGAAAAGTAAATTATCTCCTTGCTATATTGGTCCCTTTAAAACCGATGAGCATATTGAACCAATAACCTATCATTTGCAATTACCTCCCGAACTATCCAATTTTCATGACATATTTCATATTCCACAGATACAGAGATATATCCCTGATTCGAATCACATAAATACTTGGAAAGATATCACCATCAAACCTAATCATGATTTTGAGAAAAAAACTACCTAAATTCTTGACCAACAAGAAAAAAACCTCCGACGGAAAACCATTCAACTAGTCAAAGTTCTTTGGCGATAATATGGAACTGAAGAAGCAACATGGGAAACAGAAGAGATTATGAGACAATAATATCATGCACTTTTCCTACGTATTTCGAGGAAGAAACTATTTTTAGGTGGGAAGAATTCAACAATACATCCTTAACATATATTTAGTCCATAGAATAATGGAAAATTTCAAATAAACTCTAAATTTTTACCAAATTACCAAAATACCCCTAAAAGAAGAATTAAGCCGACACTCTACTACGGAAATTATAACCTAACTTTCACTCAAAGTTTAAATAAATAACCTATATTATATAGACCTCTCATGAAACAATCCATTTAGTTTGGAAAATTTCACATAAGCCTTAAACTTTTATAAAATAAATTAAAATCCTTAAAGCTTATTGAAAAACTAACCAAGGGCTAAAACCAAATCCAAAATTTACCCTTTCCCTTGGTGACATGGATCCTGCTGAACAGCCAGTATGGCTTATACCATGTGGGTTACCCACGGTCCCCATTTGACATCTAATGAAACCTTAGTGAAAAGTTATGCACTTCAACCGCATTTTCACCTCTGAAACTACTAATCAATTCCTCTCTAAAAACTCTATAAATACCCTCTTTTACCGCGGTAGAAACCCATCCTAGCTGAGATCAAATTCAAAGTAAAAATTCAAGACTTTTTGCATTTCTATTGTTTATGCATGAATTCTTATTTCTTCATATTGGTTGTGTTTCTTCTTATATATAGAGTATAATTATGAGTTTTTATGTCAATGTTAACGTCTTTATGCACTGAAATAGCTCAAAAATAAAAAAACTCCATTAAACCTTGAACTTCAATGGTGGATTATGATTCCTTGGATTTGAACCAGTTTCAAAGTGAGGTATTAGGTTCTCAATAACCTAGGTGTAAAGTTTAATTGGGCCAGAACCAAGTTTTGATACCCCAAATCAAAGGTTGAGGTTTTCGGGCCTGGAATTTTTAAAAAACTAATTTGAGAGTTTTACTCCACCAAAATTCCTCATACCAGGCTCATTCTTTCACATTTTTATATAGAAAAAAACTGTTGATGTGACGGAATAGGAATCATTATGTTACTTATTATTGGTTAAATTTTCACTATCTTTACAAATACCCAAAAACTCGATTTAGCCCACTAAAATTCTTAAAATAAATATGGTTGGATTCCTCTTCAAAAAATATGCAACTTTCATTTAGGAATCAACTCAAAAGGATTTCTTAAACATTTAGAATTTGAGGTCAAAGTCTTTAAACCCTAAAGTCAATCCATTGAAGATTAAAGATGAGTAGGTTACATGCATGCGAGTGGGGTTAAAATCAGGTGCATGATTAGTTTGACTCAGCGCGTGAGGGCACATCACCAATAAGAAAATTCTCATTTTTTTCCAAAAATTTAGTTTTAAATTCTGAACAAAATGGTATATTACATCACCCTGTTTTGATTTTTAGGAAGCATTTTATCGAGAAATCCAGTTTTTTAAGTGTAAAAAATTAAGTTTTCAGTTTAGACATAAACCCCTTGCTATTTTTCAAGTATTCCAAAATAATCGCAAATTTTCTCCATAAATTCTTATCCTAAATAAAACCAATTTGTAATTTATCACTAAGTTCAAATCCAAATAGAAATGTAAGAAATATTAATTTCAAAAAATTTAAAATTATATTTATAACCCTCTTAGTTAATTAACATTGTAATTAATTTCATTTTGGTATCTTACTACATCACATAAGCATTATATTAGGTTTATATGACCTACTTACACTCTCTATGATTTCAGACTTCCCTGTCAGCCCCGTGAATGAGACGCATGAACCCGAAATCTGTAGAAAAATTAAAAGTAGGTGATTTTAATTTCAATTGAGCTTACACCTTTCAAAAAATAATTTTTATATCACGCTGTGACAATTTTCAACTCATGCTTCCAATTACGAACTCATTTGTGTAGTTCATATATTTTTATGTGCATTGATTCTCTTGAAATTAAGTTGTCCTTAAACCTGATAAAACACTACAACCTAAAGAGACACCAAACTCCTTTTATCCTTAATTGTGGTATAACCCTCCAACCTATTTATATGATTGCATAAAACCCTATAATTTATTACCATTATCAATGAAACCCCCAGTAGCATACCTTACGATTCAGGGATTAAACCCAGATATGCCACCACGGTTCTAATTGGCCTGTGGGACTCTCAAGTTAATTTTACAATGTAATTAATTTCAGTTTTCTATATTACTACATCACATAAGAACTATATTAGGTTTATATGAACTACTTACACTCTCCATGATTTGAGACTTCCCAATTAACCCCGTGAATTAGATGTGTACACCCGGAATCCGAAAAAAATTGAAAATAGGTGATTTTAATTTCAAGTAAGCTTATGTCTTTTAATAATTAATCATTATATCATGCTGTGATAATTTTTAACTCATGTTACCAACTATGAACTCATTTATATAGTTCATATTTTTTTACGTGTATTGATTTTCTCAAAAATTGAATCGCCCTTAAACTCGATAAAAATTGCAACCTAAAGAGCCACCAAACTCTTTTTGCCCTCAATTGTAGTATAACCCTGCAACATATTTATATGATTGCATATTAACCCACAATTTATTATCATTATCAGGGAACCCCTTATAGCATACCTTACGATTCAGGGATTAGACCCCGGTATATCGAGGTATTTCTGATTGGCCTGTAGGACTCTGATGTTGAGTGCCTAGTTCTTTATTTGGTACAGACGTATGAATGCCACTCTAGTTAAGTGTGCCAAGACTTTGTTATATATTCCTCAATTGAATGGGATAGCCTGTTCAAAAGTATGGTATACTTTTGATGATATTGTAACGGTATGTTCACGTATTTAAAGCCCCAATACATGATAATTTTTGGGTTATCTTATTATAGTCTGAACCCTTATCATAATAACTCGATATACGAACTATCTAGTTAGATTCACTATATTTTCATTTAAATATCATTAGACTCTAGTATACCCTGACAGTTCTATGATATTGCAACTTGCTTCTAGATTTTTTTTATATATATTCTCAAATCCAGTTACTCACTAATTACCTATTTATTTCACATCCTGTATAGAATTAAAATTGTCTACTTGGCTTGTCTACTTAATTATTTTCATTCCAAATGGATGACGAACCCGAGGAAGACTAAATACCTCATGCATCATTAGACTTTTATTCTATATTACCCCAAAAAATATTTCAATTACGTATGTATGGGCAGTAGCAGACAAGAATGGTAGTTAACATTAGAATAACTACACAGCAACTTATCAGCTCTCATTATTTCTGAATAATTTCTACGAATTTCATGGTATGTACTAGTAAAGAATAATGTGATTCCATTTATTTCAGACTCGATCATGTAATAGGATGCTAGGCATCCCCATAATAAAGATCTTTTAATTTCCGGTACTTTTAATTTAATTTTTGTATCCAATAATACTCTTTAATTACCATATACCAACCTAAATTTTTGTGGATGCAACAATATGGTATCAGAGCATCGCCAGGTTCTATGCAAGTAAGGGATCGAATCCAATGAAATCTTTCATCTACAAATTATACTCTTATTATTATGAATAGTTCATTTATTACATTTTGTTACTCATACTATTTTGCACCAATGAACATTTGGGATGACATTTATCTCGATATATGTGATTCGACTCATGAATGGTTTGAACAAGAAATTTAATAGGTCGTGTATTCAAAGATCTTCCAATATATAAGAAGCATTGGTCGTGATTAGACGATTGATACACCTAAAATTAAACACAGTCTGCTTACCGGTCATCTTATGGGAGAGGCACAAACAACTCGATAGGCCAAGAGGTTTTTTGAAGACCTCGACACTCTTCAGCAAGTGATCCATGTTGCATAGGACATTGTGCCGCTAAATGAAGTTACCATTTATCCTCCTCATTCGCCTATCGAGTATGGTTCTCTTTTTCCTCCAACCACTCTATTTACCCCTACGAATACCAGTAATTCCTCAGTTACTCCAATCCTTCCAAAGATGATCCAGATCCCAAGTTTGTCCAAACTATTCCTCATATGGATTTAAGATTATCATAATAGTATGGTTGTAAATGAATAAACTCTATAGGTGTGAGTGTGGAAGTAAATGAAACCCCTACTCCCGAATGACTGCAGTAGTTTAAAACTAATGGTTCTTTCATATTAGTAAGCGTTCTTTTGTTGTAAAATAGGTTTAATGACTAGGTAATTATTTTTATGTTCTTTTTCTATGAAATACTATGTAAACCAATGTGATATAATATAAAAATTATGTTTCTATATCTCTACTGTTAATTTATCTTTTGATACATTATTTATATAGGACGATTAATACTCGTGCAACTACCAGTCGAACTCAAGAGGAACGATATATTCCACGGATGCATAATCTAACTACTACCAATGAAGGGATTATGTGTTGTCTACAAGAGTTAACTATTCTAAGCCAACAATAACAAAATATATCTCCACCCAACATTAATAATGACTTATCAGAAGAAACGCAAAAAATGAACGCCCTTAAGAAATTCCCGAGCAAAAACCTCCGCATTCCTTGGAAAACCTAGTGTGGTTGAAGTAGAAAAATGGATTCGACAAACACTTAAGGTACTAAACGGGGTATGATTTAGCCTTGAACTGAGGGTTAGATTGGCTTCATATCTATTCGAAGACGAAACAAATTTCTATTGGCGATCTATTATACGTTCCCAAAATATGAACGGACTAACATGGGAATAGTTTGAAGAAATCTTCTTCAATAATTATTTTTCAGAATCCCTACGGGATCAAATGAGTTTATATTTCTTAAGTCTACAACAACAACAAGTGATTGTGGCCCAATACGAGTCTAAGTCTACAAAATTATCTCGATATGCGTACGAATATATGGGTGTGGAACCCAAAAGATGCAAGCACTTTGAATGAGGGTTATGCCATCTTTTATCATACCTTTGTAGAATCGGGATTTTAACAGGATGGTTGAAATAGACACCCTTGTAGAAAAAAACACCACCTCTACCAACATAAAAACCAACCAAATCAACGAGATCATCATTATAAGAAGCCTAAGGATTGCCAAGTGTTCAGTCAGATTCAACACAATTATAGCAGATCTTTTGTACAGTGGCATGAATTCAATCACGTAGGACACCGTAAACATTAATGCCCTATTCTCCAGATTCCTCCTCCTTCTACTTTCCCCAACTTTATCAAACCTCCTTTTAAGAATCAAACAAATAATTCTAACCGCTCTCCGCAACCAAATCCCTATGAAAAGAAACAAGAACCATTCACTAAAAACCAAAGTCGGAATTCCTCATTTCTCTCAACGAAAATCCAAATTACCATGGTGTGGACGATGGTAATCTTCATTTTCATAATATTTACACATACATTATTTGATTCAGTATCTACCCATTCTTTCATTGGTCGTTCATTCCTGACTTGTTTATAATTATCCTCTAGTCCATTAGCTTACCCTTTTACTATCTGCATACGAATGGGAAAGATGGACATTACTGATAGGGTTTCTAAACAACACTCGGTACAATTTGGAACTAGTACATTAATCATATATTTAGTAGTCCTGAAGTTAACAGAGTTTGACTTAATAATAGGGATAGACATATTATCTCCAAACTTTGCTCACATTGACTGTGATGCGAAGATATTAACATTAAAACCTCCCCACCAAAATTCATTATATTTCCAAGGAAAAAATCCCCCCAACCCTTACTTTTTTAGGTAAATGAAGATAAAATCTCTGCTTTTCCCCTCATCTTTTCCAAATACCAAGATGTGTTTCCTAAAAATTTTCTTGAATACCCCCACACCTCGAGAAATTAAATTATGTATAAACTCGATAAGAAACACCTCCCCTATTTCAATACCCCTTGTCGTATGGCTCCTTTAGAAGTGCGAGAACTTCTAACACACCTAGATGACCTACTCCACAAAGGATTTATACACCCAAGTACATCACCTTGGGAAGATCCATTTTTATTCATATGAAAGAAATACAACTCTTTTCGATTGTGTAATGATTACCAAAAGTTGAACCAACTAACCATCAAGAATAAGTATTTGTTCAAAGGATATGTGATTTTTTTTACCAATTGCGAGGGTCAAAGATATTTCTGAAGATTGATTCAAGATCTGTATATCACCAACTTAGTGTTAAGGATGAAGACATAGCCAAAATCTCTTTTCGAAAACGATATGGTCATTTTGAATTCTTAGTTATGTCTTTTGGATTAACGAATACCCTTGCCAAGTTCATGGACCTAATGTATAAAATATTTCGTCCTTTCCTAGATCATCTTTGTAGATGACATATTAATTTATTCCAATACTAGGGAAGAACACGAAAAGAACTTATGTATAATGTTAGAAACCCTTAGTAAGAATTAGTTGTACATAAAACATAATAAATGTGATTTCCTCATGAAAGAGGTAAAATTCCTTGGCAACGTATCACTGAAGTAGGTATACAAGTAGATAATGCCAAAACCACTACGTTACTTAAATGGCCTCAACCTACCACTATAAAAAAAACTATGTAGTTATCTTGGACTTACCGGATATTATTGACGCTTCGTGGAAGGATGTTCTCGAATTGCCTAACTTTAATAAAATTGACTAGAAAGGATGTTCGATTTGTCTAGACCTCCGAATCCAAACAAGAATTTAATAACTTGAAAGAAAAATTAACCACCACCGCCATCTGAACCATTCATTCTAGTAATAGTAGCTACAATGTTTATACCGCTGCTTATCTTTAAGGACACACTTATGTACTAATGCAATAGGGAAAGGTGATCGAGTGTGCGTCACGATAATTGAAAAATTCATGAACACAACTATCAATTACATAAATTGGAGTTAGCAGTAGTAGTCTTTTCTGTGAAGATTTGGAGGTGTTATCTGTATAGATAATAGTTTCAGCATTTTTTATCATAAGATCCTTAAATAAATTTTTCATGAATGATCTTAATCTCTGGCAGAGAAGATGGATAGAATTTTTAGAAGATTATAAGTTCAATTTGCTCTCTCATACTGAAAAAAGATAGCGTAGTGCCGTAAAACCCAGGGAAACCTCCATAGTATGTTCGTATTTTTATAAACCATTAGGGATTACAGTTTACAATGAGATTCCTCTAAAACCCAGATTATTCTACGAAACATTTTTGCTCTCCCCATTCTGCATAAGAAAATCATTGAATTTTAAGACCAAGATGAATTTTTGAATTCCCAGAAGGAAAAATTTCGAAATAACTTTCTCGAGAAAGATTGGACTTTAACCCTGAGCATGGGCTAAAATTCATAAATCGAGCATGTGTTCCTCTCGTACCCTCTTTATGAGAATAAATCCTGCAAGAAGCTCACCATTCAAAATTTATGATTCACCCTGAAAGCATTAAAATGTATCAAACTCTCAGGAAACATTATTTGTGGCACGATATGAAGAAAGATATTGTAAACTACATTGAAAAATGTCTAACTTGCCAACTAGTAAAGATCGAACATCGGCATCCTAACAGTTTACTCCAATAACTCCCAATCAAAGAATGGAAATGGGGCCACATAACCATGGAATTTCTTAGGGGATTACCCCGAACTTTCCAAGGATATAATACGTCATGGGTTATCATCTATCGTCTTACCAAATCTTCCCATTTTCTACCAACTAGATCCACCAATTCATTCTAATGCCTAAGTTAACTTTACATAAAAGATATTGTTAGACTTTATGGTATACCTCTTTCCATTGTGTCTGATCGAGACCCCGAAATTGTATGAAGATTTTAGCAAACTTACAAATCTCCTTAGGAACAAAACTCAACTTAAGCATTGCATTTCATCCTCAAACTGACGGATAATCTGAATGGATAATTCAAATGCTAAAAGACATGTTGTAGACTTTCTAGTTCTCCTATAGTAATAACTATAAGACTCGGATTCGAACCACCCACTATGAAGCTCTTTATAGACGACCCTATTGTTATATAGGAATGAATCAGGAGAAAATCACATACTTGGACCCCGAATCATCACTGAAACCACATAAAAAGACACGCCTTATCCGTGAAGGATTACATTTAACCCAAAGTCAACAAAAGAATTATGCCGACAACCGCCGAAAGACCTTGGAGTTTCAAGTGAATAATCAAGTGTTCTTACGAATATCTTTAAGTAAGGGAATAATTAGATTTGGAAATAAAGGTAAATTATCTCCTTATTATATTGGTCCCTTTAGAATCATTGAGCGTATTGGACTAGTGGCCTATCGTCTGGAATTACCTCTTGAACTATCCAATCTTCATGACGTATTTCGTGTTTCATAATTAGGGAAATATATCCATGATCCGAACCACATAATTACTTAGAAAGGTATCATGTTCGAACCTAATCTTGATTTTAAGGTAAAACCGATTCAAATTCTCGACCGACAAGAAAAAATTCTCCGCCAGAAAACCATTTCACTAGACAAAGTTATTTGGCAACACTATAGAACTGAAGAAGTGACATCGAAAACAGAAGACATCATGAGACAACAATATCCTACGCTTTTTCTAGGTAATTTTGATGAAGATATTATTTTTAGATGGGAAGAATGTAACAACACACCCCAAATATATCTTTAGTCCCTAGAATAAAGGAAATTTTTAAATAGACCCTAAATTTTTACTAAAATACGTTTGAAATAAGAATTAAGCTAACACTCTCCTATAGCAATTATAACCTAACTTTCACTAAAATTTTAAATAAATGACCAATATTTTAAGGATCTCATGAAAAAATCCATTTAGTTTGGATAATTGCACATATTTCCGAAACTATTATAAAATAATTTAAAATCGTTAAAACTTATAAAAAACTAGCCAACGACAAAAACCAAAACCCAAACTTATTTACCCTTTCCCCTAGTGACATGCCACTAGCGGGATAGCCAACGTGGCTTGTATCATGTGGATTACCCATGGTACCCATTTTATATCTAATGAGATCGGGGTACAAACTTGGGCACTTCAGCCTCATCTGTACCTCCAAATCTACCAATTAACTCCTCTCCACAAACCGTATAGATACCCTCTTTTATCTTAGTAGAAACCCATCCCAATTGAGAGCAAATTCAAAGTAAAACTTCTAGAATTTTTGCATTTCTATTATTTTATGCATGAATGCTTGTTTCTTCAATTTGTCTGTGTTTCTCCATATATATATATATATATATATAGAGAGAGAGAGTAGAATTATGAGTTTTTATGTGAATATTAACATATGTATGAACTGAAATGGTTCAAAAACTTGAAAACTCCATTAAAGCTTGAGCATTAATAGTGGATTCTTCTTCCTTGGCTTTAAACCAGTTTCAAAGCAAGGTAAGATGAGCTTCAGTTCTCAGGAACCTAAGCGTAAAGTTTATTTGGACAAAAACTAGGTTTGATACCCCAAATCGAAGCTTGAAGTTTACGGGCCTGAAATTTTTAGAAAACTAATTCGAGAGTTTTACATCACCAAAATTCCTCAAACTAGGCTCATTCTTTCATATTTTTGATACAGACCAAAACCCTAATGTGTTGGAATAGGAATCATAACTTTCAGTTATATATGATTGGTCAAAATTTCATCATTTTTGTAGAAATACAATAACTCGATTTAGCCCACCAAAATTCTTGAAACCAATATGGTTGGATTCCATTTCAAAAAAATATGCAACTTTCATTCAGGAATCAACTCAAAAGGATTTCTAAAAAGATTCAAATTTGAGGTCAAAAATTCAAAACCCTAAAGTCAAACTATCGAAGGTTGAAGACGATCAGGTTACACGCACGCGAGTGGGAGTTAAACGAGGTGCGTAATTATTTTGACTCAGAGAGTGAAGGCGCATCACCAATCAAAAAATAATATTTGTTTTAAAAAAAAAATAGTTTTGAATTCTGAACAAAATGGTATATTACATCACCCTATTTCAATTCACCGAAGACATTTTTTCCAACAAAACCAATTTTAATTGTGAAGAATTATGTTTTTAATTTAGATATAAACCCCTAGCTATTTTTCAAAATAGGTGATTTAGATATAAATTCATAAGCCTAAATAAAACCAATTTTTTCCCTATCATTAAAGTCAAATCCAAATAGTAATGTATGAAATATTAATTTAAAAAAAATTTAAATTATATTTATAACCCTCCAAGTTAATTTTACACTGTAATTAATTTCAATTTTCTATCTTACTGCATCGTATAAGAATTATATTAGGTTTATATGACCTACTTACACTCTCCATGAGTTCATACTTCCCAATCAACCCCGTGAATTAGACGTGTACACCCGAAATTCGTAAAAAAATTCAAAATAAATGATTTAATTTCAATTAAGCTTATATCGTTTAATAATTATTTATTATATCACGCTGTGATAATTTTTAACTCTTGTTACTAATTACGAACTCATTTATGTAGTTCTTATTTTTTTACGTGTATTGAGTCTCTAAAAAATTGAATCGTCCTTAAAGTCGATAAAACATTGCAACCTAAAGAGCCACCAAACTCTTTTTTACCCTTAATTGTAGTATAACCCTGCAACATATTTATATGATTGCATATTACCCCAAAATTTATTACCATTATCAGGGAAACCCATGGTAGCATACCTTATGATTTAGGGATTAGACCCCGTTATGCCATGATAGTTCTAATTGGCCTGTAGGACTCTCAGGTTAAGTGCCTAGTTTTTTATTTTCTATATACATATGATTTCATTGCTAGTTAAGTGTGCCAAGACTTTGTTATATATTCCCCAATCAATTGGGATAACCTGTCCAAAAGTATGATATGCTAAGAATGTCGTGTGAAACTAATTAAACCGAATTCGTAAATTTTCAAGTTAACCTTATTTAATCGGTGTCAATTTTTAATCCAATTTTATTCACCCCTAAATCATGCAACTACATGTGGATAAATCAAAGAATCATACATAAATTGTTGGCACACAGATTTCAGGATAGAAAACCCATTTCGAGAAAAACTTTTTATTTCACAAATAATACTTACAATAGTTACAAGTGAAATCTGCAATGGATTAACCTCAGTAAACCCACATAGGGCGCAACCTAAATCAGTAATAGAATTCTGAAGAAACTTCACAAGAACCATAGTTCAGTCAGCCCATGAACACTCATGAGTACTCCCTTTTGACATGCAGTCACGTCGGCCCAGCACCTCCCTTAAGTGGCACCAGGATCACTAGTAGAGATCTTCTCTACATAAGAAACTTCACAAAGTTGTGTTCTTAGGTTCCAAAATAATTCACATAAAGATTGTGATGTTTTGTAAATTGAAAACAAAAACGATTAAACCCTTAAACGAAGAAGATAAAGTGTTTTGTCGATTTTTTATATTTGTGGAAACTAAAACGTCAGGTTTTCTTAATGAAAACGGAGGGGTTTAACACCCTTATATAAAAACTTAAGGCGGTGTGTTGCTCAAACAAAAACTCCTTGTCGCTTGAACGATGCCATCGTCGCTTGAACGAGCTTCGCGCGACATTATCCCGTCACTCGAACAAGATGCTCTGTATGTCGAATGAGACAGGAAAAAAATAATTTTTTATTTCGCCACAAAATACCCAGCCTCAATACTTGAAAAAAATAGTTTTGAAGAAAAAATCCGCTCCAACAGTTAGAAATTTTTTAAAACAATTATCCCAATACTCTAAGTGAACCATTAAGGTATAAAAACACAGCCTTACCAAAATTAATCTCGCGCAGGCTTAAATGTTGAAGAACTTTGACATTCTGATCCGTCTTGACGCATGATTGAACTTGAATAAGTCTTCGATGGTTGTAGCAGTATACGACATACTCAAATATAAATCGAACAATAAAATAATGTCCTTATAAATCTCCCCCTATGTTTATGCCGGTACAAAATAAAGACATCGAATTATCAAATGAAAATGCCAATACAAATCAAATACCCTCCCATAAACCCAAAATTGAAAAGGTACTAAAAATATAAGTCTCAAAACTTTTCTTCAAAATTTTCAACTTTAAATCTTTAATCTTTTCTCATCGGGGTGTGAAAAATAATGATCTTCAATTTTGTACCTACACACATGATATCAATCAAATACCTTTGTGACGCATAGAGTTTGAAATGATATAAGAATAGATCAATCACTAATCAAATCTCCCCCATAATGCAAAAACTCCCCCATAATTCGTTCTTCCCCTTTTTATTTGATCGAAATAGACAAGAAAACAAATAAACAAATATATACATGGACTGCCACAACAAATATGCAAATCAAACATGACTCAAACTAAGCTTATATGCAAAGAGTAGCTCAAAATATTCCACAAACTATTTTTCATTTTTCAATTTTTCATACAAAAATGCAAAAATAATTTTACAAAAATCACACACCATGAATTTACACTAAGACAACCAAATCATGGAAGCAGAATGAATCGGTGTGAACATATTCAATGGGAAAATCAATCCAATCAAACATAACATATGTGCACGATGAATATGTGTACTAACGAATGAATCTCAAAAACATCCTTTAGTTGTCGAAAAATGTTTAGATGACATCGTCTTAATCAAATCGACAAATCAAAATCAGACATGATTTTCACACCAATAACGTCCAAAACTATGTAACACTTTTTCATGACTTTGTCAAGACGTGCAAACCCGCTTTATATTCCATCCAGACTCCCTCATAAATAATAATTCTTTTTATTTTTGTTTTCAGGTGTTGAAACTAAAACCTATTGGCCCACTTTATGGTATATTTTTCTTTTCATTGCCTTTAAATTTTTTCGGGCTCTTTTCAACCTCTATGGACCTTGGCTTCTATTTTTTCCATTTTTTTCATTTAGGTCTGATTTAAACGGTGTTTTAATTGCAAAAGATAAATGAGTACCTTACGTAGCCTTACCCCTTTTTTCAAATAAATCACACAAACTCACATCAATGGTTCTTACATGCACTACTTTCATTGTCAAGTTTTATCGCATTTGGTTTGTTTTAAAGACATAATTGAGATGAAAACACACCGACCAACATGTTATAGACAAGAACAATAGTCAAAGTGCAAGTGTGCAATAAAGGAACTTATGAGTCAAACATGTAGGTAGTAACAACAAATCACATCTCAATGACTCCAAACATTGTAAAGCACAAAAATAAAATGATGACACGTATCAAAACATTATCAAACAGTCACATGGATATGGACTGAAATTGTTACTTGGTCATCCTAAATGTCCATCCATAAATGGTGCAAAACAAAATACAAAACATCCTTTTGTCCTCTTTAAATTTTTTTTATCAAAATAATTTTTTTGTATTTTTTCAAAAATTTTCTTCAAACAAAAATCTAATACAAAAAGTACACAAGTCATAACACTAGCAAGAATAAACCATGAAGCACAACTAATGTATGACAAACATACGAACATAATCATCTATATGATATAGAAAGAGAAGAATCATGTGCAATCAATCGAAAATTAATTAGTCTAACATCTAGTGCCTCTAAAACTGATTTCCTAACCGAAATAGGTGTGCAACGATGCATGGGGGTTTTGGGAACCAAGGGAACACTAGATTTCAACTTCCTAGGACCTTTTCGAAGATCAAAACAAAAATTCCTAAGGTGACCTTTCCTACCAAAATGTGAACAAGTGTAACCGGGTGGAACGACACCTATGGTTTGAATTTTTCTAACGTCATTGGGATTTATTGAACCTATAAAATAAATAATGGTTTTGGCTTTAACACTCGAAACATGAGAACACTACGAGTCACTATCATCGCTACCAACACTACTCGAGTGTGTCAAATCATTTTTTAACTCCAAAATTTTTTACTCAAGCAAAGAATTAAACTCTTCCAATTTTAGGCACTCCTTCTCTAAATTTTTAATTATGCTTAGAAGGTTATCACATTCTCCCTTAAAAATTTGCACACTTATCCCTAAGAGTCTCTTCACGTGCCACAAACTCATCGATTAAAATATTTTTATCCTCTTTGACACAAACACAAATCCTAGAGTTTTTAAAGTCCTCCAATTATTTTCTAAAAATATGACTCTATCATCACTCTTATTTTCGTACAATTCTAGTTTTCAAAGTCGTGGTCCAAGGAAACAAATTTCTCATGATAAAAATCTCTTTGATTTTGAACCTTTTGCAAAAGATCCCTAGCGGATTTAAAACGACAATTTTCTTTTTCCAAAAATTCATTTTTTTTCGCAAACGTCAAATTCAAACTATTTAAATCATCAAAACTTTGAGTCGTGCAATCAATGGGGGCATCCGATTACAAAAGTGGCCATTGAAAAAATTGCAAATTTTTACAAAAATAGATTTAAAAAAAAAATTAATATCACACAGTTTTTACGGTAATAGGAATGCACGATAAATTAGTGCAACCTGCTTAGATACGAATTTGAGAATGCCATGTGATACTGATTAAACCGAATTTGCAAATTTCCAAGTTAGCCATATTTAATCGGTGTCAATTTTTAATCCAATTTTATTCAGCCCTACATCATGCCACTACGCGTGGATAAATCGAATAATCAAACATAAGTTGCCGACACACAGATTTCTGGATAAAAAAACCCTTTCGGGTAAAACCTTTTATTTCATAAATAATACTCACAATGATTATAAGTGAAATCTACAATGGATTAACCTCACTACACCCACATAGGTCGAAACCTAAATAATCAATGGAATTTCACAGCAACTCCATAAATACCGAAGTTTAGTCAGCTCAGGAACACCTACAAGTACTCCCTTTTGACCCGTAGTTACGTCAGCACAACACCTCCCTCAAGTGGCACCTAGATCAGTAGTTGAGATCTTCTTTACAAGAGAAACTTCACAAATTTGTGTTCTTGGGTTCCAAAAAAATTCACATAAAGATTGGAATATTTTGTGAATTGAAAATAAAAAGGATTAAACCCTTAAACGATGAAGACAAAGTGTTATGTCGATTTGCAGTGTTTACAGAAACTAAAATGTCAGGTATTCTTAATAGCCCTTAATACCCTTTAACCTCTCCTTATGAACAACGATATTCCTAAACTATGTATCAAATAAATTAACTAAAGAACTCTTCAAAGGGGTTAGGAATTAACAAACTTTTGAATGTGTTATATACAACAAAGTTAAATATCAAAAAGAGGAAAAATAAATTAGTTTATGTAAGTACTAAAACATATATTCATCTAATCAAAACTCATGATTTTAACAATAAATGAAAATTAAAATGAATAGAAAAATGATACCAAAAAAATATTTAAAGGAGTAAAGTCTTACCGGAGATGATGGCGGAACTGAGGAACAATAAGAACAACTTAAATCTCTTAAGAGGTCCCTAAACTCCTTCGACTTTAACATTTAAAAGGTCCTTATCCCCCTCATCCTAAGGACCCTCATCTCCATTTTTGGGTCCCTCACCGCATTTGGATCCTACATTTTAAAGTCTCTTATCATCTTTGGACCATGAACATTTGGCTCTAACATTTAAGGGGCCCTCATCTCCATGGGCTTCAACATTTTAAAGTGCTTAATGTTCCTTGACCCAAGGACATTCGAATCTAACATTTTGGGGTCCTTCATATCATTCAAAACCTATATTTTAAGGTCATTCAGCAGCTTTGGACTAAGGGATAGCTCCGTCGGTTTCAACATTTGAAAGTCCCTCAGCTCCCTCGACCTAAGGACTATCGTCTCTAACATTTAAAGATCCTTAAGTAGTTTCATCCCATGGATCTTCAGCTCCAAAAAATTTCAGTCCCTCAACACCTTTGGCCTATGAACCTTCAACTTATTTATGATTCGTCTCATTCACTCAAATTATAGCATCTTGTCACCCACAACAATTATTGTTTCTCAAAATATTGGAGCGTAGGGGTAATTGATGTTCCTAGAAACAACCTCAAATGGGAATGAGCCCTTGGCCTATGCACCCTTAACCTCATACTTTCGGCTTCTAAAGGTTAACCCCAATTGGTAAGCATTAAGTTGTTAACTAGTATAATGTCAGTCTTAATAAGGTTGACCATCTTGTGGCAAGAAGTCAGATAAGTGAAGATTTCATAAGAAAGGGCATTTCAGGCATTTTCAGGCTATATCAACATATTCACATATCAATATAACACATGAAGGAAAAATAAAACATTCTTGACACATTTTATAAGGATATATATGTGAGGAAAAATTTCCAATTGAGTCAATTTGTAAGTGTTTGCTTATTTTCGGACAAAACTATTTGAGTTATAGGATATAAGTTTGATTGAAGTTCACATCCTTACCGTGTTTTGTTCCTTGTTTAACGTCATGAACGTTTCATCTTTCCAAGGTCTCTCAGGTATGGATGCACATGTTATTTAGAGACTTTGAATTTTTATTGCGTGTCATATTTTAGCATATCTTAAAGAAAAATTTCATTGGCTTTTATTTTTAAAGAAATCTTTTTTCTTTTGAAAAGTTGTTTGATAAGGTCATTTGAACGACCTCATTCGAACGAGTTTTCGAGGTTGTTTGAATGAGGTATCCAATGATGTTTTCTATAAAATCTCGTTTTAATTGTTATTTAAACGAACTTTTTTTTAAGCTAATGCAATCTTCTTCGAACGACTTACCAGAGTCGTTCGAAAGATCGACAATTTTGAGCAGGTTTTTGTCAGGTTTTTCTTAGACTTCCTACTACTCTCCCACCCTTTTTAAGGGTTCGGGAGTTAATTTTTAAAGAGTAAATATTCCATATTTTCCAAGATCCTTGATATCATAAACTTTTATCCAAAAAGTCCTTTTTGTTTTTGTGAGTCAAAATATTTTAATTTCAACGCAAAAATAAGTTTACACCCATATAGTTTACAAGATCCAAGTTTCTGCATAACATTTGTTTGGAGATCATTGGTTTGGCACCGGGTTCCATTCTCTTCCCAAAAGAGATAGCTTCTTAAGAAGGATTCCAAGCTAGCGAGGGTTTTTCATACGAAAGTGGATTCCGTTTGTTCGGCATTTTCTTTGCCACATCGGTGGATTTCATGACGAAGGTGGACTCCTGAATTGTTGATTAGGTAGACGTGGAGGAACGAAGAGCGTCAAGGCTTGACAGGGCATCAGGTTGTTGAGTAAGTCTTCTTGTCGTGTCCTTTATAAAACTGTACTTAGTGGACTTGTGGCTGGGTCATCCGAGGTTTTTCCCATTATGGATTTTTCTCGTACACCGCAACATTGTGGTGTGCTTATTTTTATCTTGCAATTTATCACAAATATGCATGCTTAGGCTTAAAAAGATAATATTGGTTTAATCACAACATTTGTTTAAATGGGTGCAAATTTAATATTGGGTAATGTTTAGTTTACTTTAATTTAAGTCGGAATCATTAATTTGGCAAAATTCATGTTTGGTTTGATGTGCATAATTTAGAACTTGAATTGAAGTCTTGTTAAAGAAGTTTAATTTAATTTTTGTGTATATTTGAACTTGAATTGAAGTTGTGCTTTAGAAGAAGATAATTTAATTTTTAAAGAAATTAAAAAAATAGAATTATTTGGTGAACCATACCTTTAGAATTTAGAAATTTTATTTTTGCATTTTCAAATTGGTTTTGGAGCTTATAATTTAAGAAATCACATTGTCAAATTGGTATCCGAGCTTTTATCATGTTTTCAATACATAATTTTAGAGGCTCACATCAAGTAGCATGCAACATATGACTTGGGATGCACATTACACCTTAAGTCCTTTACATAAAACCCCTTTTTGAGTCACGTGTAATCTAAGTAAGTCTTTTATTGTTAAGCCTACTAAATCACTTCTAGTCTGCATTCTAAAGAGAGAAAGTACATATTATAATTGGTTTAACACTCCAAGATAGGGATGAAAAAGTGAATTTAAAGTGGACATAGGCCTATGTTGTTGAACCACTTAAATTTGTGCTTTTTGATATATTTTCATTTATTTTAACTTTTGTTTTTACTATTCACACGCATACCCATATATTCATCACCTTGATATTTTAATGCGTTCATACTTAAACTAGGTTGATCTGGATTTTATTGCATCAACATATATGATTTTATTTCATGATGAAATTGGACAGTTAATTGGATCACATATTAAAATTTTGAAAAAAAAAAGAATAAAAGAGGGACAAAAAGAGGAAAAAAACAATGTTACATCAACTAGCATCTTAACTCGTATTTTCTAACCTAAATGTATTTTGCCTTCATAAAAAAGTAAGTGGGGGAGTTTATATTATCGCTTAGAACTAATGTTATGGTATTCTTATATTTGAGTTGGTTATAAGGTTTTTTGTTTTTTCAATTTTGTTTCAAAACAAATCATTTCATGCCAATCATGAACATAATAATTCCAGGCTTACTAACATAGCGTATAGTAAACATAGTAGCAAAGATAACCCAACCTACACTTGGTAATAGTTGTCCAAATACATAACACAAAGATAAATATAACTAATATTTTAAATTATTTCGTTTTCTTTGATTTTTGATTATTTGAACATGATTACTAATTTTATTTTTTGTATTAGACACCTACTAGTATATGTGGAAGTTTTCATAATTTTTTGACACAATATAATGTTCTATTTAAAAAATTTTTTTGGGAACTTTCATTTCCAAAAACTTAGTATTTGGTCAAGTTTTCTAGAATCTTTATCAAGCATTTATAAATTTTTAAGCCTAACATGGACAATTTCTTTAGTATGCTCAAGTTCTACCAAGGGGGACCTATAACTTTCTTCAAAAATTATATTTGATTCTTGCAAATTCTTAATGGTTTTATGAATTTTTTTTCTCATTTTCAAAATTTGACATTGAAGTATAAATATTTACATTAGATAGGATTTAAGCATTAAGTAACTCGCTTTTGGCATTAAGTTTATCTTTAGTATTAAAAAGATTAAGACACTTCTTAGTATAAAAGTATGTATTTTCTTATAATTCAAATTATTATAATCATTATTAACATGTTAAATTTAGAGAGATATTAAGTGAAAATACGTGTTCAATTGATATTAGGTGTTATATTAGTTGTGTACAAGAGATCTAGTTAAATAGATTAATCTAACTTGGTCTACACACAAACCTGGAGACTAGTATATATATATATATATATATATGCTCTTATGCGGATTATACCGCATTTGAACAGTGCGGACTGGACATGTGTTGCCCATCGGTTGGCGTAAAAATTATCACTTAAATTATAGGCTCTCTCTCTCCCTTTTCTGAGCTCACCGCTAGGTGAAACATGTTCACTCCGCACCGTTAAAATGCAGGACAGTACGCACAAGAGCAATAATGTGTGTATATATATATATATATATATATATATAGACACTCACACACCCACACACACTAAATCCCCCTCAAACTCAAGATGGTGAAACGTCTGTGTCAAATTGATTTTCTAAACTGAAAATCTCATTGATGTAGAACTGTCAGAGGGGGAAGTAATGACAACGATGATATGGATATCCCTCGAAGGGTGTCGAAACACTGAACTGATCACAATAAAACCTTATGGGGTACGAGGGCCACTGACTTCTGAAATAGTGATGATTGAGTAAACAACACAATGATGATAATGTGGACAAATGCATTTATAAGAGAGTGCCTAAGGCCATACTGATCAGTGAATGATCAAAGCACAAGTCTACTGGATAAAATAATAATGAGAGTTCCTGAAGGACAATGAGAGACTAAGGGAGACACGATTTATCAAAGGGTTTAGAGTGTGGTACTAAAGTGTGTTAATAAATAATATTGACTTTGACCCCAAATAATAATATGGCACACCCACAATAAAAGTATAATGAGTAAAAAAATGAACACACAGAGGAAAAGACAAAATATTTAAGTGTTTCACCAATTTGGCTACGTCCACTGTGAAGCCCTTAGGCTCTTGACTCACTTGAGTCTATATTGTATAAGTGCTCATCTAGTTTGGAAATTGTGACAAAATTATGTCCTCCCTAGAAACCAAAGAACCTCAGAAGTTGGTTTGCTACTTCATCTCTCTATCTTGTAGTGATCAAGAACAAATTGTCAACACTCACACACAATAGAATTTATTTATTGCATATCATACTGCACAATAATGTGTGTATATATGTTGAGTGTGTTTAAATCCCTAAGTTTGAATTTTAATAATTTTTTGGGATTTTATAAACATTTTTTAAATAAGGTTTTCTTAATTAAAACTTGATTTAAATGTTTTTGTGGTCAATTTGTAAATATAATTTGTTGGGTATATTGGCCTAATGTTACCTTTGGTAGAATCCGAAAGTGGAGTAAACCTTAGGGTGTGGTTTTAATTTCTTTAGGATGCACGTTTCATATCCTTTTATTGGCCAACACCTGTCTTCATCTGATTGGCTGAGATTGTGTTTCTTTACTGAGTTATAAACGCATATGTTTTTAGCCCTTGGATCATTGATTATCGACGATCTGCATGTTGTCTTGGTGAATCCCAGTACAACTTGTTAAACCAATAAGGTGTCGTTTAAGCACCGCGTACTTAGAACCTTTCGATCTAAGTCAATTTAAATTGACTTAATCGTGGCCCTCGGTTTTGATCTAGTCTCTCGAACCTGCTCTTCACCCTATAAAAGGAACCCTATTCTCAGACTTCAAAGACTTTTGCCATTTTCTTTTTTCTGAGAAATAGAGAGAGAAGAGAGAGAGTTAGAAACCCTAACCCTGTTCGTCAAAGCCTCTTCCATCCAAAATCAAAGACTTCTTCAAAACTCCTTCATATCCAAACACTACCCTGAGTGTTCTTGAGTGTTTGAGAGTTTGATTTGAGTTTGTAATTGCTGCTGTAACCTCTTGTTCGTTAGATCTTGTTTTCAACTTAAACTTTTACTTAGATCTAATTTCTGATTTCATAGAAATTTTAGATCTGAGTTATTCATATTACATTACACTTAGTTTCATTCTTTATTTCTCATCTTGAGAAATATATTGTTGATTATTTTCTATAAAACGTTTGCTTACTTTGAAATCAATAATAAATGCTTTCTGTTTCTAGTTCTTGTAAAACTAAACCTTTGACCTTGTTGGAATCACACTTGGAGGTTTTCAATCTCGAAAAACTTTTCTAAATTCTGAGATTGATTAAGACCTTGACTGTCTTCCTAGCAAGGTATCCGTGGATTCTGGGATTGATTTAAAGGTCAAATAAGGTTCTAAGTTTTGTAAGAAAAAAGAAAAATAAAAGATCACAGCATATAGTGTTACTGTAATTTTTTAGGGCTGTTTGTACTTAATAAGTGTGTGTGTGTGCATGCATGTGTTAGAGAGCACCTCCACAAACACTTTCACCCTACAACACGAAAAGTGTTGGCAATAAGATCTTATGAACAAAGAGTCGACGTAAAGTGCTGGAACAAATCAGAAGTTAACAAACTGGGAGAACTACATCTACAATTAGAACTGCAGAGAAGTTATAAGGACACCAGAGGGTACATTCCTAAGCTTATATAGGTTTGAGTTGTTTGCATGTTAGTTATATAGTTTGTAACTCATATATTTGTTTTAGTGGATTTTTCATTTTACTCCGTAGAGGGAGTCGTACATGTTTCCTTAATTGGTGAGGTTTTACCACGTAAAAAACATCGTGAACATAATATTTTTACATCTCCTCATCTCATTCTTGGTTGTGCTGAGTTTAAGTTTTTTAAACTACTTTATAAACCTATTATTCAAATCTTAAATAGATCTCGTACATACTGATTTGTTAAACACATCTTGTGTTCAAATAGTTTGGTTTTTAAGAAAAGAGTTTCCTAAAAAAACAGATCGGAGTTACTTAAATAGTTTATTTTTATAAACGGCCTTAGTAACATATTTTTCACACTGACACTCGAATCAACTCACTGTTGCAAATGAGTTACAAAAGTGACTCTCACAAATAAACTCTAAATGAAAAATACAATATGTATTTTTCTACACAAATGCGTGTACTCAAAACTCCAAATGAACTCTTTTTCACTCTCTAACTCTTCTTATTTTCTTTGTTGTGTTGATGTTTTGGTGTATCAAAATTGGCTGAAGGGGTCTCCCACTATAAGTAAATTTCGAGGGTACAAACTACAGAAATGAGGAGACCAATTGGGAGAATGGGCCAACAGCCACCGAAAGCAAACCGAAAGAAAAAGTTACTTTATGACTTTTCAACAATCTCCACCTTGAAAATTATTTTACAAGATACCCTATTAAACTTTTGACAATGAAAATATGACAATTCATCCCTGGCATAGATATCCAAAGCTCCACGAAACACGTAACCACATATTATCCCAAATGATCCGAGTAGCCTCCAAATGCGCTTGTAAGTGCCATACACTTGAAGGTGTTCAAATTCGAAGAATATTTGTCAAGATCAAAAAGTGCTCAAACTTTATCTAAGGAAAACCTTTGTTATCATTTCCGAGGGATTATCCATGGTTCCAATCATTTTTAGGAGAATAGTCCCCTCGTCCATAGTTTCTCAAAAAAAGTGGAAACGAACGTCGATATGCTTTGTTTGTGAATGATGAACCTGGTTCTTTGCTAAGTCGATGGAATTTTGACTATCACTAAATACATCCACATAATTCGGAACAATTCCCAAGTCTTCCATCAAACCATGAATCCAAATGGACTTCTAAATGGCCTCTATCGTTTCCATATACTCTGCCTCTGTAGTAGACAAAGCAACTGTAGACTACAGCGTAGACCTCCAACAGATTAGTCCTCTAGTAAATGTAAGCACATAACTAGTGGTGGATCGACATTTATCTAAATCATTGGTGTAATCTGAATCAACATATCCAAACAAATGATGACTAGCACATAAATCTGTATCAAACTTCAAACCAATATCTACTGTACCATAGATGTACCGTAAGATCCATTTTACATCTTTCCAGTTGACATTTCATGGATCATGCATGTATCTGCTCACAATACTAACAACTTGATAAATATCGGGCCTTGTACACACCATTGCATACATGTAACTTCCCACTACATTAGCATAGGGAACATGATCCATATTTGAACGTTTCTTATCTATCTGTGGAGATTCCATGGCACTTAGCTTAAATTGTAGGGCCAACAGAGTACTTACAAGTTTTGTTTTAGAATCCATACCAAAATGCTGTAATACCTTCTTCAAATACTATTTTTATGATAAATAAACAATGCCTATGGAACGATCTCTGCTAATATCCATGCCAAGTATTTTCCTCGCCTCGCCTACATCCTTTATCTCAAATATACAACTTAATATATATATATTATGGATGGGTCATATAAATTTCCTCCTCTAAATCTCCATGTAAGAATGCAGTTTTCATGTCCAGTTGTGCCAACTCGAGATCAAACTGCACAACTAGTGCAAGAAAAATATGAATGGAAGAGTTCTTCACAACTGGGGAAAATACCTCGTTATAATCAATTCGGTCCTTTTGTGCATACCCTTTTGCCACCAACCTAACCTTGAATCTTACATTAGATTTCTCCGAGGAGCCTTCCTTCTTGGCATATACCTAAGTTGGACTAACTCCTAAGTCTGGTTCGTATGAAGAGACTGCACCTCCTCATCCATCTCCTTCTTCCAATCGACAGTTTTTGAGGTTATTTTGACTTTTCTATACGTAAATGGAATGTCATCTTCAACCATGGGAAGTGCATATGCCACCATGTCAGTAGTTATCCATCCAAGTTTCTTTTTTTGTCTTTCTGGTCTATTAGCTATAATAGAATATGGTTTTCGAGGAGAGTTATGGGTAGGATCCTCTACCTCATTTGTACTTATCTCATGATTTTCTAAATTTATGACAACCCTAGCTGGAATAATTGGATCCTCAAGCTCCACCTTTTGTGGAACTTCTTTAATTTTTCTCTCCGTAGGAGAAATATTCAACATTAAAGATTCATCTAATGTAACATCCCTACTATTTATGATATTTTTCATCTCGGGGCACCAAAGTCTATGCCCATTCACTCCATCACTAAAGCCCAAGACTATGGATTTCTTGGCTCTAGGATCCAACTTGCTTTCCCTAACATGGAAATATGCAGGGGATCCAAAAATATGTAAAAAGTCATAATTGGTAGCAGGTTTTCTCGACCATACCTCTATGGGAATTTTACCATCATTTATAGTTGCAGGTAGCCTATTAATTAGGTAACATGCATATATAACAGCTTCAGCCCAAAAAGCTTTGCCCAAACTAGCATTGGACAACATGCATCGCACTTTTTCAACAAAGTGGGATTCATACGTTCAGCCACCCCATTTTGTTATGGACAGTCTCTAAGTGTGAAGTGTCGCATGGTCCCACCGTCTGAACATACTTGCATTCCTGGCATACTTGTAAGAATGGATCTGACTTGTATTCATCGCCATTATCTGACCAGAGTCTTCTAATTTTTCTACTAGTTTAGGTCTCTATCATCTTCTTCCACTCTAAGAAAATCTTCAAGT
This sequence comes from Sambucus nigra, assembly GCA_949130495.1. Lineage (NCBI taxonomy): Eukaryota > Viridiplantae > Streptophyta > Magnoliopsida > Dipsacales > Adoxaceae > Sambucus > Sambucus nigra. The sequence goes on along the minus strand of OX422219.1, from coordinate 449,611,059 downwards.
ATTCATCCTTATGTCGCATGGTGTACATCCAAACTCATTTGGGAAGTCATCCACAAAAGACACAAAATAATTCTTTCCTCCCAAAGATGAAGATTTGGTAGGTCGCCAAACATCCGTGTGAACATAATCAAGATTCCCTTTGTACCATTTACTATTTTTCCAAACATTACTCTTGTCTGCTTTCCCACAATGTTCACAAAATACAAGTTTGCATGCATTGGCAACTTTCAATAGCCCTTCCTTCGCTAATCTCTGCATAGAATTCTCTCTTGCATGTCCAAAGAGCACATGCCATAATATCGTAGCATCAGATGCAACCTCCTCTAAAATTTTTGAGACTGCTGCTGCACCTATAGTTGTATTTCCAAGGAGAACATACAAGATACTCTTCTTCGTTCCCTTCATCACAACTATGCAACTTTGACTATTCCACTATGCAACTTCAATCGGATTGGTACATATTGAATGTCACAACCCTTAGCTTCCAAAGCGCCAAGTGAGATAAGATTTTTCTTCGGGATTGGTACATATTGAATGTCTTTCGGCACTTTGACTATTCCACTATGAAACTTCAATCGGATTTTTCCTATCCCTTTTGTTTAACAAGATCATGCCCATCAAACCATCTCCACCTTTTAGCTCCTTAAAGCTATAAAACCACTCCCTGTTGGGATACATATGATAGGAATAACCCGAATCCAAAATCCATTCCTGGGAACTGGATCCAAATGGAAAAATAGATAAATCAAATTCAAAATCTTCATCATCACTGGCCGCAACGTTTGTAATGGGGTTCTTCATGTCCTTCTTTAACTAAGGAAAAGATTTCTTCCAATTCCCTTTCTGGTGAAAAAAGTCACATTCATATTTTTCAGGAATTCTCCTACCAAAATTTGATGCTCTACCTCTCGATTTAGATCGAGATCTTCCACGTCTACTGTTATTCCTCTCATTTGTTCTTCCACGAACTGTCAGCACTTCAGATGTTGAGTCTTTGTAAATATCCTTATCCTTTTTACGAACCTCATAATTCATTAAGGTATTTGAGACATCAACATATTTTATTTCCTCCGTTCCATACAATAGCGTGGTAATGAGATGTTCATACGAATCAAGTAGAGAGTTTAACACTAAAAGTTCTTTATCTTCATCATCAATTTCTACATGTAAATTTTACAAATCAATAATAATTTTGTTTAAATTTCCCAAATGCTCAAACATGGAAATACCTTTTGCGTACTGGAAGCGAAAAGGTTTCTTTTTCAAATAGATCCAATTTTCAATTCTCTTCGTCATGTACTTGTTCTGCATTTTTTCCATAATTTTTGTGCTGAGGTCTCACGCATATAAGGATATTTTTTATCCTTGCCGAAATCAAGATGAATATGACCACAAGCCTTGTGGTTGAATTTTTTTCCAGTCATCTTCCTTCATATCTTATATCATATCTCTAAGGGAAATCTTCAACTCCTGTTGCACTAAGACATCCATAACTTCACATTGCCACATGCTGCAATTTCTTTGCCCATAGAATTTTTCTACATCAAATTTGAGGTTGCCATTTTTCACAAGATCAAAATAAAAAAAAATGCGGACAAGAAAACTTCCAAATTTAGAACTTTTTCCGAGTTGTGAATAGTAACCTTATGAATAGTACTATACATATGGTTATTTCTCCACCAGAAAAAATATTCAAATGCCTAGATCGGAGGACCTTATCTCTGATACCAATTTTTTGCGTGAAAGAGTGTTAACAAATTATATTGACTGTGACCCCAAATAATAATATGGCACACTCACAATAAAAGTATAATGAGTAGAAAAATGCACGTACACAGGAGAAGACACAATATTTAAGTGGTTCACCAAATTGTCTACATCCACTGACACTCGAATCAATTTATTATTGTAAATGAGTTACAAAACAGACTCTCACAAATACACTCTAAATGAAAAATACAATATGTATTTTTCTACGCAAATGTGTGTACTCAAAACTCCAAATTAACTCTTTCTCACTCTCTAACCTTTCTTATTTTCTTTATTGTGTTGATGTTTTGGTGTATCAAATTTGGCTGAAGGGGTCTCCCGTTATAGGTAAATTTGGAGGAGAAAAACTGTAGAAATGAGGAGACAAATTGGAAGAATGGTCCAACAGCCCCCGAAAGCAAACCAAAAGAAAAAAAATGATTTCTGACTTTTCCACATTGAGTTATGGGGGTGTTGGTTCAGGTGTTATCTGGTAGATTGAATCTATGTGTCCTTTTCCCCTCAGAATCAAGGTGGTTTTCAGCCAACTTGAGTTTAATATCTTATTTTTGAAAATGAACTGGTGAATGAGGTTTGGTGAAGATATCAATGGTTTATTAAAAATGACACTTGGAAATATTATTCCATGTGAATAAAAGGAGATAAAAAATGTATAAATAGATTAAGATATAAGACAAAGTTGTATTGTATTGATGTCTTATGGATTAGATACATGAACACAAAATATTTGACTCTTTCAACTTTCTAGATATAATTATGTACTAACCAAAATGCACTGTCAAGTATGAAGCCTATACAAATATATCTATGTGGACCTACTAAGATGGTTTATTTTATTAAAATAATTCTATAATTTTTAAGTTGGTAAGTTATGTACTTTCAATATACTTCTCCGACCTTAAAAAGGATCGATCTCAAACATGCTATGTATTTCTTAGGGGTAATTTTATTATTTCTTTACGTTTTACTAAACAAAATTTACAATCTACTTCCTTTAACAGCCTTAAAATTTTATATCATCATAAAGCTATGAGTTAATGTGCATGCTTGAGATCTTTAATTAAAAATATTACTAATTATTGTAAATTACCTTTTATTACATATGTTCCAAATATTATGTATGAAGACAGATAAACATGTCTAAAATATGTATACGCCTAATGATCTAACTTCAAATAATTGATTATGCTTCAAAACAAATTAAAATCATCTTTAATTTGAACTACTTTTAATTTAATAGAATAAAATTAACTAGATCAAATTTACATGTAAGTGATTATTAGTGGAAGAAAATAAATAAAGCAATCACAACAGTAAACAAGGATTTTAGAAAGGATACATTCGTAGGAAAAACAACTCTTTCCCCAATCCACTAAAGTCCCCTAGCGTTGAATAATGTTTACATATCTTTAAAGGAATCATACACGACCTACATATACGAAAACACTAACCTCCACGATAATATTATCAATTTGCTTCTGCTCGTACTAACAATAGTTGTTCTAGTTAAGGAATAAAATACACAATGTCCAAGGCCGCATTATTCACTAATCTTGGTTCGTTGTGATCTGCCCACACGTCTCAAACATGACAATCACTCACACAATTTCCTATAAAATTCTTACGCTAATGTTGAAGATTCAAAAGAGATAGTAAACTTAAAGTATGCCATGAAAGGATAGAAGTTGACAAGCTCTCACACTCTTAAAGAAATATCAAAAAACTAATAGTTTTGTTACAACTGGGCTTCATACTGTAAAAGACACATATATAAAGTTAGTTATACTATAGTTGTAAAAGATCTTAACTAAAGTACGTTTCCCAAAAATAACCACATTCAATTGAGGTCCTCTCAAATGAAATTTTTATCTTAAGAAGTCCCATGGATGATTATCAGGGTCCTCGTAAAAACCTACTTCTTTTGAGGTTCCCTTATTTAAAGAAATTTATCTTACTAATTCCACTGTGCAAAAAATACTGAGCTTGATCAAAGAATCTTTCAATACATGGAATATCATTCAAACGAGATCCTTATATTTCCAAGTTTCTTATAAAAAAATTTAAAAATCATTTCAACCTTTTCTTAAAAATAGTTTTGTCCTTTCAAAAAGTTTTTTCATTTCAATTCCTTGCTTTAAAAGATAAACAAAAGGAAATATATAACCTATAAACCTTAAAAAACCTCATAATGTCTTTTGTCTGAAAAGTCTTGTCCGATCTGATAATCTATGTCATCTACTTTATATCTTCATTTTCAATAATATGAAATTACAAATCAATAGAATCGATACAAAGTTGTCGTGAAATAACAAATTTATGTTAAATAAAGACAATATAACTAAACCTAGTTTTATACCATTATTATGGTAAGGCTCGTGAACTAATCAGAAGAGGATACCTATACTCATCAATTACAAAAATGATATCGGCTAAACTAATAATGAGATATTCTTAGATGGTCATTAGGTCAGCCCAGTCAATCTAGTCGGCCCCATTATTCCAAGTAGTTCAGTTAACCAAGTTAACTCATAATATGTTAACACCATTAAGTAACTCTGTTAAAGAGGGCATGTACTACGTGACTGGATGACATCGGTAGTGCATTCATATGGGGAAGATATGTTAATATTGTCCTCATGTGAAGGTAAGTAACTGTATGATTATTCTCTCATGAGCATGTTAAATGTCTACATGCTTAACATATAAAGGTATGACACATGTACCTCTTTATTTATCTCTCTTCCAATAACCTGTAAATAGCATACATGCTTCCACATTAAAAAGATTTGAGATATTTTATATACCTTCATACTATCAAACTCTAGAGAGAAATTTATATCTTGCATCTTATATTCATCCAAGTCATTTGCTAATGAAATCAATACAATTAATACTTGTAACTGTGGATGTAAGCACCGCTTTAGACTGAACCACTTAAATTATGCCCTATTTATCTTTTCCTCATCTCTCACTATATTTCTAAATTCGCATTTGTGTAATTTATATCTCTTTATCCGCTATGGTTTAAAATTAGTGTACTCTTGCTAAGACTAAATTCGTATACAAGTTTTAGATGATAATACATATGGAGTCTAAAACATGTCATTACAATGTAGAACATCAATTCAATAAGGCTTCATCAAAGGCAACAATACTAATAAAATATCACCAAAGCTTTTATTCACTCACTATCTTTAGAAGAAAAATGATATTTAATTTAAACGGCTTGTTCAAGTGACAACCAAATACATATTTTCACTAAGATACAACAAAAGTCATATTCCATAAGCTTGCCTATGATATTGTACTTTGTTGACTTGATCATTTGATAAATTGAGTAATGGGTAAGATTTAAAATATCTGAGTTGTGGGGGCATATGCACTTTGTACTCTTTATTCTTTAACCAAGTTTTTTTCCATTTGTCTTTTTAGTAAACGGTTTAGTGAGGTAGCACTAAAAGGGTTCAATGATCACAAAAGTTATACTCTTTTTCCTTTACTTTAGTTTTTTCCCACTATACTTTCTTTATTGAGGTTTTAGTGAGGTAATAGTCATTTAATTGCAAACAAGGCTTACATCCAAGTTGGAGTGTTATAAATACGTATTATTCTAATTGTTCACATTTAGTTTGGACTCCTGTATTGAAATTTTATCTCTCATGAATAAGGAGTCTTCGCGGAAGCTTCATTCCACTATAAATGGTGGCGACTCCCATTATTGACACGCCATTTAATGATAAATTATTTTCCCTCTCTAATATTTTCTCCATGCCTTAATTTTTAGTTATATTTTGAAAATTTAAATCCAATGTCTTATTTTGATGAGCATTGTCTGCATCTTTTACAGTAAAAATTATGATTTTTTTAATGCACTTAACATTTTATATACTCAACTTGGTCAATATATTCTTGTAAAAACTATAACCACTATATTTAATAACTTGTAAGAAAATATCCAAAAAAATTTATAAATCATGTATTTGATTATATTTTCGTCTTGTTAATATTACTAATGAGTTGATCTCTCATATATACTATGAATAAAAGTAATCCTAAACTGAATATACATGACATCACATATTATAATACAACATATTTTCGAGTCCTACCACTATCAATATGGAACCATTGATACCATTACAAACACCTTTGTTGCTCCTCTACATCACCACCAACATTCAAGTAGTGTCAATAAAACCTGTCTTAACCAGGGGAAAACCTAAAGTGTCCCGAGGGTGGACGGACGTCCCTTGCATTTTTGGGATTTTTATACAGCATATAAACTCATACAACAATTAAATAGAATTCCTATTGCACTCCACAAGTCTCCATTCAATCTTATGCATCCAATCCAGCAACTATGCTTGAAATATTATGTGACACCTTGCCTAATTAAATACCGGGCGATCACTCCTTTATTAAATTAAATCAAGGTAAACAGTTGGTTCATTCTCAGCATCACTGTCGATAAAAATACATTTTCCAATTTAACACCCTAAACAATTAAGCTAAGTGTCAAAACCATTTTTTTTATACATACTTTCCAAATTTTATTTAAAGAAAAATATTTGTTTTATTAACAACATTTCTACAATTAAGAATCACACCACAATAAACCTGGAACACAAAGTTCAATTAATATAATACATTCTACAATCGAATGTCCACATACGAAAACTAAAGTCACCAATACAAACTGAATAAAACCCATAGTAACAATACTGGAAATAACTGAAATACAAATGTCCCAACAATAATGAAATAATGGAAAGGGCGACACATGCCCAATAAATGAGAATGTTAAAGTGGTGTCAATAAGGGAAGCCGTCTACGCAAGTAACCTGCAACTCCCACCTAAGCTGCAACACGTTCCTTTCAAGGGATCCTAAGCAAGACGCCCCTGTGGCTGGGCACCTGAAATATATACATATATATACAAGAGAGAGAGAGAAAAATAAACGGGTCAGAGCCCGAAAGTGTGTTTGATTTAAAATACGTTTAGCAAGTATTTAAATTGATACAGGCCAATGCAACAACATATTAGAGTGACACTCTCTTGAGAAATTCTCACCTCTCTTCTAATGTGCACACCTATCGTGCTAACCTTCCCAACGGGTTAGCTTAACATTTTATCATACTAACCTTCCCAATAAATTAGCGTATCTTAAAATTATTCATAAGATTTCAAAACCGAACAATATTTTTGTTTAAAAAGAATACTTCCAATTAGTAGCACAACTCTTGTTTTAGCTTTTATTCATTTATAAAGTTTCCCAGTGTCATATTATACTTTCACAAAACAAATACTTACTATATGTGTCATCAACCATGTCCTACTTATAAAATCACAGTAGGCAGTTTCAATTTCCAAATCTCATATATATATTAACTACTCGTATAATATATATAAATAACATCACCCCAAATAAAACTATGGTGCGTGCATACTTCTACTATCCAAACCCCATACCACTCATATCAAGGGGAATACAAGTTCGGAATCACTCTCGAACTGTATTAACACATACACAAACAATATCGAGGTGAAGCATAGATTACAAGTCTCTAAGAGGATGGAACATTCTCGCGTCTCTTAGGACCGTCTGGACTATCGATTCGATAGCCTGTACCAAGGATATCTATCTTCTAGGGTACAAGTCAATATCCCCCATAGAGGTCCCATCGAGATAAGACTGTCCCAGCGCGGTAACCTCAAGGATAGCAAGTAGCGCGGTATGTTTTTCACATGCATATAATATATGTACACACAATCATATAAATATACCACTTTATCATATTAATATAGGTTTTTCTCGTCACCCATAATTATAACATTTATCCTACATTTCACATTAGTAGTATTACGTCTAAGGTTTCATCTTTAACCTTAACTTGAAGGGTTTTCTCACTTAATACGTGACATTCGTGGACTCTATCCTTCTAAGTAAAAAATTCAGTAGGTATACCTCTACTTATTATCGTAGCTATTCGCCGTAATCTCTCACTTGAAATACGTAGTTTTATCGTTTGTTATATAATTATCCCAGAAACAGGATTCTCGTCTTATAAAAAAGTTCTCAACACTTATACATATGTCCTACTGGTCTTTCCTATCTCCCAAAACATTTCATTAAGAATTCCCAAGAATTATTTCACGATAAATTTAATTTAACTAAGTAAACAAGGGAAATAAGAGTCTGCCGGGAGGGGTCGATCGATCGAGGTCTGGGGCTTGATCGATCGAACCTTCGATCGATCGAAGCTCTAGGCTCGATCGATCGATCAAGCAGGTCTGCGAAAATTCTGCAGAAATGCAGTTACGGGTTCTACCAAATTTCTTCATACAAAACCATGTTTTTCCATTCCAATCGTCCCAAAAATCCTACTACTATCATTATAACAATATACCAGATGTTTACAACGTAAAGCATGTGTATATCTAACATTAAACATGGATAATTAACCCAAAATTCATCTATTCATCAAGAACCCTAGAGTTTTTTTCTTAATCACGGTTCTAATCTGTTTTTACCAGAATTTCCTTCTAATATATCATCAAAATTTCGTGGGTTATATTCCTCTACATGGAAAGGATTCCAGAATTTCATTATAAACAATACTACATGCATTTTCCTAACACAAATTGAGTTTTCTTCCATAGTTTTCATCATAAATCATTCCTAAGATAATATGAAGATTGCACCAATGAAAATAGAAAGTTAAAAACTTGCCTGGGATTTTTGGTATTCTGATTCACGGCTGATTTTGGTATGACTGCGTTCCTCGTCTCGCGATCTACGCGGTGGTGGTGGCGGCGGTGCAAACCGGTGACTTTTTGGCCTTGAATTGCCTTGGAGCTCTCTCCTCTCTTCTCCAATGGCCGTCACTTGTGTTCTGAATATTCTAACCCTAAAAGACTAACCTAAATGGCCGATATAGGCTGCTGAATTTTGTGGGTTTAATTACCCAAAAAGGTGAAATGACTAAATTGCCCTCCCGGGGTACTAATTAGGCCTAAAAACACCCCGAGACCCAAACTAAACCCTCCGGTACACTTTTCTGACTATCTCGACCCTTCCGGACGCATTGGCGCACTCAAAACGACCATACGAACAAATTATAAAATATTCACTTTTTATTTAACAAAATTAGTTCCGACGTGACACAGGCACGTCCCGACTTAAATTTCCGAAAATGTCATTTAATTCACTCATGACATTCAATATAACCAATATAATATATTACTTTGCTCATTAGTAATATTCAACAAATTTCCCATAATTACTAACTCTCGTCACGTTAATAATTATAACATAATTAATTTCCGAATTTTTATTAAATAAATCATTCACGTTAAATTTAATAAATCCCCAAATTAATATAGCATAAAAATACGGGGTATTACATATTAGTCAATGCAATGGGTCAAATCCCACCAAATGAACACCAACTACTCCTCCCAATTAGGATCCAGGAATCCAGACATAAGCATCATACGAGATAAATATTACAATAGAGTATTTTAAATCAAGAGGATATAAGAACATGGGAGTAAAATAAAATAATAGTAACTATTCACATATCTAAGACACTCTGTTATTCAAGTCCAATTATGTTATAACAACATTGAATTAGATATAAATCTCTATCTTACTCAATATAATTATTTAATCATTGTTATTGCAGCATGTCAGTATAGTCTGTCAAACTTTCTATTGGTCACGCCTATACTTCTGGCATGCTTTGTAACACCCCGTATTTTTATTGATTTTTATATTGGGATTAATTAAATTAAAAATGGAAAATTAATCCCTTCTAAAATAAATATTAATTAGCGAGACAAGGGTTAATATTTATTTGAAAGAATTATATTGAGCATTACTTGGTGAATGACTAATAAATTCATAAGACTGTCTTATGATTGTCGTGAGTGAGAAATATGGAAATTATGATAATTTAGTCGGGACTCGCGTGTCAGTCGTGTCGGGACATAAATTTATAAAATAAAAATGTGATTTAATTATGGGTAATCCAAATGGTCATTTTGAATGCACCAGTGTGCCCGAAAGGCTTGAAATAGTAAAAAAGTGCAATCGGGGGGTTTGGATTGGGTCCCAGGGCATTTTTAGGCCAAGTTGGCACCCCGAAGAGGTATTTTGGTCTTCTGGATTTTTAAGGTAAAGGGACCTATGAGCTTGGTATAATTATAGAATTTGGTATATTGAGGTTGATAGGGTTAGAGGTTACAAAATCATATAGATATCACTAGAGTAGGAAGGAGAGGAGTTTCAATTTAAATCCAAGGAGGGTCATTTAAATCGCATTAATCCAGGATGATCAAGATCACACTCACATTGCATTGGAGTCAATACCTCCGGGATGAGTTACTCACACTCACATTGCTTTGTAGGAGATTGATTTATAGCTCGATATTTCATAGAAGTCGAGGCAAGTTGCTATCCTAGACCATAGTGAGAGGAGACTGAGGTCGCAGGTAGTTCCACTTGGACATATTTGGTGGGGTCACAATAATGTCAACGAGTCTACTTGGGAGTGCGAGGATGAGATGTGCGACAAATATCTAGAGTTATTCATAACATGTATTTTTCTGAATTTTGGGATGAAATTCCGTTATTATGGGGGGAGTATGTAACACCTGATATTTTTAATGATTTTTATATTGTGATTAAATAAATTAAAAATGGGAAATTAATCTGGTGAAAATAAATATTAATTAGCGAGACAAGTCTTCATATTTATTTGAAAGAATTATATTGAGTATTACTTAGTGAACGAGTAATAAATTGGTAAGAATGTATCATGATTGTCGTGAGTGAGAAATATGGTAGTTACAATAATTTAGTCGAGACGCGCGTGTCAGTCGTGTCGGGATTTAAATTTATTAAATAAAATCATGATTTAATTGTGGGTAATCCAAATGGTCATTTCGAGTGCGCCACTGTATTCGGAAGGGTCGAAATAGTAAAAAAAGTGCACTTGAGGGTTTGGATTGGGTCCCGGAGCATTTTTAGGCCAAACCGGCCCCTCGAAGAGCTATTTTGGTCTTTGGGATTTTTAAGGTAAAGGAACCTACGAGTTTGCAAGAGTTATATCATCTGGTAGATTAAGGGTGCTAGGTTTAGAGGGTATAAAATCAGAGAGAGGACACTAGAGGAGGAATGAGAGGAGTTTTAAGAATTCCCATAGCATTTTTGCACCACCACCACCACCGAAGTTTAGATCGGGAGGAGAGGAAAGCAAACCCAACACCTTTTTGCTGAAAATCAAACCTACAATTCCATATAAGTGTTTATCTTGCAAAATTTGAGTTCATATACTATCCATGTTAGTGTAGGATTAAATATATTCATAAATGAATGATGTTGGCTTTGAATTGGAGAATTAATTCACAATCTTGGGTAGGATTTGCATGCATATTGATTTCCTATCTGCATAGAAAATGAAATCAGAACATACGAGATAATAGTAATAGAATAAATCTGGGTTTTTGTTGATGTTCCTGAATAAAAACAATGATCTAGTGCTTCGGAGTTAAATTGAAGGATTGGTGCAGTTTAAATGACCCTCCTTAATGATTCGATGTTTTAATTACGTTCGAAATCCTTTATACTTATTATTATAGGGATTAGTACATTTGGTTGGGAGTTTGGGACTATATCATGAAGGTTTAGAGGTTTAACAATGGTGGAAAACTGTAACACTATAGAAGATGGGTTGTTAGGTACCTTGAACCGGTTCGGCCTACCTCTCAAACCGGTTTGACTGTACACTTAAACTGGTTCGCCTGTATACTAGAACTAGGTCGGGTGACCTATTATCATGGAAACTTTTAGAATACCTTTAAAATATTATGAGAGATATTTTGGTTACCAGTAGGCTAATGGTAGGATTGGAACTTAGTCATAAGTGAGGAAAATTATGACTTAGATTAATCGACAAAATTTTTAATGTAATGAATTCGGGATAATGGGCATGAGTAACGGTGATCGTGAGCAAATCTATGACTTAGACTAGTAGAATATGGGTTAATTATCTTTTGAAATAATTTAAAAGACAATTGGCACACTTTGAGTAGTGGGGGATACTCGGGTTTATACATTGAGACTATAATGGTAAATTAATAATATGTAGGATATTTGAGAGTTATATATACTATGTAAAGGGCATATATTATAGGTTGCATATATACCTATACTAACGATATATATATATATATATATATATATATATATATATATATATATATATATATATATAGGTTGTGAGAATACCTATTGTGTGAATTCTTAAGTGTGTGAACATACTTAGGCAACTAGCTATCAATGGAGGTTCCACGTCGTGGACAGTCTTATCCGGATGAGACTATTAGGGGGATTTTGTCTTCTACCTGAGAACATAGAACTTAGGGATTCAGCACTACTTGTGTGTATGATAGTGTGACCAGTCATTTGGGTGCATTAGGTGTGTGCGTAGCCTAAAGGCTTATAACTATGTTAGCCTCCAAATTATGTGAATTCTGAATGTATGGTTCGAGAGTGATTCCGAACTAGAAGTGATTTACTTAGTACGTGATGTACTAGGGCTCGATAGTAGAGTATGAACGCATCGCAAGTCTCCACCTAGGAATTTCGTATTCGTATATATTACAAGAGTGGTGTAAATCTACATACGTGTGATTTATTCTACTACGTGTTCATTAGTAGCTAAGATAGATAGTGATATCTAAAACAATCTAAGTATGTGGTAGCTTAATGCTTAATTGGTGATTTTTACTTGTTAAAAGGGTTTGGAAATTTAGTAACGTATTGTATGGGCAATACAATACGGGGGGCATAATAAATTATTAGGTAGGGAGAGACTTAATTCAAACTAGTTAGGGGGTAGACTAACTAGGTTTGTTTAGAAGTATACGTTAGGCGTGCACATTAGTTATGAGGTGAGGATCTCAAGTGAGGGCACGTAAAGTTAACATGTATACAATATATTTTCTTTAATGGATTTTAAATACTTGGAAAATATATTTTAGACTATCTTACTTCGGCTCTGACCTGTTTCATATCCATTTTTGTAAAATCCATTTATGTGCCCAGCCACAGGGATGTCAGGCTTAGGAGTTTCTTCATAATTGATGTGCTGCAGCTCTGGTGGATGTTGCCGGACCTCGGTAGTAAATGCATCCTCCTTTATCAGTTCATCTTTATCATTCAGTCATCTCAGTCGGGCATGTCTCCCATCTTCACTTAATGGATATTTTAGAAAAATTGTATTTCTATTTTATTTCCAGTCTTTGGCTTTGGTTTTTATTCATGAACTATTATATGTGGTTTTCAGTTCTGGAGGGTTTATTTTAGACATACTTATTTATTCAGTTATTTTAGTATTTATTTCATTTTTTTACTAGAATGGTGAAAGTGGTTTAGTAGTTTAAATTTGCTGCATGTTAATAAAAAGATTAAAATTTGACACAGGGCCATCAGGGTATTAGTAATATAATTTGATTTCGACAGGCATTCTAAGAATGAAACCATTAATGATTCCTGCTTAATTTAATAATGGACTGATCACCTAGAATTAAAATAGGTGGGGTGTCACTGATGGTATCAGAGCCTCAGTTTCTAGTGTCCTTAGGATCTTTGTGGACTTGTCATGTTTCCAACGTAGCGTTATTTGATATAGAGCCCTACTATTAGGATTATTGCAGTCATGATTACGCATTTACCTCTTCAGCAATTATAAGATATATTTAACTGTGAAATAATAAAAATTCTTTTTCATTTTAGATGCCTCCCCGACATGCACCACAAGCCACCCCAGATGTACAGGCCGAGTCGCAGCCAACGCAGGCACAAGGGACTATAAATATTGCAAAGGTCGCCACTATTATTGCAAAGACGGTTAATGCAGCATTGACTACTTTTTTCTCAGAAGGCACCGCAGGTGCCACCTTAGCCTCAGGTTGTGGCTCCAAACTAAATACAATCGCTTCCTTCTGCCTGGGAGCGAGTCAGGGACGCCTTTCAGAAGGATCATCCTCTAGAGTTTCAAGGGAGCTCCGATGTCATTTTTTCTTGCCAATGGAAGAAGTACATCCAACAACATTTATGGATGTATGAGTGAAATGATGTACATAGATAGATACTAGCTACTTTTAAGCTAGTGGGGGTAGCCTTGCAGTGCTGGGAGTCTGTCACTACTGCACATGAGAGATATAACATGCCTATTCAGGAGTTCTAGGAGTGATTCAACCGCAAGTACTTTCCATCCTCCATTCAGACAGAGATGGGGCTGATGTTCTTAGACATTTATCAGGAAGGAAGGACAGTAGCTGAATATGAGGTGGAATTTACTCGGCTGGAAAATTTTATACCAGAGGAGGTGAGCACAGAGGAGAAGAGGATATATATATTTATTCATAGTCTTACGTGAAGGATTCGATGACATCTATTGGTTAACCCCGTTCTGAAGACGTATACGAATGTGTTAAATGCCTCTTTACTGTATTGTTGGGATCATCGCTTCCACGTGAAAGGGAGCAAGCGCATAGGAGAGTCTAGACAGGAGGGCAGGACAGTGGGTGGAAGTGCCAGTAGGGCACAATTGTGTGGGACTTGGATGAGATAGGGTGAGTAGGGTTCCTAATAGGGGATTATTCTAAGCGTTTCCGTTCAAGATATTTTAGGTAGGGGGAAGGTAGATTCAGGAATGGCCATAAGGCATCAGGGCCAGAAGGACCAGGGGAGAGGTGGTAGTGGCCAGTAGGGCTAGAGGGGAGGAAATTTTACTGGTGGATGCTTCATATGTGGCAAGAATGTCAACAAGCATCAGGATTTACCTGATAAAGATAGAGTTCTGAAGAAGCAGGGCGCTCGTTAGGAGCCCAAAAGGCCTATTTTTCCCGTCTCCCTCCTAGCACCAACATCAGCACCAGCACTAGCACTGTCTTTCGTACCAGTTGTCCCAGTAGTCCCACCTCAGCACGGACAGTTACAGTATGGGCATGTGTATAATGTCCACCATGTAGAAATTACACAGGAGAAGTTGAGGGTACGTTTCTTATACATGGGACTTCAGGGTGTATTTTATTTGGCACTAGGGCTTCACATTAATTTATAGCCACTAAATTTTAACAAGTCGCGGGATTGTTAGACATGGCCAATAGTACAGTCACGTGTGTAGACTCACCACTGGGTAGCGGGACACTTATCTTCTTTATTTATCGGGGTGTGAGCATAGATATTGGGAGACTTATTTTGCCCACCAATATTCTCGTGTTAGTTATGTCAGAGTATGACACCATTAGTGGCATGGATTGGCTAGAAACGTATAGAGTCATGATTGATTGTTACAATAGGAGCATAGCATTTGCGATTCTGGATTAGGAGATGTTCTTATTATCAATGCGCCATCCTGAAGGAGGATTGTCGACCCACTAATATTATATAGAGGAAGAGACCTCTAAGGGGGTGGTAATCTCCCTATATTTGATCCTAGTTGTGTGCAAGTTTTTTGACATATTTTAAGAAATGCTGAGATTCCTGCCTAGTCGAGAGATAGAGTTTGTCATTGACTTAGCGCCAGGCGCTCGACTGATCTCATGCTCCTTATCATATGGCTCCTATGGACATGAGGGAGCTACGAGATCAAATTGAGAAGATTATGGGACAGGGTTTTATTCATAGGAGTACCTCGCCGTGGGGTGCACCACTATTGTTTGTGAAGAATAAAGATGGATATCTACCCTTATGTGTGGATTACTGGTTGTTGAATAAAGTCATGATACGGAATAAATATCCATTTCCTCAAATCGATGATTTATTCGACCAGTTGAAAGGAGTCGCCTACTTCTTTAAGACCGATATGAGATTAGGGTACCATTAGTTGCGCATCTAGGAGCAATATGTATTTAAGACGTCCTTTTTGACGACATATGGGCCTTAAGAGTTTTAGGTTATGCCATTTGGTCCAACCAACACACCAGTTGTGTTTATGGACTTGATGAACAGGGTGTTCAGAGAGTTCTTGGATCAGTTTTTCATTGTCTTTATTGATTACATCATGATTTATCCTCAGACTGAGGAGGACCATGCAGAGCATCTGCGTAGGGTTTTACAGACATTGCGCTAGCATCAGTTGTACACTAAGTTTGAGAAATGCGAATTTTGGCTGCATTAGGTATAATTCTTAGGTCACTTTGTATCTTCTAGGGGGATATCAGTGGATCCAAGTAAGGTACCAATGGTGAGGGAGTGGGGATAGACCACGACATCTACGGACGTGTGATGTTTCTTGCAGTTATCCGAGTATTACCGATGATTTATTCAGGTTTTTCGAAGATTGCGGGTTGGTTGACCAACTTGACTCACAAAGGGGTACCATTTATCTAGGATGATGCTTGTTAGTTGGTTTTTGATGAGCTGAAGGACAAGTTGGCTTCATCACCCATACTCTCACTTCCAAGTATAGGAGTGGAGTATCTTATTTTTACTAATGCGTCTCTACAAGAACTTGGGGTGTGCTACAGCAGGAGGATAAAGCTATAACTTATGTTTCTCGTAATCTTAAGCCTCACGAGAGTAATTAACTTACCCACGACTTGGAGTTAGCGGCAGTTGTATTTGCGCTATGAATTTGGAGGCATTACCTTTTTGGGGAGAGGTTTTATCTATTCACATATCATAAGTCACTACAATACTTTTTCACTCAGAGAGAGAGCTAAATATGTGTCAGCGTAGGTGGCTAGAATTTGTGAATGATTATCAGTTCGACATCCATTATCATCCGGGGAAGGCTAATGTCGTGGCGAACGCATTGATTCGTAGGCCATGGGGGTGTGAATGAAGTTGGAAAGGCAAAATGGAAGGAGTTGGGACACCAGGATTCAGTTTCTAGATCATTCATGTCAGTTATGACTGTCACCCCGCTGATTGTCATGAGGGTGTTACAGGCCCAAGTAGCGAATTCATTTTGAGAGGACCGGATTCGACAGCTTTTAGTGGGGGGAGCAAAGTCTTACTCTGTGAGTTAATAGGGAGGCTTACGCTTCAATGGTAGATTTATTATCCCATAGGTGGAGGGGTTGCAATATGCGGTGATGGAAGAGTCGCGTGGGTCACGGTTTGTGATACATCCTGTAGGGGATAAGATGTACCAAGATATGAGACGAAAGTATTGGTGGAGTGGGATGAAAAGAGACATTGCAGAGTTTGTCTTGAGGTGTATTACTTTTCATCTGGTGAAGGTGAACCTTAAGAAGCCAGTAGGGGTTTTGCATCTATTAGAGATACCAATGTGGAAATGGGAGAGCATTTATATGGATTTCATCACTGGGTTGCCTACATATCAGTGGGGTCAAGATTCCATTTGTCTGATAGTTGATCAGCTGACTAAGGTGGCCCATTTTCTTCCAGTCGGGATGGATTATACCATGGGAAAGTATGCCCATATTTTCATCGCGGAGATAGTGAGATTGCATGGTGTGTCACTCAATATTGTGTCCGACAGGGACAAGATATTCGTATCTCATTTTGGGCGAGTTTTTAGGAGTCCATGGGTACCGAGTTGCGATTAAGTACAACCTATAACCTTCTTATGGATGGCAAGATATAGAGGATGAATCAGATGTTAAAAGATATTCTGCTAATGTATCCTTGACTTTGGCGAAGGTTGGGAGCGATATCTTCCCCGTGTGGAGTTTGCATATAATAACTCCTATCAGTTATGATTGGCATGGAACCATTTTTGGCATTGTATGATAGACCTTGTCATTCAACCTCTTGTTAGTTGGAGGTGGGGGACAACAAGTCATATATATGTTTTTGGACTATTAGCGGGTTTCCATTCTCCGTGCCATATTAAAATCACATGACACGATGCTAAAATCACAATATAATATATCACAATGAATTAATATTTAGATTTCAACAATTATTTTAGGATTCTAAATGAATTTCACAATTCAACATGAGTGAAAACGACACAAAAAAACAAATAGAATACTCTCGAGAGAATTTAAGATCATATTGTGTAAGTCCTGTACCTTAAAATCATCACATGAATCATTACATAAATTTCGTCCCCAAAATGTGATCGCACCATCACATTCCTCTCGTGAAAATAATCAAATTATGTTCTAGCCCTAACACGAGATAACTCCAAATAGGCCTCCAAATCTAAGGTTGAGTATTGAATAAAATAGGGGTTAGGTCTAGTATAAATAGGTAGAGGGAGTAAAAGGGTCTACATCACTTTTGAGTTTGAGAAAAAGTTGGTTAAAAACTCCTACCCACGACCTATTTTTTATAAGGGAAAAAAATAGGAATTTGTAAAAGATAAAACTTTTTATCGAATCTGTGAACCGCCTCAAATCAATTCTAAACATCCTCACCACAATGCCTAACACATCTTCAAAAAAATTCCTTCTCCAAATAAAACAAGTCCAGCCCGCATGCTAGACCTAAAACCTCAAGACCCGAGGGTTGTCGTACACCTAAGCTCTGAGAATATCTATAACACCCCACAAAAAACACGAGGCACTACTACGATTAAAACTAAACTAAAACCATCCGTAATAAGTATAGAGCATCTAAATTCCACAATTTAAATATAATAAATCCATAAATTGTTACACTTCCACAATAATTACAATAATGTTTCTCTCAAAACACCCAATTCTCCAACTAATTACACCACCAATTTATACATCAAAAAAATAAATCTTTCAATCCATGCTCTAAAATAAACCTCCAAATAAGCCTTAGCATCCCAATCCACGCTAAGCTTCCACTAAAAGAAAATACGGGGAAGTACACAGTATGACATGAATAGATGCTAAA
Source organism: Sambucus nigra (assembly GCA_949130495.1). Lineage (NCBI taxonomy): Eukaryota > Viridiplantae > Streptophyta > Magnoliopsida > Dipsacales > Adoxaceae > Sambucus > Sambucus nigra. The sequence continues at coordinate 449,592,436 of OX422219.1, read as the reverse complement.
AAATAATAACGGTGAATAAATCGCAAAAATACGAATCGCATATACAAATCAAATGCATTACTCAAGCATTATATCAATATTAATTTCTCAACAACACATCAATGGGTCACCAGGCATCACCTCACCTCCCCTGGGCATCTCAAAGCCATATATAGGTTTTTGGACTATTGGCGGGTGCCCATTGTTCGTGCCATACTAAAATATCATGACATGATGCTGAAATCACAATATAATATATCACAATGAATAAATATATAGATTCCAACAATTATTTAAGGATTTCAAATAAATTTCACAATTCAACATGAGTGCAAACGACACAGAAAAACAAACAGAATACTCTCGCGAGAATTTATGAGCATATTGTGTAAGTCTCGTACCTTAAAATCATCACATAAATATCAGCCTCAAAATTTGATCGCACAATTAAGTTCCTCCCGCAAAAATAATCAAATCATGTTCATCCCCAGCACGAGATAACTCCAAATAGGCCTCCAAATCTACGGTTGAACATTGAATAAAATAGGGGCTAGGGTTTGTATAAAGAAGGAGAGGGAATAAAAGGGTCTACAACATTTTTGAGTTTGAGGAAAAGTTGGTTAAAAACTCCTACCCATGACCTATTTTTTGTAAGGGGAAAAGATGGGAATTTGTAAAAGATAAAAATCTTAATCGAATCTGTGAACCGCCTCAAATCGGGGCTCGTCGATCGATTAACTCCCTGGATTGATCGATCGATCGAGCAAGTAAATTGATTCAGCCAACGCGAGGAAAGATAAAAGGTTTAAAACTTAAAACTTCAATTCAAACTCCATTTTAAATAAAAATTCAAAACCGATTGAAAACCAACTTTTCGAAAATAAAACTCAACATATTTAATTATTATAAATAATTAAATCAAAATTTTATTTTCCTCGAATTTTCCAAAATTAATTATAAAATATCGGCTGTTACAAATGCCAATGAGTCTCCTTGGCAGCGGGGATGAGATGCGCAAAAATATACAGAGTTATTCATACCAGGTATTTTTCTGAATTTTAGGACGAAATTCCGTTATTATGGGGGGAGTATGTAACACCCGGTATTTCTAATGATTTTTATATTGGGATTAATTAAATTAAAAATGGGAAATTATTCTGATTTAAAATAAATATTAATTAACGAGACAAGGGTTAATATCAATTTGGAAGAATTTTATTGAGTATTACTTAATGAAAGAGTAATAAATTGGTAGGAATGTATTATGATTGTCGTGAGTGAGAAATATGATAGTCACAGTAATTTTGTCAGGACACACGTGTCAGTCATGTCCGGATTTAAATTTATTAAATAATAATATGATTTAATTGTGGGTAATCTAAATGGTCATTTCGAGTGCACCAGTGTGTCCAGAAAGGTCAAAATATTAAAAACAAGTGCACTCGAGGGTTTGGATTCGATGTCGGGGCATTTTTAGGCCAAACCAGCACCCCGGAGAGGTAGGACCTATGAGTTTTCTACAATTATATCATCTAGTAGATTGAGGGTGCTAGGGTTAGAGGTTACAAAATCAGAGAGAGGCCATTAGAGGAGGAAGGAGAGGAGTTACAAGACTTCCCACACCATTTTTGCACTAACACCAACACCAACACCAACACCAACACCGGAGTGTAGATCGAGAGGCGAGGAAGGCAACCCTAATACCTTTTTACAGAAAATAAGACCTATAATTCCAGGCAAGTGTCTAGATTTCTAGTTAGTGTCGGATTAAATATATGCTTAAATAAATGATGTTGGCTTTGAATTGGAGATTTAATTCACAATCTTGGGTAGGATTTGCATGCATATTAATTTGCTATGTGAATAGAAAACACAATCAGAACATATGAGATGATAATAATAGAAGAAATTTGGGTTTTTGTTGATGTTATTGAATAAAAAGAATAATCTAGGATTTTGGAGTAAAATTGAAGGATTAATTCAATTTAAATGACCCACCTTGATGATTTGATGTTTTAATTATGTTAGAAATCCTTTATACATGATATTATGGGGATTAGTACACTTGGTTGGGAGTTTGGGATGTATTACGAAGGTTTAGAGGGTTAACAATGGTGGAAAATCGTAATAGCGAGGAAGATGAGTTGTCAAATTCCTCGAACTAGTTCGACCTACCCCTCAAATCGGTTCGGCAATACACTCAAACTGGTTCTCCTGTATACTAGAACTTTTTTGGGTGACTTGTTTTCGGGGAAAATTTTAGAACACCTTTAAAATATTATGAGAGATATTTAGATTACCAGTAGGCTAATGGTAGGAATGGAACTTATGAAGAACCTTATACTCTTGACTCACTTAAGTCTACGTTGTATATGTAAGGACGCAAATTTCCAATTGAGTCCTTTGTAGTTTTGAATCAATTCCGGACAAAAACGTTTGAGTCATAGGATATAGTATATTGATCATCATTCAAGCCTATGACGTGTTTGTTGAAGACGTATCGGTCACGTGCATAAAGCTTCATCAAAATGCCGAGTTTGAGTGCCTCGTTTCTACGTCATCAATAGTGGTTCCATGCTTCCAAGGTATGAATGCATTAATATATATATATATAGGATCTTGGAACATGTTTAAATGGGTGTTAGGTTTTTAAAGCTGCGTTTCGTTTTCAGAAATGTTTTCTATTAAAACTTACATATAAAGTATATAAAGTTTCTGGGTTTAAAAATAATTTTTAAACATTTTGTAAGTTCGTTCGAAGTGTCATTCGAACGAGATTGTCATTCGAACCACAAGTTGTTCGAACGAGATTGCCAACAACTTCCCATTATGACATACTGGAACTTCATTCGAAATATCATTCGAACGGGATGGTCGTTCTAACGATATTTCTAATGAGTTCATACTGGAACTTCGTTAGAAGACTCGTTCGAACGAGAATGTCATTCGAACGAAATATCGTTCGAACGAGATTTCAGGCGAAAAAAATTTCTGCCAGTTTTTACCCATGTTTCCCACTTGTTTCACCACTAACCTTTTTCAGAACTTATAATGTGCGGGAACAACTTTTCCCAAGTTAACTTTTTCATACAAAACCATCTCCAAGAGTGAGTTTGAGAGCAAAATTGTTTAAGGAAAAAGTTCATGTTTTAAAGTGTTAATTGTTCAAAGAAAAATGATTATACACTTTAGTTTACACCCATAGTTTATGGTTTCCAAGCTTATATATATATATATATATACGTCTTTCTTGGAGTTTTCGCACCGATTTTCCATCTCTACCGTTTGAAGAGACGTTTGGGTTTGCTTCTAAATCCCATAAAGAAGAAGAGGTTTTCGTGATTTACCCACTTGGAGAAAGGCTCCTAGTTCGGGTGACGGTGACCACATAAAGTCCGATCGGTGGATTCCGAGACCGTAGTGGATCTTCGTGGTTATTCGCTAGGTGGAGGTGTTTACAAGAAGGAGCGTCGGGGCTTGAGAGGGATCGAGTCGTGTGATGTAAGTCTTTTGTCTTGTAATTGTAAATTCCATACTTAGTGGATTTGAGGCTAGGGTCGTCCGAGGCTGTTTCCCGTTGTGGGTTTTTTCTCGTACATCGCGGCGTAGTGGATTAATTATTTATTTTATCTTTTGCAATGCATGATTAGGTAAAAAGATAATATTGGTTTAATTTAATCACTACTCGTTTAATATGGTGTAAGTGAAATTTGTATTAGTGTGTGTGTTATAAGTTTATTTCACTTGGGTTTAATTTTAATTTGTTAAGAAATTAAAATTTGTTTTAAGTTGTTGTGAACCATCATCTAACGCTTCCGCATCTTTCATTGGAAGGAAATAATTTTTGGTAATATTTATCAAAAATTGGGGGTCTCCTACTTTTCAGATTGGTATCAGAGCCAAAGTGATAAATTACTTTGTTAAGATCTTTTAAATATTTTTGGCTAAAATGGAATTTTCCTCATTTTCAAAATTTCCTATTTTTGATGGTTTAAACTATGCGTATTGGTAAGCGCGAATGAAATTGGCACTAAAATCTATCGAAGAGAGAGTTTGGATGTATGTTGTTAACGGGTGGTCCCCACCTACTCATTTCGTAGATAATGAGCGTGTTCCGAAACCCACCGATAGATGGAGTGAGGGTGAATTTAAACTTTCTAACTTTAATTCCCGAGGTTTAAATGCCTTGTTTAGCGCTGTCACACCGGATGAATTCCAATGCATTATGACGTGTGAGACCGCTAAAGAAGCGTGAGATATTTTACAACTCACTCATGAAGGTACTAGTGTCGTTAAAACTTCGAAACTTGAAAACCTCACCATTCAACTTGAAACTATCAAAATGAATGAAGAAGAAACTTTTGATGAATTTTATGCTAGACTTTCTGATATTGTTAATTCATCTTTTAACTTGGTAGAGAAAATACCCGACAACCGAATAGTAAAGAAAATTTTAAGGTCCCTCGATAGATTTATTCCAAAAGTGACCGTTTTAAATTCTTTACCAACTTTAGCCTCTATGAAATTAGAAGAGCTCGTAGGTGATTTACAAACCTATGAACTAGACATGTTTCCCTCTAAAACTAAAAATAAAATTGAAAAGGGCGTTACTTTAAAAGCCCGGAAAGAGGTCAAACAAGTAGTAGAGAGCGAGAGTGATAGTGATAGTGACTCGGACGACATGGCTTTGTTTGCTCGAAAATTTTGAAAATTTCTTAAATTTAACAAAGATAAATTTACAAATAATTTTAAGAAATTTGAAACTTCTAAGTATGACAAAGTCGAGAAGATCCCTAAACCTATTAATGAACAACTAAATAGGGACGAGTCAAATAGGTATTTTGGTTGTGAGGGTTATGTCCATAGGGCTTCTGAGTGCCCCACTAAACTAAGGAAAGAGGGTAAACGACTCATTTCCTATAATGCAACCCTTAGTGATAGTGATAAAGAAGAGGTATCCGATTCCCCCACTAAGCCAAATTTTGTGGCTTTTATGGCTAGTCATGTGAGCACCGATAGTGAATCTTCTCATGAAGATATTCACACACATGACACTTCCGAGGTCAAAGTTTTTGATTCCCTTGTTTTTTATGATAGTGAGAGTGGAGAAGAAAGATATAGTGAAAACGAAGAAGAGGTTAATGTGAGTGAACTTCAAAATGCTTTTCAAGAACTTTATAAAGAATCTATTAAGTTGAAAAGAGCTAATTTGAAGTTAGAAGCTAGTTTAAGAGAGCGTGTCAAGGTCGTTGATGATAGTATGTTGGTTGAAGACCTTAGGACACGAGAGAAAGCTCTTCTAGAGAAGCTTGAATATATAGAAGGCGAGAGAGATAACCTTAGGGGTTTAATGGAATCCTTGAAAAAGGAGCTTCTTGCTTTCGAAGAGCGAAATGTTTTATTAGAGTCTAACATTCTAGAATTAGAAAACAAATTAAAAGACTCTAGTAAAGTCAAATTCGATTTGGAGTATCGTTCAAAAAAATTAAATAAAATATTAGGAATAGTCCAAATTAAAAATGGCACTTGTGGTTTAGGCTTCAATACTTGTAATGAATCTATTCATAAAGTAAAAACCAATGTTTTAAGAGAATCTTCTAGGAAAGCCTTTAGAGATCATTCCTTAGGTACCAAATTTCGACGTAATTTCACTTGTACACATTGTGGTCGAAAAGGTCATCTTAGGAAATTTTGTTTTGATCTTAAACGAATTCCTAGAAAATCCCAACGTAAAGCAACCAAGGTAGTTAAAATTTTTACACCCCAAGATAGTCATTCTTCATTAATTTGGGTTAGGAAATACGACTTGGTTGCCTTGCAAAATAGGATGTTTGATTTTCATTTACTTTCACATGCCTCCTCCCTTGCTAAATCTAAAGGATGAATGTGTTAGTGTTTGCATACTTTAGCATTTGTACTTCATGATATATTCACATGCTATATGTATGCTTATTTTATCATTTTCTAGTCTATGCTTCATGCTTAATCACATGCTAGAATAATGATGTTTGTTTCTCTTTTGTATTGTATTTCTTTCATTTTTGTTTGCTTTAAATGAAAAATACAAAAAGATTTTTGGTTTATCATTTGGGTTTATATCTCTTGGAATTTAAGCTTAATGAAAAATTCAAATGATTTTTGTTTGTCTTTTGAGTATATATTTTTATTTTTGGTTAAAAATTTTCAAAAACTCAAAAAGATTTTTTGTGTGTATTTTAGTTTGACACACTTTATGTGGCATACACTTGTGTTAGAATCCCATCTTTTACGCTCCCATGTGGCTAGAACTTTTAGTTTAGATTGTCAATCCTTATTATGTTCTTTACCATGCTTACATGGAGTAATTGGATTTTGTGTTGATTAAATGGATTCTATTTTTATATGCCTCTTTTCACACATGCACGAGATCATTTGAAATTTTAATGTCACATGTTATATTTGAGCTTTGTGAGGTGTTCTCCTACCAATCTAGTCATCTACATATTTATGACCTAGAAGGACTAGTGCTTGTCAAAATCCGTTGCACGTGAGATTTGTGTGAACAAATAAAAACATGATAAATATAAATTTGCACAGGGAAGGGCTCCGAAAGGACTTAATAATCCTTTGTGATTATATGCCACCGTTTGAAATGGACCTAAAAGAAATACGTGGTCCAAAGGCCTAAAAACAGAAAAATGGCACTAAAAGAAAAAATCATTGCCAAGGCCTATGTTTAATTGATATATTCATTCAATATAAAAGGAATATATATACTTCTTGAGGGATAATGGATGGTATATCAATGGTTTGCACAATGTCCGTTTATCCTAGTTGCACTTTCAATGTCATGACTTTAGTGGTTTGTAGAATCATCAACATGCTAGGCTTGTATGCATTATGTATGTTTGTTCATTGAGTTAAATCTATATTGTCACATGAGGTTATATTAAAATCTGATGAAGTTTGTAATCAATTTAGAACTCCGTGAACATGATTTAAGTGATTGGGTCTAAATTTAATCGTTACTGGTTCACACCCCAACACTTCCATTTCCATACTACACATTTTTGCCATACGAGTGTGAAAGACTCCTATTATATTTTGTGTGTGTCATTTGTGTGTTTATATCTATATATGTGTACTTGAGTCTCTTTGGTATAGCCTTGATTTCTAATCCATATATGCTATAATTCATACTTGGTATCACATGCTTAATAATTTATATATCATATTAGTATCATTTTATTGCATCCTAGTTGGTATCCGATGGTATTTATTGGATTAGTTGAATTTTTTTGTTTCCCATCTTCTTTAGTGCTCTCATCACTATATGCACAATTATATGTTTTAGCTTGTTTTCCCATTCAATTTATCCCTTACTTAATTTAGAGGGCGTATATGCTTTATTTGGGGGAGATAAGTCAATTTTTGATTCTTTAAGCCTTTATCTATTCCTGAACAAAAAAGGGGGAGAAGGATAGGGGGAGAGAAATGGTATCTAATCCTATTATTATCGTATCTTAGTTTAAGTGAGATTTATCTTAGGGGGAGACGTCTTTCTAAGTTGATCATAGTTGATAAATGGAGAATTAGTTTAGGGGGAGTACTTACTTTACTTGCATTAAATCTTTTGATATCCCCTATGCGTGTAATGTGTTTGTTTAAGTGTGCAGGAATTCTTTTATAAAGGGGCAACTTTCAACGGCAAAGATTATGATCCTTGGGTTGTTTGAGTCAAGCATTAAATTTTATTTTAGGTGGGACTTTTTATTAGTCTAGTAGAGATTGACGACCCTTTAGGATTTTTCTTGGTTTTTGTCCCTTAATAGCCAAAGGGGGAGATTTGTAAGAACGCAAATTTTCAATTGAGTCCCTTGTAGTTTTGGATCAATTCCGGACAAAAATGTTTGAGTCATAGGATAGAGTATATTGATCATCTTTCAAACCTATGACGTGTTTGTTGAAGATGTAGAGGCCACGGGTATAAAGCTTCATCAAAATGCCGAGTTTGAGTGCCTCGTTTCTACGTCATCAATAGTGGTTCCATGCTCCCAAGGTATGAATGCATTAATATATATATATATATATATATATATATATATATATATATATATATATATATATATATATATATATGAGCTTGGAACATGTTTAAATGGGTGTTAGGTTTTTAAAACTGCGTTTTGTTTTCAGAAAAATTTTCTATTAAAACTTATATATAAAGTATATAAAGTTTATGGGCTTAACAAGAATTTTTGAACATTCTGTAAGTTCGTTCGAAGTGTCGTTCGAACGAGATTGTCGTTCGAACCACAAGTCGTTCGAACGAGATTGCCAACGACTTCCCGTTATGGCATACTGGAACTTCGTTCGAAATGTCGTTCGAATGAGATGGTCGTTCTACCGAGATTCCTAACGAGCTTCTAACGAGTTCATACTGGAACTTTATTAGAAGACTCGTTCGAACGAGAATGTCGTTCGAACGAGATTTCAGGCGAGAAAAATTTCTGGCAGTTTTTAGCAATTTTTACCCATGTTTTCCACTTGTTTCTCCACTAACCTTTTTCAGAACTTATAATGTGCGGGAACAACTTTTTTCAACTTAAATTTTTCATACACAACCATCTCCAAGAGTGAGTTTGAGAGAAAAATTGTTTAAGGAAAAAGTTCATGTTTTAAAGTGTTAATTGTTCAAAGAAAAATTATTATACACTTTAGTTTACACCCATAGTTTATGGTTTTCAAGATTCTATATATATATATATACGTCTTGCTTGGAGTTTTGGCACCGTTTTTCCATCTCTACCATTTGAAGAGACATTTGGGTTTGCTTCTAAATCCCATAAAGAAGAAGAGGTTTTCGTGATTTACCCACTTGGAGAAAGGATCCTAGTTCGGGTGATGATGACCAAATAAAGTCCGATCGGTGGATTCTGAGACCGCGGTGGAGCTCCGTGGTTATTCGCTAGGTGGAGGTGTTTACAAGAAGGACCGTCGAGGCTTGAGAGGGATCGAGTCGTGTGATGGATGTCTTTTGTCTTGTAATTGTAAATTTCGTACTTAGTGGATTTGAGGCTAGGGTCGTCCGAGGTTGTTTCCCGTTGTGGGTGTTTCCTCTTACATTGCGACGTAGTGAATTAATTATTTATTTTATCTTTTACAAAATCACCTAGAATGTATGCCTAGGTAAAAAGATAAAATTTGTTTAATTTAATCACTACTCGTTTAATATGGTGTAAGTGAAATTTGTATTAGTGTGTGTGTTATAAGTTTATTTCACTTGGGTTTAATTTTAATTTGTCAAGAAATTAAAATTTGTTTTAAGTTGTTGTGAGCCATCATCTAACGCTTCCGCATCTTTCTTTGAAAGGAAATAATTTTTGGTAAGATTTATCACAAATTGGGGGTCTCCTACTTTTCAGTATAACTGCTCATCTAGTTTGAAAATAGTAACGAAATTGAGTCCATTCCCTAGATTCCAAAAATCATAAGACTGTACTCTTTATTCCTCTTGATTGATTGTTCAAAGGTATATTCTTAATCACACACACACATTGGGATTGCATTCATATCATATATATTGCTTAAAATGATTGTGTGAGGGTTGTGTGTGTTTAATCCCATTTAAAATTGGTTTTTATTAATTTTTGGGAATTTTTAATAATTTTTAAATGATTTTTTGGAAATTTAAATTTGGTTTATAAAACTTTTGGGGTTATTATGTAATTCCGAGTTTTATGTTTTCATACCCGGAAGTTGGTTTGGGTAGGATCCGAAAGCGTTTTAGAATTGAGGGTGCCTGTGTAATTAAGTTTAAAATGCGCGCGTGAGGATTGATCTCAGCTCTACACCTGTCCCAGTTATACCGGCCTAGTTTGTGTTTGTTTTTAGACACATAGCCCTTGTCTAATCTCAGCCCTTGGATCATTGTTATCAACGCTCTGCATGCGTTTGAGCCCTATCCCTATGAACCTCTCTAGACCAATAAAAAAGCGTTTAACTCACCGTTGTTCTTTAACCGTTGGATCAAGGTCAAAAGCCCTTGACCTTATCTCAGCCCTTTGTTTTGAACAGACCTTCTTGATCCTTCCTTTCTCCCTATAAAAGGAAGCTTACCCTCAGCCTTTAGAAGACTTTTGGTACTTCGTCTAAGAAGAGAGAGAAGAGAGAAGAGAAAAGAAAGAAGAGAGAGAGGAGTGAAACCAGAGAGAGAAAGAAACCCTAAATCGTCCTAACCCTATTTCAAACCCTAAACTCGTATTTTCGAAAGTCAGTTTGAATCAAAACCAAACCTGAGTGTTTGAGAGTTGTTGTTGAGTTGGTTTGAAAGCCTGTTCGTGGTTTATCCTCTTGATTTTGAGATCTTGTGTCCAACTTAAACATTTAAGTTAGATCTGTATTTCTCTTTTATGGAAATTATAGATCTGGTCATCTTATGTTATATTACACTTAGATATTCATTTTTAGTTTCTCATCCTGAGAAATTGCTTTGTTCATTTATTTTATGTATATGTTCTTCACAACTCTAGAATCAACAAAACTATTTTTTGTTTCTAGTTATTTTGAAACAAGAATTCAAACCTAGTTAGAATAGCAATTAGTGATTTGCAATTTCAAAATCATTTTTAAAACCCTCTGAAATTGGATATGATCTTGGCAGTCTTACGAGCAAGGTACACTACACCAAATATGCTGAATTTTCATGGTCATTGACCTTGACAAGTTGGACTTGTCAAGGTCAATGACCGTGACAATTTTGGCGGTGACAAATTTTTTTGTCACGGACTTGTCACAGTCATTAACCGTGACAAGTTCGTTAGAATTGTCACGGTCATGTCATGGGCCTTGACCGTGACAAGCTTTGTCATGGTTAAGTACCGTGACAAAACTGTGACAGTGTTTAAAAAAGTTGTGACGGTCAAAGACCATGACAAGTCCGTGATAACTTCCTTTGGCAAGGACTTGTCACGATCAATAACCGTGACAATTCTGTGCAGAATTGAAAAAAAAAATATACTGGGTAGTATGGCCACTGTCACTGCCCAACAGTATATATGTACCTGTTATAGCAATGTTGTACCTGTTCAAACATTATATATCTAGACAAAATAGAAATAGTGCAAATATACATTTAAAATAGAGAGAATATGCATCACCATATAATCCAAATATAATTCAAATGTAATAATTTAAAACAATTCAATTGAAACTTAAATCAATGTCACTAAATGTCTGGGGTATGGTTAACGCTGAGGAGGTGAGTAGCCCACATGATATACGAATTAACATATTCACTAATATACGCCGAGGAGGTGAGTAGGCCACATGTGTAATGTATCAATTATTTGCGAAGTAGGTGCTATATTACCATTTAAAATTATATTACCATTTAAAATTGCAATATATATATATATATATATATATATATATATATATATATAAAATTTATTACATTAATAATAAATTAATTAAGATAAAATTCTTAAATTAATTAAGATAATTTTTCTATCTCTCCCCCATGATCTCCATTAGTACACGCTTGCCACTGTGAACACCTTACCATCACCCTGCCCCACCCCCTACCCAATCCCCACCCCACCACCACCCTTCCCCACCCCCTACCTCCACCCTTCCCCACCCCCTCCCCACCCCACCCCACCACACACGCACATACACACACACACACACACACACACACACACATATATATATATATATATATATATATATATACACATAAACATATATATATATATATATATAAATGGAAGACAAAGAGAGAGAGAGAGAGAGAGAGAGAGAGAGAGAGTAACATGAAAGTACAGAGAGAGAGAGCAATGTAGAGAGAGAGAAAAAAGGAGGGAAGAATGGGGGCAAGGGAAAGAAGGGGAAAGGTTTTTTTTACTACGACATTTGTCACGGTCGTGTCACGGCCATTGATCGTGACAACATTATAAGTATTGTCAGGATCATTGATTGTGACAAGTCCATGACAAATAGAATTGTCATAGACTTGTCACGGTCAAGGGCCGTGACAATACTTTGTCACGGCCTTGTCACGGTCAATGATCGTGACACAAAACCCATGTTTGTCGTCACGGTCATTGATCGTGACAAGGCTAAGTGCTGGAAGGGTGACAATTTACCCATTTTGGTGTAGTGGTAACCTTGTATTCCAGGATTAATTAAAAGGTCAAACAAAGTTCTTTTGTTTCCTAAGAAGAGAGAAACTAAAAATCACCGCATATAGATCTGATATGTAATTTGATAGGACTGTTCGTACAAAAAAAGTGTGTGTGTGTGCATGCATGTGTTAGATCATCATCACAAACACTTGTCACACTACAACACAGAAGTGTTGGTTATAAGATATTGAATTAACAAGAGTCGACGTAAATACTGGAACAAAGTGGAGAAGTTAGCAAACTGGTAAAGCCATATCAACATTATACCAGCAGAGAAGTTAGAATCAAACTAGTGGGTACATTTCTAAACTTGTATAGGACTGTTTTGTGTGCATGTGTGTTAAATAGTTTGTGACTTGTATATTTCGTTTTAGTGGATTTTTGGTTTGTGACTTAGAAGTCACCGTGGATGTTTCCTCAGTTGGGTGAGGTTTTACCACGTTAAAAACGCCTTGTCCTTAATCTTTCTACATCTCCTCATCTCATTCTTGTGGTTGTGCTGAGTTTAAATGATTTAAACATTTTATTTTTGTTTTTCAAAACTAGTTAACTAATATTGAACAAATCTCTTGCATGTTTTATTAAACACATCCTGTGATTAAACTGATTTGATTTAAAGAAAAGAGTTTCCTCAAAAAAAAAATCGGGGTTACTTCAATAGTTTAATCTTGTATTAAAAGGACTAAGTAACAGATTTTTCAATTGGTATCAGAGATTTGGAAATTTATTTTTAAAATATCTTGTGTTTCTAAACTTATTTTCTTAAAATCAAACAATGGACGAGAAAAATGAAAGATTTGGTAACTTGACCAGACCTCCTCTCTTTGATGGAAACAACTTTGCTTACTGGAAGGAAAGGATGGTTGCTTTCATACAAGAAATCTTAGGAGTTGATGTCTGGGATATTGTTGAAAATGGATATACTTATCCTACTAAACTAGCTACTGAAGGAAGTAATGAGAGGATTAAGAACGTGTTAAGTGAATTCACTCAAGAAGAGAAGCAAGTTTCTCGAAACAATAATAAAGGAACGAATGCCATTTTTATGTCTATAAATGAGCATGAGTTCAAAAGGATCTCATCTTGTGCCACTTCTAAGGAAGCTTGGGATACAGTGATTACTGCACATGAAGGTGACACTAGAGTTAAGTCTGTTAAAACTCAGATGCTTGTCTAGTAGTATAACTCTTTAATTATGTCAGACTCTGAATCATTTCATAACTTTTACATAAAATTGACTGACATTTTGACCAAATTGCATGCTAATGGGATAACTTATGATAGACATGAAATTCTCTATAAAATTCTAAGATCATTACCATAGGAATTTGATAATAAAAGATATGCTGTTGAGGAAATGAGAGATCAAAATATCACTCCTGAATTACTAAGTAGTAAACTGAGAAATGTGGAGATGGAATTAGAATTTAAGAAACAATTGACCCAGTTCCATAGGAAACAGACAAGTTCCAATTTGAGTTTTTCATCTAAGATGATGAAACCTGAGCTTACTATTCCCAATGATGACTCTAATGAGGAATGTGATATAGATAGTTTGGATAATCAAGTTGCCTTGATGTCAAAATAGTTTAAGAAAATTGTCAAGTTTAGAAATAAAATGAGAAACAGACAAGGCAAGCCAAATTATCCAAATTAGTCTAATCACAAATCTCATGAGAAAGGTCAAGATAAACATAAAAAGGACATTCATACGAGACCTAACAGAGACTTCAAGAATGTTGAATGTTTTAGATGTGGAAAATTGGGTCATATAGCACAAGACTGTAAAGTTAAATTGAACACGACCAATAAACATACTAGGGCAAACATTTATAAGACATGGGATGATTCAAGTGATTCTGAAAATGAGGAACCTGAGTCATCTGATGTTTTTTATCCTTACATGTCCTTCTTTGTCAAGATAATCTATAAGGATGATATGCATGTGCCTATGTATGAGAATGATGTTAGTAGCTCTACTTCTGTTGTTATGAATCATGCTGCTACTGGTTTAGATGCTTTAATTTTTGAGAACATTTCTAGTTCTACTAAGGGGTGTGTGAGTCAAAGGGAAAGCGATAATGACGATGTCAATGTGTGTGTGAGTTCAAGAAATGAATCATTAGGGGTCACTTCACACATTTCACTTAGTGATTATGACACTGAAGACCTCCTTGATATTCACACACTTTATGAGAAAACTCTTAAAAAAAGCTCTAGACTAGAGAAGACTGTGAAAGACCTCACTAAGAAACTAGAAGACCTAAGTCTAATGGTTAAACTTAATACTGAAGAGTATACTACCCAATGTCTAACTCATGAGAATAAAGTCAAATTTTTTTTATTCAAAATTGAAATATTTGATCGAAACAAATGAAACTCTGGAGAAAAAATATAAGGGAAAATTATTATAATTGGAACAATCTAAAGAAAAGACAACATCTGTTTTAAAAAAAAATTGCAAAATTTGAAAATAATTCCAACTGTTTTGATGGTTTTGTTGCTGATTGAAAAACCAATTCTGATGATTGAACTGGAATAGGGTTTTTCCCCAATTTAAAGACACAAACTAAAACCTTTGAATCAATCAAGTTTATGTCATGAGGCAAAAGATCTATAGAAACTTGTCCAGATTTTAATTCCCTATAAGATGAGTTTGATGAAAAATAATAAAATTTTGATATTGGGGAATCAAGTTACTCTAAGTGTGATAGTCAACCTAAGGCGAAATACATCTGCCCTCCTATTAGGAAGAGTGCTTCTTCGTTCCAAATTGCACTCCCTAGAAATAAGGGTCAACATCAAAATTCCATGAAACCTATGTTTAGAGACTTTCCTAAGGAGATACCCTCTTCAAGCAATCTATATTACTCATACTGTGACATATACGATCATTCTTTTGAAGGTTGCTACTCTAGATGTTTAGTTAAACTTGTCTGTAATACCCCTATATACCAGAACTTTAACTACTCTAGGAGAAGTCGTAACAATTATGTCCTGCCTAGACAACTAGATAAAAACTCTAAATATAGAAAGAGAAAGACAAAACCTAAAATAAAATTTCCAAGAAGAACTACGAGGCACTTTCCTAAACCAAATGCTCATATTTTCCATAAAATACAAACTCATGCGCAAAACATTTTTCATCAAAAATTTAATGCTTGAAAATTTTATCAAATAAGAGAAAATTTACACAAAACAAAAACAAGAGCTGTTTGGGTTAGAAAAGATGAGCTAATACCACAAATCAATTGTAACATTGTTGTTACTGCTTTAAAAGATGAACACACCACTTCTGGTTGGTATTTAGACTCTGGGTGTTCAAAACACATGACTGGTGATGATACAAAACTTTTAAACAAAACCAGCTTTGCCGGAGGAAAAGTCATTTTTGGTGATGGTGTATCATCTCAAATCATTAGTAAAGGAAAAATCTAAGAAGAAGGAATGTCTGTTCTTAAAAGTGTCCTTCTAGTAAAAGGTCTTAAGGCTAATCTACTTAGTATCTCGCAATTTTGTGACTCAAATCATACTGTCACCTTTTTAAAGAATTATTAAATACATAAAAGGCTCTCTAAATTTAGGACTTTGGTACACCAATGATAATCCTAGTACTATAACAGGATACATTGATGCCGATTGGGCAGGGTGTACTGATGATAGTACGAGCACATCAGGAGCGTGTTACTAAATCAGTAATAATTAGGTAAGATGGAGTAGTAAGAAATAAAACTGCACTTCTTTATCAATAGCTGAATCTGAATACATAGCCAGTGGAAGATGCTATGCTCAATTACTTTGGCTTAAGAAAATGCTAAATGATTATGGTATTCAAGAAGACCAATTGCATCTATATTGTGACAATCAAAGCGTGATCAATATCTCTAAAAATCCTATTCAACACTCGTCAACTAAACATATAAAAATTAGACATCATTTTATACGCGAATTATTTGAGACTAAGGAATTAGAAATCAATTATCTTTCTACTGATTTGCAAATCGCATATATGTTTACGAAACCTTTGGATTACAATAGATTTCTGGCTTTGCAAAAATCGATAGGAATGGTGTGTGTTGAATAAACTCCTATGACTTAAGTAATATTCCCTTTGTCCATTTGAGACAAAATGGGGGAGAAATCTGAGTCTTATGAGTTCATTTTTTTTGTACATATTTCTAATAAGCTTTATCTTAGTGATTATTTATAGGAATTTGTACAGTTGTTTTCAATAGTAGTTTTCAATAGATGTTATTAGGGTATTGGTTCGTAATTAGTTGAGTTATGTAATTTTTATTTCTAGGAAATGGGTAGATAGAATCTTTGTATAGGAATAGGTTTCTCCTTATTTCTTTGTAGCCTTATGAGTCCTAGATGACTCAAAGGAGATTTTGTCTCATATTTCCAAAGGAGGAGATTGAAGCACCTTATACTCTTGACTCACTTGAGCCTACATTGTATAAGTGCTCATCTAGTTTGGAAATAGTGACAAGATTGAGTCCATTCCCTAAATTCCAAAAAGCCTCAGACTCTACTCTTTATTCCTCTTGATTGATTATTTAAAGGTATATTCTCATTCATACACACACATTAGGATTGCATTCATATCATATATATTGCTTAAAATGATTGTGTGAGAGTTGTGTGTTTAATCCAATTTAAAATTGGTTTTATTAATTTTTGGGAATTTTTAATAATTTTTAAATGATTTTTTGGAAATTAAAATTTGGTTTATAAAACTTTTGGTGTTATTGTGTAATTCCTGGTTTTATGTTTTCATACCTGGAAGTTGGTTTGTGTAGGATCCGAAAGCGCTTGAGAATTGAGGGTGCCTGTGTAATTAAGTTTAAAACGCGCGTGTGAGGATTAATCTCAGCCCTACACCCGTCCCAATTATACCGGCCTGATTTGTGTTTGTTTTTAGACACATAACCCTTGTCTAATCTCATCCCTTGGATCTTTGTTATCAACGCTCTGCATGCATTTGAGCCCTAACCCTATGAAACTTTCTAGACCAATCAAAAAGCATTTAACTCACCGTTGTTCTTTAACCATTGGATCAAGGTCAAAAGCCCTTGATCTCATCTCATCCCTTGGTTTTGAACAGACCTTCTCGTTCCTTCCTTACTCCCTATAAAAGGAGGCTTACCCTAAGCCTTTAGAAGACTTTTGGTAATTCGTCTAAGAAGAGAGAGAGAGGAGTGAAACCAGAGAGAGAAAGAAACCCTAAATCGTCCTAACCCTATTTCAAACCCTAAACTCGTATTTTCGAAAGTCAATTTGAATCAAAACCAAACCTGAGTGTTTGAGAGTTGTTTTTGAGTTGGTTTGAAAGCCTGTCCGTGGTTTATCCTCTTGATTTTGAGATCTTGTGTTCAACTTAAACATTTAAGTTAGATATGTATTTCTCTATTATAGAAATTATAGATCTGTTCATTTTATGTTATATTACACTTAGATCTGCATATTTAGTTTCTCATCTTGAGAAATCACTTTGTTGATTTATTTTCTGTAAATTTTCTTCACAACTCTAGAATTAACAAAATTATTTTCTATTTCTAGTTCTTTTGAAATAAGACTTCTAACTTAGTTGGAATTGCAATTGGTAGTTTCCAATTTCAAAATCATTTTCAAAACCCTCTGAAATAGGATATGACCTTAGCAATCTTATGAGCAAGGTAACCTTGGATTCCGGGATTAATTAAAAGGTCAAACAAAGTTCTTTTGTTTCCTAAGAAGAGAGAAACTGAAAATCACAGCATATATATGTGCTTTGTAATTTGATAGGACTGTTTGTATAAAATAAGTGTGTGTGTGTGCATGCATGTGTTAGATAACCATCACAAACACTTGTCACATTACAATATGGAAGTGTTGGTTATAAGATCTTCAATTAACAAGAGTCGACGTAAAGACTGAAACAAAGTGGAGAAGTTAGTAAACTGGGAAAGCCACATCAACATCAGACCTGCAGAGAAGTTAGAATCAAACCAATGGGTACATTTCTAAACTTGTATAGGACTTCTTTGTGTGCATATGTGTTAAATAGTTTGTAACTTGTATATTTTTTTAGTGGATTTCTGGTTTGTGACTTAGAAGTCATCGTGGATGTTTCTTCAGTTGGGTTAGGTTTTACCACATTAAAACTGGCTTGTCCTTAATCTTTCTACATCTCCTCATCTCATTCGTGTGGTTGTGCTGAGTTTAAATGATTGAAACATTTGAGTTTTATTTTTCAAAACTAGTTAACTAATCTTGAACAAATCTCGTGCATGTTTTATTAAACACATCTTGTGATTAAACTGATTTGATTTAAAGAAAAGAGTTTCCTCAAAAAACATATCGGAGTTACTTCAATAGTTTAATCTTGTATAAAACGGCCTAAGTCACAGATTTTTCGACTTAGTCATAAGTGAGTAAAATTATGACTAAGATTAATCGAAAAAATTTATAACGTAATGAATTCGGGATAATGAGCATGAGTTACGGTGATGGTGAGCAAATCTCTTTCTTATGCCAGTAGAGTATGGGTGAATTATCTACTGAAATAATTTAAAGGACAATTGTTAAACTGTGACACCCCATCTATTTTAATCATGGGTGATCAGTCCATCATTAAACTAAATAGGAATCTTTAATGGTTTCATTTTTAGCATCACTTTCGAAAAACTTTTTACTTACTAATCATTTATATCAAATTAAGTTGGTGTCAGATTTTATCTTTTAATATTAACACATACGAAAATACATTAAATTAACTAAACCATTCACACATGAATATAATCGGAAATCACACGATAAATATATAATTAAATGAGACCGAATAAACGACCGGTTCTATAACCATAAAATCCAATCACAATCTAATTTAAATAATTAAAATATGAATACAATGTGATGCATAACCGAATAAAAGAAACAGTCTGAAGGAAACATGCCTAGATGAAGTGCTAATGAACTCTCCTATCTAGAAAGAATGAGCTGGAGCTTCTAAGAAAATATCCTGCAAACTGCCTCACTGCTGCAGCTACGTGTGACTTGATAGGACCTCTAAGTTGCGCGTCCCTGTGGATGGACACCTAAAATATTTTGAAAATAGTTTGACACGGGTCAGAACTCAAGTAAAATATTTTGAAAATATTTAGTAAGTATTTAAATAAACTATTTATTACACATGTATTATCCACGTACACTCATTTAAGATCCTCATCACCCAACTAATGTGCATGCCTAACATATTCTACCTAACTAGTATTTCCTGCCCAACTAGCTAAGGTATCTGACTACTCTCGATAAGTCTAATACTCCGACATATCCTCATACTATAGGATACTATAGTTTCAACGATAAACTATTTATTCCCATTTTAGTATTGAGTCCATTATTTAAGTTTCACAACTAAATTTCCTTCTTAGATATTAGTCATCTATGAAATCCACTATTTGACACAATTAGTTATATTACATTGGTATATATATTCATCACACATATAATATATACACAAATATAGCATCCCTGGAATGGCCCCTCGTGATGCTGACGTACTCTGCTATCAAGTTCATGTATCTCTCGTACTCAACTAAGGACTATTGGTTCGTCATGTCTCCTTGAACCAAAAATTAATCAACACAATAATGAGGGCAAACATGGTTCTAAGCCTTTGGGATATGCACTTAACTAACGTACCCCAATGACAGGCCAATCCTACTAATACACGAAACATAGTGGACCTTCCTAAGTTCCATGTTCTGAGGCACCAATCCAGACCTCACTGGAATCATCAAGGTGGTATCGCCCTCTGTGCATAAACCTCCTGATAGCAGGCATCGTAGGTAGGTTCACACACATGATCAAATCATATCTATAGGTATTCTCACAACCTATTTATATATTATTCAATAGCTATACACACAACCCAATTTCATCAACTCGCACATAGTATATATCTCACTCATATATTCGATTTACTATAAATTCCAATTAAACTTCCAATTCGTATAATTTCAATTATCGTTCACTATTCTAGTAGTCTAAATTAACCATTCTAGAATCCTCAGTTCTTCCTATTGTATCCTACTGGTCATAAATATAAGTTCACTCATCACTACGTAATACATCTTGAATTTCACTCATTTTTCGATTATGAATATTTTTTTAATTTCCCCACTTATTAATTTGTCCCATCTTGCATAATTCTAATCTCCCTTATTATCCTACTGATAGTTTTTATATTCCCCATTATAGTTTAAAATTATCCCAAAAGTCCCTTCATGAATTTTGCATAATTTTTGGGGTTAAACAAAAAATAATTTTCATTTCTGGGCAAGATCGAATTGATTTGCCCAATGGCCAAATCGATTCGAAAAGTGTCAGGGTCTTTCTTCATTTTGCTGTTACGAATTTTCATATTATAAAATTCCTTAAACTTTCATACCACAATCTTAACCTCTTAATTATCATATATAAACATCAAATAAACATGTAGGGATGATTTCCAACTTAAATCATGTATAAAATCCATACAATTTCATCATATAATCAGATTCACATCTCATAATCATTAACCCCTTTAGTTGTTGTATTCTTACTATGAATTCATCAAAACCCAGATTTATTCCATGATTCAAATCCAAGAACTGATGATTTTGTTTTCTCTATATAATTGAATTTATTCTACATAAAATCATATTCCCAATTATAATTTTACTCATCAAATTACAAGGGTAATGTCAATTGTCCTTAATATAAAGTTCATATTCTACATGTGTATTATAACTCATAAAATTTGCAAGATAAATACTTTCCTCTTCTGAAAGAAGTTTGATTTGATCCTTTTGATGATGCTTCTCTTCTCATTCACCCTCCAACTATGGTTGTGTGGCAAGAATGAGGATGATTTCTCCATAAATCATCTTCTAAGCACCCAAAAGACTCTTCCTCTCCTCTCTAATGACCTCCAATGATTATCTAATCTTTTTACCCTAGCCTCACACCACCAAAACTATATATAGTCCTCAAAATTTTGAAATCCCTCTAACACTAGGTAATAAAATGACTAAAATGCCCTCTCAGGGTGTCGGTTTGCTCTAAAACTATCTCGGGACCCAAACTACACACTCGGACATACTATTTTAATTGTTTAGACCCTTTTGGACCCAAATGTAACCTCAAATTAATCATCCAGGTTACTCATAATTTATTTCCTATCTCTACCTCATCTAGTCAACACACGACATCCGATTGAGATAACCTACTGTCACGTCACTATGACTCATTATGACCTCAAATATGTAATTACTATTCACTTAATAATTTTATTTCATAAACATTAATCATTTCTTTCCAATTAATAATTTAATCAACCCATAATATTTAATTTCCATTAAATTACATCACATGTGTAATTTAAATTTAAACCAATTAATTCGTTTTTAATTCCTAAAAAAATACGGGTTGTTACATACTTGCCCCCTTACAAGGGAATTTCATCCTCGAAATTCAAATGTACCTTTGGGAAATAACTTTGGATACTGCTCATGCATGTTATCCTTCTGCTCCCATGTCGACTCGTCTACATTATGGTGCCCCCACTAAACTCTAACCAATGGTCCCACCTTTGATCGCAGTTTACGTTCACTACAATCAAGTATCGCCACTGGCCTCTCCGCATACGAGATATCATGCTGCAAGTCGATCTCCTCTAATGGAACGTGTGAAAAATCTCTCTCACTCCTCCGATATCTCTTCAGTGATGACACATGAAACACGTCATGAATATATTGAAGATGATCTGGTAATCCCAATCTATAAGACACTGGTCCCACCCTCTCAATGATCGAAAATGGACACACATATCTCGGTGCTCATTTCCCTTTCATTGCCAAATCTTATCACTCCTTTCATAGGAGACACTCGCACCAACACCTGGTCGCTAACTGCCAGTTCAATGTGCCTCCTGTCTGCATCGACATAACTCTTCTGCCTATCTTGAGCTATCCATATGCGCCCTTGAATTAACTCAATCTTGGAAGTGGTATCTTGAATCATCTCTGGCCTCAATAATATATTATCTCGAACCTCCAACAAACAAGTAGGCGAACGATAAGGACGACCGTATAGTGCCTTAAAAGGTGCCATATTGATGGGGAATTGGTAGGAGTTCGAAAAATCCACCAAAGGAAGATACTTCTCACATCCTCCTCAAAAATTGAGTATACACATTCGTAGCATATCCTCAAGCATCTAATTAACCCTCCTAGTCTGCCCATCTGTCTATGGATGATATGATATACTCAATCGTAAATTTGTCCCCATCGCCTCCTAGAAACTCTGCCAGAAATGGGACACAAAGGTATTATCCCGATCGGACACAATATTAATAGGGACCCTTTATAAGCGTACTATCTCAGGGATAAATAACTATGCATGCTGATTTGTCTCAAAATCAGTATGAACTGGAAGAAAATGAACCACCTTGGTCAATCGATAAACTATCAGCCATATAGAATTGTGACCTCGCTGCGATAACGACAACCTAGTGATAAAATCCATGGAGATACTCTCACATTTCCACAAAGGAATCTTTAATGGCTCCAACATCCTTGTCGATCTCTGATGGTCTACCTTTACGAGCTGGCTTGTAAAAAACTTTGAGACGAACTCTGTTATGTCCCATTTCATCCCTGACCACCAATACTGTCTGCGCATGTCCCAATACATCTTATACCCACCAGGATGCACTGAAAATTAGGACCCTTAACCTTCTGATATCACTGCATGCTGCAAATCATCACCCTATGGAACCAAAAGTCTATCATTAAAATGTAAACCACCCTCTGAACTGAGCGAGTACCCATCTTGACTATGGTTTCACCACCCTCATCACAATCTCGAGCGTGATGGATAATACTGACATATAAGCCATAATAATCTCATCATCGTGTCGAATCTCTCTCCATTTCTCTTTCCAAAACTCTACTAGCTCACCTGCAGGTCTTCGGCTTAACGCATCAGCCACCATGTTAGCCTTTTTAGTATGATACTAAATATCAAACTGGTAATACATCACGAACTCCAACCACCTCCTCTGCCTCATGTTTAGATGTTCCTGTGTGAATAGATACTAAAGTGATTTATAGTCGTTGAATAAGTTAAACTGCTCCCCCAACAAATTGTGCCTCAATATCCTCAAGGCAAATACAACTACGGCTATCTCCAAATCATGCATGGGGTAATTCTTCTCGTGGGGCTTAAGATTACGGGATGCATACGCTATAGCCCTATCCTCCTACTGCAATACACCTCTAAGTCATTGCAATGATGCCTCAGTGTAGACACCGTATGCCAACACTCCCTCAGACAGTATAAGTATGGGTGCTGAGGTTAATTTATCCTTTAAATAATTAAAAGCTAACTGACAATGGTGGTCTCAAATAAAAAGCACCCATTTACGAGTTAAGTTAGTCAATGGACCTGCAATCTTCGAGAAACCCTTAATAAACCTCTGATAATATTCTTCCAACCCCAAAAAATTGCGAACCTTGGTCGGTGTCATAGGTTATCCCCACTACTTCACCACCGACACCTTACTCGGATCAACATCAATACCCTTCTCAGACACTATGTGGCCTAGAAACTATACCTTCCAAAGACACAACCCACATTTACTAAACTTTGCATATAATTGGTGTTCTCCAAGTGTTTGTAAAACCCTTTGTAAGTGCTCAGCATGCTCATCCTCAGAATGAGAGTAAAACAAAATATCATCGATAAAAACAATCACAAACTGGTCAGGGAACTCTCAAAAAACTCAGTTCATCAAATCCATAAACACCTCTGGCGCATTGGTGACCCCGAATGGCATCACTCTAAACTCGTAGGATCCATACTGTGTCAGAAAAGTAGTTGTAGGAAGATCCCTGTGGATGGACACCTAAAATGTTTTGAAAATATTTTTACACGGGTCAGAGACCAAATGAAACATTTTGAAAATATTTAGCAAGTATTTAAATCAATTATTTATTACACATGTATTATCCACGTACACTCACTTGAGATCCTCATCTCTTAACAAATGTGCACGCCTGATGTACTCTACCTAGCTAGTATTTTTGGCCCAACTATCTAACGTATCCGACTACTCTCAATAAGTCTAATCCTCCAATATATCCCCATACTATATGATACTATGGTTTTAATAATAAATTATTTATTCCCATTTTAGTATTGAGTCTATTATTTAAGTTTCACAACTAAATTTCCTTTTCAGATATTCTCCGTGTATCAATTCTACTATTTTACATAAGTAGATACATTACACTGGCATATATATATATATATATAATAATAAAGGAGGAGGGCTTTTTTTTGTCTTCTCCAATTAACGGCTGATATTGAAAGTTGATGAATTTGGTCTTTATCAACTGACGGTTGAGATTAAGTTTGATGGGATTAAATCTTATGCGTTTATATCTATATTCTTCTTTATCAACTGATGGGTTCCACACGAGATGAAATGCATCTGACTTTGTACACACTTTTAGGACCTCGAGCCTCTCAATACACACTTATAGTACCTCGAGTCTCTCAATACACACAATAATACCATGAGACCCACTCATTTGAATTAACCTCGGGACTTTCACTACCCTCACTTTTCTTAAATCGAGAGCCCCTTTTTCACCTACCACCCTTGGATTTGAATGACCCTCAACTTGGTTGTCTCCAAACTCCAAACTCCCTCTCTCTCTTTCTCTCTCTCTCTCTATGGATTTGAACGCCCATGTTTTCCATTATCTCCAAACTCTCTCCCTCTCTCTATGAATATCAAGGTGTATCTCACGGTTCTTCTCATGGTTTACTACAGCTACTATCATATTGTTGCCTTGGTTCCCGATGTTTTCCATATTTTGGGTATGTTATATTTTCTTTTTTAGAGATAGATATGTATTGTAAACTAACGGCCGTGACTTTCTGATTTAGTGGAGTACTATGAGAGTTTTTGAGTTTTTGAGTTTATGCATTTTTTGTTCTCCATCTTGTACTTTCACTCTCCGGTGGTAATTGTTTATTACTTTTGTTTAGTTTTATATTTTTATTTTCTTTTACGATTTTTTTTTTCAAAAGATCTGAATTTTCTTTTGATACTTGCTTTTAGATTTAAATCATATTTTTTTATTAATGTTTTGGTCTATAATTTATTTTTTAATTTTTTCCATATTCGGTAGTTCACTAAAAATTTGAAGTCCTGTATTTTATTGTTAACGTAGTTGTTCGTATGGGTTTCGTTAACATGTATTTTTTTAGATCTAATGTTTTTTGGGGGATTTGGATTTGGTGTAAATCACGTTTTTAGGTGGAAGCAAGATTTACAGGTGGTAATCTTTAATTTTATTTGCAGGTGATCTATTTTTTTCATTTCTTTTAGCAGGTGATATAAGTTTTTGGTGTGTTCTTCTTTGTTTTTTTCCATTTCTTTAAGCAGGTGCATGGCGAGCGATTTATTTTTTTCATTTTGTTGTTCTAAATTAGATCTAAATTTTTTTTCTCTTTCATTGAAGTTGTGGTTTTGTAGCGGTGACATTCTACTATTTTCCTGTTTCTCATGTGGGTTTCTTTACCTCATTCTATTTTGTAGTTGTGGTTTTTGTTTTTCTCTTTCATGATCTGGGTTAAAACGAACATGAGGTTTAAACTCTAGAGGTTGCAGGTTTTTTTTTCATTTCTTTTAGCAACTGATCTAAGTTTTTTACTGTGTTCTTTTTTTTCATTTCTTTAAGTAGGTGCGTGGCGAGCGATTTTTTTTCCATTTTTTTGTTCTGAATCAGATCTAATTTTTTTTTATTTTTCTCTTTCATTGTAATTGTGGTTTTTGCAGGTTTAAAATGATGATGTCGTGTTTTTGAAGGTTTCAGGTGAGTATTTACACGATTTGCATTGTGTTATGTTGTGTGTTCATGGGTTTCTTAGAGGTTCTCCGGGATTATCCCGGGTCTCTTTCTCTCTCTTAAATCCGAGACTACCCATTGTTGTATCTTCACGAGTATTCACACGATTTAATGGGTCTCTTACTTGTTTTCAGGCGATGGGTTTCAACTCGTAGATGGGTTTCAACCTCATATGTGCGTGGTTTTTTTAGCAATGGGTTTCTCTAGAGATTATGGTGGATGTATTGTCTTCACAATGATGGGTTCAATTGTTTCTAAATTTAAATTTAAAATGGAAATTTATATTTAAGTCTTTTTGTTTTTGTTTATTTTCATGACTGAGATCGATGTGAAGGAGATGAACTGACTTCATTTCGGAGCTTAGGGTGTTGGCACCTGCCGATATTGTGAGGCTATATCTCTTGATCCAACAAGACTCAACTGACTGATTTCATGATTCAGAAAGGCAAAAACAAACACAACTAAGGTTCTGAAGCAATATTAGTTTTAGGTACCCAACTTGGGGGTTTCTTATGGTGTCTGATTCTCATATTTGGGTTTTTTATTGGGGGTTTATCCTCGTTCATTTCATAATTTGTGTGAATGATATAATTAGATTCTCTCATTTTTTTTTCTTTTATCTTCTATAGCAATTCATGATGCAATGGAGGTCTTGGTGTCCTGTGAGGGGAAAGGTGTTCCATCTCTGTGAAAAAAATGCTGAGTTAATATTTCAGGGGTCTAAAATAGTTGAAAAAATACATAATGTCAACGTTGGTAGTTGTATTGCATTAGTTAAAAAATAATTTGAGGCTATATGTAATGCTTTAAATTTAAAATTGAAGCATTACATATATGTAATTCAAGTATAATTTAAATTAAAATTTAAAGCATTACATATATTGACACACCCCAACCCAGTTACTTATAATTAAGTTTGAAGGTCAAAGTGAGTCACATCATAATTACCTTATCCAAACCATAATCATAAGTATCTATACTCAATTATTAACATGAATCAATGAAACCAAAAGCCTTTCAAAATTTTAAGGTAATTATGCTTATTCAAACTTACAGAAAAGATAAGTCGGCTTAAATTACCCCATTTACGTTTGACCAAATTATGGTTTTATGCATCCCCTTGCTAACCCCACCGAACTCCTAGATTTGGCAGTGAGATCACAATACCTGAAAAACATAAACATAGGAACCATGAGCAGAATAGCTCAGCAAATGCATCACTACTGCATAAAAATTAAACGCATTAAATCTTATCTATGTAACAATATAAAACATCTCACCATATCTTGGTTGTTGAAAAGTAATAACATCTCTTGGCTGTTGATAAGCCATAACATCTCTTGGCTATAATAAGCCATAACATCTCTTGGTTGTTGATAATTATAGCATCTCCTGGCTATAATAAGCCATAACATCTCGTGGCTATAATAAGCCATAACATCTCTTCATAACACATACATATCATATCCATAATCAACTTAATAATTATACATATCATATCCATAATCAACTGACTAACGACACATTTCATTTCCATATTCAACTCGATGACTACACATATCATATCCATATTCAACTCAGTAAGGACCATATATCATATCTATAATCAACAAGGTAACCATATCCCTATTCAACTCAATAACTACACATATCATATCCATATTCAACTCAGGAATTACCACATATCTATGATCAACTCAGTAAATACAACATATCATATCTATAATCAACTCAGTAACCATATCCATATCCAATTCAGTAACCACACATATCATATTTACATTCAACTAGGGAACCACACATATTATATCTATATTCAACTCAATAACCACTCATATCATATCCATATTCAACCCAGTAGGTACAACATATCAAATCTATAATCAACTCAGTAACCATATCCATATACAACTCAGTGACTACACATATCATATCCATATTAGACTCAATAACCACCCATATCATATCTATAATCAATTCAATAGGTACAACATATCATATCTATAATCAACTCAGTAACCATATCCATATCCAATTCAGTAACCACACATATCATATATATATTTAACTCGGGAACCACGCATATTATATCTATATTCAACTCAATAACCACTCATATCATATCCATATTCAACCCAGTAGGTACAACATATCAAATATATAATCAACTCTGTAACCATATCCATATCCAACTCAGTGACTACACATATCATATTCATATCCAACTCAGTAAGTATCACATATCATATCTATAGACAACTCAATAAGTTCCACAAATCATATATATATTCAACTTAATAACCATATCCATATTCAGGTCAGTAACCACACACATCATATCCAATTCATAAACATGTATAAATACATCTTACCAGTGAGTACACTCACCTTGGCCACTTCATGTGTTTTTCCCTTGCCTTTGTCTGGCACTTATTCAACTGGTTCTTCTCCCCTTTCACATGTAAAGTCTTAAGATATTAGTATCATCATAATGATATTGACAGTCCAAATAATAACTTAACCTTAATCGAATTCATAAGCATCATATCATCCCATTCTAATCATTTATCACAAATGAAGTCTCATCCAATTTTATGTTAAAATATTTAACATATCCAATCCATAGCCCAAAAATTCTTTAATTTCTTATTGATAATCCAATTCTTATCATATAAGGTTCCCAACATATAAGACAACACATCATTTCAAGTTTTCTAGAGCAAGATGTGTCCATTTCTTTATTACAAATCAAATCTGCCCTATAGTCTCTTTTATTGTTTAGTCAACTTCAAAGAATTTTCATAATTTTTCTGCATCATAACTTCATTTGATATTTCACCCAACATCCACAAACATATGGAACAATACAAAATTAAAGTTTCATAATTTTTAAAGATCATTTGCTATGTCAAGCAAAACATCGAACACATGGCGGCATACTTTCACTCTTGTGGCAGATTTGATACATGAACTTCAAAATATCACCAAAGATTCATTTCTTGGTATTTTCACATATTGTTCGGATATGTTATACATATATGATTCTATTTCCATATCCAACTTTAATTATTCAATTGCAATCAATATAGAAAAAGTTATAGAAGTTTTAACACACAATATTTCCAATCGAAACAATATGCATGATTTACACGTTCCACTCTGCTTAAACTCGCATCTATTCATACATATAAACCAAGCCATCAAAGTTCCATAAACAATATATGATTTATAATTTATCAATCGGTCACACAATAAAGTCAACAAGATTTACATATGGAATTACCTTATGGACACTTCCGTAATTTCCCACGGAATTTTCTCCCATTTTTCCTCACCTTTCGCTTCTTAAACTTCCCGTTTCTCTATCCTTAGGCTAAAACTCTTCCATGGATGAGGTATGCTGAAGGAGGAGATTATTTCAAGCCTCTAAAGTCGTCATAAGTCACCTCCCCCTTGATCCAATCAAAATATGACATGTGTCTCCATATAAGACGAAATATCCCTTAAAGCTAAATGACTACTTTACCCCCTGTTCGTAATTTCAGCATAACTCCTTCCTCGGACCTTTTTTTAATACACCATTTGTTGTGTTACAAACTTATCTCATATATCTACAATTATCTAGTTTTCACTTCAAGTCAATTATTATATTATAGTGGCCAAAACTAGTCCCGAACTCGAACATTCCTACCGAAAACTTTGCAAATTTGTGTTTATGACTAATTCAATATTTCATAAGTTCGGATGGTAGGATTAGACTAAACACAATAACTTAACATTATATATTATAATAACACATTATCATCATTCCATACGATAATCATGATTTATACATGGTTTATCATAATCATATTCGGGTAATCACAACCCTCCCCGCTTAGAAAATTCCGTCCCCGAAATTTAGGGGTAATTTCACTTACCAACCATATGGGAATACTTTTTCCTCGTTTCCGACAAATGTTCTCTCATATCATCTTCATTTTATTTATACTCTAACAATTTACTATCTCATCCTTTAATAGAATATGGGTTCCCGTACTTCACTCTCCCATATAAATGGGCACACACCAAACTATGGATTAATAAGTGACACTACTCAAGTTTACATATTACAATATAAGAAGGGATTACTTCCAATACTTCACAATTTTCATATACCACATTTTTTCTTGAACAAGTTTCCTTCAATGACATGTTTGTCCATACCATAAATAAAACAATGCAATGATTCAAATTAAAATACCTGCATTCGTTGTCATGCCCGAATAAATCTTAACATCTCATTTCCTTTCCTGCAAGATCCTTCCATTTCACATCCCATACAACAATATATATGTATAACTAACAAATGTTAGTCAATAAAGCCAATTTACTTATGACTCAAAATAATTTCTACTTCCACTGCCAAATCTAGGCGCTCCTCACCCCAGAACCTTTAAAACCTAGGCTCTGATACCAAGTTGACACACCCCAACCCAGTTACTTATAATTAAGTTTGAAGGTCAAAGTGAGTCACATCATAATTACCTTATCCAAACCATAATCACAAGTATTTATAATCAATTATTAACATGAATCAATGAAACCAAAAGCCTTTCAAAATTTTAAGGTAATTATGCTTATTCAAACTTGCAGAAAAGATAAGTAGGCTTAAATTACCCCATTTACGTTTGACCAAATTATGGTTTTATGCATCCCCTTGCTAACCCCACCGAAATCCTAGATTTGGCAGTGAGATCACAATACCTGAAAAACATAAACATAGGAACCATGAGTAGAATAGCTCAGCAAATGCATCACTACTACACTATTGCATAAAAATTAAACGCAATAAATCTTATCTATGTAACAATATAAAACACCTCACCATATCTTGGTTGTTAATAAGTAATAACATCTCTTGGCTGGTGATAAGCCATAACATCTCTTGGCTATAATAGGCCATAACATCTTTTGGCTGTTGATAAGCCATAACATCTCCTGGCTATAATAAGCCATAACATCTCTTGGCTATAATAAGCCATAACATCTCTGGGCTATAATAAGCCATAACATCTCCTGGATATAATAAGCCATAACATCTCTTGGCTATAATAAGCCATAACATCTCATGGCTATAATAGGCCATAACATCTCTTGGCTATAATAAGCCATAACATCTCTTCATAACACATAAATATCATATCCATAATCAGGTCAGTAACCCCACACATCATATCCAATTCATAAACATGTATAAATACATCTTACCAGTGAGTACACTCACCTTGGCCATTTCATGTGTTTTTCCCTTGCCTTTTTCTGGCACTTATTCAACTGGTTCTTCTCCCCTTTCACATGTAAAGTCTTAATATATTAGTATCATCATATTAATATTAACAGTCCAAATAATAACTTAACCTTAATCGAATTCATAAGCATTATATCATCCCATTCTAATCATTTATCACAAATGAAGTCTCATCCAATTTTATGTTAAAATATTTAACGTATCCAATCCATAGCCCAAACATTATTTAATTTCTTATTTATAATCCAATTCTTATCATATAAGGTTCCCAACATAGAAGACAACACATCATTTCAAGTTTTCTAGAGCAAGATGTGTCCATTTCTTTATTACAAGTCAAATCTTCCCTATAGACTCTTTTATTGTTTAGTCAACTTCAAAGAATTTTCATAATTTTTCTGCATCATAACTTCCTTTTATATTTCACCCAATATCCATAAACATATGGAAAAATATAAAATTAAAGTTTCATAATTTTTAAAGTTCATTTGCTATGTCAAGCAAAAGATCGAACACATGGCGGCATACTTTCACTCTTGGGGCAGATTTGATACATGAACTTCAAAATATCACCAAAGAATCATTTCTTGGTATTTTCACATAATTTTTGGATATTTTATACATATATGAGTCATATCCCACTGGAATTATTCAATTCCAATCAATATAGAAAAAGTTATAGGAGTTTTAACACACAATATTTCCAATCGAAACAATATGCATGATTTACACGTTCCACTCTGCTTACACTCGCATCTATTCATACATATAAACCAAGCCACGAAAGTTCCATAAACAATATATGATTTATAATTTATCAATCAGTCACACAATAAAGTTAACAAGATTTACATATGGAATTACCTTATGGACACTTCCGTAATTTCCCACGGTTTTTTCTCCCATTTTTCCTCACCTTTCTCTTCTTAAACTTCCCGTTTCTCTCTCCTTAGGCTAAAACTCCTCCATGGATGAGGTCTGATTAAGGAGGAGATTATTTAAAGCCTCTAAAGTCGGCATAAGTCACCTGCCCCTTGATCCAATCAAAATATGACATGTGTCTCCATATAAGACAAAATATCCCTTAAAGCTAAATGACAACTTTACCCCCTGTTCGTAATTTCAGCATAACTCCTTCCTCGGACCTTTGTTTAATACACCATTTATTGTGTTACAAACTTAACTCATATATATACAATTATCTAGTTTTCACCTCAAGTCAATTATTATATTATAGTGGCCAAAACTAGTCCTGAACTCAAACATTCCTACCGAAGACTTCACAAATTTGTGTTTGTGACTAATTCAATATTTCATAAGTTATGATGGTAGGATTAGACTAAACACAATAACTTAACATTATATATTATAATAACACATTATCATCATCCCATACGATAATCATGATTTAAACATGTTTTATCAAAATCATATTCGGGTTATCACATATATCTTCTGAATTATTTTTTAACTCATGCGATACAACTGCCATCGTGCATTTAGCGGTTTGAATAAAGGAAGAGGGACTTTATGTCTTTTTCACTGGATGACGCAATTTAAACTCTGAAGGGGTTTGAATCCAACGATTCAAGAATATGCCACGTGTGCCTATTTTGTGTTAAATCCTGCCCATATACTTCCTTTCAAATATGTGATATCTCGGTGCATTTTGTGTGAATCATTCGCCGTTAACTTCTTTTTTAATTTTGATTTGCAAGAAATATAAATATACAAAATTAAATTTTAGTTATGCCATCGACACATGTACACCGAACTAAAATTTTATCAGTTCCAAGTTATAAGTAAAGGACGCTAACATCGTCAGACATACTATTGAACCAAATACTTTCTCTATTATTACAATTAATTGGCATCAGTAAATGCAGAAAAAATTTGAGGCAACCATTGTACTAATTTATTTGCCGTCCATGGGAGCGGAAGAAGTACATGAGAGAAAGTTCTACGATGCCACAAATGCTCTCTATGTGTGAATTGATCATATTTAACAAATTTTTAAAATGAATAATTTTTCATTTGACTATTTTTTCACGCTATCAATATTGACCATGTTATGATATTTAAAATTGGTCATCTAACTTAATTTTATTATATGTGTCTATATTTGAATTATTGGAGACACAGGAACAAATTTATCACCGTACCATTGGCACGGGTACACCCTAGTATATATATATATATATATATATATATATATAGAGAGAGAGAGAGAGAGATAGAGAGAGAGAGAGAGAGAGAGAGAGAGAGAGAGACCCTCTCTTGTAAGGACTCCTTATGGTACAGACCCCAGTACATACCATTTTTTTAAAATAGTAAGAAATGATTTTTTATGAAACTTCAAGCATATGATTTTCATGGTGCGAAGATCATATCCAATTTTTTTCATCAAAAATTTTAATAAAAAAAACTGTTGCGATGAGTGAAAATGTAAAAAATGGTATAAATATGCATTTTCGACCATTGAAATGTTAGCGATCATCTCTCCCACTTTTTGATTGAATTTTATGATGAAATTTCATGGATATGGTCTTGATAGTTAGAATATCATATCCATGAAGTTTCATCAAAAAGTTCAATCAATAAAGCGGCGCCGACCCAATATTTCGACGGTTGAAAATGCATATTTATACTTTTTTTTACATATCCCCTCATCTCAGCATTTTTTTTATTGAATTTTTTGATGAAAAAAATTTGAGATGATCTTCTCACCGTGGAGATCATATCCATGAATTTTCTTCAAAAAAATCATTTTTTACTATTTTAAAATAATGGTATATATCGAGGTCTGCACCATAAGGAGTCTTTATAGGAAACTTTCTGTATATATATATATTCATCACAAATATAATATATACACAAATATAGCATCCCCAGAATGGCCCCTCATAATGCTGGCGTACTCTGCTATTAAGTCCATGTACCTCTCGTACTCAACTAAGGACTATTGGTTCGACATGTCTCCTCGAATCCAAAATTAATCAACACAACAGTGGAGGCGAACATGGTTTTAAGCCTTTGGGATACGCACATACCTAACATGCCCAAATAACATGTCTATCCTACTAATACATGACACATAATGGACCGCCCTAAGTTCTATATTTCGGGCCACCAATCTAGACCTCATTGGAATCATCAAGGTGAGATCGCCCTTTGCGCGTAAACCTCCTAATAGCAGGCAGTGTAGGTATGTTCACAAACATAATAAAATCACATCTATAGGTATTCACATAACCTATTTATATATTATTCAGTAGGTATAAACACAAACCAATTTCATCAACTCGTACGTAGTATATATCTCACTTGTATATTCGATATATAAAAAATTCCAATTAAACTTTCAATTCGTATAATTTCGAGTATCGTTCACTACTCTACAAGTCCAAATTACCCATTATGAAATCCGTTCTTATTCCCATTGTATCCTACTGGTCATAAACGTAAGTTCACTCATCAATACTTAATACATCTCGAATTTCACTAATTTTTCAATTATGAATGCTTTGTCAATTTCCCCACTTCTTTTATCGTCTCAATATTGCTTAATTCTAATCTCCCCTAGAGTCCCATTGGTAGTTTTTTTATTTCCCTCTATAGTTTAAAATCATCCCAAAAGTCCCTTCACGAATTATGCATAATACCCGTGCTTATTCCAAAATAATTTTCAAATATGGGCCAAATTAAATTGATTCGTCCAATGGTTGAATCAATTCGCCCTTCGGCCGAATCGATTCGAAAAGTGTCAGGGGCCGTCTTCTTCATTTTGCTGTTATGAATTTTCATATTATTAAATTCCTTAAACTTCCATACCACAATCTTAACCTCTCAAATATTATATATAAACATCAAATAAACATATATGGATGATTTATAACTTAAATCATGTATAAAATCCCTATAATTTCATCCTACAATCAGATTCACATCTCGTAATCATTAACCCCTTTAGTTGTTGTGTTCTTCCTATAAATTCATTAAAACCATTCATAAAAAACAAGATTTATCCAATGATTCAAATCCCATAATTCTTGATTTTGTTTTCTCTATATAATTGGATTTATTCTACATAAAATTTGATTCCCAATTATAACTTTACTCATCAAATTACAAGGGTAACATCAATTGTCCTTAATATAAATTTCCTATTCTACATGGGTATTATAACTCATAAAATTTGCAAGATAAATACTTGCCTCTTATGAAAGAAGTTTGATTTGATCCTTTTGATTATGCTTCTCTTCTGATCCACCCTCCAACTATGGCTGTGTTGCACGAATGAGGATGACTTCTCCACAAATCCTCTTCTAAGCTCCCATAAGACTCTCCCTCTCCTCTCTACTAGCCTCCAATGATTTTCTAATCTTTTTACCCTATCCTCACATCACCACAAATATATATAATCCTTGAAATTTTGAAACCCTTGGTTATAAAATGACTAAAATGCCCTCTCGGGGTGTCGGTTTGGTCTAAAACTAACTACACACCCGGGTATACTATTTTGATTATTTTGACCCTTCTGGACCCAACCGTCACCTAAAAATCACCATCCGAGTTACTCATAATATACATACTATCTCTACCTCATTTAGTTCACACACGACATCCGGTTAAGATAACATATTATCACATCACTATCACTTGTTGCGACCTCAAATATGTAATTACTATTTAGTTAGTAATTTTATTCAATAGACATTAATCAATTCTCTCCGATTAATAATTTAATCAACCTATAATATTTAATTTACATTAAATTACGTCATATGCGTAATTTAAATTTAAACAAATTAATTAATTTTTGATTCCTAAAAAATACGGGTTGTTACACACACTTTGAGTAGTGGGGGATACGCGGGATTATACAATGAGAAGTATAATGGTAAATTAATAATACGTAGGATATTTGAGAGTTATATATACTACGCACGTGACATGTATATATATATATATATATATATATATATATATATATATATATTGTGTGTGTGTGAATTCTTAAGTGTGTGAACATACCTAGGCTACCTGCGTCGTGGACAGTCTTATTATGATGATCCCATTGGGGGTATTTTCACTTGTACCTCACAATATAGAAGTTAGGGACTCAGCACTACTTGTGTGTATGATAGTGTGACTGGTCATGTGGGTGCGTTAGGGGCATGGGTAGCCGAAAGGCTTATAACTATGTTCACCTCCAAATTGTGTGAATTGTGAATGTATGGTTTGAGAGTGATTCTGAACTAGAAGTCCTTTACTTAGCATGTGATGTACCAAGACTCGATAGTAGAGTATGCATGCATCGCAAGTCTCCACCTAGGGATGACGTATTCGTATATATTAAAAGAGTGGTGTAAATATACATACGTGTGATTTATTCTACTACGTGTGCATTAGTAGATCAGATAGATAGTGATATCTAAAGTAATCTAAGTATGTTGGAACTTAATACTTAATTAGTGAGTTTTACTGGTTAAAAGGACTTGGAAATTTAGTAAGGTATTCTATGGGCAATACGGGTGAGCATAACAAATTATTAGGTAGGGGAGACTTAATTCAAACTAGCTAGGCCGGGTAGCATAACTAGGTTGGTTTTGAAGTATACGTTAGGCGTTCACATTACTTGAGAGGTGATGATCTAAAGTGAGGGCACATAAAGTTAACATGTATACAATATCTTCTCTTTAATGCATTTTAAGTAATTGCCAAAGATTTTT
Organism: Sambucus nigra; assembly: GCA_949130495.1. NCBI lineage: Eukaryota > Viridiplantae > Streptophyta > Magnoliopsida > Dipsacales > Adoxaceae > Sambucus > Sambucus nigra. Next base: position 449,555,322 of record OX422219.1, on the reverse strand, counting down.
TAAATTGTTTTACTTGGGACCCATTTCAAATCCATTTTTATAAAAACCTTTTAGGTTCCCAGCCACAGGGATGTCAAGATTAGGAGTTCCTTCATAATTGATGTGCTATAGCTACTGTGGATGTTGCAGGACCTCAGTAGTAGACACATCCACCTTTATGAGTTCCTCTTTATCATTTAATCATCTCATTCGGGCATGTTGTCCATCTTTAGTTTGTGGATATGTCAGAGACATGGTATTTATATTTTATTTCCAATTATTGGTTTTGGTTTTTATTCATGGACTATTGTATGTGGTTTTCAGTTCTGGAGGGTTTATTCCAAACACACTTATTTATTCAGTTGTTTTAGTATTTATTTCATTTTTTATTTGAATGGTGAATGTGATTTAGTAGTTTAAATTTACTACATGTTAATAAAAGAATAAAATTTGACACTGGGTAGGGTATTAGTAATGTAATTAGATTTCGACAGTGATGCTAAGAATGAAACCATTAATGATTCATGTTTAATTTAATAATGGAATGATCACCTAAGATTAGAATAGGCGGTGTGTCACACACTTAATTTTCAAAACATCACATCCATTCCCATCACTATAGCTAGTTGGGCCAATTTTGTTATTCTTGCACATACTCGTGATGTTCCATGCATGATACATCACTATAACTGGTTAGACAAATTATCATTAGCCCTGCATATAATCGTGACGCTAACACATGCAATAAATAAGAATCTAAAAAAAATACCAGATAAATCACTGAAATAATTCACTACCGAATAAAACCTCGGTTCACAAATCCAATACAAAAGTCTAACCTAAATAAAAGTCTGAGTACAAAGTCTGATTGACATAAAGGAAGTAAGTGAGGGCAACAAGCCCAAATGAAATATTGACTGCACCCTACACTAGGAGTGAAGTAACTAAAGCAACTAAGTCCAAATTCGGCAAGCATCCACAATTGCTGCAGCTACGCCTCCCTAGAACAGATCACCTTGCTTAGCATCCCTGTGGCTAGACACATAAAAGGTTTTGAAAAATATTTTTCACGAACGGGTTAGAGCCCGAGTAAAAACATTTCGAAAACACATCTTGTATTTAAATCGCAGTTTAAATAACCAGTTATTAGATACACATGTTAGGCTGCGAACACTCTCTTGAGTTACTCACTTCTCATATATAGTGTGCACCTAACATCCCACCTAGTCATATTATCAAACTAACTAGGTCCCAAGTATCTAACTAACCCCAACCAATCTGGCTCACCCATACCTCCCATACAGTATGCTACAGTCTCCCCTTAAATATCATTAAGTCCTTGGATAAGTTTCTCTCTAACCTACCTGTACCGCCCATACAGTACGTTACCGAACAACTAATAATTAACATCACCCTTATGTTATTATTAATTCAAGTTAATATTTCACACATGTTATCGTTCACACCATATTATTAAGTTTCTCCATTTAAATTTCATTTTAAACACACGTTATATATTTTCCCTACTATTTACATATTAGAAGATTAAGCATTGTTTAGATATACACTATCTAGTCTCACTACTATCGCACATAAGTAGTTGATCATTACTTTAGATACACGCCATCTAGTTTTACTACTATCACCCTAATTACCTTATCATTATTTTAGATATGCACCATCTAGTCTCACTACTATCACCCATAAGTAGAGTAAAACACTATTTTAGATATGCACTATCTATTCTCACTACTATCACGCATTAGTAGATTAAACGTAATTCAGGTATACACCATCAAATCTCACTACTACCACACATAAGTAGATTATTTATACGGTATATATATTTCACACACAATATATATTATAATTTCATACTTTGCATTCATGTCCTCGTATCACACATTAAGGACTATTTTTTTGCAATGTCCCCTCGAACTTGGTTGGGAATGTCTCATCGAACTTGGCTCAGAATATATCATCAAACTTGGTTCGAAATGTCTCATCGAACACATCACACAAGTTAGTTAGTAATGCCTCCTCGAACTTGGTTTGTAATGTCTCATCGAACTCATCAATCAAGTACATAATAGGTATCTACTCCACCTATAATTAAATTAATAGGTATACACACAACCTAACTATCCATTCTTGGGCATAGTATATTCATTGCGAATACTCACCATACATATTAATTTATGATTTATTACCACTATTGATGCAAAATACTAGACTGATATAATTAATTGGTCATAGATAAATATAAAGAAAAGAGACAAAGGATTTTTAAAGTGGTCCGGCTGAAAAGGAAAGCCTACAACCACTGTTGTGTATTCCCTTAGGCTTGTTCAATTTCCTCTTGTCTCGTTTTTCACGTGTCCCTTGGATGTAGGGTTTACAAGGTATTTATAGGCCCTTGAGGGTATACAAGATTAGGAATATATATTAAAGGATGGAATGACTTTATAACATAGGGATTTACATCTGTAGAATGTTAATAATGTATACAACTATTGGTGATTTTCTGTCATTATTGGTCGGTCTTCCTAGTGCTGGTAGGGCTTTTTTAACTTGTTTGTCGGCATTCCTTCATTTGGTCGGTGACTCACCCTTGCTGATTTGGATTAATTCCCAAATCGATAACATGTGTTCATACATCAATGGTCCACATTGCAGGATAATTTTTGGTGTCAACACAAGCCCCCAATGTTTCATGTAAGAGGCTTTTTAAAAGAGTATGGAACATTTAGCTCTTAAAAGTTCTCAAGGAACAATTTTGAGGTTTGTTTGATTACCAACTTCCCATACCTGTAAATTTAATGACTTTAACTATCGGCACATAATGAGGATGGTATTTTTTTAATTATCCATAACGTTAACGAATCTTTTTTGGGTAAATATGTCTTATCTGTCTTTAGCGGCCAACAGTTCAATCGACTTTTCCTTATAATCATTACCTTTCCAATTTTTGAGGCAACCTATAAAGGCGAGAAAAGCCACGATGGTCTCTTACCTCAAACTTTCTAAGTTTTTTCTGTCGTTGTGTCTTCAAGGTCTCTCTCTCTCTCTCTCTCTCTCTTTTGCGATCGTTCTCTGTTCTTCAGTTCTTGTTGAATCCTTAAATTCTATAAGAATCTTTTCTTTTCTTTTCTTCTTTTCTTCTTCATCAATCATGGTTTATCTTGTTACTTCTCTTAATGAATTACAAAAATAATGGAATATCCTTTCATGGGTAGAACTAGAACATCCTATTCTACTTGTTGATCTTTTTTCATTAGCCGAGAGTCACTAGTTTCCCTCCATTTTTATTGTTGAATGTGGGTTTACCTTTCCCCCAAACCCATTTTGTCTTGAATTTTGCCAATATTTTGATGTCGTTCTAGCTAAGGTAGCCCCTAATACCTAGAGGGTAGTTAATGGGGTATATAGATTAAATCAACTCCACAGGACTCATCTAGGGATCTTATAATTATGGTTTACTATAAGTGGGGAACTAGTGATACCACTTTCATTTTGAAAACTAGGGCTATGAACAAAGAATTAGCAGTTAATCTTCCTGACTCCAATAGATATTACTTTTGTAATACCCCGTATTTCTGGATAGTTAAAATTAAGAAGGAAAATACGTTTTAATTAAATTACGCGAGTAGAGTAATTTAATGTGATGTAATGATAATTGTGATTATTAAGTGATTAAGTAATCACTATGTCTATTAGACATTAATTGAGAGTTAGATACTAATTAATATGACGATTAAAATTTACTCAGTGTAAATAGTAAATATTGAAAGTTGATATGTACGGCCTAGCGATTTATATGGACGTACCTGAGTTTATCTCAACTGAGTGTCGCGCGTAGATGAAATTGAAGGTGGGATGAGAAACATATTTTTAAGAGACTCAAAAGATAATTTAGAGTCCACAGATGATTCCGAAAGGGTCGAATTAGTCAAAATAGTGTACCCGGGGGTACTAGTTGAGTGCCGGGTCATTTTTGGGCTAAACCAGGACCATACGAGGGAATTTTGGTCTCTTTACATTTAAGGGTGAGGAGACCTACGAATTTAGGAACCCCAAGTCAGATTATAAGAGTTGGAGGCTAGGGTTAGAAAGAGAAAAATACACCACAACCATTAGAGAGAATAGAGAAGCAATTTCCTAAGGCAAAAGAAAGAAGTAGGAAGAATTCAAAGGAGATTTTCACCACCAACTTGTTGGGAAGAAGGATCGAAGGATAAAGATCATCAATCATCAACAACAACCACGAAATCAGACCCTACTGAACATAAGTCAAGTGGTTATTTGCAAAATAAATTGCGTTATAATACCCATATATAAGTTTTATGAAGAACATGATTTTTATGATATTTTTGGAAGAAAACACTTGAATATGATACATGTTTGATAGGGATTGCATGTATAACATTTTAGATCTCCAAATAATCTTATATCATAGAAGACTTGATGATTAAATCGAACTAAAAATCTGGACTCATGGATGAAAATATGGAAAGATGGTATTTTTAGGGTTCTTGAATAATAGGAAGATTTTTAGTTAAGCTGGACGAAATTTGTAATGATTATGTTGTTTTGGATCATTAGTAATCATCCCAGGGTATGTAGGAATGATTAGAAATCGTTAGTTACAAGTGTGGTGAATTATCATTGGAGATGGATAAACAAAAATGGTGTAACTCGCATGAAGAAGACGATCTGGGTCTGTCACTGCTCGATCGATCGATCGACCCTTGAATGTCGATCGATCGAGCAGTCGATCGATCGACCATATCCCATCGATCGATCGATCCATGCTGTAATTTAGAGAATTTTATGGATAAATATCTTTTCAATTACCGTCACATAATCGGAACCTTAGTGATGTTATTTTACCTATGAAGGAATTAATGAATACCCGTAGGGGTACCGTGAGATTTGCTCATAAATGATTGAGTGTAAAATTGGGAGAAATGGATCGACGATAAGTAGCCGATTGAGTCGTGTATCGGGAATGCGATAATTTAGTTACGGAAAGAGTGAGAGTAAATTTCGAAAAAATACCAGTAGGTTAAAGATAGCTTAACTACTGAATTAAGGGAGAGGTAACTAGGACCCTTAGAGTTGTGTGAATACTCGACTAAATGCAATAGTGAAATAAATCGTAAATTAATAAGTACGGTGAATATAAGTAAAATATATTTTGTACGAACATGATTTGATAGGTCGGGTGTGTACTTACTAAATTGTATGAACTTTTGGGTTAAGTGAATTATACCTAAATTAATTATGTTAGGGTCTATGAGATATTTCGAACTAACATAAAGCTACTATATGTTTGGGGTCGATGTAAAATGCCGAACCAAATCTCAAAACTGGTGTCGCGATGAAAGAGTCCCGAACCAGAATATGTGTATATATATAAATAGTTGGGGTCGATGGATCATTCCGAACCAACTCTCACTAGGGTTCGATGAATCATTCCGAACCAAGGGTCCTTTATGTGTGTTAAGAGGGTATATTAGTGATAACTAATATTTACTACATGTTGTGTCATAAAATGTATTCCATATGCATAATCTACTGACTTAAAATAGTAGATAATAAGATGGATTGATAATCTCTTAGTAATAATTAAGTAGTGTCAAGTAATTATTATAAGAATAAGAATAACATGAGGTAAGTAAGTTATCTACGTTTGTAGCATATGAGATATGGACTATTAAAATACTGCGAGTATGCTATGGGGACTTAGTGAAGGGATACATGCAGTGAGGTATTCTGGTCTAGTTAATCTGGGTAGTATAACTAGTTGAACTAAGTACCAACGTTAGGCATGCACTATAGAAGAGAGGGGAGGAATCTCAAAAGAGTGTGCGAAGTCTTAATATGTGTAATCAATAACTCATAATTATGATAACTACTTGCTAAATATTTTTAAATGTTTTTGAGTAATAACTCTTTCTATGTAAAAACCTTTTTAAAAACCTTTTAGGTGCCCAGCCACAGGGAGACCCGTCATGATTTCATTCCAGGGATTTGGGAGCTGCAGCACGTGTGGATGTTGCAGGGATTGCTTAGACGTTTCCCTTTTTCAGATGTAGTGCAGGATCTCAGTTTTAGTACTCTCAATTAGGACATGTTGTCCAATCTTTACTTTCACGGTTATTCAAATTTTGGATTCTTGAGTTAGTTTTCTGGGCCGTGGTTTTCGATAAGACTTTATTTTTATTCAGTTGTTATGCGAATTGGTTTAGTACTGCTTGAATTGTATAGTTCCGCATGAGTTTTTTATTCTGTTTAAGGAAGATAAAATTTGACAGTTGCTTAATTTTACTTAGGCGGATAGTAATTAAAAAGCTTTCGTCAGTGATGCTAAGAATGAACCATTTAAGTAACCTGTTTTAAATTAAATTAAGGCTTGATCACCTAAGGTTTAATTAGGCAGGGTGTCACACATGGTATCAGAGCATCAGGTTCTAGTATCCATAGGATCTGTACGACTTATTATGTTTCTGCATAACGTTTGGTTGTATTAGAGCCCTACTAATAGGACTGTTGATTAATTTTTCACTTTTGGGATATCGTACATCTTCTTTTAAAATTTTGTACAAACTGTGTACTTATACAATTTGATCTAATTTCAGATGCCACCAAGGAGACATCAAATGGAGAGGGCTAAAGCCAGAAATTAGGTGAGGGAGGCTCATTAAGAGCCACAGGTGCCGCTGCCACCACCCCCAACCGAGTTAATTTCCACTACTCAGGTTGCAGTGATAGTGGCTCAGGCAGTCGAGACAACAATGAGGGCCATGGAAGCCCATTTTCCTAAGCCCGAAGTACCACCTCCAGTGGCACCAGTAGTTCAAGACCCAACAGGGCCATTTACTTGGCAGCGAGTCAGAGAGACATTTCGAAAAGGGCATCCACTCGAGTTCCAGGGTAGTACCGATGTGGTGGAGGCGTGCAACTAGAAGAAAAATATCCAGGGCCACTTGCACATGCTAGAGTGAACCGAGGTACAGAAACAAATGCTAGCTACTTTCCGTATGTCGGGAGAGGCCTTGTAGTGGTGGGAGTCGGTTACCACCGTCGAGGAAAGGGACGAAATGGAAATTTATGAGTTTTGAGTGCGGTTTGACCGCAAGTACTTTCCTCCAGCGGTAGAGTCGGAGATGAGGAGGAAATTCAGCGGGGTGGTTCAGGGTGATCGCTCGGTTATTGATTATGAGGAAGAGTTCACCCATTTGGATAACTTTGTGCCAAACGAGGTGAGCGATGAGGAGCGGAAGAAGTCGAAATTTATGGATGGCTTGACCTAGAGAATCATGTAGCACTTAATCGGTAATCCGACGTTGGTGACTTACACAGATGTCGTCAATGCCGCTCTACTACACTATCAGTATCATCGTTTTCATACGAAAGGAAACAAGAGAGGTGAGCCTATACAACCGGGGCAAAGGGGATGGAAGTAGTGGCAGAAGCACACTGCAGCAGCAAACAGTGGACCAGTTAGGGCAGGATTCTCGGTAGGGTAACTCTGCCAAGAAGCTTAGGCATGGGAGGCATCGCTTTGACAGACAGGGCTAGCAGGGTCCCCAGCAGCCAGTTCCTCAGGGCCGACAGGGCCAAGGGAACCAATGAGGAGGACCGCAAGGCCAAGGTCGACATCGCCAACGTCAGGGCCAACAGGGCCAAGGACAGAGGCAGTTTCAGGGCCAGTGCTTCACATGTGGCCAGCAGGGTCACAAGAGTAGGAATTTTCCATAGCAAGACAGGGCCCAACAACAGGGTGCCCAACAGGGGTAGCAGGCTCCGTTAGCCCCAGCAGCAGCACAGGCCCTACAACCAGGACAGATGCACTACGGGTGTGTGTTCAACGTCCGTGATGTTTCGTTCCAGCCAGCACCGCCGGCAGTCGTGGGTATGTTTCCTATCCATGGACTAGAGGGTAGTATTTTTTTTATATGGGGGCCATACATTCTTTTATTGCCACACGATTTGCATGGGCCTCCGGTCTCTTAGCGACAGCCGACACTCATCTTATGTGCGTGGAGTCATCGATGGGTAGTGGGTCCCTTATGCACTCGATTTGCAAGTGTGTGGACATTATGGTCAGGAGATTGAGTCTAGCGACAGACCTTCTAGTGCTGGATATGGAGGGTTATGATGTCATCCTAGACATGGATTGGTTAGCGCGTTATAGGGCAATGATAGATTGCTATGAGAGGACTATCGTGTGTTCCATTTAGGGATAGGAGATGTTCCTTGTGGCGATGCCTCTCCCCGAGGGAGGATCGCACACACATTTATATTATATTGAGGAGGAGACCTCACATGGGGTGGTTTTTTATCTGGACTCAATCCCAATTGTGAGGGATTTCGAGGACGTCTTTCAGGAGATACCAGGATTACCACCCAGCAGGGAGATAGAGTTCGTTATTGACCTAGCACCGGGGACGAGGCCGATTGCCAGAGCACCGTATCGCATGGCTCCTTCAGAGATTAGTGAGCTGAGAGAGAAAATTCAACAACTTTTAGGATAGGGTTTCATTCGGTGGAGTACATCGTCGTGGGGTACGCCAATTTTATTTGTAAGGAAAAGAGATGGTTCACTTCGTTTGTGTGTAGATTACAGGGAGCTGAACAAAGTGACGATACATAATAAGTATCCGTTACCTAGGATTGATGACATGTTTGATCAGTTGAGAGGGGATGTGTACTTCTCAAAGATCGATTTGAGGTTGGGTTACCACCAATTGCGCATTCAAGAAGAGGATGTACCTAAGACCGCTTTCCTGTCGCGGTACGAGTCATACGAGTTCAGGGTAATGCTGTTTGGACTCACTAATGCACCTCCAGTATTCATGGATCTCATGAACAGACTATTCAGGGAGTTTTTGGATCAGTTTGTGATTATATTCATAGACAACATTCTGATTTACTCTCGCACGGAGGAGGAACACACCGAACATTTATGAATGGTTCTACAGACATTACGGAACCATCAGCTGTACGCCAAATTTGGGAAGCGTAGATTTTGGCTTCGGGAGGTTCAGTTTCTAGGCCACGTTGCATCCGACAGAGGCATCGTTATTGACCCGAGTAAGGTATTAGCGGTGAGGGATTGGGGACAGCCCACGACACCGACCGAAATTCGCAACTTTTTGGAGTTGGCCGGATATTATCGTCGCTTCATCAAGGGGTTCTAAAAAATTGTCGATCCTTTGACGAACTTGACTCGGAAGGGAGTGCCCTTCGTATGGAGTGACTGCTGTTAGTTAGCGTTTAATGAGATAAAGGACAAGTTCACATCATCACCCGTTCTTGCCTTGTCTAGGAGCGGAATGGAGTACCGAGTCTATACTGAGGCATCCTTATAAGGGCTTAGGGGTGTGTTATAGCAAGAAGAGAGAGCTATAGCTTATGCGTCCCGAAAGCTAAAGACACATGAGAAGAATTACCCCACTCATGACCTCGAGTTGGCAGCGGTCGTCTTTGCATTGAGGATATGGAGACACTATCTTCTGGGTGAGCAGTTCACTCTATTGACAGATCATAAGTCACTTCATTATCTTTTCACACAAGAGGATCTAAACATGAGGCAAAGGAGGTGGCTTGAATTCATGAAGGACTACCAGTTTGATATACAATATCATCCTAGTAAGGCTAACGTGGTGGCATATGCATTAAGCAGAAGACCTACCGGAGAGTTGGCAAAAATTTGGAAGGCAAAGTGGAGTGAACTTCGATACGAGGATGAGATAGCTAGAGCATACATGGCACTGTTAGCTATCACTCCCGAGAGTGTTATGCGGGTAGTGAGGGCACAGACCGAGGACTCGTTTTGTCAGGACAGAGTACGACAGTTACTGGCCGACGGGGCAGAGTCATACTCCATCAGCTCAGAGGGCGGACTAAGGTTTAATGGTAGACTGATAGTACCCGAGGATGATGATTTGAGGCATACCGTAATGACGAAGTCGCACGGGTCAAAGTTTTTGGTACATCCAGGTGGGGAAAAAATGTACCAGGATATGCGACGACTATATTGGTGGTCAGGTATGAAACGAGACATTGCAGAGTTTGTCTCAAGGTGTGTTACATGTCAGCTTGTAAAAGTTGACCATCAGAGACCTTCAGGGATGCTACAACCACTGGAGATTCCAGTGTGGAAGTGGGAGAGTATCTTGATGGATTTTATTACTGGGTTACCAACGTCGCAGAAGGGTCAAGATTCCATATGGGTGATAGTGGATCGGCTGACTAAGGTAGCTCATTTCTTGCCGGTTCGTACAGATTATGATACGATGCGGTATGCGCAGCTATTCATTTCAGAGATCTTTAATCAACACGGAGTTCCTATTAATATTGTGTCTGACAGAGACAAAATATTTGTGTCACATTTTTGGCAGAGCTTTCAGGAGGCCATGGGTACCGACTTACGATTGAGTACGACGTATCACTCGCAGACAGACAGTCAGACTGAAAGAGTAAACCAGATGTTGGAGAATATGTTGAGGATGTGTGTCCTAGATTTTTTGGGAGGATGGGAACAATACCTTCCTTTGGTAGAGTTTGCATATAACAACTCTTACCAATTCACTATCGGTATGGCTCCATTCGAGGCACTTTATGGGAGGCCATATCGTTCACCCGCCTGTTGGTTAGAGGTGGGGTATAACAAGCTATTGGGACCAGAGATGATACAGGAGACTTCTTCCAAAATAGAGTTAATTCGAGGAAGTATTCGAATAGCTCATGATAGGCATAAGAGTTATGCTGACGCCGGTAGGAGACACATGGAACTAGATGTGGGCGACCAGGTGTTAATTCGAGTATCTCCTATGAAGGGGATTATGAGGTTCGATAAGAAGGGGAAGTTAGCACCGAGATATGTGATACCGTTTCATATTATTGAGAGGGTGGGACCGATAGCTTACAGATTGGGACTCCCTGAGCATCTTCAGCGAATACACGATGTATTCCATGCGGCGTCGCTGAAGAAATACAAGAGGAGCGAGAGAGCCTTCTGGCACATTCCACTTGAGGAGATCGACTTGCATCCAGATGTCTCGTATGAGGAAAGACCCAAGGGTATTCTGGATTATAGTGAGCATAAACTACGATCCAAGGTGGTACCCTTAGTGAGAGTATAGTTGGGACATCACAATATGGATGAGTCTACTTGGGAGCGGGAGGAGGATATGCGAGAACAGTATCCATAATTATTCACCGCACGTATTTTCTAAATTTCGAGGACGAAATTCCTTTTTAAGGGGGGAAGTATGTAATACCCTGTATTTCTGCATCGTTAAAATTAAGAAGGAAAATACGTTTTAATTCAAATACGTGAGTAGAGTAATTTAATGTGATGTAATGATAATTATGATTATGAAGTGATTAAGTAATCATTATGGCTATTAGACATTAGTTGAGAGTTAGATACTTATTAATATGATGATTAAAATTTACTAAGTATGAATAGTAAATATTGAAAGTTGATATGTACGGCCTAGCGATTTATATGGACGTACCTGAGTTTATCTCAATCGAGTGTCGTCCGTAGACGAAATTGAAGGTGAGATGAGAAATATATTTTTAAGGGACTCAAAAGATAATTTAGAGTCCACTAATGATTCCGAAAGGATCAAATTAGTCAAAATAGTGTACCCGGGGGTACTAGTTGAGTGCCGGGTCATTTTTGGGCTAAAACGGGACCGTATGAGGGCATTTTGGTCTCTTTACATTTAAGGGTGAGGAGACCTACGAATTTAGGAACCCTAAGTTAGATTCTAAGAGTTGGAGGCTAGGATTAGAGAGAGAAAAATACACCATAGCCATTAGAGAGAAGAGAGAAACAATTTCCTAAGGCAAAAGAAAGAAGTAGGAAGAATTCAAATGAGTTTTTCACAACAACTTGTTGGAAAGAAGGATTGAAGGATAAAGATCATCAATCATCAACAACAACCACGAAATCAGACCCTACTAAACATAAGGCAAGTGGTTATTTGCAAAATAAATTGAGTTATAATACCTATATATAAGTTTTATGACGAACATGATTTTTATGATATTTTTGGAAGAAAACACTTGAATATGATACATGTTTGATAGGGATTGCATGTAGAATATTTTAGATCTCCAAATAATCTGATATCATAGAATACTTGATGATTAAATCGAACTTAAATCTGGACTCATGGATAAAAATATGGGAATATTGTATTTTTAGGGTTCTTGAATAATAGGAAGATTTTTAGTTAATCTGGATGAAATTTGTAATGATTATGTTTGTTTTGGATCGCTAGTAATCATCCCAGGGCATGTAGGAATGATTAGAAATCGTTAGTTACAAGTGTGGTGAATTATCCTGGGAGATGGATAAATAAAAATAGTGTAACCCGCATGAAGAAGACGATCTGGGTCTGTCACTGCTCGATCAATCGATCGACCCTTGAATGTCAATTGATCGACCCTTGAATGTCGATCGAACGAGCAGTCGATCGATTGACCATATCCCATCGATCGATCGATCCATGTTGTATTTTAGATAATTTTGTGGATAAATATCTTTTCGATTACCGTCACTTAATAGGAACCTTAGTGATGCTATTTTACCTATGTAGGAATTAATGAATACTAGTAGGGGTACCAGGAGATTTCCTCATAAATTATTGAGTGTAAAATTTGGAGAAATGGATCGACGGGAAGTAGCCAATTGAGTCGTGTATCGGGAATGCAAAAATTTAGTTACGAAAAGAGTGAGAGTAAATTCCAAAAAAATACCAGTAGGTTAAAGATGGCTTAACTACTGAATTAAGGGAGGGTAACTAGGACCCTTAGAGTTGCGTGAATACTTGAATAAATGCGATAGTGAAATAAATCGTAAATTAATAAGTACGGTGAATATAAGTAAAATATATTTCTTACGGGCATGATTTGATAGGTCGGGTCTGTACCTACTAAATTGTATGAACTTTTGGGTTAAGATAATTATACCTAAATTAATTATGTTAGGGTCGATGAGATATTCCGAACTAACATAAAGCTACTATATGTTTGGGGTCGATGTAAAATGCCGAAACAAACCATAAAACTAGTGTCGCGATGAAAGAGTCCCGAACCAAAATATGTGTAGATATATAAATAGTTGGGGTCGATGGATCATTCCGAACCAACTCTCAATTGGGGTCGATGAATCATTCCGAACCAAGGGTCATTCATGTGTGTTAAAAGGGTATATTAGTGATAACTAATATTTACTACATGTTGTGTGATAAAATGTACTCCATTTGCATCATCTACTGACTTAAAATAGTATATAATAAGATGGATTGATAATCTCTTAGTAATAATTAAGTAGTGTGAAGTAATTATTATAAGAATAAGAATAACATGAGGTAAGTAAGCTATCTACGTTTGTAGCATATGAGATATGGACTATTAAAATACTGCGAGTATGTTATGGGGGCTTAGTGAAGGGATACATGCAGTGAGGTATTCTGGTGTAGTTAATCTGGGTAGTATAACTAGTTGAACGAAGTACCAACGTTAGGCGTGCACTATAGAAGATAGGGGTGGAATCTCAAAAGAGTGTGCGAAGTCTTAATATGTGTAATCAATAACTCATAATTATGATAACTACTTACTAAATATTTTTAAATGTTTTTGAGTACTAACTCTTGCTATGTAAAAACCTTTTTAAAAACCTTTTAGGTGCCCAGCCACAGGGACACCCAGCATGATTTAATTCCAGGGATTTGGGAGCTGCAGCACGTGTGGATGTTGCATGGATTTCTTGGACGTTTCCCTTTTTCAGATCTAGTGCAGGATCTCAATTTTAGTACTCTCAATTAGGACATATTGTCCAATCTTTAATTTCACGGTTATTCAAATTTTGGATTCTTAAGTTAGTTTTCTGGGCCGTGGTTTTCGGCAAGACTTTATTTTTATTCAGTTGTTATGCGAATTGGTTTAGTACTCCTTGAATTGTATAGTTCCGCGTGAGTTGTTTATTCTATTTAATGAAGATAAAATTCGACACTTACTTAATTTCACTTAGTGGATAGTAATTAAAAAGCTTTCGCCAGTGATGCTAAGAATGAACCATTTAAGAAACCTGTTTTAAATTAAATTAAGGCTTGATCACCCAAGGTTTAATTAGGCAGGGTGTCACAACTTTAAGCATGAATTAATTGTTAAAAATTGGCAATATGGTCCTTTGACTAGGAATGCTGAGTACCAGGGGACTAGATGCCCACCAAGTTGTAATGGGATAGGTTGCATTTGTTTATTTATCTTTCTTTGCATATTCTGCTAAATGCTAATACAGATGTATAACTTATTAAATTTTATTGCAATTGGTCGAAAAAGAAAATGTCCTAAAGAAAGTGACATCATCATTAGAGAATTGAAATTCATTTGGGGGATTCACTAGAAAGTTGGAGCGGAGCATACCTGATAAGCCTTATATATGTTGCAATATAGGAACACCATCACCTTTTTTATTGCTTGCCCAACTATAGCTTCACCCTCTCTTTTAATCAACCTTGACTAATACCCCATCTCCATATCCTCTTCTACTGCATCTGGCAGTGGTGAACCTTCTGTTTTTCTTCCTCTTCTATAAATTCAGATTTACCTCTTGTTGTTGCCATGGGGAAGAGGGAATTTCCCAATATTTTGGGTGACATAGCTACTACTGGCTCCTCTTAACAAGATGCTGATGGAGCTAAAAATAAAGAGGATGTTGGAAAGAAGACCCCGTCTAATATGGAGGATGTTGGGAAGAAGCCCCCATCCAATAAGGAGGACGTAATGAAGAAAATCCTAGCTGAGAAAGATGGTGAAAGACACCTCAAGAGGCTGAAAAGAGGACTCCTATCTAGGATTGTCGTAGCATCTTCAGTCAACGCCGACCAACAAGATTTGGTTGATTTATCTGCTTCTAGTTCACCAGTAGATCTTAGCCCTGGTTTAGCTAGACAATTAATAAAGTCTGGTACATTGCCAGACTATAAGGGTGTTGCAGCTGCAGTGCCCTGATCAAAGAATTCTGAAAGGGATCCTCAAAGCCTAACTTTTATAATTTCCTTTACCTTCTTTATTTTCTCGGTTTAATATTCCTGATATTAACTTGCCTTGTTTTATTTTTACAGTTTGTTATTGACTTCAACAACATGTTGGAGAAGGACGATGCCTTACATTCTTCTTCTCATGAGGTTGAAAAAGTTTTTGATGAGCTTAAAAAATCAATGTGTGACTCTTAACAGGCACTGGCTAATGAACAGAAAAGTGGGAGGAAAAAATAAAACTTGTAGAAGAAAATGCAACTGCTGCTCGGTGCTTGGTTGTTGGTCTACAAAAAGACTTGGATGCTGAAAAAGCCTTGGTTATTGCAGAGATGGTTAAGATTACCAAGTTGTAGAAGGATTTGGACGCCGAGAAGTCCCAAGTTGTTATAGAGAGGTCCAAAAGAGCTAAGGCCAGGGAGGCTGGCTTCAACAAGGGCTAGGATAAAGCCATTGGGTCTTCTTCTTTACAAATTAAATTTGCGAAGAAGAAATGCTTCAAGAATGGTTGGTCGGTAGCCTTGGTGGAGGTTGACACTCCTCAAGATTCTGAACTCTTCCTCAGACATGACCTAGGAGCTCCTACTAACATGAATTAGGAGATGGAAGATAATGGGGGTTCAAGTGAATCCCCTATGATGTTGGATTCTGCCAACCAGTACCAAGATGTTGACTCCTCTGCTCCTTCAACCGACAACCATCCATCTCTGCCTACTCCTGCCTCTACTTCTACTAGGCCTACTCCAGACATAAAGAAGGTGTATATATGTCTGAGCAGCCTTTGTTTTTGTTTTCTTCTACACTTGTAATTCTTATTTTCTTTTTGCTGATGTGTATGTACTTGACAATTTATCAATGAAAATAAATTTTCTTTCTCTTTTGCTTATCTTTTCTCTATAATTTGCACACGGTTGTTGATTGGATATCCTTCTTGATCTTACTAGTTTATGGATAAACTCGAACACTTCTCTTCTACCAACTCCGAGCTACTTAAGAGATGTAATGAACTTTTTAAAGAAGTTCATCTATTTCTGACTGATGAAGAGCTACTGAAGTTACCCAGGGAATGTGTGTCTGAGCAAGATTACGTTAATATGAAATGTCTTATTGATCAGGCAGTGGCCAACAATGTTGCCTACTATAAAATGATTGAAGTGATGCAGGAGGACCATAAGGAGGTCAAGGCTCTTTTGCATCACTACACCAAAATGGAAAAATTGGCACCCTTTCAGTGGTAATCCTTGTCATGATCATTAACCGTGATAAAAAAACACTCATTTTTTATCACAGTCAATGATCGTGACAAGATCGTGACAAGTACAGTTGTCACGGACTTATCACGGTCAATGATCGTGACAATTCTATAACGTTGTCATGGTCAATGACCATGACAATTCTGTCAGCAAAAAATCATTTCCCCTCCTTTTTTCCTCACCGCATTGTTTCCTTCCAATTTCTCTCTCTCTCTACACGCTGCTCTCACTCTCTCTCTCTCCCATTTATATGTGTGTGTGTGTGTGTGTGTGTGCGTGTGTGTGTGTATATGTGTGTGTGTGTGTGTCTATGTGTGTGTGTGTGGTGGGGGAAGGGGGTGGAGGGTGGGGCTGTGTGTGTGTGGTGGTGGGGGAAGGGGGCACTACACCAAAATGACAAAATTATCACCTTTAAGCCGGTCACCCTTGTCAAGGTCATTGACCGTGACATAAAACACGCGTTTTGTGTCACGATCATTGACCTTGACACGACCGTGACAAAGAATTGTCACGGTCATTGACCATGACAAGTATGTGACAAATTTACTTTTCACGGACTTGTCATGGTCATTGACCGTGACAATTCTTTAAATATTTGTCACGGTCAAGGATTTTGACACGACCGTGACAACTTCTTCAGCAAAAACCCTTTCCCTTTCTTTTTTTCCCCCCCTCGTTCCCTCCTTTTTACAACTCTCTCTCTCTCTTTAGTTTCAGGTTAATTTCTCTCTCTCTCTGTCTCTCCCATTTATATATATGTTTGTGTTTATATATATGTGTGTGTGTATATATATATATATGTGTGTGTGTGTGTGTGTGTGTGTGTGTATGTGGTGGGTGAGTATGTGAAAAATATGGGGTTGTTATATTAGAGACAAAACATTGATGATTATGTATATAAAATTAGCCTTGTATGGGTATAAGCTAATTTAGATTAATATTGATGATTATGTATATAAAGATTAACTCAATTTCATTCGAATTAGACAATTCACATGTTAATATGTTATTGCTTAACCTATACTTTTGTCTTAGGTTAGATATCGTTCATGAACTTTAGAATATTAGTGTTATTAACTTAATTCCACATTGAAGATATTTGTACTTGTATATTTGTGTCTAATTTTAATTTCAAAGGGAAGATTACGATATTTTGACTATGGTTAAAGATAAAAAATAATTCGTTGTGATTTTTTAATAATGCAGGTTATTTTGAACTTTCCTTCACCATTAAAACATTAAATTGGTAGCATTTTTTGCCTACTAATTTTTTTCATCGTGGATGTCGCCAAATTCTTAGTAGATTAGTATTTAACAAACAAAAGCGAAAGAACCATTATTGTTCACTAAATGTTGGCAAAAGTCTTACTGAAAATGTAAACATTTGTATTTTATATAAATTGTCTCTCTCATGTATCA
This sequence comes from Sambucus nigra, assembly GCA_949130495.1. NCBI lineage: Eukaryota > Viridiplantae > Streptophyta > Magnoliopsida > Dipsacales > Adoxaceae > Sambucus > Sambucus nigra. The sequence continues at coordinate 449,537,603 of OX422219.1, read as the reverse complement.
AAACATTTGAGTCTATCAAGTTAAATAGACTTGGTTCGTTATGAGTGAGACACAATCTAGTTTAGGTCAGATGAACCTTAAGGACTAAAGATTGAAGATCATGCACTATCTCTCATTGGAGCCTTCCGTGATTGAATATGAGGACTATATCCTTTCGAGAAGTTTGATATAATATTGGCTAATTGCACACACTAAGATGTTTTTTAAATTGAGAGAATTTTTTCATAAAATATGTTTTAAAAAACTTTTTAAGTATTGAAGAATTTTTTTGAGTTGTGTATTTACCTTTTGAAGTATTGGGATCTAGGAACAAGTTTTAAAAATAATTTTGGAATTTTTTATTTTGAGGCATTCGAACGGACATAATATATAACATCTATTCCATGCTTTACATCTATTCCGGAATATATAATATATATAATAATAAACAAAACCTCTTAAAAATAATATATAACATCATCCCATTATAACATATATAACATACAATAATGGTAATAATAAGTTTTTCAAATATAAGTAAAATCTCTCTACACAATCAACAATTCTAACATCATATCCACCAACCTAAATCAAAGTTACTTCAATCAAAACATTAATGGTAATAATAAGTTTTTCAAATATTTCACTCGTCCCAATAGAAAAAATACATAAAAACCCATCTACTCCTAACATAAAATGATATCACAGAAGTAAACCTGCGATCTTGAAGCATATAACCTCCAACAAAATGACTTCAATGATTTTTTTTTGTCCAAAAAATGTTTTCACTTGCAATAAGATTGATTAAGTGTCAATTACCTTAAACAAAGAAGAATTTTTTTAATAGTTCCAATAGATGACATAAAATCTCGATACATGTATCCATGTTATATGTTTTCAACTAATTTAGACATATTTATGTGTGTATGTGTCTATGTGTGTGTATATATGGGTGTGGTGGTGTGTGGTGGGGGAGGGGCCAGGGGTATGGTGGGGGGAGGGGGTGTGGTGGGGTGTAAGTGTACGTGTGCGTGTGTGTGGTGGGGGTGGGGTGAGGGGGGGAGGTGGTGGGGGTAGGGATGGGGATGGGGTAGGGGTGTGTGTCTATGTGTACTAATAACATTTTTTTTATCTGTACTAATAAAATTTTTTTTTATCTGTACTATTAACATTTTTTTACAGCAAATGTCTCCTCTAGGTATTAAGGTGAAGATGATGATGCTGTTTATGATGATGTCGTCTGGGCTCGGTGGTAGCAGAGGCGACGAGGGCTCCTCGGCCCCTAGGCTCCTCAAGTATGGAAAATTTGGAATTACCATCGAGAACAAATCGGAGCTATTAGAGAGATCCCTCGAGCTGCTAAAGACGGTCATCGGCCCGGGGTTTATGAGTTGGAAGGAGGTGCCATATGACCTCAAGTTAGCTGTTTGGGAGGTACTACAGGTAATATATTTATATTTATATGAATATTTCAATTTCAATTTCAATTTCAATTTCAATTTCAATTTCAATTTCAATTTCAATTTCAATTTCAATTTCAATTTCAATTTCAATTTCAATTTCAATTTCAATTTCAATTTCAATTTTATTTTATATTTATATTTATTCGCAACTAACATTGTATTTGTTGGACATGAACAATTCAACTTGGATCCAAAGCTACGCGATTCCGTCTTGGAGCAGTTGAGGGGGCAACACAAGACGTTAAAGAAAAATATGCGGACATGGTACTTTGGGAAAACACGAGAGTCCATTATCCAATGGAGTGGATCCGTCCCGCCCAAGGAGCCGATCTCATTGGCACAATGGCAAAAGTTCATTGCCAATTATCGAGGATCGATAATTGGCATCTTGCCAATCAAGGAGGGAAAATCGGGCAAAAAAGACGGACGTGCACTACTCCGGTCGGACGTCTTATGCCGAGGTGGAGCATAGGATGAAGGTAAGATTTAATTTTTCTATAACTACAGAAATATATTATTCTTCATTATTTTACTTTGCGAGGCCGATACTAATTTTACTTTATTTTATTTCAGGGGGTAGGGAGTGGCCCAGGGGGTAAGCCACATAGGCTCGATATTTATGTGGCTCTTCGGACGAAGAAGGGGAAGGATAAGGAGGTGTTCTCGAGCGTCGTGGCCACGATTGTAAGTAATCCGACAGTTTAATTTTTGTTAATTATGTTATAATTTTTTAGTTTACTTATTTTACTGATCATGTGCTTTTTTTCGTTTCACGCAAAGCTTAAGGAAGTGAATAAGTCGCAGTCTGATGCTGACAAGGTGTATTTTCCCACAGACGCACTCAGCCAAGTGCATAGCTCTGATCGCAAGGGGAGGACAAGGGGGTGAGCTCGCAGGTGGACAAATCTAGGATCATCGGATTGGAGATGAGCGACACCGGGTTGGCTCGAACGGTGGATTCACATGACGCGAAGCTGTCCCGTTTGGAGGTGACGGTCCAAGATATGTACTCATTCGTGAAGCGTACGTTGGACGGAGACCATAAGGGGAAAGGAAAGGTGAAGGCGGTGGAGGAGGTGCGGGAGAACGATGCATAGGATGACGAGGATGTGGACCTCGCATCTTCATCACCGACACGTGCGTACTTCGATGATCCACTTCCTTATTTGGCTCCGTTCCCCAGACCGATGTCGACAATTAGTTGGCTGAGCGTTTTCATATTGGACGTATTTGATGGCCAGCGGATAGGGCGGGGTTTGAGGGACTTAAATATCGTCCAGGGTGGAATAGTTCATGGACGTGAACTTCAAGGGATCGAGTCCAAAGTGCTCGTCACGCATGTGATACCTGGGAAGGAGAACTCCATATTTTGGTTGCGCGAATAATGCGGCACGATTTATATTGGTGGGTGTGATAATTCGTATATCGTGTGGCCTACTTACCTCCTCACATTTAGCCCAGACATGTAGTGACATTATTTTTAAGTTGGTACATTTTAATTATATTTGGATTATATCGTCATGTATATTGTTTCTATTTTAAATATATATTTGCATTATCTTTAGTTTGTTTGGATATATGACGTTTAAACAGGTACAACGTTGCTATAATAGGTACAAATATACTGCTGGTCAGTGGCAGTGGACATACTGCCCAGCATATTTTTTTTAAATTCTACCCAGAATTGTCACGGTCAATGATCGTGACAAGTCCTTGACAAATATTGTTGTCACGGACTTGTCACGGTCAATGACAGTGACATTTTAAAAAAAAGGGTCAAGCCTTTGTCACGGTTATTAACCGTGACTAAACTTGTCACGGTTAGGGACCGTGACACAATCGTGACAATTCTAACGAACTTGTCACGGTCAATGACCGTGACACGTCCATGACAAAAAAAGTTGTCTCTCCCCGAATTGTCACGGTCATTGACCTTGACAAGTCCAACTTGTCAAGGTCAATGACCGTGACAATTAGGCAGATTTGGTGTAGTGGGGTGGGGGTGGGGACGGGGGTGGGGCTATATGCGTGTGTGGTGGGGGGTGGAGGGCTGGCAATTTTTCACATGATAACACGTTTATGGTAATGACCCGAATATGACATGATTAACTTGTATAGATTTAAGAGTACCCAGAACTTATACTCGAATAAAAATCAACGTGATTAAAAAATGACACGACTAACTCGAATTGCCACCCCTTGGGGCTGTTTGTGTGTGTGTGTGGTGGGGGAAGGGGGTGGGGCAGGGTGGGGGGGCAAGGATGGGTGGGGGGGGGGGGGTAGGGGGGGGGCTGCGTGTGTGTGTGTGTGTGTGTGTGTGTATGCACGTGTGTGTATATGTATGTGTAGTGTGCGTGTGTGTGTGTATGTGCGAGAGAGGGAAATTATGTGGGGGGGGGGGGTGACGGGGGCTGGGGCTGCGTGCGTGTGTGTGTGTGCGCGCGTGTGTGGGGAGGGGGTGGGGGTGGGGGTCAAGGGTAAATGGGGCGGGGGTGGGGCTTGTTAAGTTTTTTTATTAAATTTTGATTGGTTTATTAGATATTTTCCCTCATATGCAAGTAGTGTCCCTTATAAACGAATTGATTGATTATTAATTTTTTTAGTAAATTAATATATGAAAGTAGGATGGCCCCTCATAGTAAATTAGTAAATTAATAATTGTATACTTTAATTGCTAGTTTAATTGGTGAAAATAATTAATTGAGTAAATGAATTAGAAGGAGTACGGGATACACATTTGTTATTGACATTGCGGTTGGATTATAGTGGATCGATGTTGGGTTGGTTAATTTTAAAAGTGGCACAAGCACTGGATTATTGTCCATATGGGGGTGGAATTTTTAAACTTTTTTTGAAAATTACTTTGTATAACGAACAATATATATATATATATATATATATATATATATATATATATATATAGTATGATAATTAAATGAAATATACTTGAAATTACATATAGTGCACATAGATACTAGCCTTCTAGTTCTTATGTGTACGCATTCAATAGCCCTTAGACCCGTTCGAGAGTCATTATCCCTGTAAAGATATCTCTCGAATTCTCCCGTTTGGACAGTTTGGGACTGTATAATTTATGTATAATAATATTCTTAGTGGATTAAATTTGTTACTTTTGGATGAAGTTCTGTAGTCGTATCCTAATGCTCTCTGGGTACATACTAGATTGACAAGTGTAACTGTTATTTAAATTGATCAATTGAAATAACGCTCACACTTGCCAATCTACGTTGTGTACTTGGAGAACTACGGGGATATGCTGCCAAATTTTCTCAAGCCGTAACAATGTGCATGAGCTGTTAAGTATATTACAGAAAAATACGATCTTGAATTGGATAGGACCACTAACCCTTTAGAGGAGATGGAGGAAATAAAAATTTCTAGTATAAATTGAATTTGAATTTGAATTTGAAATTTAAAAATCGAAAATAAATACGACATAATTAAATGAAACATACTATATATCTAAGTTTTGTTTATACTAATCCATGAATATATGCTTCTTACCTTTAATAGGTGATTAGTTGGGGTAGCTGTGTTGTGATATCCTAAATACAAAAAGTGGATGGGTGAGATAAATAGAATAGGGGATGTGTTTAGCAGAGGTGCTAATGAATTTGTGAAATATGCAAAGAGATGTCATAATGATGAAGAGTTTTCGTTTTCTTGTTCGTGTTCTAGGTGTAAGAATAGTAAGGTGTTTGAGTGGAAAATAGTTTAACTACATTTGTTAAGATCGGGTATGCAAGATAGTTATCGATTTTAGAGTTTTCACGGTGAATTGAAAGTTCCTTTTGTCCCTGACCAACCTTCACAACAACCTTCAACAAGTAGGATAGATGTATAAGGGAACGACATAGATCATAATATGTTAGGGGATTTAGTTGATGATGCGTACGGAGTTTATGAAGCATATGAGAATGAGGTTACTGATGATGTACAAGGTTCAAGTGCTCGTGAAGATATCACGCTAAACCTTGACGATGACTACCAAAGTTTAAAATTTAAGGCGGCCCAATCGTTATACTTTGGTTGTGAGAAAGATCAAACAACTTTACATGCCATGGTTGGTTTGCACAGTTTGAAGATGCAGTACGGTTTGTCTATAAATAGCATGATAGGAATTCTGAAATGGGTGAAGGGCTTACTGACCAAGGAGAATACGCTTCCAAATTGCTATCATGTTATAAAGAACAGTTTGAAAGGTTTGGGAATGAAGTATAAATTGATTCATGCTTGTGTGTGTGACTGCATACTATACCGAAAGGAGTATGAAAATCTCGACCATTGTCCGGTATGCGATGAACCTAGATATGTCCAATCTACTAGTAAAAAAGGCACAAGCTCAAAAGTACCTTAAAAGTATTGAAATATTTTCTCGTTGGGCCTAGATTAAAGAGATTTTTCACAGTACCATGGATAGCGGAGGCAATGACTTGGCATTCTAGGACAGAAGTAGGGGGTAATATCATGCGTCATCCTATTGATACTACAGCCTGGAGGAGGATGAATTATGAGTATCCCTATTTTGCTCAAGAACAACGCAACATTCGTTTGGCTATATTAACATATGGTTTCAATGCATTTGGAAATCTAAGCACCAATCAGAGTGTATGGCTAGTGATCTTAGCCCCACTCAACCTCCCTCCTTCACAGTGTATGAGACCTGAATATTTGATGATGGCTTTGTTGATACCTAGGCCAAAGGCACCAAGTGATGACATCGACGTCTACCTGGATCCTTTGGTAGAAGAATTAAATGAGTTGTGGGAAGAGGGTGTGCAATCATTTGACTCGTTTAGAAAAGAAGAGTTTACGCTGAAAGCTATGTTGATGTGGGAAATTGATGATTTTCTAGCTTATGGGACATTATCCGGTTGTGTAGTACATGGTTATTTGGGGTGTCCTATTTATGGATAGGAGACTGAATCTCTTCATCTATCCTTTAGCTCAAAAAATGTATACCATTGCCATAGGAGGTTTTTACCCTCAGCTCATAGTTTTAGATTTGAGAAAGGTTCTAATTTTTTATTGGGCGGGGTTGAACATAGGCTACTACTGAGACAACTTTCAGGTTCAGAAATTGAAAGTAAATATTATGAATGTGGCCCTAATATGCCAGGTAAGAATCCCAAATTTAAGAATGTCAAGAATAAGAAGACCCCAACTGGGAATGAAACTGAGATAAGAAATGCATGGTCTAGGAGGTTAATTTTATTTGACTTGCCTTGTTGGAAGAATAACTCGGTGCGCCATGTATTGGATGTGATGCATGCAGAGAAGAACTTAGTTGAATATATTATGGGCACTTACCTTAGGGGGAGTCATTCGAAGGAAGGAGAAAGTGCACGAAAAGACCTTAAATTGTTGAAACTTAAGCCACAACTATGGTTGAAAGAAGATAGTAGGGGAAGGACAATAATTCCCCCTGGTGCGTTTACTTTGAGGAGTGGGGAAAGAAAGGTTCTTTTAGACACAAAATATAATTTAAAGGTCCCATCTAATTTTTCGTCCAACTTGCAAAGGATTGCGAATTTTGCTACTCATGTTTTGCATAAGTGTAAGTCCCACGATTCGCATGTGATCATGCAATTGGTTCCTCTATTGTTTAAGCACTGTTTCTCTAAGCACAAGGATTTTCGGAGGGCTATTATGCAAATTAGTATTACCTTCTCACTCTTGTGTGAGAAGGTAGTCAATTGAGAACACATAGTGGTCGCAAAATTGGTGGTGACTTAAGCGATTTGTGTGTTGGAGAAGTACTTTCCCCCAAGATTCGTTGACATAAGGGTTCACTTGTTGGTACACCTATGCAATGAGGCACTTCTTTGTGGTCCAGTTAGATATCGGTGGATGTATCCATTTGAAATATTGGTGAAAGTTTTAAAAGATTACGTCAAGAATACGCGATACATTGCGAGATCAATTGCAGAGGAATACATCACCGTGGAGTCATCAATATATACTTGGGAATATATACCTGAGTCGACCAGGGTTGATGACACTGATGAGTTCGTCGATGAAGGTGGTCATGTGATGGGAAAACGAGTGAAATTAGCGAGTTTGCAACATGAACAAGTAACTCATTATCTATTTGACACACATGAAGATGTCGAAGAATGGAAAAAGAGAGTTTCGATTATTATAATGTTTAACATTAGTTCAGATTATTTTATACATGATTAATTTTGTAATATGTAGAAAATATGAAGCCTGTGAGAAAAATAAAAGACGAAAAACAATGGTACAATCAGACAGCGAATTTGGGTTGTGGTTGACACAAGAGGTAATTATAACGAAAATGGTCATTATATAACGTTACATTACACTCAAATTTTACAACTAATATAATTAATTTATCTATATTCTCAGATCTTAAAGACGGGTGATGCGACATCAAGGCTTGGTCTTCTAGCCACTGGACCCTTGTTCGTGGCATAAGAGTAAAAAAAGTATCGATTGGACGGTTACGTTTTCGGCACTAAAGTGTATGAGGAAAGTACAAATGTACAGAATTCGGGCATTTCATACAAGGCTCTTACTTTCTTTCGAGCGAGCGCAAAAGATAAAAACCTCGTTGAAGCTTTAAATGACTTACTATGGTGTAATCCGAAATATATTTGAATTGGATTATATAAGCTTAAAAAAGGTTGTATTTTAGTGTGACTGGGTAAGAGTTGAGGATAAAAATGCTTGTAAAGTTGATCCTGTCCCCAATTTGATCATGGTTGACTTATCCAAGTTGAAGAGCAACGACCACGTGAGCGATAAGCCGGTTGTTTGTGCATTTTAAAAGGTTAACCAAGTGTTTTACTCGGAGTATATCAACAACGAGTAGTGCTCAATTGTCCAACACGTGCCAAAGCATCTAAATAGTAGTGTGGATGACTTGGTTGCTCCTACCAAATATCAATCCATTTTTTATGATAACCCAAATTTTAAACAATTTTTCAATTTGTAATAAATATTCCAATTTGTACCGAAACATCCATTTTTAATTCTTTTAATTGATTTTCACTTTATCATTTTCACTCTTGTGTAGTGTACGTGTGTGTGGGAAGTAGGGGTGGGGTGAGGATGTTTAATAGTAACAATTCATTTTTATTTGTAGTAATTGTACATTTTTGCATGTCTTCTTCTAATTCATTTTGATTTGTACTAGTAACATTTTTTTATAGCAAATATCTCCTTCAGGTATTAAGGCGAGGATGATGATGCTGGTTATGATGATGTCGTCTCGGCTCGGTGGTAACGGAGGCGACGAGGGCTTCTCGGCCCCTAGGCTCTCCAAATATGGCATATTGGGGATGGCCATCGACAACAAGTCGGGGCTATTAGAGAGATCCCTCGAGCTGGTAAAGACGATCATCGGCCCAGGGTACATTAGTTGGAAAGAGGTTCCATATGAGCTCAAGTTAGCTGTTTGGGTAGCACTACAGGTAATGTATTTATATTTATATTTATAAGAATATTTCAATTTCGAATTCGATTTCAATTTCATTTTATATTTATTCGTAACTAACATTGTATTTGTTGGACAAGAACAATTAAGCTTAGATCCAAAGCTACGCGATTCCGTCTTGGAGCAGTTGAGGGAGAAATATAAGACGTGGAAGAAAAATATATGGACCTGGTACTATGGGAAGACACGAGAGTCCGTTATCCGAATGCGTGAATTCGTCCCGACGAAGGAGCCGATCTCATTGGCACAATGGTAAAAGTTCATTGACAATGAGATCGGGGAGAGACAATTGGCATCTTGCCAAATGGGGAGGGAAAATCGGGCAAAAAAGACGGACGTGCACTACTCCGGCCGGACGTCTTACGCCTAGGTGGAGCATAGTATGATGGTAAGATTTCATTTTTGTATAACTACAGAAATATATTATTCTGCATTATTTTACTTAGCGGGGCCGATACTAATTTTACTTTATTTTATTTCAGGGGACAGGGAGTGGCCCTGGGGGTAGTCCACATAGGCTCGATGCTTATGTGGCTCTTCGGACGAAGAATGGGAAGGATAAGGAGGTGTCCCCGAGCGTCGCGGCCACGATTGTAAGTAATCCGATAGTTTACTTTTTATTAATTACGTTATAATTTTTTAATTTACTTATTTTACTAATCATGTGTTTTTTGTCGTTTCAGGCAAAGCTTAAGAAAGTGCATGAGTCGCAGTCTGATGATGACAAGGCATCTTTATCCACTAATGCACTCAGCCAAGTGCTTGGCACTGATCGCAAGGGGAGGACAAGAGGGGTGAGCTCATGGGTGGCCAAATCTAGGATCATCGGATTAGAGACGAGCGACACCAGGTTAGCTCAAGCAGTGAACTCGCATGACGCGAAGCTGTCTCGTTTGGAGGCGACGGTCCAAGATATATTCTCATTCATGAAGCGTTCATTGGGCAGAAATCGTAAGGGGAAAGGGAAGGAGAAGCAGAAGGTGGTGGAGGAGGAGGAGGATATGGACCTCGCTACTTCATCACCGACACGTGTGGACTTTGATGATCCACTACCATATTTGGCGCCTTTCGACCGACCGATATCGACACTTGGTTGGCTAGGCGTGTTTATACTGGACATATTTGATGGCCAGCGGATAGGGCGGGGGTTAAGGGACCCGAATATCATCCAGGGTGCACTAGTTCATGGACATGAGCTTCAAGACATCGAGTCCAAGGTGCTCGTCATGCATGTGATACCCGGGAAGGAGAACTACCCATTGTGGTTGCACGAACAATGCGGGACGATGTATATTAATGGGTGTGTCAATTCGTATATCATGTGGCCAACTCACCTCCTCAGAGTTAACCTTACCCAAGACATGTAGTGACATTATTTGAATTGAATTATTTTTAAGTTGGTACATTTGAATTATATTTGGATTATATCGTGATGTATATTGTCTTTATTTTGAATGTATATTTGCATTATCTCTATTTTATTTGTATATGTGATGCTTGAACAGGTACAACATTGCTATAACAGGTACAAATATATTGTTGGGCAGTGGCAGTGGCCAAACTGCCCAGCAATTGTTTTTTCAATTGTGTCCAGAATTATCACGCTCATTGGTCGCGACAAGTCCATGACAAAGAGACTTGTCACGGACTTGTCACAGTCAATGACCGTGATAATTTTTTAACCATTGTCATAGGCTTGTCACGGTCCTTAACCGTGACAAACTTGTCAAGGTCAGGGACCGTGACATGATCAGGATAATTCTAACGAACTTGTCACGTCAATGATCGGGACAAGTCCATGACAAAAAAAGTTATCAGCCCAGAAATTGTCACGGTTATTAACCTTGATAATTTGAACTTGTTAAGGTCAATGACCGTGACAATTTGGAAAATTTGGTGTAGTGCATGCTGACTATGAGAATAAGTACAAGGCCTTTAATTAAGGTTGGGGCTTTAACTAGAAGTTGAAAAATTTTATTTCTCACTTTCGAAGACAGAAATTTTTGCTCAACCGTGAAGTGGAGGAAGATAGAGCCATTACCAAATTGTTGGAGGAGGAGAATAATAATTTTAGAGATGACGTAAATGCCTTGAAGTCATATTCTGTTGATGTTTCTACTACTGATGAAGGTCATTCATTGTTGGAGGCTGAAAATGCTAGGTTAAGGGAAGAATTGGAAGCACTAAAAAATACCAAGTCTGCATCTTCTTCCCGAGCAAGAATAAAACTTGGACGAGGTACTTCAGATGGGGATAGGACTCAATAAACGCTTGCTAACCAAGATGTTTAACTGAAGGTAAAAAACCAAGACCTTGCTAAGATGTCCCAAAATCTTCAAACTCAATCCGAGCAACTTGCCACTCAGTCTGCTCAGCTGCAAGCTAAGGATGGAGTATTGAAGAAATTACATTATCAAGTTGAGAGTTTGACCTTCGAGTTTCACTAGAAACCTAGAGAGATCTGGATGGAAGGGTATAATGAAGCTTTGGGGCATTTTGATGCTAGGTTTAAATAGGCCCAGAATGAAGGCTACAAATGGGGTTAGACTAATTATCTAACAGTGTTGAAGGTGAACTAAGATAACAAACTATGTAAGTGGTATGATCCTGGGTTGCTCGACCTTTAAGACACCCCCTTCAAACTAGATGTTAGCTGGATTCATGTCAACACAATTCCCCAAGGATTGATTTCTACATTTCTGGGAGACTATGGGCTGCACGATGAGCTGGAAATCGCCCAACCTTCTCATCTGCTAGATCGGCTAAGAAGTAGCAATAGGATAATGCTTCAAGACTTCAATTTCATTAATTCTCCTTACACTTTAGATGACCCTCCAATTAGCATGGATCTAGTTTCCAAAGCTGAGGGGAAGCAAACATCTTGTATTCTTTTGTAAATACAGTCATGTAATGAAAAATGAAATAAAATGAATTTCGTCGTCTTATCTTGTTAATCATTGAATGTGACTATTTTCTTTATGTGAATGGTTTATCTTTTCATTAGCTTTACTAACACACTTAGATTCAAATCTAAATTTAGTATCAATGATCAATGAATACATAGGTTCTACTGGCATAATTAGATTAAAATTTAAATTTGGAGCTAGTTACCCATGTGTCTTTAAAGGTTTTACTAACACACCCAAGTGTTTAGGTTTTCTGCATTAGTTACTAGTGGTGTGACTAGGCGTATGTGGAATATGTGCCTACATTCCTCCTGAGGAATCTTCGCAACGTTATTCCTTCACTTTTTCCAGTAGGATAAAGATCTTGTTTTATCCTTATACTTGTTGACCATCTTGAGGTCGTAATATCCTGTGTGGTATGCTGCCAATCAAGTTTTGTGTGTGCCGAGCAACTTATTACTTATGCCGAAAAACCTTAGGCCTATTATTTTGGAGAAGAGTCTTGTGCCAAGCAACATTTTGAAGTTTTTCTTGATGTGAACAATTTCTTCTTTTTCATTAGTTCTATTGACACACTTAGATTAAAATCTAAATTTAGTATCAATTACCAATGAATACATAGGTTCTACTTGCGTACTTAGATTAAAATCTAAATTTGGATCTAGTTACCCATGTGTCTCCAAAGATTTTACTAACCCACCCAAGTGTTTTGGTTTTCTGCATTAATTAACAGTGGTGTGACCAGGCATATGTGGAATATGTGCCTATATTTCGCTTGAGGAATCTTCGCAATGTTCTTCTTGCACTTTGCCCAGTAGGATAAATATCTTATTTTATTCTTATATTTGTTGACCATCTTTAGGTGGTAATATCCTTTTTGGTATGCTGCCGGTCAAGTTTTGTGTGTGCCGAGAAACTTATTGCTTATGCCGACCAACCTTATGCCTATTTTTTGGAGAAGACTCTTGTGCTAAGAAACATTTTGAAGTTTTCTAGCAACTTTCAAACTTTATTCAAGATCAAATGTATATTGGATCAAATGTATTGGTAGTGCATAGCAATAGTACTCCCAAAAAATTTTGAAAAACAAAAAATGGAGGAAATATCATTTTATTGATACTAAAAATTGATATTGAACTGAGTACAAATGATTACAACACTGGCAATATTTTTTAAGATGCTCAGCATGTCACGGATTCTTGAATTCTTCTCCCTCCAAAGTCTCAATCCGGTAAGTTCCAGGTTGGATTACTGCAGAAATACCATAGGTTCCATACCAATTAGCCTTAAGTTTATTATTTTCTGGAGAACCTTCTCTAACACAAAATTTCCTTCCTTTAAGTTGGTCGGCTTCATCCGTTTATCGCAAAACTGAGTTGTTCGTTGCTGGTAAGTTGCATTTCTCATAGCAACATCTTCTCTCACTTCTTCCAGCATATCCAAATCCAATCTTCGCATTAGATCACTTATAGGAGAGTTAAAATTTAATAATCTATGGTATGGAAGACCCAACTTAACAGGTATGACTGATTTAGTCCCAAATGCTAACATGTATAGGGATTCTCTAGTTGCAGTCCTTGGGGTTGTTCGGTACGCCTATAAAATAGAGTGTAGCTTATTAATCCATTTTTCCTTTACATCATCAAGCCGTTTCTTTAATCCATTTAGAAAAGTTCTACTTGTAACCTCAGTTTTCCCATTATTCTGAGGGTGACGTGGAGAAGAATATAAACTAAGCACAATAAGCTGCGAATTCATCGTTGTTAAACTGCATTCCATGGTCGGTGATGAAAGCATAAGGCGACCCATATTTGCAAATGATGTTCTTCCAAATGAATTGGTAAACCTTCTCATAAGGCATGTCTATCAGTGGCTCTGCTTCAAGCCACTTTGTAAAGCAGTCCACTATAACAACCAAGTACTTGAATCTTCCTCTGGTGGTCGATAATGTCCCGACCAAATCTATACCCCACCTGACAAATGGCTAAGGTGAAGTGATTGGGGGTGAGAGAGGCCTGTGGAGTCTTACGAATGTTGGAATACCTTTGGCACTTGTCACACTTTTTATCAAAAGTTGTACAATCTGCTTACATCGTTGGCCAGTAATATCCTTCCGCATTTATTCTTTGCAGAAGTGTTCTTCCTGCTATATGAGCTCCACATGATCCTTCATGTACTTCTTTAATTAGGTTTGAAACCTCTTATGGATGAACGCAATGCTGCAAATTGATAGAAAATCCTCTTCTGTATAAGACTCCTTTATCTAGCACATATCTAGCATCTTTATACTTCAACTTTTTATCTTCAACTATATCAACTGACAAGGTTCCTTCTTCAACGTATTCTGTGATGGGATCCATCCAGGATAACCCCATGTCTACAGCAATAAAATCGATCATCAAATCCTCATCTATACTCCTATTGGCCAAAAATATCAATAGGAATAGTTCGACAGAGTTCAACTCTGGTAGCGGAAGCTAGCCGAGCAAGAGCATCTGCTCGGGCATTTTTCATTATTAGGATTTTATTCATCCGAACACATGGTAATTTTTCTATTACCTCAATTACTTTGGATAGGTATCTTGCTATCGATTCGCCTTTAGATTCATACAAGCTAAATATTTGATTTTCTACTAACTAGAAATCATTATGTGCCACAACTTGTTCGGCGTTCAGTGATTAGGCTAGACTTAAGACCACAATGAGAGCTTCGTATTCTGCTTCGTTGTTTGAGACTTGGAATTGAAATCGCAGGGCATATTCAATATCAATATTATTAGGAGTGTTAAGTATTATACCTGCTCCACTACCTGTTTCACAAGATGACCCTTCAACGTACAAGTTCCATATTAGGAGATCGTTATCAAATGCTTGGTTTGTCTAAATCCCATAGTGTAATATTTTTCTCCTTTCTTCCTTACACTTTTTAGACCTCTTCTCTTTTCGGGAAGAGGAATTTGGTAGGTTGGCAACGGCTTCTTATGGTAAAAATTCCTGGGGAGCTTGACTGTCAACAACTTTTTTCTCTTTATTTTCTCCGGATCCTTTCTCGGCCTGCTAATTTTGTTTCTCGGGAACCTTGGGATAATTAAATTCAGCTATGAAATCTGCTACTGATGGGACTTTTAGAGAAGACCTTGGTTCATAGATAATATCATACTCCCCCAATTCCACTGCATAATACATTAATCTGTCAGACTTCTCTGTATTCTGTAAAGCTTGCCTTAGATCCATATCGGTGTATACCACTATCGCATGGTCTTGAAAATATGGCTTCATGCGTCTAGACACTTCAATTAATGCCACTGCTAACTTTTCTAGGTGAGGGTACCTAATTTCTTCTCCTCAAAAATCTTTACTGGTGTAGTAAATAGGATTTTGAACCCTATTCTCCTCTCTAATCAAAGTAAAGCTCATAGATGATTCAAAAACAGCTAAATACAGGTACAATTTCCCCCTCATAATTGGTCGAAAAATTAGTGGAGGTGACCCCAAATACTTTTTCAACTCTAGAAAAGCTTTCTCACATTCTGTCTTCCATTCAAAACTCTTTATGAGTACTTTGAAAAATGGTAGGCACCTGTCTGTAGCTCAGGACACAAATCTGTTTAGAGCTGCTACTTGCCCGATTAGCCTTTGCACACCATTCTTGCAAGTTGGGGACTAGATCTCAAGTAATGCCTTAATATTGTCTCGGTTTCCTTCAATTCCCCTCTGATTTACTATATACCCGAGGAATATCCCTTCCTTTACTCCAAAGATGCATTTGGTCGGGTTTAATCTCATCCGGTGCTTCTCAAGTTGATAAAAAGTCTGGCTGAGGTCAGCAATACGATCAGACACTTTTTTTCTCTTTGTAAGCTTATCATCTATGTATACTTCCATGTTTTTGCCTATTTTCTCCTCAAAGACTGTATTCACTAGTCTTTGATATATAAAACCTGTATTTTTCAAACCAAAAGGCATAAAATTATAACAGTAAGTTCCTCGGGGAGTAGTGAAAGAAGTTCGCTCCCTATCTTCAGGCTTCATTTTGATCTGATTATAACCAGAATAAGCATCCATAAAACTGAGCAACTTATGTCCTGAGGTAGCCACCACAAGTTGATATATTCGGTGCAAAGGAAAGTGATCCTTTGGGCATGCTTTGTTAAGATCTGTGAAGTCTACGCACATCCTCCACTTGTTATTTTTATTCTTGACAATAACTACATTGGCCAACCAATTTGGATATTTCACCTCATCACTAAAAGTTTCTTTATGAAGATTTTTAACTTCCTCCGATATGGCTTGGTTATTCTCTGGGCTAAACACTCTTTGTCTTTGCTTTACTTTCTTAATTTCTTTATTAACGTTAAGCTCATGGTAAAGGAAGCTAGGATCAATTCCTAGCATATATTTCCTGACTCCATGCGAACACGTGTTTTCTCTACCCAAGGAAGATCACTAGTTCCTATTTAAGAACAGGATCCAGCATTGTTCCAACTTGAGTAGTGCGCTCTAGTTTCTCGTCATCTAACACAATGATTTCTGTTGCCTCTACAATCTGGACCTTTACTAGCTCTGTTTCCTCCCTTGGATCTAAGGTTTCAACTTCATATTCTTCATCAGGTTTAGAGGTATCCACTTGGTAAGTGGTGGTTTTCCTCTTTATTTCTTCTAGATCTTCCTACTCGGTAGATGAATAGTAGCATTCCTGGGCCACTTTTTAGTCACCCTTCACAACTCCTATACCAAAGTTGGTTGGGAATTTCAAGCATTAATGAATGGTAGAGGGCACTGCCTTAAATTTCTTTAGCCCAACTCTTCCTATAATTATATTGTAAGATGAATGGATGTTTTTATCCATTATAAAGAAACATATTTTCTCCCTTAAGTTGGCTGGCCATGTGCCAATCATCACTTCCATCTTAATGGCTCCCAAAGGGAAGACTTTCTCACCTGCAAATCCTATTAGTGGAGGATAATAGGGCTCTAACTGGCTGAGCTTAAAGTTCAAGCTGCTAAAATAAGGGTAGAACATGATATCTGTCAAGCTGTCATTATCTACTAACACTCTAGAGACAATGATATCTTCCTTTCTGACTTTGATTACCAGAGGATAATCATAAGGGTACAATAATCCTAATAGGTCATTTTTAGAATATCCTATCATCAGCTTATCTTTTTTAATCTTCCTTAGTTTGTCTTGCTCGTTAAGATTAATCTTCTATATGTACGAGCAAGCTTGAGCCTCATTGAGGTAAGATTTTTGCTCTGCAGTATAATATCCTCCTCCTGCATCTCCATCTGTAACCATTTGACAATAAAAAGAACTAAACTGAGTGTGAATACCTCGTGTTCTGATTTTCAAGGCTTTTTGGGTAAGTTGGGATCATCAACCTGGTCATTTTCATAATCCCTCTTCTTCTCCTCTCTTGTTCTGCAAGGAGATTTTGACATATGTTGAGCTCCTTCGTTATTATGTTGATCAACAAACTGATTTAATTTTCCTCTTCGGATGAGAGTTTCAATCTCATTTTGAAGGGCGATGCAATGATTCGTTCTGTGACCATGGTCTCTATGGAACTCACAGTAATTAGTTTTGTCCCTCTTGGTAGGGGAACTCCTCAAATTATCAAGCTAACACACATATTTATTATGTTTGATCTCCTCCAAGACATGATGAATGCCTAGTATTTAGTGGAGTTTATTTGTTGTACTTATTGATATTTTTTATAATTCCTTTTTGTGCTATTTGGAATCTTTGTGATCCTTCTTGTCATTTTTTCCTTCATCTTTTACTCCCGAGCTCCACTTGGATGCATTGCTTCCTCGGCATTCATGATTTTGTCTGCTTTAACCATCAATTCTTTCATGGTTTTTGCGGGATCCTTAGCAAGTATATAATAGAGCTTATCATGGAGAAATACCCTTTTAAGGGCTGTTATAATAGTTTTCTCCTCATAAGCCACAACCTCCAGCTTCTCGTTATTGATACGAGTGATGTAGTCCCCGGTGTTCTCTCCTCCCTTTTCTCGTACACTGAGCAAATTTGCTACCCTTTTTATAGGCTTTGCTCCAAAATAAAAGTTATTAATAAATATCTCGACCAACAGGTTAAAGTTGGAAATCTGTCCTCGAGGAAGCCTATTGTACCAGATTTGGGCAGATCCAGTAATTATTTCAGAGAATGCTCGATACCTCATTTCGTCGGGAATTGTATAAATATTGGAGGCTTCTTAGTATTGTTCTATATGGAGGACTGGGTCAATTTTCCCATCATATTTGGGTGTAACCACTAGAGCTTTGAACTTTGTTGGAGTAGGGAAATCCACAATTACTTGTACGACGGGAGATCCTTTTACAAATCTTCTTTGTAGTGGGTTTTTGGCCTTAGCCATCTCTCCTAGCCTGTCCTCCAATCTCAGGATAGAACCTTTCCAAGAATTGTTACCAGTATCAGATCTATGCGTCGTTGCTTTATTTTTCGCTAAACTTTCTTCTTAGGATTGTTGCTTGGCCCGAGCAGTACGTCAGGCATCTGACCGAGACTGGGCAGAGCCTTCCCTTCGAACAGATGGTCGAGTGTTTCCCAACATTGCCTTAGGAACATTTTTGTTCCCCCTGGGTCCCAAACGATCGAAGGGAGAAGCCCGACTTAGCCTTTCTAAAGCACTTAGCCTCTCTAGAGAGTAGGAATGTGTATTGAAGGATTCTGACCCCCTGAGTAATAAATTTGACCATAGACGATAGGAAATATCCCATATGGTTCTTGACTGAATTCTCCTGCCACCTCTTGGTGGTGGTGGCATATTTCCTCGGGCAAATAGATCAGGTGCTCCTTCTTGAAGAGTTTGCGTGAGTTTCCTGATAGTGTCCTGCATAGCCTCTAAGCCTCTTATAAGACTGGATAGAATTCTAGTTAATTCATTTGCTGACGGTGGGGAAAAGGGGATAGGCAGAATGCCATCATTCCTAAGACTTGATTGAAGAATTTCAGCCATCAAAGTGTTTGAATGAATGATAACGATTAGAAATACATTCCCACAGACGGCGCAAATTTGTTGATGCAAAAAACTAGATTGATCTAATTAATTATTCACAAATAAATATAAGGAAAGACAAAGGATTTTTTAAGTGGTTCCGCTGAAAACAAAAGCCTACATCCACTGTTGTGTATTTCCTTGGGCTTAATTGTCTCTTGTCTCATTTTTCATGTGTCCGTTATATGTAGGGTTTACAAGGTATTTATAGCCCTTTGAGGGTGTACAAGAGTCGAAATATTAAAGGATGGAATGCCTTTATAACATATGCATTTACATCTATACAATGTTAATAATGTATACAACTATTGGCGATTAACTGTCATTATTGGTCGATTTTCCTAGTGTTGGTCGGGCCTCTTTAACCCGTTGGTCGGCATTCCTTCATTTGGTCGGGGACTCGCCCTTGTTGATTTGAATTAATTCCCATATGGATAAAACGTGTTCATACATGAATTGTCCACATTATGGGATAATTTTGGTATTAACACCCACTATCATAATTATCTGAGTATTCACCCAACTCTAAGGATCCTGGTCACCTCTTCTTTAATTTTCGTAGATAACTCTCTTTTAACCTACTGGTCTTCACTAATTCCCGTAATTAATTATCTTTCTCTCCAATAAATTATGACATAATTTAACCCAATTATACCTCATCTTAATCCTCTCAATAAGACTAAATAATCAACCTCTCATAAGCCTATTGTAAAATAATAAGTTCCTCATTATTATTTTAATTAAGTCCCAAAAGTTTTCCCGAATAGAATTTAGGAATTCTAGGCTTAAAAGGGAAAATCTTTTATCTTCTAGGAAACCGAATCGATTATCTAGGAGGTCGAATAGATTCACCTCTAGGACGAATCAATTCGAAATGGTATTGTTCGTCTCCTTCGTCTAGTTCATGCATTTTCCACCATTTTTATTTATTAATCTTACATAATACTTCACCAAAATCACAAGTAAATGTCCTAAACCATTTCTACACGCATTAGGATGATTACTAACGTTCTAAACATATCAAATCTTCACAAAAACCTATAATTCTTCAAGAACCCTAGTTTTGTGTTATTCCCACATATTCCTTCAAAGACACAGATTAATTTTGTATCATAATAAACCCTCTGATTTTGTGATACTAACATAAAGGAATAGATCTGAATGCAATTCCTATTTCAATTCATGGATTAAACCATCCCCAAAGCATATTTAATCTCCCAAATACATGAAATCAACCCTATTTTATATGGGTATTATAACATGCTTAAAATAAATGCCAAATAAATACTTGCCTCTCAAAATCAGGTCTGAAATTTGTTGGTTTGATGTTATGGTTGTTCTCCCCTCGCTCCGATCTCGATTCCGTTGTGTTCGGGGAAAAAAATGATGTAGGAAGCTTGGTTATTTCTTCCTCTTCCTCTCATGTGGCCTCTCTTCCTTTTGCTTTGTGTTAACCCTAGTTCCCTTTCTCTAATGGAAGATATAAACTTAATATTTTCGGAGTTCTACAAACCACAACCTCACGAATGATCGAAATGCCCTTAAATGATCTCGGGATGGTCTTGTAATACCCCGTATTTTTATGCTATATTAATTTGGGGATTTATTAAATTTAATGTGAGTTAATTATTTAATAAAAATCCGGAAATTAATTATGTTATAATTATTAACGTGACGAGAGTTAGTAATTATGGGAAATTTGTTGAATATTACTAATGAGCAAAGTAATATGTAATATTAGTTATATTGAATGTCACGAGTGAATAAAATGACAATTTTGGAAATTTGAGTCGGGACACGCTTGTGTCGCGTCGGGACTAAATATTGATAAATAAAAGTGAATATTTTATAAGTTGTTTGTATGGTCGTTTTGAGTGCACCAACGCGTCCGGAAGGGTCAAGATAGTTAGAAAAGTGTACCCGGGGGTTTAGTTTGGGTCTCGGGGCGTTTTTAGGCCTAATTAGTACCCCGGGAGGGCGTTTTGGACATTTTGCAATTATGGGTAATTAAACCCACGAAATTTTAAGGGTTATATCAGATGTCTAAGGTTGCCTTCTAGGGTTAGAACAACCAAAGACAAGTGACGACCATAGGAGAGGAAAGGAGAGAGCTCTAAAGGCAATCCAAGGCCCAAAAATCCATCCGTTTGCACCGCCACCACCACCAACGCGTAGATCGCGCGACGGGGAACACAACCACACCAAAATCATCTGCAAACCAGAACACCAAAAATCCTAATAGAGTGTTTATCTTTCTTATTTCATTGGTGCATCTTTCATATTAGTGTAGGAGTAATTAGAATGAGTTTTTTCGGAAGAAAACCAAAGATTTGAGATAGGAATCGCATGTACTTATGGTTTAAATGATAATCCTGGAAACCCTTGACATGTAGAGGAATTACCCACGAAATTATGATGTTTATAAGAAGAAATTTCTGAAAATACTTTTTAGAACCATGTTTAAGAGAATTCTAGGGTTCTTGATAATTATATAAATTTTGGGCTATTAATCCATGTTTAACGATAGAAATCCACATGCTTTACGTTGGAAATACCTAGTATGATGATATAATGTTTGTAGTATGAATCTTTGGACATTTGGGAATGTAAAACTTGAATTTGGATGGAGATATGTGTTAGAACCCGTAACTGCAAAACTGCAGAAATCAAAATACCTGTTTTATCGATCGATCGAGCCCAGATCTTCGATCGATCGAAGGTTCGCTCGATCAAGCCCCAGACCTCGATCGATCGACCCCTCCTTGAAGACTCCTATTTCCCTTTTTAAATGAGTTAAATTCAATTTAATGTGAAATAATTCTTGGACATCCTTAATAAAGTGTTTTGGGAGATAGGGAAGATCAGTAGGACATATGAATAATTTTGGGACTTTAAATATGAGACGAGAATTGTATTTTTGGGGATAATTACTTAAGGGTCGATGAATTTATGTATTAAAGGGCGAGATACATAAAAGGGTTACGTTGGAACATAAAAAGGACACCTACTGAATTTTATACTTGAGAGGATAGAGTCCATGTGAGTTACGTAATAAGTTGGAAGAATCCTTCGAATTAAGGTTAGAGACGAACCCTTATACGCGATACTAATAATGTGAAAATAAGGATAAATGTAGTAACTATGGAATTTGAGATATACCTAATATTGATATGGTAATATTAGTATAGTTATATGATTGTGTATGCATATACTATCTATGTGTGAAAATCATACCCACGCTACTTGCTATCCCTGAGGTTACCGCGCTGGGACGATCTTATCCTGTGTTGCCTTCAGGGGGATATTGATTCGTACCCTAGGAGATAGATATCCTTGGTACAGGCTATCGAATGGATAGTTCAGACGGTCCTAAGAGAAGAAGGTATGTGCCACCCTCTTAGAGACTTAGAATCTATGCTTCGCCTCAATATTGTTTGTGTATGTGTTAATACAATTCGAGAGTGATTCCGAATTTGCATTCCCCTTAATACGAGTGATACGGGGTTTGGATAGTAGAGTATGCTGCACCATAGTTTTATTTGGGGTGCTGCTATAATATATATATTGTACGAGTAGTTAATATATATATGAGATTGTGGAATTTGGAACTGCCTACTGTGATACGGTAAGTAGGACAAGGTTGAAGACTCATATTGTAAATACTTGTTTTGAGAAAGTATAATATGACACTTAAAAAATTTATTGATTAATAGAGTTAAAATGAGAACTTTGGTTTCCCTCGTTGAAAGATTACTTTTTAAATAATTGTATTGTTAAGTTTTCAAATCTTGCGAATAACCTAAGATAAGTTAAATCATTGGGGGAGGTTAGTGCGATATATGACGAGATAAATCATTGGGAAGGTTAGTACGATAGGTGTGCACATTAGAAGAGAGGCGAGAATTTCTCAAGAGAGTGTCGCACTAATATGTTGTTGCATTGGCCTGTAATCAATTTAAATAATTGCTAAACGAATTTTAAATCATACACACTATCGGGCTCTGACCCGTTTCCATTTCTCTTTCTCTCTTGTGTATATATGTATATATTTCAGGTGCCCAGCCACAGGGGCGTCTTGCTTAGGATTCCTTGGGAGGAACGTGCTGCAGTTTAGGTGGGACTTGCAGGCCACTTGCTTAGACGGTTTCATTTACTTGGTTCTACTTCTATTATTCTCAGTTATTGGGGCATGTGTCGCCCTTTCCACTATTTATTTGTTTATTGGGACATTTGTAGTTCAGTTATTTCTAGTATTATTACTATGGGATTTATTCAGTATGGATGTTTTACTTTAAGTTTTAAATGTTGGGATCTTGGATGTTGAATGTTTAAATTAATTGGTTTATGTTCCAGGATATTTGTGTTATGATTCTTACTTATTGGAAATGTTATAAATAAATAAATAAATAATTTTTCTTTAAAAAAATAAAATTTGGAAGGTAATGTTTAAATATGGTTTTGACACTTAGCTTAATTAATTAGGGTGTTAAATTGGGAAATTTATTTTTACGACAGTGATGCTAAGAATGAACCAACTGTTCACCTTGATTTTAATTTAATAAAGGAGTGATCGCCCGGTATTTAATTAGGCGGGGTGTCACAGGTGGTATCAGAGCATTAGGTTCTAGTGTCCTTTAGGATCTATGCGGTTTATTATGCTTTCAGCGTTGCTTTCTTTGATATAGAGCCCTATTTTTAGGATTGTTGTATTTCTGCTTTTACGTTACGTCTTCAGCTATTTGTGATTTGATAATGACTATAGACTAATAAACTTCTTCACATTTCAGATGCCTCCGAAACGTGCACCGAAGGATAGGCGTGCCCAGGCCGAGCAGCCAGCAGCTCCAGCACAAGGCACTATGAATGCTAATGAAGTAGCCTCTATTGTTGCTCAGGCGGTGAATGCCACGTTAGCGGTGGTTCAGCAGGCTCCACCCCAGATTCAGGCAGTGGCTCCAGTACTAGCACAGCTTCCATCTGCATGGGAGAGGACTAGGGATGCTTTTCAGAAGGCGCATCCCCCTGAGTTATCTGGAGCTCAGATATCATTGCAGTCAGCCAATGGAAGAAAGACATCCAGCGGCATCTTCGTATGTATGAGTGCACCGACGTGCAATGTCAATTATTGGCTTCCTTTAAGATGGTGAGGGCCGCTTTGCAGTGGTGGGAGTCCACTACCACCTTGGAGGAGAGGGACACGATCCCTATTCAGTCGTTCTGGGAGAGGTTTGACCGTAAGTGTTTTCCACCCGCCGTGCAGACTGAGATGAGGCAGAAATTACTGAATTTGAAGCAGGAGAATTCTATCGTAGCGGAGTATGAGGA
The DNA here is from genome assembly GCA_949130495.1 of Sambucus nigra. NCBI lineage: Eukaryota > Viridiplantae > Streptophyta > Magnoliopsida > Dipsacales > Adoxaceae > Sambucus > Sambucus nigra. The sequence continues at coordinate 449,513,425 of OX422219.1, read as the reverse complement.
GGAGTTCACGAGACTTCTCACCATAGTGCCAGATGAGGCACCCACTGAGGGCAAGAAGATTATGTTGTTTGTGGACGGGTTAGCTTGGAGGATCCGCCAACACCTTATAGGGAATTTATCTCTGAGTACTTTCACTGACGTACTCAATGCTACGTTACTACATTGCCAGGATCACCGCTTCCATCTGCAGGGAAGCAAGAGAGCAGGAGAGTCCAGCCAGCAGGGCAGGACCGGGGGTAATAGTGCTAGTGGGGCACCATCTCATAGACAGACTCGTCAGCACGAGCAGAGTTCCCATCAGGGGGACCCTACTAAGAGATTCCGTTCAGGTGATTCCAGGTAGGGATTTGGGGGTTATAGGCAGGGTCAGCAGGGCCAGCCTAATCATCAGGGCCAGCAAGGCCAATACCGACAGCAGGGTCAGCAGCAGGGCTAACAGGGCCAACAGGGCCAGTGGCGGGGAGGTAACGGCCAGTAGGGCCGCGGTCAATAGGGTTAGAGGGGAGGCAACTTCAAAGGCCGATGTTTTGGGTGTGGTAGACGCGGCCATAGGCGCCAGGATTGTCCGGAGGGAGATAGGTCCCCACAGCAGCAGGGTGCCCGAAATGAGCCATAAAGACCACTTTTTTCGGCTTCCCTCCCAGCTCCATCCCAGGTGCCAGCCATTCCAGCAGCTCCAGTGCAGCAGGGGCATTTATAGTACGGACGTGTCTATAACGTCCACCAGGCAGCAGCCCCACAGGCATGACCCGCGATTGAGGGTATGTTTCCTATCCATGGTACTATGGGTCGGGTTTTATTTGATACGGAGGCGATGTATTGTTTTATAGCTATGCATTTTGCGAAGGCCTTAGGGTTATTAGCCACAGCAGAGAGCACAGTGACGTGTGTGGACTCACCACTGGGGAGTGGGTCGCTTATCTTCTTTATATACCGGGGAGTGGGGGTAGAGATTGGTAGTTTGGTATTACCTGCAAACACGTTAGTCTTAGATATGCATGAGCATGATGTTATTATCGGTATGGATTGGCTCGCAGCTTATAGAGCCATGATTGATTGCTTCGGTGGGAGCATTATTTTTGCCATTCCGGGGAAAGAGATGTTTGTAGTGGCGATGCCTCGCCCAGATGGAGGTTCGATCGCTCATTTGTATAATATAGAGGAGGATACCTCTAAGGAGGTTGTGATTCCTTTAGACTCGATCCTAGTCGTTCGTGAGTATTCCGATGTATTCCAGGAGATACCAGGCCTACCCCCCACTCGAGAGATAGACTTTGTCATAGATTTATTGCCAGATACGAGACCTATAGCACGCGCTCCATATCGTATGGCTCCGGCAGAAATGCGAGAGTTACGAGATCAGATAAAGCAGTTGTTAGGTCAGGGCTTCATTCGCAGGAGTACCTCACCTTGGGGCGCTTCAGTTCTGTTTGTGAAAAAGAGAGATGGTTCACTGAGGTTATGTGTGGACTACCAGGAGTTGAACAAGGTCACGATACGGAATAAGTATCCGTTGCCTCGAATCGATGATATGTTCGACTAGCTGAGGGGAGCAACTTTCTTTTCAAAGATAGATCTGAGGTCGGGGTACCATCAGCTACGTATTAGAGAGCGGGACGTTTCAAAGACTGCCTTCTTGACGAGATATGGGTCTTACGAGTTCAGAGTGATGCCATTTGGTCTCACAAATGCTCCAGCCGTATTCATGGACTCAATGAACCTAGTATTCAGAGAGTTCTTGGATCAGTTTGTCATCGTCTTCATAGATGACATTTTGATATATTCACACTCCGAGGAGGAGCATGCCGAGCACTTAAGGCAGGTTCTTCAGACTTTACAAGAGCATCAGTTGTATGCTAAGTACGAGAAGTGTGGATTCTGGTTGCGAGAGGTACAGTTCTTGGGGCATGTTGTTTCTGAACATGGGATAGCAGTTGACCTGAGTAAAGTGTCAGCGGTGAGGGAGTGGGGACATCCCACGACACCGACGAAAGTGCATAGTTTCTTGGGGTTAGCCGGATACTACAGGAGATTCATTCGAGGATTCTCCAAAATAGCGGGTCCATTGACGAACCTGACTTGCAAAGGGGTACCATATGTTTGGGATGGTGCTTGTCAATTGTCTTTCGACGAGCTGAAAGACAAGCTTACTTCAGCACCAGTCCTTGGTTTATCGAAGTCGGGTGTGGAGTACCTGGTTTACACTGATGCCTCTTTACACGGACTTGGGGGAGTACTTCAGCAGGAAGAGAAGGATATAGCTTTTGCCTCCCGCAAGCTTAAGCCGCATGAGAAGAATTACCCCACCCATGACCTGGAGTTAGCAGCGGTTGTTTTTTGCAATGTGGATATGGAGACACTATTTATTGGGGGAAAAGTTCCATTTGTTCACATATCACAAATCACTGCAGTACCTGTTCACTCAGCAAGAGCTGAATATGGGTCAGCGCAGATGGTTAGAGTTTGTGAAGGACTATCAGTTCGACATACAGTATCATCCGGGGAAAGCCAATGTAGTTGCTGATGCGTTGAGCCAAAGACTAGTAAATGAGGTAGCGGACGTCTGGAAAGCGAAGTGGAAGGAGTTGGGTCACCAGGACGCAGTAGCCCGTTCCTTCATATCTGTTATGACAGTCACACCCGAGATTGTTACGAGGGTAATACAGGCCCAAACCACAGACCTGTTTTTCCAGGAGCAGATTGTACGACTTCTAGATGAGGGTGCTGAGTCCTATTCTGTTAGTTCTGATGGGGGTTTGAGGTTTAATGGGAGGTTACTGGTTCCGGAAGGGGCAAAATTGCGTCTTGCAGTGATGATCCAATCTCACGGGTCCCGATTTGCGGTACATCCTGGAGGAGATAAGATGTACCAGGATATGAGGAGGCAATACTGGTGGAGTGGGATGAAGAAGGACATTGCTGAGTTCGTGTCCAAGTGTTCTACCTGCCAGCTGGTGAAGGTGGACCATCAGAAACCATCAGGATTGCTTCAGCCATTTGAAGTACCCGCGTGGAAGTGGGAGAGTATTTCCATGGATTTTATTACAAGGTTGCCTACATCACAGTGGGGACACGACTCTATCTGGGTGATTGTAGACCGTTTGACTAAGGTGGCTCATTTTCTGTCGGTGCGGACAGATTATACCACGGGTCAGTATGCTCAGTTGTTCATTTCTGAGATTGTCAGATTACAGCCCCTGAATATTGTGTCAGATAGAGACAAGATTTTTGTATCACATTTTTGGGAAAGCTTTCAGGAGGCTATGGGTACTGAGTTGAGGTTGAGTTCAGCCTATCACCCACAGAAAGATGGACAGACAGAGCGTACTAATCAGATGTTAGAGGATATGCTACGCATGTGTTTTTTTTTATTTTGGAGGAGGTTGGGAGCCACACCTTCCACTAGTAGAGTTTGATTATAATAACTCTTATCAGTTCACGATTGGCATGGCTCCATTTGAGGCTTTGTATGGCAGGCCTTATCGTTCCCCAACTTGTTGGCTCGAGGTTGGGGATAACAAGTTTCTAGGACCATAGGTGATTCAGGAAACCTCCGCGAGGATTGAGATGATTAGGAGTCGCATTCGAGTAGCCCAGGACAGGCAGAAGAGCTACGCCGATGCGAAACGGTTCTTCTAGGAGTTTAATGTGGGGGACCAAGTGTTACTGCGTGTATCTCCTATGAAAGGAGTGATGAGGTTCGGGAAGAAAGGGAAATTGACCCCGAGGTACGTGGGACCATTTGCCATTATCGAGAGGATTGGGCCGGTAGCATAAAGATTGGGACTAACAGAACATTTACATCGCATTCATGATGTATTCCACATCTCGTCGTTGAGACGGTATCTTCGGGATGATATGGCCCATACTCACATCGCGATAGGTGAGATAGACTTACAGCCTGACAGCTCTTACGAGGAGAGACCGATGGCTATCCTAGACTATAGTGAGAGGAGATTGAGGTCGAAGATAGTTCCACTTGTACGGGTCCAGTGGGAGCACCACAATGTGGAGGAATCCACTTGGGAGCGCGAGGCCGATATGCGCGAGAAATATCCAGATTTGTTCTTACCAGGTATGCCTTGTTTTCTAATTTTCGGGACGAAATTCCATTATTAGGGGGGAACTATGAAATACCCCGTATTTTTATGCTATATTAATTTGGGGATTTATTAAATTTAATGTGAGTTAATTATTTAATAAAAATACGAAAATTAATTATGTTATAATTATTAACGTGACGAGAGTTAGTAATTATGGAAAATTTGTTGAATATTACTAATGAGCAAAGTTATATGTAATATTAGTTATATTGAATGTCACGAGTGAATAAAATGACAATTTTGGAAATTTGAGTCGGAACGCGCCCGTGTCGCGTCGGGACTAAATATTGATAAATAAAAGTGAATATTTTATAAGTTGTTCATATGGTCATTTTGAGTGCGCTAACGCGTCTGGAAGGGTCAAGATAGTCAGAAAAGTGTACCCGGGGGTTTAGTTTGGGTCTCGGTGCGTTTTTAGGCCTAATTAGTACCCCGGGAGGGCGTTTTGGACATTTCGCAATTATGGGTAATTAAACCCACGAAATTTCAAGGGTTATATCAGATGTCTAAGGTTTCCTTCTAGGGTTAGAACAACCAAAGACAAGTGACGGCTATAGGAGAGGAAAGGAGAGAGCTCTCAAGGCAATCCAAGGCCCAAAAATCCATCCGTTTGCACCGCCACCACCACCAACGCGTAGATCGCGCGACGGGGAACGCAACCACACCAAAATCATCTGCAAACCAGAACACCAAAAATCCCAGGCAAGTGTTTATCTTGCTTATTTTGTTGGTGCATCTTTCATATTAGTGTATGAGTAATTAGAATGAGTTTTTTCGGAAGAAAACCAAAGATTTGAGATAGGAATCGCATGTAGTTATGGTTTAAATGATAATCCTGGAAACCCTTGCCATGTAGAGGAATTACCCAGGAAATTATGATGTTTATAAGAAGAAATTTCTGGAAATACTTGTTAGAACCATGTTTAAGAGCTTTCTAGGATTCTTGATAATTATATAAATTTTTGGGCTATTAATCCATGTTTAATGATTGAAATCCACATGCTTTATGTTGGAAATACCTAGTATGATGATATAATGTTTGTAGTATGAATCTTTGGACGTTTGGGAATGTCAAACTTGAATTTGGATGAAGATAGGTGTTAGAACCCGTAACTGCAAAACTGCAGAAATCGAAATACCTGTTCGATCGATCGAAGGTTCGCTCGATCGAGCCCCAGGCCTCGATCGATCGACCCCTCCTGGAAGACTCCTATTTCCCTTTTTAAATTAGTTAAATTGAATTTAATGTGAAATAATTCTTGGACATCCTTAATAAAGTGTTTTGGGAGATAAGGAAGATCAGTAGGACATATGAATAATTTTGGGACTTTTAGTATGAGACGAGAATTGTATTTTTGGGGATAATTACTTAAGGGTCGATGAATTTATGTATTAAATGGGGAGATACATAAGAGGGTTACGTTGGAACATAAAAAGGACACCTACTGAATTTTATACTTGGGAGGATAGAGTCCATGTGAGTTACGTAATAAGTTGGAAGAATCCTTCGAATTAAGGTTAGAGACGAACCCTTATACGCGATACTAATAATGTGAAAATAAGGATAAATGTCATAACTATGGAATTTGAGATATACCTAATATTGATATGGTAATATTAGTATAGTTATATGATTGTGTATGCATATACTATCTATGTGTGAAAATCATATCCACGCTACTTGCTATCCCTGAGGTTACCGCGCTGGGACGATCTTATCATGTGTTGCCTTCGGGGGGATATTGATTCGTACCATAGGAGATAGATATCCTTGGTACAGGCTATCGAATGGATAGTTCATACGGTCCTAAGAGAAGCAAGTATGTGCCACCCTCTTAGAGACTTGGAATCTATGCTTCGCCTCAATATTGTTTGTGTATGTGTTAATACAATTCGAGAGTGATTCCGAATTTGTATTCCCCTTAATACGAGTGATACGGGGTTTGGATAGTAGAGTATGCCGCACCATAGTTTTATTTGGGGTGTTGCTATAATATATATATTGTACGAGTAGTTAATATATATATGAGATTGTGGAATTTGGAACTGCCTACTGTGATATGGTAAGTAGGACATGGTTGATGACTCATATTGTAAATACTTGTTTTGAGAAAGTATAATATGACACTGAAAAAATTTATTGATTAATAGAGTTAAAATGAGAACTTTGGTTTCCCTCGTTGAAAGATTACTTTTTAAATAATTGTATTGTTAAGTTTTGAAATCTTGCGAATAACCTAAGATAAGTTAAATCATTGGGGGAGGTTAGTGCGATATATGACGAGATAAATCATTGGGAAGGTTAGTGCGATAGGTGTGCACATTAGAAGAGAGGTGTGAATTTCTCAAGAGAGTGTCGCACTAATATGTTGTTGCATTGGCCTGTAATCAATTTAAATACTTGCTAAACGAATTTTAAATCATACACACTATCGGGCTCTGATCCGTTTCCATTTCTCTTTCTCTCTTGTGTATATATGTATATATTTCAGGTGCCCAGCCATAGGGGCGTCTTGCTTAGGATTCCTTGGGAGGAACGTGCTGCAGCTTAGGTGGGAGTTGCAGGCCACTTGCTTAGACGGTTTCATTTACTTGGTCCCACTTCTATTATTCTCAGTTATTGGGACATGTGTCGCCCTTTCCACTATTTATCTGTTTATTGGGACATTTGTAGTTCAGTTATTTCTAGTACTGTTACTATGGGATTTATTCAGTATGGATGTTTTACTTTAAGTTTTAAATGTTGGGATCTTGGATGTTGAATGTTTAAATTAATTGGTTTATGTTCCAGGATATTTGTGTTATGATTCTTACTTATTGGAAATGTTATAAATAAATAAATAAATAATTTTTCTTTAAAAAAATAAAATTTGGAAGGTAATGTTTAAATATGGTTTTGACACTTAGCTTAATTAATTAGGGTGTTAAAATGGAAAATTTATTTTTACGACAGTGATGCTAAGAATGAACCAACTGTTCACCTTGATTTTAATTTAATAAATGAGTGATCTCCCGGTATTTAATTAGGCGGGGTGTCACAGGTCTAAAATTGTTTCACGATTCAAATTGTACACCTGAGTACACTTTTTTTACTATTTCGATCCTTATGGAACCAACCGTGACCTCAAAATCACCATCTGAGTCACTTTATAAAATCCTCTTATTTTCACCTCAAAATAGGACACGCATGAAATAAACTTGACCTGAATCAATTAAATCTAAATCCTCGTATCAGATAACTTCTCCCAACTAAATTAATTTCCAAATCACCCATTTAATCAATTTCCATATTCTCCAAAAATACAGGGTGTTACACATACCTCTCCCTTCTTTAATCTTACTTTGCATTTTCTTTTTCTCTCCTTCCATGTCCCTTCTCCTACTTTATTTCTCTTATTCTTCAAGCCTTTGTTCTTCCCCCACCCCAGTGGTTTATCTTTTTCTACTTCATTCCCAGATGATGAATTAAAAATTCTTTTTGTTTTTATAATGTGACAGATAGAGAAGCATGCGGGTGAGCAGAGGTTGAAAATGGGTACTCTAACATCATCTAAAAAATCAATGGTTGCAAACATCTGGTTAGATCATGGTATTTCAATGTATATCTATGATTTCTCCTTATTTTTCTATTATATTGTACGGGTTTCACTTATTGCACATAAAGTTTCAAATTATTGTTCGAGGTTTTAGGTGGTGGCAATTAAAGGTTTTTTGTAATGCAGAAGTGTAGTTATACCATGTGGCTTATCTGATAAATGCTAATTAAACTCTATAAATTGGAAGAGTTTTGCTATCCACGTGTCTCTTCCTTTTATTGCTCATTCCTTTATCTTTTTTCCCCTTTCAATGGAAGACAAACAGACATATCCAAATCTAAACATCCGTCATTTCCACTTTCACTATACCTCTCACTTCGGTAATCTTATTTTTCCTTTTCTTTCTCTCCTTCCATGTCCTTTATTCTCCTTTATTTCTCTTATTCTTTATGCCTTTGTTATTCCTGCACCCTAGTGGTTTTTTTTTTTCTACTTCATTCCCAGATGATGAATTAAAAATTCTTTTAATTTTTATGATGTGATAGATAGAGAAGCATGCATGTGAGTAGAGGCTGAAAATGGGTACTCTAAGATCATTTCAAAAATCAATGATTGCAAACATCTGGTTAGATCATGGTATTTCAATGTATATCTATGATTTCTCCTTATTTTTTTTCAATATTGTATGGCCTTCACTAATTATGCATAAAGTTTCAGATTATTGTTCGCGGTTTTAGGTCGTGGCAATTCAAGGTTTTTTTATAATGGAGAATTGGGATTTTTGTCAAGGGCGATGGTTTTGTTTTTCAAATCTACACATGCGAATTTTTTCGTGTGAAAAAAACTATCAGTGTTTCTTTAAGGAACCCCGATGGTAGATTTTATCAGACACGTTGTCCTTGGAACTTCCAAGTTAAGATACTGCCAACCTATCCAGGTTTATATTTTATAATTAATGTTTTTTAGTTTTTCTTTATGGCAGGTGCTTCCATGTGAATTTGAATGAGCTATCCTGGACTTGATATTTGGTGTGTAGTTTTTAATAGTTGTACACATCTATTTTGTCTTTTCCCTACTTACTTTGATGTTTGCAAATATTGATGTATGTTGGCTCTCATTCTTTTCTTATATGAGATATAGTCAAATTACTTGTTTTTAATCTATATTGGTATATGACGAGAGAACATTGGGGTGGTTAAATAATTAATTTGCAGAGGGTGGTTCCTATAACACACTTTGAAAGTTTTAGTTAGTTTTTATGTCGATGTTTGAAAGTTCAACACTGACATAAAAGCAAAGTTAGATTATCATATACTTTTGGATCCTTGAAAAGATGTGATTTGGAAAAATTAATTTAATTTATATGTTACTTATTTATATATTTTAGTTTCAATATTTGTTTTAGATATTATTAATATATTTTATTTAATTTATGCAATTTTGTGGATTTGGTATCAAATAAAGAATAAATTTTAATTGCTTTAATTTTCACTACAAAATTGTCTTACTTTTGTCGATATGGGTTTGTAGGTGAAAGAAGCATACAGTTGGAAATATTTTTTGAATTATATTCACAACCTTGCTAAAAGTCAATTTTCATTTCTTTTATTACGTAATTTATTTAATAAGCGTTACAAAGCGTCTGCGCATTGCGCGGGGCGTAAATCTAGTTGTAAATAAAAATCAATCTCCAATACAAATGTATAAAAGTAAATTTGAGTGACACATGTACATAATTAATTTGTTTTGTAAAATGTAAAGAGAGACTCAAAATATTAATGTGTATAGAGAAGAGTTTTGATTGGTTTCTTTTGCTCTTCCTAATGTGAAAGAGACCATTAAGATATAGATGGTCTCCTTAAAATGGTGAACATTAATTAGTATCACATCACATTCACATTCATTCTAGAGAATTCTATTCAAGAGTTATTTTTTAACTCAAAACCTATTAATTCTAAGTGGCAATTTATATTCTCCCACCATTTATAATCTTTATTTTTTTAAAATCTTAAAACATGTCAAAAGCATCGTCAACTGAAAATTTATATCTACTGATCTTTTTCTCTTCCACAAAAGAATAAAATTGTAATCAATAATCATTTTGTTATTTAAAAAAAACATGGAAAAAAAACTCTGGAATCAATCAAATGACAAACAAATGCCCTAAAAAATATCAAACGGCCTCAAGACCATGAAAGGTAATGCACCAATTTTCATCACCACCACACAATCTCTTGTGAATCATGAATGAATGGTAAGTCCATTAGTGAACCCTTAATGGATGAATTGATTGCGTTGAACCAATGTCATTTTGAGCCTAAAACAGTAAATAATAATAATTTGTTAAGAAAAATAGGGCACGGAGAGAATTTTAGAGAGAGAAAGAGTTCTTATTAATTGATGTCTAACAAATGGGGGGGTCACCTCTTATTTATAGTACAAGTTAGTAGAGTCCTAATAGGAGTGGACATCCACTTAAATAGGATAAATACAATATTTATAACACTCCCCCTTGGATGTACACCATATCCAACATTCAATGATTATTGCCTCATTAAAACCTTACTAAGGAAAAACCCATTGGGAAAAAACCGTAGTGAAGGAAAAAGAGTACGATTTATTGTGACCATTGAGTCAATGTTGGACGTGCTTAATGCTGCCTTGTTAAAACCTTTACTAGGAAAACCTAGTGGGATAAAACCTAGTTAAAGGAAAAAGAGTACAGCGCACAAATGTCCCAAATTACATGTTCTTGTATCATCCCCCTGATAAGATGCTCCCCCTGATTGATATGTCCAATTTCACCGTTGGTGGAGCCGACGCATTCCAATCTCGTACACAAACTTCTGAAATGTTGCCTTTGGCAGTGACTTTGTGAAGAGATCAGCGAGGTTATCACTTGAACGAACTTGCATGACTTCAATCTCATTTTTCTTCTGAAGCTCATGAGTGAAGAAAAGCTTTGGTGAAATGTGCTTGGTTCTGTCTCCTTTGATGAATCCTTCTTTAATTTGTGATATACATGCTGCATTATCTTCATAGATAGTACTTGGAATATCTGTAATAGAAGACAATTGACAAGAACTACGGATATGCTGAATTAAAGATCTCAGCCATACACATTCACGACTAGCTTCATGAAGAGCCAAAATTTCAGAGTGATTAGAAGAAGTATCTACTAAAGTTTGTTTAGTAGAACGCCAGGGAATAGCAGCATTACCAAAAAGAAATACATAACCTGTCTGAGATCGACCCTTATGAGGATCAGAGAGATATCCAGGATCTGCATAACCAACTAATTTGGAACTATTAGAGTTATATGAATAAAATAAACCCATGTCAGTGGTTCCACGTAGACATCTTAGGATATGTTTGATACCAGCCCAATGCCTTTTGGTTGGTTCAGAACTATATCTAGCAAGCAGATTCACAGAGAATGAAGTATCCGCCCTGGTGCATTGAGCCAAGTACAATAATGCACCGATTGCACTTAAATAGGGTACTTCTGGACCCAATATTTCCTCATCTTTTTATTTAGGACGGTATGGATCTTTCTTTATGTCCAAAGACCAAACAACCATGGGGGTACTTAGGGGATGAGCCTTATCCATATTAAAACATTTTAATATATTTTCAGTATAATTAGACTAATGGACTAAAATCCCACTAGAATTTTTCTCGATCTGCAGGCCGAGACAAAATTTAGTTTTCCCAAGGTCTTTCATCTCAAATTCTTTTTTCAAATAGTTAGCAGTTGTTTCGAGCTCTTCTGGAGTTCCGATTAAATTTATGTCATCCACATAGACTGCTACTATTGCATATCCTTTTGAGGATTTCTTTATAAATACACAAGGGCAAATTTGATTATTTTCATACCCTTCCGGGTTACATTAAACCGTACAATAAACGTCTCAGTCGTATCGAGTACGTACTCCTCGGCTTTGCTTCAGTCAAAGGAAATCCTTCAGGGATTTTCATGTATATTTCTGTGTCTAAGTCCCCATATAAATAAGCGGTCACAACATCCATGAGTCTCAAATCAAGATTTTCAGAGACCGCTAAGCTAATCAGATATCTGAAAGTTATACCATCCATAACAGGGGAGTATGTTTCCTCAAAATCAATCCCAGGTTTCTGTGAGAAACCTTGTGCCACAAGTCGTGCCTTATATCGAGTGATTTCATTCTTCTCGTTTCTTTTTCTTATAAAAACCCATCGATAACCTACCGGGTTAAAACCTTTTGGGGTTTGTACTATAGGTCCAAATACACCACGTTTATTTAGAGACTCGAGTTCTGCCTTGATGGCAATTTCCCATTTTGGCCAATCTACTCTTTGTCGACATTCATTTAGAGTACGTGGTTCAGTATCATTATCGCTGCCCTTTGAAATTCGTGTAGCTACTGCATATGAAAAAACATCATCAATGACAGTTTCTTTTCGATCCCACATTTCTCCCGAATATGTATAAAACATAGAGATCTGGTTATTATTATAAGGTACCTTTGCCTCTTCAGGGGCTTGTATAGCCACTTCAGTGACTTGTGTGTTTTCAGGAATAATAACCTCTTCAGGGGTTTCAGAGAAAGTGGATCTTTTATTCATAACCTCTTCGGGAGGGTGATTAGGGCATGATTTTTCATTTGATCTCTGCTTCCGGGGAGAAGAGTCTTTGGAACCTACAGGTCTTCCATGCTTCTGGCGTGCAACAGATTCATTTGCTGCTGATGTCAATGTTTGTCCCACTGGTACATCAATTCTTGCAGGCACATTTGCAGCGGGTACATGAGACTTAGTTACTTTTACAGCATCATTGAATACATCGGGTAATTTATTTGCAATTTCCTAAAGATGCAATATCCTTTTCACTTCATGCTCACATTGAGTAGTATGAGGGTCTAGATGAGACAAAGTGGAAGTGTTCCATGTTAATTCTCGTCGTTCTTCAGGAACGGACCGTACTTCTGGTACGTTCTTTCCTCCCCCTAACGGCGGGAAGAGTGTCTCGTCAAAATGACAATCTGCAAATCTAGCGGTAAATGTATCACCTGTCAGTGGCTCAATATAACGAATAATTGATGGTGAATCATAACCAACATATATTCCCAAACGACATTGGGGACCCATTTTGGTGTAATACCCCGTACTTTTGGCTATATTTATTTTTGGGATAAATTAATTAAATGCGTATTAATTGGAAATTAATCCGGGTTAAAAATGATAACGAGATGCGAGTTGGTATTTGATTATGTGCATACATGTTTTTATATGAATATTGAATTATGAAAATTTGTCGTGAGATTGATATACGGCATTTTGGAAATTTTGTTGAGACGCGTGTGACCGCCGCGTCATGGTATAATATTTTGATTATAAAAGTGAATTTAAATTATATAAACCGTATGGTCGTTTTGATTACGCCAACGCGTCCGGAAGGGTCGAGATAGTCAGAAAACACTAGCCGGGGGTGTAGTTTGGGTCCCGGGGTATTTTTAGGCCATACCGGCAACTTAAAGGGTATTTTGGTAATTTTGTATTTTGAGGAATTAATAATGACGAAAATTGGGAGTTTTAATCTGATGTGGATTTGACCCACTAAGCCACTAACCAACCCATATTAACCTAGAGGGCTACGTAGTTTATTAGAATTAGGTTTTCTAATATCTTCCCAAATCAAACCGTAGCCACCATAGCCACCTTTGGAGAAGAAGCTTGGAGAAAGAGAGAGAGAGGGAATTCTGCAGAAATCTTCACCAAACCAACACCAAAATCAGAAATCGAATCAGGGCAAGTGATTTAAATTACATTCTTTATGCAGTGAATGCTTCTTCCATGTTAGAAATCTTGATAATCTATCTTAATTAAGAGTTAAAGGAAAACCCATGAAATTGGAAGTTATTAGCTTAATTTTGGGTATAGGTTTGCATGTAGAAACGTTGCTTGAAGATTGAATTCAGAGATTTCATTGTTATGTAGTGTAAAAACGGATTTAAATTCTGGGATTTGATGATGATAAAAATCTAGGGTTCATGTTCTTGAAAAATTGGGGAAAAGTATAGAATCTTGTGATTTAATGATGTTTAGGATGCATTAATGCCTTAAAAGATGTTAGTATCTGACCTTAGCATGTTTTAGGATGATTAGAGAACTTAAAACATTGTTGGAACGAACTTTGGAGAAGATTTGAGGAGTAAGAATGGTGAAAAACGAAAGTTAGAGAAATCTGGGACGAAACTGGCAGGTCGTTAGAAGCCCCTCCCCAGGTCGTTCGAATGAACTTGTTCGAACGAGCTTCTAACGAGTTGACCAGTCGCTGCTAACGAAAAGGAATCTCGTTCGATACTTCGTTCGAACGAGATCTCGTTAGAAGGAGCAGTTCGTTCGAACGAACTGGATCTCGTTCGAACAGTCTCGTTCGAACGAGACTTCTAACGAGCTAACAGTTCAATCTCGTTCGAACAGCCTCGTTCGAACGAGACTTCTAACGAGCTGACAGTTTAGACCTTTTTGGCCTGTTTTGATTTTTGGAGTCCCGTAAGCTTGTTCGAGGATAGAGATAGCATTCCTTTGATGATATATGGATAGATTTGGGACTTTTGGGTTATTATGAGGAGTAAATTATATACGTGTGATATACATCAATGAACCGTTTGGGTTGAGACGTGAGTGTCTACTACGACGTGAGAATAGATTATAGCGCGTATGATTATAAATAGGAATCGTATAAAGTGTGTAAATTATATATTGGTACTAGAATGAGAATAGTACTACAATTAAACTACGGGATTACTAAGGCGTGTGTTTACTTAGTATTGGTATATGAATTGTGTGTATGACATACCTACCATACTTGATATCACGGGAGGTTCGCGTTCGCTTAGGGCCCTCTAATCCTTGTGTTGCCCGGATTTAGACTGGTTACCTTGATGAACATAGGTCATAGAAAGACTTATTGGGATATTAATAAGTCCGCTGATCGTGGGAGCGTAGGTATGTGCGTGACCCATGTGATGTGACTGTGTTCGCCTCCATTATTTGTGATGTTGTTATCTGTGAACTATTCCTGAGAGATTCGAAATAAGTAATCCTTATGTACGTGATGTACCGGGATGGATAGCAGAGTATGTTTGCACCGCAGCTTAGTTCTCGGGGTGCTTGTATTGTATATTTATGATGTGAATAATATACACTTAATTAATGGGAATCTTCATGTTAATGTTGTGAATATAATTACAGTATTGTTTCGAGAAAAACACAACGGGTTAGCTGATAGTGAAATGTATTACATGTTGAGTAGCTGAGTTTACATTAAACCCCTATTTAATTACGAGCGTTATAATGTTAATAGAACCGAGTAATAAGGGTAGGACCTATGACAGTCTAGCTAGATATGATGTCACTTAGCTAGTGGTTTGGGTCGTTGTAGATGGGTACTTACGTTAGGAGTGCACAGTTAGACGAGAGGTGAGAATATCATGTGAGTGTACGTCCTAACATGTACTTTGCATTTAATGTTTTAAATGTTTTTAAAGCACTTGCAGGTTTTTAAAATATCTCCACATTCGGGCTCTGACCCGTTTGCTTTCAAATCTATTTTTCTTGTAAAACCATTTTAGGTGCCCAGCCACAAGGACACCAAGCATAGGATTCTCACTCTGATGACGAGCTGTAGCTGTTTGTGGAAGCTACAGGGATTTGCTGTTAGACACTTCTATCGTTTGGATTCCAGTTTCAGCATTTATCAGTTGTAGGGCATGTTGCCCATTTCTATTAGAGACATCTTTCCATTTCAGTTTTCAGACTTTAGCATCTATTGTTTTAGTATTCATTTTACTTATTTCAGTTGTGAGATTGTAGTGAGGAGTTTTCCTCCAGACTTTATTTACATTATGTGATGGTTATTCTTTTCACTTCAGTATGTTGTATGGTATTATTATTCTTCATTACACTTGTTGCATGTTATTCAGACTTAAATTAAAATTTGGCAACTTACTTTTTAAATACTAGGTGGTTAGTAATCATTAAAATGTTTTCGACAGTGATGCTATTAACTGGACCAACTTGACATTTTGAATTAATTTAATAAAAGAGTAGCTACCCGGTATTTAATTAGTCGGGGTGTCACAGGTGGTATCAGAGCATCAGGTTCTAGTGTCCTTTAGGATCTGTACGGCTATTATGTTTCCGCTACGTTTTTTGATATAGAGCCCTATATTTTAGGACTGTTGTACTCTTTTTGTGTATGCTTCGTTCTTCAGCTATTTTAAGTTTATAACAGCGAACTTATAAACTTCATTCTTATTTCAGATGCCTCCACGACGTGCACGACGAGTTCCCAGGGATGCAACGCCCGAACCCCAGCCCGCTCCAGTTCAGGGCATGATGAACGCCGTTGAGGTTGTAGCTATAGTAGCCCAAGCGGTAAATGCCGCAATTGCCGTTGTTCAGCAGGCACCACCTCAGGCGTCGGTTGTCACGCCGGTACAGGCAAATTCATTCCCATCTGCTTGGGAGCGTGTACATGATGCTTTTCAGAAAGCGCATCCGCCAGAGTTTGCAGGTAGCTCAGATGTGGTAGTCTCGAGCCAGTGGAGGAAGGATATGCAAAGGCACTTAAGGATGTATGAGTGCACGGACGTTCAGAAGCAGGTGCTAGCTACTTTCAAGCTAGTTGGATCTACGCTGCAGTGGTGGGAGTCTATTACCACCATGGAGGAGAGGGATACTCTCACTATTCAGGACTTCTGGGTGCGGTTTGACCGCAAGTACTTTCCGTCGGCTGTTCACACGGAAATGAGGAGGAAATTGATGAGTCTGAGGCAGGAGGGTAAGACCGTGGCCGAGTATGAGGCCGAGTTCACTAATCTGTTGAATATCGTTCCAGATGAGATACCGACAGAGAAGAAGAAGATTGAGAAGTTCACCGACGGGTTGACATGGAGGATCCGTCAGCATCTGTTAGGGAACCTATCGTTGGCCACTTATTTTGATGTGGTTAACGCTGAATTGTTACACTACCAGGACCACCGTTTTCATATGGCCGAGGGCAAGAGGTCGGGGGAGTCTAGCCATCAAGGCAGGACCGGAGGACATGGTGCCAGCGGGGCACAATCTGGTCAGGGGCAGAGACAAAATGAGCAGGGCTCCCAGCAGGGGGATAATAAGAGGTTCCGGTCAGGGAACTACAGACAGGAACAGGGAGGTTTCCATCAGGGCCATCAGGGTCCAAACGGCCATCAGGGCCAACAAGGGCAGAATGGGCAGCAGTTTCACCAGGGCCAAGGGAGGAACGGTAACGGCCACCAGGGTCGGGGACAGCAGGGTCAGAGAGGAGGAAACTTCCCAGGGAAGTGTTTTGTTTGTGGCAAGACTGGCCATAAACGACAGGATTGTCCTGATAGGGGCAGGGCCCCACAGCAGCAGCAGCAGGGTGCTCGCCAGGAGCCACAGAGGCCTATGTTTCCCGCCGCTCTCCCCGCACCGCCACAGATGGCAGCATTGCCACCCATTCCAGCAGTCCTAGCTCAGCAGGGGCAGCTATAGTATGGACGTGTCTACAACGTCCACCAGGCTGCAGTTCCACAGGCACCGCCCGCGATTGAGGGTACGTTTCTTATCCATGGCACTATGGGTCGGGTGTTATTTGATACGGGTGCTACACATTATTTTATAGCTACACACTTCGCGAAAGCTTTAGGATTGTTAGCTACGGCAGAGAGCACAGTGACGTGTGTCGACTCACCATTGGGGAGTGGGTCACTCATTTTCTTTATATGTCGGGGAGTGGGGGTAGAGATTGGTGGTTTGGTATTACCTGCAGACATGTTGGTATTAGATATGCATGTTCACAATGTGATTATCGGTATGGATTGGTTCGTAGCTTATAGGGCCATGATTGATTGCTTCAGCGAGAGCATTGTTTTTGCCATTCCGGGGCAAGAGATATTCGTAGTGGCGATGCCTCGCCGAGAGGGAGGATCGATCGCTCATATGTATTACATAGAGGAGGATACCTCTAAGGAGGTTGTGATTCCTTTAGATTCGATCCCAGTAGTCAGGGAGTATTCGGATGTGTTACAGGAGATACCAGGCTTACCCCCAGTCGAGAGATAGACTTTGTTATAGATTTGCTACCGGGTACGAGACCTATAGCACGCGCACTGTACCGTATGGCTCTAGCTGAGATGAGGGAGTTACGGGATCAGATAGAGCAGCTGTTAGGTCAGGGCTTTATTCGCAGGAGTACCTCACCTTGGGGCGCTCCAGTTTTGTTTGTGAAGAAGAGGGACGGTTCACTGAGATTGTGTGTGGACTATCGAGAGTTGAATAAGGTCACGATACGGAATAAGTATCCGTTGCCTCGAATCGATGACTTATTCGATCAGTTGAGAGGATCTTCTTTCTTCTCGAAGATTGATTTGAGATCGGGATACCATCAGTTGCGTATTCGGGAGGAAGATGTCTCGAAGACTGCGTTCTTATCGAGATATGGTTCTTACGAGTTTCGGGTTATGCCTTTTGGTTTGACCAACGCTCCAGCTGTGTTTATGGGCTTGATGAACAGAGTGTTCAGGAATTTCCTAGATCAGTTTGTCATTGTCTTCATTGATGACATTCTGGTTTACTCCCAGACAGAGGAGGAGCACGCCGAGCATTTGAGGCAGGTTTTGCAGACACTTCGTCAGAACGAGTTGTATGCAAAATATGAGAAATGCGAGTTTTGGCTGAAGGAAGTCCAGTTTTTGGGACACATTATTTCTGATCGAGGAATATCTGTTGATCCGGGGAAGGTATCCGCGGTGAGGGAGTGGGGACAGCCCACGACACCAACTGAGATTCATAGTTTCTTGGGCTTGGCAGGATACTACAGGAGGTTCATTCGGGAATTTTCGAAGATAGCGGGTCCTTTGACACATCTGACTCGTAAGGGTGTGCCATTCATCTGGAGTGATGCCTGTCAGTTGGCATTCGATGAATTGAAGGACAAATTGACCTCAGCTCCTGTGTTAGCATTGTCGAGACCGGGAGTTGAGTATTTGGTTTACACTGATGCGTCTTTGCAAGGGCTTGGAGGTGTATTACAGCAGGAGAGACAGGCCATAGCTTATGCTTCTCGTAAGCTTAAGCCTCACGAGAAGAATTACCCCACGCATGATTTGGAGTTGGCAGCAGTGGTATTTGCCCTACGGATTTGGAGGCACTATCTTTTGGGGGAGAAGTTCCAACTGTTCACGGACCACAAGTCCCTACAGTACCTGTTCACGTAGAAAGAGTTGAATATGCGGCAGCGTAGGTGGCTTGAGTTTGTGAAAGACTACCAGTTCGACATCCAGTACCACCCGTGTAAGGCTAACGCGGTAGCAGTTGCGTTGAGCCGTAGGCCAGCAGATGAGGTGGCAGAGGTGTGGAAGGCAAAGTGGAAGGAATTGGGACACCAGGATGCAGTGGCCCGATCTTTCATGTCGGTGATGACCGTTACACCGCAGATTGTCACAAAGGTAGTACGGGCACAAGCTGATGACTCGTTCTGTCAAGAGCAGATAGTTCGATTACTAGCAGAGGGAGCCGAATCCTATACCGTTAGCTCAGACGGGGGATTACGCTTCAATGGGAGATTGGTGGTTCTGGAAGGAGAGGAATTGAGACATGATGTGATGGCAGAGTCGCACGGCTCATGATTCGCGGTACATCCCGGAGGGGACAAAATGTACCAAGACATGAGACGCCAGTATTGGTGGAGCGGTATGAAGAGAGATATCGCTGAGTTTGTTTCGAAATGCTCCACTTGTCAGCTTATAAAAGTGGATCATCAGAGACCAGCAAGATTGCTACAGCCGTTGGAGGTTCCGGTGTGGATGTGGGAGAGCATATCCATGGACTTTATCACGGGGTTGCCTACGTCGCAGAGGGGTCACGACTCCGTTTGGGTAATTGTGGACAGGTTATCGAAAGTCGCTCACTTTTTACCCGTAAGGACTGACTACACTACGGGACAGTATGCCCAGCTCTTCATTTCAGAGGTTGTGAGACTTCACGGTGTGCCCCTAAATATCGTGTCTGACAGAGACAAGATATTTGTTTCGAGGTTTTGGGAGAGTTTCCAGGAGGCAATGGGAACGGAATTGCGGTTGAGTACGGCTTATCATCCGCAGACTGATGGGAAGACCGAGCGCACAAATCAGATGTTGGAGGACATGCTACGCATGTGCATTATTGACTTCGGGGGTGGATGGGAGCAGTATCTTCCACTGGTGGAGTTTGCTTATAACAACTCCTATCAGTTTACTATTGGCATGGCTCCGTTTGAAGCATTGTACGGTAGGCCTTGTCGTTCCCCAGCATGTTGGTTAGAGGTGGGGGACAACAAACTACTTGGGCCGGAAGTGATTCAGGATACTTCGGCAAGGATTGAGTTAATTCGGAGTCGCATTCGGGTAGCTCAAGATCGACAGAAGAGTTATGCTGATGCGAAGAGATTTTTCAGGGAGTTCCAAGTGGGAGACCAGGTTTTGCTCAAAGTATCTCCTATGAAGGGGATTATGCGATTCGGGAAGAAGGGGAAGTTGGCACCAAGGTATGTGGGGCCGTTTCCTATTATCGAGCGGATCGGACCGGTTGCGTATAGACTTGGGTTACCGGAGCATTTACATCGGATTCACGATGTGTTCCATATTTCCTCGCTAAGGAAATACCTTAGAGATAATTTAGCTCACTCTCACATTGTTGTGGAGGACATAGATCTCCAGCCGGATAGCTCCTACGAGGAGGGGCCGATTGCTATTTTGGACCGAAGCGAGAGGAAACTGCAGTCAAAGATAGTACTGTTAGTTCGTGTTCAGTGGCGACATCACAATGTCGAGGAGTCCACATGGGAGCGCGAGGATGAGATGCACAAACGTTATCCAGAGTTGTTCATACTAGGTACTTTCTAGTTACGAATTTTGGGACGAAATTCAGTTATTAGGGGGGAAGTATGTAATACCCCGTACTTTTGGCTATATTTATTTTTGGGATAAATTAATTAAATGCGTATTGATTGGAAATTAATCCGAGTTAAAAATGCTAACGAGATGCGAGTTGGTATTTGATTATGTGCATACATGTTTTTATATGAATATTGAATTATGAAAATTTGTCGTGAGATTGATATACGGCATTTTGGAAATTTTGTTGAGACGCGTGTGACCGCCGCGTCACGGTATAATATTTTGATTATAAAAGTGAATTTAAATTCTATAAACCGTATGGTCGTTTTGAGTGCGCCAACGCGTCCGGAAGGGTCGAGATAGTCAGAAAACACTAGCCGGGGGTGTAGTTTGGGTCCCGGGGTATTTTTAGGCCATACCAGCAACTTAAAGGGTATTTTGGTAATTTTGTATTTTGAGGAATTAATAATGACGAAAATTGGGAGTTTTAATCTGATGTGTATTTGACCCACTAATCCACTAACCAACCCATATTAACCTAGAGGGCTACGTAGGTTATTAGAATTAGGTTTTCTAATATCTTCCCAAATCAAACCCTAGCCACCATAGCCACCTTTGGAGAAGAAGCTTGGAGAAAGAGAGAGAGAGGGAATTCTGCAGAAATCTTCACCAAACCAACACCAAAATCAGAAATCGAATCAAGGCAAGTGATTTACATTACATTCTTTATGCAGTGAATGCTTCTTCCATGTTAGAAATCTTGATAATCTATCTTAATTAAGAGTTAAAGGAAAACCCATGAAATTGGAAGTTATTAGCTTAATTTTGGGTATAGGTTTGCATGTAGAAACGTTGCTTGAAGATTGAATTCAGAGATTTCATTGTTATGTAGTGTAAAAACGGATTTAAATTCTGGGATTTGATGATGATAAAAATCTAGAGTTCATGTTCTTGAAAAATTGGGGAAAAGTATAGAATCTTGTGATTTAATGATGTTTAGGATGCATTAATGCCTTAAAAGATGTTAGTATATGACCTTAGCATGTTTTAGGATGATTAGAGAACTTAAAACATTGTTGGAACGAACTTTGGAGAAGATTTGAGGAGTAAGAATGGTGAAAAACGAAAGTTAGAGAAATCTGGGACGAAACTGGCAGGTCGTTAGAAGCCCCTCCCCAGGTCGTTCGAACGAACTCGTTCAAACGAGCTTCTAACGAGTTGACCAGTCGCTGCTAACGAAAAGGAATCTCGTTCGATACTTCGTTCGAACGAGATCTCGTTAGAAGGAGCAGTTCGTTCGAACGAACTGGATCTCGTTGGAACAGTCTCGTTCAAACGAGACTTCTAACGAGCTGACAGTTCAATCTCGTTCGAACAGCCTCGTTCGAACGAGACTTCTAACGAGCTGACAGTTTAGGCCTTTTTGGCCTGTTTTGATTTTTGGAGTCCCGTAAGCTTGTTCGAGGATAGAGATAGCATTCCTTTGATGATATATGGATAGATTTGGGACTTTTGGGTTATTATGAGGAGTAAATTATATACGTGTGATATACATCAATGAACCGTTTGGGTTGAGACGTGAGTGTCTACTACGACGTGAGAATAGATTATAGCGCGTATGATTATAAATAGGAATCGTATAAAGTGTGTAAATTATATATTGGTACTAGAATGAGAATAGTACTACAATTAAACTACGGGATTACTAAGACGTGTGTTTACTTAGTATTGGTATATGAATTGTGTGTATGACATACCTACCATACTTGATATCACGGGAGGTTCGCGTTCGCTTAGGTCCCTCTAATCCTTGTGTTGCCCGGATTTAGACTGGTTACCTTGATGAGCATAGGTCATAGAAAGACTTATTGGGATATTAATAAGTCCGCTGATCGTGGGAGCGTAGGTATGTGCGTGACCCATGTGATGTGACTGTGTTCGCCTCCATTATTTGTGATGTTGTTATCTGTGAACTATTCCTGAGAGATTCGGAATAAGTAATCCTTATGTACGTGATGTACCGGGATGGATAGCAGAGTATGTTTGCACCGCAGCTTAGTTCTCGGGGTGCTTGTATTGTACATTTATGATGTGAATAATATACACTTAATTAATGGGAATCTTCATGTTAATGTTGTGAATATAATTACAGTATTGTTTCGAGAAAAACATAACGGGTTAGCTGATAGTGAAATGTATTACATGTTGAGTAGCTGAGTTTACATTAAACCCATATTTAATTACGAGCGTTATAATGTTAATATAACCGAGTAATAAGGGTAGGACCTATGACAGTCTAGCTAGATATGATGTCACTTAGTTAGTGGTTTGGGTCGTTGTAGATGGGTACTTACGTTAGGAGTGCACAGTTAGACGAGAGGTGAGAATATCATGTGAGTGCACGTCCTAACATGTACTTTGCATTTAATGTTTTAAATGTTTTTAAAGCACTTGCAGGTTTTTAAAATATCTCCACATTCGGGCTCTGACCCGTTTGCTTTCAAATCTATTTTTCTTGTAAAACCATTTTAGGTGCCCAGCCACAAGGACACCAAGCATAGGATTCTCACTCTGATGACGAGATGTAGCTGTTTGTGGAAGCTACAGGGATTTGCTGTTAGACGCTTCTATCGTTTGGATTCCAGTTTCAGCATTTATCAGTTGTAGGGCATGTTGCCCATTTCTATTAGAGACATCTTTCCATTTTAGTTTTTAGACTTTAGCATGTATTGTTTTAGTATTCGTTTTACTTATTTCAGTTGTGAGATTGTAGTGAGGAGTTTTCCTCCAGACTTTATTTACATTATGTGATGGTTATTCTTTTCACTTCAGTATGGTGGATGGTATTATTATTCTTCATTACACTTGTTGCATGTTATTCAGACTTAAATTAAAATTTGGCAACTTACTTTTTAAATACTAGGTGGTTAGTAATCATTAAAATGTTTTCGACAGTGATGCTATTAACTGGACCAACTTGACATTTTGAATTAATTTAATAAAGGAGTAGCTACCCGGTGTTTAATTAGTCGGGGTGTCACATTTGGTACGCTGGGGTGGAGGGATGGGTACATGCACTGCACAACCAAATTTACGCAAGTGGGATATATTTGGTTGGCATCCAGACACAAGTTGAAAAGGTGAAAAAGGGTGATAAGCCGTGGGTCTAAGCTTAATTAACTTAGCAGCGTGTAGGATGGTATGTCCCCAGGCAGAGACTGGGAGTTTAGACTGCATAAGCAAAGGTCGCGCAATAAGTTGCAAACGTTTAATCAAAGACTCATCTAAACCATTTTGAGTGTGGACATGCGGGACTGGGTGCTCAACATCAATACCTTGTGATAAACAATAGTCATCAAAAACTTGAGAAGTGAATTCTCCCGCATTATCTAAACGGATGGATTTAATGTGTTGATCAGGAAAATGTGTTCTAAGTTTTATGATTTGAGCAAGAAATTTTGCAAAGGCCAAATTACGAGTAGATAACAAACAAACATGTGACCAACGAATGGACGCATCAATAAAAACCATAAAATATTTAAAAGGTCCACTAAAAAGGTGGATGGGTCCCCAAATATCCCCTTGAATTCTTTCTAAAAAGGATGGTGACTCAGAGGTAATTTTGAGAAAAGATGGTTTAGTGATTAGTTTACCTTGAGAACAAGGGGTGCAAAAATGATCATCGGGTAAGGTAAGTTGTTTGTTTGTTAGCGAGTGCCCATATGAGTTGTTTATGATTCGACGCAACATGTTTGATTCAGGGTGACCCACTCGGTCATGCCATAATATTAAATTATAAGGATCATTGAGCTTCCGGCTCATGGCAGTATGTGATTCTACAACATTAATTGTTGTATGGTATAGCCCCATGGATAATGCAGGCAATTTCTCTAGTGTGAGCTTCTGGCTTCCAACACTAGATGTAATGCAAAGAAACTCTTTATTATCTTCATTACATGTTTCAATATGATACCCGTTCACTCTTATGTCCTTAAAGCTCAATAAATTTCTTCTGGAGTTTCTTGAGTATATAGTATTATTTATGAATAAGTGGGTACCATTTGGTAACACCAAGTGGGCTCTTCCGGAGCCTTTAATGATCTTAGCAGGACCAGCTATAGTGGAAACATTTGTTGTATTGTATACCAAGTCTGAGAAAAACTTCTGGTTTTTCAAAATGGTGTGGGTTGTCCCACTGTCTACCAGACAATTATCATTGCTTGCGCTTACTTTCGGATCCATACCTTTAACATAATTAAACATAAATTGAAATTCAATCCACCAATTATATAAGCATAAAAAATGATCAAAAACCATTCCATTAACTACTAAAATCTCGAAATAAAGATATAAAATTGTCTAAGCTCTAAGGATAAACTACTAATGTCTCAATAGGAAAGATGAAGCAGATAAATAAATAAATAAATGAATCATAATCATTTAGGTCTTCAGGACCGTCTGAGGTGGTTCTCCAAGCATGTTATCAAATGTCTCATCATCAATAGCGTCTCCATCCTCATCTACGAAAAAATCATTGAAATTGAGATCAGTATCGTCAAGTTTCCAACGGTCTTCAAGACCTTCCACAATGTTTGTCGCCACTTTCTTTTTCGAGGCCTGATATTTTTCAACCAATTTCTTGGACGAACGGTAGGTACGTGTCCAATGCCCACTGCGGCCACATCTATGCAAATATCATTTGGATTTTGTGGATTTGACTTCTGATTCCCTTTATTGCCGTGATTATTCCACTTCTGGTGGTTCTTAAGTTTCGTATTTTGTCTAGGGCCATGATTATTGTAGCCACCTCTTCTGGAGTTGCCACGGCCCCGCCGCATATTTCCTTGGCCTCTTTCATTATTCTGAACAGAGTTAGCATTCACTTCAGGGAGTGCTACAGATCCAGTGGGTCTAGATGTATGATTCTTCATCAGTAAGTCATTGTTCTGTTCAGCAACTAGGAGACATGAGATTAGTTCTGAGTACCGTTTAAACCCTCGCTCTCGATATTGCTGCTGTAGGAGCATATTCTAGGCGTGAAAAGTTGATAATGTTTTCTCTAACATATCTGCATCCTCTACCTTTTCTCCACATAGCTTTAGTTTGGAGGTAATCTTGAACATAGCAGAATTATATTCAGACACAGTCTTGAAATCTTGAAATATCAAGTTGAGCCATTCATGGCGTGCACCTGGAAGTATGGCCGGGTCATAACGCTCCTTCAAGGAGTTCCATAAATCAAGAGGATCTTTCACTGTCAGGTACTCACTTTTCAAATCATTGTGTATGTGATGCCTAAGGAATATCAGGGCCTTAGCTTTGTCCTGCTCGGACATGGTATTTTCAAGTGTTATTGCATCACCAAGATTTCGAGCTTGGAGGTGGAGTTCAGCGTCTTGAGACCAATTCAGATAATTTACCCCAGAAATTTCAAGTGCTTCAAATTCGAGTTTAGAAATATTTGACATTTTTAAACTGTTCAATAAATAAATTATAATCAGAAATATGTAATGCATAATAAAGAAAAATTAATAATTCAATATTTATTGGAATATCATGTGTGTGATTAGGACTTTAAGCCCTTGATTTAATAATTAGAACTTCAGGTCCGTGCTATTTATTTGTTGGAACATCAAATTAATACATAAAATAATTGAACTTCGGGTCAATTTTATTGAGTATAAGGACTTCATTTACCCTATTGTGTCAAAACTTCAGGTTTGATCAGATTAAAAATATATATATATATTTGGAACTTCAGGGCCAAATTATAAATTATTTGGGGACATTTAATGTCCCTAACTCTATAATAGAAATAATCAAAACTTCGGGTTTTGATCGAGGGTATATATTATTTTGGAACTTCAGGTCCAAATTATAAATAACGATTCAACTCTCAAATTTAATGGTAATTGAGAACTTCAGGCCCCAATTACCGGAAATTTCAAGTCCCCAAAATCAAAACTTCAGGTTTGATTTTATGGCATATTTTATTATCATGTCCAAAAATTAAACATGAATTGCGAACTTCAAGCCGCAAGAATTTAAATAAGAATTGAGAACTTCAGGCCCCAAAATTATTAATTATTGGAGAATTTCATATCTCAAAATATAATTAATTATTCACATGCTAATATGATAAAAAAAAATAATAATAATAACTAATGAACACAAAAATGTAACATGGGCGGAGCAAAATTAAAATAACATATTATTTATGTTTTAGGTATGACAGCAGTTGTTGCCCAAATTGAATCAAATAGGTACGATTATAAAAAGTTTCCATATTAATCAATCTAATTTTCTAATAAACATCATTCATGCTTACAAGGCTAAAATCATATATAACTACGCCTATATGTGTAAGAACAAACTGTAGCTTATAACTTTGTGTTTGTATGGTAGTGTGCAAGTTTGACTTTCTTATCATATAAAAAAAATATATATATATGGACATGCCATGGTATATACATATTTAACAGGATTCTGTGTGAACTTTGTGAACTAAAGTAGTATATTCTTCAAATATAAGAGCAGCTTACATCACATACAACGTCATACACTGTCATGCAATATCAATACATACGCGGAAGAAGAAGAGAGAAAAAAAAATACATATCTCTTCTTTTGGTGATTGATACGGAACAAATATTCAAGAAGATATTGGTGAGATATCGTGCTGATAACGTGTTAAGAAAAATAGGGCACAGGGAGAATTTTAGAGAGAGAAAGAGTTCTTATTAATTGATGTCTAACAAATGGGGGGGTCACCTCTTATTTATAATACAAGTTAGTAGAGTCCTAATAGGAGTGGACATCCACTTAAATAGGATAAATACAATATTTATAACATAATCTATATTATAACTCTAATACAATAGTATTAGAGTTTAATGACTGCCAAGGTTCTAAAAAATGCGGCGTGACGAAGGCGTGGAGGCCAAGTCTTAAGTCTTAGAAGTCTAGGCGGACCTTGGCGTAAAAAGACGTTCTAAGGCGTTTAAGCATTTTTTTAATATATTTTAATATTTTTTTACTATGACAAGGCTATTTAAAATACTAAATTGGTACATACCTTAAAAATATGTCTAAATATTTGTAAATTAAGATACTATTTTTTTTAAATACAAAAAAAAAAACAAAAAAATTGCGTCTTTTCATGCCTTACTTCTAAAAAACTCGCATTTTTTCACGCCTTACCCCCAAAAAATATGCGTTTTTTTACGCCTTGCCCCAAAAAACGTTGAGCATCGTTGACCACGCCTTGATCCACGTCTAGGGTCAAAACTTGGCGTATCTAAAAAGTTTGGATCTAGGCGCGCCTAAGCGCGTTTTTTAGAACACTCGTGACAGCTAATAAATACACTTCTTTCATTCATTTCTACGAGTTAATTTTTTAATATACGAAAAGTTTCAAAAAACCTCTTTGGTTATCCAGGTGACTACCCAGCTTCCAGCAACTCTCCTTATTCCACCCGCTAACTCTCAGCCTTGTTCAAAACTCCCAACCCTTCTTTGTACCCATTCTGGAGCATACTCTCATTTGTTTCTTTTACAAGTAAAACAACTTTGTTTTCACTTTTTGTTCGTTATATCGTTTCTTTTACTGTATTTATATTATATGTTCTTCTTTGTAGATTACCTCAATCTGTATTTGGTTCTTTCACAGGTGAAAAACTTCTGCTTCTTTTTTTTACTTTTTGTCGTATATATAGTTTCTTTCACTGTATTTATATTATATGTTGTTCTTTGTAGACTATATGTTGGCGGAAAACCCACCAATGCATACCCACTTCTCTTTTCTCGAACACCCTCAAAATGCAACCTAAGCTACTGTATATATAAAAACAAACATGCTCTCTCCAAAAGCCAACCTAAAAACTCTCTCCCCCCTTCCTGAATGCATGTAATCAGTGTACCACCTCTGTTCTATATTGAATCTGTTTTATTTAGAAGTAGACATTTCTCCAAAATGTGTGCATGTGATGTAGTAGGAGTATCTCAATCTCCGGCACATGGATTTCTATATTTTTGTTTTTTTATATGTTTTTTTATTAAGGTTCGATTTATGGGAAAGCATGGACCAGGTTGTGCCGTTTGTGTTTTACGTTGTTGTTTCATCGTTTTTGTTATTTTACCCTGAGATTCTATGTTTCTCATCATTTTATGTATTTTGCTTTGTGATTTTGTTATGCATGGATTGATTTAGATTTCTCCATTGTTTCTCATCTTTCTTTTTTCTTTGGTTATTTATAGTCTAACTCAGTTGCTTCAATTACCTGTTGACTCTAGCATGATGCTATGAAGTGGGGTATTGGATGTATTTCGCTGACATCTCCATGTCCTACTCTTCAAATCTTGCCAATACATTGCCCATCTATGCAGGGCGAAGCCAGGAAATTATTTCGGGGCAGGAGCGCCCGACGCGATTTTTTTAGAATTATTTACATTTTCGGCAATATTTTAGCACTAAAAATATATTAACCATAAGAATTTTTTTCCCAACAATATCATATACATTCACCATCAAAATAGAATAATTGCATCAAAATAAACAATTATTACCTAAATAGAGGTACGACATTATAAAGTTCGGTGTTCAAGTGTTTCACTTACCGAATTTTGAACACTAGTCTCAAGAAAAACTGTTTTCACTTTCGGCAAGTTTTCTCTTGAAAAATGAAGCAAGGATCTTTGATTTTCTCATATTTCTACAACACAAAAATAAAACAATTGGAATTTATCATTTTTCCTAAAAAAAAAGTTAATTATCATATATTAAGCATAACATTGAACACTCCTATAACATATAAAAAATTACAATATGGATAAAATTAATACTAACTAGTAGATAAAATTAATACTAACTATTTTTTTTTAATACTAACTAGCTAATACTAATATTATGCTAATAAAATCAGTCCCTAATAATAGTAAATATAATTTGTCCCAATAATAACAGTAGATTAAATGTTAATGGAGAGAAAGATACCTTGAAACCTTGAATTGAATTAATGGATCAAGGCTTGAATGATGATTTTGAGAAGAAGGGAAATATTTTGGCTGCTGAAGTGATGAAGTAGAGTATAGATGTAAGTTAAAAGGTTAGTTAGGTTAAAGGTAGTAGAAAATAGGTAATATAGATCTGTGGGTATAATCTTGTGGGCTTTTGGTTGTGGGCTTTATAAATAGAAAATGGGTATTTTTTTGTTGGTTTTTTGAAGTTTGGAGGGGACCGTGGCCCCCCTCTGCCCACCTGTGGCTTCGCCCCTGCATCTATGTGTATATAACTGGTTTTACTCTTTTTTTAATAGTTTTATATATATATTTATAAAAAATGGTTTTTAAAAACATTTATAAAAACAGTACAAAAATTGTTTTAAATATATAAAAAATATTTATTTTACTATATTTTATTGACTGTATATAAACATTTTATAAACCATTTTTACTATTTTTAATTTTTTAATAGTAAAAAAATGTTAACGGTTAAATATTTTATAAACTGTTTTACTCTTAAATAATATTTTCCACATTTAATTAGTTTTTTACTGTTTTTGAACAGTTAAAAAGATATTTTTAGCTGTTAAAAAATAGTGAAAAACATTTTATATTTTTTTACCATTTTTTATATATTTATAAAAAAGAGTTTTTTACCAGTTTAAACGTTATCGATATCGTTATTTGGAAACCACGTTATTAAAACCTTTTTTTACTTACATTATTTGAAAACCACATTTTTAATAGAAAAAAAGTTCTTTCATTAAAAACAATTAAAAATAATGTAGAATTTTTTTTATACACTACTATATACTTGTACTAATGTGTATTAATGTGTTATGAGGTAAGTGTTTTTTTGGTTGAAAAATTGAGTCAACTAACGTTCAAACCTGTTAACTAACGGTTCCCGTCGATTTTGAACACTAACCAACTATAATATAAACAGATGGATGTATATAAATATAGGATAGCAATGAAGATTGTATGGTACATAAAATTTGTGCTTGAATAAATTTAAGCTTATAGTAAACTTTTATGTGCAGATCATAGTCAAAGTAGGTTGAATGCATGTAATTATAGAGACACATAACTCATATGAATAAATAATTACTCAC
Source organism: Sambucus nigra (assembly GCA_949130495.1). Taxonomy (NCBI): domain Eukaryota; kingdom Viridiplantae; phylum Streptophyta; class Magnoliopsida; order Dipsacales; family Adoxaceae; genus Sambucus; species Sambucus nigra. The sequence goes on along the minus strand of OX422219.1, from coordinate 449,482,745 downwards.
ATTCAGTAAAAATAAGAGTTTTTGACCAGAAAATATCTATATTTATTTGTGACATTAATGGTAAAATAATTCAATATCAATAATAAATGTAATTTTGTATGATCGACAGTGGTCTAAACAAAATAAGTTTTTTAATGAAAGACGTGTTGGGTTTATATAATGAAAATTATTAAAATAAATTTGCATTGTATATATGTATATATTATAAACCTTTTATGCATGTCGCCGCACATTGTGCGGGTTACATAATAATAATAATAATAATAATAATAATAATAATAATAATAATAATAATAATAATAATAATAATAATAATAATAATAATAATAATAATAATAATAATGATAATAATAATATGTAATGAAAAACCCTTAAAATTTAATACACAAAGGAAAACTTTACGATTTTGAACCAAATTGCAAATAAACCCATACCTAAAAATGAGACTACGAACAAAAAAAAAATGTTTAGATTTGCATGAAGACAATGATATGAGGACGTATTACAAAATTGCAAATTGGAGTTGGGATCAGTGGTAGATCCAGGATTTGAAGTGAAGTGTGGCAAAATCTTTTGACGAAGCCTGGGGGTACGGGGGCGGAAGCCCGGGAGGCGATTTTTTTTTGCTGTTTTTACTTAATTTTTGCAATTTTTAACCCTAAAAATGTTGATGTATTAATTAACTAAATTTGGATTCCTAAATTTTTTCGTTTCAGATATGGTTGGTGTGTTGTTTCCTCTTTTCCATTTAAAAAATTTCTCCACTGACTTCCTATGTTTATAACAAATTTAATTTAATTTCAGACTAATAGATTCACGCTAAATTTAATTTTATTTCAAAATAATTTTACATTATAAATTAAATTTCACACTAATAAATTAAATTTTACACTAATAAATTAAATTTCACATTTCAAACTAATTTCACACTAATAAATTAAATTTTACATTATAAATTTAAACACATATAAACAAACACATATTTTATTTTGCTAAATAAACACATATAAACAAACAAAACATACACAAAATATAAACAAAGCCACAATGGCAGGTGGAGGCAACATGCGGATGGAGAGGGCGATAGCAGTAAGCTGCAGATGGACGGTAGCAATAGCAATAAAGCAAGGACAGGTGCAGACAACAGGCGTGGATGGAGAGGGAGGGTGGAAAGGGTAGAGAGATGAGGAGCGGCAGTGGAAGGAAGGTGGAAGGAGTGAGCGGCGGCGGTAAACGAAAGAGAAGAAGAGAGAATAGGTTATGTTTAAGTTTGGAATTTTGGGATTTTGCTGAGCAACGGTAAACGTTAAGTTTTTTTTAAGTTATTACACATTTTCCCCTCATCCTTGAATATAATTAGAAGTAACCTCCAAGTTTAATTTTTTTTTTTTTTACCAAAAAACCCCTATTTGTTTTTTAAAAGTTGAACTCGGGCGGCGGCCCCACTTCGGCTTGGGATGGATCCGCCCCTGGTTGGGATACAAAGGGGTAAGGAGAGAGATAAGCGGACTTCTCACAACTTGATAAGCTATAAATGTTAATAAATTAAAAAATAAAATGAAAATATAAAGATAACCCTTTGAATTAATCAATTACTCAGATGATCATGTAAAATTAAAATTTAGCGCATTTTGAGTAGATTTTTTGTGTTGTAAATTCGCCCCACAAAACAAAAAACTAAAAAGGAATAGAGATTAAAAAAGAGCTAAAATGACATGCCTTTTGTGTTGTAAATTAACCCCTTAAAATCTATAGGTTTAACCACCCCACATCTTCATTATTTACGTCACAAATAATGTTAAATTTATTTTGTTAAAGAAACAATAGGGTTAGAAAATACTTTTGTTAATTCAAGGGCCCTCGAGGGAAGGTGAAGGTTATACAAATGTCAATGTTATACAAATGTTTACAAATCTATAGGTTTAACCACCACCTCTGTTGCCTTGGGTAGCGCTTCTAGTAGCTCTTGCGCATAGATATAGCGTACAAGTAAGTCATTGTGAACAATAATTAACAAGCAATAAAGGAAAGGTGTTCACAAGTTTTCTAATAACATCCTTAATATCAATGGCACGCTCACATGTATGTGGGACACTCACATGTGGTGCATACAACTCTATTCAAGTCACTTTATAATTTGAATGTATTAGGGGACTGAAATTTGAGTTTATAATTTTAAATAAGAGTCCAAATAAACTTCTGAAGTTTGAAGAGAGGGGGGTTTCTTTAAAAGGGATGAGAAAATGTATAGTTTATGGAATTAATATAATTAAGTTATAGTTTTGCACCATCACACTCGTGAGTCTGGCTCATTCTATTGTAATATAATAGATTTTTAAAATGATAGAGAATTATGTATGAATTTTAGGGTATGCTTTATAACTTTGAATTAACATTGGTACAAACATAAAAACATTGTGTAGCCTGACATTTTTATGACCAATGCAATATCTCTCCCGGGGGAATTGTTATTGTTATTGTTATTTTTATTTGTGGTGTTAATTAACTAGCATAAGGAGGGTCACAAAAAGTTCACGCTGGCAAAAAAACATAAATACTTGTGAAAATTTATAAGTATCAATACTTATGGCAGGAATAAACATCAAAACAGATTTTTTGTGATCACATATTAATTACTACATTTGTTGTGCCAATTTACTACTCTAGGTGCAAATAAGCGCGATGTGCAAACTAGACCGTTAGAAATCACCCATATACCTTAGCATATGGTGATACTGATTGTGTTGTTCTACATAAAAGAAAAAAAAATAAGGAAATCCTTGATATTAATTGATGAAAATATTTCAATATTACCCCTATAATTAGACCACTAAAACAATAGCTAAAGTACCAAGAGTATATTCTCCATCTGGAATCATAGATCTGGAAATTATATCATTTTAACATTAATTCCAAGCAACTCGTTGAAACCATGGGTAGTGGTCCATTTGTCGACTTAGACGCCCACGATGCTGAGCTTCACCTGAGGTATGTCGACAAGACTACCCAATCCTAACCCTATTTCTCAAAATCGAAATCGTCAAGTAACCACCACTCCATCGGCATCCGACCTATTTCATGTAGAAAAGAATTTTTTAGGTATGTGGAAGAGGACCAACTGGATCCATCACAAACCCTGTTAAGAAGGTGTGTGCGATTTGTGAGGCGGGTCATTCAACTGAGGAATTCCCCACTATACCCTACAAAGTGATGCTTCAAGAGAAAGTCAGTGGCATAGGAGGATTTAAGGGTAATTTCGGTGCCCCGCACGGGAATTCTTACAACCCTTCATGGAAAAACCAACCTGGTTTTATCTATGGACAACAACATGCTGCGATGAATCCTAATTCACATGTAGTCCCTCCTCCACCACTGCATTTTCAACAAGCTCCACACATGCAAGGACATGTGCAAGAACCACCACCTCAAGGAGCATACATCCCTCCACCGCGGAGAAGTATCGAGGATACGATCAACCACTTTATCAGTACCCAGACTGCAACTAATGCTAGGCATGAGCGTATGATGAACGACATGAATGCGAACATTTCACAGTTGCAAACATCGTTGAGTATCCAAGAGAAAGACAAGTTTCCTACCTAGGGCTAAAGACCGCCCCAAGGTCAAACTAGCGTTAGCTCCACCTGGACAGAACATCAGGAGCAATGTCAATCTGTGACCACTCTTCGTAGTGGGAGAGTCGTTGATTTATCACCTCCCCCACACGACGCAACCAAAGATAAGGAGATTTCTCCCCTCACGAAAGAGGCCGAAGATGTCCCCTTGAAGGAGAGTGATAAAGAGGACACTAGTGAGCCCGAGGTAGTAGTGAAACCACCCACCGTGGCACCGTTTCCTCAAAGGTTGGTTCCTTCCCAGAAAGGAAACCCTCGTGATGAAGTGCTAGACGTACTAAAGCAAGTCAAGCTAAATTTACCTTTCCTCTATGCTATTAAGCAAATTCCAGCTTATGCAAACGTCATCAAAGACTTGTTGATGGTAAAGAGGAGGATGAAGGTAAAGAAAAATGTCTTTCTAGCACAGAACGTGAGCTCCATCCCACTCAATGATCTCCCACCCAAGTTCAAAGATCCCGGTGCACCCACTATTTCCTGCATCATTGGAGAAAATAAAATTGAGAAAGCCTTACTTGATTTGGGAGCAAGTGTCAATATCCTCCCTTACGCCATCTATAGGAAACTTGATCTGGGTGACCTCAAGCCCACAAAGATCACTCTCCAGTTAGCGGATCGAACCGTGAAGATCCCAAGAGGTATTGTTGACGACGTGATCGTCCAAGTTGACACTTTCTACTTCCTGGTAGACTTAGTCATTTGGGACACGGAGCCCTCCTTCGCCTCGAGCAATCATGTTCCCATCATTCTTGGGCGTCCTTTCTTAGCTACGGCTAACGCAATCATCAATACTCGGAATGGACAAATGCAAATCACTTTTGGGAACATGACTTTAGAGACTAACATCTTCCATATCACCCAAAGACGGGGGAAGAAGATGATCTTCAAGCGGTGAACCTAATCGAACCACGAGAATGAGGGGTCCCACAAGAGAGAGACGTTAGGGGTGTGCCTTATGTCATCGAGTAATAGCGGTAGTTGTGACGACGAGAGAGAAGCGGGTGGGGGGGGGGGATGTGTGTAGTGACCGCGATTGAGAGAGAGGGAAATGGGTTAGAAGAGATAAAAATAGTGGAGTTAGAGATCGAGCAAGTAAGGGAGGACATAGGCACTACTCGAGAGAAAGAGCTAGGGGACGTGAGCATGGAAGAATTTGAAAAAGAATTTGGTCGGGTGGATGAAAGCCTTAACGATGAAGTCCAATCTCTATTGGACTCATTTAGTCATTTAGAAGAGAGCGAGTGGAAAGATAAAATTGATGAGTTTTTTCGTAATGACCATCCAACCATACCATTTGATGCCCCGAAGGAGATAGAGGAGAAAAGTTGTGTTTCGTCCGACTTAGAGCCCGACCCATGCATCCTAAAAATTGAAAGAAACTTAGGTGTTCCTCCGAATCGGTGCACACAGGCCATGCTTTGAGTAAGCATCACAGGGATCCCTTTCTAAGTAGTCACGATGCATCTCTCGGTCTTTCCCTTATCTATGGGCGAGGTCCCAACTTGTTCCGATTATTGGTTTACGATATGAAGATGGGAGAGACGAGGAGAGTATTGAACCCCATGAGTGGGGTCGGGTGAGATTGTGGAGAGATGAGAGGTCGTCTCACCCCCGACGCGTATGGGGTGATTTTTATTGTATTATTGAGTCATGTGTTTGGGTCATTTAGTATCTTTATGCATTTTCTCCATTTGTTTGTTTTATTTATCGCACTTCTTATTTTGCCTTGTTTACATTTTAGTCCTTTTTGCTTGAGGACAATGCAAAAGTCTAAGTTAGGAGGGTCACAAGTGCATATTTCTAAAACTTCACAAATTTTCCAAAATGCCCAAAAATCTAAAAAAAAATCTAAAATTTTGAAAAATCCAAAAATATTTTTGTTCAAAATAAATAAAAATTGGTATTCAAATTTTACAAAAATATCATTAAAAGTCGGTGTAAAGTCTCAAGTTGTAAAATTCAAATACACAAAGCCCAAATTGACCAAAGATGGAAATTGTGCGAAAATTGACGACTTAACGAATAAGTGTGGAGATTAACAAACCCGGTGTGATTCGAGCCTTTCATCTTTGTGACAATTATAAATCAATCCGAGTTAAATGTTAACTCAAAGTTCTTTTCAGCGTTTGAAAAGTCGTCGAGGGTCTCAATCCTTTCATTTTGATCGGTTTTGATAAATGTGTGTGATATTGTCGTACAAAGCGCGCTACAAATCTCTAAATTAAATTAACCTCGAGATGCATAAGGTAATGCAATTAGTATTTTGGACAATGAAGTAGGCCCTCGTTGTTACCCAAAAATATTGGCCAGAAAAAGTTGTGAAAATAATCCATTTTGTAACCCAATTGAGCCGAATAATTTATCCTTTTCGTTTGGTAACCCGAAAAGCCCAAATAGCCCAGAATTGTGAAAAATGGAAAAATTCAGAATTTAAGTCCAGAAAGTGCATAAAAAGGGGAAAGAAAAATAGATATGCTCAACAAAAATAGCAAGAAAAAAAGTGAAAAACAGAAAAAAAAAAAAAAAAAAAAAAAAAAAAAAAAAAAAAGAAGAAAAAATGAGCAAAAAGCCCGGAGAAAGCACTAACGAACATCATAAGCAAAAATTTTCCAATTTCGAAATTCCCTACCATTTTCATTTTACCCAATATACCTTAAAACCCGAAAAAGTCCTAACCGAGTCCAAATTGCGAAAATGGTTACCGCGTGGAGAGATAAGACACCAAAGGATAATAAAAGAGATTAAATGCGTAAATAAGAGGCAATATTCTTGTTTTAAAACCGTATTCCGTTGATGAGATCCTATCACTATAAAATTTTCATCTTTCTACTTGTGTGCGTGACTTTGCGTCCAATATATTTACTCTTTATATCAATCATACCGAGAGAATAGCCACATTCCGAGTGATTCGTTTGAGAGAGCATCCCGTGAGAATTTGAAATCAAAGTGAATTTTCGAATAAGTAACGTAATGGTCAATCGGTGGAAATCCACGGTTAAATATCTGGATTCGTACACACGCACTATGATTTGAGACCCTTGAGCATGACTTGATGATGACTATTTTTCGGGAAAGTTTGAATTATATAATTTTTGCGTATTTTGAAGTTTCTTTGAGTCGAATTTTGTGGGTATATTCTCTGCAAACCCTCACGAGACACAACTCATCCTACTAGGGTAACCTAAAGGTTTAAAGGCCTGTTGCACACGCTAAATGCAATTGATTGCCCGCGAAAGAGGTATTCTATCCCAATAAAGTTTTTCAAAGGTCCTTAACTCATACTCTTGTTCTTTTACATTGCTCGGGACGCGCAAAGTTCTAAGTTAGGAGGGTTTGATTAGGCATAAATTCTTCACATTTATTCCCTTAATTTCGGTATTTTTATGATCTCGTGCGGTGTAAATAGCTTAGATTTGTCTCATAGTTATTCTACTAACCCCTTTTGGAAAGTATTTCATATTTTATGTATCTCTTATGTGTTTTACAAATATTTCATGCAAGTTAGTGCCAAAGTGAACTCAAAACATTGAAAGAAAACCAAGAAACGGGGAGTTAAAGGGCATTTCCATAATTTTTCAGCCTTAGTCTGGAGGTGGGGCCAACTAGAAAGTTAAATATATTTCAATTACAAGAACACTGGAAAAAAGGGCACCTTAATCCGACCTACGGTGAAGAAGTTATGCCCATTTGAAATTGAGAAGAAATCCAAGAAAAAAAGTTGTCAAACCCAAACCGAACTGAAGCTGAGGAAAAAGAACCAGTTCGCCCATTTGTCACGCTCCAGATCCGTTAAAAAAATAGTCACGCTTTCTAAGTGTAACAAATTGGGACTGATCCGAAATACAAAATTCTAGAGAACCCCGGACCGAAGACGGATCGAAGTTGATGAAAATTAAACGAACCGATCTTCGGATATTTAGTCACGCTCAGAATCCGTTACAAAATTAGTCATGCTTTCTAAGTGTGACAAATTTCCAGATACGGGATTTTTATTTTGTGCTTATCTTTTAGCCAAAAGAGTTTTATGTTTTGTGGACTCTTCTAAACGACCTCTGGCCTATATATTTAGTCATTAGGACTCTTTTTATGAAGATTTCATTGATGTAAAAGCTTCATAACAAGTAGGAACAGCTACACTTTGCACCATTAATTCAAGAGCTTTTCCAGTTTTTCTTCAACCTTTGATTTCTTCTTGCATGTTCTTGTTCTTCAATCTTGGTAACTTTTATTTCCTGCACTTTTATTATTATTTCTCATATTTCATCTTCTTTCCAAGAAATTATGAGTTCAAGCAACGTAGATAATGTAGTTTTCATTAATTTCACCATGCTAGGCTAGGTTTTTTAAAGGCTGGGATATATGAACTCAACCTGATGTGGTAGTTGCATGTGTACAAAATTAATCCTCTAAATTTAATGGTTTATTACAACCTTATTACGTAGAAACAAGACAATTGTAGATCTTTGGATCTCGTTTGCTTCAGGGTAACTGGGATTCTTCAGAATGCAATTCGAGTGTAACTATCGCAATACCGATTTACTCGTCCTCCGATTAAGTATGGTGCGGGATTGAACCTCATATACGTAATGCTTGGGAGTACTAAATTATGGGTCTAATTAATCACTTAAATTTACAATTAGTTTTATATCTGCAATACAATAGGGTTGAGGGATTGTATTCCCGACCTGTTTTTCTCATCATATAATTCAAGTTTTAGTTTAATCATTTTCAATCTTTTACGTAATTTAGAGTTTGCATTTAGTTAATTAGTTATTTCCCATCTTAATCATCTTTTTATTTCTTTTTAGAGTCAAGTTAGGGTTAACAGTCTTACCTTTGTCGTCACGTTCACTCGTCTTAGTTCCCTGAGGATTCGATACCCAGACTAGCCACTATACTCCGCAAGAGTGTAGTTATAGTTTTGGTTTTTGTATTGTGGTTAGACGCCGATAACAACGACTAGCGTATTACATGGACGCTTTGTTTTCACCTCGATCACTTACCCCTCAACTATTGTGCATGCCTAACGTACTACTGAACTAATCGAGATAAAGTTAACCCAATTCACTAGTCTAACCCACTTCCCTAATCTAACCCAATTTTCGTTCACCAAATTCTATTTCAAGTAATCATATAACTATAGTTTATATATGATAACCTTTTCTTATGAATATTAAGCCAGTGATGTTCATCTCAATACAGACTGAAGTTCTTAACCACTTCATTAATTTAATATTAGTTATTCAATTTTCATCTACTTACAAGCACGGTAGATTAATCATAAGTGTGTGTGTGTGTATATATATATATATATATATATATATATATATATATACACACACTAATAGGGAACCCCACATAAATCTATGGTGCTGGCATACTCTGTTATCAAGTCCCCTTATCACTCATACAAGAGGGGAATACTAGTTCGAAATCACTCTCGAACTGTATTAACACAAAACACACATATTATAGGCGCAGCATAGTTCCAAGTCACTAAGAGGTCAGCGCATACCCTCACGTCTCTTAAGGCTGTCTGACTATTATTCTAGGATAGCATGTACCAAAGATGCTATGTTCTAGGGTACAAGTCAATATCCCCCATAAAGTACCAATCGAGATAAGACTGCCCCGACGCAGAACCTCCGTGATAGCAAGTACAGTGGGTATGATTACACACAAATATAAAATATTATATATATATATATATATATATATATATATATATATATATATATATATATATATATATATATATATATATATATATATATACATGCACCCATTTATATTCTAATTATTCAGCTAGGTATGCCCACGACCCATAATATATATTCGAACTATGCGTAGCATATAACGTCCGAGTTCTACATATACTTAAATTACTCCTTTTTATTTTCTCAATTACCGCAAATCCTTAAGTACTTCTCGAATCTCGAAGTGTATCCTCTTGATAAATATAAAATCAGTAGGTGTACACTCACTACCCTACTGGTCTAAGTCCTTTTTTATTCTCGTAAGACCTAATTTAATGTACGCACGATTTTCCATTCAATTTATACCCCCGAAATCCCACGGCTGAATCCTATATAAAATTGTCTTTCCCGAACCCGACTGGTCCTCTTCAAGTCCCATTATAATATTTAAATTATATCCAATGGTCCTTACACGTTGGGATTGTATTAACATTAAAAAGGAGAAAAAGTTTCCATTTCCAGGAGGAGTTGATCTATAGATAAAAGGGGGACGATCGATCGATCCAATCAATCGATTGACATTCTTGAGTCGATCGATCGAGAAGTTCTTGGCCCAGTTTATGCAATTTTTTACCTACGGGTTCCTTAACATAAATCCTCAAAACCTCTGTTAATTTGTCACAAACTCCCAAACAATCAAACCAACAGTTGTATTACCCTACATACATGATTTTTAACGTAAAACATATACGAATTCATCAAGGGCCATCAATTAAAGGGTTAATTCAAATTAATACAACAAGAACCCTATTTTTATCACCATGATCAATATTTTCCTAATTCTTCTAAAACTTAACCTCTACTGAACATCAATTTCGTAGTTAATCATCTATATATAACAATAGGGTTGTCCTAACATGATTTCTATTCAGAATTTCAATATGAATCTTCCAATTATCATTTATCTTGCATGAAAACATAAATTTATCATCTCTTAAACTAGCATGAATGTGTTATCAACTAAAGAACAACAAGTTAAATACTTTCCAATAAATCAAAGGTCTAATTTGACGAATTTGAGTGGTATAGGAATGATCCTCTTCTTCCGATCTACGCGTTGGTGGTGGAATTGGTGAGAGTAGTGTAGGGTTAGTGGTTCTCCTCCTTGGAAGCCTTCTCTCTTCTCTCTTCCTTAGCGTCTTTGCAACTATAATGTTTCGAAAGCTCAAGGAATCTTACTCCCATCAGATATAACCCTTCAATTTTCGTCCATAATTAATGCCTAAAATTGGAAATTACCAAAATGACTTCCCGGGTTACCGGTTAGGCCTAAAAACATCCTGAGACCCAAACTAAACCCCTGAGCACATTTTTCTGACTATTTCAACCCTTTTGGACACATCGGAGAACTCAAAATGACCATACGGGCGACTTATAATTAAATTACTTTTTATTCCATTAATTTAGTTCCGACATGACACATGCGCCTCCCGACTAAATTTCTAAGATTGTCGTATTATTCACTCGCGAAAATTTTAATAAATTCAATTTCATATATTACTTTACTCATATAGTTATATTAAACATAATTCTTACCAATAATTACTAACTCTCATCACTCTAGTAAATATTCAATTAAAAAAATTCGGATTAATATTAAATTAATTTATCTCAATTAAATTTAATTAATCCCATAATTAAAGGCCATAAATATACGGGGTATTACATACTTCCCCCTAATAATAGAATTTCATCCCAAAATTTGAAAAGTAAGGCCTACCTGGTAAAACAATTCTGGATACTTTACCAGTGTGCAAAACCAACTTCAGAGTAAGGCATTCAATCACTACAGCCCCCGCCTCACAACAAGCTAGTTTAACACTCTCAACATTTTATCAGTTATAGGGTCACACCTTAATAACAGCACTTCACCTTGCTCCTACCTGACGACATTCGAATAAGACGAGCCTATACATCATTATCCCCGATTATCTCAATATTATTAGGAGGTCACACCTTACCACGTATCTACTACCCATATTTATCTAAACATAAAAATACCATCCTGAGAGAAACCATATGATCATTTGACCACTCTTGTCAATTCTTCGAATATCGATTTCCGACAAAGTAACTCAAAATCCACCTAAAGCAGTCTGTGGTAATTCCACCATAGTCATCAGACTCTAACTCGACCAATAAAAATTATGATTATCCTTTCACCTCTAAACGACCAGGGGGAGAATAGTTAAGGTTCTTCACACAAAAACTCAATAAGCACTTTGTCCACAATAAACAAGTATGAGTGCTTACACACAAATCTACCATTTGGTAATGTCTTCTCCCAATCACCATACTATACTTCACTTACTAGCTATAATTGTTGCGAAATTGAAATGACCACAATGAGTCCAAAATTACATTCATACAGCTCCACTAGTCGTTTATCACCTTTCGCCTACTCCCCGGGATATAGGTGATACAGCCTGCTCAAAATGAAACATCATCCCCACTGCTTCTTGAAATCCTGTATTGGAATTGGGGCTCAAGGATCTCATCCTATTTTAGAATAATACTGGTCATGACTACTTACCAGCGCGATCCTTCTTTTGAAAGAAAGATTGCGGCAAACTATCTAATAGTGTAAATCATCCAAAATAATAACAATTAATTTCTTTTAGGTCAACTTGTTCCCCACATTCGAAGGAACTCGTGATCTTAACTTGAGGTTGGCAACCCATCAAAGAAATTTACCAAATTGACTGCCCTTTTCAATTACATGAATCGTCGGCTTGCTATAAAATTCTCTGGTTGATCCTCTTGCTCCAACCGATTTCTGTCTATGAGTGGTGCACGCGATGACTACTCACAATGTCCCGCTCAACATAGACTTCTACTTATAATGTCTCCCATTAAGTGACACTTAATACTCCTCTTCTTTCCTCGACGTATACCGAAAGTTTTGACCCATGCACTTTTCTCCACGATGTGCACTTCTGGACCTTTTATACCTTACTAACATTATCATTCTTTCTACGCACAAGTCATTCTCAACATTTTACTTGGTAAAACTCTGCTCCAAGTGTTTTCCCATAATAGTTAAGTTTTACTCTTCTCAGTGAATACCCCTTTTTAAATGACTTTCCACAGCCTTTTAACCAAATTCGGGTGTGCTATTCTGATTGCACACATATATATGGATTATCGTCCTTCTCACACGATGCTTAATTCACTTAACCATTTCTACTTCGTTATATAAGTTCTTTTGACATATATTTCACACATCTATTCCTACGTCCCTTTAACTTGGACGATTCTAACATCGGCTAATCAGGATGCCCACATACTCTATAAACCGTGCACACTGGCATAAACATCACATATGCTTCACACATAACGCTCAATTATTTATTGCCCCTGTTTTCACAACGTGGTTATAACACTTGGTTATTCTCAATCACCCCAGAAATCAAAATTTTAAGTCCTCCTTAACATCGTTCCACCCTTTAACTCGTGGTGACAAAATAAAATTTTCAATGCTTCCTTACCACACAACTGGCTCCACTGGACTTAAATCATAATTTAACTTCCTACTTACTGTTATAACTGCCCTCTCCTATGATGGCTGAGGTACCAGACTCATGGACTAATGACTAAATGATAGATTGGATTTTGCCGCAACGCAAAAGTCATCTACACGCCGATCATTTTATATACGGCTCACCTAAACTATACAAAAACCTAAACTACGACTACACTCAACGGGTGAGTATAGCGGTAAGTCGGGTATCGAAAATCCACAGAGACGAGTTGCTAGAATTTATAAGGTTTAATATTCCTAAATAAAAGTGAAGAAGATGATTATACACAAAAAGGGAAAAGTTGCATAAAACTGAAATAGTAATCTAGGCGAGGGAAAATAAAGCTAGATTAAGAAAGCGAGTAAAAACTACAGGTTGCGTCGAATATCCCTCACCCGGGTTAATTAGTATAAAATGGTTACATGGGTCGATGAGTTATTACAAATGTGTCTCGTTTCGACAGTTAATTAAATCAAGGGTCATCACGCCCCTAAATTTGCATAAAAGCCTAATACGATTTTGGTGTCAACAAATACCCCAAAAATTACGCAGGCAAGGTTATAAGCATGGAACATACATGATATGCCCCTTCAAACCCCCTAGCCATAATAACTAGGACACGCACCCGAAATAGACTCGTAAACACCATCACCAAAGCAAAGAAACATGTCAACCCTAGGTGAGTTTAATCACCAAAGCAAAGCAACATGTCTATGTAATTGCATTTGGTTGTCCCAAGACTTGTTTTGTGAGGTATTGGTTTTGTGTTCGTGGTTTAGTGGTTTCATCAGACACGTGTGATCGTTTCAGGTTTTGCCTTGACACGTGGATGGTTCTTAGAGACACGTGGTTGCTTCGTGTAGTTTTTAGATGTTTGTTTCTTTTGCTTTCTGAGTTTGAGCTTGGCAGTCCTGGGATAGTGTTTGGTAGGCTTTGTTTTGTGTTTTAGTTAAGGAACCTGTATCTTTTTCTTAAGCCATATACGGTTTGTCCCGGATGGTGAGTTTGGTTTCTATTTTGGGCTTTGGCCCTATTTCTAATATATTATCCTTTTCATAAAAAAAAAATAAAGAAATAGAGTTCCCCTGTTATGAAACAGAGGACCTTGAATAACTGACTGTTATTTTATATTACTTTGACAAAATTTTATGTTGAAAGAATTTGCTTAAAAGTCTCGTATGTTAGCTTTCATTGTGTTATCTCAACTACTTTCATATGCTCGTGTTTCATTGTGCATTGCAGATACCGACTGACTTGCATCCGACAGCGAAAAAATATGCTTTAGAGACTGTTTGACGATATGTTACATAATGAAGTTCAATATTTAATTGTTTAAATCTGCTGGAGGTATTCAACTTTCTATCATAATAAATTCCCTTACCACTCTTTCATCTCTCTTCTCATATGTAGGGATTCAATCAAAATAAACCACTCACCCCTTATTTTTATGAAAAATCGCTAGCAACACAAGGAAAAAAAAGGTTGCTATACCCAAAAAAGTGAAAGAACAACTGTATACCTACTAAACGAGAAGCCCACTCCGGAGAATTATTCTTTATATATAATATATATGTACAGAGACAGAGGGGATAAAGGAGTGTTTAAATGAGTAGAAATAAGCTACTACATATTCTCTTCTTGAAAAATACAATGTTGATATCATATATTCCCTCTTTTATACAATGTTTACAAAAAACAAAGAGTAAGCTTAGCACGAAAACTAAGAAATTGGAAGAGTGGCGTACATTAGGAAGCAACAGCACCAAAAATTTCTTAGAAATGTGAAAATCTATGACATTAACCGCAGAGGAAATAAAATGAGGGTAGGAGACATAACTTGAGAATAGAAATTCTTGTTCCGACCCAAAAATGAAAGAAAATAGTGATGCATTGGTGTAATTAATTAAATGTAAAAAATTTAGGAAGGTGCATGTGCAACAAAATTTGTGTAATTTAAGCATGATGATGATGATGATGATGATGATGATGGTGGTGGTGGTGGTGAGATGAGAAAGAATGATATCTTGTTTGATTATCACATTAGCACCATAATCTTTTTTACCATTGAGTGAATATCCCCCAAGCAAGAAAAATGTTACCTTACATACTTCTTCCTTCAATAAAACCACTGTGGTTGGGGGATATGATGGCTGGGAGAATCACAAACAACCTCTCGCATAAACTTTTTGAAATTATTATATTAGATAAATTGCATAGATAATAGGCCTACAGGTCTATATAGTCAATCCCTTTATTATATAGTCAAGCTCGTTCCTCAACAAGCTAATTAAGGGAAGTGGAGGTAGTCTCTGTCCATTAAGAATTCGAAATCCCGGGGTCGGGTCGAGGAAGTCGCACTAGTCGAGCTCAAAGTGGAAGGAGAAATCAATTCGAGTATTAGGTGAACTTTCACATGCACTTGCTCTGGCTTCTTAACTTAAGAAAGATTGAAACTTTTAAACAAGCTTTCAAGCGACAAAAGTCAATCTTGCCTCCAATCTTAAATGATATAGTTCATATTCTTTCACTCGTTTTGTTTATTCGGCTATGTGTAAATTTGCTCATAGTTACTTTAAAATTATAGCTAGTGCCTTTGGTCCTCCTCAAGCTTGTGCTCCAACTGCTGTGCAAACCAGACTGCAATACATCTTTACATGAGTGTGAAAGTGCCTTAATGATTTATCAGTCATTTTGGCGCACTTCGTAAAAAATTCTTAGGTGCTTCGATGTATATGTGAATTGGGAGTTAGTGCATGTAATTGGAGACAAATATTTTAATTGTATATTTTATCATCTCACTAGAAACTCTTTCTTTTAGAAAAATCTAGGTGAAGTTATGTTTAATGAAATGCACCGTTGTTACCTTTGAATTCGGTTTCTTCACTATTTATATTAAGATTTGGAATGCTTAAAAAACTTATTCATTAGTTTGTACTCAACTTGGACTAATTAATGTGAGCATAAATGTAATTTGAACTTTTGTATTTTGACATTGTTGATCAGGTAAAAAGTAAGGAAAAAAAGAAAGATTTCGGTGGCAATGATGGCACAATTATTGCATTTGCTAAGATGCTTGATAATATCATGACGATGGATACGGTGCAGATTCCGGTGGCTATTTTTAATGATGATCTTGAGTTCACCTATATTCCAAAAAATGAATTAATATGGTTTTGTAAGATGCAAGAATTAGATGGAGTTTGCATTTTCGCATACATAAGGTTAGATTTAAGTTTTACCATGTTTTATTTAATTTGTGAATGCATACATGAGGTTAGATGGAGTTTCCATTTTTGTATACATGGATGCCCTTCTAACTAACGTGCGTTTAGTTTATGTATAGATGCCTATATGACAAATTTGGAAGGATTTTTGAAGTTATTAGATTAGTAAATACCCTCTCCATTCGGGACGCATTTTCTAAAAACATTGGGCATCAATTTATAACAGAAACTTTACAGAAGGCATCAGACAAACAAATATTTGTTATTCCATTCATTATCGGGTAAGTTTTGTAGATATGTATAAGTTTTTAGCATAATAAATGTGTGTATGTATAATATTCCTAATCTCCAATTATTGTTCATAATATAGGTATCATTGGGTTTTGCTTGTGATCGACTTTATTTTGAACAATGTGTTTTGGGTTGATTCTTTACAGGGGGAACCGAGCTTGGACCTTAAGCTCTATATAAACAGGTAAGTAGCTAGTGTCCTAAATAAATGATTATAATAAAATTATTGATTTCGTTTTACATAATTGTAATATAATTATGTTTTTTTATTGACGTCGAATTAGATCGTTTTTGGCAAACAAAGGAAAACGATCATTACTAAACTGGGAGAAAGTTAAGGTATTTGTTCGATAAATTAAATTTAATATTTTGCTATTCACATTTGACATGAGTAATATACTAACTCCTTTATTTTTAGGGCCTTAAACAATGAGGAGAAATTGTCTGTGTTTTTTTGTGTTGAAGTTCATGCGAGAGGTCTTGGAAATTCATCGAAATCTATAAAAATGAAGGTCACATGTTTTTTTAATATGTTTTTACATTCTTTTTTATTTATATGCGATAAAAGCTAAATGTAATTTTATTTGTCTTGTTTAGATGAAGGAGTTGCCTGGAAAGTCATCATATCAAACTCATGAGATCAATGAACTTCAATATGAGTTCACTGAATTTATTTAGCCTTATATGATATGATTTGGAACACTTTGTCGACACAATTTCGAGAAAGCCAAAGGAGGACCGATGCATTTATTCGTGATTTTTCGATGTACATTTTTTTGAATGATGTACATAATGAGTATATCTAGCTATGATACATGTAGGACGTCATCATTTTTTTGTGGATAATTAATGTAGACGGTGGGTATATCTATTTATGCCCCACTATTTTTTTTATGTTTAAGTATGAGAGTTGTCATTTGGTCTGCTTGTAAGTAATTTATTAGATGAGCTAACTCACTCTCTCACTTTTTTCTGTCATTAATTCATCCTCTCTTCCCCTCAATCATATATTGTTGTAACTAATTTTTAGAAGTAATTCCTTAGAAGATTTATGTACTGTTGATAGTACTTGGAAGTAATAATTTTATTTTTTTAGTCTTCTTTTGCATTTTAAAGTAACTAAAAAATTTATTAACTTTAGGAATACACTCTAAATCTTAACTTCAACGACTAAGTGTCACAGAGAGAGGCACGAACACCCCATGGGGCACAAAAGTAACCAACAGGAGGTGGCCGCATTCTTACGAGGCTCCCGGCTGTAGAAATTAACTAATATAGGCTCATTTTGGAGTTCAAAGTGAGCGTTAAGGGGTGGAGGAATTCAAAAGAATGACCAAGTGACCCAGGGAGTGGCACAGACACCCCATAGGGCATAAAAATAACATGTGAGAAGTGAGTGCTAACTATCTGATATTTAGATTAGGACTTACGATATAAGCTCTGTACTTTTTTAGATTAGGACTTACGATATTCAAAAGAATGACCAATTGTCACAGGGAGTGTCACAGACACCCCATAGGGAGTAAAAATAACATGTGGCAAGTGAATACGTCCTATCCTATTTTTAGATTAGGACTTATGATATAAGCTCTATATTTTTTTTGAAGTTACCTATTTGTTTTGTATTTGAGGGCCAACATTGATGTTTTAATCTCTCTGCAAAAGCTTATGATGCTATCATACAGTCTTCAGCGGTTTATGGTGCTACTGTTGGCGCATTACTCCCTTAGGCCTCGGCCACCAGAGAAGAAGAAAACAATGTTGATTAGGAATAATTTTTTGGAGTTCTATAATTTGGTTGATGTTCCTAGGAGAGGTAAACCATTTGACAGAAAAGAGATTTACACTCCTCGCACAGAAGCAAATATGTATGTAATTTTGGTCACTTGTAACATGTATGATATTGTATACTCTTCGCATATTTTTTTGAATACAAATGAAGCCAGTTGTTTTGATTATTTGCCACTTGAAGAAGGATGTTGTCTTTTCTTTTATGCATAATTCTAGGTAGTCATATAGTTTATATGGTTTATAGTTTGTTGGCTTGACAACGACATTCAGATTTTTACCATGAGTTTTCGGTGCCTAGCATGTATCGTGTTTTTTACTATGAATTCCATTAGAGGTAGAGGCAAAGGCATACGCTACTTTAAGGCTCCTTTTGGTTCACGGGGTTTGGTGCAGGTTTTCATTTGATTTGAAGAATTTGGGTTATGTTGTAACATTATTGATTTGGATGTGGAAATCCATCACATGTGTGTAAGTATGCATTCGTGCTATCTTAGGTACAAGGGTTCCTCGTCGCCTATATTTTAAATTTACTTATAATTTACTCCATTTAATTTGTGTCTAGGATACAGAGTAATGCTTGCATCAATATTTTGCTCAAAGAACATTGATTATGATTGACTTTTGACCTTATCTCTATGGTATATTTCATACAATATATCACACACACATCAGTGCATAAAAGTGAGGGTCCTTGATGACATTGGTGATGTACTTTAAAAGTGTGTTCTGCATCTGTTTAACCAAAAAGAACAAAATAATTCTCTATTTTCATTTTCTGAAACAAAAGGATTCTATGTTACCGTAGCCCACTCGAATTTAAAGTTTTGTTTAGTGTTTTGTATTGGTAAATTCAATTATTTTTCTTCTTGGTGCACTTGATTACAAAAACACTTGTTGTAATTGATAAGCATGATTGATTTCACATTTCTTGTAATTCCACTTTCTTAGCATCAGGTAGAGCACAATGACTTATGTTATAGTTCCATAATGCTAATATTATATATAGTATATGATCTTTTGTATTTTTCTATTGAATTTTCGGGAATCGACCCCAACCCAAACACTTGTAGTTATGTTGAGTTACATCTGTAATTAGTGATTTTGGTCCTTCAAATATGCTATGAAAGGAGGTACTTGGACCTCTAAAGCTGATATTATGAATTAATTTGAGCAAAAATCTTTTCAAATGTGATCTCAACCACTCTAGTAACAAGGATTAAGGCACTGCATCCTTATAATTTAAACATGGAGAAATTCGTGTTGGCCATATTGATGGTGAATTTGTTTATCTACTGAACTGTTTGGACTGAAAAGTTGATAATATTTCTTGCTTGATCATTGTATATATCTGAAGTTGAGAGCTTATATTAGAGTAATCATTTGATTGATAATCTGCTTGGTGTCCATTTTTGAGTCTTCATAGAGGCATTTGTTTCTACTCTTGCATATTTCCCATAGATGAATAGCTCCAGGAAAGTGATAATTAAGAATTGAATGTTCTAATGGCTTCAAAGGAATATGTAGCTGCACATGAGATCATATATGATTATAGAAAAGATGCTGAGATCTCAGAGAAACTTGAAGAGGTCCATCAAAAAAAGGCATCATCTATTATGAATCTTGTTGAAGTAGATGGTAAGCAAAGAGGTGGCGATGTGCCAATTACTCTATACCAAAAAATTGAGTCTGATGTGTCTTTAGGACCCACTTTTGATGATCAACACACTGAACATTCAATGACTGAGGTAACTGTTAAAATTATCTTTTAGTTACATTAAATTAGACGGATATTTCCATTTGGTTGTGATAATAATACATAATGCATTGTAATAATAGTCTTTATTATGTTTATCATTCATATCTACATTTAGTTTTATTTCTAGGTGTATCTTTGTTGTGTTTGATGTGTGTTGGGGGGGTGTTGTGTGATTATTTACGATGTTAGAGTGGTGAGATTCTACACATAACATAAAATATTATATAATACCATGTGTAATGTAATTGTAGATGTGAGGATTGTACGCATTGACATAAACCATATTATACCATGAGTTCATGAGCAATCCCTAGAATTCGGGAGAGTTGCGCCTCCTTCCATTGGCTAGTGTAGTGTATTTAGTTCTCATGGATTAGGTTCGTTGAAAGTCAAGATGTTGTAACGTCTGACGACACCTACTATGTGAGGTGCCTAAAATGACTAGCTCGTGTTCATATAAATTAGAGTTCAAGCCTTATTGGATTGGAAAACCAACTGCATAGTAGTCATGTTAATATAAATGAGATCGTGACAACGAATTTCCTTCTTTGAAACCATGAGTAATTTTGGTCTTAGATTGCTGTAAATATGATGAATCATATGATTGAAATTTATAGCTGGTGTTTTGGTATGCTTAGCTAAATGGCAGGCACTTTAAAAAGATTTGTTTCCAATTCTGCAATTGTGTTTCAGTTGCTTTGCTTAGCCAAATGGTAGGCCATTTGACTTGCTCAGTCTTTGTGTCCAATTATGCAATTGCCTCATCAAAACCTTGCTTAGTCAAATTGAAGTCAAAGAGGTTAAGAGAAAGTGCAAGAAGAATTGAGTGGGTTGGAAAAAGTTTTATAGTTGCAGAAGCAGTCTCATAGGCCTTTAATGATTGATCAACACAATATTTTCTTTCCCGGTTTGTCTTAAATTCAGCAAAATACCGATAGTATCCCCCTTCCACCGGGTAGTAAAAAATAGTTTCTCTCCTAAGATAGAAAAAGGGATCAAATGCTTATCTAAGAATGTGCACTCGTATCGTCAAATTTCCATCAAATTGATGAGACGTATGGTAAGGCAAAAGATGCTTCATGTTTATAAAATAGGCTTGATGGGTTGTCAAGTTGGTCTTCATCCCTTTTAGTATTTCATAATATAAGAGATAACAAAAATGTTATTTTTGGTTTTCAACAGTGGTGTCCGATTCATTAATGTGTTTGTGTGTGTGTGTGTGTGTGAGTAAGACAGATTATAGTTCATGCATTGACATATCACTCTTCTACACCAGATGTAGGGTTTGGCGCGAATTCTAGCAATGGTAATGTAGCCATAGAAGTAGGAGTTATTTGTTTTATCTGTATATAAATTGCAAGTTATATGATTTAAAGACAAACGCTTGATTATTTTATGTGTGATATTCTTAGACTCTCATGTAGACAGAAGTGTTGGAGAGAAAAAAAACTTGGACTTCAGGGGATGAAGGGCCTTAAATGACAAAGTTGAGCGGCTATAATTAAAAGAGGAAAGAGTTTGAAATTGAGTATGATAAAGATGCTGAGCGATTACTGGCAGACATGGAATTCATGGAGACAGACAGTGGTGTCGAATGTTAGATTAAATTGTGGGTGTTGCATATATATTCTTAAAGAGGTAAACCACCACTTCTTCCTTCCTTCCTTCTCCTTTTCATAGGTGATTGCATGCTTAAGTGATTATCTTTATATTTCTATGCGAGAAATCATAATTAATGGCATATCTGAGAATATAAATAACCCACATTTTACAATTGAACCTACCTGAGCTATCATTAATTAACGGAGCTAAACTTAGCCATTAATTAAACGTGTCTTTATTATGTCATCCAATAAAACCTATTTGATCAAAAGTTATATGATCTGGATGAGTACTGGTCACCCAATAATCCTCTCATATGGAATGTAATTCAAAAGATGACACTTATGCTTAATAAAGTGGAATCGTTGACACATGGTGAATAGTTTCTAGGTGGAAGAGGTATTCTTCTAGTGGTTCCTTCATATCTGTTATATCTATGAAACGAATTTATGTGTTCTGATGAAACAAACAGCCTTTCTCTTGTCTACTTAACCAATCATTAAGCAGGGGAGGAGTCAGTATTGCTAGGTATTTTGTTTTCATTTATTTATTGCAAATTGGGGATGTGGGGTGTTATTCCAAGTATTCATTGGATAAGATGGACATCGTTGGAAAGAAACCATGCTTGTGGCGATGTATTATGCTAATGGTGGTGACATGGAATTTGTTATTGGAAAGGGAATCCATATCTTTTGATAATTAGAAGATGGAAATGGAATATTTATATGATTGTAATGATGTCATTAAGGCAAAAGGTAGGAGTTACTTGTTTTATATGTATATAAATTGAAAATTATATGATTTGTTGACAAATTCTTGATTATTTCCTGTGATGTTCTTAGATTTTCATGCTAATAGAAGTGTGGGAGAGAAAAAAACTAATGATGCCTTAATGAGTATGGAAATAAGGATTATTGGACAACAGTTTCTTATACAAGTTACCTTGTTATATGGCAATTCATATGATTTAAAACACCGAATAATTTATTTTCATCATTACAATTCTTACGTGTTTATGAGTCCTTTTCATAACTTTAATTTTTGAATATTTCTATCATTACATTCTTATCTTGCTTATAAATTATGAGATTGCTTGTGATGGAAAGTTTCCCCAATTCTTACTTGCTGAAAACTATATTTGAATCACCCTTTAATGGCATGAAATCTACCGAAATAAGGGGAACTTCTAGATATAGTTATGTCCATAGATAAGGATCATCAGAGGGTTGTGGATGAAAGTGTACATCCCAATGATCATGAAGAAATGGAGGTGGTGAAGATGAGTACACATGAAACTTCATTTCATACTTAAAAATATGTTGTCCACTATTGATGTAGATTGTGCTGACGAGGGATCAAATGATAGGGACTAAGACTTTCAATCAATCTTCAGTTGGCTGCACAAGTGGCTGGTGAAAATTTTGCCAAAGAAGAAGAAGTAGCTTCTATTTATGAAACTAAAAATGTAGATGAATCCATGTCTGGGGAAATAATGGGGAGAAAAGTAGAATGAAAATGAGATATATTTTAAGGAATGGAATCAACTCTCAACTGCTGGTGAGAAGACAATTGAGTTAATTATTTATCTATAATTGGTTTGGTTTATTTTGTGTTCACATTGAATATATTTCATTTTTTATGCAAGTGGAGCGGCATTTAAGTGGCAGAGAGTTTATTCTCTTCAACCGAGAACTAACTCTGCATAAAATGTCTATCACATGTCATGAAATCAAGACCATTCCATACTCAACATTTCGCTTGAATTAAGAAATTATCATTTAGGCAGGATGAAAAGATGACAAATTCATCATTTATGCAGGACGTTAAGACGACAGATTCACTAATCAATTGAACTGGGGCTTGATGTTAGATCATAACTCATGGATGAGAAGTTATGCAACTCAATTCGCAGACGCGAGTTGACTCACCTGAGGTAGATAAGCTCCTGAAACTCATTCACTGCCTCTTTTGTAAACCTTCAACTTGTTCACACATATCTTGAACTTGTTCTCAACATTGGCATGAAAATAATGGTTAGTTTGTTCACACAGATCTTCAACTTGTTTACTATTAGCATTGAGTTATTTTTTAGTGTTCGTAATTTAAATACTTCTTTGAGGTTAGTTTGTAATGACATAGGAGACATGCTATGACTACAGCAGAATGAGTAGTATATAATGCTCGAAGGCATCATAACTACCGATTATGTCGATCTAGATAATTAAACATCGACACAGGGTTTGAACTAGAACCTCCAACTACTATGATGACTCCTTTCGCAAATGAAAACTTAGTTTCGCTCAAAATAACAGTTAATTTTTATGTGGGAGGTACTACACAAGTGAGGTCACATGACAATTCAGACCCAAACACTAATTGTGAGTCCGACCATAATTCACAACATTATTTTACTTTGGATAGAATATCGGATATCTCTTCTTACGGCTTGCTTTATGTTATATGTATAGCACTAGAAACTTCTTTAATTGTCCCAAACACAAGTCGAGGAACACTGCGTTTAACTGATGTACGACGACTAGCTTGATCAATTCCTGCACATGTAATCCAAAGATCGATAAACCAGTATGAAAGAGTACTACATACTGATTTAGGTAATAATTATTTGTTAATTGAAATTGTAAAAATTCAGAAAACATTATGTCAGATATGGTATCTCTAACTTCATTTTGTTTATAAACCTAATTTACAGTTTTACAACGTGCGAATGACACAACATCAACCATACAAGAATCATTTGAAGGAGGTGATCCTTTACAATATCCACTTTTGCTACCTTATGGGACTTAAAGTTTGGACAAAGATAGATGCACCGAATGTGGAAGATGTGTTACATGTCGCGACTATTATGCATATATGTTGCAGGTGATCATATGCATACATTTTATTTTTAATAATGCTAAAATACAAATTTCACCATGACATGTAATCAAAATTTGTAAGCCTGATGACATTGGTACAGAAATTTGGTAAGCCTGAAATATGCCCATGCATGAAAGATGGTAAATGTAAACGAAGCTATCTAAAGTAATTTTTGACGTTCATGATACAAGGCACTGATTCATACCCAATGCACACGCTCTTGATAGTTGATACACTTATAATATTTACCCGTATGATACACGCATCGCGTGTGCCCCACTGCTAGTATAATTGAATACAACCGATCCTTCCTCCTTATGCTATAGAACATGCTAGTTAAAATTTTGAGACCGATAATCAAGTGATTCTACGAGTTTAATAATTGAAGTTAGTTCTTATGCTTTTTTATTGTTTTTACATGAAGACTTTGATATTGAATAGGCTCGAAGGTACTGTATATAGCTAAGGCACAAAAGAAAATCGAGTGTGAACAAATTTTGCATTCTTAGTTTGAGGACCGAAGAAAGGAGCAAATATTTAAATACCAGGTACTTTAATTACCCACCTCATAGCTTTTTAAATTCTACTTATATTTCATTTTCCTTATTTTAGTAAATGATGATTCATTATTTAACTTTGAGTGTAGGCCTCAAACATATATGTCAAGAACATTACTGATGATGTTACTCACCACGCTGTTTCGTTGTGACTAGGGTTGGTGATTACTGGAACACTCATCAGCGCTATTTCGTTGTCATTGGGGTTGGTGATCGCTGTCGATGAGAAAGAGCTCGTTGACTGAGTAGTGGTGCAGAGCGATAGAGGACTATACCAACCCAATTCCCAATCGCCGTCTATAAAAACGGAGATGTGGTAGGTGTACTAGGTCGGTGGTTGGAACTTTTGAGGTGTCGACACAATTTCGCGAAAGCCAAAGGAGGGCTGACACATTTATGCGTGATTTTTCGATGTATATTTTTTGAAGACATTTTTTGAATGATGTACATAGTGGGTATATCTAGCTATGATACATGTAGTAGGTCATTATTTTTTTGTGGGTAATTAATGTAGATTGTGTGTATATCTATTTGAGTCCTACAATTTTTTTTATATGGATAAATGTATTGGTTTGGTGCATTTTAGGTGTATGTGACTTCAAATACAAAAAAAATTCAAGACTATTTTTATGTTATTATAAATTTTGATTTGTGTTTAGATTTATTTGTCAACTATGACAATGATATTAGTTATTAATTTTTTTCTTATATGTTTAATTTATGACCTTTATATTAAACCCTCACGTGATGAAATTTTTTATGATCTTTTTAAAATTTTAAAAACTGTTTATCATGACGCTTTTTAAATCAAATATGACATCTTATAGAGTATATTATGACCATTTTTTTGTACCAGATATGACATTTAAAAAAAAATCATATAATCCTTACCTAACATTACACTTCTTATGGGTATCAATTATGACACCCAAGCTTATGACACTTTTTAATGAAAAATAAAGCGTCATAAAATGCATTTTATGACACTTAAAAACATCATAAAAAGGCTTTTTTCTTGTAGTGACATCACTAAAATGAGTAATCTCAATGAGGTATATATACCACTATCAATACACCCGTTCATCCTCCGTGGATAACACTAAAGATAATCCCGCTATACGAGGGAAAATATTCACATAATAATAACATTATTGATAAACGTATTAAGCTCGTCTCACGTGCGAATCTAAAAAAAAAATCAAAATATAGTGACTCATTCGTGTCACATAAAACATGCGTCATCCTCCGAGGGTATAACTCATACTTCTACCTTGCCAATCACCCTGGACGCTCAAATGGTTTTCGGACACAACACGCCTGTCCGAACCAAAATAAAAACTACTATAATCATTGCCCCTTACTAGTCACCACATTCCTATCCCTTTACACGCTTAGAAAAAAATTAACGCATGTGGTTTCACTCTCCACAAAATACCTCTTTGCATAATCCACTTATCACCGGTTATACTGACCATATTAGGGTTGTCCTTCTCTCGGACTTTGGTAGGCTCGATCCTGATGGATACCCCCGTTGTTCCCTTAGCTTTGTTGGCCCTAAGGAACATACTTACTGGCTTCGACAACCCTTACTGAATTCACTATCACTTGGTAAGGGTTCAGCTACCCGAATCATTTAAATGAGTCCATTGACGGGTCTCCTCCTTGCGGCATTTCACTAACTTATTTTCATCCAGTTTTACTCCCCAACTAAATATTTCGATTCCTTTAGCTCCCTTCACAAAGAAGCGTTAACATATCTATGGACAATGCGTGACGTTGTCACCATATGGATCGACTGTCCAGCAAAATTCCCTTTAAGTGTCGTCAACTTTTCTTACGAGTCGATTTCCCACTTTAAATCCTCTTCTCCATTTGTATCTACTTCATCTGGCACAAGATTTGCTAAATAATTAATTTATTTTCACACCCGGTCCTCCTGTGATGAGTTCAGAACAACATTCACAAGTTAACCTGAATATCTAATGAAGGAATTCGCGGTCAAATCGTAAATCGTACTTATGATCCTTCCATTGACACAACATTCCACTTCTAAATGTGGTGGTTAACTCCCACAATTATAACTTTGCTTTAACGAGTCAAGAAAAAATTTACGCCAAATTTTTACTTCCGGTTAACCACACTCTGCCATATGCCCAAGACTTTGGATATATTACCTTCGTTGGTTAACACACATAATTCTCGCATTTCTAGAACTTCCACTAACGGCTCTCCTCAATGTTTCATTTGACTCTCTCCCAGTCCTACCACGTTAGCTAAGTCTAATTTGGCACCACTTTTGACTATAGCAGCGCTTGGAAATCATATGCTGCGCCCTAGCCGTCTTTACAGTCCTAGATTCTCATGTCATAATAGGGGTGACCTTGACTACGGTCATTATCCTGGAATATACTCTACAACCTCAACTAAACCCTGCCTCCTGTTGTCCGCCCAACGAACCTCGTCTATCATAATTCATTGTTCAAACACGCCCGAACGCAAATAAGATTCACTAATATATATACGTTATAGCAGGAGAACGAAATTTCACCATAGAAATCAACAATCCCAAACATAGGGCTCTATATCAAACAACGCAACGTTGAAAGCATAATAAGCCGCACAGATCCTAAAGGACTCTAGAACCTGATGCTCTGATATCACCTGTGACACCATGCCTAATTAAATATCGGGTGATCAGTACTTTATTAAATTAAATCAAAGTGTCCGCTTTGTTCATTCTTAGCATCACTGTCGAAAATAATTTTCTTTATTAATCACCTAATAAATAATTAAGATAAGTGTCAAAACAATTAATCTTAAAGATTAAGTTCCTCGATTAAAATATAATATATGAAACCATTTTCATGAACACGGATAATAATATTAAAACCAAAACATTCAAGTGAAGTAAACATGCAAGATTGATCAACCAAATAAAATATCCCACATCGCAGGACAAAGTAATATTC
This sequence comes from Sambucus nigra, assembly GCA_949130495.1. Classification (NCBI taxonomy): domain Eukaryota; kingdom Viridiplantae; phylum Streptophyta; class Magnoliopsida; order Dipsacales; family Adoxaceae; genus Sambucus; species Sambucus nigra. The sequence continues at coordinate 449,454,763 of OX422219.1, read as the reverse complement.
AAAAGCAATCCCAACTAAAATGGAATACTGAGATAAATAAAGAGTACAAATCTCTCTGAGCTAAATATAACTGGAAATGGGCGGCACATGCCCTACCTTATAATGACTAAATAGAAGACTGAGAAGACAACGAAGAAGTCGTCTACATGAAGGACCTGCAACTCCCACACTAGCTGCAGTACGTCAATAGTCCAAGGTCTAATCCTGACTCCCCTGTGACTGGGCACCTGTAATATATATATATATATATATATATATATATATATATATATATATATATATAAGAGAAATAAGAGATGATAGGAAACGGGTCAGAGCCCGAGTGTAAAACAACTTTAAAATAGTTTGACAAGTATTTAAAATGCTTACCAGTTGATATTACATACATGTTAACACCTTGACACTCAGTTCGGAATTCTCACCCCTCAACTAGTATGCACGCCTAACGTACTACTGAACTAATCTAGATAAAGTTAATCCAATTCACTAGTCTAACCCACTTCACCATTCTAACCCAATTTCCCTTCACCAAATTCTATTTCGAGTAATCGCATAACTATAGTTTAGATCTGATAACCTTTTCTTATGAATATTAAGCCAGCTATGTTCATCTCAATACAGACTTAAGTTATCAACCGCTTCAGTAATATAATACTGATTGTTCAATTTTCATCTACTTACAAGCACTGTAGATTAATCACAAGTATATATATATATATATATATATCCCATCAGATATAACCCTTCAATTTTCGTCCATAATTAAGGCCTAAAATTGGAAATTACTAAAATGCCCTCCCGAGTTACAGTTAGACGTAAAAACGTCCCGAGACCCAAACTAAACCCCCGGGTACACTGTTGTGACTATCTCAATACTTTCGAATATATTGGCGCACTCGAAATCACCATACGGGCGACTTATAATTAAATTAGTTTTTATTCCATTAATTAGTCCCGACACGACACGCGCGCGTCCTGACTTAATTTCTATGATTGTCGTATTATTCACTCGCGACAATTTTAATAAATTTCATATCATATATTACTTTACTCATCTAGTAATATTCAACATAATTCTTACCAATAATTACTAACTCTCGGCACGCTAGTAAATATTCAATTGAAAAAAAAATTGAATTAATATTAAATTAATTTATCCCAATTAAATTTAATTAATCCCATAATTAAAGGCCATAAAAATACGGGGTATTACACAAAGCTACACTTCAAATTCTATATATTTGTTATAATTACTATACTTCACTCATTTGTTGTGATTACCATGCTTCACTCAATTTATAATTTTGTGTCGTGATTACTATACTTCACTCAATTTATAACGTTTTATGTTTCACTTGATGATTGACACAAAATGTTTGCCGAAAATATTTTGGAAGCATAGTACTTGAGTTAAAACTCAAATTGTTGTTAGATAGAAATAGTTAAATTGATTTTATTTTTGAAGCTAAAAGATTTGTACTTTTATATAACTTTTTTTATATTTTGTATTAGTTTCAGTTAACTACTCATTTATATTTCTTTTGTACGCTTTTATTCAATGGAACAAGTTCAAAGACAAGAGGCAGTTAAAAGCATACCAGCCACTTGTAACAACGGACATCAGTGTGGCTGCTGGAATGGAGTCGGGCTAGATACGACCTATAGAGCGGTACTTGATTGAAATGGGGTTTAATCTAAATTATCATTTTTTGAATACTACTTTAATTTACTATTAAATTTACTAAAATTGATTATTGATGTAGTTATTTTTTCCCTAATTTGGTAATTTATTTTTCCAGGTTAACCAGGATTGACATCAAAAGTTATTGAACTCGAGAATTTCTGAACCAAGAGTGGGCTCATATTGAGGTGGCTGATAAGGGGATGAAATAGTTCTTCACTCAAGTTCAAATGATTGTGCTTTGTGGTGTCCATTCGATATAAGTGTGGGTTATATTTTTTTCCCTAATGTTATGTAATTAATTCTATAAATGAATTATCTATACTCATATTGCCTTCTTAAGTAATGGATAAAGCTTACTTTTGTCTTATCATTTGTTGTATAGTATATGATTCATTGTCACAATTGTACATTTATTGTCATAATACTTATAATTTTCATTTTAGTATGATTTCTAAATTTTTATCTATTAAAGTTGTTGGTCTTGATTTATTATATTTTATCTTTATTTCTTTTTCTTTATAAGAAATTAAGGTATTAAAGTATTTGAAAAGTTTTATAATACTTTCTGGTACTCTATTTAGATAATTTTTCGAATGTTACAATACATAAATTTTCCATTTGAAAGATTTTTTATTTTCCAATTATAAGGATTTAATATTAGATAAATAGGTGTTTGATGTCGTCCGTATATAAGATTCTGAATTTTTTTATTTAAACTGTATTGTAGCATGTTTCACACAATAAATTTAACATGAGTCAGTCACCTTTCATTCATAGAATATATTGTGTGGAACATGCTACAATAATAAAATAATACCGTTTAGATATATATGACCACGTATGGTATCGAGCGACTTCCCACTGGAGCTTCTATTTTTTCTAGCCATGGTAACTGAATCCCTCGACGTGGACATGCTCACGCTTGCTGAAAATGCAGTTATGGATAACTGTTAGACCTGTATAGGCCTAAGGTATAAAACTCGCTTCTAGGAAGGAGGATGAACTCAACAACTACATGCAATTTTTTTTTATGTGTGCATTTGTACATATATATATTTATAAATTTTCAAGTTTTAGGGTTAGCTTAAAATACATCCGCAAATTATCATGGTAACTATAATTATATCCATGATCATATCAAAAATTAAAAGGCGCCCGAACTATGCCCACATAAATACGAGTTCAAAATTTTTTAAGTTAATGGGAATTGAGCTCAAATAAGTACAATTTTTTTAGGTTTCATTGTCCATCAAAGTGCTATGATCAAGTAATGCACAAGTGTACAAAAGTTTATGCATTTCACATATTCTTTCACTTATGGTTTACTGGTTCCGGCATATTCAATATTCATATAATCGGGAACTTATTAACAATTTTGCTTTTATTTTCGCTTTTACTCAAATTTCTTTATCATATGTATATAATCTACTTACACTAAGTAACACATAAAGTGTTTTATTGCCTTAATCACTCCGTGGTGCATGTAAGAGCTCCCCCCATGACATGGTTCCAAGAAGTTGCCAAGTTTTGAACCTATGATATTTGGGTTTACAACTCAACTTCAAGTAGTATTATTGGTATTTTTCACTCTTACTTAAGTTATACATAAAGAGAGGAGGATTTCCTTAAAAGGGATGAGAAAATGTATAATGTGTGGAATTAATAAAATTAAGTTACAGTTTTGCACCATCACACTCGTGAGTCTGGCTCATTCTATTGTAATATAATAGATTTTTAAAATGACAAAGAGTTATGTATAAATTTTAGGATATGCTTTTTAACTTTGAATTAACATTGGTACAAACTGAAAAACATTGTGTAGCCTGACATTTTTATGACCAATGCAATAGTCTCTCCCGGGGGGATTGAGTTGTAAAAAGTCACTAGTGGTGTAAAAATAAAAATAAAACTAAAATTAAATATATTGAAAAGAAGAAAGATAATACTCGGAGTAATAATACATTGAAGTTCTTGTATTAAAAATGATATACGATTCTCTATTTTAAATTGCCACATGACCAAATATATCGAGATCCTTTAATAAATTAAAACGCTACATGCAGTATTGCTCAAGTATACTGTTGGTATACATTCATTATTGAGCAACATAGGCCACACAAAAAATTAGTATTTGCATATCTTTCCTTTCACTAACGTGTTTGTTTATATTTGAATACTGGGAGGGGTGTCTAGTTGAGAAGTTGAACTAACAAAAATTTATCCACACTTACCCATCTACATCTCATCAACCAGCTACAATCCTTCAATCACTTATCTATAAATATCCATTTGCAATTACACTATCTATCATATACATTCACCATTTTAGCACTAAAAATATATTAACCATAAGAATTTTTTTCTCAACAATATCATATACATTCACCATCAAAATATAATAATTGCATCAAAATAAACAATTATTACCAAAATAGAGGTACGACATTATAAAGTTCGGTGTTCAAGTGTTTCACTTACCGAATTTTGAACACTAGTCTCAAGAAAAACTGTTTTCACTTTCGGCAAGTTTTCTCTTGAAAAATGAAGCAAGGTTCTTTGATTTTCTCATATTTCTACAACACAAAAATAAAACAATTGGAATTTATCATTTTTCCTAAAAGAAGGTTAATTATCATATATTAAGCATAACATTGAACACTCCAATAACATATAAAAAATTACAATATGGGTAAAATTAATACTAACTAGTAGATAAAATTAATACTAACTATTCTTTTTTAATACTAACTAGCTAATACTAATATTATACTAATAAAATCAGTCCCTAATAATAGTAAATATAATTTGTCCCAATAATAATAGTAGATTAAATGTTAATGGAGAGAAAGATACCTTGAAACCTTGAATTGAATTAATGGATCAAGGCTTGAATGATGATTTTGAGAAGAAGGGAAATATTTTGGCTGCTGAAGTGATGAACTAGAGCATAGATGTAAGTTAAAAGGTTAGTTAGGTTAAAGGTAGTAGAAAATAGGTAATATAGATCTGTGGGTATAATCTTGTGGACTTTTGGTTGTGGGCTTTATAAATAGAAAATGGGAATTTTTTTGTTGGTTTTTTGAAGTTTGGAGGGGACCGTGGCCCCCCTCTGCCCACCTGTGGCTTCGCCCCTGCATCTATGTGTATATAACTGGTTTTACTCTTTTTTTAATAGTTTTATATATATATATATTTATAAAAAATGGTTTTTAAAAACATTTATAAAAACAGTACAAAAATTGTTTTAAATATATAAAAAATATTTATTTTACTATATTTTATTGACTGTATATAAACATTTTATAAACCATTTTTACTATTTTTAATTTTTTAATAGTAAAAAAATGTTAACGGTTAAATATTTTATAAACTGTTTTACTCTTAAATAATATTTTCCACATTTAATTAGTCTTTTACTGTTTTTGAACAGTTAAAAAGATATTTTTAGCTGTTAAAAAATAGTGAAAAACATTTTATATTTTTTTACCATTTTTTTATATATTTATAAAAAAGAGTTTTTTACCTGTTTAAACGTTATCGATATCGTTATTTGGAAACCACGTTATTAAAACCTTTTTTTACTTACATTATTTGAAAACCACATTTTTAATAGAAAAAAAGTTCTTTCATTAAAAACAATTAAAAATAATATAGAATTTTTTTTATACACTTTGTGTATTAATGTGTTATGAGGTAAGTGTTTTTTTGGTTGAAAAATTGAGTCAACTAACATTCAAACCTGTTAACTAACGGTTCCCGTCGATTTTGAACACTAACCAACTATAATATAAACAGATGGATGTATATAAATATAGGATAGCAATGAAGATTGTATGGTACATAAAATTTGTGCTTGAATAAATTTAAGCTTATAGTAATCTTTTATGTGCAGATCATAGTCAAAGTAGGCCGAATATATGTAATTATAGAGACACATAACTCATATGAATAAATAATTACTCACATTCAGTAAAAATAAGAGTTTTTGACCAGAAAATATCTATATTTATTTGTGACATTAATGGTAAAATAATTCAATATCAATAATAAATGTAATTTTGTATGATCGACAGTGGTGTAAACAAAATAAGTTTTTTAATGAAAGACGTGTTGGGTTTATATAATGAAAATTATTAAAATAAATTTGCATTGTATATATGTATATATTATAAACCTTTTATGCATGTCGCCGCACATTGTGCGGGTTACATAATAATAATAATAACAATAATAATAATAATAATAATAATAATAATAATAATAATAATAATAATAATAATAATAATAATAATAATAAAATCTAATGAAAAACCCTTAAAATTTAATACACAAAGGAAAACTTTACGATTTTGAACCAAATTGCAAATAAACCCATACCTGAAAATGAGACTACGAACAAAAAAAAAATGTTTAGATTTGCATGAAGACAATGATATGAGGACGTATTCCAAAATTGCAAATTGGAGTTGGGATCAGTGGTAGATCCAGGATTTGAAGTGAAGTGTGGCAAAATCTTTTGACGAAGCCTGGGGGTACGGGGGCGGAAGCCCGGGAGGCGATTTTTTTTTTGCTGTTTTTACTTAATTTTTTGCAATTTTTAACCCTAAAATGTTGATGTATTAATTAACTAAATTTGGATTCCTAAATTTTTGCGTTTCAGATATGGTTGGTGTGTTGTCTCCTCTTTTCCGTTTAAAAAATTTCTCCATTGACTTCCTATGTTTATAACAAATTTAATTTAATTTCAGACTAATAGATTCATGCTAAATTTAATTTTATTTCAAAATAATTTTACATTATAAATTAAATTTCACACTAATAAATTAAATTTTACACTAATAAATTAAATTTCACATTTCAAACTAATTTCACACTAATAAATTAAATTTTACATTATAAATTTAAACACATATAAACAAACACATATTTTATTTTGCTAAATAAACACATATAAACAAACAAAACATACACAAAATATAAACAAAGCCACAATGGCAGGTGGAGGCAACAGGCGGATGGAGAGGGCGATAGCAGTAAGCTGCAGATGGACGGTAGCAATAGCAATAAAGCAAGGACAGGTGCAGACAACAGGCGTGGATGGAGAGGGAGGGTGGAAAGGGTAGAGAGATGAGGAGCGGCAGTGGAAGGAAGATGGAAGGAGTGAGCGGCGGTGGTAAACGAAAGAGAAGAAGAGAGAATAGGTTATGTTTAAGTTTGGAATTTTGGGATTTTGCTGAGCAACGGTAAACGTTAAGTTTTTTTTAAGTTATTACACATTTTCCCCTCATCCTTGAATATAATTAGAAGTAACCTCCAAGTTTAATTTTTTTTTTACCAAAAAACCCCTATTTGTTTTTTAAAAGTTGAACTCGGGCGGCGGCCCCACTTCGGCTTGGGATGGATCCGCACCTGGTTGGGATACAAAGGGGTAAGGAGAGAGATAAGCGGACTTCTCACAACTTGATAAGCTATAAATGTTAATAAATTAAAAAATAAAATGAAAATATAAAGATAACCCTTTGAATTAATCAATTACTCAGATGATCATGTAAAATTAAAATTTATCGCATTTTGAGTAGATTTTTTGTGTTGTAAATTCGCCCCACAAAACAAAAAACTAAAAAGGAATAGAGATTAAAAAAGAGCTAAAATGACATGCCTTTTGTGTTGTAAATTAACCCCTTAAAATCTATAGGTTTAACCACCCCACATCTTCATTATTTACGTCACAAATAATGTTAAATTTATTTTGTTAAAGAAACAATAGGGTTAGAAAATACTTTTGTTAATTCAAGGGCCCTCGAGGGAAGGTGAAGGTTATACAAATGTCAATGTTATACAAATGTTTACAAATCTATAGGTTTAACCACCACCTCTGTTGCCTTGGGTAGCGCTTCTAGTAGCTCTTGCGCATAGATATAGCGTACAAGTAAGTCATTGTGAACAATAATTAACAAGCAATAAAGGAAAGGTGTTCACAAGTTTTCTAATAACATCCTTAATATCAATGGCACGCTCACATGTATGTGGGACACTCACATGTGGTGCATACAACTCTATTCAAGTCACTTTATAATTTGAATGTATTAGGGGACTGAAATTTGAGTTTATAATTTTAAATAAGAGTCCAAATAAACTTCTGAAGTTTGAAGAGAGGGGGGTTTCTTTAAAAGGGATGAGAAAATGTATAGTTTATGGAATTAATATAATTAAGTTATAGTTTTGCACCATCACACTCGTGAGTCTGGCTCATTCTATTGTAATATAATAGATTTTTAAAATGACAGAGAATTATGTATGAATTTTAGGGTATACTTTATAACTTTGAATTAACATTGGTACAAAATGAAAAACATTGTGTAGCCTGGCATTTTTATGACCAATGCAATACTCTCTCCATGGGGAATTGTGTTGTCAAAAGTCACCAGTGGTGTAAAACTAAAACTAAAACTAAAACTAAATATATTGAGAAGAAGAAAAATAATACTCGGAGTAATAATACATTAAGTTCTTGTATTAAAAATGATATACGATGCTCTATTTTAAATTGCCACATGACCAAATATATCGAGATCCTTTAATAAATTAAAACGCTACATGCAGTATTGCTCAAGTATACTGTTGGTATACATTCATTATTGAGCAACATAGGCCACACAAAAAATTAGTATTTGCATATCTTTCCTTTCACTAACGTGTTTGTTTATATTTGAATACTGGGAGGGGTGTCTAGTTGAGAAGTTGAACTAACAAAAATTTCTCCACACTTACCCATCTACATCTCATCAACCAGCTACAATCCTTCAATCACTTATCTATAAATGTCCATTTGCAATTACACTATCTATCAACACCAAAGCCAACACAATTACCTAGTAGAAAACAACAATTTGCATTTATAGTTATTTACTCCCATACAACTATGTCTTATTTTAACCCTTGTTTCCTTCTGTTTTCCATACTGATGTTATCCCATTCAAGCATCTACGTGAGCTTGGCGGCTCGCCAGCTACAACAAATACCGCCAACCACCCAATTGCCGCCAATGCCAACCATCCCCACTTTGCCGCCCTTGCCAACCACCCAAATCCCGTCGTTGCCTATTCCAACTTTGCCCACCCTCCCAACAGCAACATTTCCTAAAATGACACTGCCCCCTTTGCCATCCACTCCACTCCCCACATTTCCTTCAATGCCAACAATTCCTACAAGCATCCCTACATTTCCTTTCTTCTCACCACCCCCATCAACCACTAGCCCTTGAGTTACTATCCATTCATCATGTCTCCTTATATAGTTTTTGTTTTATTTTGTTTTGTTTTGTTTTATACTATACTTTGGCACTTTGAATTGAGTCCATGTGTGTGTGTGTGTGTTGTTGGCTAGGGGCGAGGTTCTTTATAATTTGTTATCACTTCGTTACAATTTCATTCTTGTGCGAATATTGTTAGCTGTTCTATATATATGGATATGAATCATATGGTTCTTTCTATTTTGCCTTGGTTAGTGAATAATCTGCAAATGTTATTTTACAGCTGGCTAGAGGCTCATTTTAATCCCACGCAACTAAAGCCATATTAAATTTATTGAAGGGAGAAGCAAGAATTGATTATAAGATTTATTATTAGGTAAAGATATTGGAGGTTGTCAAAACAAGGGTACTGAGTAATTTCAAACCAAATGCAAAATTCACTATGATGAACTTACCTACTTCATTTTCACACTACCCGATGGCATAACTGGTGGCAGGACTAATACCATTTCTAAGTGTAGTTCTAATTTTGATGAAGATGACGAACACTTGACTAAAACTCTCCTTTTTAAATGTAACATTATAGGCCACATGTTTGCTAATGTATTTAAATCCCATGGTGAATTAATAAAGTTTAAAATCCATTTTTTATGTGATTTCAATTTTGCAAACTAATATTACAATTTCGTAAAGACAAAATTAATACATTTCAACGGGGCTTACATAAAAATACCATATCATTAACTTCATAGGCTATAAGCACATTGTTTGTAATAAGATAGCAAGGGGCAAAAAAGCGCAAGCTTTTTCAAATAGCATGGGGAAAAGTATTTTTCATCGCTAAGAAAGACAAATCCAACCGCAAAAAACCATCATAAAAACAACTTTTGCACAACCAAAATCCATAGCAGTAGTTGGCGAAAACCATTGCAACCTTTTTTTATTTATTTATTTATTATTATTATTATTATTATTACTATTATTATTATTATTATTATTATTATTATTATAGTTCTTCTTATTATTATTATAATAAGTCTCAACTCCCATAAGTCATAAAAACATATATCTCAAATGCAACTGGAAAATAAAATACTAGAATAAATAAATATCGGGCTAATGTCCATACAATCTAAAACAATCATCAAAACTCATTCAAATAGAGAGTAACAACCCATACTAGAATCAGTGAACATGATCCGCTACTAAGCAAGAGCAACTGTAAGTTTGATCCTCCATTAGCCCTTATCTTGGATAACCTGGGGTGAAAACATTTTTTTAATTAGGATAAGCACCCGAAAGTTGCAAGAATTAACTTACAAAATAAATATATAATTATGAAGCCAATTCACATTACACACCGCCCATCGGCACTCGCATGTAGCAAGTTTCCTACCCCTCAACTAAGTGTCATACTATACGTATTTTTAACCCGAGATCAAATATGAAATCTGGTATCTACACTAACGTGAAATTAGCAAAGGCATCTAGAACATATATTAAATGGGATCTAAATATCTACCCACATGATTTTAGTCTCAAGAATAATCCCCACAATACTACTCACAAAAAATATCATTTCAACACATTATGTACTCTACGTAGCATTATATATATATATATATATATATGTACGGCACATGAAGGCATATACCTTCGGTGGCATGTTCGTGCTCTATCAGTAAGTCTTGAGGAGTCCCTCACCGAACGGATGTAAACAGAGAACACATAAACGGGGAGGTCATTACGCAGTATACCATCTCATGGTTCATACTTCGAACGATGAGAATGGATTTGGCTATCCCACTTTTCTCATCACAAGCAGTGCCCCTGAATGTAGGTACTATAATAAGGACCTACACCATGCGTTGTTCACCAGTGCTGACAGGTGCTATGGTCCGAAGATGTACATAACCCCAGTGGATAGGTCATCCACAAACATGGGTATGTTAAAACAATTAATAATTACATACATGTCACACACAATATCTATAGGTAATTATACCTATAACTATCGCAACTGGGTTTCATCAATCTCTAGATAACACCCTTGTCTTAAGAATTAACACTCTAGTTAATTATTGAATAGCGACACAAATCTATTTTTAATTAAATATCCACTCACTTGGATAACATCCCATATACTCACTTGAACTCGTAAAAATCTCTTAAATGTTCCCGTGGTCTAACCCTGACCTAGTCCAGGAGCCAAATCGATTCGCCTCCTAGAGCCGAATCGATACTCCCTAGAGGGAGAATCAATTCGATCACTAGAAGTAGCCAAGATCTGGTATGTTTTTCCTATATTGGTTTCATCCCCAAAAATCCAAACTCGTTTTTAAGGTTTATACACTTCAATTACAAGAACTATTACCATATTATGGTAAAGAAAACATGATTACATAATTATATACCTAATGTACACATGATGTGTTAAGAATATTTCTCAAGATATGCGTAAGGAGCATGCGACTCCTGCTGTTGAGGAAGTCAGTTGTGATGCAACCCCTATTTCTAAGGAGCTTTCCTTTATCAAGTCCCCTATTCACCCGGTCAAACCGCACGACTGATTCTCTCCATAATTCTCTCTAACCTCTCTAACAAATACCTATTGTAGACTCTATATATTTTGTAAGCGGTTCTCCATATTTGATACTGAGAGTTATGATATACCTAATGTACACATGATTTATTATTAGGTAAAGATATTGGAGGTTGTCAAAGCAAGGGTACTGAGTAATTTCAAACCAAATGCAAAACTCACTATGATGAACTTACCTACTTCATTTGCACACTATGCGATGGCACAACTGGTGGCAGGACTAATACCATTTGTAAGTATAGTTCTAATTTTGATGAAGATGACCAACACTTCACAAAAACTCTCCTTTTTAAATGTAACATTATAGGCCACATGTTTGCTAATGCATCTAAATCTTATGGTGAATTAATAAAGTTGAAAATTCATTTTTTTATGTAATTTTAATTTTGCAAACTAATATTACAATTTTGTAACGACAAAATTAATACATTGCAAGGGGGCTTACATAAAAATACTATATGATTAACTTCATAGGCTATAAGGACATTGTCTGTAATAAGACAGCAAGGGATAAACAAGCGCGGGCTTTTCAAACTACCATGGGGAAAAGTATTTTTGATCTGTATGAAAGACAAATCCAACTGCAAAAAACCATCACAAAAACAATAAGTATCAATACTTATGGAAGGAATAAACATCAAAACAGATTTTTTGTGATCACATATTAATTACTACATTTGTTGTGCCAATTTACTACTCTAAATGCAAATAAGCGCGATGCGCAAACTAGACTGTTAGAAATCACCCATATACCTTAGCATATGGTGATACTGATTGTGTTGTTCTACATAAAAGAAAAAAAAATAAGGAAATCCTTGATATTAATAGATGAAAATATTTCAATATTACCCCTATAATTATACCACGAAAACAATAGCTAAAGTACCAAGAGTATATTCTCCATCTGGAATCATAGATCTGAAAATTATATAATTCGAATTCGTTATTGGTTACAAAATACTAAACCAGAGGTTATTATTGATGGTAATATTTAATCGTTTATTGGATAAATTGGGTAAAGGATCTCTATAAAAAAAAGAAAAGAAATCAAACAAAGTGTGGGCGTGTGATAATAACATAAAAAAAAATTAATAGATAACCAACTATGTAAAACATTGCATACAAACACTATTTGTTGGGGGTGAGTAAAAAAATAATGAATATACTCGTACCCCTTCATCATTTTCGCACACACAAAATAAGCAAACTCATTATATAAATTCTTTCTTTTTCATACAAATGACTTTCACCAACCATTTATGAATGAGAAATAAATTTATTATTTGAATAAAAATATTTTTTATTTTTTAATCTCTCACAATAATGGTGATGTCTAAAAACAAAAATGTTCATGAGTTTCCTTTATTGGATTATGTGGAAGAAAAAATCTCTACAATCTTCTCCTGTTAGTGACATTAGTGAAATCAAACTTTCAATTCCAATATATTTTAATTACTTTTATTTTTACGTTTTTACAACTCCTATTTTTTTCTTCAAGACAAAATATATTGGCAAGTAGATTATATATTAATGCACCGTGTAAATAAAATTTGAAATTTTTCAATGGGTATTAATAAGATCTCACCCTCTACAACCATGTAAAAGAAAAAGCATTAACAATATTTTTTTTTTAAGAAATTTATTTATTAATAGATGGAGAAAAAGGCTCTCCAATTGCACTTACAAGCGTTAAAGCATGATTCTTGCAAAAAAAAAAAAAACAATCTAAATCCAATTTTAAAAAAATTAGGTCCTACGATTTCTAGATCGCGTCGCTTGCGTTCGACGTTCCAATTATCATTTTTCGCAGTAGAATTTACATTATTCGAGATAAGATCCGAATTCACCGCAGATGTTGAAATAAGTTTGGAGAGATCCACGAATAAATCAATGCTGCGGTCATCATGGATTTGAACACTAATAGGATTAACTTGGGATAATATATATATATATATATATATATGTGTGTGTGTGTGTGTGTGTGTGTGTGTGTAACACCCTGTATTCTTGAGTATTTAAAATTGAATTAATTCGATTAATCTTAAATTACACGCGTGACGTAATTTAATGGAATTAAATATTATGTGTTGATTAAAATATTAATGTAATACCCCGTATATTTTTGGAATAAAATAAAGATTTAATAAAGATTAAATTAATTCGGTGAAATTAATTAATCTGTGATTACGAGTAATTAAACTCAATATTATTTATCAAGTTTTGAATTTGACTTTAAAGATTTAGAATAAACCAAACGGGATTTATTTATTTTTATAAAAAGTATTTGGGTGTGTCATGACACAATTAATATTTTAGGATAAAATATTTGGAACGCACTTTAAGAGGTATTACGATCTTGTTTGGATATTTTAGACCCTTAGAAATGGTCCCAGGGTAAATGTATATGAGTTGGTAGTTATCGGGCTAGTTAGATTTTGTATTTTGGCTCATTTGGGGGTCCAAAGATGGACCTTAAAGCCCAACTCGGGATTAGCACTAATTAGGTGTTTAAGTAGGGGTAAACAACTTTCCCACTATCATTAGAAGAAACCTAGGTTAACAGCCACGAGAGAGAAAAAAGAGAAATACTAAGAGAAGAAAAAAGGGGCAAGAATAAAAGGGAAAATCAAGAAAGCTTCAAGAGGATTCCTTCTACACAACCCCACGCAAGGATTCTCTTGCCATATTTATTCAATTTATGCTATTTTCGTATGAATGTTAACTCCATGTTTAGATTTAAGGTTGAATCATGTTTTGAGATTTCTAGAATTTAATTATATTGGAATTGATGATGAATAACCCATGTAGAGGGTTGTCTTATATGTAGAATTTATTCCATAAATAAGGTATCAACAAATCTAAATATTAGTGTTAAATTCCATAAGTTTCTATAGTTATTTGAGAATAATTGACTAAGCAATGCATAGAAGGACGTTGTTAATTATAGGACTTAAACTTTGATGTAGATCTCCTAATGAATGCTCCTTCTTGTGAATTAAATCTGATTGGGATTTGTAGAATGTTCAAATAATACAATTCATTAAATGGGTATTAATTGTTAGTATTGGATCTATAGAAATGGGGTTTAAAAGTTGGGATTTGCATACTATTTCTGGGTTAAAAATGGGGTTTGGGAAGCACAGAAGGTTCTTTTGAACGACATTACAACTCGTTCAAACGATCATGAATTTGGCAGGGAGATAGATCTTTTCATTACGAACGCATGACCGCCAGTTTTGCATTTTTTTGATTTTTTTTAATTAGTTATAATTTTATTACTGAAGGGTGTTCGAAACTGAAATCCTTTGTGAGAAATCGAATCTGGATGTGACACCCCGCCTAATTAAATACCGGGCGATCACTCCTTTATTAAATTAAATCAAGGTGAACAGTTGGTTCATTCTCAGCATCACTGTCGATAAAAATAATTTTCCAATTTAACACCCTAAATAATTAAGCTAAGTGTCAAAACCAATTTTAAACATAAACTTCCAAATTTTATTTAAAGAAAAGATTTATTTATTTTATTAACAAAGATTCACGCCACACTAAACTGGAACCAAAAATCCAATATATAAAACATCCATCAACGAATGCCAACATACGAGAAAATAAAGTAATACATCCATCTAGAACAAAATCCCATAATAACGAACTAGGAAACAACTGAAATAACAATGTCCCAACATAAAGAAATAATGGAAAGGGCTACACATGCCCATCTGAATGAAAATGCTAGGAGGGGATCTGAATGAACGAAGTCGTCTAATCAAAAGACCTGCAACTCCCACCTAAGCTGCAGTGCGTTCCTTCCAAAAGATCCTAAGCAAGACGCCCCTGTGGCTGGGCACCTGAAATACATACATATATATATAAGGGGGAGAGGGAGAGAAGAAACGGGTCAGAGCCCGAAAGTGTGTGTTATTTAAGATCAGTTTAGCAAGTATTTAAATTGATACAGGCCAATGCAACAACATATTAGTTCGACACTCCCTTGAGAAATTCTCACCTCTCTTTTAGTGTGCACGCCTATCGTACTGACCTTCCCAAATGGTTTAACTCAACATTTAGATCATACTAACCTCCCCAATAATTTAATTTATCTTAACTTACACATAAGTTTTAAAACCGAACAATGTCAACGTGTAAAAAGGTTACTTTCTAGTTGTAGCACAACTCTCATTTTAACTTCATTAATTTATAAAGTTTCCCAATGACATATTATACTTTCGCAAAACAGTATTTATTATTTGAGTCAACAACCATGTCCTACTTATCAAGTCACAGTAGGTAGTTTGAATTCCATAATCTCATATATATAAACTACTCGGATAATATATATATATATATATATATATATATATATATATTAGCACCCCAACTAAGATTATGGTGCGGGCATACTCTGCTATCCAATCCCCGTATCGCTCACACAAAGGGAAATACAAGTTCGGAACCACTCTCGAACTGTATTAACATATACAAAACAACATTGAGGCGAAGTATAGATTCCAAGTCTCTAAAAGGTCAGTACATACCCTCACGCCTCATAGGACCGTCTGAACTATCGAATCGATAGCCTGTACCAAGGATATCTATCTCCTAGGGTACGAACCAATATCCCCCAAAAAGCAACACAGGATAAGGTCGTCCCAGCGCGATAACCTCAGGGATAGTAAGTAACGCGGGTACGTTTTTCACATGTATATAATATATGCACACACAATCATATAAATATACCAATTTCATCATATTAATATAGGTTCCTCTCATTACCCATAATTACAACATTTATCCTTAATTTCACATTATTAAGATTACGTATAAGGTTTCGTCTCTAACCTTAACTCGAAGGGTTTTCTCACTAATTATGTGATACTCGTGGATTCTAACTATCCAAGTAGTAAATTCAGTAGGTAGACGTTTATGCACTATCGAAGTATTCGACGTAATCTCACTTGAAATACGTAGTTTCCTCGTTCTTTAAATAATTGTCCCTAAAACCCAAATATCGTCACATAATAAAGTTCTTCAACACTTAATCATATGTCCTACTGGTCTCTCCTATATCCCAAAACATTTTATTCATAATCCCAAAAGTTATTCCACGGTAAATTAATTCAACTAATTAAACAAGGGGAAATAAGAGGCTGCCAGGAAGGGTCGATCGATCGACGACTGGGGCTCGATCGATCGATCGACGCTCTAGGGTCGATCGATCGATCAAACAGGTGTTTCGATTTCTGCAGAAGTGCAGTTATGGGTTTCATCACAATTCTTCATCCAAATGCATATTTTTCAACACTAATCGTCCCAAAACTTATACCACAAACATAATAACATATTACCAGATGTTTCTAACGTTAAGCATGCGTATAACCATCATTAAACATGATTAAACAACCTAAAATCTCATCTAATCATCAAGAACCCTAAGTTTTCTTAACTTCTGTTCTAATCAGTTTTTCTCCAGAATTTCCTTCTACATAATCATCAAAATTCGTGGGTTAATCATCTACATCATATAAGACTTCCAGAATATGGTTTTAATCTTTTCTACATGCAAATTCCTATCAAAAAGTGGGGTTTTCTTCCATAGATTATACTCCTAATCATTCCTAACTAATATGAATATTGCACCAACGAAAATACGCAAGTTAAACACTTGCCTGGGATTTTAGAGGTCTGATTTCCTGTTGATTTTGGTGTGGTTGCGTTCTCCTCTTCGAGATCTACGTGTTGGTGGTGACGGCGGTGCAAACGGTGGTGTATTTGTCCTTGAATCACCTTGAGAGCTCTCTCCTCTCTTCTCCAATGGTCGTACTAGGGTTATGAATGTTCTAACCCTAAAAGGCTTACCTAAATAGCTGCTAAGGATGGCTGAAATTCGTGGGTTTAATTACCCTACTTTGTAAAATGACCAAAATGCCCTCCCGGGTCACTAATTAGGCCTAAAAACACCCCGAGACTCAAACTAAACCCCCGGGTACACTTTTCTGACTATCTCGACCCTTCCGGACGCGTTGGCGCACTCAAAACGACCATACGGACAATTTATAAAATATTCCCTTTTTAATTAACATAATTAGTCCCGACGTGACACGGGCACGTCCCGACTTAAATTTTCGAAATAGTCATATAATTTACTTATGACATTCAATATAACCAATATAATATATTACTATGCTCATTAGTAATATTCAACAAGTTTCCCATAATTACTAACTCTAGTCACGTTAATAATTATAGCATAATTAATTTCCGGATTTTTATTAAATAAATCATCACATTAAATTTAATAAATCCCCAAATTAAAAATAGCATAAAAATACGGGGTATTACACTGGATAACTTAGGGATGTCCGTAGGTGAGTGTAGGATTCTGGAAAATATTAAGGAACATTTTTTACCTTGTAATTTATTGGGAAAGAATTCGGGGTATGGATTTAGAGTGTTTAGGATGAACAACATTCGAAAAAATATGAACGAATTGAACTGGAAAATTCGGAAGAAATTGGAATACGGGTCCAAAGAGTGAGTTCGAGCATTTTGTTCAGTGTCACCCTTTTAATAAATTAATTAAGGTATGATTAATTAAATTTTGAGTTGGAAAAATTGACTCATGTATTAAGAGCTAGTGCAACGGGAGTTAGGCACGAGATAGTCGGTTTAATTTATTATATATAATAAATTATCAATAATCGAATTTGTAAAAAGGTGCTTGACATAATTGATATGACCTATATGTACCCAATAGCTCAGAGACACCAACCTCGGCCATGGAGATGGCTGGGGTTAGAAGGGCCCCAGATTGGCGACCAGCGGTGTCGTCCTAAGCAAGGTCGGCCATGGCCGATGTTGCTAGTTGCCTCACAGCCAAGCAACGGTTGAGGTCCTCATGGTCCATGCAGATAGTAATCCATCAGGTCGGTCGATGTCCCTGCTACTCCACTATTACCTCGGCCCAGGCCGACATTACAACTCCACCCGCCTTACCTCGGCTCTCCTACTGAGCCAAGGTCATCGCGGATAACCTCTGATTGAGCAATTTCCAGACTCCACCAACCTCGTACTCTTCCAGACCGTGGTTGGTATCACCCGAGGACAGCCGAGCTTCTACACGTTCTTGTATAACTTGGAACGCGTGGACAAATCGATTATAATCGAATTATTCCCTCCACGAGAGGGAATATTGAGGTCATCATTACTTAGTTGAGATCAGCCAGGTGTCACTCTCATATTGGCTCGATGTTCATGCACATGCTCATTGTATGCTTGAGGAGCACATTACACCCCCAAGCACTATATATAGAGGTCATCTTCTACCTTGTAAAGGGATAAAAAATTACAACCCTAGCTAAAACTCTATCATTTCACACAGTAGAGAGAGGAAAGCTTAATAGATTGTATCCATGGCCATTAGTGCCCTATTTCAGTGATATTACTCACACACTCACAATGGATGTAGGCCAGATTGGTTGAACCACTTATATTCAAGTGCTCATCCACTTTTCCTCACCTCAATCCCTTATATTCAGAATACACTTGTGTTGCCATTATTATCACTGGTTTGAGCTTACAAACACCTTGACCGGTACCTTTTAAAATAGGGAATCATGTTAGAATAGGGCTTATCATCAGATAAGGACATCTGGAACCTCTTTGTTGACGGGTCTTCTTACGAAAGTGAAAGCGGGGCGGGGCTGATACTCTCAGCCTCGGATGGTACCAACATTGAATATGCCCTAAGGTTTAACTTCAAGGCATCAAACAACGAGTCAGAATATGAGGCCACGATAGCAGGCATCTCCTTGGCAAAGACTCTTAGGGTACGACGACTACTGCATCACAGTGACTCAAGGCTGGTTGTTAACCAAGTGTTGGGGGTTTATGAGGCCAAAGATGAAAGGATGGACAAATACCTGAAGAGGGTAAGAGTGATATTAGAAGGTTTCGAAGAGGTAAAGATGAAGAGAATACCTCGATAAAATAATAGCCATGTAGACGCACTAGCAAGGTTGGCTTCAGCAATAAGGACAGACATCAGAAGGACAGTTCCAGTCGAGATCCTGCCCAAGGCGACCATTGAAGAAGAAGAGGTTAGTAACCATTGCCTCAATTTAAATTTAGGGGACTCATGGATGGATCCCCTTATCAGATATATCAGAGAGGGAGAGCTGCCAGAATCAAATCTAGAGAGGAGGAAACTAAGGTACAGGGCTGCAAAGTTCTCAATAGTAGAAGACGTCCTATATAAGAAAGGATTTCTATTACCTCTCCTCAGATGTGTCCATCCCAAAGAAGTTCTCCGCATCTTAAAGGAAGTGCACGAGGGTTCTTGCTCCAGCCACATAGGAGGAAGACCTTTAGCCAAGAGGATTATCACGCAGGGATACTGGTGGCCGACCTTGGCTAAGGATGCTGCAACCTATGTGAAGAGGTGTGACAAATGCCAAATATTCTCCATTATCCCCCATCAACCTCATCAACCTATGACGTCAATAAGTTCTCCTTGGTCGTTCACAGTATGGGAAATCGACTTGGTGGGTCCCTTACCAAGATTGGTGGGCAACTATCGGTTTTTTATAGTTGCTATTGACTACTTTTCCAAATGGGTAGAGGCCGAGCCGATGATCAAGATTACAGAGCAGAAGGCCTTCCAATTTATCTGGAAAAATATCATATGCAGATATGGTCTCCCAAACACCCTCATCTCAAAAAATGGCACCCAGTTCAAGAATTCTTCCTTAGAAAAATACTGTGAAAGAGTAGGGATAAATAAATTTTTCACTTCTCCTGGTCGACCTCAGGCAAATGATCAGACCGAAGTCACCAACAGAACGATCCTCGACGGGATTAATAAGAGGTTAAAAGAAGCGAAGGGCAGATGGACTGAAGAGGTTTATGTTGTGTTATGGGCCTACAGAACAACGGCTAGGACACCAACGGAGGAAACCCCATTTATGTTAGCATATGGCTCAGAGGCCATCATACCAACCGATGTAGGACTCCCTACTCATAGGGTTCAGACTTATGATCCTGGGAGGAATGGGGAGGATAGAAGACTTGACCTGGATTTGATTGAAGAGAGAAGGGAAGACGCAAAGATCAGACAGGAAGCCTACCAGTAGAGAACAGCAAAGTTCTACAATCAAAGGGTAAAATCAAGATCCATAGCCGTGGGAGATCTAGTGCTGAAGAAGACTTTACAGAAGGCAAACAAGATCCACCCCAATTGGCATGGTCCTTACAAAATAACCGAGGAGGTTGTACCCGGTACCTACAACTAGAATTCCTTGAGGGGAAACTTTCTCCAATCCTTGGAATGCTGATCATCTAAAAAAGTATTACATATGATGTTGCAAGAGTTTCTATGAAAATGTATCATCTTGTGAAGAGATTATTAATGAGAAGATCAATTCCAGTGTCAATTCTTGGTTCATTATGATCTTGTGGTAGAATTTATGAGGATAACATCTTAGTCGATGCCCTCAGACCTTAGAACATCATGATTTGGTGACATGGTCTGAGGTGAGACATCATATTTGGATGACCTCAAACCTTAAACATCATAATTTGGTGAAAAATTAATGGCGGTAACATCTTAGTTGATGACCTCAGACCTTAGACATCATTAATTTGGTGAATATTTTATGAGGATAACATCTTAGTTGATGACCTCAGACCTTAGACATCATTAAGTTGGCGAATATTTTATGGGGATAACATCTTGATCGATGACCTTAGACCTTAGAACATCATGATTCGGTGACATGGTCTGAGGTGAGACATCATATTTGGATGACCTCAGACCCTAGACATCATTAATTTAGTTAATATTTTATGGGGATAACATCTTGGTCGATGACCTCAGACCTTAGAAAATCGTGATTTGGTGACAAGGTCTGAGGTGAGACATCATATTTGGATGACCTCAGACCCTAGACATCATTAATTTGGTGAATATTTTATGGGGATAACATCTTAGTCGATGGCCTCAGACCTTAAATGTTATAATTTGGTGACATGGTCTGAGGTGAGACATCACACTTGGATGACCTCAGACCCTAGACATCATTTGTTTGGTGAATATTTTATTTATGGGGCTTATGAAGACAACATTATACGGAGGCTTCAAGCCTTAGCACAAGCACATTTCATGACATATAACACCATTCAAATAACATTCTGCAACGAAAGAAATAAATCCCTCTTCAGAGGGCTATGTAGCATAAAAATAAGAATCACAAGCCATAAGGTAACAAAATTTGTCATCAGAGGTTACAGATTGAATCAAAAATTAAAAATTACAAAAGCTTCACAAAGTGGATTCAAGTGTTTGCAGTCTCAGGGTTAGTTCCCATGGCCCCATCTCCCTGGCCGAGGTTGGTCACCTCCACCCCCATCATCTTGAGGACCAACGTCTTCAATACTGGTGTCCTCTTGAGGAGCAGTCTCAATAAGTACGGCGCCTCCTTCCTCCTCGACCTCTTTTAAGGCCTAAGAAAACTGAGGATCCGCGTATCCTAGCCCAATGAAGTCAGAGGCTGCCAGGCTCCCTGATTCTTTCTCCTTCATTGCATCCCATTTTCCAGTGGCCTTAACACCCATTTCGAGGTACTCGAAGCCAAAGCTAAAAAATTCATCAGAGACCTTGTAGTCCTCCAAGATCTTCTCGGAGGAATCATCCAAGGCAGCCTTCACAGCGACATCGACCTTGTATGTAAGAGAGTCAACCTCAGTCTTCAAGGCAGAGCTATGATCCTTCTTCATCATGTCGATATCCTTTTCCAGTCGCTTCACGCTAGCCTCAGGCTTCTCTAAGGAAGACTTCAGACGCTCCACTTCAGCGTTTAGAACAGCCTCGGTCTTTTCGGCCTCTTTTCCCTCCTCAATCAGAGGAAGTTTCCTCAGTGTTCAGTCAACAAAATGGTGTATGGTGAGGAGACCCTGCAGAACGCATATAGAGATGTCAGTTCAAGATTTGGTATGATTTAAAGATGAGGTTACACGTATTCGAACAAAGGCAAAAAGTCTTACTTTGATAGATCGATGAAGGGCGAACTCGGTCAGTAGAGGTCTGTCTAGAGAGCGACAGAAGCATTTTTTAGAATCGGTCATGACTGAGCTGATAGCGTACAAGGCCTTCGGAATCTGGCCAATAAGACTGTCGCCAATCTTCAGTTGCTCCAGACGAGCAATCAACGCATCCTCAGAGGAGATGGGGATGGCACGATCCCCCTATTGAGTTTTCTTCTTCTGCCTCTGATCTTCAGGGGAAGGGTCAGGAGATTTCCTCTTCTTAGAGGCCTCAGCCCTTGAAGTTGTTGGAGGAGGAGGGGGCGCAGTTAGACATGCTTTCTTTATGAGTTTAGTAAGACTAGGGGCTTCCATCTCCCAAAGGTCGTCAGAATTTCCTTTGGGACGTTCTACAAATAGAAAGGTCTAAGTTAGAAAATCATAGACATAACAAAGTCAGAGGTATAACTTGTTGAAATAATAAAATAACTTACGGAGCTTGGTCAGAGGACTCCCCCCAAGGCCAGTCTCAGAGAGGTAGTAGGGGGTTATCAAATGCTCGTACTTCACCAGCAGACCATGCTCCCCCTTATCCTGAAGGTCTTTGACCTTCTGAAGGTTATTTTGGCTTAGCCCAGGGTCGGCCCTAGCATCCATTGTCACCTTTACCCATCTCAGGGGTATTATCGGCTCTAAGGATGAAGAGGGGGGACAGGAACCAAACTCCCATGGCCCTGATTGTGGATTGAGGTTTGGGTAACCTGTAACATCTTCTTATTGGAGTTTCGAGCTAAAAAATGGTAGTAACTCGGATGATTCCTGGCAGAAGAAGGGATGTAGCACCCTGTGAAGACCTGGACGAGAAGGTTTGAATGATGGACTGCCCTCCATAAGACTATAGCTCCAATTATCACCCTACAGGCATTGGGTGATAGTTGGGAAGGATCTAAGTTAATGTAGGACAATATAGCCCTGATTATTGAATGAATGGGAAGACGAAATCATAATTTAAACATCTTCTCATATAAGCAAATTTTACCATCTCGACCGCCAAAAACCCTCTCATCCCTCAGAGGCCTCCTAAGTTTTATGGATGGACTTATAGAGTACATATGTCTGAAGGCTAGAAGGTCGATCTCGCTGACAGTGCTCTCTATCTCAGCCGCCTCAGAGGTGTCAACATCGCTTTCGCTACCGTCATCCTCGTCCGGGTCAACATTGGCTTGAGCAGACGAGGGAACACCACCAGGGAACCTCTGAGCAAACTCAGCTCCTGTGGCGGCCGACAGGGGAATAGCATTTAGGATTAGGGGAACAGCCATGATAGGACCTATAATTTCAATGTCGAATGAGGAGTGTGAGGTGTTAGAACTCTTGTGAGATGAGGCACGGGTGGAAACCTCGTCTTGATCAGGGGCTTGGTCCATCCGAACGAAATAATCCATGGCTTCTTCAAAAGAATCAATAGACATAGGGTTTGAGGTTGATGACTCAGACTTATACATAGTAATGGGTTCCACTGGGACCTCTACAGGCACAGATGGCTCAGGATATACCACTTTCAGAGGTGGTGGAAATATAGGCCTAAGGGGGAATGCCTCTGCCATACGAGCTTCCACTTGGGCTCATTCTATTTGCCTAATTTTATCTAAGGTTTTCTCCCTAAGAGAAGGGAATTCCTCTAAGAGTTAATAAAGGGGTCAGAGTATATGGGGACGAACCTATACTTATGGACTCAAGTTAAAAATAAATAACTTGACCCAACCTAACTAAGGATCAAGCTGGGATTTTAAAGAAGAATTATTAAGGACATTCAAGAACAAAGGCTACCGAAAAACTCATAACCCTATCAGAAAACTCATAAAACTCATCAGAAAACTCAAGCTGAGGCCGAAAATTGCAACAAATAGGAAAACAAGGCTGAATAAATGGCAAAGAAGGGGTAATAGGCAGTACTTGGTGAAGTATGAAGTGAAGAGTGGGAATATTGGCGAGAAAATTCCACGAAATGCACCCTTGATCAAGCTTTGGAAGAGAGAGAGAGAGAGAGAGAGAGAGAGAGAGAGAGAGAGAGAGAGAGAGAGAGAGAGAGAGAGAGAGAGAGAATTCAAAGAAGGTTCAGGCGGGAGAGTGAAAGAGAATGAAGAAGAAAGAGAGAGAAAAGGGTTAAAACCCTTACAAACCACTTATACGCATCTTAAGTCCCATCATTACCTTGGGGGCCCAAAAAACCACACTTATTGCACTTGCCAAGCACACAACAACCTTCAGAAGCTGACACTTGTCAAGAAAATATTGGCACCTAAAGAAATTCAACCTCGGACAAACATACCCCTTAGGCACCTGATCACACGGGTAACTAAGGGCTAGGGGTGATTGATATGACCTATATGTACCCAACAGCTCAGACACACTAACCTCGTCCATGGAGATGGTCGAGGTTAGAAGGAACCCAGATTGGCGACCAGCGGTGTCGTCCTAAGCAAGGTCGGCCATGGCCGACGTTACTAGTTGCCTCACAGCCAAGCAACGACTGAGGTCCTCATAGTCCATGCAGATAGTAATCCATCAGGTCGGCCGTAGCCGACATCATGCCTACATCGTAAATCAACCTCGACTGGGTGTAAGCCGAGGAAGCGGAGACTAAACAATCATCATAATTAGCCTCGGCTGGGAGTAAGCCGACGTCCCTGCTACTCCACCATTACCTCTTGACATTACAACTCCACCTGCCTTACCTAGGCTCTCCTACTGAGCCAAGTTCATCGCGGATAACCTCTGATTGAGCAATTTCCAGACTTCACCAACCTCGTACTCTTTCAAGCCGAGGTTGGTATCACCCGAGGACAGCCGAGCTTCTACACGTTCTTGTATAACTTGGAACACGTGGAAAAATCTATTATAACCGAATTATTCCCTCCATGAGAGGGAATATTGAGGTCATCATTACTTAGTTGAAATCATCCATGTGTCACTCTCATATTGGCTCGATGTTCATGCACATGCTCATTGTATGCTTGAGGAGCACATTACACCCCCCAAGCACTATATATAGAGGTCATCTTCTACCTTGTAAAGGGATAAAAAATTACAACCCTAGCTAAAACTCTATCATTTTACACAATAGAGAGAGGAAAGCTTGAGAGATTGTTACCATGGCCATTAGTGCCCTATTTCAGTGATATTACTCACACACTCACAGTGGACGTATGTCAGATTGGCTGAACCACTTATATTCAAGTGCTCATGCTCTTCTACTCACCTCAATCCCTTATATTCAGTATACACTTGTGTTGCCATTGTTATCACTGGTTTGAGCTTACAAACACCTTGACTGGTGGTGCTATTTCTAGCATCATCAATAATAGTGGGATTTTGTGCATTAAATTCTGAAGGATTTATATATGGATCGAATGAGTGATTCGGGGTGTGGTAGTTGGGTAATTCTACTAGATTATATTATAGGATTCCTTATATATGTACATATAATCATTTTTCCCAGATTAGTTAACTCCTTATATATATACATATAAACATTATTAAGAAGGTATTAAGAAGTGTATAGTTATTAATAATCAGGAATGATTAAAGTGTTAGTCAATGGGATAACATGCTAAAATTATTAAGAATTTGTGGGTAAGGTTAGTTTGAGAATAACTATACCTATAATATTTTGAAAATGGTACCTTAGGAAATATCTATGCTTGGATATTTACAGAGTAATAAATTATGAAGCAAGTGTGATTTAAGTCCAAAGAGGATTTTATGAGACTTAATATTTAGTTGGAAAATAGTCGTAGGATAACGACTTAAAATGAATTATGGAATAATGGAATAAATGATATAGTTAAGCCAAGAAGGCTATAATTTATATGGATTGGGATATCATTGGATTAAAGTAGTTATAGAGTAACTACTTATACATATTATATGGAAATAATAATATGTATTATATTATATTGTGTGTGGACATACTGGTGGACCGTCCGATCGGCTTGGGGGTTCGTGCAGCGGGCCACATACCACACGTCGGCACAGGTGGGCTTGATGATGTGTAGGACATACAGGTACTACGTGGAGGCTCCACCCACTAGAGGTAGGGTTGGAGGTGACCGTTCATGTATCACCGTTGGGTATGGGCTATATACAGGTGTCCTGCGTAGGGACCGCCCCCAACTTATGTCTGTTTTGTGGTGTCTTCTTAGGATAAGGGATTCCTACGGACTTTGTCGATAGATCACGAACAAGACACCAACGGTAGATGCCCCTTTATGTCATATATATATATATATATATATATATATGGGAATATTTTCTGTTTTGTCTAAAGATGTAGACATTGTTTAATGATGATGAAATTAGGCTAATAAAATTATGTGGATAACTAAGGACAAAGATGAGTCCTAATGAATAATTTCGTAAACAAATAATAATAATAATAATAATAATAATAATAATAATAATAATAATAATAATAATAATAATAATAATAATAATAATAATAATAATAATAATAATAATAATAATAATAATAATAATAATAATAATAATAATAATAATAGTCTAAGGGAGTAGACAAACATTAAATAGAATGAGAAATGATGTAACCAATTATTAAATGAGAATAATAATTTGGTAGCCTAAGAAAATGAAACTTATAGTCTAACGGGGTAGACGACAAGAAGTATGAATTTAATCATTAAATGATTTGAAGAACTAGACGAGGGTCCCAGGTTATGAAATGTAAGGAATTGCACTTAGTTTATGTATATTGAGAATTTTATATTATGAAATCTATTCAGGGATAGGGGTGTCAGACACGAGGAACCACTTGTAGTTAGTGCATAATGGAAATGGTTTATTGTTTACTTGGATGGTTAAATAATGGAAGTTTACAATTAATATTCATTTTAGGAGATGAGTAGGACTTCTTCTAGATGAGAGGTGTGGTACTCGTTACATGTGAGCGTCGATGGGGAGACGTGAAGTTAGAGATAGTAATAAATTGCATATTTATTGGTGAAGAATCCTTGAACACCTTGGCTCTGACCCAAATTATAAATATTTTCCCCCCAGGTATTCTTAATGACAGGTAAAGCAGGACTGGCGATGGATCAGGCTTGCAGTTGCATTAAATGTAGTGGATTCTGCTCCATTGACTCTAGTAAAGGTTGTGCTTCAGTCTCTTTGTCATTTTATTTCATTCTGGAAAATTGTACGGGCATAAGCCCAAGTGTTTATTTATATTAGTTGTATTTAGTTTTACATTATGGACATTGTATAGTGATTCATCATTTATAATTCATATAAAAGAAATTTTGTTTAATGTTTTTATTCATTGTGAATTTTAATATAAAATGAAAGAAGTTTTTATTCCTTCAGTGCTGAAAATGGTATAAATTGATGATAAGCCCCATCTTCGGCGTATCGTGTCTGGCAAGCCTTTTGTGACACCCCGCTTAAAATAATAATGGGTGGCAAGCCCTATACTAAAATAAATTAGGAATCTCAAGTGGATCATTCTCATCATCTACTAACGATACCAAAATAAACGTAGCTAACTACCCAATACTACAAAAAGAGGGTGCCAAAAAAATTAAAACATACTATGCAACAACCAACCAACAATATAATAACTACTGAACATGACAAAGAACGCACACATGCTTAGATAAAAGAGAATAGTTATATAATATACCAGAAATGCACAAATGAAATATCTGAATAAGTTGTCGGGTCACAGACAATACAATAGCCAGAGAGAGAAATATAAAATGCTGCATCTACAACACTTGGGTGTAAACTCGATATACAAACTGAATCATACTCTAGATGTACAATAGATAGGAAAACGACTATAAGAAAATTTTCGCAACAGTCCTCATCTGCTATGGCTCCATGAATACCTTAGATAGAAAGCATCAACGGCATCCTTGCAGAGGAACACCTAAACAATATAATACATATAGCAAGGGAAAAATATAAACAGGTCAAAGCCCGAGGTGTGAAAACATTTTTAGCAAGTGCATTAAAATGCATAATGATTATAAATGCACTATAACATGATTAAAGTGGAGTCTCACTCTCCAGAAAATCCAACTCACCTCTCAACTAGAGCGCGCTCCTAAACGTATGCACATGATCCTCAAATATATGCCCAACATCTTCTAGGGACAAATCAATCTAACCTACGCCCAAAACCACAATTGCGTAACCCATTATTTAAAACAAATCCATAAACTTCCTATTCTAACTTACCCCACTTGCATCTAAAATTATATTAACTTATAAATATACATATTCATATCGCTTACTAGAATTTAGCGGATTCTAGACATTGACATATGCGAGTTATTAGCATCTGAATGCTAAGGACTAAACTTCTCTCGATTCTCAGCACTGCAATGCATTTCATGCGTAGGACGTCTCACAAAGAGAAATCCAAACAAGGAACCTCCCCAATACACTACTCCTTGACAATGTTGATTATCGAGATTCATTATGCCCTCAATGCACGACACATATAACCCCAATTACTTATTATATATATATATATATATATATATATATATATATATATATATATACTTATTCTCATAAATCATTGTTTCACTATAACATGATTATCTGAGTACTAAGGACTAAAATTATACCCACTCCCAACATTGCACTGCGTTTCGTGTGTGGGATATCTCGCAAGCAAAATCCAAACAAGGAACGCCCTCAATACACTAATCCTTGACAATGTTGGTCATTGAGGTCCATTATTCCCTCGGTACCACACACATACTACGAATACGTATAAGGAGCAATAATCTCAATCACATAAATAAGATAATGCTCAAAAACATTTTGGGTCTATAACATTACTCTAGTTATAAAGCATAATCATTCAATCCCAACAAGTAAATACACATATCACACTTAGTGTACAACTAAATATCCATTATATCATCACTTATGGATATAAAATACATCACAATGCTATCATCTTCCAGTAATTACTCACTTTATCCCGGGTTACCATATATCGGATTATTATCACACCGCTATGATAATAAAACAAACCACACCGTATAGGAAGCGATCATAGTTTCGAAACTAAAAGTGAGAACGAATCATACCCAAGACTTCTCACCCAGAATAAAATCACACAATAAATAAAGGACGACTATGAACTGGGGACTATATGCACCCTGCTCCTCAAGCCAGGGGCCTCACCCACATCACGCAACTTCCCATGATAGCACTGGAGGGTATTACCACACAATAAGTATATATATACATATCATTCACACTAGATATATATAGAACCATTCCATATAAATGAAAATCATCACACGAGGTATATACAGTTTTTCCATATAGGTATATATACTATTTTACGCCCATATGCATAAAAGAAGTAAATTCATATTTAAGTATAACTCGCGATATACTAACTGTTGCTAACTCACATAACTTCTCATTATCTCACAACACGATCCCTCACTTAGAACTCATCCATTACACCTATGAATATGAAAAGTATACCAACTCAATCAATATTAAGGATACCCTTTATCCGAATGCACCTCGATCAATAACTATTATTCCTCAAATATTTACCTCGACGCTAAGAGGATTTCGCACTAAATCGTACGATAACTTAATTCCGCACTCTCTCAAAATCCATCAATAAGACCCCAGCATTTACATCCAATCATCTTCTAATTATACTCTCATTTCCTTAATGAGAGAGGTACTACACACTCATTTCCATTAAGAGATAGACCCCAAACATCTCCTCACCTTACTAAGGTCATCAATCCCCTGATATCATCACTTAACCCTCTAAGATACAATAACTAAAAAGGTCCATAAAGAAAGTGGATAAACTTGAAATCCCAAACTTGGACCAAAAATAGAGGACCGATCGACCGGCCCTGTGGCCGCGATTTTTAATTTTGCCTAAAAACGAAGATAGTGGGCTTTTCCCTTGAGGTGCGATCGATTGGCCATAGTAGATAGCTTGGCCATACCCCATTTTGGAAGAACTCCAACTTCCCAAAAACATCAAAATACCAACTTCTAACCCCCAATCTTCAACCTAATCATGTTCATAACATTAAAACTCATCAAATGTGTATACCCAACTAATTTACAACCTCAAATCCATCATATACACATAAAATGTAAGATTTAGCCCAAAATCTAGGTTTTAACATATTTAACCCAAAATTCATAATTTTATCCACAAATAATGAGATAAATGATGCACAAGAATTATTTAGCAAGTTTAATCACTTGGCTCAAAGTTGTAGAGGTTGAATCGCCCTCGAAATCGCGCAATAGTCGAAATCCCCAAGCTTTTCTTCTCTTTCTCTCTCTAGGGCTTTCTCTTTTCTCTAAATGAGATTGTATTCTCACGTAGGCTTAATAAGCCTTAAATCCAAGATACCCAACTTTAAATGATAATAGACACTTTAAATGACTTGATTACTTTAATTCGAGTCAAACGAACTTAAAAATATTACAGAACCCAAATAAGACCCAAGTACAGTTAGTTCGACTATCTCGACCCGTCCGGGAACAACCGCACACTCAAAATCGTCATTCGAAATACTTTCTAACATCCTCAAATTTTGACCTCAATTGCCAATTTAATAATTCTCCAATTTAAAATAATATTATTTCTCCCAAAAATAATTAAATTATTAGTCCAAAAATCACGGGGTATTACACCTTTACGTGAGAAGAAGGGGGTTGTTACAATTAATCGAAGATAGAATGATTAATGTTTATTGAATATAATTACTAAGTGAATAGTAAATAATTATTTTTACGTCATAGCGAGTGACAGTGACGTGACAGTGGTATATCTCCGCTGGGTGTCGAGTGTAGACTATATGAGGTCGATATAAGAAATTATTTTAGAGTGAGTCGGATGGTGATTTCGAGGTCATGGTTGATTTTGAAAGGGTCAAAATAGTCATAATAGTATACACGATAGTAGTAATTGAGTTTTGGGGCCTTTTTAGTCATAACCGAGCTTACATAGGGGTGTTCAGGGCATTTGGGCTTTGTCCGTTTTGACTAATTTCAGGAATTGGGATTATAAACCTAGGGCTAACTAGTAGGGGTAGCAACAAAACACTTCTTAACCCTAAGAAATCAAATGAAAAGAGAGCAGAGG
Source organism: Sambucus nigra (assembly GCA_949130495.1). NCBI lineage: Eukaryota > Viridiplantae > Streptophyta > Magnoliopsida > Dipsacales > Adoxaceae > Sambucus > Sambucus nigra. The sequence continues at coordinate 449,423,031 of OX422219.1, read as the reverse complement.
CCATTAGATATGGAGAAGAGAGGTTTCTTGGAAAATCTAACACCTTTCTTGCATCATCTTTACCATCGGAGTGCAATTGGAAGGTAAGGAAGGCATCCTCATCACTCACAACACAAAATAAAACCTACAATTGATAAGGTAAGTGTTTATCTTACATGTTTTTAATGAGTTATAATACCTATATGTGTAGTAGGGTTTTCAATTTAATGATAATTAATGAATTTTCTTGGGTTAAGGGAAGTGTAAACAATAACCTAAGGCTAATACCAGTAGTATAGTGATGTGTAAACTGCTGAAATAACTTGATGGATAGTTGGAACCCTTCGGTTAGTGAGTGATACTCGGAAAAGGTGAATAAACATTATATGAGGATTATTAATACGTTGAGTATTCGAGAGAGAGAAATACTACGTATGTATTCATATGTGATGGGTTTTTCTATACCTACTGCATAATATGTACGGATTCATATGTGATGGGTTTTTTGTGAATATATATTGTTGTGATTTGATTATGTGTGTGAACATAACTACGCTGCCTGCTATCATGTGAGGTTCCGCACAGAGGGTGATCCCACCTTGACGATTCTAGTGAGGTTTGAATGTATGCCCGTAACATAGAACTTAGGGCGGATCACTATGTGTAGTGTATTAGTGGGACTAGAACGTCATTTAGGTACGTTAGGTATGTGCATATCTCAAAGGATTTGAACTATGTTTGCTTTCATTGTGTGTTGATAGATTTTGGTTTCAAGTATACATGCCGAAGCAATAGTCCTTGATTTGGTATGAGAGGTGCATGGACTTGATAACAGAGTATACCAGCATCAGGAGGGTCCATTCTGGGGATGCTATAGTTGTATATATTATATATGTGTGAAATATATACAAGTGTGATTTATCTACTTATGCGTGATAGTAGCACTCATAGATTATGTATATCTAAAAGTAATTTAAGTAGAGATACTTAAATAATTGACTCAATGATAACATGTGGGTATTATTACTTATAGATACTGTGGTAGCGTGTCGTATGGGTAATATAAGGGAGATAGAACTATTGTGGTTAGTTAGATACATTACCTAGTTAGGCTGGGTAACATAGCTAGGTAGGAGACGTTAAGTGTGCACATTAGTTGAGAGGTGAGGAACTCAACGGAGTATATGTTGAACTAACGTGTGTATCTAATAATTGATTTAAAATGTAATTTAAGTACTTGCAAAATATTTTCAAATGGTTTTCTTGGGCTCTTCCCCATATCAAATCCTTTTTTTCCAAAAACCTTTTAGGTGTCCATCCATAAGGATGCCAAGCTTGATGATTCTTTCCAGGGATGCATAGCTACAACACTTGTGGAGGCTTGTAGGAGTTGCTTTAGACGCTTCAGTTTATTCATTCCCAGTTATGAGTTTCATTTTAGTATTTTATTTGGGCATGTCGCCCCTTCATATTATTTAGTACTTCAGTTTATTTGTCAGACTTTATTTAGATTCAGTTTTATTTACTTCAGATTGTAGTTATATTATTTGTTTTGAGAACCGATGGTTTATTCGGTCTTATATAATCGTATATCTATCGTGTGATTATTTAGACTATTATTGTGTGGATGGTTTGGTTAATTTATTTTAGTTTCGCATGTTGTTAAAAAAATAAAAGATAAAATTTGGCACCTGCTTAATCTGACATAGGTAATTAGTAACTAAAAAGTTTTTCGACACTGATGCTTAGAATAAACCAAATAAGATTCCTAGTTATTTTGATAAATGACTGATCACGAGTGATTAAAATAAGCGAGGTGTCGCAGATGGTATGAGAGCATAAGGTTATAGTGTCCATAGAATCTGTACGGCTTACGAAGATTTTAGGGTAGCATTCCTTGACATAGAACCCTATTATTAGGACTATTGCATTCATGATTACGCATTTGAGATTACGCTCTTCTGCTATTATATTTATATTGGCTGTGAAATCATACAATTCAATTTGTTTTCGAATTCCACCGAAGAGAGGACGAGCGTGAGAGCAGTGGCTTGAGACAATGTGAGGGAGACTCAACAGGAGTTACAAGCACCGCAGTCATAGCCACCACAAGGGACAGTGTCAGTAGAAAAGGTGGCAATGATTGGGCACAAGCAGTTAACGCCGCTATGACCGTCATGGCCCTCCTCTTCCCTCAAACACAATAACCACTGCAGCCAGTGGCATAAGTTATCCAGACCCGCCCTGAGCCCTCAGATTAGGAGAGAGTTAGGGAGGCTTTTTAGAAGGGCCACCCACATGAGTTTTAGGGTAACTCAGACGTGATTGCGGCATGCCACTGGAAGAAAGATATTCAGTGACACCTGCGCATAGTTGAGTGTAACGATGTGTAGGAGCAGATGTTGTCCACTTTTAGGCTTATTGGAGAAGCATTATAGTAATGGGGATTGGTTACTACCGTTGAGGAGAGGGACCCGATGTCTATTACCGAGTTTTGGGTGCAGTTTGACCACATATACTTTTTGCCAGTAGTTGAGCATGAAATGTGGAAGAGGCTCAGTAAGGTGGTTGAAGGAGACCGATCTATGGCTGAGTACGAGGAGGATTTCACTTGTCTAGATAATTTTGTGCCAGACGAGGTGAACAATGAAAATAAGAAGAAGTTAAAGTTTATTGATGGACTAGCCTGGAGGATCAGGCAGTATTTGATTGGCAACCCTACATTGGTGACTTATACAAATGTTATCAATACTGCACTTTTACACTGCCACAACGATCGCTTCCATGTGAAGGGAAGCAAGAGAGGTGGTGAGCCTAGTCAGCCGATCAAGGCAGGGGGAGCAGTGCTAACAAAGCACCATAGTTGCAGCAGCAGTTAACCAGTCACCAGGGGGCAGGATTCCCTCCAGGGAAATCAGGCCAAGAGATTTAGATATGGGGGTTGTCGACCCGATGGAGATTTCAAGTAGGGCTAGCAGCAGGTTCCTCAGCGCCAAGGGAATAATAATGGAGGCCAGTAGGATCGAGGCCATTAGGGCCAACAATAGGGTTAGCATCGTCAGGGCCATCAGGGTCAGAGGAAGAGAGATTTTCCATGTCAATGATTTATTTATGGACAGACGAGCCAAAATAGGAGAGACTTCTCGCACCAGGGTAGATCACGGCAATAGCAGGGTGCTCAGCAGGCGCAGATACCACCTGAAGCACCAGCCCCATCGCCCCACTGCAGTAGGGACAGATACAGTATGGACATGTCTATAACATCCGAGATGCAGTTATACAACAAGCACCAAAAGTAGTATAGGGTATGATTCCTATTCATGGGCTTGAGGATAGGATTATATTTGATAGGGGGCATCACACTATTTTATAGTGACCATATTTGTACGAGTTGTCTGCCTACTAGAGACAATCGGTAGCCTCCTTATGTGTGTGGAGTCATTATTGGGTAATGGTTCGCTTATACACTTGATCTATAGGGGTGTGGATATCGATGTGGGTAGATTATGTTTAGCCTTCGAACTTTTTATCTTAGATATGGAGGGATATGAAATCATTTTGGGTGTGGATTGGTTAGCTAGATACCGAACAATGGTGGATAATTTTGGGAGGACTATTGTGTTCTCAATTCTAGGGAAGGAGATGTTCTTAGTGGTGATGCCTCTTCCTGAGGGAAGGACAAGCTCATATCTATATTACATTGAGGTGGAGACCTCACAAGAGGTGGTTGTTTTGTTAGACTAGATTCTAATGGTGAGGGAGTTTGAGGACATATTCCAAGAGATACCCGGGTTGCCGCCTAGCTGGGATATTAAGTATGTTATTGACCTAGCATCGGGTGTGAGGTCTATCGCGCCTTATCGCATGGCCCCATATGAGATGAGGAAGTTGAGGGAGTAGATGAAGCAGCTCCTGGGGAAGGGCTTGATCATATAAAGAACTTAACTATGGGGTGCACCGGTGTTGTTCATCAAAAAAAGGGACGGATCGCTTTGGTTATGTATCGATTACAGGGATTTGAACAAGTTCACGATTCAAAATAAGTACCCAATGCCTCGGATCGATGATCTATTCGACCAGTTGAGGGGAGAAGCTTACTTCTCCAAGATAAATATGAGGAATGGTTATCATCAGTTGCGCATCAGAGAGGAGGACATTCCTAATATATCTTTTCTGACATGATATGGGTCATATAAGTTTAAGGTGATGCCATTTGGGCTCACCAATACGACAGTGGTGTTCATGGATTTGATGAACTGAGTTTTTAGAGAGTTCCTTGACCAGTTTGTGATTGTTCTCATCGATGATATTCTAGTTTACTCTCGCTCTGAGGATGAGCAGGTTGAGCATTTATGATTGGTTTTAGATATACTATGAGATCACCAGTTATATGTTAAATTTGATAAATGTGGATTTGGCTTTGGGAGGTGCATTTTTTGGGCCACATTATGTCTGACAAGGGTATAGTAACTGATCCGAGTAAGGTATCAACAGTGAGGGAGTGATGAAAGCCCACGACACCGTTTAAAGTTTGTAGTTTCCTGGGGCTGATCGGATACTATAGCCGATTCACATTTTTATTTCACACGGCTATATAGCATTGAGAAATAACAAATATTGTGAAAAAATCAAAATCAGAACGTATTATATTTCCCAGATTTAGATAGAAATATCAATACATTCTCATTTCAATTACTACCATTATGAACAATAGATTATTATAAATAGAGTAAATGAGTTCTTACATTAGGTTTGAATGTAATTTCACAAGTAATAACAATGATGAAAATAATTTTTTTACTGCACTCGCCTTTTATCAGATATTCTATTATCAACTGGTTGTGAATCTACTTTATACATCTTTTTATTCTTGCCATTTATCTGATGCCCCATGAATTACTGCGAATTCGTGGACCATATCTTCCTCGAGGACGTTATCTGGCTTTTGTTCTTCATTTATCGCAAACTTATCTGTTTTCTTATCTGTAAACTCATTGAGATAGCCAGGCTAGGCCAATTCCTCAAGATGAGACTTGAGTGCTTTATAGTGTTCAGTTATGTGACCTCCCTCTTTATGGAATACACACCTCAGTGCGTTATTCCATTTTGTTAGGTCTCCTCCCATCTTCCTGGGACATTTGACAAATGGCTCTTCCTTGATCTTACTGATAATTTTGTATATCGATCCCTTAAAGACTGTGTTGACAGCCTAGAATGCTTTCGAGGGGTCATTTTTATTGCCGTTTTTGGAGCCATTCTTGGCCCCATTCTTATTTCCTTTCTTCTGAGATTGATTTTTTTATGTCCCTTTATTTGTCTCCATTCGACCATTTTCCCCTTGCATTAAGATGTATTTCATCTTCAACTTTGGCGTATTTGTCAATACGGTCTATTAGGTCGAATTAGCATCCTTCTTATTTAGGGATTGGTGTAATAGAGAAGTATTCGGCAGACTAATCTTGAAGGACTCTATGACAACTTGCTATGAGCAGTCCTCAATCTTGTTGAAAACCTCTGAGTACCTCTTGGCGTACTCCCTGAGGTTCTCGTGTGGATTTTTCTTCATTATGAGCAATGTAACCATCCTCTTGGGATGGGAGCTGCTAGTTATGAAGCGAGCTGTGAATAATTCAGCTAGAGCCTTAAAGCTCCTGATGGACCTAAGTGTAGCCTCTCGAACCACTTATGCACCACGTCGTGCAGACTCGAAAGGAAGATACGACACATCAATGTGTCGTTGTGGATCCATAAGGTCATGGTATGCCTGTACTATCGATCATGATCAATAGGGTCAGTTTTCCCATCATAGATCTTGAATCTACAGATTAGAAATTTCTTGGGGGGATCCTCTTCTTCTATTGCCCTTAAAAAGGGGGACTTCATCTGAATGTTAAGAGCTCTTTTGGATAACTCTCGTGTGGATCTGGCTCCTCAGTGGACTGGATGATGATCCATCTCCCTTCGGACCAAGCTTCTGTTTTGATCATTCTATCAATCAGGACTCCCATGGCATAGAGCTTGGGGTGTAATCGTTCGAATCGACCATCTTCTGACCTGTTCCTCGCAGATCTTTATTGGTCACGTCTGGGACTCCTTCCTCGACTGTGATATTCACTCACCTGAGGGCTAAGAGTCCAATCATGGCATCATCTTATATTTCTGTGGAGATCTTTCTCCATTCTTTCCAGTCACCTTTTTAGGGGAGCATTCTCTTCTTTTTGGCAAGGCATGGCTTCTTCTTGCTCTTGAAGTTCGGCCTCGTTACCTTCGACCAACCTGAAAATCTACGTAGACCTAGGTGGTCCATGACTTTCTTTAGAAGGTTGCCTTTCCTGGTGAAGCCTTGCATTTGGTTGTCGAATTTCAGACCTCACCCTGTAGGGGAAGGTCCTTCCTGACCATCATCATCTTAAGGTATGTTGTTGATGTGGTGAGACATTGGAGGCTTTCAGTTAGTAAGTTTTCTCATAGGAATAACAATCGCTTCCCACGGACGGCGCTAATTATGGTATCAAAAAATATCACAAGAAATAATTTACGAAGAACAATTACAATCAAGAAAGAAAGCATACAATTGCACACACAACCCAACTATGTACGTGGTTCGACAATTTTCCTACATCCACGGAGAGGTCTACTATTTTATTAATTATCTCTCAATATGCTTGGTTACATGCCCTTATGCCCCGGGCCAAGGGCTACAATTTATAAATGTAGAATTTCCGTTGTCAAAGTAACTCCACGATGTCCATGATGAACATGAATCCCTTTAATATTTCCATGATATTTTTGGGGATTGACTTGGTCCTGGGGCGATTTAGATAGCACATACACGTATCTTAATTCCACGATTCGGGTCAGGCCACCTTCTAGATCTATTGGGCAATGTCGTATACTCCCGTTGGTTGAGAATAAATGGGTTCCCACATAACTTAAATGACAAATTAATTAATGTGTGATTAATTAAGTCATAATTCGGGATATAGACTTGGATATTCTTGGGGTAGTGTTATGGGTGCTAGGCACGAGTTAGCCAAACTTTATTAAATATATGTATATGGTTAGTGTGATAGTATATATATATATATATATATATATTTGTATGATTTGTAAATATCGGTGTGAATGATATTTATGTGAAAGCATTCCCCTCTAGTGCTATGATCGGAGGTTGCACGATATGGATGAATCCCCTAGCTTGAGGAGCAGGGAGTGTATAGTCCCCGGGCCAAATCGTCCAGGATTTTTATTGTGTTATCTATTTTCAGAGGTGAACTGCTTTAGGTATGATTTGGTTTCACTATTTGTGAAGGAAATATGACCGCCTCCACTAAGTTTGCGATATTTTTGTCCAAGTTTGGGGTGAGCTAGTCTGACTTGAGGTGGTCGGGTTAGAGGGATATGATAGCTTTTTAGAGAAAGCATTCGGTAAGTTATTACTCGGGAAAGGACGGTTATTAAATGCGATATGTGTGTGAATATTTTAGTATACTAGTACGTATAGAAGCTGAGTAGATAATTATATAACGGATTAATACATGAATGTGAATATATTTCTTACATAACTAGTGTGAAAGTTATATGATTTAAAAAAGGGTTTCCTATATAACTAGTGTGAACGTTTTATGAATTAATATAGTGAACCGATTAATAAGTTAAGGAGTAGATAACTTAATAATCAAAGTAAGAGTACTCGGGTTAGATTAGTGTGGGAGAAAGAGGTGATACAGCTAGTTAGGTGGGTTATCATAACTAGCAAGGTTTAAAGGCAATCGCTAGGTGTGCACATTACATGAGGGGTGAGCTATACCTCAAGAGAGTACGACATTAGCTTAAATATGAAAAGTGTGCATGCATATTTAATTGTTGCAATTTAACTCTTGCTAAATATTTTCAAAATATTTATCTTGGGCTCCGACCCGTGTCAAAATCTTTTTCAAAATATTTTAGGTGTCCAGCCACAGGGACGCCCAGTTTGAGGATTCTATCTAGTGATGTACAGCTGCAGCTCAAGTGAAACTTGCAGGAATTTTTTATAGACACTTTATTCACTCATTCCTACCTTAGGGACCTTACTTCAGTACTCATTTGGACATCTCGCCCTCAGATTTAGTATTCAGTTTATTTTGTGACTTGTGTATTCAGGTTATTGTTTCAGTTATTGTTGTATTTTATTGTTGAACTGACAGTTGATTCGATTATCTTTTAATATGTTATTTATTTGTTTTGGTTTTAGTTATCAATTTGTGTGGATGGTTTAATTATTATTTGATTTTTCGCATGTTGTTAGTTAATGAAAGATAAAATTTGGCACCAGTCTATTTAAATTACTAAGTGGTTAGTAACTTTAAAAATGTTTTCGACAATGATGCTAAGAATAAGTCATGTGAGACCTTTTATTTTGATCACGAGTTGGCTACCCGGTATTGTAGTAGGCGGGGTGTCACAGCTAGAAAAGTGATAAAAATTCAAAGGATACGATGTTGACCTCTTGTGGGATTGTCCAACAAATTCTATAAGTACATTACTTAGATTTCAAAGAAATCATATTCTATTATGATTGGGTAAACGTGGAGGACACTACGAATGGTTATAAAGTTGATCCTCCCTCAAAACTTTTCATGGTATATTTATGTAAGATGAAGAGTAAATATCCATGGTCGACGAGCCATTTATTTTAGCCTTTCAAAATGTGGAGAAGATATTCTACTTAAAGGGAATAAACGGTGATAATTACTTTGTTGTTATGCATGCACCAAAGGGTTTGACTACTCAAGCAAACACATTAAAGGCTTATACAGAGTTCCAGTCTGCTCTTGATGACAACTCCAATTTGAGTGATCTTTTAGATGAGGGACGAAGAATGAGTTTGAAAACATTATTTTATTATTATTTAGTTAACCCCTATATGATAACCCTATTTGTATCGTATGTATTGGAACAACCCGTGTATTTATTTATATGTGTGCATCTTCTACTCATATATTTAGTTATCTTGCACTTGCTTCCTCTTCGCTCATATTTTGTAATTTTTCTGTGAATCTTATTAAGCTTTGAATGCGAATTTGATAAAAAAATCATCAATCTGAGGTAATTACACAAAGAGCCACAATTTTCTGTTGATGTTCACTATTTGTGTGGTTGGCTCGATTGGTCATTTTTTCTATGAGATGTTCATTAAGACACAAAGCACTAGTCTCCTACTACTAATACTATACCTTTTTCTAATATCCTTATATCACTAATAATAATATTTTTATTATCATATGTACATTCAAATATATTTTCATAAATTGAAAATCCAAAAAAGGGGGGGCTTATACTACAATTCCAAATTTAGAGTGTTAAAAAAATTCATATTTCCAATACATTTCACATATATTTTCATAAATCGAAAGTTACACCCTAAATTCAGATTATAAGTTCGACCCAACTTTGTTCATCTTACGAACAACGTGGACTTTGATCTCATTTTTGTCTACTCATGCATCCAGAATTCATTTTGGGATTCAAGTCCTTTCCTATCATTTGGAACGTTTTGAAATATTTTGAGGCCTAGTTGGAGAAGGAATACTTTGAACATTTTGCATATTTTTTTGGAAGGAATATAACAGCCTGGTTTTAATAAATAAAGTAATTATTAAATATTTGGATTGTGCAAAAATTTTACGTAAAATACTCACATATGTTGCACTGCATGGATCGCATAAGTGTAAAAACAAATTAATGACTAGTAATTTTTGGATGAATAGTAATTTTGGGTGAATAGTAATTCTGGGAATGGTTTAAATAATGTCTTTATATTGAATGTGTAAGTGTGGTATTGATGGTACTAAATATTTAGTATTGGTTGAATATAACGAGTAAGAATTTGCATGTCGTGTTCAAGCTTGCCTTGGTGCATGCATGCATAAAAAGGAATAATAAATGGCAAAAATGTTTGTCTTTAAACTACAAATGAAAGTGTGAAGGAAAAACTAAAAGTATGTTAACCATGCGACAAAATAAAAATATTACTTAGAGGAAACTTTGTTTCATTTAGATGATTCGGGTGAACTTTCATTTGATATCTTGCATTGGTGGAAACTTAATGAGCCAAAGTTTCCAGTACTTACAAAGATGGCTTTCAATATTTTGGATATTCTAGTTTCAATCATTGTGTCAAAGTCTGATTTTAGTTAGGGGCGTCGGATTGTGGATGACACGCATTCATCATCTTTTGAGACTGCGGAGACTCCTATATGTGTGAAAGATTGGTTGACATTAGTTGGTGAGAAACTAAGTCAATTAATCATTTATTAATTTATAATTATAAATTTACAAACATAGTCATGCTCTTTTCCATAAAATTTAAAGGTTACAATGGATACTGGATAACAAATGTTGAAGATGTGGATTTTGGTGGCTGGCATGGTGATGATGACAACCATTATTATTATTGTTCCATTATTAGTTATTTTTTCTAATTCAACGACTTGACTTTATATTTAGTAACTTATTTAAGTTTGGTGACTTGGATTTTATATTGTGATTTATTTACTTTACAATAAAAGTGTCTTCGCCTGGCATGTTATTGTCCAATAATTTTTTAAAAAAATTTCATTACATTGATGGTTTAAGGAATGGAAAAAAGTTTTGACCATCTACACATAATAAAAGGGGATAAGTGTTGTTTATTCAACCACTACAATTAAGTGTTGTTTACTTAAATAAAGTTACTTATTTAAGTATGTTCCTTTTTTAACACAAGAGAAATGCATTTTAAGGAATGATGGACTATTTAATAAGAGGAAAAGAGACCGCATGATTCATGAATATGGCATTAGATGTTAGTACTTGATTTCAAATATTCTCTTAAGAGTTTATTTAGTTTTTAGTTCTAGTGAAATTCCCTTGGACTTTGATCATCTAATTTTTATTCAATATGAATTTTAATTATTAATAAGAAATAAAAAATGTAAACGGATACAAGTATTATCCAAATCAGGGGTATCCGAGACGATAGTGATATGGATAGTTGTTGTTACTATCTAGGTGGATACAGATATGGATAGTGCATCTAGATAGCAGATACAAATATGGAAATCATAGAATCCGCTCCATATCCATCCGTTTATCACCCCTACTAGGGACCATATATCTTCATTTAACTCACCCAAATATGTCCACACCATTTCGTGAATTAGCCACGTCTTTTACTTTGAGTAAATACTAAGAGAAAAATGATATTATGTTTGGAGTTTGTTGTTATGTATGGGAATTGTCACGAAGTTGGGTTTTTAGAACATATTTCTTAGAGTTTGGGAGTATTATTTCTTGGAGTTTGAAGCATTTGAAGACATTTTGTGGCATTCCTCAGAGTGTATTTTGGATCTTCAGGAGGCCTTTTTTTGGAGCTTTTCTTTATATTTTGGGTGTATTTCTTCTTTGAGTTAGGCTTTATATCCTAACTATTATAGCATAATTAAACCAAGTGTGTTTAGGAAAGATAAATATTACATATCTATTTTGAATGCATGTTATATATATATATATATGAATAAAAAGGTTTATATATATGTTTTTAATATCATAAAAATTGTCATTTTATGTGAATAAAATGTGAAATAAAGATATTTTATTTATGACAGAATATTGCATTGTGAAAAATATATGATTTTATGCAAAGAAAATGAAAGTTACAAGTTAAAGTTTGGACAATAAACTAATATGAACAAAGGCATGCTTAAAGTGAAATTTATTTAGTAAATAATTTAATAATACCAAGTTTTAAAACCTATAAATATTCATTTGTTTTTTGTGTGCATATTTAAGATGGGTTTGGGTAAAATATACTTGATATCAAAGATTACGAGGCTAAAATATCGCTTAAAATATGAAATGGCATAAAAGGAAAAGTTAAGGGGTCAAACTTGAAATATGTAAAATTATTTAGTTATTTGAAAAAACATTCCTAAAGTATATTTAACTACAAAATGATTTTTAAAACATGGAAATTACATTTTACGCCTAAAAGTAGTATGTTCTAAAAAATAGTCAAAAATTGTACTTTTGCTTAAAATTTCCTAAACTAGTGTAGCTTTGACTATGGTCTTGGAAAGTGGTATATTTTTCACAAGATGATAAATTCGAAGTTTTGAAGAATATATTGGTTTTAAGTTTGGTAAGACTCGGTAAAATAAGAACTAAATATTAAAAGGGGTATTTAAATGTGTAACTAGGGATGTTTGAGATATGATAATGCCTTGGAAATTTTGGTCTCTTCGGTCAGGTTAAAGGACGTGCAAATGTGAAAAAGAGGTTACTAAAGAGTAAAGATAAAAATACTTAAAGCAATTGGGAATTTTTTATAGAAAGGGTTATACTTAACGTAAAGGCAAATCGTTTTCACAAAGGAGACCAAATAAATTTTAAGATTATCACGGAGCCTTAGGGTGCACTTTGGCTTAGATCCCAAACTGCTATCCAGTTGATCAATGGTTTTGTCATTTATGAAAGGCGATGAGAAGCACATAAACATAAATGGAATTGGTACTCGTAAGATTATGATTAAAAAGGAAAATTTGGTTTCATTAAGCAAAATGAAAGAAAACAGTTTAAGATAATTAACCTAAAGAGCAATTTTAAGACTCGGGTGATTAAAAAATTAAGTGTGAGCTCGGCTCATCATCGGTTATTTATTTTAGTTCATAAATTGCATTGCATCTGCATTGAACATATTAAGTAAATGGGAAGTTTTCAGGAAATAAAAGACATTGTATATGTATAGATATTTCCTTGTACTATTATAGCCTGCTACTATTTCCCCTACTGGGATTTTTTCTCACGTCCCTATTTTTTTAACCCACCTGGATACTTTGATAAAGGACGCTAGTAAGTGAAAGTAAGTGAGGGATGGAAATTATAAAGCTCTGAACTATCGGTCTATGCCACTATGTGGTTTCCCACGTTTGCTTGACTGTCGTACTTCATTACGTTTTTATTTGAAACTATACAAAGGACTTGTAATAGCAATTTAAATTGAGAATTTCCTATTATGCACTCATTTGTTTTAAATCTCTTGCAAAGTAATAATTTGGACTTATGATGATAAGTTGGTGTTTTGAAAAATAAGTGAATAAAGTTTTTAAGTATTTTTAAAAGAATAACTTTTTCCATTAACACCTCGATACTAGTATGAGTTATCTTCCATAAGTGGCTTAAATTCGGGTCGGAGCCTTACAACTTGGTATCAGAGCATAGGTTACGTTAGTGTCATAGTGTGCTCTAACATTTCACTTTCCTTTAATGGAAAGTCTTTATATTATGTCAATATTAAACTATTACGACTTCTTTTAAAATGGTTGCACCTAAAGGGGGTGTGACAGTTGGTCATTAGAATGGGATTTTATCCTTTGACATTCGAATTTGAATTTGAAAGTTCGACCCTATAAGGTGAGTTTCGTGTAACACCCCGTATTTTTTAGGATATAAAATTTATTTAATTTGGTGATATAGGAATTAATTTATATGGAGGATTTAATCAAATTAGTGAATTGCGATTTAATTAATTCGGGTTATTTTATTAAAAAAATTACATGTGTCGTAATTTGAGGTTGAGATTGGGGATTTTAGTTAAGTAACTCAGATGATGATTCTGAGTACACGATTGGTTCTGAATAGGTCGAGATAGTTAAAAAATAGTACCTAGGGTAGTGATTGGGTCTCTGGGGATTTTTAGGCATAACTAAACTCACACGAGGGTGATTGGTCATTTTAATTTGGCCCATAGGCTTAATTTCGGGAATAGTGATATAAAACCTAAGTTGGGGAGTGTGTGGCAAACACAACTCAATGAGAAAACCATATCTTTGCAGAGGAGAAAAGATGGAGAAATCGGGAGAGCTTTTGGGAGCCAAACCAAGAAGAAATTGGAGTGTTTTCCGTCAAATATTCATCTGCATCAAAGGAAATCAGACCCTACGAAATTATCCAGGAAATAGGTTACACTTGCTTTCAATTTAATTGTTGTACTGCGATTCATATCATAGTGGGTGTAAATCAAAATTGGTTTTGGGTGGTTTATTACATAAAAAGGGTTTTTATGAATTGAGAAGTTATGTAAAATTAAAGTTCAACTAAGGTGATATTATTATTCTGTGTTGTAGAAATTTAAAGTATGTGAGGAACCCAAAAGAGGGTGTGAGTTAATTGGAACAATCGGACCAAATTGTAGAAAACAATTTGGTTCGAACTCGTGGAAACCCCAGATGTGGAAATTTAAGATTTTGATATATTGTTGATGTGTAAAGGTTATTTTGAGGATTAAATCCCGTATTGTATGCATGTATTAGGATGGTTTTAATTGAGTCAACGTGGGTGAAGATTTAGAAGCTTGTTTGAATTCATTAATGGAGGAGAGTGGAACAGGGAAGAAGAAGAAGAAGAAGAAGAAGAAGAAGAAGAAGAAGAAGAAGAAGAAGAAGAAGAAGAAGAAGAAGAAGAAGAAGAAGAAGAAGAAGAAGAAAAAGTGATTTAAATGACATTGCAAGTCGTTCGAACGACAGTGGAAGTTGTTCAAATGAGATTAGTATCTCGTTTGAACGATATTTATATCTCGTTCAAACTGCCCTAGGTTTTGGACATGGAGATAAATCTTTTCCTTGCAAACATGTGGCCTCCAGTTTCGTATTTTTTTGATTTTTTGTAATTAGTTATGATTTTTCTATGAAAGGGTGTACAAGATTGAAATCTTTAGTCAGAAATCAAATCCGAGTGTGGATTTCCGGGAATATTTTACCTAGGGATTATAGGTGGATGTATATGAGCCTAGAAAGGTGAAAAAAAGAGGAACCTAAATAATGAATTGGGTGAAATTAATTCATAAATATTTAATTACGGACTGAATGAGTGAGTTTGGGAATTGTAATTGGGTGGCACTACTTTAGTGACATTAATTGATTAGTTAAGTTACAATTCGGGGTATAAACTTGGGTATTTTTGGGCTAGCGCTACAGGTGTTAGACATGGGTTAGCCGGACTTATATATATATGTGTGTGTGTGTGTGTGTGTGTGTGTGTGTGTGTGAAAGCATAGCTCTCTAGTGCTATCATCGGAGGTTGCGCAATGTGGATGAATCCCCTGTCTTGAGGAGCAGGGAGACTATATTCCCCAGGTCATATCGGCCGAGATTTTTATTGTGTTATTTATGTTCAGAGGTGAACCGCTTTGGGTATGATTCGGTTTCACTTTCGGTGAAGGAATATGACCGCCTCCATTACGCTTATTATTTTTGCCCAAGTTCGATGTGAGCTAGTCCGACTTGAGGTGGCCTAGTTAGAGTGAGCATGCCAGGGACATGATAGTATTTTAGAGAAACATCCGGTGAATCCTTACTCGGGATGATGGATATATACTTAACAAGCATGTGAATGTTGCAGTGTACTAGTACGTATATAATATGAGTAGATAATTATATATGGGATTAGTACATAAGTGTGAATGTATTTCTTATATAACTAGTGTGAAAGTTATATGATTTAAAAAGGGGTTTCTAATATAACTCGTATTAAAGTTATATGATTTAAAAAAGTTGAACCGATTAATAATTCATTACCAAATAACTTAATAATCAAAGTAAGAATACTCGGGTTAGAGTAGTGGGGCAGAAAGAGGGGTGATACGGCTAGTTAGGTGGGGTAGCTTAACTAGGAAAGTTAGCAGGTAAGCGTTAGGTGTGCACATTAGATAAGGGGTGAGTTATACCTCAAGAGATTGAAACACTTGCTTAAATAAATTTAATTATTGCAATTTAACTGCTTGCTAAATATTTTCAAAATGTTTTACGTGGGCTCTGACTAGTGTCAAAAAAATTTAAAAACCTTTTAGGTGACCAGCCATAGGGATGCCCAGCATTAGGATTTTATCCAGGGATAAGTAGCTGCAGTTCATGTGAAAGTTGCAGGACTTTGATATAGACACTTCATTCATTCATGCACTCATAGTGTAGGGACTTTACTTCAGTATTCATTTGGTCATGTTGCCCTCAGTTTTAGTTTTCAGTTTATTTATGTGACCTTGTGTATCCAGATTATGTTTTCAGTTTACTATTATTGTTGTACCGATAGTTGATTCGGTCATCTTTATTTATATTATTCATCTGTGTTGGATTCAGTTATTAGTTTGTGTTGATGGTTTTATTATTATTTACTTTCGCATGTTGTTATTAATGAAAGATAAAATTTGACATCGAAGTAAATTACTAGGTGGTTAGTAACTTTAAAATGTTTTTCGGCGGTGATGCTAAGAATGAGCCATATGAGACCGACGTGTTATTTAGATCACGGGCTGGCCACTCGGTATTTTAGTAGACGGGGTGTTACAGGGATTTCAAACTTTTCATGCGCATGAGTGAGACATTAGGACGGGAAGGTTTCTCTCGCTAATAACGAAAAAATAAGGTTATAGAGTATCGTGTCATTAGAAGTTGTGTAGGGTATTAGTGATAGTATTGTGAGTTATTAGTTTCAATGACTCGTGTCATAATGGGATGGTTTAGGAAGACCCTTTGAGAAAAACAATATTACTCTAGGGCCTTAAATCAGAAAGAATGGCGGCTTAAACACAAGTTTCATTAGTTGAGAAAAGTATGTGGAAGTGTTGAAAATTTCAAAACCCAAGTGGAGTTTAGGTGTATGTCATAAGAACAAAGATGAGAGTCATTTGTAGTCTTTATGACGCACAAGGTGTGTTGATATGTGAGGGCTCTCCCTTATACCATAACAAGTAGTGGCAGGAAATTAGTCTTTGTGTCTTATGTGGAATGATTGAGTCTTGTAGAAGGTTCAAGGTGAGTCACTTAATTGTGCCAGACATCAAAAAATGTGTAAGTTATTAAATTAAAGTTCAAAAAGGGGACTCTTAGTATTTCATCCTTCTCAAAATAAGGTGTTTGTTATTGATAAAAAATGTTGTAATGATTTTAAATGGAAAGTTATACATTTCCCTGTAAAGGCGACGATTATGAGTGTTTTGGATTGAAACGGATAATCTGTTATGGAGACTGGGAAAGATCTTTTACTGTAACTTAGGGCAAAACTTTTGAGTAACCATAGTCATTAACATACAACTCTGTTGATTTAGTCGGTAGTGGAGTCCTTGATTGTTGGTGAACTTAGGGATTAAGTTGTTATACCCTTTTAGTCACAACCTTTCCAGAGCTAAAATACAACCAATGAAGGCCCACAATGGGGTCGGCCTAATCTAGAGCAGGAGATCGGCTCAGGTATTAATCTACTCGGCCAACTACTGGATAGTTATCACTCTCATCATGAATGTTTGCTCACACCATATGCAAGTGCTCTTATATACACCCAAGAAGTTTCCCTACCATTCACGTGGTATATGAGAATGTGGTTTATATGAAATTTGTTCTCCAAGAGCCCCTTTTTTCTAGCGTCATCACGAGATCCAAAGGAACAAGTTTGTTATTTTAGATAAGCACGTGTAAGAAGGTGTAACTGCCTCGCCTATAAAGGAAGTCCACATGTCCATTAAAATATTCTTTAAGAACCACGTATAAATAGGAATCAATCCACCTGAAAAGGGACTCTGTCTCTCTCTATCATCTCCCAAATCATTGAGAAATCATAAAAACAGTAATTGTAATCCTGAATAATGTAATAAAAGCTAGCCAACACCATGGATGTAGGTTTCCTTTACGGGTTGAAACACGTAAAATCTATTTTGTTCTCATTATATCTCACCCCCATTCTCTATTATTTGTTATTTCCATTTTTGGACATTAACAAATTGGTGTCGTCTATGGGAACACGACTGAGTTCTTTCGATAAATACCATCTGTTGATGTAAAAAATTAGATTACTCTAATAATTCAATCACAGATAAATAACTGAGACAAAGAATTTTAAAGTGGTTCAGCCTTAAAAGAATGGCCTACGTCCACTGTTGCTTTATTTCTGAGTGTTTGGGAATTCTCGATTATAAGTTCTATCAAGAAATTCCCTTATGAATTCAAAGTCGGATTCGGATCCAGGTCCCCTAACAATGAGGATTGTACAATGTATTTATAGCCCTAAGGCTGTAGTGTGAAAGGGTAATACATTAAATGATATACATATGAAAGAGTAATACATTTAATGCCCTCTTTGCGTGTGCGTCTAAATGATAAGCATTTAATGAATCAGTTGAACTGTTGGTTATCCAGTTATTAATGCTTTGTTCGAGATGCAACTCGGACCGTCTGAGTTGATCGGACCGCCTAAGCTTCTCGCTACTCAAGAGTTCCTCGTAGAGGCATTGTTCCTCGGAGCTTGTGAGTTCCTCGGGGAACTAGTCTTCTTCATTGTAGTCTTATTCCTCGGAGCGCGTGGGTTCCTCGGAAGTGTTTGTTGTTTCCATGTAGATAGCCACGTGTCTTCATATGATTAGTCCATGTCAGCAGATTAAATTTGGTATCAACGGAAGCCCCCAATGTTTCATAGTTCGAAATTTGAGGAGTATGGAACATTCTTTCTCGGAATATGGTAGCTTTAAATAGTTTTCCTAATTTTTAGGAGCGTTTCCCTTGTATTTATTTCTCCTTCCCAATTCGAAGAATCATACTTTTTTGGACTTTTCAGCGTGCTTCGATTCCCGTGTCACTTTTCGTCTTTTTAGCCGCTGTTGTCCGCTTTGATTCTCGCGCCACTTTTTATCTTTTTAGCCGCCGGTAACGTAATCATCCTTTTTTGTAATCATTATTTCACCATTTCCCAAGGCAAGGTATTTAAACTTCACAAACTCTCCCATCGTCTTCTACCTTTCAAATTTTTATCTTCGAGTTTTACGTCGTCTCTTCCTACTCTCTTGTGCGTTCATCTTTTCCGTCGTTCGTTGTCAGCAGATCCATTATTTTCTTGTAAGATCTTCTTCATTTCTTTATTCACCATGGTTTACCCTGTTGAGTCTCTTGAAAAGTTTCGCTCTGATTTTTTCATTCCCTCTTGGGTTGTCTTGGAAGCGCTTTCTGAGCCTTCTAATTATTTCAATTTGGCTGAGGGACATTGGTTCCCCAGCCTTTTTATTGCTGAGTGTGGATTTTCTTTTCCACCAAATCCCTTGTGTCTGGAATTCTGTCATTATTTTGACGTCGTTCCTGCGAGAATAGCCCCCAACACATGGAGAATAGTTAATGGGGTGCATAAATTAAATCAAGTCCATGGAACTCGCATAGGAATTCCAGAAATCATGTACTGCTATAGATGGGCAGTTAATGATAATATTTTTTATTTAAAAACTAGATTTTTAAATAGAGCCTTAGTAGTCAATCTCCCTGATGCCTATAGGGATTATTTTGAACATGGGGTTGTCATAAAAAATTGGCAACACCATCCATTAGCTGGAGACGAGGTTTACCAGGGTCCTAGATGCCCTCCTTATGGCAATGGGATAGGTTATTTTTATTTTATTTTATTTATTTTGAAATCATGTTTCTTTTGTGTTTGATAAAATGCGCCACTGATAACAATGTTTATTTATTTGCAGTTGATAGCAAGAGAAATTGCCCAAAAGATGCAGATGTCAATATAAGGAATTTGAAACTTATCTGGAATCTGCATCAAAGTGTTGCCGACGAGCACATTAGATCAGCTTCGTATATGTTGCAGTACAAGAGCTACACCACTTCTTTCACTGCTCGTCCAGTGATAAGTGAATCAGAGCCAGTACCAGCTTCCACAAGCTCATCGCCTGAATCCCATATTCCTTTAAGTGAAAGGATGAAGAAGAGAAGACCTCCTGCCCTATTTGAGAAAACTACCTCCGGTTCTGGGGAGGTAAAAAGGAGTAGGATTAATGTCCCAAAGGAGGGGACGAAGAAGACTGATGTGGCTCCTCCAGCTGCTCCTGTTAAAGTTATCGAGAAGCCCACAGTGGCTATGAGAAGGTCTGCTGCTCCTGGAAGGTGATTGTTATATCACCGACCAAGGGTTCTTCCTTGGTTGAATATGTACCTGTTCCCCCGAGGAGGCTGAAGAAGAGCTCCTCGGTCAATTTGGCTGATACCATTACTCAGCCCCTAGTTACTGGAACTGGGGTCCCAACTTTTGTTCCCCCGAGCTCTGCCATGAGCTCGGTAAAGTCCTCAATCATTCCTGAGGTACAAGGTACTGAAGAAAACCTTACTCGGGATATGGTCACCTCACTAGCTGCTCGTCACCTTGCTTCTGTAAGTCTTCTTACTTTCAATTTTTCATATTTCCTTTGTCATTTTTGTTTCTAACTTGCTTTCTTTTTCTGCTCACAGTTTACGAGCTGCTTTAACATAATCCTGAAGAAGGATGAAGCGATTAAGGCTTCTTGCTCCTCATCCAGTGTGGAGGGAGCTCTGGAAGAAGCTACCAACTCTCTGGCAGATTCTCGCCAGAAATATATTGATGACAAAGCTATCTGGGAGAAGAAGCTTGCCTCCTCCGAGCAAGAAAAAGCTCGGGCCGTTGATGCCTCCAAGGAGTTGGAGAAGAGAATAAATGCCTTGGAGAAGGCAAATAAGGAGCTTGAAGAGAAGCTCAAAACTGCAGGAGAGTTTGAAGATAAACTCAAGGCTCCTGAGGAGGAGTTGGTTCAACTTCGGGAAATAGGTCGGCAGAAGGAGGAAGTTGAGCAAAAACTGAAAGCTGTTGATGACTTGCTGTCCGAAAAGCTTTGCCTTGGAGAAGACCAAGAGGAAGATGGCTGTGAAGAAGTCCTTCAGCTCTGGCTGGGACAAGGGGTGGAACAAGGGGTTGGTTGCCATGGCGTTGCAAGTGGACTATGGCAGTCTCAAATACTTTAGGGATGGATGGGTTTCTGCCCTTCAGGAGATGAAGGTCGACGAGTCTTCCGAGATCTTCCAGAGACATATCCCTGGTCCCCCTCCAACTCCAGAAGAGTTAGAAGAGGACGAAGCTACCTCCGAAGAGTCTTCAATGGTGATGGGCGATCATGCCCTAGCCATCCAGCATGCTGCCGAGGAAAATCAACAAATCGTTTCTTCCTCCAAGAAACTGCCTATTCTCCCCGAGCAACTATCCCTTCCCTCCGAGCAACCTACCTCTTCATCCCAACCTCCCGAGAAGGTTTTGGGAGATAAGGAAAAGGTGTAGTTTTGTTCGGGTTTCTTTTTATTTTGTTTCTCTTTATCAAATGTAACCCAGAAGATGTAACTCTGAACTATGATCTAATAAAACTTGAACTTTTTTGCATACTGTTGTCTATCTTTCATTCATACTCTGCTTATTCTTTTTATTGATGATTGCTCTTCTTTCTCTGCTAGTTTCTGGCTAGGATGGAACTGCTATCTCCCCATGATACAAAGTTGCTGCGACAATGTAATGAGTACTTTAAGGCTGGTCACACAGACCTGAGTGTTGCACAAGTTGTCGACATACTTGGTCATGATAATTCAGAACAGGCAGTGGAAGCATATCAATATCTGAAGTGTCTTCTTGATAGGGTTGTAGCCAATAACGTTACCTATTACGAAATGATTGAGGATCTTCAAAGCATCCTCGAGGACCTTCAGCTTTAATACAAAGAATCCACTACTTTGTTGCATGAGGGGTACGAGAAGAAGTACCAGCAGATCATTACCGACAAGGGCTACGAGAAGCTTTTTGCTGGGTACGATGTAAGGGAGAGAACCTTGAGAGGTGAGGTCGAAGAATGCAGACAGATTACTGAGTTGCTGGAAAAGGAAAACAACAACTTGCAGAAGGAGCTGTCACAATTGAAGTCTGCAGCTTCCACTTCTAGTGCCTTGATCCCAGTGACCGATGAGGGGTTTTCGTTCTTAGAGATTGAGAATGCTAAGTTAAGGGAAGATTTGGACACCTTGAAGAGGTCGGGCCCTTCCACATCTTCTCGGGGACAAGCAAGAGCTCCTCCGGGACGAGCAAGAGCAGCTCGGGTTCTTGTCGAGGAACAGAGGACTCAGTCTGCTTTAGAGAACCAGGCTTTACAATTAATGGCGAAAAACCAGGCATTGTCTGATATGTCAAAGAAGATTAGGGAGTTGGAAAAACAGCTCTCTGCGCAGAAGTCTGTCTTGGAGAATAAGGAGATTTTCATCAAGAATCTCCACGAGCAGCTAGAAAAGCTAACATATCAATTCCACAAACAGCCCAGGGAGTTCTGGATGGCTGGATACAACGAAGCACTATTCCACTTGGATGATCATATCCAGAATGCCAACAATGAGGGATACAAGAAAGGCTGGATGAATGCCTTAGGTGTGTTGAAGCTCGAACAAGGTCATTATCTGTGGGACTACCATGATCCCGGGTTGCTCGACTTGCCTGTGCCACCATACAATTTGGACATGGATTGGATCCATGCTCGGGCCATTCCTCGGAGCTTAATTTTAAAGTATCTCGGCGACTATAATTTACATTCTCAAATCGAGGTATCTCGTCCCGAGCATCTCTTAGATCGACCATCCGTGATGAATGTCAGGATGTTGAAGGATCTCAACTTCATCAATTCTCCTCTGTTTTTAAATGACCCGCCTGCTGGCGAGGAACCTGTGTCAAAAGCAGAGGGGAAGAGACCAGTAGAATAGGAATTTTTTGATGTAATAGTTTGTATACATGTCAATGTAATGGTAATTTCATTATCAATGTAATTTATTTTGAATTCAATGAAAGACTTTCATTTTTGTTTGCAAATCTTGATTGCTATTGTCTTGTAATTATCAAACACTTTATATTTGTGCATATTTGTTAAACAGATAACAATAATGTGTTGTTTGTCAACCAACTCAGTAACAATTAAAAAGTTACAAGTTTCAATAAAATTGCTCGATCACTTAATAATAAAGTCACGAGTATAAAAATGTTTAAAATTTTTCCAACCAACCAAGGTCGTTAAATTATGCTTGTCGACCAACTACAGTTAGTGGGTTTTTATCCCCGACCAGCCATAGTTGGTAGACTTTTCTCTTAAATGTTTTCGACCAACCAAGGTCGATAAATTTTCTTTGTCGACCAACTACAGTTGGTGGGTTTTTATCCCCGACCAGCCATAGTTAGCAACTTTTGCACTTTCTGGAATAATCTTACCTCCCGACCAACATAAGTTGGCATTTGCGAGAATATTTTGTTTCCTAGCCAAACAGGTTGGCATTTTTAGGAATATTTTGTTTCCTAGCCTTCCTAGCCAAACAGGTTGGCATTTTTAGGAATATTTCCTTTCCTAGCCAAACAGGTTGGCATTTTTAGGAATATTTTGTTTCCTAACCTACCGAAGTTGGCATTTTTAGGAATATTTTGTTTCCTAACCAACCGAAGTTGGCATTTTTAGGAATATTTTGTTTCCTAACCAACCGAGGTTGGCATTTTTAGGAATATTTTGCTGCTGAGCAGTCTGAGCTTTGTCGAGTTTTGTTGAGTAGTGTGTAGCACTGGTATTCCCCGAAAAATTCTCAATAAAAGGAGAGACTTTATCAGAATATCTTCATTTTATTCATACTGATGGAACTGTGTTACATATACATCACTGATAATACTTGCGTAGGTGCTCTGCGTTCCATGCATTCTTGAACTCCTCCCCCTCTAGAGTTGCTATTCGATAAGTTTCTGGTCGAACAACTTCTGTAACTCGGTATGGTCCATGCCAATTTGCTTCCAGCTTATTGTGCTTTTGAATTACTTTCTTCAGCACATAGTCTCCTTCTTTCAGGTCGCACTTCTTCACCTTTTTGTTGTAGAACAAAGTTGTTCGCTGCTGGTAAGCAGCATTTCTAATGGTTGCTTCTTCTCTAACTTCCTCGAGCATGTCTAAATCCATTCTTCTCATTAATTCGCTGATAGGGGAATTGAAATTCAGTACCCTGTGTGTTGGAAGGCCCAACTCGACAGGTATAACGGCTTCAGTTCCAAACGCCAGCATATATGCTGTTTCTCCAGTTGCTACTCGGGGAGTAGTTCGGTAAGCCCAGAGTATTGTTTGTAGCTCATTGATCCAATTCGATTTTGCATCATCCAGTCTTTTCTTCAAGCCATTTAGTAGCGTTCTGTTTGTCCATTCCTTTGAGGATGGCCTGGTGCTGAGTGGACCTTCAAAATATTTGACTGATGACAATAGGCGGTAAACTCCTCGTTATCGAATTGTGTTTCATGGTCTGTGATGAAGGCATGAGGTAGACCATATCGACAAATGATGTTCTTTCAAACAAATTGGTACACCTTCTCGTACGTCATTTTAATGAGTGGCTCAGCTTCTACCCATTTAGTAAAATAATCCACTGCGATGACGAGGTACTTGAACCTTCCTCGGGTCATTGGCAGTGGCCCAACCAAGTCAATTCCCCACATGGCAAATGGCCAAGGGGAAGTTATGGGTGTCAATAATGCTTGTGGAGTTCTTCGGATGGATGAAAAGCGCTGGCACTTGTCACACTTCTTGGAGTAGGCTATACAATCAGCCCTCATTGCCGGCCAGTAGTATCCCTGCGTCATCACCCTTTATAAAAGCGTCTGACCTGCTACATGTGCTCCACAAGACCCTTTGTGGATCTCTTCAATTAATTCTTTCACCTCGGAGGGGTGTACACATCTCTGCAAACCTGTCATAATTCCTCGTCTATATAAAACACCATTAGTTAATACATACCGAGCAGCTTTAAACTTTAATTTTTTGGCAGCGAGCTTGTCAATTGGCAATTCTCCTTCCTCGATATACGCCCTGATGGGATCCATCCAAGATGGTCCTAAATCAAGGGTGATAAATTTCATCGTCAGATCTTCATCTATACTCTGACTAGCTAGCACTTCAATTGGGATTGTTCGTCGTAGCTCAGTGCGAGTAGCTGATGCTAGTCGAGCTAGGGCATCTGCTCTCACATTCTCCATTCTTGGTATTCTGACCAGCTGAATAGCGGCAAATTCTGACACCAGCTCATTTGCCGTTGCATGATATCTGATCATTAATTCTCCTCTAACTGCATATACTCCCATCATTTGGTTTATGATCAATTGAGAATCACTGAAAACAATGACCTGTTGCGCCTCCATAATTTTTGCCAAACTAAGTCCTGCAATCATGGCCTCATACTCAGCCTCATTGTTGGAAGCTTTGAATTGGAAACGCAAAGCGTATTCCATATCGACCTCATCTGTAGTGCTCAAAACTATCCCCGCGCCACATCCTATAGTACAAGATGAGCCATCTACATATAGCCTCCATATAGGTAACTCGTCTTCGAATTTATGATCAGTCAGAGTTCCTCGGTGAAATATTTGTTGCTTCCTTTCCTCCTCGAAATTTTCTTGCTCTTCGTCGATCATTTCTTCTTGCCCTTTTACCAACCGGAGTTGGTCTGAGCTAGTGTTTGTTGATCCTGTAACATCCACAGGTTGATCAGTGAGAAACTCTTGTTTCTCGTCTGGAGTCCTCACAACTATCTCTGCGTCACATCCTGTAACATCCACACGCCCTTTTACCAATCGGAATTGGTCTGAGCCTGTGTTTGTTAATCCTGTAACATCCACAGGTTGATCAGCGAGAAAATTTTGCTCCTCGGTGGTATCAGGATAGGTGAACTCCGCTATAAAATCTACTACAGCCAGTCCTTTAAGCGATGATCTGGGTTCATAGACTATATCATATTCACCGAGCTCTATTGCCCAGTACATCAATCTTCCTGATTTTTTTGGCTTATGCAGGGCTTGGCTCAATGGCATATCAGTATATACTACTATAGTATGAGCCTGGAAGTATGGCCTCATTCTCCTACTCGCCTCAATCAGCGCTAGTGCCAATTTCTTCAGCCTTGGATATCTGATTTTTGCTCCTCGGAAGGCCTTACTTGTGTAGTAAATTGGCTTTTGTATTACATTCTCCACTTTTATCAACGCTGAGCTAACTGCATTCTCGGACACTGCAAGCTACAAGTACAATTTTTCTCCCATCACTGGCCTGGACAACAGTGGAGGTTCTCCCAAGTATCTCTTCAAGTCTTGAAAATCCTTCTCGCATTCATCATTCCACTCAAAAGTCTTTCTGAGTGTCTTGAAGAATGGGAGACATCTATCAGTTGCTCGTGACACAAATCTGTTGAGTGCCGCTACTCGTCCTGTGAGACTCTATACTTCCTTCTTCATCATTGGAGATCGCAACCCTAATAGAGCTTTGATCTTTTCAGGATTTGCTTCAATGCCTCGTTGATTGACAATGTACCCGAGAAACATGCATTCTCGTACTCCAAAGATTCACTTCATTGGGTTCAACTTCATTTGATATTTATCTAGTTGATCAAAAGTCTGACTTAAGTCAACTAGATGATCGGCAGCTTTCTTGCTTTTCGTCAGCACATCGTCAACATAAACTTCCATATTGTCACTGATTTGTTTAGCAAAGACCTTGTTCATCAGCCTCTGATATGTCGAAGCTGCATTTTTCAAACCAAAAGGCATAACATTATAACAATAAGTTCCCCTAGGGGTAATGAAAGAAGTACTCTCCCTATCTTCAGGTTTCATTTTAATTTGATTGTAGCCAGAATAAGCATCCATGAAGCTCAGAAACTCGTGTCCCGAGGTAGCATCCACCAATTGATCAATTCGGGGAAGTGGAAAGTGATCCTTTGGGCATGCTTTGTTGAGGTCGGTGAAGTCTACACACGTCCTCCACTTGTTGTTTTTCTTCTTTACCATTACCACATTAGCTAACCAATCTGGATATTTAACATCTTCAATGAAACAAGCTTTCTGGAGCTTCTCGACTTCCTCCTGTATAGCTTGATTCTTCTCAGGACTGAATACTCTTCTTCTCTGCTTCATAGGCTTGATCTCCTTATTCACATTGAGCTCGTGACATAAGAAGTTTGGGTCTATGCCAGGCATATCTTCATGACTCCACGCAAAAGTTTGTTTTCTGCTTTTAAGGAAAGTTATCAATTCCTGTTTTAATGAGGCTTCCAACGACGAACCTATTTGAGTAGTTCGCTCAGGGTGCTCGTCTTCCAGAATGATATTTTCAGTAGCTTCCACCACTTGACCCTTCACGAGTTGCGACTCATCTCGAGGATCCAATGTTTTAATTTTTGCACCTTCATCCACTTGATAGGTAGTAGTCTTTTTCTTTTATTCTTCCAGTTCTTCTTGCTCGGCGGATGAATAATAGCATTCCCGAGCTACTTTTTGATCACCTTTCACAACTCCTACTCCAAAGTTTGTTGGAAATTTTAGGCACTGATGCACTGTAGATGGCACAGCCTCGAACTTCTTCAATCCTACTCTTACCATGATGATATTGTACGATGATTGGACATTCTTATCCATCACGAAGAAACGTATTCTTTCTGTCCGACAAGCAGGTCACGTACCAATGAATATATCCAATTTGATCGTCCCAAGTGGAAATTATTTCTCGCCAGCAAAACTAATGAGGGGTATGTGGTAAGGCTCCAGTTGAGATAGCTTTAGATTTAAACTATCAAAGCACGAGTATAACATGATGTCTGCCGAGCTACCATTGTCGACCAGTACTCGTGAAATCATGACCTCTTTCATTCTCATTTTGATCACCAGCGGATCATCATGAGGATATAAAACACCTGCAAGGTCATTTTTTGAAAAACCGATGACCAATTTCTCCTTGTTCACCTTTCTCGGGTGATCTTCCTCGGCTAGATTTATTCGCTGAATGTACGAGCAAGCTTGAGCCTCACCGAGGTAAGCTTTTCCTTCTGCATTAAGGTCCCCTCCTCCTGCATCTCCTCCTATAATAATATTACAATTAAATGACCCGAAGCGTATTGAAAATACCTCTCGTTCTGGCTGCCTTGGTTTCTTGGGAAGATCGGGGTCATCCTCTGGATCAACTTCATGGTTTTTCTTCTTGTTCTCCTCTGCTCGATGCGGAGATCTATACCTCTCTCTAGTTCGGTCGTTGTTTCTTCTTTCGCCTCCCCGATCAACATACTTTGCTAGCTTTCCTCATCGGATGAGTGTTTCAATCTCATTCTGAAGAGCTATGCAATTTTTGGTCATATGGCCATGATCCTTGTGGAACTCGTAATATTTTTCCATATTCCTCGTGTCAGGGTTTGCCTTCATTTTCTTTGGCCAGTTTAACTCCTCGCTGTTCTTAATTTCTTCCAGGACGTGGTTGATATTTGCCTTCAAAGGTGTGTAATTATCAAATTTCCTCAAGACCTCCCATGACGACCTATTTTTGGATTGTTTGTCACCAATATTATTCTTATGCTCTTTCTTCTTATCTTTATCACCTTCCACCTTGGTTTCTTTGGCGTCCATATTCTTCTTCGTAGACATAGCCTCCTCGGCATTCATAATCTTGGACGCTTTTACCATCAGGTCCAACATGGTTAGAGGTGGATCTTTGGCCAAAGTGTAGTACAACTTGTTTGGCAGTAGTCCACTCATCAAAGCGGTAATCATTGTCTTCTCCTCATAATCAATGACTTCGAGTTTCTCGTTATTAAAACGAGTTATATAATCTTGGGTACTCTCACCAGCTTTTTATCTAACACTTAACAAATGTGCTACTCGTTTCACTGGCTTTGCTCCAAAGCATAAATTCCCAATGAATAGCTCGGCCAGTTGAAGAAAAGTTGAAATCTTACCCCGAAGAAGACTATTATACCATATTTGAGCAGATCCGGTAAGTGTTCCCGAGAATGCTCTGCATCTCATCTCATCTGGGACAACATAGATGTCGACTGCAGATTGGTATTGTTCTATATGGAGGACAGGGTCAGTATTTCCATCATACTTGGGAGTCACAACAGGTGCTTTGAACTTTGATGGTGTTGGAAAACCAACAATGCCCTGGACAAAAGGTGTTCCTCGAACAAAGGTTCGTTGTAGAGGGTTCTTGGCCTTATCCATTTCCCCTAATCTATCCTCCAGCCTTTGAATAGATCCTTTCCATGCATCATTTCCTTCCTCGGGCCTATTGGTTCGAGCAACTGATCGCGTTGAAGTGGCTTCCTGAGATTTATCTTGACGAGCACCTGGTCGGTCATAGGATCTATCTTGATGAGTAGCTGGTCGCGACTGGGCAGATCCTTCCCTTAAATCTGATGGTCGTCGAAAGCTCCTCGATGCTGTATTAAGAGGACTTTTGTTCCTCCTAGGTCCTAATCGATCGAAAGGAGAAACCCTACTTAATCTTTCCAATGCACTGGTCCTTTCGGGGTAGAGGGTGACACGTTGTTCAGTATTTGTGGCCCGCACTGACGAAGTTCGCCCAGGTTGATAAGAAAAATATTCAGATTCCTCATTGCGATATGAATTAGTATGCCTAGTACACGAAGAAGGCGCACGAGTATTTCTTTGAATGCTTCGTGGTCCGAAATGGGCTGATGCACCGCCATGGAGGGTTTGGATGAGTTGTCACATTGTTTCTTGCATGACGGTCTGGCCCTGAGCCAGATTTGCCATTATTCTAGTCAGATCTGGAATAATGGGTGGAGCAGATGGATTTGGAGGGGTTCCATCATTTTAATTGCTGGATTCAGGAATATCATCCATTGGTAATGGATTATTTTTGATGAAAAACGATATTATCAGTCGTTTCCCACAGACGGCGCCAATTTGTTGATGTAAAAAATTAGATTACTCTAATAATTCAATCACAGATAAATAACTGAGATAAAGAATTTTAAAGTGGTTCAGCCTTATAAGAATGGCCTACGTCCACTGTTGCTTTATTTCTGAGTGTTTGAGAATTCTCGATTATAAGTTCTATCAAGAAATTCCCTTCTGAATTCGAAGTTGGATTCAGATCCAGGTCCCCTCACAATGAGGATTGTACAATGTATTTATAGCCCTGAGGCTGTAGTGTGAAAGGGTAATACATTAAATGATATACATATGAAAGGGTAATACATTTAATGCCCTCTTTGCATGTGTGTCTGAATGATAAGCATTTAATGAATCAGTTGAACTGTTGGTTATCCAGTTATTAATGCTTTGTTCGAGATGCAGCTCGGACCGTCTGAGTTGCTCGGACCGCCTAAGCTTATCGGTACTCAAGAGTTCCTCGGAGAGGCATTGTTCCTCGTAGCTTGTGAATTCATCGGGGAACTAGTCTTCTTCATTGTAGTCTTATTCCTCGGAGCGCGTGGGTTCCTCGGAAGTGTTTGTTGTTTTCATGTAGATAGACACGTGTCTTCATATGATTGGTCCATGTCAGCAGATTAAATTTGGTATCAACACCATCCCTGAAACATTTGAGAATGGAGAACAACCCAGAAAGTTATCGTATAGCTGAAATTAAAACACCGCCCACTCCTACTGGGGCTTTCGATCTGCACAGTATGTTGATGATCCTAGCCAAGGGGCAGGAAGAGATGTAGGAGAGTGTTAGGAAATCGACACACACTCTTCAAGTTGGGCCGGTGTAGGTAAACCTAAATGTCATTACTCCACTTCTAGGAGTGTCATGAAGAAGAGGAGGACCAGGAATATCGTGATTTCCTTTAGCACCTTACAGAGATAGAAGGTAGGAGTATCACATGCAATCCTTGGAAAACCTTAGGAGATTAAGTTTGGGGTCCAATGGGAATGCCATCTCTTCCAGGAAAATAGGATCGCAGCGAGACTGGTCCTATTAACCCGGGGATAAATCCTCCATCCAATACCTTAGTCATTTTGAGGATCAATATTATTCACTGGAGCGCCCCAGTGCTTTGGAAAGGATGAGTAGGGGCTTAGTGTTTCATCGGTTGGGACCCCGTCGTAATCATTGGCATATTTCGGCAGAATCCTACAATCGAGGCCAGGCGATGAATGATTCAGGTCGATCTATCACCAAAGGCTCTAACAAGTCGATTAGGGCATTTTCTAAAATCGGGCAGACTTCCCAGGAAGAGAGATCAATCGAAAATCGAGGATGAACTTCCAAGTCAGCTAGAGGAAAAACAAAGGAGGATAATTAGTCATGGAAGGGCTCCATTCAATGATTGGAGGCTCGATTAGGGGAGATGGGAAAATTTAAAAATCCATTGCAAAGAGATTTCACAAAAGGGTCACCATTCATTTCGCCCATTGTGGTGTACTCTACTCCTAACAAATTAAAACCACCAGTCATCACGCTGAAGTATGATGGAAAAATGAATCATGTCCTACATATTGAGTAGTAACAAGCCACTACACACATTTACCCCATCCCTGATGAGATGAAATGTAGGGATTTCTCCATCACAATTATAAGCTCTGCTCAAATTTGGTACAACAGCTTGCTACAGGGATAAATATCCAATTTCCGGTAGTTGGTCGGCCTTCTTGTTTATAACTTTTGCTTTAGCGCCAAGTGTGGAAAATGAGTGGACCATTTACTTGGTGTTCGTCAAAAGGCCGATAAAATTACTCGCTACTATATCACCCATTTCAACACTAATGTAGGCCCCTTATTTTTCAAATCAACTTTCCTTTAAGGATGATGAAACAACTTTCTCTTATTGAAAACCTTTTTCAAACTTTTGTGTGCCCCAAATTGTGAACCAATTTTAACTTGACCAAATTTTGTCTTGATTAATCCTAAACATTCATGTAGTGATTAAAGCAAGTAAAGTAAGGAATAGAATGCTCATAATGTCGTATGTACGAAAAAACCACAAAGGGAAAAAATCTCGAACTGCCCAAGCTAGACAATCACTATGAATGTTGAATTATAATGAACAGACACAAGTCTTACTCAACGACTCGATCGTCATGAGACTTGACGCTCTTATGATCATCAACCACTCCTCCACAGTGTACACGCGAATCCTTCTACGATACATGTCAACAACAGTCGCCTCCATGAATTCCTCAGTGTCTACTGATGTAGCTTGGAAAGCTTACTGAATTAGAATACGAACTCCTTCGTTTCTTCTCCACAAAACCCAACGATGTTCTTCAAAGTGTAGAACAAACTCCAACACGTGCAAAACAAAGATCACAATCGCATATGCTAATGAAATATCGGATCTTTGAAACTCTAAGGATGTTTTGTACTTAAAAAACATGTGCAAATTACATACTAGTTGTATACAGTTTTTTTAGATTGCACACTACGAAAATTCTAAGAAAACACGCCTTAAATAAAAAACGTTGAGGCGGTGGCTCATTCAAATGACTTAAGCATGTCGCTTGAACAAGATATCCATGTCGTTCGAACGACATTGGAATCTCGCTTGAATGACAGTCATTGTCGTTTGAACCACTGTATGCGTGTGTTTATTTTTCACACAACTCTAAACCATCTTTAGCTCAGAATAAACGAAGTTTAATCCTTTTAAAACTCTTTAAACCCATTTTAAAAACATTTCCTTATTAAAATAACATCCTTAAACAATTTAAAATACATTTTAAGTCCTATTAAAATTATGCATTCATACCTGATTGATCTCGGAATACAATTAAGTGAAGACAAGAGATATGCACTATATAATCGGGATGATTAATTCCTTAAAGTTAGCTGTAATGTCTTCAATAAATTTCAATACATCATAGTCTGTGTGGGATAGTGACAATAAAAATTTACCTATGGCTCAAATGTGTTTTGTTTTGAGAATAAGTAAAAAAACATACAAGGGACTCAATTGGAAATTTTGTCCTTACAACTGAGAAGCTGGAGCTAGAGGACTACAAGGAGTAGACCGTCATAACTGCCCTGATGAGCAGATTAAGGTTGGGAAGAGTATTTTGGGCCTCAGTAAAGGATCCTCCTAGCACAATGAAGGAGTTGTTAGTAAAAGCAGGAAAAATCAGGAATATAGAGGAAGCCATGGCTGCCAAAGAGTCTGACCACCTTAAGTCACCATTCAAAAAAACTAGTAATAAGAGAGACCAGAAACATCGATGGGCAGAGAAGACAAAGAAATACAATGAGTACACCCCGCTCATGGTCAGTTTCCACCACATCTTAGAGGAGATTCAAGGAAATAAGGATCTCAAATGGCCACGAAAGTTGAGGGTGCCCGCAAACAGGTGAGAGAAGCAAGTATTATGAATTTCATAAGGACCAGTGCCACAACGTAAATAGTTGCATTGCTTGAAGAATGATATTAAGGGCTCGGTCAAAAGGGGGAAACTGTCCAGGTACGTGGATAAGGATGACCGACTATA
This sequence comes from Sambucus nigra, assembly GCA_949130495.1. Lineage (NCBI taxonomy): Eukaryota > Viridiplantae > Streptophyta > Magnoliopsida > Dipsacales > Adoxaceae > Sambucus > Sambucus nigra. The sequence continues at coordinate 449,389,956 of OX422219.1, read as the reverse complement.
TCCCAATAAACGCAAAGCCAGAAGGCGATCTGCATCACCATGCCGTAAACCAAATGATAAGAAGAGGGAAAGAGATGATGATTCAAAAGATGATCCAAATTTCCCAAAAAATCACAAATATCTTGTGTGAGACATCGGCATGAGATCCTTTAGGTGTTATTTCATTGCTGGAGCAGATGCTTGTGGGGTAGAGGATCCAGCAGAATGGAAGGCATTTATGAATGAGTCCAAAGCTTGTGCACATGTAGACATATTAACTTGATAGCCGATATGGACACGCGACCACACAAGGTGAATATGGACAAACTGTTAGATTCTCCAAGGACGACCTGTCTAGGGAGTTTTATCCATATGATGATCCGTTTTTCATCACCATGATAATCCACGAAGGCAGAGTCATTAGGATACTAGTGGATAATGTCATTCGATAGATGTTATGTTCTATTGCTATTTTCGAGGGTTATAGATCCGAGATAACAAATTGATGCCTTACTATCGCCCTCTAATTGCCTTCTCAGTGGAAAAGTTTTATTCACTAGGGACAGTGGAGCTGGAAGTTATAGTTGGCGCTTTAACAACTCACTGAACTGAAAATAATCACTTATTTGTTTTGAATAAAAATGTGTTGCCTGCCTATAATGTGATACTAGGAAGGGTCGATCTGAAGAAGTTTGAAGTTGTTAAATTAATAGTACACTAGTGACTAAAGTTCCCGACCCATTACAGAGTAAAGGTCGTAAAGGGTAACCAGGTGGAAGCACGTGAATGCTATTTTATCTCGACCGACTAAGAAGAGCAGAAGAAGCTGACGAAGACCTACCAGTTGAGAATATTGATCTGCGAGATGAGATGAGGCTAGTCAAGGGCCAAGAAGTTAAAGAGATTGAGATAGTCCCACTTTATGCCGATCACCCTAAAAGGACAGTAGATCGGGGCATATCTAGACCCTGATTTGAAATATGAGCTCATAATCTTCTTACGACAGCATAAGAGTGTGTTTTCATGGAGACACACGGATATTCCAGGCATAGATCCTGACTTCATTTGTCACGAGTTAAGCGTGATGGAAGGAGATAAACCGATAAAATAGAAAAAAAGTATCTTTAATGCCGAGAAGAACCTGGATATCCAGGAGGAGGTCCTCAAGATACAAAAATCTAACTTCATCGACGACGTCAAGTATCCAGAATGGATAGCAAACATGGTGATGGTGCGAAAAAATAATGACAAATGAAGAATGTGCATAGACTTCATAGACCTGAACAAAGAGTGTCCCGAGGATCATTATTCGCTTCCTCAGATTGACCAGATGGTGGACGCGACGTCCGACCATGAGATTCTCAGTTTCATGGATGCCTACTCTGTTTATAACCAAATCAAAATGAGGCTCTCTGATAGAGAGAAGACATCCTTTATCACCAGCAAAGGTACTTATTGTTATAATGCAATTCCTTTTAGTGTTAAAAATGTAGGATCCACTTACAAGAAGTTGGTGAATAAAGTTTTTTAAGACCGAATTGGGGACAATATGAAGTGTACATTGATGAAATGCTCACCAAGAGCAGGATAGTTGCCTACCACATTAAGGACTTGGGACAGGCCTTCGACCAGTTAGAAAATCACCAAATGAATCTCAATACCATGAAGTGTGTTTTTAGAGTAAGAGAAGGCGTGTTTTTGGGTTTCATTGTTAACTATCATGGCATCAAAGCTACGCCGGATAATATCCAGGACCTGATCAACATGCAATCCCTCACTAAGAAGAAGAACCTACGAAAATTAACAAGATGCATGGCAGCGCTCAATATGTTCGTTTCCAGAACATTTGATAAATACCTACCCTTCTTCAAAGTACTGAGAAAATCGGTCGAATGGAACGAATAATGTGAAAACACCTTCCTAAAGCTGAAGCACTATCAGGGATCACCCCCCACTCTTATCCTGACCCGTGGTTGGAGAAAAAATTTATTTGTACTTGGTCATATCTGAGTTAGTAGTCAATTCATCACTGGTGAGCCCGGAAGACAGAGCTCGAAAACAAATTTACTATACCAACAAGGTATATAGGGGAGTCAAAATATGGTATCCTCGAATGGAGAAGTTGTCCTTAGCACTGAGGGAATCTTCAAGGAGGATGAAGCCAAACTTTCAATCCCATACCATTGTCATGTACACTGACCTTCCCTTGAGACAAGTCTTGCATAAACCAAAGAAATTTGGTCGGCTAATGGTGTGGGCAATGGATTTAGTCGAATATGACATACAGTACGAGACTAGGATGGCCATTAAGTGGCAGATGTTATCAGACTTTATTGTTGAATTTACTTACAAAGAGATGCTAGTAAAGCAGACTACCCTAGGAGAGAGCTCGATAAAAAAGTATACTTCAACAAAAGAGATCTTAGTCCCAATCGAAGCAGAGAAGACTCCCATTGGAGAGAGCTTCTCTTCACAAAAAGACAAATGTCAATACGATGAATTGTGAAAGAAGTTGTTCAAGTTCGACAAGATTGAGGAGGAAGAATTCAACCCACACAATGTCATTTGGAAATTATTTGTCGATGGGTCATCCTTCTCGGCGGGAAGTGGAGAGGGCATTATCATCGCCACACCGAATAAAATAGATGTCGAGTATGCCTTGCATTTCCAGTTTGAAGCCTCCAACAATGAAGCGAACTATGAAGACTTAAATACTGGGTTTGTTCTGACATCATCCCTAGTGGACGACCATATTATGGCGCACAACGACTCCCAACTAGTTATCAACTAGATACTAGGAATCTATGAGGTAAGAGAGGAATCTACAGCTAAGTAATTATCCATCGCAAAATGATAGATGGAAAGATTCGCAAAAATTAAAATTGTGAGAATTCCCAGGTCGAAGAATGTCAGAGAAGATGCCCTATCCAGATAGGCCTCGGCTACTGGGACCACCTTTAGAAGAATGATACCAGTTGAGATACTGACCCACGAAAGCACAGAAGGAGATATCCTAAAGTTAATGGAAGTGAACTTTCGGACCATCATAGATGGACCCCATACGAACATACATTGAGACAGGTGAACTCCCTTTTAATTCGAAGGAAGTTGCGATATAATTCATCCCACTATGTGATGGAGGCCGGAGTGTTGTATAAGAGGGGGTATATCATCTCTCTGCTAAGATGTGTTCACTACACAGAAGTCAATAAATTAATTAAAGAGGTGCACGAAGGAAGTAGTGGTGCACACTTCGCCAAAAGGTTGCTGGTGAAGATAATTGCGACCCAACGCTACTATTGGCCTACAATGAAAGCTGATTGTGCAAAATACGCAAGTAAATGCGATAAGTTCCAGAAGTATGCCAAAATTTACAACACACCGGGAGTACTGTTGATGCCGATCACCTCACCTTGGCCATTTACGATACGGTCGGCCCGTTGTCGATAATAAAAGGAAGATTAAAATATTTGGTACTGGTAGTGGATTACTTCACCAAGTGGGTGGAGGCAGAGGCAGAGGCCCTGGTTGAGATGCCATATGAACGAGTGTTCTAGTTCATCTGGAAGATGATCATATGTCTCTATGGCATTCCATTTTCTTTCATCACGAACCAGGGACGCAGTTCGATAACCAGGACTTCAAAGATTACTGCATTAAGTCTGGTTTCCAAAATATACACTTTGCACTCGGTCACCCACAGTGTAATGGGGAAACTGAGATTACCAACAAAATACTTCTAGACGGGATCAAGAAGAGACTCGATGATTCGAAGGGAAATTAGATCAATGAAATGAACAACGTGCTTTGGGCATAAAGGATAACCCAGTGGATAGTAATGAGAGAAACACCTTATATGTTCGCTTTCGGTACCGAGGTAGTACCCCCTACGAAGATAGGACTCCCTATTCACAGGGTCCTCAATTTAACTCCCCTAAAAGAAATGAAATGAGAAGATTAGATCCCGACCTAGTGGAAGAAGTCAGGGAAAATGTAATGTGACAAGTGGTTACGTATTAGCAGGGGACTGCTTTCTAATATAACCGGCATGTCAACCCAAACATCTTGAAAGAAAGAGACCATATCCTCAAGAAGGTGATCCAGAAGAACAACAAACTGGAAACTAATTAGCACGGCCCCTATCGAGTGACTAATTTGGTCAGACCTAGAACTTATCGCATTGGAACAATGGATGGTGAATAGTTAAAGAATCCATGGAATTCATAACACCTCAGGAAATATTATCAGTAATGTCCATTTTACTTAGTCATGTGACGAGTTTTTAATATCAATAAAATTGCGATTTCTCCCTTCATGTTATGTTTCTTTGTTTCCTTTGGGAATAAGATATTTGTACATACCTAATTACATAAACTTTGTATGGCTTTGTAGTAAAATCAAGCCACGAATAGAATAAGCTTTGTATGACTTTGTTGAGAAAGCAAGTCGTGAATAGGAACTGTATGGTACGGTTGAAACTAACCGACCATAAATATAAACACTTTCCCCATGTACAAACTTGTCATAACTAGTTTTAGAATAAGGTGCTCGACCTAACCTCTGTACGACCTGATCGGTCACGAACAGAGGCGACTACCCTTTGTACGACCAAATTAAGTCACAAACGGACATCATGGATTACTATTTAAGTACAAAGTCCAATCATTCTCAACAAACATTTTGCAATAAATAGTTAAGACAAGAGGAACAGTCAGCCTCATTTAAATAAAGAAAAATTGTGATACAAAATCAAAAAAAAAACTTTATTGTTTCGCCCCAACAAAGTAACAATGGGTCTAACAAGAACTAAAAATATCCAAATAAAATGGAAACACAATACGAGCTTCACAAAATTTCATAAGTTAGAAGTAGCAGGACTAACAGATCCTTGAGCAGAATAAACAGTTATGGTACTATCCGCTGGGACTTCCTCTCCATCTTTGCCAGCCAAAGTAGTGGATTCTTTACCACCACCTCTCCACTTACTGACCTCCTCAGCTATGTCAGGATAATGAGTCATCACCCTCTTTTTCAGCTCTTCAAATCCCTCCAAAAAGAAGCCAACACATTTCATATTGTACTCCGCAGACGACTTGAACTTTTTAACACCTGCTGCCTTAGCAAAAACAAGAGCATCACAGGTAGTTTTCAGCTCCTCTGCGGACTTCTTCAAAGCTTCTTGAATAGCTACAAGAGCATCAAAAAACTCTTAATGGTGACATTATTAGTATTAGCCTTGTCCTTAAGGGTAATAATCTCCTCTTCGACAGTGCTCAACTCAACGCACTACACCAAAATGGCCAAATTATCACCTTTCAGTCGGCCACCCTTGTCAAGGTCATTGATTGTGACAACAAACACGCGTTTTGTGTCACGATCATTGATCGTGACACGACCGTGACAAAGAATTATCACGGTCATTGACCGTGACAAGTCCGTGACAAATGTAGTTGTCACGGTCTTGTCACGGTCAATGCCTGTGACAATTCTTTAAATAATTGTCACGGTTAATGACCTTAACACGACCGTGACAACTTCTGCAGCAAAAACCCTCTGCCCTTCTTCCCCCCCCCCCGGCTGTTTCCCTACTTTTTCCAACTCTCTCCCTCTCTCTTCCATTTATATATATGTTTGTGTGTGTATATATATGTGTGTGTGTATATATGTGCGTGTGTGTGTATGTGTGTGTGTGCGTGTGTGGGAGGTGGGGCAGAGTAGGAGTAGGGGGTGGGGCACGGGGGCTGTTGTGTGTGTGTGTGTATATGTGTGGTGGGTGGGGAGGGGGAGGGGGAGGGGGCGGGGTGGGGGGTTGTTGTGTGTGTCTGTGTATGTGGTGGGTGGGGGTGGGGAGTAGGGGGTGGGGCAGGGGGTTGTTGTGTGTGTGTGTGTGTATATGTGTGGTGGGTGGGGTGGGGCAGGGTGGGGGCTTTTGTGTGTGTGTGTGGTGGGTGGGGGTGGGGAGGGGGAGGGGGGGTGAGGCAAGGTCCCATTGTAATTCTCTTAATATCGTGTTTTGATGATTCTATGAGATAATATATATTGTTTCAAGGTTAACTCATTGTAGATAAAAATTATTCACATAGTAAGATTAAATTGAATCCATCCATAGATTCTATAATTACATCCACTAAAATATAATTAATAAATGAAACAGTTTTAGATGAAAGTAAATTAATAATTAGTGCCCATTTCATATGAAAGTAGGATTGTCCCTTAATGTAAATTAGTAAATTAATAATTGTATACGTTAATTGTTAGTTTAATTGATGAAATGAATTAATTGAGTAGATGAATTAGAAGGAGTACGGGATACACATTTGTTGTTGGCATTGCTGTTGGATTATTTTGTTTAGTAAATGTTTGGTTGGTTAGTTTTAAAAGTGGCATGACCACTGGATTATTGTTCATATGGGGGTGGGATTTTTTAACTTTTTTTGAAAATTACTTTGTGTATCTAACAATATATATATAGTATGATAATTAAATGAAACATACTTGAAATTAAATATAGTGTGCATAGATACTAGCCTTCTAGTTCTTATGCGTACGCATTCAATAGCCCTTAGACCCGTTCGAGAGTCATTACCCTTGTAATGAGATCTCTCGAATTGTCCCGTTTGGACAGTTTGAGACTATATAATTTCTGTATAATATTCTTAGTAGCTTAAAGTTGTTACTTTTGGAGGAAGTTCTGCAGTCGTATCTTAATGTTCTCTGGGTACATACTAGATTGACAAGTGTGACTGTTATTTCAATTGATCAATTGAAATAACACTTGTAGGAGGGGCTTAATGATAAGCCTCTCATTAAATTATTAAATGAGATTAGAGATGATTAATATTGACAAAATTCCATGTGTTTATGCGACTAAGGTATTATTATGCGCATCGGACATATCACGCGTATTTGTGTGTTATTTACATATTAACTAGACATCAAGAGGGTTGAGGGATCTTTTCTCTATAACGTTGGGCCCCTCGGAATGCATGGGGCCTTTCCCTTTGGGTCTCTAGAAATAGTAGCATGTGACACCTTAGCCTATTTTAATCACGAGTGATCAATCCTTCATTAAAACAAACAGGAATCTCATCTGGTTCATTATTAGCATCATTATCAAAAAAATTAAATTACTAACCACCTAAGTTAAATTAAGTCAGTGTCAAATTCTATCTTTCATTAAACAGTCACATGCGAAAATAAAAACAAAAACCAAACCATCCACGCAATAATAATAATATGAATCCATCACAAGATAAATAACCAAATAATAATACCGAATAAACAATCGGTTCTTAAGACAAAATCCAACTATGGGTCTATGAAATAAAACTGAATCCACTAATACATAGTCTGATGCAACTGAATAAATGAAATAAATGGAGGGACGACATGCCCAAAAGAAATTAATGAAATTGAATCCTACCCTAGGAATGAAGCAACTAAAGCGTCTAATCCAAACCCTGCAAGCATCCAAAAGTGCTGCAGTTATGCATCCCTGGAATGGTCATTAAACTTGGCGTCCCTATGGCTAGACACATAAAATATTTTGAGAAAAATAGACAAATAAGATTCGACACGGGTCAGAGCCTGAGAAAACCTTTTAAAAAATATTTAGCAGGCATTTAAATCACAGTTTAAAAGCAGTTATTGATTACACGTGTTAGTTTTCACACACTCCCTTGAGTTCCTCACCTTTTATCTAATGCGCACACCTAATGCACCCTACTTATACCACATAGTTATGATACCTAGCCTAACTAGACCTCATAAGTATCTAAGTAACAGCTATCAGGTTTAGCCCACCCATACCGCCCATACAGTACGCTATAGTATACCCTTAATTATCATTAAGTCCTTTGTTGAGTTTCTCTTTAACTCGACCCGTACCCCCCATACAGCACGCTATCCACTGACTAATAATTAACATTTTTCGTATCTTATTATTAAGCCATTTAGTTAACATTTCGCATATGTTATCACAAACTTATTTCATTAAGTTTGTATACTTATTTTATACTTTAGATATGCCCTATCTCTTTATATTATTACATATAATTAGAATGAACATCACTTTAGATATACGTTATCTATCACCCCTACTAGTACACAGAAGTAGGATAAATTACACAACTATATATATATATATATATATATATATTTGTGTGTGTGTGTGTGTGTGTGTGTGTGTGTGTGTGTGTGTTTGTGGGTAAATATAGCATCTCCTGAACTGTCCATCGCAATGCACACTTGTGCACTCTGCTATCAAGTCCAAGTACCTATCGTAATAAATCAGGGACTACCGGTTCAGAATGTCTCCTCGAACCATAAATCAAACAACACACAATGGAGGCGAACATAGTTCCAAGCCTATGGATCACGCACATAGCTAACGTACACAATTGACCATCAATACTATCGTACACCCAGATAGTCATCATACCTAGATTCTATGTTTTGAGGAACAAATCCAGACCTCACTGGTTAGCCCTCTGCGCGAACCTCTCGTGATAGCGGGCAACGAAGGTATGTTCACACACAAAAGAAGCACATAATACGCATACACACAACCTGTCCATATGTCCCATATAGGCATACACACAACCTATAAATATAATCCATATAGGTATACACCCAACCAATAATATAGTCCATATAGGTATACACACAACCTATGAATATAACTCGTACATAATATATATCTCTTGAATACTAGACGTACTATCGATTCACAATTATAACATCTTATTGCATTTTCCCGAGTATTATTTTCTACCCAAAGGCCCTAGTTACCCCTTATGTTATTTTAGTAGTTAATTCACCCATACACTACTGCACTACTGGTCTACATCAGAGGTTCACTCATACTCTCCGTGATTCGTTCTCATTCCCGCATATTCATTATTTTATAACTCGTGTCTAATAGGTATTCGCCTTAATTCTCTCGTTATGGCTAAGCCTCAACCTCACATTAGGCCTAATGTAATTCAATATATCCCTAATTATAGTTTAGAGGTGTCCCAAAACTTCTCCACTTAACTATTCAAAAATTCAGGGCTTAAACAAAGAAAATTGAGCCATTATGGGAAACCGAATCAAGTCGTGAAAATTAAACACCCTATAGTAAAATTTTGATTACTCCCTCTACAGAACTCCAATTGACCTCATTAAAAGCTCATTGGAAAGCTAAGACATAGACTTTTCCATATATCTATGGCTAGAACTCTAATTCTAAGCACAATTAAAATAGCATACATTTAAAATAACATCAAAAAATTTAGCAGATTTCTATGTTGACAAATGAGACACCCTATAGTAACATGTCGATTACTCCCTCTACATAACTCCAAATGACCTAATTAAAAGCTCATTAGAAATATAATACATAGACCTTTCCATACATTTAGGTAACGTACTCTAATTCTAAGCACATTTTAAATGGCATACGTTGTAAAGTCAAGCCAAAAATTCTAGTAGATTGACATCTTATGTTCATCAATTAAACCCTAAGTCATTCAAGATTCATGTTGTTCAGCCAAGAACCCATCATTATTCCATCTTAATCATCACATATATTCTAATTTCATTTTAACTTCACATAGGGATTCATTCTACATGCAATCCTTTACTGAATCATGAGTTTTACTCATTTAAATCCTAAGAACATAATTGAAATCATGAAATTGAAAACCCTACACTTCATTACATGGGTATTATAACTTCTTAAAAACATGCAAGATAAACACTTGACTTGTATTTGCAGGTATCAATTCATTTTAGGAAGATGAGGTTGCTCTGTACTTGTTTCGATTTCTATTCCGGCACGTTGGTGGTGAGATTTATGTGGAAAGCCTAGATTTTCTTCTCTTCTTCCTCTCCAACGGCCTATCCTCTCCGAAATTTATGTTAACCCTAGACTCTAACTCAAAGGGGAAAATATAACCTTTTAATTTTCGGAGTTCTTCCTACCCTAATCTCCCAAATGACTGAAACGCCCTTAAACTGTGTCGACTTGGTCTATAATTGCCCTGGGACCCAAACAATACACCTGGGTATACTATTCCGACTATTTCGACCCATTTAGAAACAACCTTGAACTCTAAATCATCATCCAAGTCACTCTATACAAATATCCTATCTTAACCTCTAATTAGTCCACACGCGACTCTCGGTTGAGGTGTAATCTAATTATGTCAATATCACTCGCTATGATGTCTATTAATTTCCACTTATATTTACTACATCCTATGTAAATTTATCTCATAATATTAATCTTATTCTCTCCCGATTAATATTTAATAGTCACATAATTATTCCATCAACAATAATCATTATCTCCCAAAAATATTTAATTCCATCAAATCACGACACACATGTAATTTATAATTTACCGAATTAAATAATTTCAAATTACTCTAAAATACAGGGTGTTACACAGTAGTAGTCTCAACCTCTTTCTTATGAGCATCTTGTTCAGCCTCATCACATTAGAAACGACAACCTGATCAACCCTAACATGGCCCTGCGCGGCCTCCATTTTTTTTCCTAGCCAAAGCCAAGGCCTTGCGATCGATCCGATAAGGAGGCGTCTTTAACATCTCTTCTGAACAATGCTCCTCAAAATCGGAGGATAAGTGAACAGATAGGTCAACTTTTGTGATGTAGGAAAAATAAAAAGATAGAGATGAATGTGTACCATACCTGCTTCAAAACTTGCTCATTCACCAGTAGACGGTTCACCAACACCAATGTGTGTTTCCCCCACTACACAAACTTCTAATTCCACAGGCGCGAGTCCACCTGGAGGAGTATGATACCTGACAGGGATAAACGTTTCAACAGAGAATAACTCCTCAAAAGTAGGAGGTTTCTTCTCACAATATGACTCAATAAGATCAACCAAAGACTTGCGAAGCCTTGGGGCTCGCTTCACTGAAAAAGTAAAGGAAAAACAGCAGAGCAGAATATCAGTAAATGATGTAATAAAAAATAAACAGCAAAGCAGAAGGCAAGAAAAACTTTTTACCTATTTTGTTAGGTCCATCTCATGCCCTTGGAACACAACATAAGTATTCCTAATAATGGGACTTGAACTCCTAATCCACTTTCACGAACACATACTGACTTTCTAACTATGGTTACTGCTTTGGAGTACTGTAACCATTCTATATTGGGTCTTTTGAGGAGAAAATTAGTAATAAACAGGGTCTTTGGTATTATCTTTTAAGCTATCGACAAATCTGAAGATGTCCCCCATCAGATCAAAGTCGGTCCAGGACTTGCAAAACATCATGACCCCTAGAATGGTCCTATAGGCGTTTGGGGGGAGTAGGGCTAGTGTCACCCCATAACCCCTCAAGGTCAATCGGATAACTCGGTGTGGACAACCACAACCTCACATAAAGGGACCATAAGGAAAGGAAGACCTCCTCAGCGTCCTTCACCGAGTAACACCTTTCCTTGGGACTGGGGAGCCTTATCTGAATAGATATGGAAATGGATAATTTCTCCCTTAACAAATCTAGCTCATCGTCTCTGATGGTACATTCATACCGCCTAGCATGAGTCTCCGTGGGATAACACCACAACAAAACAGATATTTAGTGGCAAAAAACTTCGTTACCAAATAAAAATATTTTGTCACCAAAAACATTTGATGACGAAAAAAATTTCGTCAATCGTCCATCACAAAAGCCCCGTCGCTAAAGGTTTTCGTGACGAAATACAAATTTCGTCACCAAATAGTACACCTTTTGGTGACAAAATATTCTCTGTCACGTAAAAACATACTTTTAGTGACAAAATTATTTGTAACCAAAGATGTTATTTTTTGTCACCTAATGTATATAATAATATACAAAAGGATAACCATTTGGTAACAAAATTAATATACTTCGAGGACAAATATTTTTGTCACTAAATGATTTTTATTGTCAAAAAATTATAAATTTAGAACTCATAATTTTTTCATTTCTCATATAGATATTCGGTCAAATAAATATTAATTATAGAATCGACTAAATTTCATCAAACATTATATAATTGATCAACTACCATCATATACGTACTCAAAATTAAGGTTCAAAAGATTATATAATTGATACGAAAATATTCGTACAAATATCTCAACATGATTGATCATTACAAAGTAGCCTACATCGTTTGTTACAACACATCATCTAAAAAATAGCCTCCAAAAAACAATTCCTAAGGCATTAGTTTCTAACTGTATATTTCCTAAGGCATTAGTTTCTAATAAATTACAAACTAGCCTCCAAAAAATAATTCCCAACAAGTTTGTTATGTTCCTGCATCTTCATCATCATCCCAAAAATAATTTCCAAAAAAGCGTCATCACAACGTCCCAATCTGCAATTCAAAAAGTACCAAGACATTAGTTTCTAACTTTATAAGTCTATTAACAATTGATAAATTGAATAACATCAACTACGAAAAAAAACACATTGAGCTAAACACCAAAAAAATTAGGAAATTTAGTTTTATTTTTAATATTTTAAAAAAGTTCGATAGAATTTCCTTTGTTTATAAACTAAAATCACCCTCTTAAATAAAAAAATAAAAAATCAAGAAATCCAACGACGATCAACCAAAATACCCCTTCCACCGATTCAAAAGATAAGATAATATCATCGCCTATATTTTAAAAAAATTCGACAGAATTTCCTTTGTTTATAGACTAAAACCACCCTGTTAAACTAAAAAATAAAAATTCAAGAAACACATTGACAATCGACCAATATACCCCTTACACCGATTCAACAAATAAGGTAATAGAATCACCAATGAAGATATTAAATAACTTAAAGGATGTGAATCCAACAATGTAATTTCAATAAATTCAACATTGAAATTTTAAAACTTACCATATAGTAAATGTGAGAGGAAGAGAGCCCGATGATTTTAAAGCATCACACATCTTGTCGAATACATATTGACGAGCCTCTAAACGTTCCAAATGCTTATCACGAGCCTGCATTTGTTCCTTTAACTCACGATTCGCTCTCTAAGCTTGCAACCGTTTCATCTCATTCTGCAAACCAAATTAGTATATATCATTTCACAAAATTGAAGAGTTGGAATTTGTTTAATATATGTTATATTCTTACATATAGTTCCTCAGCTTTGGGATAAGATCATTTTTCATTATTGCAGTGGGCTCAATTCGATCTAGCTCCTCATTCGCCACATCATTCTACAAAATCATGAAAGACAATCATTATCATCAATTTAATACTTGTGAAAGATAAGATCAACTTAGAAAAAATAAATATATAAAAATATATACCAAGTGATAACAAGTTGGTACAAATGCCCTCGACCCTTGATTGTGTTTGATAGTTTGCATCGCTCAATTATTATTATTGGCGTCACACTGATGCTTCAATAATAGTTGATGGATAATGAATAAGTTGTTGAACAAAGAATCACATAAAATTGATCATACGGGTTCAAGCTCAGCAATCTTAAAGAAAGAAAGCCTAATTTCTTCTTTCTAACAAGAATAGATAATAACAAAAGCAAAATACTAGCATAAACTTCCAACCAAATTACTTGTTCTTGTGCAATTGAAACACAAGATGTGACAATGATGATTCTACTCAAAACTGTCCACTTTCCAACTTATCAAATATTTCAACAAGACCTCTCCTGCAGGTATTGTTTGCAAAATACCAATGTTGTTTGAAAGGTGGGAAAAAGAAGATTAAGAAGAATTAAATGGATCCAATAAAAACATTCCAAAACAAAGACAAAACCTGAAACAAAGAAAAACACACAAGTTTTACGATGAAGCCTAGAAAGAGATCACTAATCCGATTTTAGTACCTCTACAAAATAGACCACAACAGAAAACTGAAGGAGTAACGATAGCAAGTGATTGAGTTTAGTAGTTCGTTGTATAAAATTATTGGCTCTAGACATATAGTAATTTGGAAAAGACAAAATGGTTTTAAGTGCATACACACACGCACACACAAACAAACTAGAGCCTCATCATGTTTCACTGAAAGAACATTTCCTTACTAAAATAGATGAAGAAAAAAACATACTTTAGCTGCTTAAAGCATGTATGTTGTCACTGGTTTGACCTACTGCTATATTTTCCCTTCTCTTTTTAGCATCGAAAAGAAAATGAAGGAAAAGTTGATTGGATCAGAACTTTTAAGGTTTAATTGTATAAAAGAGGACATCATACTCAATGTAGTGTTTTACTTGCTTGCAATTCTAGGACATGATACTCAATGTACTCAATGTAGGGTTCTCCACTTGAAATGGATGTTGCTACTACTGTGCTAACAAGGCCTAGTGCTAAATTATGCATTGCTATGGATTTGTTGAAAGATTTCCCACCTAGATTTTGGATTGGGTGTGATAAATATGGATTCTGGCAAGATATTGAATACGAAGCTATCCCAAACTATTGTAAATTGTGCTACAAGTTAGGCCATGATCAATCCAAATGTTTCAAAAAACCTCATCAAATTAAAGGGAGTAAAATGTTCAAGTCTAGCTCTTTTAATGCCAAACTGAACATGAATAAATGTACCGAGGAGTCAGGAAATTATCTAGCATGCAATTTGAAAAAAAAAATTAAGTGGCATTGATGCCCTAAAGCTGGTGTCCAAGGTGGCTAATACTGAGGTTACCTTAAACCAGTCATTGGGCCCTGTAACCAAATCTAGCAAAGTTACTGATCCTAATAATCATAGTAACCATCTACCTCCAATTGAGTCTATTATTTACACTAAGAGAACAGGGAACCTACATTGAGATGTCCGAAATTGCTCGTTACATGTGGATGGTAGTACATCGACTAAAGTATGGGTTATTGGGAAATTTGGTAGCCTTAATCCAATTGATAAAGGAATGTGGTTACCTCCATCTCCTAAGAAGAATTAAGTTACTAGTGTTAATACATCTGGAAGCAGTATTATTGTTGACAGTATTGCCATAAAAGTGTTATTAATGGTTTACTTGCATTTAATGTTTTCCCCGCGCCTCCTAAAAATACTACGAAGGAAATGCTAGTGATGGTTGAGGTTTCAAAAACTTCTTAGCGGATTGTTATTTTTTATGTGGATGCTCCTAATACTACAGAACCAGAACAGGTCTATGAAGAAGAGTAGGGTATCAAACTAAAAAAGAAAAAGAAATCTCATTCATTTCATCTAACAAACAAGTATGATCACCTAAATATATAGATTTTAAACAGAATAATAATCCATTTGAGCATAAATGACTTTATTTGATCTTGAAATGCCCTAATACTCTATTAATTCTCTACTCAAGGCTAAACAAACAAATGTACATACTAAATCAAAATTTTAAATGAGTAAATAGTAATACGATCCAAAACTATCAAAGCCCATTTGCAGAACTGCCATCGAAACTCTAATTGAAATGAGAAATCGATTAACTGACTCAGAAACAATAATAGGGTCCAGATAACATTAACCGACTCTCCCAGCAATTTGAAGAATAAGACAAGGATCCCAATACTCTTGACACAAACCCATGAAAAAGTTTGAAAGAGATAATGGGAAGTTTTGAACTCCATAACGACCAAACCTTACACATTTTAAGAGAACTAGAATAGATGAGATTAAAGTAGTAGTGGCAAAATGTGGCCCAAATAATAAAACAACCCATATTAGCCCATTCATCTAAATATGGAGCCCATATTTAAAAGCTATGAGTTAAATATGGGGCCCATATTTCAAAGCTATGAGTTAAATATGGGGCCCATATTTGAAAGCATGGAATCAAATATAGAACCCAATTTTAAAAGATACAAAACAAATATAATACTCATTTTTAAAAGTTATGAGTAAAATATGAGTTTTTTTTACATATACCTCGAATTGTAATACTTACTTTAGTAAGAAAATAATGGGTTGGCCCAACCCATTTTTGGTCCGCCCATATTTTGCTCGGCCCACATTTAACCCAATCCATATTTGGTCCAACCCACATTTGGCCCAACCCATATTTGACCCGTCCAAATTAGACCCAACCCATAATTTTGACAGTGCTAGATTAAAGTAAACCTTACCAATGATGTTGAAGCCGCCAAACAAGGATGATTTTGATTAAAGTATAAATGGTATAGTAGTTTATATATTTTTCGTGTATACTTTATCTTCAAAATGAGTGCACTTTCTTGTGGTGTTTCTCCACTTCAAACTAAGAACACTCCAATATTTTCTTTACTACATCCTAAAAAGTTGAAGGTATCATCGTGTGTATATGTATAGGAAAGAAATTAAATACACATTATAATTTCTGCTCACCTTATAAAAAACTACTAACCCTGTGCAATATGTGATCTAATTTCTGTAGATAAAAAAAACTTCTCGAAGGAAAGGTAAAAAAAACTACCTAGTGAAGATGATAGGTATTTGAAGTGCAGATCAAGTTTCTCTTGATGGCACTCGACAAAATATAAATATAGATTATGGATCAACTTTCAAGCTCCTAAATGTACATAAACATGGATAGAAATGCATCATGTAGGTATAACAATTAAACTAATTAAACTAAAAGGATAACTACAGTTGCTAATTTTGATTAGGTTAGGTGATATAAAAATAGACCTTATCACAAGCATTTTGTATGTCGTTAGTAACTGCCAATACATTTTGATCCTCTCCCACCCCTGCAAGTCACATCCGAAAATATGTAATAAACATATTAGACTAAAAAAACTAGACAAAAATAATAAAAATACCAAAATATGAGTAATACTAACCATCCATATTTTGAGAAAAATAGGCGAAATCCGATCGCACGCGTCTCCTCTTCCTATAATAAGTTCTGGAAATGTCTTCCCACACTCGCTCAAGTTTACAATGTTGGAATTCAACACAAATTATCTAAAGGCTAAAATCCGAAGCGAAGAAATGGTGACTAAACATTCTCCACTGAGTAGAATAGGTGAATTGGGGATTGAACAGAGGAATTGGACCCACTCACCTAAGAGTTCTGAGTTCTAAGGGGCGAGCTGGACTTTGCTCTCTAGATGCTCTTCAGGTCTGATCTGACGAATAACCCTCTCACCTGAATACCGACAGGTTCCTACTACAAGGATAGAAGTGGACCTATAGGAAGACATCTTGAGAAATCAAAACTAGTTTAAAAATGAAAGAAAAATATCAAACATGGACAGAATGTTTTACCTAACCGTTACCTTTGACTTCCGGTTTGAAGACCTTCACCTCTTCATTCGAGGTCACTTAGACCTATCCACAAACCAATGGTCTCAAAGATCCAGGCCTGCCAAGTTGAAATAAAGTTTATACAACATAATTATGTATATATCCCACAGGTCAAGACTAAAGATTACAACGAAAAGCAAATCTACCGATTTTTACAACATCAAGAGCTATAGATTTTAAACAAAATATACCTCTAAATAGTTTAGGGTCACCAATAAAAATAGGTTTACCTAACCTATTGAATGCATCCATCCAAGTGAACAGAGATGAAAGGGCGGCGCCGAGAGCAGCGGAGGGGAGATTTTTTTTCTTAATAGAGATAGAGAGAGTTATGGGTATCTTAAAATATTTTGTTATTTTTTTTTATTATTAAGTAAGGAAATTTTTTTGTCACTAATTATTTTTTTTTTGTGATAAATTTATTTGTCACTAAATGTATGATAATTTTGTCACGAATAAATAAGTTCAGCATTCTAACGCGCGGGAACAAGGGGGCCAAAAATTTCATGACTATTTGGTGACAAATATTATTGACTCGTCACCAATTTAACATCATCTCATACAATTCGTGACTAAATTAATTTCCTCACAAAATGGCAATTTTTAGTGACAAAATTACATTTGTCGAGATTTTTGTTATCACTAATAAGACATTATGTTGTAGTGTAATAAGAATCAGATGAAGATCCATCACCCACCTCCACAGCATCACTAATAGACCCACCTACAAGGGATATAGACAAGTGTGGATTAACACTCTCCGGACACACATCCTCAGCCATGTCCATACCTATTTCGCCAGAGGAAGGATCAAGGTCTATTTCAGACATTAAAACAGTATTTGCAAAATACCCTCATAAGGGAAATGGTCAAAAAGATGGGTATTAAAGCTACCTAGAATAGGGGATTAAATGTGAGGCTCACCTGGGTCAGGTGCAGAGCCACTGCTCGATTAAGCTTTAGGCGTATAGCGAGGATGGATTGGTTTTCCTCACGCCTATCTAGCTACAACCTCCTTTCCGTGGTCCCATGTCATTTAGTCTCAAGTTCGCGAATGAAATCGTAAATTCGTTGAACGTTATAGGGAAACTCATAAATACAGAAATCTCAATTGTAATAGAAAAGATATGAAGATGAGAACTTAGGGTTTTATTACAATAAGACCTAGCCCCAACCCAAAATGGAGAAAAGGAACCAAGAACTCCTAAACGCTCCTGCAAACATCCTAGGTCAACCAACTCAATGGTCGTCTTATCCCATAATCACCACCAAATGTCAACAACAACAACAACAACAACAACAACGGTAGCCAATAGAAGGAAAGCCAAAAAGAGGAACTTTAAAACACTAATAATGGCAGAACAAGGGGTAACTAATAGAAAACAAATAGAACGCGAGTAACTAGGGCACTTACTGAAAAGCAAATTGGAACAAGCCCAAAGAAACGCTTTTGCTGCCACAACCTTTTTTCTCTCAAGAACGCTTAAATGGGATGCCTAAAAAAATTTCTCTCTCTAAAGATCTTTTACAAACATTTGAATTATGACAACAAGTGTGATTTGTCGGGATATTTATAGTTTCGAATAAGTGACCGAAAGGATGTGGCAGAAAGAATGTCAAAAATCTACAAAAATTGGAGCAGCGATACAGAGTATCTGCACAAATGCTCTGACACAATCATTGCAAAGAAAACACTTTAGCTTCTTGACACATGTCCTCACAAATTCTTGCATGTACAAAGTCAACTTGGTTAGCCTGAGCTGG
Source organism: Sambucus nigra (assembly GCA_949130495.1). NCBI lineage: Eukaryota > Viridiplantae > Streptophyta > Magnoliopsida > Dipsacales > Adoxaceae > Sambucus > Sambucus nigra. The sequence continues at coordinate 449,370,982 of OX422219.1, read as the reverse complement.
CCATATGGCAACCAACCCTTCACTACATTACTAGTAGAATAAAACACTCCATCCACTCACCCTGAACGAGGAATCAGGGATTATGCATGAAGTATTGGGGGATTATTGTTATACCCTTTTGGTCACAACCTATCCAGAGTTAAAAATGACCAATGAATGGCCCACAATGGAGTTGGCCTAGTCTAGAGCAGGAGGTCAGCTCAGTTATTAATCTGATCGGTCAACTACTGGACATTTGTCACTCACAGCGGGAATATTTTCTCACACCATATGCATGTGTTATTATATACACCCAAGAAGTTTCCCCACTAGTCACGTGGTATATGAGAATGTGGTTATTATGAAATTTGTTATCCAATCGTCCCTTTTTGCTAACGTCAGCACGAGATCCAACGGAACGAGTTTGTTATTTTAGATAAGCACGTGTAAGTAGGTGTAATTACCTGACCTAAAGGCAATCCACCTGCCGATTAAAATATTCTCTAAGTCTTGATATATAAAGGCAGTCCACCTACCCATTAAAAGATTCTCTAAGAACCACTTATAAATATGAATCAATCCACCTGAAAAGGTACTCTCTCTCTCTCATCTCCTAAATCATTGAGCCATCATAAAAACCCTAATTGTAATCCTAAATAGTGAAATAAAAGTTGGGCAACACGGTGGATGTAAGTTTCCTTTACGAGTCGACCCACGTAAAATCTGTTTTGTTCTCATTATCTCTCACCCTCATTCTCCTTTATTGCTTATCTTTGTTGTTGATTGATCTATTGTTTATTATTTCCATTTTCAGACATTAATATGAGTTATTTTAGCGTCTACGATGGTAACTTTGGGATACATATTTGCATGATTAGACATAAATTAGTATGGTTCTCATTAACTATTCTTACTTTTAATTTCTTTTCTGTTACCAGGAAGACTTGTGAACATATTATAATGGTGTTAACGTTCCCTATTAATACCTCAGCTTAGTGGAGGGCGGCTTAAGAAAATTGATTACAAACACATTGGAATTTACTACTCATTAGCAACCCGCACTGATGATAATATCACATTTTTACTCAGTACGAGTGAGACCTGAGTATAGTGTTAACATGATTTTCTTAATTATATGATCTCATGTGTATATTAACTCTCATTGGTTCGACTTTTGAGTAGGTTGGATTAAAAAACTGGTTGATTTGTGCAAATACTGACGTTTGGTCAATAATTTGTTATGAATGATGCATCATGGTAATAGAGGTCTTTAGTGAAAGTTTATGGTGTTGGGTTGCACGAGCATTTGTATGTATAGACTATATGTAAAATAATAGGTCCTTATTGCATGTGATTTCTCGGCTGAGTAAGGCTTAGTATATCGAGGTGTTTAGACTAGTAGAAGTTTCATTACTATCTCTTGAGATTTAGGGCTTCATGTATGATGGAGTAATGGTTGTACCGATTTACAAGTTATCGTATGATTTGGGTAAGCGAATGATTGTAAATCAATTATTAATACAGAGTTGACATGGCCTAATTTGGGACAAATAGTGGACACACAAGGGGTTGAGAAATGATTAGTAGACCATAATGATTATTTGACTTCACGTCATGAGAAATTATCATGGGTGGTATCAGTACATACTACAAGTGATTACATTCTTATGTATTGTCCGTGGTATATAAATAAGTTACCTAAGCTTAGATTTGAAAGTAAGTCGATGACTCAGAACTTTAGATAAATAACATTTGGTAATAAGAATTAATAGAGAGTTTATGATATTTTATTGGTGTAAATGCATTGAGTATAAGGATTTTGAGAAATTGGATATGACCAGAATATTGTGGGACAATATATAAATTGTGATTCCTAATGGTGAGATTATAAATGACTTGTATGTCAATAGCAGGATGAACTGTCGAAGTCAAACTAAGAATGGATATGGTTGTGCGTATTTATTACATTCATAAACATAAGATGGATAAAGGTTTATTTCCATAACTCAAGAATTAGGTATTTTAATCGGTGCGTGTTTATGATTATGCATATGAAACGACCGCTTAAGTATAAATCCTCGAAAAGTAGAAATGTTATATTTTTATGAAATGGACATAACGTTGCATGTCCCGAGAATAATACGAATGCATAATGTTGGAATAAAGAGATTAAATTTCATTACATTGTTATAAGAAATATATAATGATGTTTAGTGGAGTAATCGAGGATTCACACGATTACGTGTTCCTCAAGGTAAAGTTTAAACCTATGGTGGCCAATTTGGTTAGAAAGGAAAAAATTATAATCGAGGAACGTAGGACCTTCGGTTTTTTGGATAAATTGATTAGGTATCTTAATGTTTGGCGTTGTTACCACAGTAGCTCCCTGTTCATAATATGTTCCATGTTTTTATGACAAAAGTGTATTTTCTGATTAGTCACAGGCGGTTAGTGAGGGCTATCTAGGTCTTCATAATAATTTTCTTTTGTTGTTAGAACCATATCGATAGTAGGCAATAGATAAGAGGTTCAACGGAAGAGACGATCATGTTAATCAAAGTTGTGTAGGATAGACACTAGATATAAGGAACTGTTGCCCAGAAAGATACTCAAGAGGGGGGGTGAATTGAGTTTTTACAAACTTTAAGTCAAATTAATATTTTAGAAAAATATTTAATTTATAACACTTAGACAAATTTCAGATTAATTAATCAATAAGGAATAAATCCAATAATATCAAATAAATGCAACTAACTAATTTAAACAACTAGAGATGCAGATTTTAACACTCTAGAAATATTAAATTAATTTTCGTATTTAATATTAAGTGATATTCTGAAATTAATTATTTAACTCAAAAAATAATTATTTTAACCTTAAAATTAATTTAGTCAAATTTCGGAATTAATTTATTTGCAAGATAGTGTGCTGAAAATATTAACTCAAGCAAGCATGTGCAAATAAATAAATAAGAGTGCGGAAAATAAATGACACCGAAATTTAACGTGGTTCGGCCAAATCCCGGCCTACGTCCACGCGCCTAGAGCCCCTGTCTCCTTTGCGCTTCACTAAACCTGATCCACTTGCGGGTAGGATCAAATCACCGCGTACAACTTTTTGCAAGCTAACTCCGAGCTCCAAACCCCGTGGCCCACTTGCGGGTAGGAACCAATTACCGGTACAAACCGAAGCTTCAACAAAGCTTCACAACAAATCTGAATTTTTGTAGTACAAGGTAAAATACTGAAACTCCTTAAAATACAATTTGTAATCTGAGTTTCTCCTTCTTGAATCAGACTTCAATAAATGATGTTGAAGTAAGCACAAGTCTTCTTCTTCAATGATTTGAGCAGATGATAAAATTTATTACTCTCTTGAATGTGTAGCTGAGTAGTAAAATAAATGCTCTCAATAATATTTCAAGTCTGTCTCAAATTTTCGTTCAAGTCTGTTGATCTTCAAAGCAGCTCTCACAGCTTTAAATGTGTATGCAGATGACTAGCTGTTAGACACAACATATTGAGCATTAAATGCTCCAGATTTTGCTGAGGTGGAGTTGCTAGAAATAATCTCCAAATCTGATATATAAATCTACAGTTTGATTCTCAATAAAAATATGGCCGTTTGTAGAAGATATGGAATTTGGTCTGAGTGTAGCATTAAATGCAACTGATTTTCTGAGATGAGAGAGGACAAAAAAATCTCCAAGATTGAACTGCAAATCTTTATTTTGCTTCTCAATAAAATGGCCCTGCAAAACTATGTTAGTCCAAGGGATAATATCCAACTGATATATTAATGTGGAACTGATGTGTAAAAATTATAACTGATGTGTAAACAATAATTTTTTTGTCAAGATAGTAAATGGCACAAAGTAAGTATAAGTACTAAAAAAATATTTCCCACACAGATATAAATATTTTCAGAACAGATATGAAAATAAATTTCTGACAAATATATATAAAGATAATTTCGGATGGAACAAATAGATTTCAGAAAAAAAATAATTTCGGACTGATATAAAAATATATTTCGGATATAAAAACATTTCGAACAAAAAAAATATTATGAACGGATATATATATAAAACCATTTCGAACAGATATAAAAAAAACATTTTGGATCAAAAACAAACACCAATTTCCGAAGCTGTAGGCAGTCCATCCGTCAGATATAGCCTAAGGCTATGATTGGATAGCCTTTGCAGAAGCTTTAAAGGCTAAAGGATATAAGTATGGTGAGGTACACACTTTCGGCCAAAAGCAACCATCTTGAATCAGATATATAAATAAGGATGTCTTTGCACAACTTTTAGAAGCCAAAGTCATGTCATAGGGACATGTGGCGCCATAAAGAGAAGCCAAACAAGGCATTACACTTAAGCCAATGTCAGATCGTACCAGATATGTATATACACGCATGCATAAGGATATTTTTAAAAAATATTTCGGACAGAAAATTCCAACAGATATAATTTATTTTCGGACAAAACAAATTCATTTCGGAACAGAAAAATATTCATTTCGGAACAAATATTTTAACATATTTCGGACGAAAAGGAATTCGAACATATTTTTTTCGTAAAATATATTTCGGACAGAAAGCTTTTAAAATCTTAAGGTTCATAAAATCTAAACCTAAAACTAGGACAACTGCAAGCTATCATAGCTAAGTAACAGATATGGCCAAAATAGTAGACTTACTAAGATAATAGCAGTAGTAGTCAAGGCAAGTCACACTAAATGACGAAATTGGTACACAACTCATTATGGTATACAAACTAGAACTTAAAGGTGGAAGAGGTTTTTACGGCCAACACAAAATAGAAGTAGTAGGTCCTAGCTTGTGTGGTCAAGTCAAGCTACAAAGGACGAAAACTATATATATATATATTTTAAAGCTAATAGTCCTAAGGCTAAGACTAAAAGAGCTATTGTCTTATAATATAGGTAAACAAAAAATATTGTTTAAAGGGGTAATTCGGTTTTTCAAAATGAAAAACTATTTTTATCAACAATTTCTGAAAATGATTTCAAAACTAAGAGATTAATTTTAAATCAAAATTACACCTGTTTTACTTAAAAAATTATTTTCAGTAATAATATAATTTCTTTTTTAAAAAAAATGTTTGGGCACACAATTAAAAAACATAGATCAAGAAATATGCACGTGTGCTTAATGTGTCAATTGAAAATGTACAATACACGTGAATACCTTTTCTCAGATATGTCATTGAGTCGAGTCGAGGCGAGATTATACAATAATGAATATATATAGAATAACTTAAAAAAAATGTTTGGAATCATCAAAATCAATATATTAAGTTAAACTAAAATGTATATTAATTAAACCAATTTAATTAGGGATAAAATACATTTTCGTTAACAATCTCCCCCTTTTTGATGATGACAAACAATGATTCACAAATATTCATAAAATGAGATATTAAGCACAAATAGTGAATCATAAATATTTCTCCCCCTTTGACATTATCAAAAAGATATTTTAAATAAATCTCGGGTGTTATCGGGTTAAAGTGCGAAGCTCCCCCTATCAAAAATAATTCATGCATGGGATATAACCATAAATCGCAAAGGGCATAAAATTTTCAATACGCACATGTGTCAACATATATATAAAAAATTATAGCATGTATTTCAATTTATAAATTGACAATAATATCATCAAATAATGCATAAATCACAAAAATGAAATTAAAAGATAAAAGATCAACTTTTCAAATTGCGTCAATGATAAATAATACCAATTGTTGTAGTTACACACAAATCGTGCGTTGCACACAATAATTTCTCGAGGCAATTTTTTGTAAAAATACAAATCATAACTCAAGCTCAATCATCTTTCTTAATACTAAAATTTCAGCGTATAAATTTTGAATAGGCGCATATCAATTGATGTGTAAATCCTCATGATAGAATAAAATTTTAAGCGCTCAACAAGAAACATTTCAAAACTCGATGTTTTCAAATAATTTGAATTAAGCACATAACATGAGTTAGAAATAGCGGCAAAAAAATACATAGCATTTTACTTAAGCTTTGCCGTTATCAAGATATGAGCTAAAATTCTCAAAATGATGAAAATTCATAATAATATATCAAAGTTATGATCAAGCATTTTTCGAGCAAGTAATCAAACAAATTTCAATAAACTTTTATCTCCCCTAAAGGATACCAATTAAGGCAAATATGCATATAAAGAATTAAAGTGCATCTTTTCATGAAATAAAATAATTTCAGCATTTATTTCCATAAGATCAAAAGTCTCACAAATGATATCAATTGTTGATCATGTGGTTTCTCAATTAAAAAAAAATTCATCGTGAATAAATATTCCAACAATGACATTAATCAAGTAGTATGCAATAAGACTAACTCATAGAGATTAATATGTTCATATCATCAAAATCAATGAGTGAATGTTACAATATTAACATGTAGCTCATAAAACTAATATACAAGAATGTACTCAAATGTCATTTTCGTTTCAAATTAAAGTACAATAAAATCAAGAACCAATATTATCCACAAATATATGTCTAGATATATAACACCTAAAGATAATGAACCTTTAAAAAAAATAAATTATCATCAAAATCAAGTGTATGTGTCATATAACATAAAATTATCAAGAATAATAAATATACAAATTTACATGTGAATACAAAATTATCAACAAGCTCATATGATATAACAAATATTCAATGCATGGAAATATATCATAAAATAAATCATCAACAAATATATGATTTTAAATTCATGAATGGTGTTCCTTACCACCTTACCAAAACCAATGATATTTTCATGAAGATTTCTTCCAAGTGTGGCATTTCCAACATTAGCCAATGATAATTGAAGTTCGTAATATGACCAAATCATATGCCTTGAAAATCCACATTCCTTCTCAAAATGCAACCTACACAACTTTGAAAATTTTCTCTTTTGGTACCCAAAATGTGTGAGGTCCATGGGGGTTAGTATACATCTTGGTTCCTTTAGGAATCCATGCCAATTTTCTTTTTCTAAATTTATATGGACACAAATCTGAAAAATGTGTGTGTCTACCATAATTAGAGCATAAATAATTAGGTAGACTAGATGAAGCATCAAATTTCAATAAATTTGAATAAGTCTTTTTCTCATTTCCTTCATCATATCCAATACCATTATTATTAAATCGAATTCTTTGTGTCTCAACAATTTTATGAAAATACTCATTTCCTTTTGTAAAATTATCTAATGATTTCTTTAAATATTCAATCTCCCTTTTTAACTCAATATTTTCAATTTCAAGAGGAGAAGTGACAATAACAGATTTTTCCTTTTTCAAAGATTTAATTTCATTTTTCAAAGATTCATTTTCTAATTTCAACTCATCAAAATCATTTGACATATAATCATATTTAGTTGAAACTAATGAATGAGACTTCTTAAGTTTAATATATTTATTTTTAAGTGCTTCAAAACTTTTACATAATTCATCAAAAACATTTTGTAAAACTTCATAATCATCAACTTCATCATTATCACTATCACTAAAGTTAGGGTTAGAATGTACCCCATTTTCCATAGCCATGTAACATAGATGGGCAGCTTCATTTTCATTTGAATCTTCATCGGAAGAGCTTGTGTCGGAGTCACTCCATGTTGTAGCTTTCAATGCCTTCTTCCCTTTCTTATATTTTGGACAATTAGGCTTAATGTGTCTAACTTCATCACAATGATAGCATCTTGGTTCAGATTTGGATTGATGATCATAATTGAACTCTTTTGAAAAATGTTTCTTTCTTCTTTCCTTGGCTTTCTTTTTAGAATTGAGATATTTTTTGAAATTTTTAGCCAATAGGGAAATATCATCATCATCATCATCGTCATCTTCACTTTCTATATTTTTGCTTGAAGATTTGAGAGAAATAATTTTGTTTGCTTTTGGTTTCTCATCTTCAACAAATTCCTTAAGTTCCATTTCATGGGTGATTAAGGAACCTAATAGCTCATGCTAACTTTTTGGTCATCCAATTCGCCGATAATGACCTGAGAATCTTATTCACTAATTCAGAGTCAATATAGGATTTGCCAAGAGATTTAAGACCATTAATAATATTAGTGAACCTAGTGAACATATCAGAAATAGATTCATCAGATATCATCTTAAATAACTCATAATTATGAACAAGCATACTAATTTTATCTTCTTTAACTTGACTAGTTCCTTCATAAGTAACTTCTAGTCTGTCCCAAATTTCTTTAGCAGATTCACAACAACAGATTATGTTATACTCATTTACATCAAGTGAACAATGCAAAATATTCATAGCTTTAGCATTTATTTGAATTTTTCTAATATCAACAACATTCCATTCATTTTCTTCTTTAGGGACAGAAGCATTATTTTCTATTTTAATAGGAATATAGGGACCATTCATGACAACTTTCCAAACTTCATAATCATGTGACTGAATAAAATATTTAATTCTATTTTTCCAATAACTATAATCTTTTCCAGAAAATAGAGGAGGTTTAAAAATAGATTGACCTTCACCAAGTGATGTAGTAACATATGCCATTGATCTTTAACTCTAAGATTGTTAAATCTAAAAATAAATAAGAAGAGCACTAGCTCTGATACCAATTGTTGCCCAGAAAGATACTCAAGAGGGGGGGTGAATTGAGTTTTTACAAACTTTAAGTCAAATTAATATTTTAGAAAAATATTTAATTTATAACACTTGGACAAATTTCAGATTAATTAATCAATAAGGAATAAATCCAATAATATCAAATAAATGCAACTAACTAATTTAAACAACTAGAGATGCAGATTTTAACACTCTAGAAATATTAAATTAATTTTCGTATTTAATATTAAGTGATATTCTGAAATTAATTATTTAACTCAAAAAATAATTATTTTAACCTTAAAATTAATTTAGTCAAATTTCGGAATTAATTTATTTGCAAGATAGTATGCTGAAAATATTAACTCAAGCAAGCATGTGCAAATAAATAAATAAGAGTGCGAAAAATAAATGACACCGAAATTTAACGTGGTTCGGCCAAATCTCGGCCTACGTCCACGCGCCTAGAGCCCCTGTCTCCTTTGCGCTTCACTAAACCTGATCCACTTGCGGGTAGGATCAAATCACCGCGTACAACTTTTTGCAAGCTAACTCCGAGCTTCAAACCCCGTGGCCCACTTGCGGGTAGGAACCAATTACCGGTACAAACCGAAGCTTCAACAAAGCTTCACAACAAATCTGAATTTTTGTAGTACAAGGTAAAATACTGAAACTCCTTAAAATACAATTTGTAATCTGAGTTTCTCCTTCTTGAATCAGACTTCAATAAATGATGTTGAAGTAAGCACAAGTCTTCTTCTTCAATGATTTGAGCAGATGATAAAATTTATTGCTCTCTTGAATGTGTAGCTGAGTAGTAAAATAAATGCTCTCAATAATATTTCAAGTCTGTCTCAAATTTTCGTTGAAGTCTGTTGATCTTCAAAGCAGCTCTCACAGCTTTAAATGTGTATGCAGATGACTAGATGTTAGACACAACATATTGAGCATTAAATGCTCCAGATTTTGCTGAGGTGGAGTTGCTAGAAATAATCTCCAAATCTGATATATAAATCTACAGTTTGATTCTCAATAAAAATATGGCCGTTTGTAGAAGATATGGAATTTGGTCTGAGTGTAGCATTAAATGCAACTGATTTTCTGAGATGAGAGAGGACAAAAAAATCTCCAAGATTGAACTGCAAATCTTTATTTTGCTTCTCAATAAAATGGCCCTGCAAAACTATGTTAGTCCAAGGGATAATATCCAACTGATATATTAATGTGGAACTCATGTGTAAAAATTATAACTGATGTGTAAACAATAATTTTTTTGTCAAGATAGTAAATGGCACAAAGTAAGTATAAGTACTAAAAAAATATTTCCCACACAGATATAAATATTTTCAGAACAGATATGAAAATAAATTTCTGACAAATATATATAAAGATAATTTCGAATGGAACAAATAGATTTCAGAAAAAAAAATAATTTCGGACTGATATAAAAATATATTTCGGATATAAAAACATTTCGAACAAAAAAAATATTATGAACGGATATATATATAAAACCATTTCGAACAGATATAAAAAAACATTTTGGATCAAAAACAAACACCAATTTCCGAAGCTGTAGGCAGTCCATCCGTCAGATATAGCCTAAGGCTATGATTGGATAGCCTTTGCAGAAGCTTTAAAGGCTAAAGGATATAAGTATGGTGAGGTACACACTTTCGGCCAAAAGCAACCATCTTGAATCAGATATATAAATAAGGATGTCTTTGCACAACTTTTAGAAGCCAAAGTCATGTCATAGGGACATGTGGCGCCATAAAGAGAAGCCAAACAAGGCATTACACTTAAGCCAATGTCAGATCGTACCAGATATGTATATACACGCATGCATAAGGATATTTTTAAAAAATATTTCGGACAGAAAATTCCAACAGATATAATTTATTTTCGGACAAAACAAATTCATTTCGGAACAGAAAAATATTCATTTCGGAACAAATATTTTAACATATTTCGGACGAAAAGGAATTCGAACATATTTTTTTCGTAAAATATATTTCGGACAGAAAGCTTTTAAAATCTTAAGGTTCATAAAATCTAAACCTAAAACTAGGACAACTGCAAGCTATCATAGCTAAGTAACAGATATGGCCAAAATAGTAGACTTACTAAGATAATAGCAGTAGTAGTCAAGGCAAGTCACACTAAATGACGAAATTGGTACACAACTCATTATGGTCTAAAAACTAGAACTTAAGGGTGGAAGAGGTTTATACGGCCAACACAAAATAGAAGTAGTAGGTCCTAGCTTGTGTGGTCAAGTCAAGCTACAAAGGACGAAAACTATATATATATATATTTTAAAACTAATAGTCCTAAGGCTAAGACTAAAAGAGCTATTGTCTTATAATATAGGTAAACAAAAAATATTGTTTAAAGGGGTAATTCGGTTTTTCAAAATGAAAAACTATTTTTATCAACAATTTCTGAAAAATGATTTCAAAACTAAGAGATTAATTTTAAATCAAAATTACACCTGTTTTACTTAAAAAATTATTTTCAGTAATAATATAATTTCTTTTTTAAAAAAAATGTTTGGGCACACAATTAAAAAACATAGATCAAGAAATATGCGCGTGTGCTTAATGTGTCAATTGAAAATGTACAATACACGTGAATACCTTTTCTCAGATATGTCATTGAGTTGAGTCGAGGCGAGATTATACAATAATGAATATATATAGAATAACTTAAAAAAAATGTTTTGAATCATCAAAATCAATATATTAAGTTAAACTAAAATGTATATTAATTAAACCAATTTAATTTGGGATAAAATACATTTTCGTTAACAGGAACGACCTGGGAATTACAGTTGAGCTTGTATAAGGGCTATCCAGAATTATTAACAAGAATGCGAGATTGTAGTATAATTTCGAGGACGAAATTTCATAAAGGAAGAATGATACAACTTGATTTAATAAATAAAGTAATTTTTAAATCTTTGGGTTGTGCAAAAATTTTACGTCAAATAGTCACATGTGTTGCACTAAGTATTAAAATAATAATTTTTCAATGAATAGTAAATTTTGGATCAATAGTAATTTCGGGTGAATGGTAATTTCAGGAATGGTTCAACTTATATTTTAATATGGAACCTGTAAGTGTGGTATTTATGGTACTAATTATTTAGTATTTGTTGAATATAACGAATAAGAATTTGCATATCGTGTTTGGGCTTGGCTTGGTGCATGCATGACACGAATGCATAAGGGAAAATAAATGGCAAAAATAGTACTTGACTTTAAACGATAAAATAAAAGTGTGTGAACCACTCGTATTGTGTTAATAATATATAATAAGTGTCGCAAATATATTTTTAGGATTATTTTTATATATGGGTTACAGGCCTCATTCTTTTTTTTAAAGTTACATTTTTGGTAAGAAAACTATTAGGTGTTTGTGAAAAAGGATATTTTTTAGCAAATAATTATTATACTATTAGGAAGTGAAAATGTTGTTTAATAAGAGTTACTTTTTAAATAATTATAAATGTATGAAAGTGGTACGAGTCTATATTTTGTTTTTTTTAAATGTGCCTTGTCGTAAGAAAAATGGGTTTTTCATCAAAAAATAAAATTCTCAGAAAACTCTAAAAAGAGTAGAGTGGGATGTAAAGCATTTTTTGGACAACTTTTATGCCGTACACTTTCTCGAAAAAAATCATCTAAATATTTTTTTCGAGCACTTTTGGTCTTAAAACTGACAAATTGAGTTAAGGACGCAATAGTGGTATTTGTAACTTATTGAGTATGTATAGTTTTATACATACATACATACATACATACATATACATATACATATACACATAATATATATATATATATATATATATATATATATATATCTTGTGTATACATAAGGAGGAGTGTAAAAGTATCATTTGACCATTCACTTGTGTAGATTTCATTAATGTTTTGGAAGGTTACTAGATGTCAATTTTATTATATGGATAAAAATTGGAATGTATATGCTCATAAGAACATTGTGAACCATTGAATTCATGAGGAATGTCGCATGGAGTCCCACGCTTAGTGACTAAACCAAATAAGCATTAGTTTTGGGAGGATAATAGCTTAGGTGGGAATCGTGTAATGCAAGTTATACCATGTGGGAGGCCAGTGAAAAAAGAATGAGAAAAAAATTAATTAAAGAGGAATTTGGCATGAAAGTTCAAAATTAAATAAAAAAAATGGTCACATATTAAATAAACAATTATGGGCATGTGGAAGAATTGTTGTTGTCATAAAGTTTGGCTTGCATATGTTAAATGAAAGGAGGAGAACATCCATATATTCTTAGCCCACCACCAAAGTGGGATGAGAGGACATTCTTTGTCTTCATTTTTTATATCAATCCATCAGATTATCAGGGACCATATATCTTTCTCTCAACTCACCCAAAGATGTCCACACCATTTCATGAATTAGACACTCAAACCCACATTTTTACTTTAAGTAAATACTAAGAGAAAAATTACATTATGTTGGGAGTTTGTTGTTATGTATGGGAGTCGTCATGAAGTTGGGTTTTTAGTAAATATTCCTTGGAGTTTTGGAGTATTATTTCTTGGAGTTTGATGCATTTGGAGACATTTTGTGGCATTCCTTGGGGACTATTTTGGATCTTGACGCGACATTATTTTGGAGCTTTTCCTTATATTTTGGGTGGATTTCTTCTTTGAGGTAAGGTTTATATCCTAATTCTTTTCATAATTTAACCAAGCATGTTCAGGACAGATAAATATTATATATCTATATTGAATGCACCCTATATACATTTACGTATATAAAAGTTTATATACATGTTATAATATCACAAAAATGGTCATTTTATGTGAATAAAATGTGAAATAAAATGAGTTTATTTGGGATAAAATATTGCATTGTGAAAAATATATGATTTTATGCGAAGAAAATGAAAGTTGCAACTTAAAGTTTGCACAATAAACTAATATGAAGAAATGCATGTTTAAAGTGGAAATTATTTAGCAAATAATTTTAGAATACCAAGTTTTAGAACCCATAAAATATTCATTTGTTATGTGTGTATGTTTATGATGGTTTTGGGTAATATATACTTGATATCAAAGATTTACAAGGGTGAATTGTTGATAAATAGATAAAAAGGCACAAAAGAGAAGTTAAGGAGTCAAACTTGCAATATGGAAAATTATTTAGTTATTTTCAAAAATAGCCCCTAAAGTATATTTAATTATGAAATGACCCTTTAAAGTGGAAATTACATTTTATCCCGAAAAGTATGATGTTCTACAAAATAGTACTTAAACTGTACTTTTGCTTTAAAATACCCAAAACTAGTGTAGTTTTTAATATGGTCCTTGAAAGTGGTATATCTTTAATAAATAGATGGAAAGTTTTGAAGAATATAATGGTTTTGAGTCAGGCAAGACTCGAGAACATAAGTACTAAATGTTAAAAAGGAGTATTTAAATGTGTAACTTGGGATGTTAGAGGTCTGATAATACCCTAGAAATTTCGGCCTCATCGGTTGGTTAAGGAACATATAAATATGAAAAGGAGGTTATTAAAGAGTAAAGAAAAAATACTCAGAGCAACCGGACATTTTTTTTATTAAAAAATAGCAAATTCACCTCAAGTAAATGGACTAAACGTAAAGGGAAAGAGTTTTCACAAAGGAGGCCTGAAAATTTTTAAGAAGGGCCCGAAGCAAGGGTATGTGTTGCCTTAAACCCCAAACTACTAGCCAGTAATGCAATGGTTTAGTCATTTATGACAGGCGGCGAGAAACTTGTAAAAATAAATGGGATTAGTGTTCTCCGAAATAATGGTAATAATTCGTAATGGGTTTTGGTAGTCATAAGATGATGATTAATAAGGAATAATTCGTTTCATTACAAAAAATTAAAGAAAATGGTTTAAGACAATAAACCTAAGGGGGAATTTTAGGACTCGGGTAGGAGTCAAGGTTAAAAAGTTAACTGTTAGTTCAGCTCATCGCAAGTTATTTATTTTAGTTCATAAATTTCAATGCATCTACATTGAACAGATTACGTAAATGGAAAGATTTCATGAAGTAAAAGACATTGTATATGTATAGATATCTCCTTGTACTATTTTAGCATGTTATTATTTTCCTTGCAGGGCTTTTTGCTTACATCCCTATTTTGTTATCCCCCCCCCCCCAACACACACACACACACACACACACACAGGTACTTCAGTAAAGTATGTGAGCAAGGGAAAGGAAGTGAGAGGTGAAAATTATAAAGCTCTTAATCATTGGACCATACCACTTTGTGGTTGCCCACATTCATTTAACTATCGCATCGTACTGAGTTTTTATTTGAAATAATCACTACACCAAAAACAGGAATCTGGCACGGTTTAAAACTGTGCCAGATCAAATCTGGCACGATTTTGAACTGTGCCAGAATCAGGTGTTCCAAAAGTGTGCCAGATTCATCCAAACAGGAAGACTTCTGGCACACTTTTAAACCGTGCCAGAATTTGATATTTCTGGCACACTTTTGGCACAGTTTTTAACTGTGCCAGATTCATCCAAACAGGAACACTTCTGGCACACTTTTAAACCGTGCCAGAATTTGATATTTCTGACACACTTTTGGCACAGTTTTTAACTGTGCCAGATTCATCCAAACAGGAACACTTCTGGCACACTTTTAAACCGTGCCAGAATTTGATATTTCTGGCACACTTTTGGCACAGTTTTTAACTGTGCCAGATTCAGCACAGTTTAAAAAAATTTGACACAGTTCAAAACCGTGCCAAAATATGATACACTTTTTCCACGGCTTGGAACTGTGCCAATTTTTTTTAATAAAAAAAAAATTATTTGAAAGCACAAATTTCATAAATTAATAATATTGTGCGTTATTAATAAACTAATGTACATACAAACTTCAAAATATTACAAGCCTTTAACAGCTCACAGGTCCAAAAAAAATTGGGCAGAGTTTCCTCTATTTTCTGGACATTCCAAAACCTGTTAATACAAAACCTGCCTAACATAAAGTCCGCACGGCCACAAAATATAACAATTAACTTACAAAAGCCCTCATGGCCATAAAAGTCAATAATAAAACAAAAAAAAACCGTACGGTCATGACACAAAAAAATGGAATCATTAATAAACCCCGTGTTGTAAACCATTGAGTTCTTTGTGTGTTCCATGTGAATAAAAGTCAACGATAAACTGTTATCCTGCAAAAAAAATAGAATACAAAAAATTATGATATCGGTAACCCAATAATTTACAAAAAAAAATACTCAAAACAAAAAAATTACATATATGAGTGGAAATTATCGTCATACTTACAAATCGGGAGATCCGGGACTACACGGTCAGTTCTTACAAGTTGCATTGGTCCCGTGCGAGGTGTTTGTGCCTCCTACGGGGTCGTTTGCGGGCCGATTTGGGTTTTCACCCTTTAACGGCATGATTTTAACTAAGTGTGATTTTGGAAAATTATCGTCATACTCTCAAACCGGGAGACCCGGGACTACGCGGTCAGTGCCTACAAGTTACATGTGTCCCGTGCCAGGTGTTCGTGCCTCCTACAGGGTCGTTTGGGGGCCGGTTTGGATTTTCACCCTTTAACGGCATGTTATTAACTCTAAGTATGATTTTTGCAAATTATCGTCATACTCTCAAACCAAGAGACCCGGGACTACGCGGTCAGTTCCTACAAGTTACATTGGTCCCGTGCGAGGTGTTCGTGCCTCCTACGGGGTCGTTTGGGGGCCAATTTGGGTTTTCACCCTTTAACGACCTGTTTTTAAGTTTAAGTGTGATTTTTGCAAATTATCGTCATACTTACAAATCGGGAGATCCAGGACTACGCTGCCAGTTCCTACAAGTTACATGGGTCCCGTGCGAGGTGTTCGTGCCTCCTATGGGGTTGTTTGGGGGCCGGTTTGGGTTTTCACCCTTTAACGACATGTTTTTAACTCTAAGTGTGATTTTTGCAAATTATCGTCATACTCTCAAACCGGGAGACCCGGGACTACGCGGTCAGTTCCCACAAGTTACGTTGGTCCCGTGCGAAGTGTTCGAGCCTCCTACGGGGTCGTTTGGGGGCCGGTTTGGGTTTTCACCCTTTAACGGCATGTTTTTAAGTTTAAGTGTGATTTTTGCAAATTATCATCATATTTACAAACCGGGAGATCCGGGACTACACGGTCAGTTCTTACAAGTTACATTGGTCCCGTGCGAGGTGTTCGTGCCTCCTATGGGGTCATTTGGGGGTCGGTGTGGGTTTTTACCCTTTAACGCCATATTTTTAACTAAGTGTGATTTTTGCAAATTATCGTCATACTCTCAAACCGGGAGACCCGGGACTACGCGGTCAGTTCCTACAAGTTACATGTGTCCCGTGCGAGGTGTTCGTGCCTCCTACGGGGTCGTTTGGGGGCCGGTTTGGGTTTTCACCCTTTAATGGCATGTTTTTAAGTTTAAGTGTGATTTTTGCAAATTATCGTCATACTTACAAACCGGGAGATTCGGGACTACGCTGCCAGTTCCTACAAGTTACATGGGCCCCGTGCGAGGTGCTCGTGCCTCCTACGGGGTCGTTTGGGGGCCGATTTGGGTTTTCACCCTTTAACGGCCTGTTTTTAAGTTTAAGTGTGATTTTGGCAAATTATCGTCATACTTACAAAATCGGGAGATCCGGGACTACGCTGCCAGTTCCTATAAGTTATATGGGTCCCGTGCGAGGTGTTCGTGCCTCCTACGAGGTCGTTTGGGGGCCGGTTTGGGTTTTCACCCTTTAACGGCATGTTTTTAACTCTAAGTGTGATTTTTGCAAATTATCATCATACTCTCAAACCGAGAGACCCGAGACTACGCGGTCAGTTCCTACAAGTTACATTGGTCCCGTGCGAGGTGTTCAAGCCTCCTACGGGGTCGTTTGGGGGCCGATTTGGGTTTTCACCCGTTAACGACATGTTTTTAAGTTTAAGTGTGATTTTTACAAATTATCGTCATACTTACAAACCGGGAGCCAGTTCCTATAAGTTATATGGGTCCTGTGCAAGGTGTTCGTGCCTCCTACGGGATCGTTTGGGAGCGGTTTGGGTTTTCACCCCTTGACGGCTTGTTTTTAAGTCTAAGTGTGATTTTTGCAAATTATCGTCATACTCTCAAACCTGGATACCCGGGACTACGCGGTCAGTTCCTACAAGTTACATTGGTCCCGTGCGAGGTGTTCGTGCCTCCTATGGGGTCATTTGGGGGCCGGTGTGGGTTTTTACCCTTTAACGCCATATTTTTAACTAAGTGTGATTTTTGCAAATTATCGTCATACTCTCAAACCGGGAGACCCGGGACTACGCGGTCAGTTCCTACAAGTTACATGTGTCCCGTGCGAGGTGTTCGTGCCTCCTACGGGGTCGTTTGGGGGCCGGTTTGGGTTTTCACCCTTTAACGGCATGTTTTTAAGTTTAAGTGTGATTTTTGCAAATTATCATCATACTTACAAACCGGGAGATTCGGGACTACGCTGCCAGTTCCTACAAGTTACATGGGCCCCGTGCGAGGTGCTCGTGCCTCCTACGGGGTCGTTTGGGGGCCGGTTTGGGTTTTCACCCTTTAACGGCATGTTTTTAACTCTAAGTGTGATTTTTGCAAATTATCGTCATACTCTCAAACCGGGAGACCGTGACTACGCGGTCAGTTCCTACAAGTTACATTGGTCCCGTGCGAGGTGTTCGAGCCTCCTACGGGGTCGTTTGAGGGCCGGTTTGGGTTTTCACCCTTTAACGGCATGTTTTTAAGTTTAAGTGTGATTTTTGCAAATTATCATCATACTTACAAACCGGGAGATCCGGGACTACGCTGCCAGTTCCTATAACTTACATGGGTCCCGTGCAAGGTGTTCGTGCCTCCTACGGGATCGTTTGGGGGCGGTTTGGGTTTTCACCCCTTGACGGCTTGTTTTTAAGTCTAAGTGTGATTTTTACAAATTATCGTCATACTCTCAAATCGGGATACCCGGGACTACGCGGTCAGTTCCTACAAGTTACATTGGTCCCCTGCGAGGTGTTCGTGCCTCCTACGGGGTCGTTTGGGGGCCGATTTGGGTTTTCACCTTTTAACGCCATATTTTTAACTAAGTGTGATTTTTGCAAATTATCGTCATACTCTCAAACCGGGAGACCCGGGACTACGCGGCCAGTTCATACAAGTTACATGTGTCCCGTGCAAGGTGTTCGTGCCTCCTACAGGGTCGTTTGGGGGCCGGTTTGGGTTTTCACCCTTTAACGGCATGTTTTTAAGTTTAAGTGTGATTTTTGCAAATTATCATCCTATTCACAAACCGATAGACCCAGGACTACGCGGTCAGTTCCTACAAGTTACATGGGTCCCGTGCGAGGTGTTCGTCCCTCATGATAGATATGAGAAAAGACAACGTTCATGTGGAGCATATGATCCTTGGAATTCTGCCATCTAATTCTCATAGACCAGGGAGGAGAGTAGTTTTTGTCAAGAATGCAATGAAGGACAAAAAGAGAATCCACAAGTTATTCGACTTATACTTCCAAGCCAATTCAATACCAGTAACTACAGCCACTGATTTAGCCAAAAAGGTGGAGTGAAATTCAATGGAGTGGCAAAATGCACCTCTTACAATTCCCCTACAGTTTTTGTAAACAACACCTATAGCTGAAATTATTTCATGATTCAAAGAAAGACCATCAGTGTTGAGTTTGGTCTAACCAACTAGGGGTCACTACACCAAATGAGGAAAATTGTAACGGATTTTTTTTTCTATTTGTAATGGATTTTGTCCATTACACATTTGTAACGGATAAAATCCATTATCAATAGCAAAAATCCGTTACAAATATATTAGAATTAAATGCAAAAGCCATTTAAAAAAAAAGAGAAAGTGGGAGAGGAGCGAGCGGCTCCACTCTCCAACTCTCTCCCGTCTCTCTCTATACCTCCCCAACCCGTTCGTCTCTTCATACAGCTTGCGAAATTGGTATACCGTCGCAAGAAGTTGATGCACGATCACTGATCGCCCCTCTCCCTCCTCTGGACGTCCATCTCGGTGTTCCGACAGTCGCGTGCCCCCTCCCTCCGGCCAGAGATCATCCCTTCCCCTCTCCTCCGGCTCATAGATTCACTCAATAGGTAAATTAACATATTTGTCAATGGATTCACACACAACAGTTCATTCAGTTCATAGATTTATTGTTTTTAAGTTTAAGTTCAATGGGTATTTGTTACCTGTTAATTTTTTATTCACTGTTTACCCTATATTTGTTTCAAGTTCAATGGATTCCCTGTTTAGCTTATATTTGTTTAAATTTTTGAAAATATAGATTTGTTGGGTATTGGGTTATTAGTATTTAAAAAATAAAAGTATTGATTATTTGTTATTGGGTTGTTGCTTATTCCGTGATTATATTAGTTTTCTCATTTTCTGTTAATTTTAATTGTCGAAACATAATTTGGAATATATTTTCAAATTTAGGGCAATTATGTTGAATTTTTTTATTGTAATTTAAAATTTAGGGTAATATTTTGTTGAGGTATTTCGAAAAAAGTCTTCAAACAAAGTGGGAGCAAAAAATGGGTGAATGTAAACATTAACATTTTTAGGGTTGAAAAATTGTAAAAAAAGTAAAAATGACCCTAAAAAAATTGCCTTGGGGCCTCCCGCCCCCGAACCCCCGACCTTTGTAAAACAATTCGCACCCCTTGGATGAAAATCCTGGGTCCGCCACTGATGATCAAGTATTTTTCTCTCGTTTCCCTCGTCTCTCCATAAGATTTATGGTTTTGTTATGGGATACTCATCGATATTCCCAAAGCTTTACGAATGAGTTTGATTCCATATATTGGGGATTCAATATATGAAATCAAACTTTTGGAAAATCACATTAGAATTATGAATTAGGAATTACGAATGAGTTTGAGTCCATCCCCTACAGCTTTACGAATGAGTTTGTCATATATTGGGGACGGAATCAAACCCTACAGCTTTACAAATGAGTTTGTCATATATTGGGGATGGAATCAAACTTTTGATTTTCAAAAGTTTTTCAAATTTTGCTTTGATTTTCAAAGAAGTAATATGACACACTCATTCGTAATGCTGCAGGGGATAGGGAAATATCAACAAAGTTTGATTTTTAAAATTGGATTATTTTCCTTCTTTATATTGCATTTTTGGTTTGTTCAATTTGTAGTTTTAGTTCTCTCAATTTTTTAATGTAGGGTGTAGGTGTAGGTTGGAATTGGGGATGGGGATGGGGTTGGGGCAGAGGTTTTGAAAACAACTGATTTTTATTAAAATTTGTTTGTGTCATTTTTTTATTTTTTTATTCTTCTAACATATTTAATAAAAAAATTATTCTAGAGGTCATGTGCAAGGCACGTATTTAAGTAAAGAAAAAAATCTTATTTTTATCTAATTTCTTTAATATAAATAGTACCTGATTTGATTTGTGAAGTATGGTTTGTGTATAGTATTTTTCATTTCTCATCTATGTATCTTAAGTTGATTAATATTTAGTTTTGCCCATTACACTTATTGCGATACACATCTTAAGTTTTATGGTAATTCAAAAAGAACCCCATGAATGATCAAGTTATTTGCAAATAGAAATCACGATGAATTATGTGCTTTAGTTACTTGATATGATGAATATGCTTAAATTTTCTTTTTATTCATCAAAAATGTGTTTAGAATTTAGAAACCATAAATTTAGCATAAGTCGTGGTATAATATGTTGCCATAAATAGACACCAATCATTATCAAAGATTACAGTTGCAACTTATTGTTAATGTGTGTTTTATCTTGTTTTATAGAATGTCACGACCGATTAATAAAGACTGGATGACTGAAGAGAACAAAGGAAGCTTGTCGTATTTAAAGGGCATTGAAGATTTTATTAAATTTACGGAAGAGAACAATGACCAGGGGTTGACAATGATACCTTGTCCATGTTCGAAGTGTCGCAATAAATTGCGTCCGAAATCGAAAGAAGTAGAGAGACATTTATGGAGGAATGGTATGCATCAATTGTATACTGTATGGTTTTTTCACGGTGAAAATACATCCGTGAACACTATTGATCCCCCACCGGTACAACAAGTTGAGGAGATCATAGTAGAAGAAAACGTCGAGGAACAAGGCGTTGGGGTGGAAAATCTTGTTGATGTTTGTTACGGAGTGCATGGGTAACCTTATGTAGATGTTGAATGCGGTCAGTCGCGAGTTTCCAAAGAAGATCATGTCGTAAATGACAAGTACAATGAATATAAGAGATTATCAGTTGAGAAATTATATCCTTCATACGAGGGTCCTGAAACAACTCTTTCTTCAATTATAGAACTTCACAACTTAAAGAAGCAATTTGGTTGGTCAGGAAATAGTGTCACGACACTTTTGTCTATCTTAAAAAGGTGGCTCCCAAAAGGTAATACACTACCAGAAAAATATCCAAAGATGAAGAGTATGATGAAAGACTTGGGGATAAAGGCCAATTACATTCATGCATGGGTCAATAACTGTGTCTTATATTGGAAGGAGAATGAATATATGGATGAATGTCCCCAATGTGGAGAATCAAGGTATTCAGTTACTATGAGGAAAGGGGGAAGGATTACCAAAGAACCATAAAGGTGTTGAGACATTTCCCTCTGATTCCAAGGTTGGTGAGATTTTATACTATTCCGTGGATAGCTCGAGAAATGACATGGCACCATAGGGCAACCACTTCATGGGATTACCAACGACATCCATGTGATTCGTCCCAATGGAGAAGTTTCAAATCAAAATGGCCTGAATTTTCTAAAGAAGGACGCAATGTTTGGCTCTCAATAGCAACCGATGGGTTTAATCCTCATGGCATTCAGTTTGCCAGTTATAGCTGTTGGCCTGTTATCACGGTGCCGAATAATCTTTCACCTTCATTGTGCATGAAGAGTGAGTTTCAAATGTTGTCTTTGTTAATACCTGGTCCAAAGGCACCGGGTCAAAACATCGACGTTTTTCTTCAGCCATTAGTTGATGAGTTGAAGGAATTGTGGGAAGTAGGTGTTTCGACTTATGACATGTATGAGATGCAGCCTTTTACATTGAAAGCTATGTTAATGTGGGGGATTCACGATTTCCCTGCATATGGGAATTTATCTGGGTGTATTACATATGGTTATAAAGCTTGCCCTGTTTGTGGGGACGATACTCCATCCATCCGACTGGTACACAGTAATAAGATAGTTTATACAAACTATCGTATTTTCCTTGACATGGATCACCCTTTCGAAAAGGTGGAAGTTTGGGGCTTAGGTCAACAGAGTATACACCTCCTCCACGTCGGTTGAATGGGGACGCACTTGTAAAGAAGTTACGTTGCATCGAGTATACACTGGGAAAGTCTCCAAAAGTTTCCAGTAATAAGAGAAAGATGGGTGATGCAAATGAGAATTGTAATGTTGAAGTTAAGGAGGCATGGTATAAAAGGTCAATTTTATTTGACTTGGAATATTGGAGTTCTCATAAAATTCGACATGTTCTTGATGTGATGCACATTGAGAAGAATGTTGCAGAGCATTTAATAAGTACAATCCTCGATGATAAAACGAAAACTAAAGATACAATAAATGCGCGGAAGGATATGAAAGACTTGGGCATACATAGTGGTCAATGGATGCGAGAAGATGAGCAAACCGGGAAAGGGATGAAATCGAAAGCATCATTTATATTGGATAAAGAAGAGAAACGACAGTTTTGTCAAATTTTGAAAGACTTAAAGTTACCTTCCAGCTTTTCGTCCAACCTGAGCAATATCGTCACCCTTAACCCACCTGGTTTGCACTCAATGAAGTCACATGACTATCACGTTATTATAGAGTATTTGTTGCCCGTATTACTTCAGCATTCATTTTCGAAATACAAAGATTTGCGAAGAGCTATTCAACAGTTGAGCTTATTTTTCAAAATATGATGCTCAAAAGTCTTAATTCGCGAGGATATGCAAAGGGCCAAGTTTATGGTTGCAGAGGCATTGTGTGTGTTGGAGAAGCACTTTCCGCCGGCATTTTTTTATATTAGTATCCACCTTACCGTTCATTTAGCCGATGAAGCATTAGCTTGTGGTCCTACAGGAACACATTGGATGTATCCGTTTGAACGGTAAACTCTTTATATTAATTTTTATTTTCACACAAACACAAACACAAGCACAAACATAAGCATATACGTATAGATCATTGTTAGAATATGTCATATATACTTTTTTCTTATTCACACGAATAGGAAGATGCAAGATTTTAAAGATATACCTAGCAATAAGCGATACATTGAAGGTTCAATTGCGGAGTCGTATGTTACTGCTGAATCTGTTAGGTATTGCATGGAGTACATGCCTAATTCTCTTGACGAAAACCACAAATGTACTTGTGAAGCGTTTTTAAATGAAGATGGAGAGTTTTCTGACGAAGGACCGTTGTTAGATGACAAGATTGTGATATTGGAACCTAAACAGTTTCAACAAATACGTCGATGGGTTCTATTTCGACTTGACGTTGATGGTCTTGAAGAATTCTACAGGTTTGAGCAATTTAATAAGTATTTATCGAAATTCACATTTAAATACTAATACACGAACTTATGTGAATAAATTGCAGTGAGTATAAAACGTTACTAAAATCCACTTGGCGTGGTAAAGGAAATGGGAGACAATTAACAGAAGCAGAGATGCAAACTTCTTTCATTCCGTGGTTATATGATAAGGTGCTCTTGATTTTACTAGTATATTAAGTTATATTCTTTATTATCCAGACTCACTTTGTACCTATAATTTTATTTGTATTGCGCAGCTAGTCACTTCTGGAGAGACAGAGACAAATGCTATGTTGTGGCGGTTAGTACAAGGGCCAAAACACAAGGTTAAAACATATAAAAAATACCGCACCAATGGCTTTGTATTCTCTCCCAAGTATCACGATGATACTGTTGTGACACAAGACAGTGGTGTTTGCATGAAGGCTTGGACTCAATTTAGGGCAAGGAAAAGTGATAAAAATCTTAAAGATGCTTGGACAATGTATTACGGAGTTGTCAGGCAAATAATTGAGTTGGACTATACGCTATTTAAGGAGGTAGTGTTTTATTGTGATTGGGTGAGGGTGGAGGATAAGATCAATGGTTGTAAACATTGTCCAGACTCCAATTTGGTAATGGTTAATTTTGATAAGTTCAAGAGTACCAATAATGAGATTGATGAGCCTGCAATTCTCGCTTCTGATGCCAGTCAAGTCTTCTACTCAAGATCTTAACACTCCTAATTGGTGGGTTGTTATACATTCCCCGAAGAGATTAACTAGTCGAGTAGACGAGCTAGAGATACCAACTGTGTTCCAATCTACTCTTGAAGATGAACCTCATTTGGAGAACCTACTAAAGCAATATGACAAAGTCTAGCTATTGTTTTTTCACTAGTTTTTAATGTGTTTTTGTTGGCGAATTGTAGCATTTTTAATGAAATCGAGTGGTATTTTCGCATAAGTTGATATGTTTTTATCAGTTTAGACTAGGGCTGTCAATGGACCGGATCTGGACCCGGACCCGATCCGGACCCGACCTAAATTAACGGATCTGAGCAAATTTTATAGACCCGATTATCCGATTACCCGATTACCTGATTAGTTAATGGATCGGGTCTGAATATACATGACTCCGATCCGATAAGGACCCGACCCGAATGTGTGTATATATATAATATAATAAATATATATTTATATATAATATTATATATATATATAGTCTTACATATAGTTACTAAATATATATATAACTAATATATGTATGTAAATATGTATGTAATATATAACTATGTATGTAATATATAACTTATATATAATTATGTAAAAACAGTATATATATATATGTATGTAAATATGTATGTAAAAACAGTATATATATATATATATATATATATATATATATATATATATATATATATATATATATATATATATGTATGTAAATATGTATGTAATATATAACTATGTATGTAATATATAACTTATATATATTTATGTAAAAACAGTATATATATATATAAGTTATATATAAAAAACAGTTAGTTTTATATTATAAAAACAGTATATATATATATATATTATATATAAAAAAAACAGTATATATATATATATATAAGTTATATATAAAAAAAAAGAGTTAGTTTTATATTATAAAAACAGCATATATATATATATATATATATATAAGTTATATATAAAAAAAACAGTTAGTTTTATATTATAAAAACAGTTTACATACATAATATAAATTATATTATAAAAACAGTTTATATATATATAAGTTATAACTTATATATATATAAGTTATATATAAATAAAAAAAACAGTTTTATAAAAACAGTTATATATATAAATATTCGGGTCGGGTAATCGGGTCGGGTCTCCGGGTCCTTAACGGATCCGGGTCTGGATCCATTTTCTGAGACCCGTCGGGTAATCGGGTAAGACCCGATCTGCTAAAAATATACCCGGATCGGATCTGGATATACCCAGACCCGATCCAGACCCGATCCGTTTACACCCCTAGTTTAGACTGATCCTTTAAATTCAACTGTTCTTGCCATAATTGTTGTCTTTATATCATGATTAGTAATATGCTAATAAGAAGAAATGATGCATTAATTGTTATATGCTTTTAATTCAATAAGTATACTGTTTATCTTTTATTTTACTATAATATTACCATCGAACTAATGCTTTGTTTTGAAATTTAGGAAATTTAAAATGTCATCAGGTACAGGCTTAGCACAACCTTCCTCCTCAATGGCCAAAACCCTAAATGAGAAAATCAAAGTCATTGTTGAAGATGACGGGTCTATAGTCGATGATAATGCAAAGCTGTGGAGTTCTCGTACCGAGGATTTTGTGAGAGATAATTGCCCGATTCACTTCTCGGACTGGAGGCACGTGCCAAAGAAATGTAAAAATGATGTTTGGAATGCTTTGATGGTGAATATGATCTTATACTTCATATCTTCATTTTTTATTCTTCTTTTCTATTTTTATTCTTTTGCTATTTATTATTCTTTTAATTATTTTTGTTTTGCTTAATGATAACAGAGAGAATTTGATCTTAACGTTCCCCCGGAAGTGGCTCGCCCATTAGTGGAGAAGACATGGTCCCAAAAATTTAGGACTTTCAAAAATACATTGCGATCTCATTTTCAGGATAATGGCGCTGAGCCTGAAGGTGTTGACCCTGAAATATGGAAGAAATTTAGAGAAATGGAAAATGGTGAGAAAAAAAGGCTTCAAAAACTAAAAAATGTTGAGAACCGCTCAAAGCTGAAGTATACCCATTGTCTCGGTCGTCGTACATATGCCCAAAAGAAATACTTGTTGGTGTGTATCATTTTTGTTTTACTTTTAACATTAAAAATGTTCTTAGCTAATTTGTTAATTTTAACAATGTACAGCAAAAAACTAAGCCTGAGTTACAAATGGGAGGGTAGACAATTGGTTGTCAGGGCATATACGCAGTGATAAAACTGTGTTGGAGAGTGCCCAAAGTTTCTATGTGAGTATAATATTTTTATTGTTGAAAATTTTAATTTTTAGTTGAACTTTTATAAAATGATTAACAAATTTATTTATAATAATATAGGAGGAAGTGAAGGCTGCGGAAGAGAAAAGAAAATCCATAAGTATGATTGGAGAGGGTAGTACCGATACTTTTGAGAATTATGACAACGATGTGTTAACACAAGTGTTTGGAAGGGATGTTAAAGGCCGAATGCGTGGAGTGGGGTCCTACGTCTCTAAGAAACAATTAATTCACACGGGGGTGGCGAAGGCAAAATTTGTACAACATTTGAAAGGAAATGAAGAAATAGCCTCGATGAAGAATGAGATCTCTAATGTTCACTCACAGTTGAAAGAGGTTACCAGTATGTTGCATATGTTTATGTCAAAAATTGGAAAATGGAAAGGAGAGCTCCCCTGTAGGGGTGACTCCACATAGCGAGTTTGGTTCAACTTCAGATCATCGTCCTATCACTTTATCTCAAAATTTGAGTAATCTTGTCAACACTCCCTCTCCCACTCTCAATCCCACTCATATTCCTAACCCCCCTCCCCGCCCCCCTCCTTTAAAAAAATCCCCCGTCATTGTACTTGATAGGTTTGGTGCAGAATTGGCAAAGGGACATGTTGGGATACATAATGGTAACATGTGTCACTTCAAACGCCTTGGACTTGGGGAAAAGGTAATTTGGGTTGAAACAGTGCTTCAACCTGACGCTTCTCTGTATAATGCTCCTCAAAACGGTTTTGAAACTTTGGCAGGCTTTTCAGATGGAGGATTTGTTATTTGGATGGAAAGTTGGTTGAAGTATGTTTAGAAAGTTCATCTTAGTTTGGCACATTTTAGTGTTGGAAAGATACTTTTGGATTAATGTTTTCGTTGATTGTTCTTAAATTTTAGTGTAGGAAAGATACTTTTGGATTAATGATTTGGATGACAGTTATTAAATTTTACGTATGTTTGTTTTCTCATGAATCTCGCTTGCTATGTTGGGTAAATGATACTTTTGGGTTAATGATTTAGATGACAATTGTTAAATTTTATATATGCTTGTTTTTCTCATTAATATCGCTTGCTATGTTAGGTAAAATCTTTTTAACTCCGCCAATGCAATGTTTTATCTTTGCATTGTCAGTCCCAAGCCCGGATAAAGGAGGAGGGGAGAGGTCATTGGTTCCGTAAAGGTCTAATTCATTTTTTGTTCTCCTGCAGAATGACCATATATTGGTGATTGAATTGAAGATTCCAACTCGCCCCCGTGTTATTGTTTTGCGGAGGTATTTAACATTCTAAACATAAGCTTACCACTGATATTCATAAGCATTTTGTCAATTCTCTCCCATATAGCATCAGCTAAATCTCTTTTATTCCACCAAGTGAATCTATAACCCAAGAACCCCAAATCAATCAGACCATTTAACTCCATGCACTGAATGAAATCTTCTGCAGCATTCATATCATAAGGAAGTCCTCTAACCTTATCTAATGAAGTTGACACATTGTTAAAATCTCTCCCAACAAACCATGGGTCAGTAGTTTGAATAGAATTTAAATATACTCTCACAACTCTTATCTTTCTATCCTAGTACACTTGGCATAGACCAACGATACTTGAAAGTCTTTAGACAGATAAGGATGAGCCACCTTTAGAGTTATACTTTGAGGAATTTGGGAGATGATATTTACAGAGATATCATATGAAAAGAACTCCAAATTGAGTTTACTTCATTTGCAATAGCATATTGAAAACCAAATTTGATTCTATATTCCTCCAATCTAGATGGATCCACTTTAGGCTCTAAGCAAGCCATCAAATCCAACTGATGCATATTCACAAACTTTTTAATTCTTCTAATGACACCTTTCTTCTTGATTCCCCAAACATTCCAACTCATTAACTTGATCATTTAACCAAAGGTTTTGGGAGAGCCTTAGATAAAGACCTTAATACCTTCTTATCTGTGTGATCAGCGACCTTCTACATTATCTTCTTCTTCTTCTTGTTTGATACTTGTGTCCATTCCTTTATTGGTTGAGGCTAGATATCCTTATCAGTGGGAATTTGCCTAGGAGATAAGTGGAAATTTTGAATAACTTCAGTATGCAATCTCTCCCCGCTGCCATCCTCTTCAAAATTATTATTTTTCTCATACACTGCTATACCAGCCTCAATCGATTCCATTTGCGCGTTCTATTGAATCGAACTTTTAATGATCTCCATACTTTCCATGTGTATCTTCGTAGCACTTTCCATCTCATTAGGACTGTTATCTTCTACTGCAGGCATTATTTGTCCCTCTTCCATGTCTTCAATATCCATACTCTTTTCCTCAACTGGAGTTTGCTGAGATCGTTGGCTTTGGTGTCTATTTCGTGTTGTAGCCTTGTAGGTCTCGTGCGGCAGCCATAACTGTGTTTTTCTCTCATTTGTTAGTTCAGTTTCTGAGTTTGAAGACCATCACTGGATATCAATGGAGGTTACTTAAAGTTTTTTGTCTATAACAAACTAAATATGTCAATGGAGGTTTGTGTTTTTATATATAGGTGATTAATTTATTTATTATTAATAATTAAGGGATTAATAATGTATCACTATGATATATCGTATATACTTATTATAACTGGTAAATGATTCTAATTTTTGTACTGTGAATATAGATAACAGTAATAGTAATAAATTCTAGAGGGTAATATTTTCTCAACTAGAGCTAAAGAAAAAGTAAAAAGTAAAGAAAGAATGAGCTAACTAACTGTTTGTGGTACATTCAAGCTTAAAAGTTTAATTTCTTTGCACTTCGATATTTTTCCAGTCTAACATGTTTCATTTGTTTTCTCTTTGTATTTGTTTTGTGGTCCTGTTCAGGTGTGAAGCCTTCTCCACATACCCTAGGACGTATGACCTTATCCATGCCAATGGTCTTGTCAGTTTGTATAAAGACAAGTAAGTTCTTTACTTTGTACCTAATTGAAGGGCAGGGCTTTATAATTTACCCTTTTTATGGTAATTAAATTCAATTTACTTGTAGCTAATAGAATAAAATACACCACTGAAGATGTATTGTGCAATAAAAATGTTCTAGTTATCATGGCCTTGGGGATTAGTTAGGTTTTAGTTTATCCTTGACCGGCCCAGAATTGCATTTTGAAATGTCTTGTTCACCATATTTCTGACTTATTTATGGATCATGAGTCTCGAATCAAGTTTTTTAAGATTTGCTTTGGGTTATATATATTGTGTTGTGTTCATTGGATGTATCAAGATATAATTTTATATATGATTGAGGGTGTTGTTCTAGTCAGTTGGTTACCAGTGAGAGGAGCTTCAATTTTCAACTATTTATGTGCATGTACTCTGATTAATTCTTATATTAGTTTTGGTTTATTGTGTTAAACTAAGTTACATAAGTGAAACACTTGGAAGTTGAAGATAAAGTCCCAATTAGTAAGATATAGAGATCTAATATAAATTAGAAAAACTCGTATGCTCGTCTTTTTATGAGTTTTTAATAATTACAACTTTCTTCGTCATTTTTAGAAAACAACTCAGTATACTCTCATGCATATGTTACTTCAAGTTGGTGATAGTAATGATGAATTTAGTTATATTTCATTGGATACATGAATACAAAAATTGCTCGCGCAATGCGTGACGTGATTTGCGCCACCCGACTTTGGAGCCAAAATGCGACACCCTGGGCAACTGCAATTTAAAACATTGTGCATACATGCGAAGTGTCAAAGTATGCGCGGATGGTGCTTTTGCACCATCAGGATGCACAATAGAGCATACTTCTGAGAACACAAGTATTACACAAATTCCTTTATTAACCCACTCAACTATTTGATACCATTCATTCCGACTTAAAGGAGAACATGTTCTACCTTTGGTTATCTTAATTCCGTTTGACAAATACGTTGAGTCTTGGCTAGTTTACTTGTTCCATTGAAAGTTGATCAAGTTAAAGTACTAAAGGAAATTGAAATTGGTATCTACGCATCTTACAAACATGACTTCACAACCTGCGCAGTGGGTGGTCCACTTTTGGCAATTTTTCAAGTTGCCTCGCAGCCTCTTAGCTTCCCTCAAACCATTTCTTCACACCTGTGAACAAATAGTTTGCATCATGTTAACAAAGTTGCGGATGCTGTTAGATCGGACCTTTTGCTTGAATTTGCACAACCTTCTCGCCTTTTTGGTTTTGGAAAGTGGTCCAAACACCAAGTCAGACTTCGTGTAACTTCCTAGCTAACCCCTGTGGAGAAGATACACCACTCATTGCTTTCATTGAGGAAGTTGTCTCTTTGTCACGACCCCAACCATACGAATTGTACATGACAGGAAATAAATGATGAAAATGAAGAATACAAGAATAGAGCCTAAAGCATAATGCTCAATTAATTCATTTCATTGATTCTTTTCCTAATACAATATTTGGGTATTTATACACATGGTAAATGCACATCTAAAACATCTGCTCTCTTCTCTTACATGACATCATTGCATATCTAACTAATTTATTTCATTCTCCCTCAAAATAGCCCTCATGTAAAATATGCACACATGGATTGGGGTTGGGAAGTTCAAATTTGCTTAATCCTAAGCGATGACATGTGCATTGAGCTCCTTGATGCCATACTGATGAACATCAACAACTATTCATTTCAATAAAGTGACTTGTTACTCGAGAGGAAATAAATTTATAATATGTAACCATTGTCAGAGCATTCACTTGATCTTAAGTTATGGGTTGAATTTGGCATTATCATCTTGATCTAGTGGTAATAATGCACGACTAGGTATATAATGATAAAGGTATGATGTTATATAAGTTGTTCGCATGTATACACGGTTTATATATACTGTTAAACTTCAACGCCCCTTTATGCTCCAAACAGGGGTACTTCGGGTATTGAAACTTGAGATACTTTGATATTGTTTAATGTTCCGGTATAATGGGTTTTTCATTACTTTGAATTTTATTTTTATGTAGGATTTATACTCTATATTGTTTGTGACTTTGTGCTAATTCAAATTGTCAATAACTCAACATCAGGGGTCTGAAGTGTGTGAAATACGAAAGTTAAAATCTTCGCATGAAAACGTTGAGTTATTGTAAGAATATATTGTATGAGATTTGAGAAATTTTGTAGTTTCTACCTGTTATTTTGTTGAACAAGCCTTTACATTGCAGTATCTAGTTCAGTCCTTGTTCCTGTGGTTTGATTCAATGAGAAGAATTTTTAGAAGTCTAGTGTAGGTTTATTGTTTATATATTCATGATGTGGACAGGTCAAATTGTTTGTTGTTATTATTATTATGATTTTAATAATTATTATTATGTATTTCATGATTCATATATATCCCGGGTTTATAAATTGCCACGTCATCAATGAAATTGTGGCTCATCTCTAGTCATTCCATTTGTCTATTTTCATTTCTGCTGTAATTACAAGCTCTCTTAGTTGCTGAAACAAATTTTTTGTGCTTCAGATCCTCTGTGTGCATTCCCTCCCAAATCTGTTGAACTGAAAATGCCATTTGCAATCTAACCCTAGATTGATTCAGAGGACAATGTTGGTAACCTTCTTATGGTATGTGCCTGTTACCATTTCTACTTCCCCTCTTGTTTGACAAGTAGGCTATATCTGGCAACGTATTAGAAGGGTGAATAACTTAGCCGTGAGAAAAAAAAATTATTACAAGAGACCTTAGCATAGTTTATGTGAAGACAATACATTTTTTAGTTCATGTAATGTAGAATATTTTTCAGTGAGTAAAAGCTAAGAATCATGGATATTTTGAAAGTTGCAGAAATGGACTATCACATCAGGATACGTGCCAATGTGACTTTTGTATACTCCAAATAAGTATCCATTTACTAAACTAACAAATTGACTTTTTGATATTTTTTAGATACAGTATGGTTATGGCTGGGATTATTTTACATTTTTTCCCTAAAAAAGGGGGATATGACACAGATCTGTCATATCTAGCCATATGCAAACTCTATCCCCTCCCTCGATTTGTTAACTGTGTATTTCACAGTCTTACACAGTTTGACAGTATTTCCTGCAAAAGCTATTTCAAATTGCAAAAGTACATGTGATTTGGATATACTGTATCTGTCCATGAATAGTGCATCTCTATCTAATATCTAATATATTTTCGGCATGATATTGATTTTTACTCCCCCCCTGAGTGAATAAATGGGCAATCTATCAGCATAGTTCCCATGGAAAGCGGCTTAGACAATGGACCAATTGAGTTTTTGTGTGTGGACTGAAGCTTAAGGAGCTATCTATATGAAAAACAGATTAGGTGGACCACCTTGTTTTACATGGCGAGCTGATCGGATGCCCGTGGGACATAATTCTGTCCATCTTTATTGTATATGGGGTCATGCCGAGTGAAGTGGGAGGACCTCTTCAGGAAGTGAATGTGGGAATTTTGGGATGTCCCACATTGTTTAATGTGAGCTGTCTGGAGGGGGAGAAATAGAAGATGTTTTGAGGGTGTGAAGTTAGTAGCACCTTATTTACGTGGTTCTATATTGAGCTTGTTGTTTCTACGGTTCAAAGAGGCATACCCCTCATCTTTGTATTCCTTTGTAGATTTTTTGCAAACCTTGGGTTGGGAGACTAGTGTTTTTTTCTTCATGTTTCATGGTTTTGGGTTAGGAGACTAGTGTTTTCTCACGTTTCATTGGCTTCTTTTTCAGTAGTGCTTCTCCCCCTCCCCCTCCCTCTCTTTGGCTTTGTGTACTGTCTTGGTATACTCCATCTACATGGGTGCCACTCTTTTAACATATCTAAAATACCTATAGAGAATTGTTTTTGTTAGACCCAAATGCCCGTATCAAAAGTAAAGTTTACCCCACCTAACAATTTATATTGCAATTAAAAAATAATTACCTCTTACTCTACTTGTTACCAATAAGATCCAACCTATTCCACACTGGGGCCGTATTGAGAATGAAACTTAGCTTCTACTGTATCAATATTTTCCTTTCTGTGTTTCCACCATGGAACACACCGTTACTTCAACCATAAAACATGATCTTGCCTTTTATTTCAATTCTATCCACTGTTCCTAAGGGATGACCTGGTGTGGAAAGTGGTTTTAATGAAAATTATGAAATTGGCATCTGAGACAAACTACTTAACAAGACAAATATTCTTCTGAAAGAGCAATTCCCCTCGGTTCAAAATATGTTTCCACAATTGGAGTTTTCCAGTTTGCTTTACTATGGGATCTGTAAAGTGCTCCGTTTTGTGTTTTTCTTCCAGCAATGCAAACCGAACCACCATTGGTGTCAATCTATATGAACCCTGATAACTTCTATATAGAAATTTTTGCGACCTCTCCTTTGATGATGAAAATCATATCAATATTCAATCCCGATAAAGCGTTCCAAGTCTCTCTGTAAGGTGGAAGGAAGAGGGCCTTGGAATTAGTGGTTCCAAATTATTATCATCGTCATAAGCTATTGTTTACATTAGTGATCACGATGTGGTAATATACCACATGAGAAGAAGTATCTTGTGGCCCGTTTGATTGGCGATAGATGGATCGACGGTGTCTTCGACGGAGTTAAGATTCTAGAAAAGAAATAAAATTATGATTTAACAAAAGTAAAAAAGAACAATCAAACTTCAGTTGGAATTGTAAGTGTATCCCACCGAGTAGGTAAACTGAAAAGGTTGTGTGGGTGAACTTATGAATTGGTCAAAAAGCAAGGAAAACTTGCAAATTTGTGGGTTATGTCCAAAATCTCCCTTATATTAGAAATCAAGTCCTTAGTGCAGTTCTCCCTTCTTTTCCTTATCTCATTTAGATTAAGATAGTTTATGGGTGTAATGTGAATATCTTCCTAATGTTTAATATTGTGTATGCTTGTTCAGGTTTGGAGATTCTCTGTTACTTTTGCTGATGTTCTTGGGATTTGGCCCTTTACTCTTAATGAATTCGTTCAAGCTCTTCACAACTATGTCAGTTATTTATTAGTTCTTTGCTGGCAACTATTTGGAAAACCTATATGATATTTTGCATCTGCTATTAGCTATTATTTTGGTATTCAGAGTGAATATATGATATCTTCAGGATTCAAGGTTGAGATACACATTGCTCTTTTAAAATTGATTATAAAAGATATTGAATATGTATCATGTACACCCTATAGTGGATCAGGAACAAATCAATATACTACTACTAATCTTGAAGGTGGACATTCTCAGATTGTTGAAAGGGTAATACTGTTTTAGATACTTTCACCATTCTATCCATTACACACAAAAAAAATATAAATAATGCCTACTTCTTGCTGTAGAACCTTATTCTGCTTTACACCTTTTGTATTAGGCATATCTGTGCGATTTTGACATACATAACTGGTAGAAACACTACCCATTGACATGGTGTGAAATATTGCTGCAATTTGCATTCTTGGCTGGATTTGGGCCGCAATTGAAGAAAGAGACTATTAAACAGGCATGATTACGTGATAATGATGAGGTGTCTTGCCCACAACTCTTTTCTATTTTATTCTCAGTTTTAGTTAATTTAGCCTAAAGGTATTGTACTATTAATTCCTAATATGGTATGTATTCGATGCTCTCAAAACAATTTATGGGTTTGTTTGTTTATTTTAATGATTTGTTATGGATAATTCTAGACCGACGCATAAAATTGACACATTTGGTGCGACACACGGACGTGTCTCACCTGCATTACCTTGTGCCTGAGCTCCATTATTAGTGGAACCGTGTGAATCCTAGTCATGAGCCAATACAAGTGCGATATGTCAGTGTGTCGCACCAAATGTCTCGATTTTGTGCGTTGGCGTAGAAGGACTAATTTGTTATGTGTATTTGGTTTTGTACGGTTTCAGGTGTGTCTTTCTTTGGGGGGAGGGACGAAGTCTGGGATGCGGATGTTATTATATCAAATATAAGGGAGGTGTATCCGGATCGGATAATGTTAACTTTATCGGTGCTTGTGTCGCCTAAGGCGATGAATACGATTGTGGAGTCGTACAATGCGAGTTTTTCCGTGAATCGGCTTGTTGAGAATGTTGATGGTTGTATGGTTTTGGATAATGAAACTCTATATGATATTTGTATCTGTTCTCTCAAGCTTACCATACCCAATTGTAAGTCTCTCTCTCTCATTTACAATTAATCATGATTGAATTAATTTCAACTTTAAGCATGCAAATCAAATGATACCAAAGTAACTTGTCTAAAATAACAGTGTCCTCATTGGGCTCTCGGTTGTCCAAATTGACTAGTATACGCTTCTTTTGGGGGTTAAAAATGGCGTTGGGGGTCAAAAATTGAAATAATAACCAAGCGGCCTTGATTAAGGTATAAGCACATCAGGCAATACCAAAGTAACTTTTTTAAACTAACTTCATCCTCATTGGACCATCGGTTGGCCTAACTGACTAGTATATGCTTCTTTTGGGGTTAAAATGGGCATTAGGGGGCGAAAACTTACGACATCAACCTAGCAGCCTAGAAGTAGGTACAAACACATTAAGATATACTAAAATAACGTGTCTAAACTAAACGCATCTTCATCGAACTCTCGGTTGACCTAATGGACTAGTATACACTTTTTTTTATTGGGGGGGGGTTAAAAATGGGCGTTGGGGGCGAAGGCGAAAACTGAAAACAACAGCCTAACAACCAAGATTTAGGTACTAACTCATCAAGCGATACGAAACTAACTATGATCGTTTGTTGTGTATCGATGACTCCCCAATAAAATTACATGCTCGTCAATGCCACGAGAATGTGTTAGTAAATTATGTTATTTACTCATTTATGCTTGCACATTTACTAATGTGGAGTTTGTTCAACAGGTTGTTATTGGGAGATATGAAGACTATGTTTGAGAGAATGAAGTCTACTTTCGCAAGGAATATAATGAAGACTACTTTTGGAAGAATAATATGTTTAGAACTTCAATGATATTAGATTTCATTTCAAGTTTATGGTTAAAAGTTAGATGGTTTATCTCATACTACATTTTCTTTTGGGAATTTTAATGGTTATGAATGAAATATAATTTTAGATCGGTTTAATATCACCGAAATGTAGTGTCATTCATTTTGCTTTTGTATGTTTTGGAATTATGTTTTGAGTGAAATTTGTGGGCATTGAATTTCATTGCCATTTGTTGAGCACGAGTTTAACTAGTGTATTTATATCTATTTATTTAATGAGAAATTAATATATTTTTAAAAACATTACAAAATTGCTAACGGACTTTAACTGTTACAAATCAAAACATCCGTTGCAAATATGACTCTCTTAGTCCGTTAAATGTATTTTGTAACGGTTTGCATCCACTACAACATCTATATTTGTAACGGATAAACACCATTACAATTCAGTAAATCTGTTACTAATATATGAGATATCTACCAATGTTAAATCCGTTACAAAATAAATTGTAACGGTTTTCGTCCGTTACAAATATTAATTTTGTAACGGATTTTATTCGTTACAAAATATGTCAGTAAAATAAATAACGCCAATTTTCTAACGGATTTAATCCGTTACAAATATTTTTTGTAACGGTTTTTGCCCATTACAATTTCCCTGTTTTGGTGTAGTGAGGGTGCCACTTAACCTCTAAAATTTTAGGAGCTTTTATAGGTTTGCCACAACTTCGAAAAAGTGGAGAATTTTGAGATCAAAGACGGAGTTTAACATATATCCCTTACCAATCTTAGCAGTGTAGCCAATCTACCTTCTAAGAGAATGTATGCAGCTAGCAGAAGATGGAGTTTTACCACCGAAAATTACCTGATTTCTTGCTCTCCAAATAGTATTAATCACTTCCAAGAAAGACAAACAGACATAAGACTTCAACTTGAGGACTAAAAGTCCCCTGAAGAGCATATTTCCACCTTTCTTTGATAGTAGAATGAAAGATATCAATCATGTTGGATATAGATTTGTTGTCTCCTCTACAATACACCATGATGTCACTAGCATAAATTAGGTGAGAAGGATCTTTCAAGCCTCTAGGAGATGAAATGCTAATGATTGTAGTACCATCAGCACCTCCGTTACTAATACTCCTACTAAGAACTTCCTAACCAATACAGAATAGAAGGGGAGAAAGGGAATTCCCTTGTCTCGCACATCTGGAACAAGAAAAATAACCTACTGGAGATCCATTAATTAATATAGAAGGCATAGCAGAATAAAGAATAGTGGAAATCTAATTGGCTATTTTTTAGCAGAAGCCAAAAGCTTTTAGATAATTAAGAATGAAATTCCAATCCGTAGTGTCAAAAGCTTGGGAAATATCAAATTTGATCCCAACATTTCCTTCTAAACATTTATAGCCTTAAAGGTTAACATTTTTAGAGGATAAAGAAATGGAATGGATGATGTTTCTACGTGAGATGAAGCCAGTTTGGTATGGGGAAATGATTTTGGTAGCCACAATTCTAATCATATTAGCAAGGATATTAGTAATAACTTTGAAAGCAAAGTTAGCCAAAGCAGTTGGCCTTTTCATGCCAATGGAGTCAACATCATTTCATTTGGGGATAAGAGCCACATAACCTTAATATATCAAAATGATAAGGAAATTGTTCATGTATAGTGTAAGGATCAATACTATATATCCGTACAACCTACTAAATATGATTTATAAAAGAATTTGTTCAATCATTGAAAGATGAAACTGCATATCAACATGCAATAGAATCCAGTCCGCAATCGTTGAGCTAAAATCATATATACAGCTTTTGCAGTTAATCATATATTCACCCTTATTCTTTACAGCTTTAACTGCTGTAAATACACTAATATATTAACTGTTGCTTCAGTTAATATATACAGCTTTTGCAGTTAATATAGCTGCTTCAGCCTTTTGCAGAGATAAGGCAGAAACAGGGCAGTTAATATAGCTGCTTTAACCTTTTGCAGTTAATATAGCTGCTTCAACTGTGTGCATATATGTTGCATATATGCAGTAGCTGTAAGCATATATGCAGTAGCATATATGCACGCAGCAGCATATATGCAATAACTATATGCATATATGCATATATGTTGCATATATGCAGTAACTGTATGCATATATGACTAGCATATTTGCACACAGCAGCATATATGCAACATATATGCATACAGGTGCATATATGCAGTAGCATATATGCATGCAGCAGCATATATGTTGCTTATATGCTCACAATAACATATTTGTTGCATATAAATAAGAACCGACATAAAGATATATACATACACACAAATATTAATGGATGAATATTAATTAGTAAAGCGGAAATTGAAAGAGAGTCTAATCAGTGTGTTTATACTTGTGTTCATTCGTCGGTGTCACCAATGGGAGGACAAAGGTCGTCGAGCCAATACATAATTCCATTTTTACCAACATCTTCCAAGTTTTCGCAATGAGCTTGTTTTCCACCCCAAACTGGATACTCGGGCACTTTGATGTCATCGAGTAAAACTCGTACTTCATTATTTCTCAACGCATGGAAGTGAACGATCGAGACGGCTCCTGGTTGCGTTTTCCTCCCATAACCAACAAGTTCATGTGTATGGGATAGTATTTTGCATTCAATTAGAGAGGTGAAATTTGGAACCTCGAATGCAGGGGAGGAAAGAGAACACGAAGGAGCCGCGGTGCCTAAAGTAGGTAACTCCTGAACGTTGTGTCCAACACATGAAAATTTTTTGGTTTTGAAGTCAGTAATGAATTCTGATAATGAGACTTTATCCCCTCTATGTCACTCCTTAGGTGATCAACATGATCCTTCCAATTTTCGATGTCCTCTTTCACCTCTTAAAGCATTTCTCTAGCAAATGCCGACCCTAATATAGCGGTTCTCGAAATTGTGGACCCAACACAACGAACACGTCCTCGCGTATCTTTTCCAAAAACATCAAAAATAGGCCCGACATCCAAGGTCTCCTCTTGACCACTCACTTTGTATACATCTAAAATCAATTGAATTTGGTCCTGTAAAAAAATATATTAACATTAGGTTTGATGATACGATACCTTTTTTTGACAAAACGAACATTAAAAATTTTAAATTACCGCAAATACTTTATCATGAGGGGCATAACCACCTCCTTTGATTATATGAGTTGCCAACCACAATTCAGCACGAGTGGGTGCACGCCCATGCTTCTTTCTCCAATTCTCTGAAGCTCGGGCATAACCATGACGACCTGTGTTATGAGTTGTCTTTCTCACACAATTTTGTTTAGTCTCTTTGTTCTTTCTTCGCAAAGTTTTTTGAACCTCTAAAGCTTCATTATTGCAAAACACCTCCCAGTCCTCAGATTTGACATTTCGTGGAACTTTCTCCTTCCACTTTCCAACATCACCATCCTTCAAATTAACCCTTAGCTTTGACTTGAACTTTTTCCAAGCATCGTTCGCTTTTTTCATAAAAAATTGCTTCTGACTTTCGCGCACATCTGGGAACTCTTTCTACAATATATGAAGAAATAAAATTAAAACATCACATAATTGAATTTACTAACTATTACATTATTTGGAATAGAAAGGAATAGTATACCATTAATGATGACCAAACTGAGTTCTTATATCGCACATCCACTTGTTTCCAACTCGTATAAGAAATGGGAATATGTGTCCTTGCTAAGTCTCCCAACCTGGTTGAGAGTGTATATGAATCTTCACCAACTGGAAGGCCGTGCTCATTAAATTTTAATTTCTTGGGGGAAGAGTTATCACTTACTCTTGAAACACCCGAAGCAACCTTAGAACCGAAGGTTGATATAGGTGTCACCCCATTTATTGACGGTTACGAAGTATCACCAATATGAGACATTTATCTGGAAAAAAATGACTATTGGACACCAAAATAATAAGAATAAACATTACAAGAATATATGTTCAAATAGACACCAGTATATTACATGTTAAAACATCAGTAAGCATAGAATTACAAGTTCAAACAGCCATACATGTATTAAATGTTCAAACAACAATAAAGTATTAAATGTTTACAACAACAACAAACTAAATCATTGCACTAGAAATCCGTGTCCAAAAGCTCCAGCAATTTATCATTTTCCTCGAGAATGGAATCATACATCGTACGGTCAATATCAATTGCATATATTTCTTTTGTCAGTCTCTTGGAAGAGTGTAAAACAACTGACCACCCCTTCAGCTTTACATCTTGACAATAAAATACTTGACTTGCCTGAGATGCAAGGATGAACGGATCATCGTGAATGGTATTTTTACTCACGAGCTTACTAAGATTCACCATCACGAATTTTGAGGTGGGTTCAACTTTGCAAGCATTCTTATCATCAACATCCACCCAATCACAATAAAAGACAGTATGTGTGAACTCAATGTAATTGAGGTCGAGTATTTGTCTAATTACTCCATAAAAGGTTGTCATAATCCCCTTCTTATTAAAGGCCTTAGTGGATACACCACTACTCTGAAAGTTATGATTCTATTCATGTCCATAAGTAC
Source organism: Sambucus nigra (assembly GCA_949130495.1). NCBI lineage: Eukaryota > Viridiplantae > Streptophyta > Magnoliopsida > Dipsacales > Adoxaceae > Sambucus > Sambucus nigra. The sequence continues at coordinate 449,329,245 of OX422219.1, read as the reverse complement.
AAAAGGTGTACCCATTGCATTGAAATTTCTCATAACTGGTAACCCTATGGAGCGGACCATCAACATATGGCAAAATTCCCGTATCATTAAATCTTGAGGCTTGTAAGGAATTGATAATTTTTTAAAGTTTCATTAAAAATAATTACGGTTGATAAAAAAGTACATGTATAAACAAAGACTTGCCTCGTTCCTTAGCCAAGGGATGAAATCATCAATTCTATGCCTCGATTGAGTCTCAGTTACAACAAATTTTCTACAAGAAATTAGTTTCAAAATTAAGAAATATCACATTACAATCAATTAATATGAATTAACATAGAACTAAGTGTGTACCTTCTCCATTCATCAACACCATCGCATTGAGATAAAACCCATCTTCGCACTTGCTCATATTGTACATTATTTAAGATCAATTCTTTACTTTTACCCAATGGTCGTTGGCATTCCGAGTCATCAAACTCATCATCAAGAAAATCCTCAAGATTCCTCTTATGAGTTCCTTCACCTCTTTTCGATATGTACTCCATGGCATACAAAGAAGCTTCATGTAATAAATATGCATTAGTAATGCTCCCTTCAACGTACCTCTTATTTCGTAACCAATTTTTATATCTTCCCATTTCTCTCTCAAACAACCACATCCCCCGATATCTTGGTGGCCCAGCTGTCAAAGCTTCATCGGCTAAATGGTGCAAGAGGTGGATCATCACCACAAAAAAGGCAGGTGGAAAATAAATTTCAAAGACACAAAGTGCCTCTACCAATGCGTTTTTGGCCTTCAAAAGATGTTCCCTAAATATCACTTTGTCACACAACACATTAAAGAGTATGCTTATCCGCTGTATAGCTTTAAACAAAAGCTTATCATTCGGAAATAAATTCATAAGCAACGCAGGAAGCAACCGTGGCATAATGACGTGATAATCGCGGGACTTGAGATTAGTAAATCCAGGTGGATCGAGGTTAACATTGTTGCTGAAATTTGATGAAAATCCAATCGGTCTTCTCCTTCCCCTTCCCCTTCCCCTTCCCCTTTGCCTTTTTATCTCCCTCTCGCTCTCTTTGAACACCTTCTCGAGCGATAAGTGACACTATCTGCTCAACTTCTACACTTGTTAACTTTCTTGGAGCCATAGCATTCTCTATTTTACCATTAAATGTTTGCTTTAATGTGTCAAACCTGTAAGGATGGTCTTTAGGAAGGAACATACGAGATCATTGGTAACAACATTTCGTTGACTTAGAAAGATATTGAGAATGTGTGTTTGTAGAACAAACAGGACACCCATTTTAACCTTGAGTTGAACAACCTAATAACATCCCATAAGCTGGAAAATTATGTATACCCCACATCAACATGGCTTTTAACTGAAATTTCTCATTTTTGTATGCATCCCAAGCCTCAACTCCAGACCATAAGATATTTAACTCATCAACCAACGGTTGGAGGAAGACATCAATATTACTTGATGGTGACTTTGGTCCGGGAATCAATACAGACAACATTGAAAACTCACTTTTCATACACATTGATGGAGGAGGGTTGAGAGGTTGAATTATCACTGGCCAACAACTATACTTACGACCAAACATGTTATTCGGGCTGAAACCATCAGTTGCTATTGCAAGTCGAATATTCCGCGGATCTTTTGCAAAATCTATCCACAAAATGTTTGAATTTACCCATTCTGCTGAATCTCGGGGATGACGCAAGAATTCCATACAAGAGCTTGCACGAGCGTGCCAAGTCATTTTCTCTGCTATCTATTTTATGGTATACAACCATTTTAGCCTAGGGATTAGAGGGAAATTCCGCATTACCTTCTTAGGAACCCTAGAGTACTTTTTTTTCCATTAGTATTCTGAATTTCTACACCGTCCTCGTCTAGACAAGTAAACTTGTATCGTAAAGAACCACATTTTATACATCTAGTAGATTTTTCATGCTCTTTCCAAAAGAGAATACAATTGTTAATGCATACGTCATACTTAACATAATCCATACCGAGATCTCTAACGGTGTTTTTCATTTATGTATAACTAGTTGTCAGGTTGTTCTGTTCAGGAAGTAGTTCATTTAACCATCTAAGAATTCCACCTGTAGCACTATCCGATAAATTGAATTGTGTTTTCAAATCATTCAACTTTATAAGAGCATACATTGTGGTATGACGCGAAGAACCGGTAGCTGGGTGCAATGGCTCCTGTGCGAGTTGATGTAAATGATCATACTTCTTGCCTTTGTATTTATGTGTGTACGATTCATTGGGAACCTCAGAAGTTGTGGGGGCTTCATCACTGCCTACACAATTAGGTTCACTAGGTTCTGCTTCACCCATAAACATCTCACAAGCATCATTCACAAGATCATTCAAAATTGGAATATTGTACACATCAACGTGTTTTGTCGGTGTCACAGATTGCGGTAGTGGTTGGACTTGATCAACAACTAATGTCTCACCATGAAAATGCCATAACGTATAGTTCATGTCCATACCATATGTCATTAAATGAACGAATATGTCATCTATAACAACATGTCCTTTCCCATTTCGACAACGTCTACAGGGACATGTATGTTTAGCATTCGAACTATTACTACGCACATAATGTAGAAACTGTAACACCCCATCTCTATATGTATCGGTCTCGATATTTTTCTCATTTATCCACTCTTTGTTGATTCCCGACGACATCCTGATAAGTTTAAAGAACACACATTATACTATAAACGCTTACTGTAAATATATTGAAGTTTATTCAAGTGTAAATATGTATATATTTGAGCTCCTATATTTCCTCCATCTCCACTACAGGGTAAGGGTCCTATCCCATTCGAAAATGCATATTTTGTATTGGTCATAATGTCTCATGCCATGTCCTAATCTAGAAAATTTCGCCAGCATCTCCCTACAGTTCTTCAAGTACACAACTTAAATTGGGAGTGTTCATGTGTTACTTAAGTTTTTCAATCAAGAAAATACAAAACACTACATCAATCTAGTATGCACCCAAAGAACATAAAGAGATGCCACCGAATTTTTCAAAATAGGACATGCATAATCATTATGTACAATACAAACTTTTGCATTTCCAAACTGTCCAAAAATGGGACAATTCAAGAGTTCTCACCACAGTCATAGTGAGACCTCTTGAACGGGTCTAAGGTTTTTCTACATGTGTAACATCATTATTGAATGTTTAGTATTAATGTCTACTTTTTCTTAAATTTTCAACACATAATCTCATTTATCCATTTAATTAGCGGGGTGTCTACTTTTCAATTTTTTATTTTTACATTATTATTGAATATTTAGCACTTAAATTTTCTTAAAACTCCGTAACATGTACAAATCAGATCAAATATGTATTTTAATTAAAGGGGTAAGAACATAAAAACCCATGATTCATTAAAAAAATAATAAATATTTAAATATGTATATATAAACCCCCTAAAAAGCAAATAAGAATCAAATAAGGCATATCATAAACTCTAGGATCAAATCTTAAACCTAACTTAGGTTAAAAAAAATACAATGCTTTAAACAATTACCTGATTGGAATGAGTGCGGTGAGAGAACAGGGCAGTGACCAAAGAAAGAGAGAATGGGCCGGAGAGAGAGTGTCAGCAGTAGAGATTCTGACCAGCAGTTGACCGCTGGATGCCGACCTAGGGATATAATGGTTCGCGACCTAGAGATTCCGACCAGCAGCAGCTGACTGCGAAGAGAGAGAGACCGAGCGAAGAGGTGAGAGAGAGAGACCGAGCGAAAAGGCGAGAGAGAGAGATCGAGCGGGGTGGGAACCCGTGAGCGGGAATAAGAGAAAGAGAGGAGTGTAATGTTTTTTTTGGGTATTATATATTTTAGTAAGTGTACTCATTTTTGGCACACTTTAATACAGTGCCAAATTTTGGCACTGTTTTAAAGTGTGCCAAATTTCTATTAAACCGTGCCAAAATCTGGCACAGTTTTAAACTGTGCCAAATTTTTAATATCAGGGTGTGCCAAAATGCTATTTTTGGTGTAGTGAATGCAATAGTGTTGTAATAACTATTCAAATTAAGAATTTTCTATTATACACTCATTTGTTTTAAATCTCTTGTAAAGTAATAATCTGTACTTATGATGATAACTTCATATTTTGGCAAAATAAATGTATAAAGTTTTAGTATTTTCAAAAGAATAAAATTTTCTTTTAATACCTTGACGTTGGTACGAGTTATCTTCCATAAGTGGCTTAAACTCGAGTTAGGGTGCCATAAGTAACACATTTAAGATTTAAATATTAATTTATGGAAATGTATTCAGGGTGTGTTGTACTATTATTTGTGAAAATGTATGCAAGTTGAGTTGTATTATTATTTGTGTAAATGTATACATGCTATCTTTTATTATTAATTGTTTTGAACATTTTAATGGATTAATGGTTAGTTAATTTATGTCACATTGTTATTTTTTGATTCATGGATTAGTTAGTTCTATTATGAAAATGTATATAGGCATGCAAACATGTACAAATTTTTGTGGGGAGGTAAAAAATTAAAAACTATATTTTTTAATTAAATTTTGTTTTTAATCATAATTCTGAGTCGTGACCATATTGGCCGTGGTGGAGGGTTACGGTTGGAGAATGTGGATTTCATCGAGAATGGTCATGGTCCAGGACCATACCCAAAAAAAACCACGATTTACTATCACAGCTTAGGTCACGATTGAAATCATGACCACGGGGTCATGATCCAGATTCGTGACCAAGTCCCAAATATGAAGTCACGAATGGATCCGTGATCACATAATATGGTCACGATTTTAGACTGTGACCCAAATATGGTCACCCTCAAAATGGTCATGGATATAAACCATGACCCCAGGGCTTTGCCACGTTCTAAAATAATGACCATTCATGGTATATGTCGTAATGGAGCTGACGCCCCAAGTATGGCCTTTTCTATCTTAACTCGGCACTAACTTCAGTGCATTAGTACTCAAAGATGACTTGTCGAGATCACTTTGGGTGTTGTGCACTGACTTTAGCTTGTCCTGAAACGGTATAAAAACACATTATTAACTTTGAAAAAGAATATTAATAAACATTATGAAACTGATAATATAATTTCAATTATATCTTACGAATCTTAGTGACATGAGGATTAGCAGACCCACCCTTCTTCATCTGAATCATTATATAAGAGTCGATCTAATGTGGCTTTCCCCGCGGGCCACTCCCAGACTCAAGAAAATTGTTCCATATTAAAGAAATTTACTTACCACAAAACAAAATATAATTTAAAGCAATTTACATACCATATTATTTTCCACCTCCGCGTAAGATCTTCACCTAGATTAGTTCATATTCACCTTCTTTGTTGGGTTAATCCTTGTTGAGCCACGGGTGGAAAACTATCTCTCGGACGCCTCATTATCCACAAACCTCTTCTAGTTGTCCAATATGATTGGATCCTTCTTTGGGACGGTGTCCTTACACCATAACACGGACTCTTGTTCCTCCCCGAAATAGCGGGCACTCATGTTCTTCTTCCCTATTTTCCATTGATCATGTACACTGACCAATATATTATCCCGTTCTTCTGGTTGCAAGTTAAATTACTGTTGTTCAACAAACATATAATATAAGATTTTTTTTAATTAACATTACTCAAACATACACTTATAACTGATATGAAAGGAAAATATTTAATATAAATATTGAGATTTTCTTACATATAAGGTCTCCTAAATTGCCACCTTCATCTTGTCGGGCACGTTCCACCAATCATTATACCTGAGACCAATTGTTGATTTATCAACTCTAATGATGTCATCTATAGACCAGTATTATTTTTAACTATGCTCTCATGTTTATCGAACATGATGGGCTTATAATTAGAAGACCCCTCATCCCCCGTTTTTTCCCGGGGTACGATGTCCTAATGTAGACATATTTTTAAAAAATTAGGATTTAGTAGAATAATATATAACATAAATGAAATGGAAATACTGAATCAGAATATAAGAATTTATAAAACACAAAACTATTCCACACTTATTTTTATTAGTGAATCAAACGGAAATACTCAATTGGGATATACGAATAAAAAAAAAATTCTCACACAACTGCACCGGTTATTTTTACAAGTTATTTTAGTACTGTACGATGTGATCGTGACTCTTTTCTGGAAGTTTTGTTGTTAAATTACGTTTTCACCTATAATGCCCTAGTTTCAAGCTTACGGTTTGGATTTTTGAATTTCCATCAAACTCCTACCCCGTAAGTCACATGACAGCACCAGTTGTTTCAACAAGTTAGTTTAGTATCGTGTGACATGACTTTGCCTCTTTTTAGGTTATTTTATTATTAAATTATGTTTTCACCCCTAACACCCTATTTTCAAGATTAAGGCTTAGATTTTTGAAGTTCCTACCAAATTCCCACCTCGTGAGTCACACGATTGCACTGGTTATTTTTGCAAGTTAGCTTAGTGTCATGTGACATTATATTTCCTTTTTGGGGCTATTTTGATGATAAATTACGTTTTACCCCCTAACACCCTAGTTAACAAATAATAAATTAATGTGTGTGTTTCATATTACATTTAACAAACTACATATTGCAAATTAGAATCCTCAATACATTTTACAACCCAAATAACTTTACTCATGCAAAGTATCTGGAAATTTCTTTAAGTTCGGGTTGTGATCCAAAACGGATAGATATTCAATAGGAGCTTCCAAGTCATACGCTACTAGTGAGACGCTTTGGCACATTTAAGATGACTGGCCACCTTTCATTGTTGATATACTCTGAGTAAAACACTTGTTTGAGCTTTTTAAAGGCTCAGACAATTGGATCCTCTTTCATATTCTTCTTTCTTTTCATCTTGGTCAAGTCGACCATTATCAAATTGGTACCCAAATCGATTTTACAAGCATTTTTGTCCTTAACTCTTATCCAATCACAGTAAAACATAATCTATTGGAAATATACATAATCTAATTCAAAAACATGTTGAATTATAGTATAGTAAGTCATTTATTCTTTAATGAGGCTTTCATCTTTGGCATTCACCTTGAAATAACTAAGAGACTTATATGAAATGTCATTACTTTGTATCAAACTATTTTTCCCGTACAACCACAATGAGAATATATAACTATTCAGTGGATATTTCTTATACTCGTGTTCTATGAAATTGGGTCCAGCGGTGAGAAGACAAAGCCTTAACGTGACGTCACTCATCTTTAATAACTGAAATTATGGATTATAGAACTTAATTAGATAATTTTAAAGCTTGCAACTATATGTCATTTAATAAGGGATGTTTGACGTAATAATTACCTCCCGTGAAACCCAAAGTCTAAATTCACTGTATCAATGTGAAATCATCCTTTATTCTTTGTTTTGTCTGGATGCATTGTATTTTCTACATTAAATGACAAAATTTATCAAGAAGGTGATCAAGTATATAAGATAACAACACGAAATAATATTGCAACACGATCTTACCCTCTCCAATTGTCAACAACTTGATGGGCTTCAAATATATAACCAGCCACTTGGACATATTTTAAAATTATTAGTCTAACTCATTTGCCAATGACTTGACCACCCTCATCAATGAACTTATCTCCATCATCTAAAATGTTAAAGTCATATATATATCTCCTAACAAACACAAACGCCTCTATAGCGATGTTTCCTTTATGATGAATCCTTCAATGTACCTCGTATTCTTAAGATACTCTTTGAAAACTTTCACCAACCTATATATTAAAGTTATTAAAACTCAGAAAGCCATATACTAAATTAATGTAAGTAAATTAAACTATCATCACCTATATATTAAATCAGCAAGTATACCTTTCAAAAGAGTACATCCATCGATATTTTATTGTGCCGCAAAGAAGCACCCAATCACGTAAGTGCACCAACAAGTTAATACTTATGTCAAAGAATTCTATGGGAAGTACTTCTCCAACACACAAGTTTCTTCAGCTATAGTTATTTTTCCAGTCACAATGAGCTTCCGGTTGAATACTTTTGTGCACAAAAGTGTTAAGCAAAGGCTAATCTTCATAATGCCCCTTCGTAAATCCTTATGCATAGAGAAACAATGCTTAAACAACAAAGGAACCAATTACATGATCACATGCCAATTGTGAAACTTTCACTTTATAGATCATATGGGGCATAGCTGAAAATCTACTATAAATTTGATTAAAAATTATAGCGAAATTTTAAATTATGCAGTGTATCTAAAATCACAGTTCTTTCTTTGCTTGTCAAAGTATATTCCCGAGGGGGAATTACATTCCTCCCGCTATTGTCTTATTTTAACCATAATTGTGTCTTAATTATCAACACTTTCAGATTACATCGTGCATTTTCTCCATCCTTCTAATGACTTCCACTTAGGCATGTGCTTACAAGATGTTCGATGATATTCTTCTCGGCATATAATATTGAATACATAGCACACGGGGTTACCCTTCCAATACGAAAAGTTAAATAATATTGACCTTCTAGACCACGCCTTCCTTTTCTCGACTTCATTCTTAATAGGGGTCTTTTTATGCTTTACATTCTTGAATTTAGGATTCTTCGTTGGCACATTAGCTCCATATTTGGAAGACCTCCTTTTAATTTTTGAAGTTGGAAGATTTCTCAGAGGTAGCCTATGTTCAACCCCCACCGAGCAACAAATTTGAACCTTTATCAAATTCAAACTTATGATCAGTTGGCAAGAATCTCTTATGAGAATGATGTATAATTTTTCCATTGTCCCTGAGATATTGAGAGACGAAATCCTCTCCTCAAATGGGACACCCGAAGTAGCCGTGAACATTAGATTCTGATAAAGTCCCATAAGTTGGGAAATCATTAATTGCCTAGATCAACAAAGTTTTTAATGTGGACTCTTCCTATTATTTAGAGTAAAAAACTTTCACACTCGCTACCCATAACTCATTCAATTATTCTAACAACATTACTAAGTAGAAATCAATGTCGTCACTTAGTTCCTTTGGCTCAAGTATCAACAAAGACAATTAAAAATTCTGGTCCTATGCACAATGAAGGAGGGGATTGAGGGTTGTTACGATAACCGGCCATATACTTTGATTGGTGTTTAGATTACCGAATGGATTGAACACACCTGTTGATATTTCCAAATTAATATTACATTATTCATTAGCAAAATTTAGGTAATTAAAATTTATGTTTTTCCAAACGGTTGAGTTAATAGGATAACGCATGAGATATCCACCACCTCTGCCCAAACGTGTTAAGTCATTGTTTCCACTATCCATGGTATTGAGAAAATCTTCAACCTGGGACCAAGGAGAAAATATTTCAATATTTTTTAGGCACTTTTGAAAGTGTTCCTCTCTTATCATTTGAAGCATGCACTGGTGCATTTCTAGGTTCTTCGCATACCGGACAATGATCAATCTTTCTGTACTCCTTTCGGTATATCATACAATCATACATGCAAGCATGAATTGATTTAAACTTCATTCCCGCAGCTTTCAAATTATTCTTCATTATTAGATATTTATTTAGAAGTGTATTCTATTTGTAGAGCAAGCCCTTTGACCAATTCAAAATTACAATCACGATATTGCCAGACAAACCAACCATAGCATGCTTCATTGTCTGATCTTTGTCGCTGTTAAGGTACAATAGTTGGGTCAATTTCACTTTCAAACTTTGGTATTCATCGTCAATATTTGTCCCAAAACCTAAATGAGCACTAGAACCTCCATCATAAGATTCATTATCCTCTATATCATAATCATCATTGTCTTCCACCACATGAACTCTGTAAGGATTGTGTATCAAGTAATTTGACATATTATGCTCTAAAGTATCCTCATGTCCTTCTACTTCTATCTTACTTGACTATTTTAGTGGAGGTTGTTCCGGGACAATTTTCCATGAAAACCTCACACCCAGTAATCGTCTTGCATACCACATTTAAGAAGATTTAATTCAAATATTTTGCACTCAAACACTCATCCATTTCTATAACGCGTGTAAGGACATGAGAACTCTTTATTATAGATACATCTCTTTGGAATTTTATAAACTCATTAGTAACTCTACGTTATGCATTCCCAAGTCTGTTTCGGTTTCTCAACAAACTCAATAGCACCTCTACTTTTCATCTTTGATTTTTTTATAATTTTATCCTAGGAGAACTTGATTAAGGGTAAGTGCTCCTCACAACTACCCTTAAATTCCAACGCACACACCCAAACTATATCCTCCAAAATCTGGTTCACCCACTACATTTGCCCATTTATCTGAGGATGATACGACGTACTCAAGTGAAACCTAGTCCCCATAACCTCCTGGAAACCTTCCTAAAATCAAGATACAAAATTTGGATCTCTTTCTTAGATGATTGACAAAGGTACACCGTGCAAACGGACAATCTCAATCACATGCAAATGAGCATACTACTCTTCCGTGAGATCAGTGCGAACGAACAACTTTTCAATTGTATCTAGACTGTGATCATTATAAACATATTAACAATTATGACACTAAATTATTTTCGTTAGAAAATTTTCATAGAGGGAATGTTACTTTTGGATATGGTAGGTAATCATGGATAATGGGTCACTAAGCATTAAACATTTTTGGAATGCCTAAACTCCAACGTATTAATCATCAATCAAAGTCATAGACAAGGTTCTAAAAAAATTTAAAAGTAAGTGCAAACTATAAAATAAAGATGTTCAATGTATTTTAACTGGGAATAGAACTAGTGAAAATTGCTATAAAATTGTTCATGATTAATTTTCTCGTACTTGTAATGATTTTAACATTGATCAAGTAATTGTTAAGTTGGAAACATAACCGAGGCTCCTCATACGAAAGTCAAGTATCTTACAACTTTTTATCCCATGAAGCATGTTCTTGTTCATTTGAACCTTAAAATACCATTTAGAATCATTAGGTAAAGGCTACACACAAGATGAATGATAAATTTAATATTTTTAGAAAATTCCTTGCTATTCTTTTAAAATATCAAAATGTATACATAAGCCAATTAGTTTAAGGAAGTATAGTTGAATACTTTATTATAAAAGGACAATGTAGAAAAAGAAATTATTAACATTTTCATTATATGTATGGGACATACAATAATTTTCTTAAAAAATAGTCCAAAAAGTTATTCTATACCAAAAAAGCACTTATACCATCTTAAAATACAATCATTTTAGTATTTCCTCCATTAACTACTCCATGAAAGGACAGTCAACACTTTTTATAAAAGTAATCCATATATTATTTTTCTTTAATTAAAGTTTTAACTTTAAAAAATAATAATTTCATCCTTTATTTTTTTTATAAATCTAGTCATTATTTTTTATTTTTTACATGAGGAATTTTATTTGAAAAAAATACTAAATTTTCTTTCTTTTCAAACATTAGACTAAGGATGTCACACAACCGCCTGTCATTAAAAATCACGCCACCACTACTCCATCAGAATGCAGTATTAATTTTGCATCGTCAATTTTTATATTTTCTAGTTGATTTTTGATCTTTTAGATGTAATAAAACAAGTATGTATCGCCTTATTATCGTCGCTCCGCCAATAGATTACAAAACTATTTTTGCAGTTTTTCAGTGCAACAGTAAAGTTTCATTGTTAGTACAACAAACTTATTACACAATGTAATAATAAAATATTGAGTATGCAGCGTAATCATATTTTATTATGAAAACGAAAAATGAAGGACACAAAACAATAAAAACGATTGAAAAAACAAAAAAAATGACATCATTGAGTAATTTTGCACTTTCACGAAGGAGCACCGGTGGTTGGACTCTCATCACCGAAAGTTCAACGAGATCCGTGTTCTAATATTTGAAAATACTATGCCATCATTACATGTTTTTTAATAAAACACCTCATTTTAAAGGGGGGAATAGGAACTAGATTTGAAAAGGAAAAACATCTTATAAAAAATGGTAGTTCAAAAAAATAAGTTTTTCATTGCCACTTGGGTTATAGGTCATGCATTTTCAGGACTTAAAATAATTTTGTTTATGGACATATGACATTAAATTTTATTTTTGTAGATATGGTTTCTATTTTTTTTTTTCAAATTGATTTTTTTGTTTTAAATACAAATTTTATATTTAAATAAAAATGGTCCCTCCCTTTTGTCCTTAACAAAAAAATTATTATTTTTAAAATACCTTTTTATAAGTTATGTTTTATGTAAAAATTCAGTTCCTATTTTTTGTTTAATATGAAGTTTTTATTTAAAAATAAAACAAATATACTAGTGTTACAGTCTTTTAAAATATTAGAACATGAATGTCATTGGACATTTGGTCATTACATTACAACCATCGATGCTCCTTCATCAAAGTACCAAACTAAATTTGTAGTGCCATGTTTTTAGGCTTTTTAAATCATTTCAATATTTTTTATCCTTCATTCATCCGTTTCATAAACAATATATTTACGGGGCATACTCGATTTTTTAGTATGACACTGTGAAATAAGTTTATTGTATTAAGAAAGAAATTTTAATTTTGCACTGATACAGTTTTAATATAATTTTGCAATCTAGAGGCGGAGAGTTGATAATAAGGCGATACATAGTTAACCATTGATATTACATTCAAATCATCAAAATAAAGTAGAAAATAGAAAAAAATTGATGATGGAAAATTAATTTTGCATTCTAGCGATGTAATAGTGGTGGGAGTTTTGATAACATGGAGTTTTGTGACATCCTTAGTCCAATGTTTGAAAAGAAAGAAAATTTAGTAGTTCTTTTCAAATAAAACACTCTAAGAAAATTAAAAAATGGGGACTAGATTTATAAAGAAAAGGATGAAATTGATTTTATAACAATGGTAAAAACTTTAATTAAAGACAAATAAACTATGGACTATTTTTATGGGGAAAAGAGTTTATTGTCCTTTTGTGGAGTAAAAATAAAGAGAATACTAAAATAATTGTATTTTAAGATATAAGGGCCTTTTCGATATTGAATAATTTAAAGGACTAACTTTATAACAAAATTATTGTATGTCATCTATATATAATGAAAATATTAACAATTTTTTTCTTTTAAATTGTCCGCTCTGCTATCATCAAAAGTAATAGAGGGGTGGATTTAAGGATAATAGTGTAGTTGAATACTTGATAATAAAGGATAAGGTTGGATTCATCCACCAATTCCGTAAATACATACACAAACTAATTTTAATTATTCTGAACTTCTATCATGTAAAGACTAACGTATCCACCGTCAAACTCTCTCGAACTTTAATAAACTAATCGAACAAAATAAGTACCCAAGTTTTGTACGACGCTCCCAACTAGTAAACCGAAAAGTCTTCTAAATAACACAATTTTCTTTTACGTTTTTTTTTGGGGGGGGCGGGGAGCATCCCACAGTTTTCTATTAGGACAATGGTTATGGGAGGAATAAAAAAATAGTGTACTAAAAACTTTTACTCTTAAACCCTACTATGTTAATTTCAGAATAGATTTGTTTTCATTGTTTCTCTTTGTTATTATTATCATACTCAAATGGGTGGATTTGTTACCTTTAAGGTTTCAACCAAGAATGTGACTTATTGGTATTTAATGTTATAATCACTATATGTAGTTGTGGGTTTAGGCTAAAAATATGAGTACCCATTATGCACCAACATTTTTTGTTGAATAGTTCTAGGTTCAGGTAAAAATGTGAATGGCTCTTCAAATATAATGACCCATTATGCAAAAACTTTCCTAGTTGAATTGGCTTTACGTTAAAAAGTGAGTGCTTCTTTACTAACCCATTATCTAGCACCTTTTTTTGTTAAAAAAGAAATGGTATTCTTTGTATTAACCCATTAACTTCCAACATCTGCAAAGGCCCAATAGAACTCAATATGTATACCGAAATTTTAACTTTTGAGTTTATTAGTTTGTATATTGAGGGAAGTATGATCGAACTAGTGTCACAGGGTCGGACACGTGACATGTCATGTGGAAGGTGCATGGTAGATGATTAAACTCAGGGAGCACACAAATCTTAAAGGAGATAAAGTCAAATCTTGAGAGATTGTGGAAACAGGTTAGGATATCAGTATCAATATGATTCTTAAATTTACTCAAGATAAACACAAAGAGACCCAAGGTAGTAGGACACCCAGGTCTATAAATTATGGCAGCCTCGTTCATAAGAAAACTAATTGTATATATCACGTGACAACTTGGACTCTTATCTAGAATCCCTAGCACTCCAATTGTCATTTTTTTTTAAGTTAATAAATCGATCTCCCCACCCTTTTCTTATGTATGTAGGTCGATCTCATAGCTGAACCACATACATATTGTCTTCTTTATTCTTTTTCTTCACTCAAAACTATTTTAGGCTAATCTCTAAATTACTTCTTTTATTGTGGGTTGAAATCCCTAACAATTTGGCTTTGCTTGTGGAAAAATCAAAGTTCTCATCACTGTTAAAGCCACTTAGCCCAAAATTCATCATGAGTTCAAATCAATCTCATCCCCCAATCTATGTGTAACTTTTAGTAACTAACATAGCCTTCTTACGCACTATGGTACCATTCTCATCCATCTTGTTCTTGTATATCCACTTGGTACCAATCACATTAGTCTAGCTAGGTCGAGGGACTAACTTCCAAACATCGTTTTTGCGAAAATGAAGCAACTCATCTTTCATAGTGCATATCCAATGCTCATCCTTAAGTGCTTCTTTCACATTCTTTGTCTCTACTAAGAAGGTGTAGCAAAATTAACAAATCACATTCTCAAGTTGAGCGCGAGTCTTGCCCCTAGTGTAGGATACCCAAGTATAGAAAAAAGGTCATGACTCTTTCAAACCCAAGAGGGTGGATCCTCTAAATCAAGAGTGGGGTCCGTCGGGGTAGTATGAGGAAAAATTATATCATCATCAGTGGTGCATCGTTCTCACACTTGAAGTTAGGATCAATAGACGTAGGTGGCTCTTAGTCTCTAAATGTAACATTTATTGATTCCATAACCTTCGAGCTTGCAAGGTCAAACGCCCTATAAGTCCTACTCGATAGTGAATAACCTATAAATATCCCTTCATTTCTTCGAGAGTCAAACTTTATTAAGTGCTCTCTATCTCTAAAAATGTATCAAGGACTTCTAAAGACTCAAAAATACGATAGGTTGGGTTCTTCCTAATCAACAACTCATATGGCGTGTGTAACTTATGTGGACAAATATATACCCTATTCACCGTATGGCATGAGGTATTAATTACCTCTGCCCAAAAACTTCTAGGCATGTTTCTCCTAAGAAGCATGGATCTAGCCTTCTATTGAATCGTTTGGTTCTTCCTCTCAACTATCCCATTTTGTTGGGGAATATGAATGGCCGAAAACTCGTATTTAACTCCCACTTCATCATAATAGCTATCCATACCGATTTCTTTAAACTCAATATCATTATCATCACTACGCATCCAATTAATAGTGACACCATGTTGGTTTTGTAGGATACGGCTGTTAGGATCTCAACCGCATCAAACTTTTATTTAAGAAACCCCATGATAGAGTAACTCAAAAAGTCATCAACCATTACAAGAACGTATCTCTTACCACCAAATTTGTCTATACGTGTTGGACCTATAAGATCCATGTGTATCAACTCCAATACACGAGAGGTGGTAATGGTATTCAATGTCTGATGGGAACTTCGAATTTATTTTCCTTATTGGTAAGGATAAAAAATCAAGGAATTTGGTTTCCCCAAACGATGGTAAGCCATGAACTATGTATTTTTTTGCAATCTCTCAAGATCTTTAAAGTTCACATGACCTAGTTATTGATGCCAAAGGTCCATGGACGAATCCATGGAATTATTGCACACAAAGAAGGACTTGGGAATGATCCCATAGCAATTATCTTTGTTCCTCACTCCTAATAGTAATAGTTCATGCGATTGATCATACACGTTACACTTGAATCAGCCGAACATTATTGCAAAGTTTTTGTTGCAAAGTTAGCTTATGCTAATAAAGTTTTCTTTCAAACCTTCGATATACAACATAATGTTTAGATTAGGAAATCCGAGTATCTCGATGCAACCACATTATAAAATGCTAGACCTACTCCTATTTCCAAATGTGACTTTTCCTTCCTTGTGATCCACATAGTCTGTAGAAAATGACTTTTCACCAGTCATGTGCCTAGAGAACCCACTATAAAAATACCATTATAAAGTATGTTTAACCTTAAGATCAATGTGAACAACAAGGGATTTGTTGTTATGCTTAGGTAACCAAGAGTAGGTAACATTTTGTTTTCCCTAATCATTGTTGTCTTAAGTCATAGCATTAGAAGCGTTCTCAACAGAAAAGACATCCTTTGAAATTCTTCCATTAATCTTTTAAAAGTGGCGAATAGGAACTCAACTTTCTCTCTAAGACTATCAAAGTCATTATAGCGTTGCGTGGGAGTATGTGTATGTTGATTTTTTCCTAACTTGTAGCAAAATTCCCTAAGGTGACCTCTCCTTTTATAATGAGTGTAACCATTGACTTGTTTGGGTCTACCATGGTCAGCTTGTCTAGCTTGAACTCTTTTTGGGGGGTTAGGTCGATTCCCATATGGATGCACCATAAACTT
This sequence comes from Sambucus nigra, assembly GCA_949130495.1. NCBI lineage: Eukaryota > Viridiplantae > Streptophyta > Magnoliopsida > Dipsacales > Adoxaceae > Sambucus > Sambucus nigra. The sequence continues at coordinate 449,312,598 of OX422219.1, read as the reverse complement.
AGGAACCAGTTCAAGTGCAACATTAGAAGTGGATGCATCATCGTAACCTATTTCTCACCTCTCCCTAAAACTTAAAGCGGGACCGAGGAACATCCTCCCTACCTTCTTCAATGTATCCTCTATTGTAACATTGACCTCCCGATCATGTTCGAGATCTTTCTCGAGTTGGGATATAAGGGATTAAAGTTTCTCACAAGTCTTTAATGAATCTTAAAGGTCTCCCATAAGACTAGCCACTTTATTAATCAAGTAACTATTTTCCCTCTCCAATAAAATGACTCTCTCTCCCAAAGAAACTTTCACTGAGGTCTATCTCTCTCGACTCTCTCAATTATTTTTCTAGCGATAACACCCTAAGTGCTAAATTTTTATTTTTATTTTTCATTCTAAAAGACTCGATGTAAAGTTTAGCATGGGCGCGTCAGGGGCCACTTTCTTCCTCACTCAAATCATCATCTCTCTCACTCTCTTCGGAATGACTTGACTCATTATCAAGGTCACCAAGTTTCTACATGTCCGTATTAGCATAAAACATACTCGATGTACTAATATGATTATCCATGAATGCGATGAAATACCGTCCATGCGGTGATTTATACCTAAAATTCGACTACTCGACATTGATATCGCAAAGAGTGGCATTGTAGCGGCGTTGCCTTTGCCCTGTCTCATTATCCCCATAGCACACTCGTGGGCTTTGTGATCCTTACCTTCACACTCACAACATCTTTCCTCAACTTTATTAGGGTACTCTCCTCTCACCTTATCAAAACCTTTCTTGCCCAACTTAAAATGTTTATCTTTTTCAAAACCTAATTTTCTTTGGAAGAATCGTTTTTCTTAGTTTGAGAGATTTTTTGAATTTTTTCGCTAAAGGGCAAGGTCATCATCAAAATCAAATTTGAAGTCAGAAAAATCTCCTCTTTTTTCTAGGTTGGACTTTCAAAGCAATCCCTTTTTCTTTAGACTTTTGAATTTTGGGGAATATATCAATTTCATAAGTTTGAAGATCTTTTATGTGTTCTTCTGACCTCAGCGTATCTAACATTCTTGGGGAACTAAGGATCGCGACGACCTAAGGGATAAAATAGGATGGCAGGGATCTCAAAAAATAATCACAGTCTCGTCTCTCTCACCCAGATTAAAGCTATAGTTGGCTATATTATATAACCATGCATAAAACTCATCAAAAGTCTCAGTCTCTAGCATAGTAATGGTCTCAAACTGCGTGGTGAGATTTTATAGCTTAAAAGTTTTCACGACATTGGTACCCTCGTGATTGAGTTAGAGGGTATCCCATGCTTCCTTAGACATGGTATACATCATAATTCGATGAAACTCGTCGAGAGTGACTGCTCTAAAAATTATGCTCAAGCTACATGAGTTATAATTACCTCATTTGAAATTATCCTCTATCCATGGAGTGACAAGTTTAAGACATACAACATCGTTGTTAGTCATTGTGGGTGGTCTCTACACTCTTTCACAAATAATCCAGACTCTCTCGTCAATCGACTTCAGTGCTGACCTCATTTGAGCTTTCCAATATGGATAATTTAGCCCATCAAAACAAGTATCATATTATACACATAATCCATATAGTCCAAATCTAAAGATCATACAATATATTAGTGTAACTTGGTTTGATACCAAATTAAAAATGTTGGGTTATATGGATTCACTTGTATCTTAGTTCATACACATAAAGATTTAATTTTTACCCAAATTTTATCTTGATTATAATTAGGTCTGCACTTTAATATCCAAATAAAAAATATGCCAAACCAAAACCAAACCAAGCTGAAGAAGAGTTGAGGAAAAATCCCTTTCGGGAAAAACCTATATTCTGGACTGTTTAAGAATTTGATAGAGTCGAATGACTTATAGACTACTTAGAGATCCACACAGTATAATGCATAGAGTATTCAAGTATTCAACAGATACAACACAATCCATCACCATCCATTGGATGCATCTCTTCCCTCGGTATCCATCGATCAGCCTCAGGATACGAAATCCTTTCTGCTTTAGCAGTAGAGTCACAACTTGACAAATTAATAGTTGATAAAAACTCTACAAGGGTTTGATTTAGTGTAAAGAACTAGGGTTTGACAAACTCAAATAATCACTATATGGATGTATGATTTGGAAAACAAAGTGTTGTTTCAATGAAACAAAATGAGGAAAAATTTTGGAGTAGGTATGGGAATTGATTTTCGCCCAAAGAGTTATGTAAAATAGTCCAAAAGTGTCCAATTTAAAGAAAAAATAATTTTAGAGGCTGCGAAATTCGTTCGAATGAAAAATCTATTTTGTTCGAATGAAAACCATCGTTCTAACGAACTTAAGTCTTGTTCGAATGAACTACTTAGTTTGTTCTAACGTACTTCCAACGAGCTTCGAACGGATCCATTTCTTTTAAATAGAGAATCCCCGTTTGAAGTTCATTTGAAGTTCGTTCCAAAGAACGCAAACATTTTTTCTAAAGAGATGCAAACCTCGTTATAAAAAATAAAAAAATATTTTGAAAAATATTTTCATAAAAAATTCACATCCCAGAATAAATTTGACTAAGTAAAATCAAATACCATATATACCATATACCTCAATATATAGTCGTGGCGATTTTAGCATCTTGAACTTCAGAACGTTGCTTAGTCACTAACTTGTCTTGAAAGATTGTGGAAGAATATGAGGATGTAATGTTCAGCTTGTAATACGCTAAATTATATATACTATGAGAAATTATAAATTATATTTTCTACACAAGGACCTTATCGAATAGACTCAAAAGGAGTCGGGGGATCATATTTCTTAGAAAAATTAGATGGAAAAGTAGTTCCAAAGTAATGGAATGCCTTGAACCTTAGAAAGTTTTATCATTAGAAAGGAAGTCAAACATTTTTCATTTTCTTTAATGAAAAATAAAATGGCATGCAATTGACTATCTAAGTTGTTCAAAATCTCTATTTTATTTATTAATCTTCCAACCCACTCAAGCAGTACTATAACTGATCAGGGAGGTCGATTGCCTAAAGTGGAAAAAAACCAATATACGAACTATGTGGCATCAAAAAATCCACTTAAAAGTGGTGTGATTTGAGGGAGATTGGTCAAAACCCATTTGAAAAGTGGTATGATCTAAAGTAGGTCGGTTGCCTAAAAGAGGCAAAAATCTGCGTAGGAACTACATGGTACTACTCAGACATGAGTTGATCGCATACATATGTCATAAAAAACCCACTTGAAAATTGGTACGATCTGAGGCAGATCGATTAAAACCCATTTGACCTAAAGTAGATCAGCCTACAGGAGGCAAAAAACACATGTAGGAACTGCATAGTACAACTCAAGATTGAGTTGGCCGCCTAGGTTTGGCATAAAAAAGCCACTTGAAAAGTGGTTCGATTTAAGGTAGATCGGTTAAAATTCATGGGAAAAGTCATATGATTTAAGTTAAATCAATCTAAGGGGCAGCAAAAACCCACCTAATATAAACTGCCTTGAACTATTTCATTATTGGTCAGCCTTAATAGACAAGCTACACATATATGACAAAGGCTAACTAGGTTCAATCATGAATAAACTATTTACATTTCTTTTGGGAAAAAGGGAATCTTAGGAAAGCAAATATTAACAAAGCAAATTATCAAGCATAGTTTAAAAGATCCAGATTATAAAGTAGCAAGGATATATTCAATGCACAATTGAAAGAGCAATGAAAAAGAAAGCATAGATTTTTTCATTAATAGTCCCAAAATGGCTTGAGGCCTACATAAATGACCACCAGGGGTCAAAAAGGAAAAAAATTACAATAAAACCTAAACATTAAGGAGACCCTGGTCGGCTATAGCAGGAAGATTAGACGACTCAGTGCCCTAAACTGGGGGACAAGCAATGGTTCAACTAGGAAGAGAAGTGGGGGTATGAGGATCGGTGGAGACTTGGGTCGATGCATCTGCAAGAAGGTCGGCTAGAGGATTCACTATAGGGGGTGTTCGGCTTGTAAGTAGTATCGCTTTAGCTGACATTACCCCATTGTCGGTTGACCACATAACCTTTGATAAAGGCAACGAACTCGTAGTATCCCAACTGGGCAATGACCTCCTAGAAGGCTACCTCATATCCCTCATTGTAGGACTCTTTTAGGTCGTCCTCATGTGGTTTCTACATATTTCTCTTTTGTTTCTAGGGGATAAGCTTCTCCAATATCTTGTGCTTAAGGGAGGTCTTCAACTTGGACAGTTCGGTGTCCACCCTGCCAAACTCGTTAGGAGTTCGCTCAGCTTCCTCCACCACCTTCGTCTTGGCAGCTATCTTAGCCTTTAATTTTTTATGCAGATATATAGTCTCAAGCATTGCGTGGAGATCTAGCCTTTGAGAGAGACGTTGGCCTTCGTTAACGATTCGCTTCTTTTCAAATAGATGTATGCTCGGTCGGCGAGCTCCTATTGAACCTACAGGCTCTGCATAAGAAAAGAAAAGTTAAAAAAAACTATGGCAAGAAAATTCGACAAAATGAAAAGTCCATCGCTCACCAGAGTGTTACCCTGCCCTAGAAAAATAAGTATTTAAAGTTAATCGAAGTATTTTATTCAAAGAAAATTTGACGAACAAATATATAAGGGAATTACGCCAAATGGGACGAAAAGTGAAACATTATGAAAAGTAATTAAGGATAAAAAAAACATATTGAATGGTTTGTATGGATGCATGTTTAAGTTCTAATCGTCCTAGTAAGTATGTTGGCTAACTTTGACGCTAAAATGACATGGAACGATTGTGACACGATCATGGTTAATATTATGAAATTTTTATTAGCACGTGCCATGCAGGATGAGAATTTTCATGATTTTTGTAGGAGAATTGGAGAGGGATAAAAATAGTGACTACTTATTTGGAGCCCTAAAAATATATATAATAATACCCTCTAGACGAAAAGTAAAAAAAAGTTAACCTAGCACTTTTTGACGGTATGTGACACTGCGAAAACGCAACTCTGCGCGAATTGTTTAGGACTATTGGAAGGTCAAAAAAATAAAATGACCATATATATGACACCCTAAAAATACATATAAAAATACCATGGGGGCAAAAGTCAAAAAGTAAATAAAAATTCTTTTTTGTCAAAAAACTAAAAGTGCTCAGAAAATTATGAAAATCTTCAAATCGACTTACAATTTAATTATGGGTAACTTTTCCTTCTTCGATGTCTCCAAAAAAACTAATTTTGACCCGTTTCAAGTCGATTTTCAGTCGAAAATGTAGAAAAAATTACTTTTGTTATCAAAATTATGGCCATTGATTTGGACAAGTGTCTACCATCTAGAGACCCCTGACTTTGGAAATTTTGAGTTTGGCATTTTAAGGAGGTTGGTGGGAGTTACTACTTACGGTATGTAGGGTTTGGGTGGGTTTCATATATAAGTATAAGGAGAGGGGAAAAAACTAAATTGATTTGTATCCTCCCTCCTTCTCTAAGTTGGAGCTCCTAAAAGATTCATGGGGAAAGACTTCTACCTCAGATTTTTCCTACACATTTCTACCACTCCCATGACCATTATTCAACATTAAAGGCCACAACCAAGATCCCAAACAATTGTAGAAACCCTAGTACAACTTGTTTGGTGAGGAAGATGATGTTCTTGGTATATTTGATGGGTGTCTGATGGGGTATTCGTGATGACGAAGATGGATTTAGTGGAGATGGAGAAGAGTTTAAAAGAATCATCCATGGAACAAACTTGGGAAGAGCTTTGGTAACCCTTTGAGGTCACCTTTGGAGGTGGGAGTTATTCCTCCTACCCCACTATTTCCAACTCCATTTTGGAGACTTTAGAGGTGGGAATACTAACCTTTGTTTAGGTTTAAAGTGTGTATATTTTCAGCTTGTTCATTCTCATATATTAGACTAAATATATGTTGGACATGGGTTATTTTGCATCTAGGGTTCACTTAGTAACATTCTCACCACTTTGGGATAAATTGGGTTTCAAAGAGAGGTTTGGAAATGAGTTTTGAAAGAAGATAATTTTGAGAATAGTTACTTACACATATTGGGTGTAAAATGTGAGAATAATGGTTATGTTGCATTAATGGACTTATTGATTGCATTCTTAATGTTTTGAATAAAAGAGGGCATTTAAAATAAGGTTTTGAAGGTGTTAAAAATTCCAGAACACTATTCATAGGCATTTTATGAAATAAAATGTGTTAGAATGATGTTTTAAAGATAAATAAAGCGATTTTGTGCAAAGAAATGCATTAGCTTGTTTAAGCCATTTTATGAGATAAAAATGTGATTTTCTATTTGAATAGTGAAGATAAGTGTAAAAAATGAATCTTTCATTTTGAATTGGTATTTTAAAGTGTGTAAACTCATAATAAGAAAATAGTATGGGTTATTGTGTAAATATTGGTAAATGGGTGTAAGATGTAACTTAAAAATAAAGTGTGTTTATCAAATATGTGGAAAACGAGGTTTTAATATATAAAATGTATGAATTTATATATTAAAGGTGTGTAAAGTGTAGAATGTGAAAGTTGAGTAAAGTATATTAATAAAAAAAGTATTTTTAATGGTTAAATGTGTTTAAATGTTAAATTGAAAATTTAAACTACCTTTTGGAAAATGACACTTATTAAAGGACTAAATTACATGTTTTGGCAATAAAAGTGTATATTGGTAAATTTACTTAAAGTGGAACATTTTTATGAATTAAAAATGTTGATGATTGTTTTTACACTGGTGTAGGTGAAAACGAATTGAGTCCTGAAGCATGAATGATTTTTGGTATAAAATCAACGTGCGGGCGAATAAAGGACTTAAAAGAAAAAGTAATAATTTTTCAAGTTTTAATAGAAAAATGGAAAGTTAGGTCCGGGCTTTTGGTTTCGGCCTGTAAATGTTGAATAATGGGAACATTTAAATAATGTTAAGCACATTGAAAAGATAATGAAATATTCGAATGGTGCCGGAGTAATAATTAAGCAGGACATGACGTCCCTAATGGTGAAAGACCCCAATGTAACTGCAGTACAATATGACGGGAGAGACCGGTGGTGAGAGTCCACGAAGTCCATAGTTATTGGCTAAATCCCAAAGATAATGGCGTAATCGGAAACATGATAAGGAACAGGTTATAAGATGAAAATAACTTAACTTGAGAAAATAATTAATGTTCCGATTGATGTAACATGGACAAGTAAATTGAGAATAATGGCTAATGTCCATATGGAAAAGGATATGATTAAGCAAGGTGACCTAATAAATAGTTAAGATAGCTAGAGGAGTTTAAACCCATAATAACACAAGTGTGTGTTGTATAATCCTTTCAGTGTTAATGAGTATTTTCTAACACGATGTGTGCGTGTGTTCAAAGAAAGTCTTAAACAATGATCAAATAACTCTGGTGTGAGTTAATGAACGTTGAGTAATAAACGTTTGAAAGTGAATGAAAGGTTTTTCTAAAAATTATAAATTGTTTTACTGAGTGAGTTAATGGGAAGAATATGCTAGTTTTAAGAATAAAATACAAAATGATTATTTTGTAAAGACAAGGAGAACAAACAGTATCAAATAACTTTTTTGAAGTAAAACGGTTTAAATCATTGGAACATGTATTTTTAAAGGTATATGTGTAGATATATACGTGTGACAACCCGCTCCAAATAATAACAGGTGGTCAGCCCTATACTACATAAATCAGGTATCTCAGATGGTACAACCTCAACATCAACAACTAAACACTATAATATAAGGCTAACTACCCGAAATCATAAAGTGCGAATTGCCAAAAAAAAATTTAAACTTTTATTTTTAACAACAACAAAAAAACCCATAATGCACACAACCAACAATATACATCTAACTATGATGTGAAATGTGCATGATCCAATAATAAAAGAGTACAATACATTGTACAACAAAATCTCAACAATGAAATACCCGAATATGCTGTCGGGTAACAGACAATACAATAATCTGTGAAAATGAAATATGAAAGTGTTAATCTATAACACTTGAATATTAACTCAATACAACTGAATCCTAATCTAGATATACAAAGATAGGAACCGATCAAAGCAAAGTGCCGCAAAAGTCCGCTACTGCCACAGCTCCATAACTCCTGAATGGAGGGACATCAAAGGCGTCCTTGCGGAGGAACACCTGAAGTAATACAATATATATACATAGAGGAGGAAAATATAAACGGGTCAGAACCCGAGTTTTGAAAAACAGTTTATAGCAAGTGTATTAAAATGCATAATAATTATAAATGCCTTATTACATGATTTAGTTGGAGTCGAACACTCCATCAAAAATTCAACTCACCCCTCATCTAAAGCGCGCACTAAGCGTATGCACGTGTCTACAAAAGGATGTCCGATTCTAATTAGGTAAGAGGATTCTAACTTAAACCCAAATAAAGTATTTAAGTGAAACCATCTAACTTATCTCCCAATTCTACATTTATAAGGATATTTCTATACTTTAAGTTATATACATTATCTTTAATGTAATAGTTAGAGTTATCTTTATAATGTTCATTTGTTGAACATATAAAGTTACATGATCCAATCATGTCCACATTATCAACATACACCATCAAATCTCAATTACTAGAATTTATATTCTAGTGATGCCCATATAAGGCATGAAACCATATATAATTATTATAGATGAGTTATTAGCATCAAGAGTTAAGGACTAAACTCCTCCCGATTCTCAACACGGTACTGCGTTTCATGAGTGGGACGTCTCGCCGAAGCGAAATCCAAACAAGGAACCCCCCCGTTACACTACTCCTGACCGTATCGATCCTCGGGGCTCATTATGCCCTCAATGCAAGATGCATGTAACCCAAATGATTATTTTCCAATATTAATTAATTAATATTCCCAATTCTCAACAGTACACGGCGTTTCATGCATGGGACGTCTCGCCGAAGCGAAATCCAAACAAGGACCCCTCCCCATTACACTACTCCTGGCACTGTCGATTGTCGGGATAGGTGATATATATGTATATATAATGATGAGCATTAAGGACTAAACTTATCCCCAAGTTCCAACATTACACTGCGGTTCGTGCGTGGGACATCTCGCCGAAGCGAAATCCAAACAAGGAACCCCCCCGATACACTAATCCTGGCAATGTAGGTCGTTGAGGCCCATTATGCCCTTGACACCCAAGTACAAACACAAGCAATAATAACCATCCAACCGAGCTATAACTCGAAGGACGCAAGCTCACATGCTATCATCTTCCAGCAGCCCATATACGTAGCAAACTGGGGCCACCTGGTGGGGTTCAACGACACCCACCTCGTGATCTACTCATGCACACGACGTCCCGGGAAGCGGTCATAGTTCCTAACCGGCAAGTGAGAGCGTCACATACCCCCGACCTCTCACCCCCAAAATAAATAGATATATATATATATCATAAATGTCATTTGCTGACCACAAAGGACGACTATGACCTGGGGAATGTCCACATCCTGCTTTTCTAGTCAGAATGTTCACCCTCTACGCACGAAACTTTCCAATGATATCAAGGAGGGGGTATGCTTAACATGAATATACACCATCATATAAGGTATACATACATCCCACATAATAAAGATATACCATTTTATATAAGGTATACCTGCAACATCATATTCATTTTCATATTCATTATACGCTCTTAGGCGTAAATTTGATTAACATCATTTGTTTAGTACATCTCTCTCTTATGATACACTAACCGTAAATACTCACACATTTACCCCACTTAGTACATGCTATACTAATTCTCGCTTGAAGCTCTCATGTCGCTTCTAGTATGAATTGTCTTTCAATTCAATTTAAGTTAAGGATATTTTATATCTTAAAGCACCTCAATTAGCATTTCTCATTGTATGAGATATCTCCCAAGTCAATCATCAATAAGGATATTTCTATATCCATTTGCACATCAAATAGTATTATAATTCTCCATCCATTATAAGGCTCAATATAATTATGAACCATTAAAGTTATCCCAATTGGGATTGGATCCTAAGATCCGGCACCTCTAAGACAACCTCATTTTCAGATCGTGTAGTTGTTATCATCACCAAACAAACCTCAAATAAAAGTGGGCTTCCCCACTTAGAAAAATACCGAAGTCTCTAATCGGTATTCCTCAAATTTAGTCAATATGACTCCAAAATTTCTTTTAGGGGAAACTCGCTAAAAGTCTCCAAAACCTGCTCCAAATATCTCCTATAGAGATCCCCAATCAATAACCTCGAACAAAACGGGATGAATTTCTCTTTAGAAAAACAATCCCTCCAAAAGCCCTGTTTTCGAATCGATTCGGGCTTATTCCGAATCGATTCGGCCCAGCGAATCGATTCGTCCAGGAAGGCGAATAGATTCGGGTCATCAGACCTGGGACTCTGTCTCAGGCCGAATTGATTCGGCTGGAGTCCGAATCGATTCGGTCACTCAGACCTGGGCACCTGCATATTTCCGAATCGATTCGGCTAGGGGGCCGAATCGATTCGGCCTACCTGGAGGCTCGAAAATGGCTACTTTTTAAGTAAGCCAAAATACCCAAAATCTTTTTAATGGTTTTCTCTCCATTTTTCTTCAACCCAATCACAAATATAACATCAATACTCATCCAAGAACACATTTAAACTAATTTCTATCATTAAATCCAAGATCTACATAACAAATCTAAGATTTCCCAAAAAGTTAGGTTTTGTTAAACTAAACCTAAAACCCATAATATCAATCCACAAATCATGCAATTAATGGTACACAATAATTATTTAGCAAGTTTAATCACTTGCCTCAGGTTCGTAGGGTCTGAATCCGCCTTGAAATCGCGTATTGGCCCGAAAATCCTCTTTTTGCTTCTTTTTCTCCTTCCTTTTCTTCTTCTTTCTTTCTCTCTTTCTTTCTATTTCTCTCTTTGGAGAATTGTTTCTCCCGTAGGCTAATTTAGCCTAATCCCCCAAGATACACATCTTTAAATGATAATACACACTTTAAATGACTCGGTGACTTTAATTAGAGTAAAATGGTCCTAATTTATTTCGGAACCCAAATAGACCCCAAGTACAGTCATTTCGACTTTCTCGACCCTTCCGGACACGATGGTATCCTCAGAATTTCCATTCGACACACTTTCTAACAACTCCAAATTTTGACTTTAATTGCCAACTTAATTATTTCTCCAATAAAATATTATTTATTTCTCCCAAAATAAAATAATTACTGTTTCGAGAGGCTTGGGTTGTTACAATACGTATTTTCACATGCATGTAGTTGTAGCGTATGAGTGTTCTTTCTGTCGTTCATTTCTGTACTGAATTTATACAAGTTCCCAATAAGCATTTGGCTCACATCCCTCCTTTTTGTTACGACCAGTTGTATATTGTTTCGTATTTTGAGAGCGTTGTACAGGTAAGTAGTTATTTGCATTTATGATTAGTGTAACTATTTACTTGGCCTCGGGGGCACTTCCCATAGGTCCTATCACATAGTTGATGAAAATTAGAATCACATGCCAACACGAGTAAAGTTAAATGACAATAAAGCTGGATTAGAAACATTATTTAGGTTGTTCTATAGCACTTCACAATTAATGTACGAACCATATCAGGTTGATCTTTATTAACCCTTAAATTTGGGTTGGGCCGTTAAAACTTAATTTCAGATCCAGGTTCAATGTACTTTTTGGGTGTGACATGGTGAAGTCTGTAATGGGTCTTCTTGACGTCGATGTTGTTTTGGGTTGGTACGATGGGTTAGTGACGATTTTGGTTTGCATTCTGGACGATAAAGTCAAGGACATTACCGCGATGTCCAGCTCTTGATGATATGGTAAAACATTTAAGTTAGTAGATTTTCATGTCCCTCTGCGTTTCTAGTGTAGATGTGTTGGTGAGTTATGGGGGTCAATGTACACTAATAGTGGCAACACCGTGATCTTTTGCTTGAGATGTATTGTGTGGCAACTTTGATGATGAGAGTAGACTTAGTAGTAATATCAACGTCGAGTAGTGTTCGTTGAAATCTATCCGTAAAGGTTGTATATTTCATCTATGGAGATTAGATGACCGGGTGATGTTCAAAAAATATTAATTATGTGGTGAGAACGTATTAGGTCCCTTGGTTGAGGATTTTGCATTATTGCATCTTGATTATATTGTGGGTTAAGATTATCATGATGATTTGAAGTAACCTATGAGTGAACCTAGAAAATCTTGGTGATTTAGTGTTAAGTACCAATGTTATAATGTTCTAGAATAGGACCCCATGCAGCGTCACTAGGGTGGGCCTCCTCTTAGGCAATGCCTGACGTCCTGTGTCCTATCAAAACTATGGTGGTATAAATTTAAAGTTTTAGAGATAATAATTTCGTATTGAGGAATAGGATCCCTTGTGGCGTCCTTGGTGTGGGCCTTAGTGTTTATAGGTAATACCTGATGTCACGTATCCTACCAAAATATATAGTCGTGTTAGCTTTAGATTAACACATAATATGATGTTTACATATCAAGGAAATTTAGTTATCATGGTTTAACACTCACTGGGAATCAAATGATGTGGTCTAGTGAACTTAACTACGAGTTAGCATTTTCAGTAAGCACATGATTTGCATTAAATGACCTTTGGAGATAAGTACTAGAGTGGTTAGATGAAATTAACACTGGGTTAGTAATTTTGATAGACATGTAAATGGGTAGTTATAATTCCTTGGAGGTGTATACTAATGTTTAGCTAGCGAGATGTTAATGTGTGTGGTAGACATTCCTTAGTAATAGTGAACTTAAGAGTGAGTACCATGCATTACGATGACAATGGTAACTCTCCATTAACCTTTGGGATTCCTTATGATGTCAAGGATATAGCCTTTCGATTGGTATAGAAAGTAGTGGCTAGGATTGATGCTTTGAGGTTATGAGTTGGTGGCCGCATTGGTTGTCGTATAGGATCCAACCATAACGATTCTTACATAAGGATGTATATGTCCACTTTCATAATGATGTATATTTCCACTTGGGGGATGATTAATTGGTGTATTTTCCATGAAACGTCTGGGAGAATCATTGTTACATCAAAATTAATGGGGTCATATACATTTCATAGTAGTAAAGTCGAGGTTGTGTAGCATAGGTCACGATAAGACTTGTGATTTCTCATAATAGATGTGTAAGTTGTTGGAGAGATTATTAAGTTCGATGAGCATCAACCCATAATCAATTGGCAATCATTGTTTCTCCAAAGTTTATGTGATGATCGTAAATCATTGATAATTGTAGTATGTTTAGGTCATGTTGACCTATGGGAGTATTTTGAAGTTAGTACCACGACCTTTGTTTATAAGCATGTGTCATGATGTGACCTTCAAGGATAATGTCGAAAGTTGGTCGATAAGTGATAGATAATGCACCTGGGAATCTTAGAACACGATGATGTTTATCATCATTTTAGAGATAACACCTCGAATGGAGTGTTAAGATCAATTAGATCATCTTCGTGTGCTACTTGTGTGATTTGATGTGACACTAGTAAAGGAAATCATTAGGTCCTAGGCATGGATAGTGCTTGAAAGTTTAAGATGTCATTACAATAGTTATTATTTAGGATCATATAGGATGTTGATAAGAGTCGTAACAGTGGTCCGTGAGTTGAATGTTTGAAACCATGTGAGCATTGTGTTTCATTTGATGGTAATGATCTCAAAAACTAAGGTTAGCTATCACATCTTGAAATTATAGAGGCCTAGGTACGATGGTTCAGTGATTGGCAATAAGCCCCGAGAGATGTAACTTCGCCTTGATTTGTGATAGTTATACTTACTAATAATGGAATAAGTAGTATTGGTCCTAAGGAGGGAAGCCTAGCATCTCAGTTTCCCGAAGTAATTGACTTTGTGTTTGTTTGTCTGGAAAGGATTGATAATTAATGGTTAGGACTCGTCGAGATTAACGGGTCAAGTTAGGGTATGTGTCAAGGCTAAGATTTTAGCGAATGTTGGTGGGGGTTATAGACATCAAGGGTACGTTGTGGGTTCGTACTTCGTGTGGCACAATTCATTGTCCGAAATTGATTGGTTTCTTTTGGCATGGCAACCGCCTGATTCGTTGCATTCCTTGTGTCTTATTTGATCCCAACAATGGAAAGTTGTTGATAAATTGCGATTCGGGTGTAGCGCTACAAAATCTTAGCAGTGATGTGTCTAAATCCAGTTTTGGTTGATGCGTCACGTAGACGAGTGCGCTCTTCTTTGGAAACACATTTTTTTCTACACTTGTTTGTGTGTGCGTGTTGTCTCACATTTGTTGCATGTTTGCACCTATTACTTAACTGCTTTAGGTTGACACATTTCGTTAGTTAACCGATATAGCTAGTTACGACTTAGTAGTATGTCCTAAGACTGTGACTTGAGAATATTATGAGTATTAAAACTTGAAAAAATATTAGATGTTAGTGTTTTAATATGTTTGGAATTATGTGGATTAAGGATGTAATCGCTCGTATACATGTGTGTTGTGACACCTAGGATGGCTCTAATTTAGGGTAATTATCTCGTAGGAGATATCGGTCGGGTAGACCAATAGGATTAGAATATCCAAGGTTGCTTGAGGAAACGTAGGTTGTAAATCCTAACCTAGGAATAATCCACAATAATGAGTTCATTGGTGATAGTGAAATATTATGTGAGTATCAATCATCTCAAGGCTTTATTTAGATGAACATGTTAGGAACGCTTGAGAATTAGCAATAAGATCTTAGGGTTCGTTATGATTGGGTTAACGATAGTGATTGGTGAAAATGAAATCTTTGGGTTTCAAACCATGGTGGTGAGGATTCCCTAGGATTCGAAACTGGTTGTAGGTAAATGAATTCTAATTTGATGATGCATAAATTTCGAGGATGAAATTTCCTAAGGAGGGAAGAATATAACACCCTGCCCTAGAAAAATAAGTATTTAAAGATAATCGAAGTATTTTATTTGAAAGAAAATTTGAGGAACAAATATATAAGGGAATTACGCCAAATGGAACAAAAAGTGACATATTACGAAAAGTAATTAAGGAGAAAAAAAATCCCATAATGCAAGGTTCGCATGGATGCGTGTTTAAGTTCTAATAGTCCTAGTAAGTATGTTGGTTAAGAGTGACGCGAAAATGACAAGGAATGATTGTGACACGATCATGGTTAATATAACGTGATTTTTATCAACACGTGTCATGCAGGAAATGAACTTGAGCGATTTTTGTAGGAGAATTGGAGAGGGACAAAAATAGTGTGACTACTTATTTGGAGCCTTACCGTGTAGAGTAAAAGTAAAAAAAAAAGTTAATCTAGCACTTTTTGACGGTACTCAACAGTGCGAAAAAGCAACTTTGCACGAATTGTTTAGGACTATTGAAAGGTCAAAAAAATAAAATGACCATATATATGAGACCACAAAAATAGATATAAAAATACCATGGGGTCAAAAGTAAAAAAAAAAATTGTCAAAAATATAAAAGTGCTCAGAAAAATTATAAAAATCTCTAGCTTGACTTCAAATTTAATTTCGAGCAACTTTTCCTTCTTTGACTTCTCTGGTAAAAATCATTTAAACCCGTTTTAGATTGATTTTCGATCTAAAATGTAGAAAAAACTACTTTAAGTGATGTCAAATTTATTCCCGTTGATTTGGACAAGTTTCCACCTTCTAGAGACCCCCAACTTTTAACATTTCGAGTTTGGCATCTTAAGGGAGTTGGTAGGGGTTACTATGTATGGTATGTAAGGGTTTGGGTGGGTTCCATATATAAGTATAAGGAAAGGGTTAAAAACTCATATGATTTGTAGCCTCCCCTTCTCTCTCTCTCTAAGTTGGAGCTCCTAAGACATTCATGGGGGAAAGACTTCTTTTCCAGATTGTTCCTACACATTTCTACCACTCCCATGACCATTATTCGACACTAAAGGCTACACCCAAGCTCCCAAACAAGTGTAAAAACCCTAGGACAACTTGGTTGGTGAGGAAGATGATGTTTTTGGTATATTTGATGGATGTTTAATGGGGTATTCTTGATGACGAAGATGAATTTCGTGGAGATGGAGGAGATATTCAAAGGAGCATCCATGGAGAAATCTTGGGAAGACCTTTTGGTAACCCATGAGGCCATCCTTGGAGGTGGGGGTTTCTCCTCCCACACCACAATTTCCACCACCCTTTTGGAGACTTTAGAGGTGGGAATGCTAACATTGGTTTAGGTTTAAAGTGTGTATATTTCCATCTTGTTCATTTGGATATATTAGACTAAAAATATGTAGGACATGCGTTATTTTGCATCTATGGTTCACTTAGTAGCATTCTCACCATTTTAGGTAAAAATGGGTTTCAAAGAGAGGTTTTGCAATGGGTTCTGAAAGAAGATAATTTCCAGAATAGTTACTTACACATATTGGGTATAAAATGTGTATAATAATGGTTATGTTGCATTAATGGACTTAATAATTTCATTCTTAAAGTTTTGAATAAAAAGGGTCATTTAAAAGAAGGTTTTTAATAGGTTTTAAAGGTGTTAAAAATTCTAGACCACTATTCATAGGCATTATGAAATAAAATGTGTTAGAATGATGTTTTAAAGATAAATAATGGGATTTTGTGCAAAGAAATGCATCAGGCTTGTTTAATCCATTTTATGAGATAAAAAAGTGATTTTCTACTTGAATAATGAAGATAGATGTAAAAAATGAATCTTTCACTTTAAATGGGTATTTTAGTGTATGTAAACTCATAAGAAGAAAATAGTATGGGTTATTGTGTAAATATTATTAAATGGGTGTAAGATATAAAAACTCATAAATAATGTGTGTTTACCAAATATAAGAAAAATAGGGTTTTAATATATAAAATGTATGAATTTATATATTAAAGGTGTGTAAAGTGTAAATTGTGAAAGGTGAGTAAAGTATGCTAATAAACAAGTATTTTTAATTATTAAATGTGTTTAAGTGTTAAATTGGAAATTTAAACTACCTTTTGGACAATGACACTCGTTAAAGGACTAAATGCAAGTTTTGGCAATAAAGGGGTAAATTGATAAATTTACTTAAAGTGGAAAAAAAATTGAATTAAAAATGTTGATGAATGTTTTTACTCTAGTGTGGGTGAAAACGAATTGAGTCCTAATGCGTGAATGATTTTTGGCACTGTTCTAAAAAACCCGCCTAGGTTTAAGGCTTGGGAGAAACGCCCCGCCTGAAATTTTTTACACCTTATTCTTAGTAAAACCCTTAAGGCGCACTTTTTCCTAAAAACAACAATGCTTTAGTGAAACGATATCGCCTTTTAAATAATTTTTTTACTAACCGGACCATTATCTCATCCAAAATAATCAAATAATATTTTAATTTGCATATATTCAGACATATTTTTATTGTATGTGCAATTTTAGTGTTTTAATAGCCTTGTTATGGTTAAAAAATATTAAAATATATTAAGAAAGTCTAGACGCCTTTTCACACCTTTTTACGCCTAAGGCCCGCCTAGGCTTCCAAGGCTTAAGGCTTGGCCTCCACACCTCGATCATGCCCAGCATTTTTTTTAACGTTGTGTGAATAAAGGACTTATAGGAACAAGTAATAATTTTTCAAGTGTTAACGGAAAAACGGATAGTTAAGTACGGGCTTTTGGCTTCGACCGGGAACATTTGAATAATGTTGAGCACATTTAAAAGATAATAAAATATTTGGATGATGTCGGATAAATAATTAAGCAGGGCATGATGTCCCTAGTGGTGAAAGATCCCAAAGTAACTGCAGTAGCGTATTACAACGGAGACTGATGGTGAGTGGCCACGAAGTGTGTGGTTGTTCGCTAAATCCCAAAGATAATGACATAAAAATATGATAAGGAACGAGTTATAAGATGAAGATAACCAAGCTTGCGTGAAAAATTAATGTTCCGAGTAATGTAACATGAACAAGTAAATTGAGAATAATGGCTAATGTCCATATGAAAAAGGAGATGTTTAAGCAAGGTCACCTGATAAATAGTTAAGCTAGATAGAGGAGTTTAAACCCATAGTAACACAAGTGTGTGTTGTATAATCCTTTCAGTGTTAATGAGTATTTTCTAACACAATGTGTGCGTGTGTTCAAAGAAAGTCTTAAGCAATGATCAAGTAACTCTGGTGTGAGTTATTGAACGTTGAGTAATAAATGTTTGAAAGTGAATGAAAGGTTTTTCCAAAAATTATAAATTATTTTACTGAGTGAGTTAATGGGAAGAATATGCTAGTTTTAAGAATAAAATACAAAATGATTATTTTGTAAAGACAAGGAGAACAAACAGTATCAAATAACTTTTTTGAAGTAAAATGGTTTAAATCATTGGAACATGTATTTTTAAAGGTATATATGTAGATATATACGCATTTTCACATGCATGTAGTTGTAGCGTGTGAGTGCTCTTTCTGTCGTTCGTTTCTATACTACATTTATACAAGTTCCCACTAAGCATTTGGCTCACATCCCTCCTTTTTGTTACGACCAGTTGTATGTTGTTCCGTATTTTGAGAGCGTTGTACAGGTAAGTAGTTATTTGCATTTATGATTAGTGGCACTATTTACTTGGCCTCAGGGGCACTTCCCTTAGGTCCTATCACATAGTTGATGAAAATTAGAATCACATGCCAACACGAGTAAAGTTAAATGACAATAAAGCTGGATTAGAAATATTATTTAGGTTGTTCTATAGCACTTCACAATTAATGTACGAACTAGATCAGGTTTATCCTTTATTAACCCTTAAATTTGGGTCGGCAATTACAACTTGGTTTCAGTGCCAAGTTGAATGTTCTTTTCGTGTGTGACGTGGTGAAGTCGGTAATGGATCTTCTTGACGTCGATGTTAGTTTTGGATGGTATGCTGGGTTAGTGACGATTTTGATTTGTGTCCTGGATGGTTAAGTCAAGGACATTAGGGCGATGTGCAGCTCTTGATAAGATGATAAAACGTCTAAGTCAGTATCTTTTCATGTTACACTACGTTTCTGGTGTATATGTGTTGGTGAGTCAGGGCGGTCAATGTAGACTAATAGTGGGAACACCGTGATCCTTTGCGTGAGATGTATTATGCGACAACTTTAATGATGAGAGTAGCCTTAGTAGTAATATCAACGTCGAGTATTGTTCGTTGCAATCTATCCATAAAGGTTGTATAGTTCATCTATGGAGACTAGATTACTAGGTGATGTTAATAAATATTGATTATGTGGTGAGAATGTATTAGGTCCCTTAGTTGAGGATTGACTTACTGCTTCTTGATTATAATGTGGGTTAAGATAATCAGGATTATTTGAAGTAACATGGGAGTGAACTTAAAAAATCTTGAGGATTTAGTGTTAAGTACCAGCATTGTAATGTTCTAGAGTAGGACCCTTTGTGGCGTCACTTGGGTGGGCCTTGTCTAAGGCAATGCCCGACGTCCTATGTCCTATCAAAACTCTGGTGCTATAAATTTATAGTTTTTGAGATAATAATGTCGCATCGAGGAATATGATACCTTGTGGTATCCATGGTGTAGGCCTTGGTGTTTATAGGAAATACCCGATGTCCCGTATCCTACCAAAATATATAGGTGTGTTAGCTTGTAGATTAGCACATAGTACTAAGGGTTGGCATTTTCGGTAGGCACATGAGTTGCGTAAAATTCCCTTTGGAGGTAAGTACTAAGGTGGTTTGATGAAATTGACCTTGGGTTAGTAATTTGTATAGACATGCAAATCACTATTAATAATTCCTTGGAGGTGTATATTAAGGTTTAGCTAGCAAAATGTTAACGCGTGTGGTAAACATTCCTTAGTAATAGTGAACTTAAGATTGAGTACCATGAATTACGATGGCAATGATGTCTCTCCATGAACCTTTGGTATTCCTTATGACGTCAAGGATATAGCCTTTCAATTGGTATAGCACGTAGTGGCTAGGATTGATGCTTTGAGTTTATCAAGTTACGGCCGCATCGTTTATCGTATAGAATCCACAAATAACGATTCTTACACTAAGAAGTCTATGTCCACTTTAGGGGATGATTAAATTGATGTCTTTTCCATGAAACATCTGGGAGAATCATTGATGCATCGAGGTTAATGTGGTGATATACATTTCATAGTAGTAAATTCTAAGTTGTATAGCATAGGTCACAAAAAGACATGTGGTTTCTCGTAATAGATATGTAAGCTGTTGGAGAGATGACTGAGTTCGATGAGCATCACCCAAAAAGCAATTGGGAATCATAGCCTCTCCAAGGTTCATGTGATGATGGTAAATCATTGATAATTGTAGTATGTTTAGGTCATATTGACCTATGGGAGTCACTACACCAAATCTGCCCATTTGTCAAGGTCATTGACCTTGACAAATTCACCTTGTCAAGGTCAATGACCGTGACATTTCGAGGCGAGACAACTTTTTTTGTCACGGTCGTGTCACGGTCATTGACCTTGACAAAAAACTCGCGTTTTGTGTCACGGTCGTGTCAAGGTCAATGACCGTGACACGTTTGTCACGGTTATAAACCGTGACACGTTTGTCACGGTTATAAACCGTGACAAAGCGGTGACCCTTTTTTTAAAAAAAATTGTCACGGTCAATGACCGTGACAATTCTGGGCAGAATTTAAAAAAAATCTGCTGGGCAGTATGGCCACTGCCACTGCCCAGCAGTATATTTGTACCTGTTATAGCAACGTTGTACCTGTTCCAAACATCATATATCCAACACAAACTAAAGATAATGCAAATATATATTCATGACAGTATAATCCAAATCTTCAAAGTAAAAATAATATACATGACGATATAATCCAAATATAATTAAAATGAACAAACTTAAAAATAATGTTACTACATGTCCTGGGTAAATGTGAGGAGGTGAGTAGGCCACACGACATACGAATTGACGCACCCACTAATATACGTCGTGCCGCATTGTTCGTGCAACCACAATAGGGAGTTCTCCTTCCCGGGTATGACATGCGTGACGAGCACCCTGGACTCCATCTGTTGAAGCACACGTCCATGGACTATTCCACCCTCGACGATATTCGGGTCCCTCAACCCCCGCCCTATCCGCTGGCCATCAAATATGTCCAATATGAACACGCTCGGCCAACCAATTGTCGTTAATGGTCTGTTGGAGGGCGTCAAATAGGGAAGTGGATCGTCGAAGTACGAACGTGTCGGTGATGAAGCAGCGAGGTCCACATCCTCGTCATCCTGCGCCTCATCCTCCCGTACCTCCTCGTCCTCCCGCACCTCCTCCTCCATCGCCTTCTCCTTCCCTTTCCCTTTACCTTTCTCTTTACGGTCTCCACCCAACGTACGCTTCATGAATGCGTACATATCTTGGATCGTCGCCTCCAAACGGGACAGCTTCGGGTCGTGTGAATCCACCGTTCGAGCCAACCCGGTGTCGCTCGTCTCCAATCCGATGATCCTAGATTTGGCCACCCGCGAGCTCACTCCCCTTGTCCTCCCCTTGCGATCAGAGCCAAGCACTTGGCTGAGTGCGTCTGTGGACAAAGATGCCTTGTCGGCATCAAACTGCGACTCATGCACTTCCTTAAGCTTTGCCTTAAACGACAAAAAGCACATGATTAGTAAAATAAGTAAAATAAAAAATTATAACGTAATTAACAATTGGCGAGATGCCAATTGTCGATCCTCGATCTCATTGTCAATGAACTTTTGCCATTGTGCCAATGAGATCGGCTCCTTGGGCGGGACGGATCCGCGCCATTGTAAAATGGACTCTAGTATTTTTCCAAAGTACCGTGTCCGCATATTTTTTTTCCACGTCTTGTGTTGCTCCCTCAACTGCTCCAAGACGGAATCGCGTAGCTTTGGATCCAAGTTGAATTGTTCCTGTCCAACAAATACAATGTTAGTTGCGAATAAATATAAATATAAATATAAATATAAATATAAATTGAAATTGAAATATTCATATAAATATTACCTGTGGTGCCGCCCAAACACCTAACTTGAGCTCATACGGCACCTCCTTCCAACTCATAAACCCCGGGCCGATGACCGTCTTTAGCAGCTCGAGGGATCTCGCTAAAAGCTCCGACTTGTTTTCGACGGTAATCCCAAATTTTCCATATTTGGGGAGCCTAGGGGCGGAGGAGCCCTCGTCGCCTCCGCTACCACCGAACCCAGACGACGACATCATCATAAACAGCATCATCATCTTCGCCCTAACATCTGAAGGAGACATTTTTGCTATAAAAAAAATGTTATTAGTACAGATAAAAAAAATGTTATTAGTACAGATAAAATTTTTGTAATATTATGTTTTTTCCAAATATTTAAAGAGTTATTAAATGGGTGCCCCACCCCTGCCCCCTCCCCCCGCCACACACACACGCACACCTACGCACACACACACACACACACCCCACCCCCCACACACACACACCCCACCCCTACCCACCCGACAAGTTAATTAGAATATTTGTTGGACTGAAATTGATTTAGATTATGCCTATCTATGTAACTCTAAAACCTAATTGTGATTAAAATCTGATTTATATGGATTAATTCTATTACATTTATAATTTAACTAATAGAGTTGAATTTTAATATTAATCCTTTGGTTTATTTAACTAACTTTGGTTTGGTTTATTTCTAGTTGAATCTGAGTTATAATTTTTAGATTATGTATAGGAATTGAATTTTAATATTAATCCTTCATAAATCCCTTGAATACATGCATAAATTTGTAGAGATTGAAATTAAATTGCTTGAGATTGAATTTCTATGTTTCGGGGTCATTATTTGAAAATACTTAATTACCCTTTGAAAACCTTTCATAACACACCTATGTATTAAATATGGGTTAGACCTCTTAGCTTGCTCAACCACCCATTTACACACTTACTTTACCTTTTATTTACATTATGGATATTAATCAATTCACACGTTTTTTGTCCACTTCAACCTTTACTGAAACATTTATTAATTCATTCAAGTTAGGTAAAACCACGCAAGTATCTAATACAAATATTATCATTCAACAAATTAAGTCCCATAATTTTTGCACATATCACAACCCGTAATCTTTTAACATTCAACGATACCAATTACTAAACAATTCTACTATCTACGATAAATACCAATATTTTTCAACACTGTATCCCCCAATAGTAATAATGAATTAACATATAATTTTCAACTCCAACAACATATGCTTCAACTTAACCCAATCTTCCCAATAATACCAACTAATCAACACCCAACATCCAAATCCAACAACATAGGTCTAGAACCAAAGTTTGTACATAATAATTTATAGTCTCCAAGAAAGTACCATTTTTATTCATAATATTTACGATTATCAGTTTCTCGTGTATTAGCCAAATTTCCAAGATTTCAATTGTAGCATAACACATTAATTTATTGTAATCTTACACATTATAATGAGTATACAATTTGATTTTTGTAATCATTTCTTAGGCCTTCTTATTCTCTAAGGATTTCAAAGTTAATATAAAAAAATACCACACACACACACACACCACCCCACCCTGCCCCACCCCCTGCCCCCCTCCACCACCCCCTCCCCCACCCCGCCCCACCCCCTCCCCCACCCTGCCCCACCCCGCCCCACCCCCACCCCCACCCTGCCCCTCCCCCCACCCTGCCCCACCCAGCCCCAACCCCTCCCCCACCCCCTGCCCCCCTCCACCACCCCTACCCCCATCCCCCACCCTGCCCCACCCCGCCCCACCCCCTACCCCCATCCTATCCCACCCCCCACACACGCACACACATACACACATATATATATACACATACCCCCCACCCCCTCCCCCACACTGCCCCACCCCTCCCCACCCCCTGCCCCCCTCCACCACCCCCTACCCCCATCCCGCCCCACCCCCCACACACGCACACACATACACACATATATATATACACATACACACATAAATATACAGACAAATATATATATATATAAATGGAAGAGAGAGAGAGAGAGAAATTGGACCTGAGAGAGAGAGAGAGCAGCGTCGAGAGAGAGAGAGAGAGGGAGGGAAGGGCGCGGGAGGGAAAAAAGAAGGGGGGTAGGGTTTTTGCTGGAAAAGTTGTCACGGTCGTGTTAAGGTCTTTGACCGTGACACGACTTGTCACGGTCATTGACCGTGACACGACCGTGACAAATTGAATTGTCACGGGCTTGTCACGGTCAATGACCGTGACAAGTCGTTGTCACGGTCGTGTCAAGGTCAATGACCGTGACATAAAACGCGTGTTTTTTTGTCACGGTCAATGACCTTGACAAGGCTGGCCGGCTGAAAGGTGACAATTTGCCCATTTTGGTGTAGTGAGTATTTTAAAGTTAGTACCATAACCTTTGTTTATAAGCATGTGTCATGATGTGACCTTCGAGGATAATGTCGAAAGTAGGTTGATAAGTGATAGATAATGAACCTGTGAGTCTTAGAACGCGATGATGTTTATCATGATTTTTTAGATAACATCTCGAATGGAGTGTTAAGATCGATGATAGCACCTGCATATGCTACCAGTGTGATTTGATGTGACACTAGTAAAGGAAATCATTAGGTCCTATGAATGGATAATGCTTGAAAGTTTGAGATTTCATTAGAATAGTTATTATTTAGGATCATTTAGGATGTTGCTAAGATTCGTAGCAGTGGTTCGTGAGTTGAATGTTTGAAACCATGTGAGCATTGTGTTTTATTTGATGAGAGTGATCTCATAAACTGAGGTTAGCTAAAACGTGTTAAAATTATGGAGGCCTAGGTACGATGGTTCAGTGATTGGCGATAAGACCCGAGAGATGTAACTTTGCCTTGATTTGGGACAGTTATACTCACTAATTATGGAACAAGTAGTATTGGTCCTAAGGAGGGAAGACTAGCATCTCAGTTTCCCGAAGGAATTAACTTTGTGTTCCGTTCGCCTAGCAAGGATTGATGATTCATGGTTGGGACTCGTCAGGGTTAATGGGCCAAGTTAGGGTATATGGAAAGGCTAAGACTTTAGATAATGTTGGTGGGGGTTATAAACTTCAAGGGTATGTTGTGGGTTCTTACTTCGTCTAGCACAATTCGTTGTCAGAAATTGATTGTTTTATTTTGGCATGGCAGTCGCCTGATTCGTTGTATTCCTTATGTCTTCTTTGATCCCAACAATGGGAAGTTGTTGATCAGTTATAATTTTGGTGTAGCTCTACATAAGCTCAGTAGTGATGCGTGTAAATCCAGTTGTGGAAGATGCGTTACAGTAAATGAGTACTCTCTTCTTTGGAAGCAAATTTTTTCTACACTTATTTGTGTGTGCGTGTGGTCTCGCATTTGTTGTATGTTTGCACATGTTACTTAACAGCTTTAGGTTGACATGTTTCATTAGTTAATCAATATAACTAGTTACAACTTGGTCGTTGGTCTCGAGGTTGTGACTTGAGAATATTATGAGTATTAGAACATGAAAAAATATTAGATGTTAGTGTTTTAATATGTTTGGAATTGTGTGGATTAAGGATGTAATTGTTCATATATATGTGTGTTGTGACACCTAGGATGACTCTAAGTTAGCGTAAGGATGTTGTAGGAGATATCGATCGGGTAGACCAATAGGAATATATGGGTATCTCATGATTGATGATGTGATGACTAGTGATGTCGACGATGTGTCTGCCTAGGCTAGGTGTGATCCAAGGTTTCTTGAGGAAACGTAGGTTGTAAATCCTAACGTAAGAATGATCCACGATAATGAGTTCATTCGTAATAGTGAGATATTAGGTGTGTATCAATCAACTTGAGGCTTTATTTAGATGAACATTTTAAGCACGCTTGATAATTAGCAATAAGATCTTAAGGTTCATCGTGATTGGGTTAACCACAGTTATTGGTGAAAATGAAATCTTTGGGTTTTAGACCGTAGTGTTAAGGATTCCCTAGGATTGGAAACGGTTGTAGGTAACTGAATTCTAATTTCATGATGCATGAATTTTGAGGACGGAATTTCCTAAGGAGGCAAGAATGTAATAACCCGCCCTACAAAAACAAGTATTTAAAGATAATCGAAGTATTTTATTCAAAGAAAAATTTTAGGAAGAAATATGTAAAAGAATTACAACAAATGACACGAAAAGTGACACATTACGAAAAGTAATTAAGGAGAAAAAAATTCCCACATTGCATGGTTCGCATGGATGCGTGTTTAAGTTTTAATAGTCCTAGTAAGTATGTTGGTTAAGTTTGACGGGAAAATGATAAGGAATGACTGTGACATGATCATGATTAATATAACGCGATTTTTATCAGCAAATGTCGTGCAGGACGTGAACTTGCGTGATTTTTGTAGGTGAATTGCCGAGGGATAAAAATAGTGTGACTACTTATTTGGAGCCTTAAAAATATAAGGAAGAATACCCTATAGAGTAAAACTAAAAAAAATTAAACTAGCACTTTTCGACAGTACGCGACACTGCGAAAATGCAACTTTGCGCGAATTGTTTAGGACTATTGGAAGGTCAAAAAAATAAAATGACCATATATATGAGACCCTAAAAATACCCTAGGGTCTAAAGTCGGAAAACAAATAAAAATTATTTTTTGTCAAAAAAATAAAAGCGCTCATAAAATTATGAAAATATCCAGATCGACTTAAAATTTAATTCTGAGCAACTTTACCTTATTTGACGTCTCCGATAATAATCATTTAGACCCGTTTTAGGTGGATTTTCACTCTAAAATGTAGAAATTTTACTTTAAGTGCTCTCAAAATTATGGCCCTTGATTTGGACAAGTGTTCACCATCTAGAGACCAATGACTTTGGACATTTCGAGTTTGGCATCTTAAGGGGGATGGTGGGGGTTACTACTTATGATATACAGGGTTTGGGTGGGTTCTATATATAAGTATAAGGAGAAGGGTAAAAACTCATGATTCGTAGCCTCTCTATGTTTCTAAGTTGGAGCTTTTAAGACATTCGTGGGGGAAAAACTTCTGCCCCATATTGTTGCTACACATTTTTACCACTACCATGACCATTATCCACTATTAAAGGCCACACCCAAGCTCCAAGATAATTGTGGAAACCCTAGGACAACTTGTTTGGTGACAAAGATGATGTTCTTGGTATATTTGATGCATGTTTGGCGGGGTATTCTTGATGACGAAGATGGATTTCATGGATATGGAGGAGTGATTCAAAGGAACGTTTACGGAGCAAGCTTGGTAAGAGATTTTGGTAACCCTTGAGGCCACTTTTGTAGGTGGGGGTTGCTCCTCCTACACCACCATTTCCACCACCGTTTTGGAGACTTTAGAGGTGGGAATGCTAACCTTGATTTAGGTTTCACGTGTGTATATTTTTAGCTTGTTCATTTGCATATATTAGAGTAAATATATGTAGGACATGGATTATTTTGCATCAATGGTTCACTTAGTAGTATTCTCACCATTTTGGGTGAAAATGGGGTTTAAAGAGAGGTTTTGCAATGGGTTTTGAAAGAAGATAATTTCCAGAATAGTTACTGGGTATAAAATGTGTAGAATAATGGTTTTGTTGCGTTAATGGACATATTAATTGCATTCTTAATGTTTTGAATAAAAAGAGGCATTTAAAAGAAGGTTTTAAAGGTGTTAAAAATTCCAGAATACTATTCATATGCCTTTTTTGAAATAAAATGTGTTAGAATAATGTTTTAAAGATAAATAATGGGATTTTGTGCAAAGAAATGCATCAAGATTGTTTAATCCATTTTATGAGATAAAAAAGTGATTTTCTACTTGAATAATGAAGATAAATGTGAAAAATGAATCTTTCACTTTAAATGGGTATATTAGAGTGTGTAAACTCATAATAAGAAAATAGTATGGGTTATTGTGTAAATATTGTTAAATGGGTGTAATATGTAAAAATTGTAAAATAAATTGTGTTTATCAAATATTTGGAAAATGAGGTTTTAATATATAAAATATACGAATTTATATATTAAAGGTGTGTAAAGTGTAAAATGTGAAAGTTGAGTAAAGTATGCTAATAAACAAGTATTTTTAATGGTTAAATTTGTTTACGTGTTATATTGGAAATTTAAACTACCTTTTGGAAAATGACACTTGTTAAAGGACTAAATTGCAAGTTTTGACAATAAAAGGGTAAATTGATAAATTTACTTAAAGTGGAACATTTTTATGAATTGAAAATATTGATGAATGTGTAGTGTGGGTGAAAACGAATTGAGTCCTGAATCGTGAATGATTTTCGGTATAAAATCAACGTGCGGGTGAACAAAGGACTTAAAGGAAAACATAATAATTTTTCAAGTGCTAATGGAAAAATGAACAGTTAAGTACAGGCTTTTGGCTTTGGCCTATAAATATTGAATAATGGGAACATTTGAATAATGTTGAGGACATTGGAAAGATAATAAAATACTCGGATGATGCCGGAGAAATAATTAAGCAAGGCTTGATGTCCCTAGTGGTGAAAGACCCCAAAATAACTGCAGTAGCATATTGCGGTAGAGACTGGTGGTGAGAGGCCACGAAGTCTGTGCTTGTTGGCTAAATCCCAAAGATAATGACGTAATAAAAAATACGATAAGGAACAGGTTATAAGATTAAAATAACCTAACTTGATGTTTCGATTGATGTAACATGGCCAAGTGAATTGAGAATAATGGATAATGTCCATATGAAAAATGAGATGGTTAAGCAAGGTGACCTACTATATACTTAAGTTAACTAGAGATGTTTAAACCCATAATAATACAAGTGTATGCCGTATAAGGCTTTCAGTGTTAATAAGTATTTTCTAACACGATGTGTGCGTATGTTGAAAGAAAGTCTTAAGTATTGGTCAAGTATCTCTAGTGTGAGTTAATGAACATTGAGTAATGAACGCTTGAAAGTGAATGAAAGGTTTCTCCAAATGGGAATAATATGCTAGTTTTAAGAATAAAATACAAAATGATTATTTTGTAAAGACAAGGAGAACAAACAGTATCAAATAACGTTTTTGAAGTAAAACAGTTTAATACATTGGAACATGTATTTTTAAAGCTATATATGTAGATATATACATATTTGCACATACATGTAGTTGTATCGTGTGTGTTGTTTTTGCCGTTCATTTATGTAATTCATGTATATAAGTTCCCACTGAGCATTTGTCTCACACCCCTCCTTTTTGTTACAGCAGGTTGTATGTTGTTCTGTATTTTGAGAGTGTTGTACAGGTAAGTAATTATTTGCATTTTCATTTAGTGTCTCTGTTTACTTGGACTCGGGGTCACTTCCCATGGGTCCTATTGTGACACCCCGCCCAATTATCGGGTCATCAGTCCTTTATTAAATTAAAATAGAATATCCAGTTGGTCCATTCTTAGCAACACTGTCCCAATTATTAATTACTAACCACCTAATAGTTAATTAAGCCAGTGTCAAAATGTTATCTTTCATTTAACAGCCCATGATCATGTATAACTAAAGTAAACCATTCACGTCATAATATAATCCAAGCCATCAAGAGATAATAATAAATAAATGTTGAGCCGAATAACTCGTCGACCAAAATCCAAATCCAATTAAATAATCACCACAAGTGATAAATAAAACTAATACAAGTCTAAATCTGAATAACTGAAATAAGTACTGAAGGACAACATGTCCATAAGGAAATACTGAACTGAAATCCTACTCAAAGGAAGAAATCATCTAATCAAGATCCTGCATGCCTCCATAATGCTGCAGCTTTGAATCCCTGGAACGAATCGTTAAGTCTGGCGTCCCTGTGCTTGGACACCTAAAAGGTTTTGAAAAAGATTTTATAGAAAGGGTTAGAACCCAAAACGTTTTGAAAATATTTTGCCAGTATTTCTCATAGTTTAAAAATCAGTTATTGATTACACATATTATGTTCGCGTACACTCTCTTGAGTTTCCTCACCTCTCATCTATTGTGCGTGCCTAAAGTCTCTACTTAGCCTACCTATCTATACTAACCAATCTAACTAGACATAAGTATTACTCTTTTATGATTAACAATTGCAAGTCCATGTACCGCCCATATAGTACCTTATCTTATTAACATCCCTCGTATGTTATAATCATTCTAAGTAATGTTTATCACATGTTATCATTTACTCATGTAATTACGTTTCTCTACTTAATTTTATTTTCAATTATTTATCATCTACCAGTATACTATCACACATAAGTAGATTATTCATACGGTATCTATTTCACACACAATATATACTATAAGTGCAAACTTTGCAATCATGTCCCCGTATCACACATCGAGGACTATTGGTTCGGAATGTTACCTCGACCCCAATATCTATTTCATGTATGGGAACGGAATGTTACCTTACCCCAATTATTCTTTCCATGTATTGGTTCAGAATGTCACCTCGACCCCAATACAATCAAGTATACAATAGGTATTCACCCTCACCTATAGATAATCAGTAGGTATATGCACAACCTAAATATCATAACTTCGTACGTAGTGTATATCTCTCGCATACTCACTGTACTTATTATTTTATGATTCTCTCACTACCATATCACTACTCCAATGGCCATAGTTACCCTTTTATTTCTTTTCAAAGTTAACTCTATTTCACACTACGGGTCTACATACAAAAGTCACTCGAAATTCTCATAAATCATTATCTTTCACTCCGATAAATTTCATCACAAATTTAGGTTCGTTCAATAAAAATTTCCTTCCTGAAAAGTTGTTCGAACGACACTGGAATCTCGTTCGAACGAGATATCCAGTTCGTTCGAATGAAATACGAACAACTTGTTATTTTAATGCTCTAAAACCTTGTTGGATGTTCGTAAGGAACCTCGTTAGAGCACGTTCGTTCGAACGACATCTTCCCAGATCGTCCCCTACCTCTGAAAACTATGTTTTTCACCATTTTTGTTCACCCAACTCATATGATACTATATCAAACTTATTTTCAATATTCTAAATGTTACCAACATGTGTTAGGATGATTTCCAGCGTAATTAACTCCTCAAAACATTAAGATTTCTACTCAAGAACATATTAGATCCATTTATTAACCAAAACCATAGATTTTGTGTTCTTCATTCATGCTCAACAAAAACCAAGATTTTTTCCTTCTAAATCATCACCCATTTATTGATTTTGTGTTCTCTACATAAATCAATCTAGTTTACATACAAATCCTACCCATAACATGGATTTAATTCAAGTTGCATCAACATCATCAACCCTATTTTCACATGGGTATTATAACTTCAAATAAAAAACATAAATAAACACTTGCATTGATTAGTAGGGTCTGATTTCATAGTTAAGGTGAAGGATTGATGATCTCCTCTTTCAATCCTCACTCCCAAGTTATTTGTGGTGCAAGATCAAGATGAAAGCTCCAAGAATTCCTTTAAAACCTCCAAGAACTCTCTCATTTTTCCTCTCTAATGGCCTCTCTTAGGTTTTCAAACTCCTAAACCTAGCGTAACCCTCTTATTATCAGATATAAGACTTACAATTTCTTGGGTCTCTTAACCCTAACATTTCAAATGACTAAAATGCCATCAATAGATGTCGGTTTGGTATAAAATTGACATGGGACCCAACTATACCCCCGGGTACACTATTCCGACTATTTCGACCCTTTCAGAACACTCCATTACCTCGAAATCATCATCCGAGTCACTCTAAATATATTTCTCATCTCTATCTTAATTTAGTCTACACGCGACTCACGATTGAGATATAATCTAACTACGCTAATATCACTCATTATGACTATTATTGTAACCAATTTATTATTCACTTAGTAAATGCATTTCATAATATTAACCATTATCTCTCGATTAATAATAAATACTCACATCATTATTTAATTCAATTCAATTACTTCACTCGTTTAATTTAACAAAAAATTAATTAATTTACTCAGTTAATTAAATTCTGAATATACAGAACATACTTCCCCCTTGCAAAGGAATTTCGTCCCCAAAATTAGGACATACCTGTGGTGAACAACTCTGGATACTGCTCTCGTATGTCATCCTCCTTCTCCCATGTCGACTCATCAATATTGTGGTCCTCCCACTAAACTCGCAATAATGGTACCACCTTAAACCGCAGTTTACACTCACTACGATCCAGAATAGCTACGGGTCTCTCCACGTATGAGACATATGGATGCAAATCAATCTCCTTAAGAGGCACATGCCAAAATTCTCTCTCACTCCTCCGATATTTCTTCAGTGATGACACATGGAACACATCGTGTATCCGCTGAAGATGCTCCGATAAACCCAATCTTTAGGCCACAGATCCTACTTTTTTTATCATAGGGAATGGCCCCACGTACCTAGACTCTAGCTTGCCCTTATTGCTAAACCTCATGATTCCCTTCATAGGAGACCCCTGTACTAACACCTGGTCACCGACCTCTAACTCGGTGTGTCTATGGTCCGTGTCAGCATAGCTCGTCTGCCTATCCTGAGCTATTCGAATACGTCCCTGAATTAGCTCGATCTTTGTAGTAGTCTGATGTATTATCTCAGGTCCTAAAATCTTATTGTCCCCCACCTCTAGGAAGAAGTCAGGCAAACGAAAAGGTCTCCTAAATAATTCCTCAAACGGTGCCATGCTAATAGTAAATTGGTAAGAGTTATTATAAGCAAACTCTACCAATGAAAGGTATCGCTCCCAAACTCCCCTAAATCCAGGATGCACATCCTTAACATGTCCTCTAGGATTTTATTTACCCTCTCAGTCTGTCCATCTGTTTGTGGGTGGTATGTTGTACTCAACCTCAAGTCTGTACCAATGGCCTCCTGAATACTCTGCCAGAAGTGACACACAAATATCTTGTCTCTATCAGACATAATGTGGACCGGTACTCTGTGCAGCTTCACTATATCCATTATGAATAACTATGCATACTGTATCATCTCAAAATCAGTGCGAATCGGCAAGAAATGGGCCACCTTAGTGAACCGATCCACTATCACCCAAATGGATTCGTGACCCCTCTGTGATGTCGGCAGCCCTGTAATAAAGTCCATAGAAATTCTTTCCCACTTTCACACAGGAATCTCCAACGGTTGTAGCATCACTGAAGTCCTCTAGTGATCCACCTTAACCAGCTGAAAGGTAACACATTTTGAGAAAAAATCGATTATGTCTCGCTTCATCCCTGACCACCAGTAGTGTCTCCTCATATCATGTACATCTTATCCCCATCAGGATGTACTGCAAACCTAGAATCATGGGACTCTCCATAACTGCTTGTGTCAGCTCCTCATCCTCTGGCACAGCAAGTCTCCCATTAAAACATAGGCCACCCTCTGAGCTAACCAGATAGGACTCTGCACCCTCAGTTAATAACTGACGCACCCTGTCCTGTCAGAATCAGTCCTTCGCCTATGCTTTCATTACTCGCATAACAATCTCGGGAGTGATATATAAAACCGATATACATTCTTTGGAGACCTGATCATTGTGTCGAAGATCCATCCACTTCGCTTTCCAAACCTCTGCAAACTCCCCCGTAGGTCGTCGACTCAATGCGACTGTCACCACATTAGCCTTAATAAAATGATACTAGATGTCAAACTGGTAGTCCTTCACGAATTCTAGCCACCGTCTCTACCTTATGTTCAGATCCTTCTGTGTGAAGACATACTGAAGTGACTTATGATCCATGAACAATGTTAACTTATCTCCCAGTAGGTAGTGCCTCCATATTCTCAAAGAAAAAATGACCGTTGCTAAATCAAGGTCGTGGGTGGGGTAATTCTTCTCATGGGGCTTAAGCTTTTGGGATGAATAAGCTATAGCAATCTCCTCCTATTGTAATACACTCCTACATCCCTAGAAGGATGCACCCGTATAGACCTGATACTCCACCCCAATCCTAGGCAATACAAGTACCGGCGTTGACGTCAACTTGTCTTTCATATCATCAAAGGCTAGTTAAAACTCATCACTCCATATAAATAGCACTCCCTTATGAGTCAGGTTCGTTAAAAAACTCGCAATATTTTAGAACTACTTTATGAATCGGTGATAATACACAGCCTACCATAAAAAGCTACGAACCTCAGTCGGTGTCGTGGGTTGTCCCCACTGCCTCACCGCCGATACCTTACTTGGATCCACGACAATACCCCTGTCTAATACGATATGGAAAGAAAATGTACCTCCCATAGACAAAATACACACTTCCTAAATTTGGCATACAATTGGTGGTCCCGTAGCGTCTGTAAGACCAATCATAAGTGCTCGTCTTGATCGTCTTCAGTACAAGAGTAAACTAAAATGTCGTCTACGAACACAATCACGAATTGGTCCAGAAACTCTTTAAATACCTTGTTCATGATATCCATGAACACTTCTGGTGCATTGGTGAGCCCAAACGGCATCACCCTGAACTCATATGACCCATACCGTAGCAGAAAAGCGATCTTAGGCTTATCCTCTCCCGAATGCGCAACTGGTGATATCCTGACCTTAAATAAATCTTAGATAAGTACACAACTCCTCTCAATTGGTCAAATAGGTAATCAATCCTCGGGAACAGATACTTATTCCGTATCGTTACCTTATTTAGTTCCCGGTAGTCTATACACAGACAGAGTGAACCATCTATCTTCTTTACAAACAACACTGGTGCACCCCATGGAAATTTTCTTCGATGAATGAAACCCTGACCTAAGAGCTATTGAATCTGCTCCCTTAACTCCCGCATCTCTGAAGGGGCCATACGATATGGTGCTCTGTAAATTGGTCTTATCCTTGGTGCTAAGTCGATAACAAATTCTATTTCCTGACTCGATGGTGACCCGAGTATCTCCTGAAACACATCCTCGAACTCCCTTACTACTGGAATCGAGTCTAATGGAACCAATATCTCTTGTGAGGTCTCCTCCTCAATATAATATAAGTGAGTTCTTGATCCCCCCTCAAAAAGAGGCATCACCACCAAGAACATTTCCTGCCCCGAAATGGAGAACATTATAGTCCTCTTGTAGCAATCTACCGTCTCTTTATAGCCAGTTAACCAATCCATACCTAGGATAACATCATAGCCCTCCATATCTAGCACCAGGAGGTCCGCTACTAAACTCTGTCTCCCAATAACGATGACTACCCCTATACATATCGAGTGAATGAATTATCCACTACCCAATGGTGACTCCACACACATAAGGCAAGCGTCATCTCTCTCTAAAATATCGACAGCTCGTGCAAATCTAGTGGCAATAAAAGAGTGCGACGCCCCCGTATCAAAAAGTACCCTACCCTCAAATACATGGATAGGAAACTCACCCTCTATTGCTAGTGATGCCTGAGGTGCTGGAGGCATAGGTATGTCAGTAGTGCATCTACCCCTACTACTATTGTGGGGCTGGTGGGCTGGAGCTAACGGAGCCTGCTACACCTGTTGGGCACCCTGCTGTTGTGCCCTACCCTGCTGCAGACAATTCCTATTTTTGTGACCCTGCTGACCACATATTAAACACTTACCTTGGAACTTCCTCTGTCTCTTGCCCTTTTAGCCCTGGCCTTGGCCCTGATGGCCTCCCCTTGGTTCCCTTGGCCCTAACGGACCTGATGAACCTGTTGCTGATTAGGACCCTGTTGGCCCTGCCTGGAACCCTGTCCATCTGATCTATAGCCTTCAGTCCTGAGTCTCTTGGCATGATCCCCCTGCCAGGAATCCTATCCCTATTGTCTACATACCTACTGCTAGGGTGCCCCACTAGCACTACTCCCTCTGTTCCTAGCAGACTGACTAGTCTCCTTTGATCTCTTGCTTCCCCTCAGATGGAAGTGGTGGTCCTGGAAGTGTAGTAATACTACATTGATGACATTAGTAGACGACACTAATGTGGGGTTGCCTATCAAGTGCTGCTTGATTCTCCAGGCTAATCCATATATAAACCGTGCCTTCTTTTGATTCTCATTGCTCATCTCGTCTGGAACAAAGTTTTCCAAGCGGGTGAACTCCTCCTTATATTTAGCTATCGAGCGATCTCCCTGTGTTACCTCCCCAAACTTTTTTCGCACCACTACCTCCACTGCTTATGGGAAGTATTAGTGGTCAAACTGCACCCAAAACTCTGTGATAGTCATCATATCTCTCTCATCGATGGTGGCAACCGACTCCCACCACTGCAAAGCGTCTTCAGATAGACTGAACATCGCTAACATCTGCTTCTGTGTCTCTGTAAACTCAACCATGCACAGGTGGAACTGCATATTCTTTTTCCACTAGCAAGCCTTAACAATATCTGTACTGCCCTCAAACTCGGGCATGTGGCCCTTCTGGAAGGTCTTTCTGACTCTTTGCCAAATGAATGGCCCTACCTAGGCCTAGATCTCTAGTGGCTGTGCCTGGGGCTGAGGGAAATGAGTTTCCATAGCTCTCATGGTTGTGTCGACCTCCTAGGACACTATCACTACTACATGTGCAGTCGAAATCATCACTGGTGGTGGTTGTGGTGGCAATCCCTGTGGCTCCTGATGAGCCTCCCTCGTTTCATCCCTGGCCGCTGTCCTCTCAGCTCGTTGTCTCCTCGGTGGCATCTGAAAATAGATCGAATTGTATAAGTACACACTTTATACAAAATTTAGTAGCAGAAGCACGATATCTCAAACATGCAAGGATAAAAACAACAGTCCTAATAATATGGCTCTATATCAAAAGAACAAAATGCTGAAATCGTAGTAAGCTACAAAGATCCTATTGGACATAGAACCGGATGCCCTGATACCATCTGTAATACTCCTCCTAATTAAATATCGGGTGATCAGTCCTTCATTAAATTAAAATAGAATATCCAGTTAGTCCATTCTTAGCATCACTGTGGAAATTATTAATTACTAACCACCTAATAGTTAATTAATCCGATGTCAAAAGTTTATCTTTCATTTAACATCCCATGAGCATGCGAAACTAAAGTAAACCATTCACATCATAATATATTCCAAGCCATCAAGAGATAATAATGAATAAATGTTATTCTGAATAACTCGTCGGCCAAAATCCAAATCCAAATAAATAATCTCCACAAGTGAGAAATAAAACCAATAAAAGTCTAAATCTGAATAACTGAAATAAGTACTGAAGGACAAAATGTCCATAAGGAAATACTGAACCGAAATCCTACTCTAGATCTGAAGGAAGAAATCGTCTAATCAAGATCATGCAAGCCTCCACAACGCTCTGAGTCCCTGGAATGAATTGTCAAGTTAGGCGTCCCTGTGGCTGGACACCTAAAAGGTTTTGAAAAAGATTTTATAGAAAGGGTTAGAACCCAAAACATTTTGAAAATATTTTACAAGTATTTATCACAATTTAAAAATCAGTTATTGACTACATATGTTATGTTAGTGTACAATCTCTTATGTTTTCTCACCTCTCGTTTATTGTGCACGCCTAACATATCTACTTCGCCTGCCTACCTATACTATCCAAGCTAACTAGGCATAAGTATTACCCTTTTACGACTAACACTTCCAAGTCCCTGTACCGCCTATACAGTACGTTATCTTATTAACATCGCTCGTATGTTATAATCACTCTAAGTAACATTTCTCACAAGTTATCATTTAATATTTTAATTAAGTTTCTCGACTTAATTTTCTTTTCAATTATTTATCATCTAGCAGTCTACTATCACACATAAGTAGATTATTCATATGGTATATATTTCACATACAATATATACTATAAGTGCATACTTTGCTATCATGTCCCCGTATCACACATGGAGGACTATTGGTTTGGAATGTTACCTCGACCCCAAATATTCTTTCCATGTATTGGTTTAGAATGTCACATCGACCCCAATACAATCAAGTATACAATATGTATTCACCCCCACATATAGGCAAGCAGTAGGTATAGGCATAACTTAAATATCATAACCTCGTACGTAGTATATCACTACACTAAAAACAGGAATCTTGCACGGTTTAAAACTGTGCCAGAGCAAATTTGGCACGGTTTTGAACTGTGCCAGAATCAGGTGTTCCAAAATGGCCATTTTTTTCTTGCACGGTTTAAAAGTGTGCCAGATTTTACCAAACAAGAACACTTCTGACACACTTTTAAATCGTGCCAGAATTTGATATTTCTGGCATACTTTTGAGCAGTGTCAGATTGAGCACATTTTGATAAACTTTCGGCACAGTTCAAAACTGTGCCAAAATTTGATACACTTTTGACACGGTTTTAAACTTTGTCAAATTTTTGGATAAAAGAAAAAAAAAATTATTTGAAAACAAGAAAATTCACAAATTGCAAATCTTGCACGTTGTTGATAAACTAATGTACATACAAACTTCAAAATATTATAATTATTTAGTAGTTCACAGATAAAAAAAATTGGGCAGAGTTTTCTCTATTTTCTGGACATTCTAAAACCTGCGTAATATAAAGCCCGCACGACCACAAAATATAACAATAAACTTACAAAAGCCCGCATGGCCATAACACAAAAAAATAGAATCATGAATATTAACGACATTAAATAAATAAACCCCTTGTTCTAAACCATTGACTTCTCCATGTGTTCCACGTGAATAAATGCTGAAGATAAATGTTATCCTGCAAAAAAATAAGATACAAAAAAGAGACGACATTAGTAACCAAGTAATTTATAAAAAACAAAAAAAAGCTTACTCAAGCTAAAAAAATACATATAGGAGTTGCAATTATTATTATATTCTAAAATTGAAAATCTTACGCAAGTTATGACTACCTGATCAGCTCCAACGAGTTACATTGGTCTCGTGTGAGGTGTTAGTGCTTCTTACAGGATCGTTTGGGGGCTGGTTTGGGTTTCCACTCTTCAACGGCTTGTTTCTAAGCCTAATCTACATATTTCCGAATTATAGTCATATTCTCAAATCGAGAGGCCCGTTACTACGCAGTCAGTTCCTACGAGTTACATTGGTCACGTGCGAGGTGTTAGTGCCTTTTACGGAGCCGTTTGGGGGTTTGTTTGGGTTTTCACCTTTAACGACTTGTTTTTAAGCTTAATCTAGATATTTTTAAATAACCGTCATATTCTCAAACCGGGAAACTCGTGACTACATGGTCAGTTCCTACAAGTTACATTGGTCCCGTGCGAGGTGTTCGTGCCTCTTACGACATCGTTTGGGGGCTGGTTTGGGTTTTCACCCTTGAACGGCTTGTTTTTAAGCCTAATCTACATATTTTCAAATTATCATCATATTCTCAAACCAGGAGAATCGTGACTACACGGTTAGTTCCTACAAGCTACATTCGTCCCGTGCGAGGAGTTCGTACCTCTTACGGGGCCGTTTGGGGGTTTGGGTTTGCACCCTTTAATAGATTATTTTTTAGCCCAATCTACATATTTTCAATTTATAATCATATTCTCAAACCGGGAGAACCATGACTACACCGTCAGTTCCTATAAGTTACATTGGTCCCGTGCGAGGTGCTCGTGCCTCCTACGGGGTCGTTTGGGGGATGGTTTGGGTTTTCACCCTTTAACGACTTATTTTTAAGCCTAATCTATATATTTTTAAATTATTGTCATATTCTCAAACCGGGAGACCCTTGACTACACGGTCAGTTCCTATAAGTTACATTGGTCCGGTGCGAGGTGTCCGTGCCTCCAATAGGGCCGTTTGGGGGGTTTGTTTGGGTTTTCACCCTTTAATGGCTTATTTTTAAGCCGAATCTATTTTTTTCCAATTATCGTTCTATTCTCAAACCAGGAGAACCGTGACTACATGGTCAGTTCCTACAAGTTATAATGGTCTCGTGCGAGGAGTTCGTGCCTCTTACGGGGCCGTTTGGGGGCTGGTTTGGGTTTTCACCCTTTAACGGCTTGTTTTTAAGCCTAATCTACATATTTTCAAATTATCATCATATTCTCAAATCGGGAGAACCGTGACTACACCGTCAGTTCCTACAAATTACATTGGTCCCGTGCGAGGTACTCGTGCCTCTTACTGGGCCGTTTGGGGGTTTGTTTGGGTTTTCACCCTTTAACGGCTTGTTTTTAAGCCTAATCAATATATTTTTAAATTACCATCATATTCTCAAACTGGGAGACCCGTGACTACACGGTCAGTTCCTACAAGTTACATTGGTCCCGTGCGAGGTGTACGTGCCTCCTACGGGGCCGTTTGGGGATTTGTTTGGGTTTTCACCCTTTAATGGCTTATTTTTAAGCCTAGTCTACTTTTTTTTCAAATTATCGTCCTATTCTTAAACCAGGAGAACCGTGACTACACGGTCAGTTCCTACAAGTTACATTGGTCCGATGCGAGGAGTTTGTGCCTCTTACGGGGTCGTTTGGTGGCCGATTTAGGTTTTCACCTTTTAACGGCTTATTTTTAAACCAAATCTACATATTTTCAAATTATCGTCATATTCTCAAACCGGGAGAACAATGACTACACAATCAGTTCCTACAAGTTACATTGATCCCGTGCGAGATGTTCGTGCCTCTTACGGAGCCGTTTGGGGACTGGATTAGGTTCACCCTTTAACGGCTTATTTTTAAGCATAATCT
This sequence comes from Sambucus nigra, assembly GCA_949130495.1. Lineage (NCBI taxonomy): Eukaryota > Viridiplantae > Streptophyta > Magnoliopsida > Dipsacales > Adoxaceae > Sambucus > Sambucus nigra. The sequence continues at coordinate 449,271,998 of OX422219.1, read as the reverse complement.
ACATATTTTCAAATTATCCTCATATTCTCAAACCGGGAGAACCGTGACTACACAGTGAGTTCCTATAAGTTACATTGGTCCCATGCGAGGAGTTCGGGCCTCTTACAGGCCGTTTGAGGGCTGATTTGGATTTTCACCCTTCAACGGATTGTTTTTAAGCCTAATCTACATATTTTTAATTATCGTCATATTCTCAAATCGGGAGAACCATGACTACATAGCCAGTTCCTACAAGTTAAATTGGTCTCGTGCGAGGCGTTCGTGCTTCTTACGGCCCCGTGGGAACTGGATTAATTTTTCACCCTTTAACGCCTTGTTTTTACACCTAATCTACATATTTTCAAATTATCCTCATATTCTCAAACCGGAAAAACCGTGACTACACGGTCAGTTCCTATAAGTTACATTGGTCCCGTGCGAGGTGTTCGTGCCTCTTACCGGGTCGTTTGGGAGATGGTTTGGGTTTTCATCCTTTAACGGCTTGTTTTTAAGCTTACTCTATATATTTTCAAATTACCATGATATTCTCAAACCGGGAGACCCGTGACTATACGGTCAGTTCCTCCAAGTTACATTGGTCCCGTGCGAGGAGTTTGTGTCTCTTACGGGGCCATTTGGGGGTTGGTTTATTTTTAAGCCTAATCTATATATTGTCAAATTATCGTCATATTCTCAGACCGGAAGAACCGTGACTACATAGTCAGTTCCTACAAGTTATATTGGTACCATGCGAGGTGTTCGTGCTTCTTACGGCGTCGTTTGGGGACTGGATTGGGTTTTGACCCTTTAACGGCTTATTTTTAAGCCTAATCTACGTATTTGTAAATTATCGTCATATTCTCAAATCGGGAGAACCGTGACTACACAGTCAGTTCTTACAAGTTACATTGGTCCAGTGCGAGGTGTTCGTGCTTCTTACGGAGCCGTTTGGGGACTGGATTGGGATTTCACCCTTTAACAGCTTGTTTTTAAGCCTAATCTGTATATTTTCAAATTACCATCATATTCTCAAACCGGGAGACCCGCGACTACACGGTAAGTTCCTATAAGTTACATGGTCCCGTGCGAGGAGTTCGTGTCTCTTACGGGGCCGTTTGGGGGTTGCTTTGTTTTTAAGCCTAATCTATATATTGTCAAATTATTATCATATTCTCAAACCGAAAGAACCTTGACTACATTGTCAGTTCTTACAAGTTACATTGGTACCATGCGAGGTGTTCGTGCTTCTTACGACGTCGTTTAGGGACTGGATTGGGTTTTCACCCTTTAACGGCTTATTTTTAAGCCTAATCTACGTATTTTCAAATTATCGTCATATTCTCAAATCGGGAGAACCGTGACTACACAGTCAGTTCTTACAAGTTACATTGGTCCAGTGCGAGGTGTTCGCGCCTCTTACGGAGCCGTTCGCGGACTGGATTGGGTTTTCACCCTTTAACGGCTTGTTTTTAAGCCTAATCTACATATTTTTAAATTATCCTCATACTCTCAAATCGGGAGAACCGTAACTACACGGTCAGTTCCTACCAGTTACATTGGTCCCGTGCGAGGTGTTCGTGCCTCTTACGGGGCCATTTGGGGGCTGGTTTGGGTTTTCACCCTTTAACAGCTTGTTTTTAAGCCTAATCTACATATTTTCAAATTATCGTTGTATTCTCAAATCGGGAGAACCGTGACTACATGGTCAGTTCCTACAAGTTACATTGGTCCTGTGCGAGGAGTTCATACCTTTTACAGGGCCGTTTGGCGGCTGGTTTGGATTTTTACCCTTTAACGGCTTGTTTTTAAGTCGAAACTACATATTTTCAAATTATCGTCATATTCTCAAACCGAGAGACCCGTTACTACGCAGTCAGTTCCTACGAGTTACATTGGTCCCGGCGAGGTGTTAGTGCCTTTTATGGAGCCGTTTGGGGGTTGGTTTGGGTTTTCACCCTTCAACGACTTATTTCTAAGCCTAATCTAGATATTTTCAAATTATCGTATGCATTATAAGGTAATTAGAGGTTTTATTATTCTTATACAACATTTTTAAGAATATATTTGAGATTGAAATATACATTCATTCTATATATGCGTTCATTTTTTTAACACAATGAATGTATAAGCATTGGTTGAACTAATATTATTTTTTTAACTGATATCAATTCAGCAGATCACTACAACTTCTGAATGTAACATGATCTTTAGACGTGGTTTATTGGATTAGATTCACAAGTAATGTCTTCACCGCCTAAAATGAAATGACTTAGAGAACGAGACATTACTTGAGCATCACACTTCCTTTCTCAATGCATTCCATATTTCTCTTAATACAAGTCGTGTAACCACTTGAGTGATTACTAGTAGCATTGTATCAGCCGTGGCTTCCACTTTCTATTGTGCGTCACTCTCATCTTGGGGCTCAGGTCTGTGACCACTTAACTGATAAGACAATATGAAACAAACAAAGATGCTATCAGAAAATTTGATTTCAAGTGAATAAAGAAAAAAAACATGTAACATATTAGTAAGGATCAGGGATAGAGCATACAACTTGTCTTCTCCAAACATACTGCCACAAATTCTTCATCTCATTATTTCTAAAAGTCTTGACATGAAAGTCAGCAGCACCTCTCAACATGCATTTATAAAATGTGCTAACATAATCAAGTGAGGACATCACTGCAGGATCAGAAAAGAAATGTTACAACTACACATTAAAATAAAAGACTTCGGGAAAGTAGAAATTCAAATCAATCACCACCCAAGAGTTTGTATTGAATCATACTTATAATAGGAATGTTTTTGCAAATTTCATGCTCAACAGTCGATGTAAGAAGAGCGAATCCAGATATTGACGGAAGCTACACTTCTGTCAATATGAGATCTATGTCATGGGGTCTTCTTCTAAGAACATCCCATGCCTTCAAGCCATCAGAAACTGTAGCAACTGCTCAAGTAGAAATGATGCAATGTTTTAATTATCAGGAGGGTGTATCCAAAGGAGATAAATTGAAGAAGAAAAGGGGAGGGGGAATAAGAACGCTCGAAAACAAGGTAAAAAAATTGTTTCAACATTGGGTGCATTCATCTAACATGCAATTTATAAAGTATTTATAACTTGTAGCTTATTTTTCCAACAAGTTGCATTTACTACATAACACCATCACATAAGAGTTAAATGATTATCATTTTAGGATAGATCAAATTATTTGATTCAAAACTTTTTTTTCTTCTATTCAAGCCATCTATAGAAGGAGAAAATAATATCATGTTTTTTTTATATTCAAACCTTTCCAGTGCTCTAAAAAGATCATAATAAGAACATTATTGAAAAAAATGAAGATAGTCTTTTTTAGGCATATTAATCCACTACGAGATGAGCATATCCAACATAGACTATGATGCACCAATGCAACATATAATGGATTTCAAGCTTTAATTCTAGATAATAGTTGAACAAATAATGAATAATCGCCTTTAGACAAGATTATAACATCACACTAAATTTATTGACTAGGTTTTCTATGGTGGATCAAATGTTCTGCTTTTTATTCATTGTTAGCTAATGGAATTGACTGGGATAAAGCATAGCACACCTTAGTATTCGAATTTGAATTCGAACTCTCACCATCAGGAACTCACAGGCCACCTTCTCTTTCTAAAACATTGAGAAGAATAACAAGACAATAAATTCAATGTTCTTATCGCGACAATGAATATGATTTATCAATCAGTCCCTCAGACTATAAATAATTTATGAAATCCTACTACCAACACCACTATTGCATATACTTTATTCTCTCAGCTACTAATGCATTGACCAAAACCATAATTAATCAATAAAAACACTAGTTATTACCCTGTTACAACCACCATTGCTGAATGAACCAAATCGGAACCAACCAAACATGTCCAATTACAAAATCATTTTAATGGATAGGGCACTAGGGAGATCAACACGGATATACACACAGATTCACATCACATACACATAATGTCATACTCATGAACATAATTTCACATACTTCGCATACAAATTAACATCACACTATATATACCAGCAATAATATAAAGCAATAATAAGAGAACCAACAGAATCTACAAAACACATCCGTAAATCCGACATAAACAAATTGTTTTGAGAAACCGAGATCTTATAATAGAAAAAAAGGTTTGATTCGTTAATCAAAATTTTTGGATAGCTCAACAATCAGACATTGAGGTCTGAACGACGTGAGCGAGCGGCGTAGAGTCTGAAATTGAATCAGACGTTGAATCAAAAATTGAATTCGAACTGATCTATAGCCGTCCAAAATAAATTGCAATAATCTAGATAAAAAAACCTCAGTGTATATGTATTCAAGTTCCAACTATTTACGGTTGAATCTTGAAGAATATCCAAATTTTAGAAAACCCCCAAAAAATACAACGATAATGAAATTAGTGAGAAAGTTAAACCCTAGTCACATCTTGATCTACAAATTCTGACATACAAGAGTAAAAACCGTAAAAATAAAATCAAGAGAGAAACTCTGGATAGTTAAAATCACTTGTTTTGTTCGATTTCAGAGTTGGAGCTGATGGTGGCATTTCAATGACGGAGGTTTGTAGATGATGGTAGTTGGAGGATAAGGCATCGATGATGGTAGTTGGTGGATGAGGTTCCAGGTAGTGTGTAGGTGGATGGTGGAGGCAGACAAAACGAAGAGAGGGACGGGCGGGGGTGAACGGGAAGAGAGCGGGGGTGAGCGGGATATCAAAGTGTCAGGATAGTTAATTTTTTAAAGGTGTTTTATATTTTAGTGAAGTGTACTCAATTTTGGCACACCTTAAAACAGTGCTAAATTTTGGCACTGTTTTAAAGTGTGCCAAATTGTCATTAAACAGTACCAGAATTTGGCACAATTTAAAACTGTGCCAGATTTTTAATATCAGTGTGTGCCAAATTGGTGTCTTTGGTGTAGTGTATATCTCTCATATACTTATCGTACTTATTATTTTACGATTCTCTCACTATCGTATCTATTTAAGTATCAATCACTACTCTAAGGGCCCTATTTACCCCTTTATTTGTTTTTGAAGTTAACCCTATTTCACACTACAGGTCTACATACAAAAGTCACTCGTAATTATCATAAATCAATATCTTTCACTCCGATAAATTTCATCAAAAAATTAGGTTCGTTTAATAAAAATTTCCTTCCTGAAAAGTCGCTCAAACGACACTAGAATCTCGTTCGAATGAGATATCTAGTTCGTTCGAACGAACTATGAACGACTTCTTATTTTAATGCTCTGAAATCTCATTGGATGTTCGTTAGAAACCTTGTTAGAACATGGTCGTTCGAATGACACTACAGGTCGTTCGAACGATATCTTCCCAAATCGTCGCCTACCTCTGAAAATTGTGTTTTTCACCATTTTTGTTCACCCAACTCACATGATACTATACAAAACTTGTTTCCAATGATCCTAAATGTTACCTACATGTGTTAGGATGATTTCCAACGTAATTAACTCCTCAAAATATTAAGATATCTACTCAAGAATGAATCAAATCCCTTTATTAACCAAAATCCTAGATTTTTGTGTTCTTCATTCATGCTCAACAAAAATCCAAATTTTTCCCAGCTAAATCATCACCCAATTATTGATTTCTTGTTCTCTACATAAATCAATCTAGTCTACATGCAAATCCTACCCATAACATGGATTTAATTCAACCCCATTTTCACATGGGTATTATAACTTCAAATAAAAATCATAAATAAACACTAGCCTTGATTAGTAGGGCATGATTTTATGGTTGAGATGACGGATTGATTATCTCCTCTTCCAATCCTCACTCCCAAGTTATTTGTGGTGCAAGAACGGGATGAAATCTCCAAGAATTCCTTCAAAACCTCTAAGAACTCTCTCCTTTTTCCTCTCTAATGGCTTCTCTTAGGTTTTCAAACTTCTAACCCTAGCCTCACCCTCTTATTATCTGATATAAACTTATAATTTCGTGGGTCCCTTAATCCTAACATTTCAAATGACTAAAATGCCCTCAATAGGTGTCGGTTTGGACTAAAAATTGACCCGGGACCCAATTATATCCCCGGGGGTACACAATTTTGACTATTACGACATTTCAGAATCATCTGTGACCTCGAAATCATCATCTGAGTCACGCTAAATATATTTCCAATCTCTACCTCAATTTAGTCTACACGCGACTCTCGTTTCAGATACAATCCAACTACAGCAATATCACTCATTTTGACGTGTTACTATTACTATAACTAATTTACTATTCACTTAGTAAATTCATTTCATAATATTAATCATTCCCTCTCGATTAATAATAAATACTCAAATCATTATTTAATTCAGTTAAATTAGTTCATTCGTGTAATTTAACATAAAACTAATTAATTTACTCCACTAATTAGATTTCGAATATACAGAAATACGGGGTATTACACCTATCACGTAGTTGATGAAAATTGGAATCATGTGCTAACAAGAGTAACGTTAAATGATAATAAAACTGGATTAGAAATATTATTTAGATTGTTCTATTGCACTTCACAATTAACGTACGAACTGGATCGGGTGGATCCTTTATTAACCCTTAAATTCAGTTCGGGGCGTTACACCTTCCTTGTGCGGTCTCTCTAGAGTGAAGCCCCTCAACTCAAGCATGTCATATGACAGCATCGTTGACTAAACAACTGAGAAATCCACTTTCAAATCTTTATGGGATGAACCAGTCACAGACACTTGATCCTTAACCTCATGGAATGAGATTTCCCAGGGGAGATAATGACTCCCTAGTGGATGAGGAGTCTTTGGGGATTCCATGGCCACTATTGGGGCTCGTTGATGATGACGGGTTAGTTTGTAATAGCAGAGGTAGGAGGAACACCGTCGACGTGTGTTTTGTCAATTTTCCTCTCTTTGTCTCGTTCGACCTCCATATGCTGGTGTTTCATCTCTAGGGCCTCCTACTCCTTGAGGAAGATAAACCTCTTCTTTCGCTCATCGATGGCAATGGTCTGTTCAGAACGATTATTGCAGGACATTTTTTTCTTTAGCTTGTCCCTGGTAGCTTCCAGGTCAAATGGATTCCCTGAACTTCCAATCATGTCCTCTAAGTTGTTGGATACTGGTGGGAATGAGAAATCTTCTACAAAAAAATTCTCTATGACTTCGATTTCCTCCTAAGGAGGCCGTAAGAAAATAGTGAATCAAGGTCATTCAAAAATGAATTAAGGTCTAATTATTCTTGGTCATAGTCTGAGTCTATTGACATGATGTGTGGGGAGTATTCCCCAACGTAAATCCCCCCCCACCACGGTTTGCATGTCTTAGAGTAGGGGTAGCGGTTATTATGGAGTCATCACCGACAACAGTATAATTGGCTACTAGAACGTCAGATAGATGTAAATCCAATGAGTGATTGAACAGTTAGATCGTAATCGATAAAAACGTTGGCCACCCTCCACTGTGGGTGAACTCCTACTAGGATCTGGCGCCTCCAAATCCTCTCCAAATCTTTAAGATTGACTTGGTAATCTGAAGGCTTTGTGTTCAGAAAGCGATTTGCAAAAAGAAGTCAAGTCGATCAGTAAAGAATGACTATTTCTTGAATAAAATCAAATTAACTGGGCGACCTCCTAGGTACCCCCTCAGTGGAAAGAACCCCAATACCTTCATAACCCTCACCATATATTCCCCCAGACACCACAAGGAAATTTTTATTAGTATCCTTTTGTGATCGGGGCAAATAGGTGACCAAATTGCTAGACTTTTCCATAATTTGGAAATGGTAAAGCTCTATACTTGGAGAAGCCCTCAAGTCATAGCAGTACCTCCTCGAGACCTAGGTATGTCCCAAAAATATGGTATGGGTACTGTTCCCATCACAATCTATTAGAAACTAGCATTTGCTTGGGCAGGGAGTATTCTGTAACAATGGAGCACCATTAACAATAATAGGCGAAAGGGAAAGTGAACTCCCCCTTGTAATATGGCAATTGTAAAAAATTTTACTTCCCTAGAGGGAAGATAAACAATGTCCTCTTTCTCTGGGGAAACCCCAATGTTAACACTATCGAAAATACCATACTTATCACAAAATTCTTGAAAGTTGTTAGCTGTAGAAACTTCGTATTTTCTTGCATGTCTAGATATGGAAAAAGGATGAAAAAGAAGGAGAATAATGGAGATGGAAAAAATATATATATGTTGGAAACTAGAGAGAGAAAACAAAAGTGTAACACCTTAATGAACGCATAAATGCTAATATATAAGGCTTAGAAAGTGTTATACCTTCTAGTTCCCATCACATCAGCCATCGTCTGACGCTTGGGGAAAAGTGTTAGGCACCCACGCACAATCATTGCTCCTAATAATAATGTTGGGTCGCGTGGACTTAGGATGTGGACACATGCGAAATTACTGCACAAGAAATAATTAATGTTCCCCCGTGTGATCCTAAATATAGGAGCGTATAAAATAGAATACCATATTCAAGACGCGTGGCAGGCAGACTAAAAACAAGGTAGAGTCGATCGACGTATTGACCGACCACCCCAACTTGGTGACAATTGAAGGGACTATGACCGAACTAGTGCCACATGCCCGAATACGTGATATGTCACGTGGAAGGTGCATGGCCAATGAATAACTCGGGAAGCACACAAATCTAAAAGTAAATAAAGTCAAATCTTGAGAGATTACGTTAGCAGGTTGGGAGACCAATATCAATACGATTTTATAACTTATTCAGGACAAAAACAAAGAGACCCAGGGTAGTAAGACGCCCAGATATATATATTAGGGAAACCACGCTTGTAAGGATATTAATTATATTTGACATGTGACAACTTGGACTCTCAGCTAGCATCCCTAGCACTCTAATTGTAATTATCCTTTTTAAGTTAATAAACCAATCTCCTCTCTATTTTCATATGGATGCAGGTCAATCTTATGGACGAACCACGAACATCCTATCTTCTTTATTCTTTTTCTGCACTCAAAAACTATTTATGGCTAATCTCTAAATTACTACTCACAGTGTGAGTTGAAATCCTCTATATTGATGTGTTTCAATAAAACTATTGTTTAGATTTTGTTTGTCCATTTTTCAATCTTCTTTGGGATTATATTCCACATTTATATTGGTTATTATTATATCTTTATCAATGTTTTTGTGACTTAATTTTTTTAAATCTCAAAGGACTTATGATTATGATTGTAAAGTAAATCATTGGAGGAAATACTTAATTCGTGGGGTCTGATAATTTTTTCAATTGATGAGTATGAAAATAGAAATGAAGATTTTTTTTTTTACATTTTCTCCATTGGTGTCCAATAATTTATGAGAGTTTCTGAGTTATTACTGTTTAAGTTAAAGCATATTTTTGTAGGGGAAAGGCATATGAAAAGTGTTTATTACTATAATTAGAGTAAAGACCTATTTTGATTTACCCCTATTTCTTTTTCTTAATATGGCCCAATCATCCTAATTTTCCATTGCTATCAAGATTATGATTCATTTGATTCAGAAGAGCCTTTTATACCTGAATTATTGTCCATGTTATCAACATACCATCGTAATGAGAAAAATAGCACGCATAATGATGTTACAGGATGAGATTTATCTTCCTATTTTAACATGGACAAGGTATTTATTTACATCATGTTAGACACTTAATTTATAACACCAAGTTATAAATACAATGTATATCCTTTAAAAATTTCAATCAGGTTTTTTACTCACAAGATGAACTCACAATATGGTGTAGACCCAGTTGTAAGACTTGTGGGGTTGTTGTTTACCTAAAGAAATTAGAAAATCCAAAGTATGGTCATATGGGCCATATGATTTACTTGTGAGAAAGGAGTGGTAAGTATAGAAAGAGTAAGAGGAAGACGTCAATTTATAAACCAATAAAAATCACTCAGACAAAAAAATATGAGTGCCCTTTTCTTCTTAAATGCATTAAACTACTTGTTGATGACCAATGGAAGTTAAAGGTTATATGTGGGACACATAACCACCATATAAGAACACAAATTTTGAAGGGAATTATTATGTTAGGAGACTTTCGAAAGGTGAAGAACAGATAACATGAGCATATGTGGTGTAAGGCCTAGAGAGATTCTCCATGTTATCAAATGATCTGATCCTCACAATGCATCCACAATCGATACAATTTATAACTTTAGAGATAAGCATCGGATTGCTGAGAAATAAGGAAGAACTCAAATGCAACAAATGATGCATATACTAGATGAGACACAATATATAAAATTTCAGAGGATTGACCCATACAAAAATGAGGTTGTGTTACTACTACACTCCTTAAATGCTTGCCTCTTGTGTTACTAACGGATTTTACCTATAAGACAAAACAGTACAACATGCCTTTATTAGAAACTGCAAGGTTTCACATCAACATCGCAGACATTTATCGTGGCATATGCGTGCCTTAAATCAGAGAAGGAAGAAAATTTTAAATGAGCGTTGCAGTGTTTGAATGAAATTCTTTACCTAGCAATAAATCTATTGGTCATCATCCCAAACAGAGATATGGAGTTGATGAATGTTATACATCTTACATTCTTGAAAACTCATCATTTACTATGTACGTGGAATATATCAAAGAATGTCGAAGTACGTGGAAAAGTTTCGTTCAAGGCCGTAAAAGATTGGGAAGAGTTCATCCATGACTTTCATTTTTTTTTAGTCTTATGACATAGAGTCATTTGTTACAGAGATTCATAGTTTTAAAGTTAAATATAATAAACTCATAGTCCTTTCAAAATATATTAATGATAATTTATTGTTTATCCACAAAGAGAGGTTCGTGTCTGATTGGACAAATAAGGTGATAAACTTTGGTAATGTTACAACCAATAGGTTTGAATCGCATATGTGATAGAAAAAACTTTTCGGTATTTGTCGTTGTTGAAAGCTCCTCTGAGAAAAAATCTCAATTACCTACAAATATATAACAAAACTAGAGAATAGTGGTAAGCGAGGTATCAATCCAAATCTAAGGTTGAAACATACAAAAGAGGCATGCAATTCATTTATTTATTTTATTTTTGGACTTTTATGTTTTTTCTATTTTTTTTTGCTTTTTCAATATTAAAATAATTTTTGTGATGAGGGTGAAATAAGACTAAACTAAATCAAAGATGTAAAGAACTAACTAAAAAGTGACTAAAAATGATGAACAAGTCTAACACTAAAGTAAGAGATAAAATGAGGTAAATAAATTTGAGAACAATCAAGTAGTGGGATTACATCACAAATTTGAGCTATTCTAACTAATTAATTTAATTATTTAAATTCTCCCAAATTAATATCAAAATTACAAATCAACTCTCGTTACAAATGTAATTTTAATAGTAATCTTTCAGAAAATTAAGTTTAACCCCCCACAACTCTAGAAAATAGATCTACACCACTTTTAATTAATCACCCGCTAGGATCGATTCATCAAAATTTATGTAAATCTTAGAAAAAAAATTTAGAGGTGAAATTCAAGGAATAATACCACACTTAAGAAACCCCTATCTCTAGTTCGAATCTAAAATGGGTATTATATCTCGAATTTCGATTTTCTCTCGAAAATCATTTACCCTCTCTCGAGGCATAAATTTAAGGGTGAAGGATCAAAATTAACATTCAAAGGGAATTTTTAATTAATTAAAATAGTATCAAATAAGGGTTCACGCCACCCCTTGAAAGGGGATTTAGCCTAATATGATATGAAATTTGGCTGACTAATAATCATAGGCATAAAATAAGATGAAAGGAGAAGAGAACAATCAAACCCAATCTCATGATTCTTAAGTGTACTTCAACCCTTGCGTTAAAATTTACATCCCTCAATTTGAATGATCAAACCAAAATTACATAAAAAATTACACTCAAATTGATCCTCACAACAATTTATTTTTCCTCACTATAAAAAAAATAAAATAAAAATTCTAATCTAACCTAATTTATTCTTGTAATCTAAATTGTCTCTTTCTTTTCTCTAAAACCCTATATGGGTTTCTAGATTATTCTTCAAATGGCCTTGAGTCTTCTTATTTAGTGCACATGAAGCTAAGGGGTAAATTGGGTATGGTGAGGTGTGCATGGAAATGGTGAGAGGAGCATGGGTGAGGGAATAAGGGTATTTTGGACGTAAATGGATGAGAACATGTGGGAGAAGTGTTAGGGGTATTTTGGGAAATGGTTGAAAGGGTATTTTGGGTAAGGGTAGAAAGAACTGTTAAAACATGTGTCTTTGGTCTTTGATCTTGGCTTTTATGCAGGTAGGGACACAATTTTTGCCTTGGGTTAAAAATGGGTCTAGGGAAGAAATGGGTTTGGCCTCGAATGAAATGGGGTGTGGTCGGAATGAACTCGGAGGGGTTTGGGTTTCGATTTTAGGATCTCAAAATGGGGATGCTAGGGCGCCGCCGGGTTCGATTACTGGGTTGGGAGGTTGGCAGCTGCTTCAAGGCAGGGGGTCGAAATTTACTGAGGTCGGGTTATGGAGTTGTGTCGTCGGGTATGGAGGAAAGGCGGCAGGGGGTCGGATTTGGATGGGTCGAAGTTGGGTTAAGGGTATCCGGGTTAGGGTTTTGGTAAGGTCCGAATTCAGCGATTTGTTTTGTTTGTTTAGATGAAATCGGGTATGGGGTTCTCTGGGGGTGGAGGTTGGTAGGTAGTATGGTAATGGTGGAGGAGTTTGTTGGTGGTGTGAGATAGGGCTGTCAATGGATCAGATCTAGACTCGGACCCGATCCGATTTAACGGATCTGAGCAAAATTTATAGACCCGATTACCCGATTAGTTAATGGACCGGGTCTGGATATACATGACTCCGATCCGTTAAGGACCCGACCTGATTATTTATATATATAATATAATAAATATTTATTTATATATAATATTATATATATGTTTTTATATATATATTTATATAATTATATGTAAGACTTTATATTAATTATTTTACATTTTTTTTCCGGACTATATATATATACTAACCCTAAAAAAAACCCATCTCATCTCATTCCTGATTTCCTGATTTCGGCGCAGTTTCTCTCTTCTTCAAGACTAGGGCTCAATTCCATCTTCAAGACTTCATCTCTCAAGCTAGGGCTCAACTCAAGACTTCATCTTCAAGACTTCTTCTCTCACGCACGCTCCTACTTCAACAAAAACAACATCTCGGTCGGTGCCTCTTACAACAACAACATCTCAAGCTAGGGCTGTTCTCGTTTCGACGCCGCTGTTCTCGTCTCGACGCCGCTGTTCAACAACATCATCTCTCACGCCGCGGTTAGATCTCGATTTCTCCTGTTTTAATTGATTTCTCCTGCTTATTTTTTTTTTCTGTGTGATGCTTTTCATGAGAACAAAATTATTATCTAACTTAAGAACAATTTTAATCCATCTCAGTTAAGAACAATTTTTTTTCTGTGTGATCCTTTTCAGCACGGTTAATTTTTACACCATCTTAGGTTATTATCTAAGTGTAATTTTTTCACAATCTTAGTTTATTTTTTAAGTGTAATTTTTTCAGTATCTTAGTTTATAATTTATGTGTAATTTTTTCAGTGTAATTTTTACACAATCTTAGTTTATTTTTTAGGTGTAATTTTTTCAGTCTAATTTTTACACAATCTTAGTTTATTATCTAAGTATAATTTTTTCAGTGTAATTTTTTCAGTATCTTAGTTAATTTTCTAAGTGTAATTTATTAGTGTAATTTTTACACCATCTCTGTTTTTCAGTGTAATTTTTACACCATCTCCGTTTTGGACTGAATTTAATTTTTGTGTTCCTTTTTTCATAGACATAAGCATGTCGTCCACGGATCCTGCATGTGTTGGTGGCAGTTCTGATTTTCGATTCGGCGGGGAGGAAAACAAAGAAGATGCAACTAGCGTTGAGGCTCAACTCAAACAGGAGCGGCGAAAAACATCTACGGTATGGAATGATTTTACCAAAATTAAATCTCCTAATGGTGAAGATCTTGCTAGGTGCAATCACTGCAAAAAAAGCTTTGTAGGGGATAGTAGTAAGGGAACAAGTCACTTGCGAAAACACTTAACAAATACATGTAAAGGAAAATTTCAAAGGGATATAAAACAACAAATTTTGGGTGCTACAAAAAGAGATGCGGATGGTAACATGAAGCTTGAAAACTACAAATTTAATCAAGAGAGAAGTAGAAAGGATCTTGCAATCATGATCATAAAACATAATTACCCCTTTGCAATGGTTGATCACGAGTATTTTGAGGTATTTGTTAAGGGACTTAATCCTGATTTCAAGCTTGTATCTCGAAACACAATTAGGTTCGATATCATGTCTGTGTATCAAGAGGAGAAGGATAGAATTTATAACGTTTTAGATGAACTCAATTTTAGGATCACATTGACTACTGATTTGTGGACTAGTGATCATCAAAACATTGCATATGCATGTCTCACTGCACATTATATTGATGATGATTGGAATTTAAAAAAGAAGATCCTTAATTATCGATGCCTTGATTATCCTCATGACGGTGAAACACTTTTTAGGTTTATCTCTGATATGGTTTTAGAGTGGAACATAGATAAAAAATTGTTTTCAATGGTGGTGGATAATGCGGGATCAAATGATGTCATGGTTAGGAACTTGAAAAATTGGCTTTGTGATAAATCTTTGCTTCCTTTAGGTGGTGATGCATTTCATGTGCGATGTAGTGCACACATACTTAACTTGATTGCACAAGATGGAATAAAGGAGATTGGAGGGCTTTTAAATAAAATTCGAGACACCGTAAGATACTTAAACAAATCTCCCTTTGGAAAACAAAAGTTTGATAGTGCATGCAATCAAGTTAAGTTGAAATCTAGGAAGAAAGTGCCTATGGATGTCCAAAATAGGTGGAATTCTACCTATTTAATGCTTGAGGCAGCCTTAGCTTTGAAAGGAGCATTTAGTCGCTTGAATGAAATTGATAGGAACTACAAGCATAATCCATCTGATGAAGAGTGGAGAATCGCAAGTTTGGTGATGAATTGTTTGAGTGTTTTTTATGATGCAACTAGGCATTTTAGTGGCACCAACTTCCCTACATCAAATGTTTTCTTTGGAGATGTTTGTAAAATTCAGCTTTGTTTATTGGATTGGGAGAATAGTGAGCATGAATGTATTCGGTTGATGGTTGGTCCAATGAAAGAGAAGTTTAAAAAATAGTGGGATGAAAGTTGTTTGGTGCTTGCAACTTCTATTGTCCTTGATCCTAGATATAAGATGGATTATGTGAGTTACTATTATGACAGGATTTATGGGAGTGCATCTAGTGTTTACATAGAGAGAGTTCGTAGTTGCTTTGTTGAATTGTTTCATGAGTATGGTGGTGATTCTTCTAATTCCTTGGATATCCTTGCTTGTGATGTTGTTGATGGAAATTCTAGTACTAGTTCTTTAGCCTCTTCTAACATGGATGTAGATGATGACTTTGATAAATGGTATGTTCAAACCCGTTCTTCAAATTTGCATGCGTATCAAAAATCGGAAGTGGAACAATATTTGGAGGAACCGGTATTTCCAAGGAAGGAGAATTTTAATATCTTGAATTGGTGGAAAGTAAATAGTCCAAAGCTACCAATTTTAGCGAAGATGGCTCGTGATATCCTAGCCGTTCCCGCTACAACCGTTGCATCCGAGTCGGCATTTAGCACGGGAGGAAGAGTGCTTGATGAGACACGTGCCTCATTGCGTCCCGATATTGTGGAGGCTTTGGTGACTACCGCCGATTGGATTAAATCAAAGAAAAAGACAAGTATGTAGTTTATTCTTTTTTATTTATTGATTTACTAATGATATTTATGCTTTATATATAATCTACTCCGTTGTATTTATTGATTTACTAATAATGTTACACTGTTTTCCTTTTCAGAAATTGAAGACAATGACACGTTGATGCCGCCTCCACCACCTTAATGAAGTTGCTGCCCTGTTGGTTGTCTTAGTTAGTAGTTGCTGAAATTTCAAGTTTGTCGTGTGTTTATGTTATTTAAGAAACAATGTAATATTGTTCTCGGATATTTAATTTGATGTTGGTTGAGTATTGTATTTGGATGAGACTTTGGACTGAAAATATTAGGCTGCTAATATTGTATTCCTATTGTTGTTGGTTATCTAGTATTGCTGGCATAGAAATGTTAAAATGTTTAACTGTAAATGTCAAAATGTTTAATTGTTAGAAAGTTGGAAAATCTTTAACTGTTAGAAAGTTGGCAAATCTCAAACACTTTTAAAGATTTTGAATGTCAAAATGTTAACTGTTATAAAATGTCAAAATGTTAAACTGTTAGAAGAAAGTTGGCAAATCTTTAGCTGTTAGAAAGTTGGCAAATCTCAAACATTTTTAAAGCCTTTTGAATGTTAAAATGTTAGCAAATGTTTAGACTTTGGTTAATTTAAAACCTTTACTGTAAAAGCGTGTTTAAATGGTCAAATGTTTAAAGGTCAACTGCTATAGTTGTCGGGTCTTCGGGTCTTTAATGGATCCGGGTCTGGATCCATTAACGTAGATCCGACGGGTAATCGGGTAATACCCGATCTGTTAAAAATATACCCGGATCGGATCTGGATATACCCTTACCCGATCCAGACCCGATCCGTTTACAGCTGTGAGAGGTGAGAGAGAGGAAAGGGGGTATGTCAATGGTGGTGAGTGAGGAGAGAGAAAATGGGTTGAAGAAGATGAAGTGGGGGTATGTTTGTGTGTTGTGAGGGTGAGGTAGAAGATGATGATGGAGGTGGTGGTTGTGTGTATGGGAAAATGGTGAGGGTGAGTGAGTTAGTTTAGGTGTGTGTGAGTTGTAGGAATGGTGTGGTGTGTGTTTAATTTGTCCCCTAAAAATAATTATCAAACTAAAACTAATAAAAAAATTAAAATACTAACAATACTAAAAATTAAAACCTAATAAAATTAAAACAAAAGTCCTAAAAAAAATAAGCTAATAAAAGGAAAAAAATAAATTCCTAAAAAAAACTTATCCTAACAAAATAAAAACTAAAAATCAAAATAAAACAATACTAAAAAGAAATATAAAAAAATTGCAATTAATTCCTAACAATCCTAAAAGTATAAAATCTAAAAATAAATAAAAGTAAATCTATTAAAATTAAATTCCTATAAAATAAAACTCAATTAATACAAATAAAAACTACAAATCAAATAAAAATAAAACCTAAAGTCCTAAAAAATCTAGTAAAACTAAAAATAAACTACTAAAACTAATCCTAATAATAAAACAAAATAAAAATAAAAAGAAATAGAAATAGAAAATAAATTCCAGAAAATTCTAAATAAATCAAAATAAAACCTAAAAAGGAAAAATAAAAATCTAAAAACTCAAACTAAACACACATGGGGCTCAGGTGAAGGTTTGGGCTAAGTTAGACTTGGGTAAGGTACGGGAGTGGGGAATTAACTCCATAAATCGCACACTTGCCTTGAAATAAGCATTTGAACTTCGCAAATGGCGATCAAGCCTGTACATTAAACATTTACACATATAAGACCCAATTTGCAGAGAATTAGCAACTAAAATACGTCTATTCGGGGTATAATACGTACACTTTTGGGTGCTTATCAACATGAATCATTAACGAAGTATTTTAATTCATCACATGATGATTTGGTAAACAATTTAAAAATAATTGACGACTTATTGGTATCTCAACATGCATCAATTATAGCATCTTTTCGTTGGGCATTGAACTTAATTATGCACACTCATCGAATGGTTGCCTTTAACAACATAAGGGGTTTGTAACATCTAGTGTCCTAAATATAATTTTGGAGGAGAGGCAAAGGAGTGAATACATATGCATTGATAAAGATAAATGTTGTTATGTGATTAAGTTAATGCATAGTCTTCCTTATTTGCACGAGATTAACGCATAGTGCTCCTTGTCCACACAAGATTGTACAATGTAAATGTGAAGGATGTGGCATCCTATTATCTTCAATCCGCCCTCATTGGAGGAAGCTAAATGATCTCCAGGTTATGCAGTTTACGTTACGGTACCTGAAATTAATTTACTTACATGCTTTGTTAATATATTATTTTTCAAATGATGTAAAACATTTAGAAATATTCCAGTGAGAGGTTCTAACATTTTAACACTTTCATTTGTCTTGCAGTTCTTCAATATTAGGATACTAGAGAAGAACATATACAGTTCCAAACTTCCAACGATCTATGACTAATGAAAGATGTTTAATTCATGTTCGTATTGATTTTGTATAGTGTGGATAGCTATTAATGCATGTTTGGATTTATATTTTATATTAAGGATAGCTGTAACTTTTCCACTGATGTAGAATATAATATTTTTTTAGGATTTTTTTTACTTAACCCTCACTTTTTAATATAATATTTGACTTAATCCCCATTTTGTTAATCTCTTTGATATACCCCCTACACGAGAGGGTATCTCAAAATATTGAATAAAAATAGGGGTTAAGTCTAAGGATTTATTTGACTTTACCCCCTCTTTACGATATCAAACTAGTCTTAGACCTCTATGTTGGGGGGAAAGTCAAAGGATTATGAAAATGAGGGGTTAATTCGAATGAGGTATTATATTTGAGGGTTAAGTCAAAATGACCTTATTTTTTCTGTATCAGATTTGCTGTTTTTGTTTGCCTTTGGTAATTAAGTATTTTTACAAAAGAAAATTAAATTTTGGATCAGTTGATAGCATATTATTATTGTATTAATTTATTCCCCCCAATGTTATCAAAAGTGAGACCCACTCACATACTATTGCATTTGCGAAAAATGTTAAAAAAAAAAAAGAAATTTTGACTTTTCATGTTCTCATAAACAAGTTTAGGAATAGAGTAATGACATGCTTACTAAATTTTTACACAAAGTTTGTTTACCAAGTACATTAAATTATTATAAATACAACTAGAATACAATAATTTAATGAACTTGATACATAAAACTTGGTGTAACTATTGAGCGTTGATTTCAATCTGACATATTTTCCGAGACAACCTCCTAAATGTTTAGACTGAAGATATACAACCTCCTAGATTCTAGCAAGAATATTTTTCTGGAGGAAGAAAGTTAGGGCATTTTCAAAATCAATTTTATGAATTATTAAGTACATCCCATAAAGTGGATACACAACAAACAAGGGCGGTTACGAGAATGTGCCAAGTGGGAGATCGTACAAGGCTCCCATTGGTCTATTTGTTATTACTTATGAATTAAGGCCTATTTTTATATCAATACATATAAAAGGGGCTTATTATACAATTTTTGTACGGGGCCTTGTCATTTTCATTAACTCAGGACGGGTGACTACAAATATATCTCCCATTTTAATGGATTGACTTATCAATTTCTTTTTAAACAGATTAACTTACAGAGACAACAGATGGATCCAAAATCACCCATAATAAATTAAGTGAGCCATCAATTTTCCACCAGAAAGATGATGCACTAAAGTCTACAAAAACATGATTGACGTAGAGAAGTCTAAAAATGACAATTTGTGAATGGCTTTTGCTTCCAAATTTTAGTGACAAGAGAGATGCTTTTGATTATTTTTTGGTAAGAGATTTTGAAATTTCCATAAGTATCTAATTTTTTTTCCTTTTTTTTTCTTTTTTATGCATAATGGACTTTTGTGACCCTCTAATTGATACTGGATGAAAATCTTACCCAAATAAAAAATTGCCACAAAATGTTAGGATGGTTCTTGCTACCTTTCGTGATGGACTTTGGTCCTCACAAATTATTTTATGATGGTTTTTATAGATTTAAAATTGTTTGATGTTGAAAGTGTGTATTTTGTGTGAATGTACACACATATTCTGTGTATATATCTTTTTGGATATCTCAGCATGTCATATAAATAGGGTAATACCTACTGAGTTTGTACACACATGGAGATGAAAAATTATCTCTCCCTCTAAATTCTCTCATTATTTGAGTAATTCTAAGGAGAGTCGAAAATCTAACCTACTTAAGATGCCAATATTGCTCAAATGTTTTGGCCATGTTACTGCAAAGAGCCAGTGGATCTTCGTCCCTAGGTGGCCTATTTCTAGAATTATCATATAGACGGGTCAGGCTAAATGTGGGTGGGCCAAATCTAGGATGGGTCGACTTTGGGATGTTAAATTGGGGAAAAATCGAAATCTGGGCCGGGTTGGGGTCGGGTTGGCCCATTTTATGGGAACATATACAAATTTTAAAAGTTAATTTTTCTGTGTATGATTATATAAGTATTTTAGTGTGTATGTGGTTGTATGTATATATGTAGAGTAAAATATATTATGAGTGTGTGTATGTTTAACTATATATATAGTATGTATCTACCATATCTATTGCTTTATGTGTGTGTGTGTGTGTGTGTGTCTGTTTGTATCTACTGTTAGCCCAATTATGTGTGTGTGTGTATGTGTGTATGTGTGTGTGTGTGTGTGTGTGTCTGTATATTTATGTGTATGTGAGATGAGAGAAGATACACAGAGATAAGATCAAGAGAGTTAGTCGGACAAAAAAATAAAAAAATATACTTAGAGAGAAAGAAGTTGGGCTTGTTAAGAGGTGCGGTTATGACTACGTTAACTCGGGATTTCTTTTTTACCTATTGAAGAGGATAGGCTTTGGGGAACATTGGTGAAGAGTTGTATTTCCTCATTTAAATTCTTCGTATTGGTAAATGGGGTGGAGGCCATTTCTCGGATGCTGAGATGCACGGCTGAGGCTGGTAGGATTATGGAGTTCTCAATTGGAGACCCAACCCCCCCTCCCCCACGATGTCGTGGTCTATCATCTCATGTTCGCAGATGACACTATTATCTTTTATGAATCGGTTGTGGCCCAAGCGAGAGCATTGAGATTGTTGTTGTTGTGCTCCGAGGCTATGTCGGGCTTGCATATCAATGTCAAAAAGTGTGAGATGATCGCGGTAGGGGTGGTGGAGAATGTGGGGGATCTGAAAAACTGCTTACTAAGTTAATAACAAAATGTTATAAGTTGAGTAAACTCCGAAATAAACTCGTTTAACAAAACTTTTTTCAAAATACAACACTAGACGTGTTAAAACGTTTTTCTGAATATGTTCTCTAGATTCGTTAGTTTGATTACCTTAGGTTTTTTTAAAACCAAAACCTTCAATTAAGTCTTAAGTGCGATAATGTTCACCAAAGCAATTAAGAAGATTCAAGCAAATTTGACACACGATTTTTAACGTGGTAAAACCCTAAAATAAGAAAAATATCCACGGTGACCTCTACGCTACAAAATAAAAAAAAAATCCACTAAAATCACAAGGCACAAGTCACAGCACTAAGCATGCAATACAAGATCCTAAATCTAAGTTCAGAAAATTACCTACACGAGTTACTCCACTCTCAAAGGCTTCTGACTTGATATGATCTTCCTCCTGCAGCTTCCTTGTTTTTTTCTTGTCCACTTGATTATAGCAGCTCAACAAACAGTATATCTCACCAAGAACCACAATATCTCAGTGTTCGTGCGAGAGTGATAGTGTTTGTGAATTAAACTAAACGCAGAAATGCATCTCACATCTCTCAATCAATTATACAAGCAAATTCCAATGAATTACAAGCCATTTCTATATGATATGCAAATAATTTCAAATATGCTTTGAATACTAGACTTCAACAATTTCTGATTTGGAATAAAATCTTTTGAATCAAATTTATTTCAAAAATTTATTTATGCACAACCTTATTTCACTAAATGTGAAATTAATTTTTGAAAAAAGAAAAATCACTTTTCACAAATTTGAATATATAGATAACAAGAAATCTTATGTGTCAAAATTTATTTGAAACCACAAAGTTGGATAAAAAATAACAAAAAAAATTAATCCAAGAAAAACATATTTAAAGAACCTAAAAATATTTTCTATGTGAAAAAAATATAATTCTTAGAGAGATATAAAATTAAATAGATCTTCAAATTTTGAGTCAAATCAGCAAGACTCCAACTCTCATAAACTCCACACATATTAACTCTCACAAATATGGGTTTATTGTTTTTAGACAAGCAAGGCTTTTGGTGTTTATTCGGTTTGGAAAATAAACGTGTATGGTTTGAATTTAACGAGAAATTTCGGGTTTTTCTTCTTCTCTCTCTATACTATTTCTTGAGAATGAACGCATTTCTCTCTGATTCTCTCTAGAAGATGATCTCTCCTCTCTTTATGAGATGCAGATCTTTCTCTACAGTCTAAATGGAAGATCTTTTATATATTGAGAGATTTCCAGGTGGAAAATCATATTTTTTAAAGTTAAATTTCCAATGGTGGTTGTAAAATTTTTCTATGGTGGTCAGAATTTTCTGTTGGTTGGTTTATAGTATTCTTAGAATCAATTTTAATGTTTAAAGCAGGTTGACTACATGTGGGTTTCATAAATAAACAAAGGAGACTCTGTCGATTTTTTTAAAAATATTAATAGTTAGATATTGTGATGAGAATATACTATATCGATTCGTTGCACATTGTATTGTTGATGAGTGGGATAATGATGTTGACATAATTGACACTAATTTATTTATTTTGCAGGTGACGATTTTTGAAAAACATGCAATAATAATTAGTGATTTTGGAGGTCGTACACTTTAAGATTGCGGGTTTGTATGAGAGAAGAGTACAACGCACTATCCTTAATTGTCTCAAAGGGAGTGTTGTACTCTTCTCTCTCTATTCTATTTGCACCGACCTTCTCTCTCACCTAAGACGATTTCTCTCTCTCTCTGAATTATTCTCTCCAACCAAAAAAAAAATGGCTGCAAACCGAAGTCGTTTTATACCTAGCAGCGAAGGTTCGAGAGATCTGTTACAAAAGAATGGTTGAGATGATATAGCAATGTTCGAATACGCATCTGACGGTGTAAAAATGGTGGTGGAAAATAAACGCTGGTTGGTTGATATGGAGTCATGAGGATTGAGAAAGAACAACGTTTGATCCGTCGATAAACACACAATCAAGGTTTGCGTCTGCTGCGTTAATTTGACGCTGGCTGATTGGTTGAATGTATGGTTACATGGATTGAGGTGATACTGACATGGACCGTAGATGAATCGAGATCAAGCCTTCGGTTTAGATCTTAACTCATACCTCAGATTTGGAAACGCAAATGTCAACAAATTGTGCAAGTTGTAAAAACAGTTTTGCGAAATTAATTTTCAACCCCAAAGCTTTCAATTGAGTTTAAAATCCTACCCAACCAACTTTTTAAGCACAAAAAAATAATTTTGATTAAAAACCTCAAATATTTTAAAAACAATTTTTCTTAAAAAAAATATCCCCAAACATTTTTAAAACATAATTTTCTTGAAAGAAAAAAATATTTTGACGAGGTCTAAACACCAATGAAAATGTGCACACATAGTAACATATAAATGCAAGGAGTGAGTGTCCTAATGTGGTTAAAGGTTTTAATACTTCCCTTTTGTGTCGCATTGGAGTACGTGGACTGGGATTCAACTGTTGATGAAGCTTGGATACCTTTTTGAGATATAGTAACTCATAAAAAATCTAATCATAAACTAGTTGGAATACCTATATGGCACAAGCTCAAGTAAATCAACCATATAGTGTGTTCTCAATCTCTCCCTTTGGATATTAGAGACAAAATTACCTTGAGTATCCTGAACTCGTGGGCAAAAATAAAAATTCCCAGGTTTTCTATAAAAAATATCTAACTACCCATTCCCATCTTAGAACCGGAAAGAAGAGAAGAAAATATATTACTCAACTACAATACATACCAATACCCTAATAAATAGGACAAGCTATACAACTTAGTCTAAAAAATGCCTGAAAAAAATAAACACTCAATGGCATATTAGTTGAGTTAGTACCAAAAAAATATAAATCGTAGCACAGGTACTCAAGTTCTTCTCCCCCAATTTTGATCAAATATACAACGTGGTAAAAAAATTACAAATCAGAAGAATATGATATAATATGTCAACACAAGCAATCACATATACAAGGGAAGATACAAGGGTCTCCTACATTAAATAGATATTAGGAGGCGTTTTTTGTCATTTGAGAAACATCCATGCCCTAAATCCTCAAAAACCAATTATTAGCATGCAACTACCGAGGATATGAATGATGTGTTGAATTAAGTAAGAAATATCGTACCAATGGCAATACGAAGATACTTAAATCAAATATTGTCAAGAGGTTTTGTAAACAAATCAGCTAACTGTTTATCAGTATTGAGATACTCAATATCTAATTCTTTAGATTCTACAAGGTCACGAATGAAATGATGTCTAATTTTTATGTGCTTAGTTCTAGAGTGCTGGACAGGATTTTTAGATATATTTATGGCACTCTGGTTATCACAGTACATAGTCAATTTTTCTTCAACTATACCATAGTCACTAAGCATTTTTTTTATCCATAATAATTGAGAACAACAACTACCGGCTGCAATATACTTGGATTCAGCCGTAGAAAGAGAGATACAATTTTGCTTCTTACTACTCCAACCTACTAAGTTATTTCCTACGTAATAGCAGGTGTCGAAAGTACTCTTACTATCGTCTGAACACCCTGCCCAATCGGCATCAGTGTATCCTACAATAGCTCTAGTGGTGTCTTTAGTGTACCAAATACCGTAATTTTGTGTACCCCTAACATACTTAATGATACGTTTTACAAATAACAAGTGGGATTCTTTGGGTGCACATTGGTATCTAGCGCAAACACAAACGGAAAAAGAAATATTTGGTCGGGAAGTAGTAAGGTATAATAAACTCCCTGTCATACTCCTATACAAGGTCGGGTCAACATCTTTACCATTGTCTTCTTTAGATAGTTTGGTTGACGAGCTCATAGGTGTGCGTGCAGGTTTAGACTATTCTAATCCAAATTTCTTACTGAGATCAGAGGCATATTTGGATTGAGTAATAAAAAGACCATCATTAAATTGTTTGACTTGCTGACCTAAGAAACATTGTAATTCACCTATTAATGACGTCTGAAATTCCGAATGCATGATATCGGAAAAATTCTTCACTTGATTAGGACAGGTTGATCCAAAAATAAAATTGTCTACATAAACTTGGGCAATCAAAACATGTTTGTCTGATTTCTTAACAAATAAGGTTTGATCGTTACCACCTCTAATAAATCCATGAGAGACTAAAAAATGTGGATAAACGCTCATACCAAGATCTAGGAGCTTGTTTTAAATCGTATAAGGCTTTCTTAAGTCTAAACATGTGGTTTGGATAAGAGGGATAGACAAAACCTTTTGGTTGTTCTGCGTATACCTCCTTAGTCAAAATAATATTTAAAAATGCAGGCTTAACATCCATTTGAAAGAGTTTAAAATGTAAATGGCATGATATGGCTAAGAGGAGACAAACTGACTCAAGACGAGTAACAGGTGCAAAAGTCTTGTCAAAATCAATTCCCTCTATCTGAGAGTAACCTTGTGCTACTAACCTAGCTTTATTTCTAATGACCTCCCCATTCTCATCGATTTTGTTTTTAAAAATCCAGCGAGTCCCATTAAGCTTCTTATCTTTTGGCCAAGGAACAAGATACCAAACATCATGACTCTGAAAGTGGACAAGCTCTTCTTTCATAACATTGATCCAGAATGAGTCAGAAAGGTCATCATTTACAGTCTTAGGTTCCTCAAGAGAAACAAAAACAAGCAAATTGTGCCAATTTCTGAAGTTGTGATCTAGTTCTAACGGGTTCAGAAGGATTACCAACAATCTTTTCAATAGGATGGTCTTTAGAAACCCAAGTTGGTACAGAAGGACTCTCAGGTGGCAGTGAATCAGTTATTTCTCGAGAGTCTAAAGTAAAATGTATTTCTTCCACATCCAAGATAACTGGTTGACTGACACTTTTCCCAACACTAGTATCATTTACAATTACATGAAAATATTCCATAATAACTTTGGTTCGATAGTTGAAAACACGAAAAGCCCTACTATTTTGGGAATAACCAAGAAAGATTACTTTCTCTCCTTGGGTGTAAAATTTAGAAAGGTGTTCTCTATCTTTACAAACATAATAGACACGCTCGAAGGTTTTAAAATATTTTAAGTTAGGCTTTTTGTGGAACCAGAGTTCATATGAAGTTGTTTGGAATCATTCCTAAGGTATACACGATTAATGATATGACAAGTTGTTTGAACAGCTTCGGCCCAAAAATACTTAGGTAGATTTTTCGCATGGAGCATAACCCTAACCATCTCTTGTAAAGTTCTATTTTTCCTTTCAGTAATTCCGTTCTGATGAGGTGTGTTAGGCGCATTAAATTCATGTTTATAACCATTGCCTATACAATATTCTGTAAAACTAAAATCTTTGAATTCTCCACCTCTGTCACTTCTGATGTGACATACTTGGGTATCCTTCTCGTTCTCTATTTTTAAAAGTATTTTTAAGAACTCATCGAAGGTATCAGATTTATTTTTGATAAAGCCTACCCATATATATCGTGTGTAGTTATCCATAATAACAAGTATGTAACTGTTACCACATAAGATGACAATTCTAGAGGGATCTATAAGGTTCATATGGATTAATTCCAAAGGTTTTGTAGTTAAAACATCTTTAACTTTATTGTGAGGAGATTTGCTTATTTCCCTTACTGACAAGGACCACAGACAGGATTAAAAGAATTTTTTATTTTAGGCAATCCTCTAATAATTTCTTGGGAACTTAACCTACGAAGATTATCAAAATTTGTATGTCCCAATCTATTGTGCCAAAGATTAGCATCTTCTAATCTGATAATATTATAAGATTCAGACTTAGGAAGGACTGTGTAACAGTTATCCTCATTTTTGTTTCCTGTTAAATACAATTCTCCTTTTCATCAGTAATTTTGCAATCAGTTTTTGAAAAGGTAACAGTATGATTGGAATCACAAAATTGAGATATGCTAAGTAGGTTAGCCTTAAGACCTTTAACTCAGAGGACATTATTTAGATCGGGGAGACCTTTCTCACACAATGTTCCCTTACTTATGATCTTAGATGAAACTCCATCACCAAACACAACACTATCTCCAAGGAAGTTTGTTTTATTTGTTAATTTTGTTTCATCTTCGGCCATATGTTTAGAACATCCGGAGTAAAGGTACCATCCAGAAAAAGTGCGTTGTGGCTTAAAAACATATATGACAATGTTGCACTTGAGTTGGGGTAATAAGTCATCTTTTTTAATCCAAATAGGTCTAGTTTTGATAGTTTTATTGGCTTTTGATTTAGAAAAGTTTTGTTGGGTCTTTCTAAATGATTTCTTCTTATTTTTAGATCCTCCCTTCTTTTTATGGTTAGAGTTATGAGTGGTCGGTCTTGGGAGAACATAAGTATTCCTACTCTTTCTAGAATGGTTAAAATTTAAATAAGCAGGTGTATACAATCTCTTTTGAAAATATTCGGCAATGGAGTGGTCGTAGACATCACAGTATAAACAGTAATGATGTGGAGGACTTGACTTTATTACTTAAGTCTATGAAGATTGGTTTATCCCTAATAGGTATGGTCATCCAGGTGTCATTAGTTTTGGGTTTTTGACATTGATTTCTAACAGGTGGGCAAACATACTTAGCTAGACCATCATATTTGGGTTGTTGAGTATAGTCACTTTGTTTTGCCTTAGAGACATCTTTAAAATAATTTTCTTTCTGAGTGTTCTGAAGATTCTGGCCTTGTTTTACAAAAACAACATTTTCAGGAGAAACATTTTTGCTAGTATAAACTTTTTCTCCAAATCCAAAACTAGATTTGTCATCAGAATCAAACTTGCTTCCTACAATAATTTCTTCGTAGGATTTAGCTTAAGTTTCAAAGTGTAAGCATTTTTTAAACACGTTTGAAACTTTTTGCTTAGATTCTTCAAGTTCAACCAAAGTAGACTTGTATTTTTGTTCTAAAATATTATTTTTATCAAAAAGATCTTCAATTTTTGCGGAAAGTTCTTTAGTTTCAGTCTCATAGGCAACACATTGTGTTGTAAACTCTTCAGCGTTCTTCCTAATATTCTGGTTAAGTAAATCAATACGTTCATTTAGTAGCCTAACTATATTTTCTCAAGACGGGCACTTTTCTTAAGCGTTTTCATGCATAGCTCTTGAAGATCTGGAAGATCATCGTCAGACTCACTAAGTATACTGTGTGAAGTGTCTCCTATATCGCTCATTTCATATGTGAAACTCACACACACTTCAGGTTTATCGACAATGTTCTCAATTTGACGCACCCTTAAGCTATCACTAGCAGTGTTCTTTTCATCACCAATAGTCACAACATTCTCAACAACAGATGCAACAATAAGAACAATAGAATCATGAGTAGTCACACATTCATCATCATCATGGTATATGATCCTAGTATAGAATGACATATATGACTCATAATTACGGGTTGACTCAGTTTCATCTTCATCAGAATCACTAGAGTCGTCACATATCTTACACATATTAGCCCTAGTATTGTTGTTAACAATGTTTGGGCGTTTATTGTCATAATGCCCCAGTTTTCCACATCTATGACATTTCACATCTTTCATGCCTGTCTTAGGTCGATTATTGTCATAGGTCTTTTTGTTGTCATATCTTTCATGAGGTATGGAATTTTGAGGGCCTTGATATAACCTAGTTTGCCATGATTGGCTTCCACTAAGTTTCTGAATTTGATTATTTTCTTAAACTGTTTGCTCATTTAAGGCAATTTGGTTATCAAGATCATTCAAATCACAGTCATCAGTTAGGCCAAGGTTAAAGTCTAAGGGACTAACTTTAGGTGAAGTTAATTGTGATGAAAACACAATATTAGATCCAGTGAGTCTCTTGTTTTAGGCAGTCAATTTTTTTTTTAACTCTAACTCCATCTCAACAGTTCTTAATTTGTTCCTTAGCAATTTAAGAGTCAGGTTTGGGTCGTCAACTTCTTCTATGGCATATCTCTTATTGTCAAACATAGCAGGTAATGACCTAAGAATCCTTTGAACGATTTCTTTTCTACTATAGGTTATACCATTAGCATGTAATTTTGTGAAAATATTGGTTAACCTAATGTAGAAATCGTCAAAAGATTTATTGTCATCCATAATCAGTGTATTGTATTGTTGGACAAGCATTTGTGTTTTTCCGACCTTAACTCGTTCATCACCCTCATGTGCGGTGACTAGAGTGTCCCAGGCCTCCTTAGAAGTAGAGAAAATAGATATTCTTTTAAACTCATGTTCGTTAATGGACATAAAGATAGCATTCTTGCCCTTATTATTATCGAGAGACTTCTTTTTCTCTACCGTAGTAAATTCTTTACGAAGTTTCTTAACCCTTGTGGGATCAGTATCAGATAAAGACTTAGTTGGATGTTCATAACCATTTTCAATCATATCCCAAACATCAACACCAAGAGTTCCTTGAATGAAAGAAACCATTCGTAATTTTCAATAAGAAAAGTTGTTTCCATCAAAGAGTGGTGGTCAGGCTAGGTTACCGAACTTCTCAAATCTTTCATCCATATTCAGAAATAGATTTTGAAAATAATTTTTGGAGTTTCAGGATCAAAATAACTTTTGATAAACCTGAAATATTTTAAAAACAATTTTTTCTTAAAAAAAATATCCCCAAACATTTTAAAACAGAATTTTCTAAAAAGAAAAAAATATTCAAAATGGGTAAAAGATGTTTAATGAGGATAAAAAAAATGTTTGACGAGGTCTAAACACCAATGAAAATGTGCACAAATAGTATCATATAAATGCAAGGAGTGTGTGT
This sequence comes from Sambucus nigra, assembly GCA_949130495.1. Classification (NCBI taxonomy): domain Eukaryota; kingdom Viridiplantae; phylum Streptophyta; class Magnoliopsida; order Dipsacales; family Adoxaceae; genus Sambucus; species Sambucus nigra. The sequence goes on along the minus strand of OX422219.1, from coordinate 449,242,172 downwards.
CCTAATGTGGTTAAAGGTTTTAATACTTCCCTTTTTTATGTCACATTGGAGTACTTGGACTGGGATTCAACTTTTGATGAAGCTTGGATACCTTTTTGAGATAGAGTAACTCACAAAAAATCTAATCCTATTTTCTTTCGATATCCAAACTAGTTGGAACTCCTATATGGCATAGACTCAAATAAGTCAACCATATAGTGTGTTCTCAGGCTCTGCCAGAAGTGCTAGGGTACAGGGTTGGCTTGTTTCCTTATACTTATTTAGGCCTTTTGTTAGGGGCCAAGTTCAAATCCACATCAATTTGGGATCCGTATCTCGAGAGGGTAAAACGTAGGTTAGTGGGGTGGAAGAATAACCTCCTTTCGAATGAGGGGAATGTTAACTTTGATCAAAAGTCTATTATCGAGTTTTTTGACCCACTTTATGTCGATATTGCCTTTATCGATCTCTGTACGTAAGTTGTTAAAGAAGATGATGAGAGATTTTTTGTGGAGAGGAAATGAGGATAAATTAAAATACTTCTTAGTGGGATGGGATGATGTGTGCCAACCGCAGAAGGAGTGGGAGCAGGTGTGAGGAGTCTGGATCTCTTTAATATAACGTTATTAGAGAAATGGTTATAAAGATGTAATATTGAGGAGAACAGATTATAGAGGAAAGGAATGGTGGCCCAAAGTGGATCTTTTTCTTTTAGGTGGGGCGTTCTACTCATGGGGTGTGATTGTGGAGGTTTATAATGCGGGGTTGGGACGAGTTCTCCCATCTCATGGCATTCCAGGTAGGAAGTGAGAATAGGATTAGATTTTGGAGGTATAAGTGGGGGAAAGATGGCCCATTGGAATAGCTTTTTAAGGGATGTTCCGTCTTGGGAGGTATAAGGAAGGATTAGTAATGGATCATAGGTTGAAAGTCGGGGACCGGATGGTGTGGAATCTAAAATGTAAAAGGGAACTCTGGGATTGGGAATTAGAGGAAGCAGAAGTATTTTTTGAATGGTTGGATTCGGCATCGGTTCTGACCGGTGGGGGAGACATTTGAGGTGGCCAAATTCGAAGCTTGACAGATTCACGGTTAAGAATTATTACACATTTTTTAGGGGAAGAAGGACTTCTATATTCCTGTGGAAGGAAGTGTGGAAGACAAACGAGCCTTCGAAGGTTTCTTTCTTCATATGGACAGTGATCAGGCAAGCTATATTAACATCGGAAGGGCTTTAAAAGAGGGAGAGAAGAATGGCTAATAGATGTTAGCTATGTAATGAGGTGGAGGAGTCAACTAGCCATTTACTTTTGCCTTGCTGGGTCACTAGGGGTTTATGGGATATATTTTTTTTACTAAGTCGTACTCAGTGGGTTATGCCCCACACGGTAAGGGAGGTGATGGCAGCTTGGAGGGGTCCTCAGGGTTGCAAGGGAGAGAGGAAGGTGTGGCGAGTGGTCCCTCATTGCATTCTTTGGACAGTGTGGCAGGAGAGGAACCAAAGATATTTTGAGGGGCTCGAATTGGCACCAGCTGGACGACGTTACAGCTTTCTAAGTATACTCCTTATCTGGCACATAAGAGTCTCAGCTCATCGATTTCTTTGTTCATTGATTTTATGAAAGAGATGCAAAGGGTAGATTAGTTTGTGAGTCGATTTGGTCATTCTTGTATTTTTCTTTTGTTTAGTATACTTCTTGTATATGGGATTCCGTCCCCTTAGGCGGGTGTGTTTTTATGAATCAATTACTTATAAAAAAAATGTTTATTATAAAGTCGTGTGTGAGATGGGGTCCATATTTGGTCCACTACTTTCGATGATTGCCCCAAATTTGACCCACATCTACAAAATATGGGTTCCATATTTTAAAGATTGGGCAAATATGAGCAATTTAACAATTTTGGGTTTCTGCCTTTTACGAATAGTGTGACTATTATTTTTTCCTTCTAGAAAATATTATTTGCATAAAGAAAGTACACAAAAAAAATAAGTTGTTGTACATTGTCATGAAGCGGGGAATTTATAATACTTCAATACTATCTTCTCCATTGAAGGGAGACTATGAAGTTAATATTGTAATATCTATTATGTGAAACCCCCTTTTGAAGTATTACTGTTTTGGGTCATGACATTATATTAATTTGCAAAATTTATTTTACATAAAAGTGGATATGCAATTTTATTAATTCTACAAGGGTTTGAAAAATTGTAAACGTATTCTATAATGTTACAATTCAAAAAAAAGTAAACGTGTTCAATGAGGTTATAATTCAGAGAAAGAGTATCTGGTTATGCATTTTTCATTTCCACCAAAATGAATACCATTCTTATAAAAATGTATATGCCAAGGAACTCAAAAAATTAAGCTCATGTGTGCAATATTTAAGCATAATAATTTTATGTTCACCGTGAGTAACCAGCTTATCTTTGGGGGGGTGAGCAACCACACTATAAATGAAGTATACAAATTCTGTACAGTAAATTCCGATATCTACTTAGAAATTTTGGCTTGGAAAACTCCAACAATACTTGTGATCACGCATGGCTTCCATCCCGAATAGAAAAAAGGTTATTTGGATGTTGGCTGCTATTACTTTTGTCTGTTTGGGGAATAATCCACAATTAAAAACTATCATAGGATTAACCTTTGTTTTTTACTTTTAGCAACACTTCTAAAAAAAAAAATGTCACTAGATATATAAAAAAATATTTAATCCCCAAACAGACAAAACTAATAACGACCAAAACCCAAATAAACCTAAAAAAACATCTTCTAGGATGAAAATGAACCCCTAATGAAGATAAAAAGGAATGAATTATATTCATGTATATAAAACAACCAACAATACGTGCACAACAATGAAATTGAAACAAAATGATCCCAAATCACAAAAGAAACCTCAAACCCCCTAGCCAAAAAAACAGAACACTTGTGCACTCAATCGAAGCTGCCAAAATACAGTATAAACTAAGATACACTCTCCAATGAAGGAGGGAGATCGTGTACTGCATGCCGTTATAGCATCTCAAGGGCTAGTGGTTGATGGGGGTGATGAGAAGAAAGGAAATGTAGGGATGCTTGTAGGAATTGTTGGCATTGAAGAAAATGTGGGGAGTGAAGTGGATGGCAAAGGGGGCAGTGTCATTTTAGGAAATGCTGCTGTTGGGAGGGTGGGCAAAGTTGGTATAGGCCACGACGGGATTTGGGTGGTTGGCAAGGGCGGCAAATTGGGCTTCGGTAAAGTCGGGATGGTTGTGGTTGGCAATGGCGGCAATGTGGCCTTTGGCATCTGCTGTAGGTGGCGAGCCGCCAAGCTCACGTGGATGCTTGAAAGTGATAATATTACTATCGAAAGTAGAATGAAACAATGATCAAAAGCAGTCATTGTTGTAGAGGACGAAAAAAAACTATTAAATGCAAGTTTTTCTTCTTTATCGTAAGTAATTGTGTGGCTTTGGTGTTGAGACAGAACAATTGAAAAGGGATTTTTATAGGGAAGTAAATTGAAGGGTTTGTAGCTAGGTAGGAGAGGTTGATGAGATGTGGATGGGTAAGTGGAGAAATAGTAGTTAGTTCAACTTCTCAACTAAACACACACCGCATTACGCAAATATAAACGAAGACGCCTTAGTGAAAGAAAGCTTTGCATATGTTGATCATTTGTATGACCAAGGAACATGCTTTGATGCAACAACAATTAATGTATGAATAATGATATATGTACCGGATGTTTTTACCGGACTATTACCAGATACATCCCTTTTTCTTTTCTTTTTTTCTTTTTTCAGTCTCCTATTCTTTTATTTTAACAATTGTTTATATAAAAAAACAGTTTTTTATATAAAAAATAGTTTTTCTATTAATATAAAAAAATATTTTTTTATATTATTTTATTAGAATAGTTTTTTTGTTATTTTTAATTAGTATTTTTTTTATATTATTTTTAACTCATTTAGTCCTTCAAATACTCATTTACTCAATATTCTCTTAGTTTTAAAGGTCCGCGACAGCTGCACCCCTTATTTTTTAACTTAATTTTTTTTAAATTTACAACATTTAAAATAATTTTTGTATTTCTTAAAATTGTTTAAAGGTCCGCCCAATTTTTTTTTACCGAATCTCAACTCACTTAGTCCCTCAAACACCCATTTACTCAATATTCTCTTATTTTTAAAAGTCCGCGCCAGCGGCACTAATTATTTTTTAACTTTTTTTTTTATTTTACAACATTTAAAATAATTTTTGTATTTCTTAAAACTGTTTAAAGGTCCGCCCTCCTTTTTTTTTACTGGATGTCAACTCATTTAGTCCCTCAAATACCCATTTACTTAATATTCTCTTATTTTTAAAGGTTCGCGCCAACGGCACTCATTATTTTTTATTTCTTAAATTGTTTAAAAAAGTGGAAAAAAAGTTTTTATTTATTTATATCAAACTAACTTCTATTTTCTAATAATTTTTTATTAAAATTAAAATCAAAATTATTTGTTGAATATGGATCCGGGAACGTGGATCCGCACCAGCGGCACTGACCAATCGCGATGTCAATTGCGTTGATGATGTGGGTTCACGTCGGCGGCACTAACCAATCGCGACACGTCATTTCAGTGTGTCGCGCCCGACAAATAGTTTCTTATTTTTAAAGTTCCGCGCCAGCATCACTCCCCCTCCAATATTCTCTTATGCATCTCATTGACGTGTCGTGATTGGTTCGTTTTGAGGGGTCCTATGGTGTGGGTCCCGCCAAGGCTCAAAAATGAATCCATACAGATGCGACACATCAGATTTGTGTGTCGTTGATTTTAATTTTTTTTAATAAAATCATTTTAAAAACAGTTTACAAAAATAGTTAAAAACTATTTTAAAAAAACTGTTTTTTTTTATTTGTAGAAAACTGATTTTTTATATATAAAAAACTTTTTTTTTTAAATAAAAGAACAAGAAATTTAAAAAAAAAAAGGGGGGGGGGGGGGGGGGGGGGACAAAAAGTGAATATGGTAAAATGCCGGTAATATATGCCAATAAGCATATCAGTACTCTTAATGTATACCAACTAAATGCATACCAACAGTACTAGGACTCTAGTCTCTAGTGACGCTACATGTACCGCATTATTGTTCCACCCTAATATATTGGATGATGTGGCAAGGTGTGAAGAAAAAAACAGATTTTATGTTTGCTTAGATGTTTAAATGGATATATTTACATATAAATTTCCTAATTTACACCAGGAGTTTGAAATACATGATACTAATATTTTTATTTAAAATTAGAGCACTTAACAAAAAGTGCATAGGATATTACATATTAAACAATTAAGCCGATCACATTATTATTAAACAAAAATCCCCTCAGCTACGGGGGGGCTAGCACAGAGTATAGCTCATAAATGATATATATTTATGTGTAACGGAGCATTTTGGGAAATGAGTAATATAACCTGTTTAAGTATTAATTGGATATTATCTTGAAGGACTAAACATTATGTAACCCTTTAAAAAGGAATTATTATATATATATTATTAATATAAGGATCCAGGTAAACTCAAAAACTAACATCATTCCACAACTAAATTTACGCCTAGACAAATGCATGTCGAATATTAATTAACTAAAGGCAGTTACAATATATTTTCTTTAATTTCACTCAAATGGAAGTACATTGAGAAGAGTTGGAGAAAAGTGAACTGGAGGATCGAAATATATAATGTGATAAAAAAAAATTCTTAATAATGTAAAAAAAATGCTCATATTTAGAATTAAAAAAATAAATGAACATCTAAATATGCGAGTATAATTATACACTAGCATGCAATCCGTGCGATGCGCGGACTGATCAAAATAATAGGAAATTTTAACTATATGTTTTATCAAACAATTTATAGTTTGTACATTTCACAAGAGCATAAAAAATTACATAATCATTATGTCTCAGCACTTCAAACATAAAATATGTTTATATATCATAGAATATTGAGAGAAATATATGAAATGAAATATAAAAAAAAATGCGGAACGGTTTTATTTGTGTTGGGGAAAAAAAAAGTGCCATGCGCAGCACTCATGATGCGTCAACTTAATTTACAAATATGGGTAGCTAAGGGCCTGTTTGGTTCTCTATTCAGAAAATTCGATTTAAACACTGTTTTTAAATACAGTTTTAAAATTCAGCTTTTTGTGTTTATAATTATTGGTGTGCGTTTGGTAAAGTTGTTTTTAAATACAGTTTTTTGAAAATTTGACAAAATTGACAAATATGTATATTTATATCATACATATGCGTGTGTGTGGTGTGTGTGTATATATATATATATATGTACATATAAACATACATAAAACTTTCATACATACATGATACATGAATGTATACATACATACATACATCATAAATTATATACATGTACATTTAATAACATGTATTTTTAGGTATATTTAATGAGGTATGTTGTGGAGTTTATATATATATATATATATATAAAACTTTCATACATACATGATACATGAATGTATACATATACATACATACATACATCATAAATTATATACACGTACATTTAATATCATGTATTTTTAGGTATATTTAATAAGGTATGTTAGGGAGTTTAACTCTCTCTCTCTCTCTCTCTCTCTCTCTCTCTCTCTCTATATATATATATATATATATATATATATATATATATATATATATATATATATATATATATATATTTATAATGATGTCGCATATATAATTCACTATAAAATTATATACATACATGAATTGATAATATTTTTTAATACATATGTACTATATGTATATTTTATATTATTCCATACATTAATAATATATGTATAAAACTATATATAAGTATCATGTATCTATTGATAATATTATTTAACTTTATATTATTCCATACATAATTTTGTGTATATGTACATATATATTTTTTATTTATAAGAATTACACACATTAATGTATTATGTATGTATATTATATATTAAGGTATAATTGCTTTAAAATATTAAGAACGAATAATTCTGAGTTGAAAAATAAAAAAACAGATGTTATAAAACACCCAAAATCTGTTTTCTGAAATTCTTGATTATAACACAGGAATATTATAATTCTGTGTTTAAAAACAGGTTGCCAAACGAATATTTTTATCAGAATTGTATTTAAACACAGAAAACAGAATTATAGTTGCAAACCAAACAGGCCCTAAATGTTTAACATGGTCATCGAACGAAGTAAGAACATCCCCCGGTTAGTAGGACCAACAACTATTCGTGGTTATTTTTTAAACCAAATGGAAAAATAACTCAATTTAGGTTGTTCCAGCAAAGTGTCAGTAACATAAAAAATGTAAAGGTAGAAGTCACATGATAACAATCTTTGTTATTTTCTGAAATATTAGACCAATGCCATAAAAATTGTATTAAAGAAACAATTTAGATGTTTTATAAGATGTAAAATGACAATTTAGAAAACACTAAAGAAAAAAAAGTTCTCCACTCCTTGATGTCATTCTTTTTATCTTTGCGGAAAATAGCATGACAAAATTTTACCACATGCTTAATACTTTAATTAATTCAAATTTTCTACCTACGTATTGACGCTGAAGTAACAAATTCAATTGAAATAAAATAAATACTTGATTGAAAAAGATGAGCAAAATCAAATAATAATTAAACAAAAAAATCCGCAAGGCACAGTGTACGGGTAAAGAAAATCCTTTCTACATATAATATGTTTCTATATTTATTAGCTTTTATGCTAATATACTTGCACATTAGTAAGAATTAACGTGACAAAGGGAGAAAAATCAATAGCTTTCGGAATTAACTTGGCAAAAAAGAAAAATAACAAAAATTCTTATTTAGTAAGAATTCTAACATCTCCAAGATGTACTCCGAACAAAAAGACAGCACATGAGAAATGATACCGGAATACAAAATCTTCAATGTTAACTAACAATTTAATTATGTCTTTGTCTAATGATTTTTTAATAGATAGATATTACCTGGACAAATGAAACTATCACATATTTAGATCTCCTAGTCTATTGTAACCATTTCCAACCAAAAACATGTCAATTTAGTAGAAAACACCATGGACTGTAAATGCATAAACCAAATTTCAATTTGAAAAATAAACTTATTAACAATCAGCCCAACCAATCTTAAAAATGGCATTCCATTTGTTAATTTTGTTACCAAATATTCCATACATAAGAAATTTTGTGCAGATTCACATAGTACAACAATAACCATTATCAAACAAAGCACTATTATTAAAATCCCCCGAATAAGCATTAAAAAGCCACCAAATAGCGCCACCGCAGAAGGAATCCATCTTGGGTGAGCATGCTTGAGAATCCCATCAAAGATCGAGGGCACTTTAGAAACTTAAGAGAGAGAGAGAGAGGGGAGAGAGAGGAGAGAAGAAATGGCTCATGGACAGTGGCGGAGTCAGCATTAGTTATTTGAGCATCCATATACATATAATACACAGACATGGGTGTCCATGTCCTTTGGAAATTAACATACAAATAACATCCATATACATATAATACACATCCATATACATATAATACTCATACATATAATTTCATACAAATTAAGAGTCTCATTTGGAAAAAAAAATTCAGAGAAATGACTTATAACATAATTAATGGCTAAATTTAAAACTCAATCGAATTTTGTGGAACTTAGTTCAAAAAGATTTGAAGTACAATCTCAATGTCAGATTTAAAAATAAATAAATAAAAGTAAGACTCTTAACATACTAATGAATATTAGAAAAAAACTATGCAGTTATTTCTTTAATGTTGAATTAATTAATTAAAAATTGTTATAAGGATATATCATTTAATGTATCGCCCACAAAATAAAAAATATTACATTTGTGTTGAGAGCCGCTACTTAATTATCATTAAAATATACATCAATTATAGTTGATTATTGAAATTTTAAGTGGGCACTATACCTAATTTCCAAAATATTTAGGAGTGAAAGTTTACTTTTAAATTTTGGGTGGGCCACTTGCCACCCCAGCCTCCACATAGCTCCGTTTATGCTCATGGAGAGAAAGGAAAGGATGAAATAAAAGAAAATATTGTGTATTGAGTAGTAGATAAAAAAGGAATTGACCAAATAAAGATTAAAAATAAAATATATGAGAGGAAAACAATGAAAGAAGGAATGTGAGAAAGGTGCCACATGGACTAGCTAGGCCTTTCAAAATTTAATACCATCTTCCGTTTTATAGTGTTTAAATAGATTACTTGTGTAGAAAACTTTGAATGCACCATTTTGATAAATTTACCCTTATTTTTGGTCAACTTCTCCTTTTGACCCTCAATTACATTAATTCATTTCTCCCAACTCGGTACGCACCCTCATCAACAGGCAAACTCTCACCCTTTCTCTCTCCCCCTCCTCCCCCTCGATCAAATTCCAACCCCTTAAAACCCCTACAGCTATAATTTTATTTTCCATTCATTGAACAGGCCCATAAGCCATTCATCTACATCTATCTAATTGAATCCATCAAAACCTATTTTCAAATGCCTCCAAAACCTATTTTCAAATTCACCTAGCGCTGACTCTGGGTTTAAAGTCACATATGCAAGTCACTCTAGTTTTACTGTTATTCGAGCTGATTTCTGCGATTTAGTAGGGGAGGGGAGAGAGAGTGGGGGGGAGCGAATTTAGGAGATAAGGTGAGAGTAAAAAGCAATCCGTAATTTGCACGTGTGCAATGTCTTCAAAAGAGAATTTCTTTATATATATATATTGTAAATTACACTAAACCGACTAACTATGCCGCGTTTATGGGCCACCCCCTTGAATTACAGAACATGACAAATACAGCCCCTAAACTACAAGACTCTGTCAACAGCGATGCTGAATTTACCAAAATGTCTATCATGAAACTAAATACTGTATGGACCAGATTTGTCAAAGTAGAATATATAAAACCCTATTAGACATTGTTTGGCTGGGAAAAAAAATCAAATCATGAAATTTAAAGCATTCACATGTGTACTAAACATTGCCCCTTCTCTCTTTACAATCTCTCTCCCAAATAAATTTTATAAGCAACCAAATAAAACTCCGCCTCAACCGCCCAAAATCAGATTGGTCAGAACACCCTTCCTACAAACACACGATAACAATAAATTCTACAAAACCAAACAACATTGAATACATACAAATCGATCAAGATACAAATGGATATGTGCATCAATCAAATTCTTTCTGGTTATCTGTATATATATATATATATAACTCGTTTACACAAATCAAAATTCTACAATGACTTATCTATACAACTCTAGTATACGTGGACCAATATAAGTAGTATACATCTATCTATTTAACACTCTAATGAAATTGAATACACACAAATTCGCCAATATTAACACAGAATCAAGTCCAATGAAGAAAATTGTCAACCTAATCTGCGTGGTGTCAAGCATGTGCGGATGATGCGGAAGAATGGGACATCAAAACCCATTACCCAGATATCCACTAGTTATTCATTTATGTTTATGAATGTGTTACATTTTGGGGGCTGTGAGTTCAATCGTATTGAGAGAGAGAGAGAAAGCGAGAGAGAGAGAGAGAGAGAGAGAGAGAGAGAGAGTTTTGGGAATTGGATTGAGTTGATTGGTTTAATATACGGTTGTTTTGATTTGGTAAAACATTGATTGGTGCTTAAGTTAGATACAAAAATGGTAATTTTGTCTCAACAAATAAAAATACAATCATGTGCAAGCCACATTCCGAATGAATGTTAAGTTTTTGACACAAGTGTGATAGAATAGTGTTCGTGTGAAGATTAACACCTGAAACTAAAGGAGGTTGAAGCCTACTTTGAGAGATTTGAGGGCGTGGATACACCTCCCCAGAGTGAGGATGTCATGAGGTGGAAAGGAAGTAGTAAGGGATTATTCTCACTGCGTATGCTACAAAGAGATCGTGGGAAACAAGGACAGACCGTTTCCGTGAAAGCAAGTGTGGAGGATAAAGCACAAGTTAAAATTGCGTTCTTTGGGTGGTCAGACGCAAAAGCAATTTTGCCAGATGGTAAATCATCTTTTCCTTCGTTGTTGGCTGGCGAGGAGTTTGTGGGAAGTGGTCCTTGTTCTATTTGGCACATCATGGGTGATGCCAGGCTCGGTGATAAGAGTAGCTTTGGCGATAGAGGTGTTGACTTCTTGGATGAGTGAGGGGCGATTAACAAGAGAAAGAAGAGTTTGTAGGATGTTGCTCCCCTTTGCATTTTCTGGGCCTTGTGGAAAGAAAGGAATAGAAGCTGCTTTGAGGAAAGGAGACATAGCTAGCAAAATTGCGGTATCTTTTACTTAGCTTGATTCATTCGTGACTCAAGGAGGACTTCCCATCTTCAAAGATGACTCATTTGTTATTGCTCTTTCTGTATACCTCCTGTATAAAAGATTCCGTCCCCTTAACCAGCACTTGTTTAATATCATTTTTACTCATAAAAAATTGTGTGAAGTTCAACCAACGTCTTCAGCAAAACAAGGAATAGACAAACAATGAAATTCAATATACTACGAAAACAGCTAGAATACAAGGTTGGTAAATGAAAAAAAAATACATTTCTTTTAAAGTAAGAATGAAACCCCCATTAAATAAATACCAAGGTTCTAAAAAACGCGGGGCGTGATCGAGGCGTGGAGGCCAAGCCTTAAGCCTTAGAAGCCTAGGCGGGCCTTGGCGTAAAAAGGCGTGAAAAGGCGTTTAGGTCTTTTTAATATATTTTAATATTTTTTAACAATAAAAAGGCTATTAAAATACTAAAATTGTACATATCATAAAAATATGTCTGAATATTTGCAAATAAAAATACTATTTGATTATTTTGGATGAGATAATGATCCGATTTGTAAAAAAATCTATAAAAGGCGATATCGTTTCACTAAAGCATTACTGTTTTTAGAGAAAAAGTACGCCTTGAGGGTTTTACCAAGCATAAGGCGTCAAAATCTTAAGGCGGGGCGTTTCTCCCAAGCCTCAAGCCTAGGCGGAGCCTGGGCGGGTTTTTTATAACAGTGATAAATACTACCTACAGCACCTAAAACTCGCAGTCCTTGAAAACTACGAAGCATGGGGCAGATCAAATTTTAAACCAGAAAAACAAAGATGAGTTGTAAATCTATGAGTTTCAACTACAGGAATAAGTTTGAGATATCATCAAAAGAACCTCATAAATTTCTCCACCAACAAACTAATCAATCAAAAATGCACTGTATAAACTATTCTTATAACCAATAAAATCATTCAGCTCAAAATTCTATTGTCTCTCTTCTTCCACAAGATAGATACACACAAAAAAAACAAAACCATTCAAGACAACTAAAGTCCAGACAAAAAGAGCATATGCCCATAACTATGCTGTAAAATTTGCACTACTCACAATTAATCAATCAATGAAACAGAATGTGATTGCTTTATTCCATACCATCCACTAGAAGCCTATGAACCATAGTGAGCATTTTTGAATCTCCAACCCTCCAAGCTTTCCAAGTCCATCCATCAGAAACCATCAGGCAGACCCACAAATCCATCACCATCTCTCCAACAAACCCACAACCAATATTCTGTCATCTTCACTCGCCTCAGTGTTCAAGCCCAATCCATCACTGCTCTGAGGAACAATTTCGCCCCCCCCCCCCCCCCCCCCATGATTAAAAAATCACTCGAGGCTTCAGCCTCAGCCTCGGCGACGCACAGAAAAAATTCTTTTATTCTATCATGAACTCTGTTTTTTGGTTATTTTAATATATATATATATATATATATATATATATATATATATATATATATATATATATATGTAGACAATCGGTATATGTATACACTCTTTGTAGATATCTGTGCACCAATTTTGTTATATATATGTTATTAAGTAAATTAGTTTTGGGACATTCCCTTACGTTTATTCAATTTGTACTTTGAATATATATATAGATATATGTGTACTAATTTGATTATGTAATTGATAACAATATTTTCATATAGTTTTTTTGTTTATTAATGAATATAAACTAAGTAATTTATTACTTGATGATGGTACAGGAATATATTTATTGATATATTTAAATATATTGATTAATATTATTATATTTAACATATGCTAATATTGTGTGTGTATAAATATATATATATATATATATATATATATATATATATATATATATATTTATTCTGATTATATGTACACATTAATCAATAAATTATGTTTATAATATTTTTTTGGTTTACAATTATTAGTCAACAACATATACTAATATTTAATTATTTTGGTGCACAATTACATTATTGTTGTGATTTATTGGAATTGTTTCTATATTATTTTATTGATTTTTTTTAAAATTTGAGGCTTACGCCTCCATGAACCTCAAGGTTTACGGCTCGCCTCACCTTTTTAAACATGGCCTCCTCCCGTCACCTTCTTTCCAATTTTTGGCACCATTTTTTCCTCCTCTTCATCAACGACTTTGAATTCCCATCATTCTTAACCTTCTCACAATTCACATTTTCACTCACATTCTCTTTACGCGAACTATCACTATCATCACTAATCTCAACAAAACTCAAATCATCTTTACCTTTATCAGCCTCGGGGATCGAACTCTTCTCATTCGTTAACATCGGCACAAACGGGATCCACAAATCAAACCCCTTCCCTTCACCCCCATCAAACCCTAATGGAAAAAACTCCACAAACCTATATTTCCCACTCTCCACAACCTCAACCGGTCAATTGAGCATTATATAAATTATTAATAGACAATATAAATTAGGTAAAAAACCAAAATCCACTGCACAAGTTATGGGAATTAGGGTTTATTGTTATTTTCCCTTTATTTTGTCTTTTAATTAGTTTTCAACTATGTTGGGGACTAATGTGTCATTTTTTAGTTTGTAGTTGCATTTTTAGTCTTTTGGGGTATTAGCTTGATTAGCAAGCTAACCTCTCCTATAAATAAGCCCTTTCGGCCCTGATTTGTACTTAACCTTGAATATTGAGAATAGAGAATAAAGAGAGAAAGAATCTCATTTCATTTCTTTAATTTAGTTGTTGTTGTTGTTGTGTAGATAACTTCTTCTTTTACGCTTCCGCACCTGAATTCACATCAAATTGGTATCAAAGCCAAGTTTGTTCTTAGTTCAACCGTGTTCCTAGAAGATTAGGACTCCCATCGGAGTCACTCAGATAATGTTAAGACAAGCCCCAACCCTAAATTAGCCACATCTAATATCACCACCTCTGGCAGCCCCTTTTCACCGAAGAAGACAGTCGATACTGCCCAGACGCAAGGTCCACCGCCGCCGATAGCCCCCAAGGCTTCTTCCGCTGGCCGTTCCTCCCCGAAACCAGCAAATTCGCCGCCAGAATGCAGCGGCCAGTCAACGGCCCTCGACCCGATAGCCACGACCTCAGCAGGAGGTCCGACCCGTCATTTTTTCTCTGGACTCCCACCAATCTACCCGGAATCCTCTTCAGATCTGCCCGGGATGATACAAGGCAGTTCCAACACAAAATTTCAGCTTCAAGAACCAATTCCAATCAAACCAAGAACCACCGGAAATTCAAGAAAACCATAATCACAACCAAGATTCATGGCCTACTACTTCCACCCAATCCAAGATCATTTCTAATGCGAACCCTAGCAAATTCAATGAAAAAAATTGATTCCAAACCCTATTTACCCCAAAACCCCAACCCTAATAGACATTCATATTCAACCCCGACAACCTCCCACCTCATCACAAACCCTAATCATTATATATAGTATTTATATTTATATTAATACTGAGGTGTAGGTTTTGGGATTTTTAAAAATGAGCAGTGGCGGTAAGGTTTCAATCCCAAACAGTGTTCGGAAGACGATGCAGAATATAAAGGAGATAACAAGCAACCACAGTGAATATGAGATATATGCAATGCTCAAGGATTGTTCTATGGATCCAAATGAGGCCACTCAGAAGCTCCTCCTTCAGGGTTTACTCCATCACTCTTTCTCTCTCTCTTTCGTCGTCTTAATATTGTTACCTATATGCGGAATTAATTCATCATGATCTATGGTTGATCCATATTACTTGAATCAATGCTTTTTTATTTATTTTGGGATTGAATATAGGAGGTGACTTAGCTAATTAAACTTTCATGATTGTAAAGTTGTTTACGTATCCATATTTTCAATATGTTGACCGGAAGCAGCCCTTTGATAAACAAATAAAACCCACAAACAATATCAATCATGATAACGAAAACATCAATACAAGATTTACAATGTTAGATGACAATTTATATCACTACATATAACATAATAGATTACACCTTGAATAACATTTTGGTTATTTTCACACTGAATAATCTCTCCCAAAAAGAACCCAAAAATGCATAGAATAAATCAAGGTTCTAAAAAACGCGGGGCGTGATCGAGGCGTGAAGGCCAAAGCCTTAAGCCTTAGAAACCTAGGCGGGCCTTAGGCGTTTAGGCCTTCTTAATATATTTTAATATTATTAACCATAACAAAGCTATTAAAGTACTAGAAATGTACATATCATAAAAATATGTCTGAATTTTTGCAAATTAAAATACTATTTGATTATTTCGGATGAGATAATGGTCCGTTTTGTAAAAAAATTCTTTAAAAGGCGATATCGTTTCACTAAAGCATTGTTGTTTTTAGAAGAAAAAAAATGCGCCTTAAGAGTTACACCAAGAATAAGGCGTAAAAAGCTTAAGGCGAGGCGTTTCTCCCAAGCCTCAAGCCTAGGCGGGTTTTTTAGAACAGTGGAATAAATGAATAACTCGCCAAACACAAAAACAGATATGAGTTGTAAATCTATGATTTTCAGCTACAGGAATAAGTTTGAGATATCATCAAAAGAACCTCCTAAATGTCTTTTCCAACAAACTAATCAATCGAAAATGCACTGTATAAACTATTCTTATAACCAATGAACCCAGTTCAGCTCAAAATTCTAGTCTCTCTCCTTCAACAAGATAGAAACCCACAAAACAGAACTAAATCATCCAGGACAGTTAAAAGTTGGACAATATAAGCATATCCCTATAACTCTACTGTAAAATTTGCACTACTTATGAACAATTAGGCAATCAATGAAACAAAATGTGATTGCTTTTTCCCATACCATACACTAGAAGCATATGAATCATAGAGAAGACTCCATTTTGGATCTCCAAGCTTTCCAAATCCATCGATCAGAAAGCGTCGGGCAGACCCACAAACACGTCATCATCATCCCCATCATAGAATTCAACTCCGTCTATAACAAACTCACCCCTACCCACCATATCCATCTCTCCAACAAACTCTAAACCAAAATTCTCCGCCTCATCTTCACTCGCCTCAGTGTTCAAGTCCAACGACCCATCGCTGCTCTGAGGAACAATTTTGCGTTTCTCGAGTCTAGTCCCTCTCCCCATCACCTTCTTAGCATTTTTCGGCACCGTTTTTTTCCTCCTCTTCATCAAAGGCTTCCCGTTCCCATCATTCTTCAACTTCTCACAAGTCACATTTTCACTCACATTCTCATTACGCGGACTATCATTATCATCACTAATCTCAACAAAACTCTCCCTATTACTATCGCGCAAATCATCCTTACCCTTATCCAATTCCCCCTCCGGGATCGAATTCTTCTCATTCGTAAACATCGGCAGGAACGGGCTCCACGAATCAGACCCCTTCCCTTCACCCCCATCAAACCCCAACGGGAAAAACCCCACACACATATAGCTCTCACTCTCCACAACCTCAACGGGCGGTTTCGCAATCTCAACCGCATGAAACCCCCTCAAACACCTCTCATTCTGGCACCTCAAACAACAATCCACATAAATCCTCTCATACTCATACACACAATAACAATAAGGGCAAATAGTCCAAAACCCATCAAGATTCTCACAACCCACTTCACCAAAAAGCATTCTAACCTCATTATCATAATGGTTTTTTTTTACAGCATCAGATAACACCAACCAAGCCTCCCTGACAAGTTGTTGGGCTTGGCTGGCAAAAGGGTATTTGTTGGTGCTAGGGTTTAAGAGAGTAATGAGGTTTATGAAATTCTTTCTGATAAGATTTGTGTCATTTGAGTAGAGGTTTACCTGGAGGATTGAGTAGTAGTTTGGTTGTGAGCTTTTGATGAGGGTTTCACCAGCAATGAGGGTGTCTGCTATGGCGAGGAGTTTAGCGGCTGAAGGGTTGTTTGAGTCTGATTCTTGGGCTTTGAGTGCATATTTTCGGCAACCCGTTAAATCTTTGTGGGTGAGAAAATACTCAGAGGCTTTGAGAAAACGGTCAATGGCGGACATTTTTGGGTTTGAGAGAGACAGAGTGGATTGCGGAGTGAAGAAATGTTGGTAATTGTGACAAATCCGACCTTTTTAACCTATTTTTATAAGGCTTTTTTTTTACCTATTAGTACTAAGTTTGTACTTCTATATATTCCAACATTTTATTTGTTTTTTCATTAGCTACATGGAAAAAAAATTATTTCAATGGGTTATATTTATAAATATACAGTGAATATTCAATATACATATAAATATGATTTATTGAGCAGAAAATGTTGTTATGTAACCTATTAGAAAATGTTTCGTGTAAACGGAACTTATTTGTCAAGCGCCCTTTTTATAATCCATTTTAGGTTAATGTACCGAGGATAGTCTAGCTTCGTACTTTCAAACTTACGTTAACGTAGCTAGTGTAAAAAATCTAGCATAATGATTTATCACATAGACAATATTTTGTGGTAAAATAAGACATGACACACTTACCATAAGTTGGTTGCGTGTGATTTACCTTAATCTTATGTCACAAAATTTTCACGAGTGATTTGTTGATAATATTTGAAATAATCGTGATTGTACCACTAATAAAACTACTAGATATATTACTTTATTGTGTTTGGTGTATTTGAAAGGCACATAATTTTTATGAAAAATATTTTTCGTACGTGATTTTTAACATACGTCGCATGCTCGCTATGGATATCGTGTTACATATTGATGGGTTGGTAATCAAACACGAAGTACAGAGAATTTTCTTATTTTTTGGGTGATTCTGAATCCAGGTGACATTAAGATGAACACGGATGGCAGTTGAGATATGAATACAAACAAAACAATGGTTTCTTGTGAGGCTTGGAAGAGACGAGGAAGGGATTTGACAATCAGATTTTTATGGAAAAGTCAATGGTGCTACGTGCAACCTTAAAGGGGAGCTAAAAGAGATTTATCACAACATAAAATTAATCTGTGAGTGTGGATGGAAAAATTCCAAGGTTTAGTCCAATTCCTAAACGACAATTTGATTGATAAATAGGCAATCACCCTTATGTGGAAAAAAAATCTTGTAGAGGAATTTATTTATTTTGCAAGATTTACAAAGGCAAGGGTGACACATACATTGCGGGGAGGAAATAGGTTTACTCACTAGTTGGTGAAAGAAGGAATGGGACAACAAGCTAGTTTGGTGGAAATGCAAAACACTCAAGACCAGCTTGTAAATTTTCTTTGGGAGGGGATGCTATAAGTAGAGGGTCTTAGTTGTGCTTTCTTTTTATGTCGTGTTAAACAAAACATCAAATTTATAATAATATACATAGAAATCCATCCAAATAGAAAGAAATCACATTAATTCGTACAACCCAAATAAAAAAATCGTGGAAAATTAACTTCTAACCTGCAATTTATATTAAAAGTGAAAAACGAATCAATAATTTGGGGAACCCCAAAACCAGTTTAAGAGAGATTTTAAACACAAACGTGTCCATTGATCAATGACAAAGAACAAATAATAAACCAATACCCAAAATTCCTATATTGTTTCTCTTTTTGTATAAGTATTTTTCTATCTTATTTTGCCATAATATATATTTCGAGCAGATCATCGCAAATTTCTTTCCTTGATACTACTGAAGAAATGAGTAAACTAATACCAATTTCCTATTTTATTTCTCCCTGATTTATAAGGCAAATTGTAAAATAAAAAACTAAGTAGATTTGCAAGAAGCCCCTTAACTATTTTTTAATTAGAAAAAAAATTTAATTCGAGAATATAGATAAAAAAATTCTAAATGGGGTTGATAAAACAACTCAAAGAAAACAAACAATGAATACAACAAAAAAGCAAATCTTATAATAATAATATTTTGAGATTTAAATCACAATTTTCTCGAAGGATTTTCATACTCTCAAAGCATGTTAGTTACAACCCTCATTTGAAAAACTTTTCCATTCAATTAGTCGCCTGGAGGGGAAAACAATAAGTATCACAAAATAAGGATTAACACATCCAACTAAATACCGAAATTTCAATTTCAGACAAAATAAAACTTTTTATTATGTTTCCATGAAAATAATAATAATCATTCTAGCACATGAATAAGTGAATTTTCATAGCAATTTCATAACTCAATACTAAATAGTTCTAATATGTATTATGTCCTCTCTCTCTCTCTCTCTCTCTCTCTCCTCGCTCTCTCCTCGCTCTCTCTCTCTCACTCTCTCTATTTATCTATATATCTCTCATTCGTCCTCTCATCTCCATCAATATCCATTGCATCATCTCATATCCATCTTCTTATATTTATCTTTTGGTTCATCTTCATCTATCCATCCACTCCTTGTAGACAACTAGTATAATTTATTTACACAATCACTTGGTTGAGTCAGAAATTACAATACCAATTTTATTATACATTAGTTTGGTTTTAGACAATATACTTAATTTCTATCCATTTCCTTTTATTATGTCTATCATACCCAATATGACCTCTATAATAATTACTCTAACATAAAATGGGTTTAATTTTTTTTAAAGGTTGGTGTTTTAAAAATTTCCATCCTTACTCCACATTCCACATACTCGCTCTCTCTTAAATCGAGAGAGACGCAAAAAGGTTCTCCCTTGAATGCTTTCTCAAAGTGTCTAACTACATCCTCATTAAAAGAGAACTCGGCGATTGCCATAAATGCGCACTCAGAGAATAAGAATCAAACCCACACCACCCCTTCGTCACGCAAATGCTCACCACCGCAGATATCTTCACCCTATGGAAAACACTCATCACCAATGCCCCACCAAACTGGTACCCGGTCCTCCAAGTAAATCTCTACTCAAATGACACATATCTTATTAAAAAAAAATTCAAAAACCTCATTACTTTATTAAACCCCAACACCAACAAATACCCTTTTACCAAACAATCCTAAAAACTCATATGGGACACTTGGTTTGTTTTATATAATCCTAAAAGTCATAATGAGGTTAAAAGACATTTATGGAAACAAAATGTGATTGATATTATCCATAGCATCCACTAGAACTTCATGAACAATATCGAAGACTCCATTCAAGATTTCCAAACCCATTGATAAAAAATGCTTGATATAAGGGTAGTTTTCCTTTTATATCGATCTATCAACTGATAATTTAAACTCAGTGTTGCGCAACACTTTGATTCAACCTCCGAAAAATATAAATATGCATCCTTACCATTAATTTCAAGGCATAATAATTAAGATTAGTAAGATTTTCTAAAATCCTTTAAGAATCCTAATATTTATTTATATTACTTTCGCTTTCATTATTAGTTCGGTTCCTCATAAAACATTTATAACATGATAAAAGTCCCCTTCTCTTGGAGGAAATCTTGAAGCCCCAATTCAAAACCTTCTCGAGTCAAAATCCTTGTTGAAATAAGTAGCCTAAGCTATACTCCAGACACACCACCCCAAAAAAAAGTCACTATTTCTAGTTGCCTCCCATTTTGGTATAAATTAGAATAAGAACGAGTTTCTTATCCTAGTTTAAGACTTTGCATCCTATAATATATTATAAGTTTGCTTACGTTCCTCACATAAGTAATACCCATGCAAATACTACCCATGTCAACAAATAGATTATAAAATAAGTACTATACGTAACATCGATATCCCGACCCACAAATGAAACTCCCGAAGAGAAAGTTATGCATGTGCTAAAAAAAATAAGCTTCATCCCTGACGGTGAGGAAAAAATGGGATATCCAGCCGATAATGTCGGTTGATATGTGTGATAGCGTAAATCTTAGAGTCGTCGGCTCATTTGTCCAAAAATAGGCAAAATAATAATAAATAATCCCAAGATGGGGCTATAAGCAAAATTATCAATGTGAAACCAAAGAAAAGTGGTATTAGGGACTAAGTTACAAAAGTAAAGGTGTTAGGCACCCATTCTGCCCTTTTGGTTTCTCATGGGTTAGAACAATATATTATATATCTTATTATTATGTGTGAGTGTATGTGAAAGTATATGTATCATAGGTGTATATAAAAGTGGTGGTGTATGTAAAAGTGTGCATGTAATACCCCATATTTTTATACATATTATTTAATTAATTAAATTTTATAAATGAATTATGTGTGCTTGTTGTGACTATAGATGTCATCATTTATATTGTTATGCGTTATATATGTTAGATTGGAATTTGGACTTAAAACGCGATGATTAATTAACTGAATTAATTAATATGCGGACTCGTATCGAAAAATTATTAAATAACTGAATTGTTAGTTATTTCTTTTGGGTATATTTGGTAATTGATTTTTGGGATGTGTAGAATATTTGTTTATAGTTTAAAACGATGGTTCAAGGTATATAGGGTTAGTATAAGGCTCGGGCATAGTTTTAAGTCATTTAGAGTTGTTTTGAGGCTCTTTTAAGTGAGGCCCATTTGGGGCTCAAATCCAATTTCAAGATTAAAGAGTGGAAAGAGATCATTAGGGTTCTCATTTTATCACAAAAATAATGGAGAAGCACTAGAGTGGCTAGAGAAAGGAAGCACCGAGAGGAAATGAGAATTTAGGAGAAATAGGGATTGATTTCTCAATCAATCCATAAGATAAGTTCTATATATAATATGATTATGATTGTATGTGTGAAAATATTGTATCTATCTCATTGAAAATCTAAATCATATTATGTTGTAAATCTGATTTTAGATAATCAATTAGTAATTTTCGTAATTAACCTAATCTAGATGTTAATTTTTCCTCTATAATGATTAATTTCTTCTTGAACTTGGATCAAAATTAATGGATAATGATTTGAATTTGGTTTATAGTGTCAATCTCATAATAACCCTATATATAATTGAATTAATGCATGAAAAATTATAAAATTGGATAATCTAGGGTTCTTGATTAATAAATTAGGTTTTCATTTGAATCTTGGTGTAGATTTGGGTTCTGGTGATAGAATTAGTTTCTATTGTTATTTTGATGTGTAAGGGAAAATATTTTAGCTTAGGCTTTTTATTTGTATTTATATGCACTTTGGGATACATACGCACTGATACATCAAACTGAACTCCAACATCTCCAAGTTCAAGACTCCTCTACATCTCATGAAGGTATAAAACTTTTAGGAGTTTTTAATTTTCAAATTTATATTGGGGATGTGTTTTTTAGAAAAATTGAGGCGGGATTTTTAAGATTTGAAAATAATTTTTTTTTTGCATCGTTCAAACGAGTCTGAAGCTCGTTCGAATGAAATATCCATTTCATTAGCAGGTCGTTCGAAATGTACATCTAAAGAGAATTCACTGTAAAGCAGTCCAACCTCGTTAGATACTCGTTTGAAGTAAATATCTAACGACCTGCTAATGAAATGGCTACTTCGTTCGAATGATATTCTAACTCATTTGAACGAGGCCAAAAAAATATATTTTTAAATCTTGAAAATCCAGTCTCGGTTTTTCTAAAAAACACATCCCCAATATAAATATGAAAAATTAATAACTCCAACATCTCCAAGTTCAAGACGAGCATCTAACGAGGTTCGAATGCTTTATAATGAATTCTCATAAGAAGCTCATTTGATGTACATTTCGAACAAAATGCCTTTGTCATTTGAATGAAGTATTGTTCTCGTTCGAATGAACTAACATTCTCACTTGAATGACCCTTATTTTCGTTTACATGAGCCTCCGCCTTGAATTTTATGTGAGATCTATACATACTCATTTCAAAAATATTTTAAGTGAGACTTTTGAAAAAATGAAAACTGCATATATGTCACAAAAGTTATCATCTTTTTTGTTTCCAAACACCTTTTGATTCACAAATTTACATCCCCTATATGAATTGTAAATTTTTTGAAATCCTAAAATTTGTCGTATCTTACATACACCTTGTGGAGAGGATTCTCTACAGCTGATCTTGTGACCCTAGGGATCACGACTAGAGAGGGAAGAAGGTTGATCGGTGGATACCGAGGGTAAAGTGCTACATGTGGATGACTTTGGACTGAGCCATTTTCTTTATGAGGTTTTGAAGACACTGCACATCATACTTAGTCGGACTAAGTGATGTGTAAGTCGATAGTCTTGTAAAATATTCTAAAGTGCTGATTAAAGGTTTTTCCCTCTTAATGAATTATTTTCCTCATCTCTATGTGTTTGCATGTTTGGTTTGATAATTGCAATTATATATTTAGAACACATATTTGCATGCACACCTCATTTAATCAAATTTTAATATTTTACTAAAATTGAATTTATGTTCATTGGGATTTAAATTAAAAAAATACAAAAATAGATTTTTTTATTGTAACCATCCTTGTCGAGCATGGTCATACGCTTACAAGATGTGTTGATCATTTGGATGTTGATTGGCTGCTTAAAGAAAGTTTTTGTATTTATTAATAGAGTTTGGAGAGAGAAAAATTGGGATTGAAGAAGAAGAAACCTGTAATGGAGGAAAATTGGGAAATCACTATGTTGATCGATCGCCCAATACCTGGGCCCCGATCGATCAGTAGTCTCAGATATTGCTTAGGTGGGGGCTTTTGTGATATTAGTTGGAATTTTGGGTTTTAGGCCTAGAGCTAGGGTTTGTTGGCCTATAGTTTTTATGTACTCATAGAATAGAGACATATTCTTATGATTTGAAATGTTAGAAATTGACTTTGGGATATTTGGATATTTGGGAAAATCGTTGATTTAAAGGGGTATTTGGCACTCGAGGGTAGACCCGAGTGTAGAATGGATTTGTTGATTAAAAAATAGTAAGTTAGAGGATTAAGCTTGTTAGCTGGAATTGAATTGAATCATTGTGATGTACGAGTGGGTTAATATCCTTTCAGTGAGATTAGGTTTGAGTTATAACTTCCATAGAGTGCGGTAGTTATTATGCATTGTGATTTCATTTAAATTAGGTGTGCGATTATACCTAGACATGATGCTTTAGAGAATAGACTAAGGCTCATCGAGATTGAATATAGTTGATGTGTCATTTTAATGTACGATAGGGTGAGACTACACCTAGAATTGGGAACTCGAGATATTAGGCTTAATGTATTACAGGATGAATACAAGGTTATAGATATGATATACCTTTCCATGATATTATGGTATGAATGTAAGGTTATGAATATGATATACCTTTATATAATAACTATGCTAGTATGTGATATACCTTTCTATAATAACTATGTGGATTACCTTAACCCATTTATGAGGGTTATGTATGTGTATACTTTAGCCCATTAGTGATGGTGAATATTACTTATGTGTTTTATGTTCAATGCATACCACGTGTGAGTTCTCGTGGCGTATTGTACTATGAGGGATTATATGATAGGGCACGTAAGATGCGGATCGTGTTGGTATCCCGATGAGTAGATGGGCTCTTTTTTGTCATATTTTTACCCCAAGGTCACACGTCTAGGTATCTACGATTGGGAGGGTCTTCAGGGATATTTCTTTTAAAAGTCTTAGGTATTATAGGCTTTATAACTGGTGGGTAGACGTGGTGATTTATCCCTTAACGGGTTGAGGCCTTCGGTTTGGTATGGACTAAGACTATACCTAATACGCACAATAATGTCGATTAACTGACCCTAATTGGTTCGATTTTTTATAGGGTCGGTCTGGTCTAACCCGATGGTCCTCATATTAATGAATTACATCATTTATAATAATAAAAATATGCCCGAGTCTATTTTTTTCCAAATATTAAAAACTAAAAAATATCAAAATTTGTAGTTAAAACAAACCTACTATTGGATTAATCTATAATTTAAACTAGTCAAATATTAAAATATATACTTTTACTATTTATTTATCTTATATATGTACATATATATGTGAAAATATATTATTTTAAATAGAGTCGGTCCGGGTCGATCCTAACAGGGTTTTTGAAACTGCAAACCATGGACCAAGCCGATTAGGTCGGTCCGCCAAAAAAATAAACCTAGATTGGACCGCTTAAGAAAAAAGACCGAAAAAGGGTAGGTTTAGCTTGGTTCGATTCGATCCTTCAATCCACTCGGTTTTTTAAAAAACCCTACGCGCGAGAGATCCCCAAAGGCAATAAGAGTAGGCCTTCGTTATCTGTGTGCATGAGAGATGCTCATCTAATTATACATATCGAGGTTTGTACCTTTGTATGGATAGTAGATGTGAGTAGAGTCTTTCTCCTATAATATGTGATTATTGTGTGGCGATACCAGAAAGAGTTGTACTGATTTATGTGTTACACTAAAGATATTTATGACTTATAGTGGGGATGCACACCTACGTGCTTATATTTTGGACTTGCGTATTTCCTATACTAGATATGTATATGACATATAGTAGGATGTCTGCCTACATATTTATGATTCGGATTTGTGTATTACATATACTAGAGATGTATATATTGTAGTATTGGCATGAGATAGTCAAATGTATATAGACATGAAATATAAGCCTGTTGTTAGTATATTGGTTATTTGGTGATACGAACCATAGGTTTGAGAGTAAAACCCAACTTATGCTTCAGAATGAAAGAGATAAGCCTAAATATGAGAAACTAAAGATTAAAGAATGAAAATGTAAAGTTTTAATCATATGGGCCACATATGGGTTTGGGATGATATTTTAGATTATTAGGTTGGGTAACTAATAACTTAAAATATATTAAAACACAAGAGGAAGACGTGTAGTTATGATGTGGCCCAGATTCAATTATAATCATATTTTACATAAGCTTTCTATTTATGTTTTCTTTAAAAAACTGTTATTACTGATCCCTGTTGTAGTAGTTCCTGTAGATGTGGGATTGTTGGAGGAGAATCTCTAACGACGTCCCATTTTCTACTCCTAGGATTGTAGGAGCTGAGCGAGTGTAGCTCACCTTTTATTGTACTCCTTTATTTTTAGTTTTGTTGTACGTGCATATTTATATATAGAAACAACTTATGTTATTTTTTTGGTGATTTGTCTGGGAGTTGGTTTTATATGGATCCGGTATTTCATTATTTTGTCTTTATTCTTTCGATTCATTTTTATTTTTTATGCTAAGAATGTTACCAAAAGTTTTGATTCTCATGATTTTTATGGTAGACCTGATCAATCTATTTATATATTTTTTAGGGTATCGCAGTGCACCACATGAATAATAGTGAAACAAGTGTGTGAAAATATTTGTGTGGAGAGCAAGACCGGATTCATCACAACATAACCATTATGAAGGAAAGCGTGAATATCTTAGGAAAGATAAAAGAAATATATATATATATATATATATATATATATATATATATATATATATATATATATATATATATATATATATATATATATATATATATAGGCTTTAATTGATTGGGATACTACCATGATTAAGTAGACCCGATGCAAACCATCCTAAGCATATAAAGAGAACAACACTAGATATTTGATCATGAATATATTCCTATGCATAACATGGATAAATGTACAAGGAACTGAATATAAGAGAAAATAAGTAAAGATATTAAGATGGACTTGAATTCTAAAATAGATTCATAACGTATACATACCCTACCAAAAGAGGGATCAAAGCTCACGTAGTTTGTAACATGTTTTAAAAGGTGGATCCATATTATATTTGTAAATTAAGTGTGCTTAAGAGTTATTTGTAAAAAGTGGGGTTTGAAACCCTTTTTTGTGTGAAAAGTGGATGTTGAAACCCTTTATCTATGAATAAGTGTGTGTTCAAACCTTTTTGTGAAGAAATCAAGTGTGAAGCACCATTGTATTGTCAAATACAATATAATCTTATTTTCATATTTTTCATTTATAAAAATAAATTTGAGAACATTGATCTAAAATAAAATAGTGATTAGTTAGTATTAACTTGTTTGTAACAAAAATACTATTAATGTATAAGATATTGAACAAAGTGGTGTATATAATAGAAAAGGTTATATTTAAATTAAAATAAGGGGAAAATTAAAAAAAAAAAGCTAGTGCCCTAGGGTTGTATGAAAACATCACTAATTTTTAATTTTCTCAATTTAATAAACATGTACCTATTAAACCAAGTGTGTGATGACATATAAAAAGTGAATCCATCAAGCAAATCAAAGTTGAACAACTCCATGCAAACATGATTAAGAATAATCCAAGAATCGAAAATAATAATCAGATGTACTAGTCGCATGCATACATGGAAGGAATGGGATTCAAACACACCGATATGACACACAAATGTGTAAAGCTAAACTACACAAAAACAAAAAAAAATATTTATGAGTTTTTAAATATTTTTTTAAATGACTCAAAAGACAAACAAAATCTTTTTATTTTTATTTTTCTCATTAAGACCCCCAAAAATGTAAAACCCAAATACAAAAGATAAATATTATATAACTAGTAATAGCATATAATATGAAGCATAAAAGCTATTGTATGAAAAATATACAATCACAGTCACTCATAAGATATAGCATGGAAAGAATTATGTGATAGCATGCGAGAGTCAATGAGCCTAACATTTAGCGCCTCCAAATCAGATCTCCTAACCCACATAGATGTAACATGACGATATTAGATTTTTTGAACCTTTGTGACACTAGACTTAGCCTTTCTAGGAACTTTTCTTAGATTATAACAAAAACGCCTATGGTGACCTTTCCTACGACAGTGTGTGCAAGTGTAGACACGAGGAATTTTACCTTGGGTTGACCTTTTCTAACGTCCATAGTATTGGCTGTCTCTCTTAAAAGTATGGTCTTGGCTTTAGTAGTGAAATCATTTGGATCATCGAAGACAATCCTACAAGTGTAATCTTTGATTCAGACTATGCCTAATATTTTATCAATTTTTTAGGATCGAGACTCCAAATAAATTTGACATTACTTGAGTCTCTCAATATCTCTTCTAAATTTACAATCCTGGACTATAGAAAATGCTTAGATTCTTCAAACTTAAGAAGATCCTTCTTCAAAACCTCCATTAAACTGGAAGGTTATCTCTCTTACCCTCAACATACTCGAGCTTTTCCCTAAAAATCCTCTCACGTGCCCTAATATCATCGATCAATTTTAAATCATCATTACCTATGGCAGGCTCTCTCATCTTAGATTCTAAATGCAATATATCCTTTAACTTCAACGACTCGGTGTATAACTCATAAACGGTCACTTGAAGATCACTATCCTCATTTTTTTCTTCTTCATCCTATCTAACACTCTTCTCATCACTCGCTTTGAAATCTAAAGACTGAACCTCATAACTATCATGCTCATGATTATCTTCATCTAGGGAAGACTTTTCATTTAATTTCTCATGACTAATCATGAGCGCGGTGTAGTTACGCTCAATGGGGGAATCAGGTATCACTTTCAACTCACTATCACTAAGGGTGGCATTGTATACCTTAGGCTTCTTACCCTCCTTACTTAATCTAGTGGGACACTCACGAGAATAATGTCCAAAAACCTTGGCATTCAAATCACCTGTCTCGATCATATCATGGTCATTAAAGTTCTTAGGTTTCTTTTCAAAACTATTATCTTCTCCAACCATAAGAAACTTATTGAACTTCTTAGAAAACCTAGTTATCTCTTAAATATCAAGTTGACCATCACTATCGAAATTCGATACATTCTTAATTTTATCTTCAAAGCAATACCCTTTTCTTTATTTTTATCATTCTTCTTCAGAGGACACATGTTCATCTCCTAGATTTGAAGGTCACCTATATGTTCTTGGACTCTCATAGTGTCGGCACCACCTAGGTAATCAAGGATCATGACTTTGGCGTTAAATCTTTCGATAAATGACCTTAAGATTGTTTGCACAACTTTAGGCTCGGGGATATGGTCACCTAAGTTAAACGAGGAATTGATAATATTTGACAACTTGACATAGAACTCATTAAAAGACTCATTATCTAACATCGTAATCGTCTCAAACTTAGTCATCAAATTTTATAACTTGGAAACCCTAACAATATATGTTCCCTCGTGTGTGGATCCTAAAATATCCCGAGCATCCTTTGTGCCCTCGTAAGTAATAATGCATCTAAAATCCTTGGCGGTCACAACGCAAAAAATAGCATTGGCACCCTTAGAAATAAAAGTCGAGGATTTTTTTCAACCGTTGTCCAAGAGTTAAACATTTTAGGAGCACCATATTCAATGGGAGGAGTCCACCCATACTCAACTGAGTTATAAACATTCTAGTTGATTGGTTTTAAGAAAAATTGCATCTATGCCTTTCAATAGGGATAGTTTGTTCCATCAAATTATAGAGGCTGAGTAACAAAACTCCCATCTCTGTTAAAATCAATTTAAACCCTAAACATGCACAACAATAGGGATTAAACACATCAAACTCATGTAACTCTCTCTCATATCAATTTAAAAAATGCTATTGCCTTAGGGTTTTATGGAAACGCCACTAATATTTATTTTACCAATTTAATAAACATGCACCGAGTATACCAATGGTTGTGTTAAACAATTAACCAAATTTAGTCTTGACCTAAAGCATGCATCTAGGTTAGAATAATCAAGAATAAAAATAGTAAATCATAATACAAAGATGTACGAGAAAAACCCATAACGTAAAAAACCTTGGACGGCCTTGTCACACAAGTCCACTACGATATAAGTCTTGTTGCAAGGATAAATTAGACGTATTCACGGACTTGATGCCCATGGAATTAAAATAGTGTTGACACCCTTAGAATTAAAAGTCATTGCATTCTTTCCAGCCATTGTCCAAGAGTTGAATGCTTTAGGATCACCACCTTTTGTGGGAGGAGTCCACCCGTACTCAATCGAGTTTCAAATGTTCTCATCGATCGCATTGAGAAAAATTGCATCTGCACCTTCTAATGGGGATAGTTTGTCCAATCAAATAATGGACTATAGGGATCAAATATAGCAAACTAATGTAACCCGTTCTGATACCAATTTGAAAAATTATATTGCCCTAGAGTTATAGGGAAACACCACCAATTTTTTATTTTCTCAATTTAGTAAACATGCACCGAGTAAACTAAGTGTTGTGTTAAATAATTAACCAATTTTAGTCTTGACCTAAAGCACGCATCTAGGTGAGAATAAGCAAGACTAAAAATAGTAAATCACAACACGACGATATACGAGGAAAACCCACCACGAAAAAAACCTCGTACGACCCACCCACACAAGTCTACTATGATATAGGCTTTGTTACAAGGACAAATTAGACTTACTCATATACTCGATGTCTTCAAGCCTTTACGTGCTTCTTTGTCCTTTGTTACCTTCTTCGCAACCACTATTGGATGCCTTCCAATAGCCACACAAGGCAAGCGCTTCTCACGTCTCGGTATCCCATCGATTTTACTTGTCTCATGACCAATACAACCGCCGCACAACACAAAACACGATCTCTACCTCTCGAAACACTCGTAGTATGAAGAGAAAACAACTATGGTTCAACACATAAGATATCTTAAATAGACATATAGATGTAGGACTCTTGGATCTCAAACTTGGGTGTAAATAAGGGTTTGGAAGGCTTTAGGTAAGACTCTAATTTTGTTTTTTAAAAAAATCCTCTATGAAAACTAATGTGAGACCAGAGTACTTATAGAAAATATGAATTTTGAGGCGACACATTTTTTGAGAAAACTCGTTCGAATGAAAACAACCATCCTTATTCGAATCAAGTTTGAATGAAAATATATATCTCATTTGAACGAAACATAAACTAGTTTAAACATAAAGTGAAATCTCGTTCGAACAAAAAGGGAAACTCATTTGAACGATGTAAACAAAAATCATTTTTTCTTTAAAAAACCTTTCTATGAAAAATGCCTCAAAACATTTAAAAAAAAACACCCAAACAAATCAATGGATCAAACATAAATATGCATTAATATATCATTGAGATCCCTCGAATGATGAAGATGAAACTCGGTATGAAACTCAATGTGTATGCAATGACGCTCTATCTTGGCCGTTACAATCTTTAAACACGCATCATAGGCTTGATGGACAAACTAATCAAATCCTAATCTATGACACAAAAAACCTTTGTCCAAATACGAAACTAATCCAATACATACAAATTGAAAAGGTTATATTTAAATTAATATTTGGTGAAAATGTTAAGAATACTTTTAAACCTACTTTAAGTTTTCAAGAAAAATATTCTTTGATAATGCCCTTTAAAATGCTTGTATTCCTTTGATGATGTAAGAAGAAATGACTAAATGGTGATGAAATTGATGAAAGTGATGTTCGGTAAGTTGGATTTTATGAGAAAAAGTAAGAATATGTAAGGGAAAGTTTAGGGTTTCTAAAAAAGGCTAGATTTGCGTCCATTTTGAGATCCTATCACTACACCAAAACTGGCGATTGGTCACGGCCAAAATCCCTGACCAAAGCTGTGGGTCGCGGACTTCGGCCGTGACCATTTCGGGCGTGATCATTTTCGTGCGTCGCGGCCCAAGTCCGTGACCAAAAAATGGTCACGGTCGAGAGGGGTCACGGCAGATGGTCGCGGACTTAGGCCGTGACCCATGCCGTGACGGGTCGCGGCTCTAATCCGTGACCCATAACCGTGATAAATTGGTCGCGGCCAAAGTCCGCGACCCATTTGCGTGACAAAAAAAAATTTAAAAAATTGGTCGCGGCCCTTGTCCATGACCCACAACCGTGAAAAATTGGTCACGGCCAAAGTCCGCGACCCATGTGCGTGACAAAAAAAAATTAAAAAAATTGGTCGCGACCCTTGTCCATGACCCACGACCGTGACAAATTGGTCACGGACTTTGGCCGCGACCCATGTGCGTGACAAAAAAAATTAAAAAAAATTGGTCGCGGTCCTAGTCCGCGACCCATTACCGTGACAAAAAATAAAAAAAAATGGCGCGGACTTTTGCCGCGACCATTTTTAAGCGCGACAAAAAAAAATAAAAATGGTCATGGACAAAGTCCATGACCATATTTATCTGTAATTTAAAAAAAATGTATTTTTTTGTCCAATCCTAAAATTGGGGTTCCTGTGAGTGCATCATCGGTTGCTACGAGGTGTTACAAATATTTATTATAGGCAAAAAAATAAAAAAAAATCACAAATTGTGAACTGAGAATGTTGTTAATAAACAAATATATATACAAACTTAAAAATATTACACGTCTTAATAATTCACAGACCAAAAAAAAATAGGGCAGAGTTTCCTCTATTTTCTTGACATTCCAAAACCTGTAAATGAAAAACCTGCTTATTATAAAGCCCACACGGCTATAAAATTCAACAATCAAATTATAAAAGCCCGCACGGCCATAAAACTAAACAATAAAAGCCTGCACGGCTATAACACATAAAAAACATTATCCTGAATGTCCACAACATATAAATAATCATCATGTTGTAAACCATTGCCTCCTTCATTTGATCCACGTGCAAAAATCCTACAAATGATAGGATACAAAAAACAAAAGTATCAGTAACCAAGTAGTTTTACAAAAAAATTAATCAAGCTGAAAAATTGCATATATGAGTTAAAATTACCAGTAAGCAAGTAGAAATATAAAAATTAAGTGTGGAAATAAGCAAATTACCGTCGTACTCTCAAACCGGGACACCCGCGGCTGCGGGGTCAGTTTCTACGAGTTACGTTGGTCCCGTGGGAGGTGTTGGTGCCACCCACGGGGCCGTTCGGGTACTGTTTCGAGTTCTCACCCTCTAACGCCATGTTTTCAAGCCTAAGTGTGGAAATAAGAAAATTACTGCCGTACTCTCAAACCGGGACACCCGCGGCTGCGGGGTCAGTTCCTACGAGTTACGTTGGTCCCGTGGGAGGTGTTGGTGCCACCCACGGGGTCATTCGGGGGCTGTTTCGAGTTCTCACCCTCTAACGCCATGTTTTCAAGCCTAAGTGTGGAAATAAGCAAATTATTGTCGTACTCTCAAACCGGGAGACCAGCGGCTGCGGGGTGAGTTCCTACGAGTTACGTTGGTCCCGTGGGAGGTGTTGGTGCCACCCACGGGGCCGTTCGGGGGCTCTTTCGAGTTCTCACCCTCTAACGCCATGTTTTCAAGCCTAAGTGTGGAAATAAGCAAATTACCGCCGTACTCTCAAACCGGGATACCCGCGGTTGCGGGGTCAGTTCCTACGAGTTACGTTGGTCCCGTGGGAGGTGTTGGTGCCACCCACGGGGCCGTTCGGGGGCTGTTTCGAGTTCTCACCCTCTAACGCCATGTTTTCAAGCCTAAGTGTGGAAATAAGCAAATTAACGTCGTACTCTCAAACCGGGACACCCGCGGCTGCGGGGTCAGTTCCTACAAGTTACGTTAGTCCCGTTGGAGGTGTTGGTGCCACCCACGGGGCCGTTCGGGGGTGTTTCGAGTTCTCACCCTCTAACGCCATGTTTTCAAGCGTAAGTGTGGAAATAAGCAAATTAACGTCGTACTATCAAACCGGGACACCCGCGGCTGCGGGGTCAGTTCCTACGAGTTACGTTGGTCCCGTGGGAGGTGTTGGTGCCACCCACGTGGCCGTTCGGGGGCTGTTTCGAGTTCTCACCCTCTAACGCCATGTTTTCAAGCCTAAGTGTGGAAATAAGCAAATTACCGTCGTACACTCAAACCGGGACACCCGCGGCTGCGGGGTCAGTTCCTACGAGTTATGTTGGTCCCGTGGGAGGTGTTGGTGCCACCCACGGGGCCGTTCGGGGGCTGTTTCGAGTTCTCACCCTCTAACGCCACGTTTTCAAGCCTAAGTGTGGAAATAAGCAAATTACTGTCGTACTCTCAAACCGGGAGACCCGCGGCTACGGGGTCAGTTCCTACGAGTTACGTTGGTCCCGTGGGAGGTGTTGGTGCCACCCACGGGGCCGTTCGGGGGCTGTTTCGAGTTCTCACCCTCTAACGCCATGTTTTCAAGCCTAAGTAAGGAAATAAGCAAATTACCGTCTTACTCTCAAACCGGGACACCCGCGGCTGCGGGGTCAGTTCCTACAAGTTACGTTGGTCCCGTGGGAGCGTTGGTGGCACCCACGGGGCCGTCGGGTACTGTTTCGAGTTCTCACCCTCTAACGCAATGTTTTCAAGCCCAAGTGTCGAAATAAGCAAATTACTTCCGTACTATCAAACCGGTACACCCGCGGCTGCGGGGTCAGTTCCTACGAGTTACGTTGGTCCCGTGGGAGGTGTTGGTGCCACCCACGGGGCCGTTCGGGGGCTGTTTCGAGTTCTCACCCTCTAACGCCATGTTTTCAAGCCTAAGTGTGGAAATAAGCAAATTATTGCCGTACTCTCAAACCGGGAGACCCGCGGCTGCGGGGTCAGTTCCTACGAGTTATGTTGGTCCCGTGGGAGGTGTTGGTGCCACCCACGGGGCCGTTCGGAGGCTGTTTCGAGTTCTCACCCTCTAACGCCAGGTTTTCAAGCCTAAGTGTGGAAATAAGCAAATTACCACCGTACTCTCAAACCGGGATACCCGCGGCTGCGGGGTCAGTTCCTACGAGTTACGTTGGTCCCGTGGGAGGAGTTGGTGCCACCCACGGGGCCGTTCGGGGGCTGTCTCGAGTTCTCACCCTTCAACGCCATGTTTTCAAGCCTAAGTGTGGAAATAAGCAAATTACCGTCGTACTCTCAAACCGGGACACCCGCGGCTGCGGGGTCAGTTCCTACGAGTTACGTTGGTTCCGTTGGAGGTGTTGGTGCCACCCACGGGGCCGTTGGGGGTGTTTCGAGTTCTCACCCTCTAACGCCATGTTTTCAAGCGTAAGTGTGGAAATAAGCAAATTAACGTCGTACTCTCAAACCGGGACACCCGCGGCTGCGGGGTCCGTTCCTACGAGTTACATTGGTCCCGTGGGAGGTGTTGGTGCCACCCACGTGGCCGTTCGGTGCTGTTTCGAGTTCTCACCCTCTAACGCCATGTTTTCAAGCCTAAGTGTGGAAATAAGCAAATTACCGTCGTACTCTCAAACCGGGACACCCGCGGCTGCGGGGTCAGTTCCTACGAGTTACGTTGGTCCCGTGGGAGGTGTTGGTGCCACCCACGGGGCCGTTCGGGGGCTGTTTCGAGTTCTCACCCTCTAACGCCATGTTTTCAAGCCTAAGTGTGGAAATAAGCAAATTACTGCCGTACTCTCAAACCGGGAGACCCGCGGCTGCAGGGTCAGTTCCTACGAGTTACGTTGGTCCCGTGGGAGGTGTTGGTGCCACCCACGGGGCCGTTCGGGGGCTGTTTCGAGTTCTCACCCTCTAATGCCATGTTTTCAAGCCTAAGTGAGGAAATAAGCAAATTACCGTCGTACTCTCAAACCGGGACACCTGCGGCTGCGGGGTCAGTTCCTACGAGTTACGTTGGTCCCGTTGGAGCTGTTGGTGCCACCCACGGGGCCGTTCGGGGGCTGTTTCGAGTTCTCACCCTCTAACGCCATGTTTTCAAGCCTAAGTGTGGAAATAAGCAAATTACTTCCGTACTCTCAAACCGGGACACCCGCGGATGCGGGGTCAGTTCCTACGAGTTACGTTGGTCCCGTGGGAGGTGTTGGTGCCACCCACGGGGCCGTTCGGGGGCTGTTTCGAGTTCTCACCCTCTAACGCCATGTTTTCAAGCCTAAGTGTGGAAATAAGCAAATTACCGTCGTACACTCAAACCGGGACACCCGCGGCTGTGGGGTCTATTCCTACGTGTTACGTTGGTCCCGTGGGAGGTGTTGGTGCTACCCACGGGGCCGTTCGGGGGCTGTTTCGAGTTCTCACCCTCTAACGCCATGTTTTCAAGCCTAAGTGTGGAAATAAGCAAATTACTTCCGTACTCTCAAACCGGGACACCTGCGGCTGCGGGGTCAGTTCCTACGGGTTACGTTGGTCCCGTGGGAGCTGTTGGTGCCACCCACGGGGCCGTTCGGGGGCTGTTTCGAGTTCTCACCCTCTAACGCCATGTTTTCAAGCCTAAGTGTGGAAATAAGCAAATTACTTCCGTACTCTCAAACCGGGACACCCGCGGATGCGGGGTCTGTTCCTACGAGTTACGTTGGTCCCGTGGGAGGTGTTGGTGCCACCCACGGGGCCGTTCGGGGGCTGTTTCGAGTTCTCACCCTCTAACGCCATGTTTTCAAGCCTAAGTGTGGAAATAAGCAAATTACTGCCGTATTCTCAAACCGGGACACCCGCGGCTGCGGGGTCAGTTCCTACGAGTTACGTTGGTCCCGTGGGAGGTGTTGGTGCCACCCACGGGGCCGTTCGGGGGCTGTTTCGAGTTCTCACCCTCTAACGCCATGTTTTCAAGCCTAAGTGTGGAAATAAGCAAATTACTGCCGTATTCTCAAACCGGGACACCCGCGGCTGCGGGGTCAGTTCCTACGAGTTACGTTGGTCCCGTGGGAGGTGTTGGTGCCAACCACGGGGCCGTTCGGGGGCTGTTTCGAGTTCTCATCCTCTAACGCCATGTTTTCAAGCCTAAGTGTTGAAATAAGCAAATTACCGTCGTACTCCCAAACCGGGACACCCGCGGCTGCGGGACAGTTCCTGCGAGTTACGTTGGTCCCGTTGGAGTTGTTGGGTCCACCCACGGGGCCGTTCGGGGGCTGTTTCGAGTTCTCACCCTCTAACGCCATGTTTTCAAGCCTAAGTGTGGAAATAAGCAAATTACCGTCGTACTCTCAAACCGGGACACCCGCGGCTGCGGGGTCAGTTCCTACGAGTTACGTTGGTCCCGTTGGAGGTGTTGGTACCACCCACGGGGCCGTTCGGGGGCTGTTTCGAGTTCTCACCCTCTAACGCCATGTTTTCAAGCCTAAGTGTGGAAATAAGCAAATTAACGTCGTACTCTCAAACCGGGACACCCGCGGCTGCGGGGTCAGTTCCTACGAGTTACGTTGGTCCCGTGGGTGGTGTTGGTGCCACCCACGGGGCCGTTCGGGGGCTGTTTCGAGTTCTCAACCTCTAACGCCATGTTTTCAAGCCTAAGTGTGTAAATAAGCAAATTACTGCCGTACTCTCAAACCGGGAGACCCGCGGCTGCGGGGTCAGTTCCTACGAGTTACGTTGGTCCCGTGGGAGGTGTTGGTGCCACCCACGGGGCCGTTTGGGGGCTGTTTCGAGTTCTCACCCTCTAACGCCATGTTTTCAAGCCTAAGTGAGGAAATAAGCAAATTACCGTCGTACTCTCAAACCGGGACACCCGCGGCTGCGGGGTCAGTTCCTACGAGTTACGTTGGTCCCGTTGGAGCTGTTGGTGCCACCCACGGGGCCGTTCGGGGGCTGTTTCGAGTTCTCACCCTCTTACGCCATGTTTTCAAGCCTAAGTATGGAAATAAGCAAATTACTTCCGTACTCTCAAACCGGGACACCCGCGGATGCGGGGTCAGTTCCTACGAGTTACGTTGGTCCCGTGGGAGGTGTTGGTGCCACCCACGGGGCCGTTCGGGGGCTGTTTCGAGTTCTCACCCTCTAACGCCATGTTTTCAAGCCTAAGTGTGGAAATAAGCAAATTACTGCCGTACTCTCAAACCGGGAGACCCGCGGCTGCGGGGTCAGTTCCTACGAGTTACGTTGGTCCCGTGGGAGGTGTTGGTGCCACCCACGGGGCCGTTTGGGGTCTGTTTCGAGTTCTCACCCTCTAACGCCATTTTTTCAAGCCTAAGTGAGGAAATAAGCAAATTACCGTCGTACTCTCAAACCGGGAGAACCGCGGCTGCGGGGTCAGTTCCTACGAGTTACGTTGGTCCCGTGGGAGGTGTTGGTGCCACCCACGGGGCCGTTCGGGGGCTGTTTCGAGTTCTCACCCTCTAACGCCATGTTTTTAAGCCTAAGTGTGGAAATAAGAAAATTACCGTCGTAATCTCAAACCAGGACACCCGCGGCTGCGGGGTCAGTTCCTACGAGTTACGTTGGTCCCGTTGGAGGTGTTGGTGCCACCCACGTGGCCGTTCGGGGGCTGTTTCGAGTTCTCACCCTCTAACGCCATGTTTTCAAGCCTAAGTGTGGAAATAAGAAAATTACCATCGTACTCTCAAA
Organism: Sambucus nigra; assembly: GCA_949130495.1. Taxonomy (NCBI): domain Eukaryota; kingdom Viridiplantae; phylum Streptophyta; class Magnoliopsida; order Dipsacales; family Adoxaceae; genus Sambucus; species Sambucus nigra. The sequence goes on along the minus strand of OX422219.1, from coordinate 449,203,865 downwards.
CCGGGACACCCGCGGCTGCGGGGTCAGTTCCTACGAGTTACGTTGGTCCCGTTGGAGTTGTTGGTGCCACCCACGGGGCCGTTCGGGGGCTGTTTCGAGTTCTCACCCTCTAACGCCATGTTTTTAAGCCTAAGTGAGGAAATAAGCAAATTACCGTCGTACTCTCAAACCAGATCACCCGCGGCTGTGGGGTCTGTTCCTACGTGTTACGTTGGTCCCGTGGGAGGTGTTGGTACCACCCACGGGGCCGTTCGGGGGCTGTTTCGAGTTCTCACCCTCTAACGCCATGTTTTCAAGCCTAAGTGTGGAAATAAGCAAATTACTGCCGTATTCTCAAACCGGGACACCCGCGGCTGCGGGGTCAGTTCCTACGAGTTACGCTGGTCCCGTGGGAGGTGGTGGTGCCACCCACGGGGCCGTTCGGGGGCTGTTTCGAGTTCTCACCCTCTAACGCCATGTTTTCAAGCCTAAGTGTGGAAATAAGCAAATTACTGCCGTATTCTCAAACCGGGACACCCGCGGCTGCGGGGTCAGTTCCTACGAGTTACGTTGGTCCCGTGGGAGGTGTTGGTGCCACCCATGGGGCCGTTCGGGGGCTGTTTTGAGTTCTCACCCTCTAACGCCATGTTTTCAAGCCTAAGTGTGGAAATAAGAAAATTACCATCGTACTCTCAAACCGGGACACCCGCGGCTGCGGGGTCAGTTCCTACGAGTTACGTTGGTCCCGTTGGAGTTGTTGGTGCCACCCACGGGGCCGTTCGTGGGCTGTTTCGAGTTCTCACCCTCTAACGCCATGTTTTCAAGCCTAAGTGTGGAAATAAGCAAATTATGGTCGTACCCTCAAACCGGGACACCCGCGGCTGCGGGGTCAGTTCCTACGAGTTACGTTGGTCCTGTTGGGGGTGTTGGTGCCACCCACGGGGCCGTTCGGGGGCTGTTTCGAGTTCTCACCCTCTAACGCCATGTTTTCAAGCCTAAGTGTGGAAATAAGCAAATTAACGTCGTACTCTCAAACCGGGACACCCGCGGCTGCGGGGTCAGTTCCTACAAGTTACGTTAGTCCCGTTGGAGGTGTTGGTGCCACCCACGGGGCCGTTCGGGGGTGTTTCGAGTTCTCACCCTCTAACGCCATGTTTTCAAGCGTAAGTGTGGAAATAAGCAAATTAACGTCGTACTCTCAAACCGGGACACCCGCGGCTGCGGGGTCAGTTCCTACGTGTTACGTTGGTCCCGTGGGAGGTGTTGGTGCCACCCACGGGGCCGTTCGGGGGCTGTTTCGAGTTCTCACCCTCTAACGCCATGTGTTTCAAACCTAAGTGCGGAAATAAGCAAATTACTGTCGTACACTCAAACCGGGACACCCGCGGCTGCGGGGTCAGTTCCTACGAGTTACGTTGGTCCCGTGGGAGGTGTTGGTGCCACCCACGGGGCCGTTCGGGGGCTGTTTCGAGTTCTCACCCTCTAACGCCATGTTTTCAAGCCTAAGTGTGGAAATAAGCAAATTACTTCCGTACTATCAAACCGGGACACCCGCGGATGCGGGGTCAGTTCCTACGAGTTACGTTGGTCCCGTGGGAGGTGTTGGTGCCACCCACGGGGCCGTTCGTGGGCTGTTTCGAGTTCTCACCCTCTAACGCCATGTGTTTCAAACCTAAGTGCGGAAATAAGCAAATTACTGTCGTACACTCAAACCGGGACACCCGCGGCTGCGGGGTCAATTCCTACAAGTTACGTTGGTCCCGTGGGAGGTGTTGGTGCCACCCACGTGGCCGTTCGGGGTCTGGTTCGAGTTCTCACCCTCTAACGCCATGTTTTCATGCCTAAGTGTGGAAATAAGCAAATTACTGCCGTACTCTCAAACCGGGACACCCGCGGCTGCGGGGTCAGTTCCTACGAGTTACGTTGGTCCCGTGGGAGGTGTTGAGTGTGGAAATAAGCAAATTACTGCCATACTCTCAAACCGGGACACCCGTGGCTGCGGGGTCAGTTCCTACGAGTTACGTTGGTGCCACCCACGTGGCCGTTCGGGGGCTGGTTCGAGTTCTCACCCTCTAACGCCATGTTTTCAAGCCTAAGTGTGGAAATAAGCAAATTACTGCCGTACTCTCAAACCAGGACACCCGCGGCTGCGGGGTCAGTTCCTACGAGTTCCGTTGGTCCCGTGGGAGGTGTTGGTGCCACCCACGGGGCCGTTCGGGGGCTGTTTCGAGTTCTCACCCTCTAAGGCCATGTTTTCAAGCCTAAGTGTGGAAATAAGTAAATTACTGCCGTACTCTCAAACCGGGACACCCGCGGCTGCGGGGTCAGTTCCTACGAGTTACGTTGGTCCCGTGGGAGGTGTTGGTGCCACCCACGGGGCCGTTCGGGGGCTGTTTCGAGTTCTCACCCTCTAACGCCATGTTATCAAGCCTAAGTGTGGAAATAAGCAAATTACCGTCGTACTCTCAAACCGGGACACCCGCGGCTACGGGGTCAGTTCCTACGAGTTACGTTGGTCCCGTTGGAGGTGTTGGTGCCACCCAGGGGGCCGTTCGGGGGCTGTTTCGAGTTCTCACCCTCTAACGCCATGTTTTCAAGCCTAAGTGTGGAAATAAGCAAATTAATGTCGTACTCTCAAACCGGGACACCCGCGGCTGCGGGGTCAGTTCCTACGAGTTACGTTGGTCCCGTGGGAGGTGTTGGTGCCACCCACGTGGCCGTTCGGGGGCTGTTTCGAGTTCTCACCACGCCATGTTTTCAAGCCTAAGTGTGGAAGTAAGCAAACTACAGCCGTACTCTCAAACTGGGAAACCCGCGGCTGCGGGGTCAGTTCCTACGAGTTACGTTGGTCCCGTGGGAGGTGTTGGTGCCACCCACGGGGCCGTTCGGGGGCTGTTTCGAGTTCTCACCCTCTAACGCCATGTTTTCAAGCCTAAGTGTGGAAATAAGCAAATTAACGTCGTACTCTCAAACCGGGACACCCGCGGCTGCGGGGTCAGTTCCTACGAGTTACGTTGGTCCCGTGGGAGGTGTTCGTGCCACCCACGGGGCCGTTCGGGGGCTGTTTCGAGTTCTCACCCTCTAACGCCATGTTTTCAAGCCTAAGTGTGGAAATAAGCAAATTACTGCCGTACTCTCAAACCGGGAGACCCGCGGCTGCGGGGTCAGTTCCTACGAGTTACGTTGGTCCCGTGGGAGGTGTTAGTGCCACCCACGGGGCCGTTCGGGGGCTGTTTCGAGTTCTCACCCTCTAACGCCATGTTTTCAAGCCTAAGTGAGGAAATAAGCAAATTACCGTCGTACTCTCAAACCGGGACACCCGCGGCTGCGAGGTCAGTTCCTACGAGTTACGTTGGTCTCGTTGGAGCTGTTGGTGCCACCCACGGGGCCGTTCGGGGGCTGTTTCGAGTTCTCACCCTCTTACGCCGTGTTTTCAAGCCTAAGTGTGGAAATAAGCAAATTAACGTCGTACTCTCAAACCGGGACACCCGCGGCTGCGGGGTCAGTTCCTACGAGTTACGTTGGTCCCGTGGGAGGTGTTGGTGCCACACACGTGGCCGTTTGGGGGCTGTTTCGAGTTCTCACTCTCTAACGCCATTTTTCAAGCCTAAGTGTGGAAATAAGCAAATTACCGTCGTACTCTCAAACCGGGACACCCGCGGCTGCGGGGTCAGTTCCTAGGAGTTACGTTGGTCCCGTGGGAGCTGTTGGTGCCACCCACGGGGCCGTTCGGGGGCTGTTTCGAGTTCTCGTCCTCTAACGCCAAGTTTTTAAGCCTAAGTGTAGAATTAAGCAAATTACCGTCGTACTCTCAAACCGGAACACCCGCGGCTACAGGGTCAGTTTCTACAAGTTACGTTCGTCCCGTGGGAGGTGTTGGTGCCACCCACGGGGCCGTTCGGGGGCTGTTTCGAGTTCTCACCCTCTAACGCCATGTTTTCAAGCCTAAGTGTGGAAATAAGCAAATTACTGCCGTATTCTCAAACCGGGACACCCGCGGCTGCGGGTTCAGTTCCTACGAGTTACGTTGGTCCCGTGGGAGGTGTTGGTGCCACCCACGGGGCCGTTCGGGGGCTGTTTAGAGTTCTCACCCTCTAACGCCATGTTTTCAAGCCTAAGTGTGGAAATAAGCAAATTACTGCCGTATTCTCAAACCGGGACACCCGCGGCTGCGGGGTCAGTTCCTACGAGTTACCTTGGTCCCGTGGGAGGTGTTGGTGCCACCCACGGGGCCGTTCGGGGGCTGTTTCGAGTTCTCACCCTCTAACGCCATGTTTTCAAGCCTAAGTGTGGAAATAAGAAAATTACCATCGTACTCTCAAACCGGGACACCCGCGGCTGCGGGGTCAGGTCCTACGAGTTACGTTGGTCCCGTTGGAGTTGTTGGTGCCACCCACGGGGCCGTTCGGGGGCTGTTTCGAGTTCTCACCCTCTAACGCCAATATTTTCAAGCCTAAGTGTGAAAATAAGCAAATTACCGTCGTACTCTCAAACCGGGACACCCGCGGCTGCGGGGTCAGTTCCTACGAGTTACGTTGGTCCCGTTGGAGGTGTTGGTGCCACCCACGGGGCCGTTCGGGGGCTGTTTCGAGTTCTCACCCTCTAACGCCATGTTTTCAAGCCTAAGTGTGGAAATAAGCAAATTAACGTCGTACTCTCAAACCGGGACACCCGCGGCTGCGGGGTCAGTTCCTACGAGTTACGTTGGTCCCATGGGAGGTGTTGGTGCCACCCACGGGGCCGTTCGGGGGTTGTTTCGAGTTCTCACCCTCTAACGCCATGTGTTTCAAACCTAAGTGTGGAAAAAAGCAAATTACTGTCGTACACTCAAACCGGGACACCCGCGGCTGCGGGGTCAGTTCCTACGAGTTACGTTGGTCCCGTGGGAGGTGTTGGTGCCACCCATGGGGCCGTTCGGGGGCTGTTTCGAGTTCTCACCCTCTAACGCCATGTTTTCAAGCCTAAGTGTGGAAATAAGCAAATTACTTCCGTACTATCAAACCGGGACACCCGCGGATGCGGGGTCAGTTCCTACGAGTTACTTAGGTCCCGTGGGAGGTGTTGGTGCCACCCACGGGGCGGTTCGGGGGTTGTTTCGAGTTCTCACCCTCTAACGCCATGTTTTCAAGCCTAAGTGTGGAAATAAGCAAATTACCGTCGTACTCTCAAACCGGGACACCCGCGGCTACGGGGTCAGTTCCTACGAGTTACGTTGGTCCCGTGGGAGCTGTTGGTGCCACCCACGGGGCCGTTCGGGGGCTGTTTCGAGTTCTCACCCTCTAACGCCATGTTATTAAGCCTAAGTGTGGAAATAAGCAAATTACTTCCGTACTCTCAAACCGGGACACCCGCGGATGCAGGGTCAGTTCCTACGAGTTACGTTGGTCCCGTGGGAGGTGTTGAGTGTGGAAATAAGCAAATTACTGCCGTACTCTCAAACCGGGACACCCGTGGCTGCGGGGTCAGTTCCTACGAGTTACGTTGGTCCCGTGGGAGGTGTTGGTGCCACCCACGTGGCCGTTCGGGGGCTGTTTCGAGTTCTCACCCTCTAACGCCATGTTTTCAAGCCTAAGTGTGGAAATAAGAAAATTACCATCGTACTCTCAAACCGGGACACCCGCGGCTGCGGGGTCAGTTCCTACGAGTTACGTTGGTCCCGTTGGAGTTGTTGGTGCCACCCACGGGGCCGTTCGGGGGCTGTTTCGAGTTCTCACCCTCTAACGCCATGTTTTCAAGCCTAAGTGTGGAAATAAGCAAATTACCGTCGTACTCTCAAACCAGGACACCCGCGGCTGCGGGGTCAGTTCCTACGAGTTACGTTGGTCCCGTTGGAGGTGTTGGTGCCACCCACGGGGCCGTTCGTGGGCTGTTTCGAGTTCTCACCCTCTAACGCCATGTTTTCAGGCCTAAGTGTGGAAATAAGCATATTACCGTCGTACTCTCAAACCGGGACACCCGCGGCTACGGGGCCAGTTCCTACGAGTTACGTTGGTCCCGTTGGAGGTGTTGGTGCCACCCACGGGGCCGTTCGGGGGCTCTTTCGAGTTCTCACCCTTTAACGCCATGTTTTCAAGCCTAAGTGTGGAAATAAGCAAATTAACGTCGTACTCTCAAACCGGGACACCCGCGGCTGCGGGGTCAGTTCCTACGAGTTACGTTGGTCCCTTGGGAGGTGTTGGTGCCACCCACGGGGCCGTTCGGGGGCTGTTTCGAATTCTCACCCTCTAACGCCATGTTTTCAAGCCTAAGTGTGGAAATAAGCAAATTACTGCCTTACTCTCAAACCGGGACACCCGCGGCTACGGGGTCAATTCCTACAAGTTACGTTGGTCCCGTGGGAGGTGTTGGTGCCACCCACGTGGCCGTTCGGGGGCTGGTTCGAGTTCTCACCCTCTAACGCCATGTTTTCATGCCTAAGTGTGGAAATAAGCAAATTACTGCCGTACTCTCAAACCGTGACACCCGCGGCTGCGGGGTCAGTTCCTACGAGTTACGTTGGTCCCGTGGGAGGTGTTGAGTGTGGAAATAAGCAAATTACTCCCGTACTCTCAAACCGGGACACCCGTGGCTGCGGGGTCAGTTCCTACGAGTTACGTTGGTCCCGTGGGAGGTGTTGGTGCCACCCACGTGGCCGTTCGGGGGCTGTATCGAGTTCTCACCCTCTAACGCCATGTTTTCAAGCCTAAGTGTGGAAATAAGCAAATTAACGTCGTACTCTCAAACCGGGACAGCCGCGGGTGCGGGGTCAGTTCCTACGAGTTACGTTGGTCCCGTGGGAGGTGTTGGTGCCACCCACGTGGCCGTTCGGGGGCTGTTTCGAGTTCTCACCACGCCATGTTTTCAAGCCTAAGTGTGGAAATAAGCAAATTACTGCCGTACTCTCAAACCGGGAAACCCGCGGCTGCGGGGTCAGTTCCTACGAGTTACGTTGGTCCCGTGGGAGGTGTTGGTGCCACCCACGGGGCCGTTCGGGGGCTGTTTCGAGTTCTCACCCTCTAACGCCATGTTTTCAAGCCTAAGTGTGGAAATAAGCAAATTACTGCCGTATTCTCAAACCGGGACACCCGCGGCTGCGGGGTCAGTTCCTACGAGTTACGTTGGTCCCGTGGGAGGTGTTGGTGCCAACCACGGGGCCGTTCGGGGGCTGTTTCGAGTTCTCACCCTCTAACGCCATGTTTTCATGCCTAAGTGTGGAAATAAGCAAATTACTGCCGTATTCTCAAACCGGGACACCCGCGGCTGCGGGGTCAGTTCCTACGAGTTACGTTGGTCCCGTGGGAGGTGTTGGTGCCACCCACGGGGCCGTCCGGGGGCTGTTTCGAGTTCTCACCCTCTAACGCCATGTTTTCAAGCCTAAGTGAGGAAATAAGCAAATTACCGTCATACTCTCAAACCGGGACACCCGCGGCTGCGGGGTCAGTTCCTACGAGTTACGTTGGTCCCGTTGGAGCTGTTGGTGCCACCCACGGGGCCGTTCGGGGGCTGTTTCGAGTTCTCACCCTCTAACGCCATGTTTTCAAGCCTAGGTGTGGAAATAAGCAAATTACTTCCGTACTCTCAAACCGGGACACCCGCGGATGCGGGGTCAGTTCCTTCGAGTTACTTTGGTCCCGTGGGAGGTGTTGGTGCCACCCACGGGGCCGTTCGGGGGCTGTTTCGAGTTCTCACCCTCTAACGCCATGTTTTCAAGCCTAAGTGTGGAAATAAGAAAATTACCATCGTACTCTCAAACCGGGACACCCGCGGCTGCGGGGTCAGTTCCTACGAGTTACGTTGGTCCCGTTGGAGTTGTTGGTGCCACCCACGGGGCCGTTCGGGGGCTGTTTCGAGTTCTCACCCTCTAACGCCATGTTTTCAAGCCTAAGTGTGGAAATAAGCAAATTACCGTCGTACTCTCAAACCGGGACACCCGCGGCTGCGGGGTCAGTTCCTACGAGTTACGTTGGTCCCGTTGGAGGTGTTGGTGCCACCCACGGGGCCGTTCGTGGGCTGTTTCGAGTTCTCACCCTCTAACGCCATGTTTTCAGGCCTAAGTGTGGAAATAAGCATATTACCGTCGTACTCTCAAACCGGGACACCCGCGGCTACGGGGTCAGTTCCTACGAGTTACGTTGGTCCCGTTGGAGGTGTTGGTGCCACCCACGGGGCCGTTCGGGGGCTCTTTCGAGTTCTCACCCTTTAACGCCATGTTTTCAAGCCTAAGTGTGGAAATAAGCAAATTAACGTCGTACTCTCAAACCGGGACACCCGCGGCTGCGGGGTCAGTTCCTACGAGTTACGTTGGTCCCTTGGGAGGTGTTGGTGCCACCCACGGGGCCGTTCGGGGGCTGTTTCGAATTCTCACCCTCTAACGCCATGTTTTCAAGCCTAAGTGTGGAAATAAGCAAATTACTGCCTTACTCTCAAACCGGGACACCCGCGGCTACGGGGTCAATTCCTACAAGTTACGTTGGTCCCGTGGGAGGTGTTGGTGCCACCCACGTGGCCGTTCGGGGGCTGGTTCGAGTTCTCACCCTCTAACGCCATGTTTTCATGCCTAAGTGTGGAAATAAGCAAATTACTGCCGTACTCTCAAACCGTGACACCCGCGGCTGCGGGGTCAGTTTCTACGAGTTACGTTGGTCCCGTGGGAGGTGTTGAGTGTAGAAATAAGCAAATTACTCCCGTACTCTCAAACCGGGACACCCGTGGCTGCGGGGTCAGTTCCTACGAGTTACGTTGGTCCCGTGGGAGGTGTTGGTGCCACCCACGTGGCCGTTCGGGGGCTGTATCGAGTTCTCACCCTCTAACGCCATGTGTTTGAAGCCTAAGTGTGGAAATAAGCAAATTAAGGTCGTACTCTCAAACCGGGACACCCGCGGGTGCGGGGTCAGTTCCTACGAGTTACGTTGGTCCCGTGGGAGGTGTTGGTGCCACCCACGTGGCCGTTCGGGGGCTGTTTCGAGTTCTCACCACGCCATGTTTTCAAGCCTAAGTGTGGAAATAAGCAAATTACTGCCGTACTCTCAAACCGGGAAACCCGCGGCTGCGGGGTCAGTTCCTACGAGTTATGTTGGTCCCGTGGGAGGTGTTGGTGCCACCCACGGGGCCGTTCGGGGGCTGTTTCGAGTTCTCACCCTCTAACGCCATGTTTTCAAGCCTAAGTGTGGAAATAAGCAAATTACTGCCGTATTCTCAAACCGGGACACCCGCGGTTGCGGGGTCAGTTCCTACGAGTTACGTTGGTCCCGTGGGAGGTGTTGGTGCCAACCACGGGGCCGTTCGGGGGCTGTTTCGAGTTCTCACCCTCTAACGCCATGTTTTCAAGCCTAAGTGTGGAAATAAGCAAATTACTGCCGTATTCTCAAACCGGGACACCCGCGGCTGCGGGGTCAGTTCCTACGAGTTACGTTGGTCCCGTGGGAGGTGTTGGTGCCACCCACGGGGCCGTCCGGGGGCTGTTTCGAGTTCTCACCCTCTAACGCCATGTTTTCAAGCCTAAGTGAGGAAATAAGCAAATTACCGTCATACTCTCAAACCGGGACACCCGCGGCTGCGGGGTCAGTTCCTACGAGTTACGTTGGTCCCGTTGGAGCTGTTGGTGCCACCCACGGGGCCGTTCGGGGGCTGTTTCGAGTTCTCACCCTCTAACGCCATGTTTTCAAGCCTAGGTGTGGAAATAAGCAAATTACTTCCGTACTCTCAAACCGGGACACCCGCGGATGCGGGGTCAGTTCCTTCGAGTTACTTTGGTCCCGTGGGAGGTGTTGGTGCCACCCACGGGGCCGTTCGGGGGCTGTTTCGAGTTCTCACCCTCTAACGCCATGTTTTCAAGCCTAAGTGTGGAAATAAAAAAATTACCGTCGTACTCTCAAACCGGGACTCCCGCGGCTGCGGGGTCAGTTCCTACGAGTTACGTTGGTCCCGTGGGAGGTCTTGGTGCCACCCATGGGGCCGTTCGGGGGCTGTTTCGAGTTCTCACCCTCTAACGCCATGTTTTCAAGCCTAAGTATGGAAATAAGCAAATTACATCCGTACTATCAAACCGTGACACCCGCGGATGCGGGGTCAGTTCCTACGAGTTACTTTGGTCCCGTGGGAGGTGTTGGTGCCACCCACGGGGCCGTTCGGGGGCTGTTTCGAGTTCTCAACCTCTAACGCCATGTTTTCAAGCCTAAGTGTGGAAATAAGCAAATTACCGTCGTACTCTCAAACCGGGACACCCGCGGCTGCGGGGTCAGTTCCTACGAGTTACGTTGGTCCCATTGGAGGTGTTGGTGCCACCCACGGGGCCGTTCGGGGGTGTTTCGAGTTCTCACCCTCTAACGCCATGTTTTCAAGCCTAAGTGTGAAAATAAGCAAATTAACGTCGTACTCTCAAACCGGGACACCCGCGGCTGCGGGGTCCGTTCCTACGAGTTACGTTGGTCCCGTGGGAGGTGTTGGTGCCACCCACGTGGCCGTTCGGGGCTGTTTCGAGTTCTCACCCTCTAACGCCATGTTTTCAAGCCTAAGTGTGGAAATAAGCAAATTACCGTCGTACTCTCAAACCGGGACACCCGCGGCTGCGGGGTCTGTTCCTACGAGTTACGTTGGTCCCGTGGGAGGTGTTGGTGCCACCCACGGGGCCGTTCGGGGGCTGTTTCGAGTTCTCACTCTCTAACGCCATGTTTTCAAGCCTAAGTGTGGAAATAAGAAAATTACCGTCGTACTCTCAAACCGGGACACCCGCGGCTGCGGGGTCAGTTCCTACGAGTTACGTTGGTCCTGTGGGAGCTGTTGGTGCAACCCACGGGGCCGTTCGGGGGATGTTTCGAGTTCTCACCCTCTAACGCCATGTTTTTAAGCCTAAGTGTAGAAATAAGCAAATTACCGTCGTACTCTCAAACCGAAACACCCGCGGCTGCGGGGTTAGCTCCTACGAGTTACGTTGGTCCCGTGGGAGGTGTTGGTGCCACCCACGGGGCCGTTCGGGGGCTGTTTCGAGTTCTCACCCTCTAACGCCATGTTTTCAAGCCTAAGTGTGGAAATAAGCAAATTAATGCCGTATTCTCAAACCGGGACACCCGCGGCTGCGGGGTCAGTTCCTACGAGTTACGTTGGTCCCGTGGGAGGTGTTGGTGCCACCCACGGGGCCGTTCGGGGGCTGTTTCGAGTTCTCACCCTCTAACGCCATGTTTTCAAGCCTAAGTGTGGAAATAAGCAAATTACTACCGTATTCTCAAACCGGGACACGCGCGGCTGCAGGGTCAGTTCCTACGAGTTACGTTGGTCCCGTGGGAGGTGTTGGTGCCACCCACGGGGCCGTTCGGGGGCTGTTTAGAGTTCTCACCCTCTAACGCCATGTTTTCAAGCCTAAGTGTGGAAATAAGAAAATTATCATCGTACTCTCAAACCGGGACACCCGCGGCTGCGGGGTCAGTTCATACGAGTTACGTTGGTCCCGTTGGAGTTGTTGGTGCCACCCACGGGGCCGTTCGGGGGCTGTTTCGAGTTCTCACCCTCTAACGCCATGATTTCAAGCCTAAGTGTGGAAATAAGCAAATTACCGTCGTACTCTCAAACCGGGACACCCGCGGCTGCGGGGTCAGTTCCTACGAGTTACGTTGGTCCCGTTGGAGGTGTTGGTGCCACCCACGGGGCCGTTCGGGGGCTGTTTCGAATTCTCACCCTCTAACGCCATGATTTCAAGCCTAAGTGTGGAAATAAGCAAATTACCGTCGTACTCTCAAACCGGGACACCCGCGGCTGCGGGGTCAGTTCCTACGAGTTACGTTGGTCCCGTTGGAGGTGTTGGTGCCACCCACGGGGCCGTTCGGGGGCTGTTTCGAATTCTCACCCTCTAACGCCATGTTTTCAAGCCTAAGTGTGGAAATAAGCAAATTAACGTCGTACTCTCAAACCGGGACACCCGCGGCTGCGGCGTCAGTTCCTACGAGTTACGTTGGTCCCGTGGGAGGTGTTGGTGCCACCCACGGTGCCGTTCGGGGGCTGTTTCGAGTTCTCACCCTCTAACGCCATGTGTTTCAAACCTAAGTGTGGAAATAAGCAAATTACTGTCGTACACTCAAACCGGGACACCCGCGGCTGCGGGGTCAGTTCCTACGAGTTACGTTGGTCCCGTGGGAGGTGTTGGTGCCCCCCACGGGGCCGTTCGGGGTCTGTTTCGAGTTATCACCCTCTAACGCCATGTTTTCAAGCCTAAGTGTGGAAATAAGCAAATTACTTCCGTACTATCAAACCGGGACACCCGCGGATGCGGGGTCAGTTCCTACGAGTTACTTTGGTCCCGTGGGAGGTGTTGGTGCCACCCACGGGGCCGTTCGGGGGCTGTTTCGAGTTCTCACCCTCTAACGCCATGTTTTCAAGCCTAAGTGTAGAAATAAGCAAATTACCGTCGTACTCTCAAACCGGGACACCCGCGGCTACGGGGTCAGTTCCTACGAGTTACGTTGGTCCCGTGGGAGCTGTTGGTGCCACCCACGGGGCCGTTCGGGGGCTGTTTCGAGTTCTCACCCTCTAACGCCATGTTTTTAAGCCTAAGTGTGGAAATAAGCAAATTACCGTCGTACTCTCAAACCAGGACACCCGCGGCTGCGGGGTCAGTTCCTACGAGTTACGTTGGTCCCGTGGGAGCTGTTGGTGCCACCCACGGGGCCGTTCGGGGGCTGTTTCGAATTCTCACCCTCTAACGCCATGTTTTCAAGCCTAAGTGTGGAAATAAGCAAATTACTGCCTTACTCTCAAACCGGGACACCCGCGGCTACGGGGTCAATTCCTACAAGTTACGTTGGTCCCGTGGGAGGTGTTGGTGCCACCCACGTGGCCGTTCGGGGTCTGGTTCGAGTTCTCACCCTCTAACGCCATGTTTTCATGCTTAAGTGTGGAAATAAGCAAATAACTGCCGTACTCTCAAACTGGGACACCCGCGGCTGCGGGGTTAGTTCCTACGAGTTACGTTGGTCCCGTGGGAGGTGTTGAGTGTGGAAATAAGCAAATTACTGCCGTACTCTCAAACCGGGACACCCGTGGCTGCGGGGTCAGTTCCTACGAGTTACGTTGGTCCCGTGGGAGGTGTTGGTGCCACCCACGTGACCGTTCGGGGGCTGGTTGAGTTCTCACCCTCTAACGCCATGTTTTCAAGCCTAAGTGTGGAAATAAGCAAATTACTGCCGTACTCTCAAACCGGAACACCCGCGGCTGCGGGGTTAGTTCCTACGAGTTACGTTGGTCCCGTGGGAGGTGTTGTTGCCACCCACGGGGCCGTTCGGGGGCTGTTTCGAGTTCTCACCCTCTAACGCCATGTTTTCAAGCCTAAGTGTGGAAATAAGCAAATTACTGCCGTACTCTCAAACCGGGAGACCCGCGGCTGCGGGGTCAGTTCCTACAAGTTACGTTGGTCCCGTGGGAGCTGTTGGTGCCACCCACGGGGCCGTTCGGGGGCTGTTTCGAGTTCTCACTCTCTAACGCCATGTTTTCAAGCCTAAGTGTGGAAATAAGCAAATTACCGTCGTACTCTCAAACCGGGACACCCGCGGCTACGGGGTCAGTTCCTACGAGTTACGTTGGGCCCGTTGGAGGTGTTGGAGCCACCCACGGGGCCGTTCGGGGGCTGTTTCGAGTTCTCACCCTCTAATGCCATGTTTTCAAGCCTAAGTGTGGAAATAAGCAAATTAACGTCGTACTCTCAAACCGGGACACCCGCGGCTGCGGGGTCAGTTCCTACGAGTTACGTTTGTCCCGTGGGAGGTGTTGGTGCCACTCACGTGGCCGTTCGGGGGCTGTTTCGAGTTCTCACCACGCCATGTTTTCAAGCCTAAGTGTGGAAATAAGCAAATTACTGCCGTACTCTCAAACCGGGAAACCCGCGGCTGCGGGGTCAGTTCCTACGAGTTACGTTGGTCCCGTGGGAGGTGTTGGTGCCACCCACGGTGCCGTTCGGGGGCTGTTTCGAGTTCTCACCCTCTAACGCCATGTTTTCAAGCCTAAGTGTGGAAATAAGCAAATTACTTCCGTACTCTCAAACCGGGACACCCGCGGATGCGGGGTCAGTTCCTACGAGTTACTTTGGTCCCGTGGGAGGTGTTGGTGCCACCCACGGGGCCGTTCGGGGGCCGTTTCGAGTTCTCACCCTCTAACGCCATGTTTTCAAGCCTAAGTGTGGAAATAAGCAAATTACTGTCGTACTCTCAAACCGGGACACCCGCGGCTGCGGGGTCAGTTCCTACGAGTTACGTTGGTCCCGTGGGAGCTGTTGGTGCCACCCACGGAGCCGTTCGGGGGCTGTTTCGAGTTCTCACCCTCTAACGCCATGTTTTTATGCCTAAGTGTGGAAATAAGCAAATTACCGTCGTACTCTCAAACCGGGACACCCGCGGCTGCGGGGTCAGTTCCTACGAGTTACGTTGGTTCCGTGGGAGGTGTTGGTGCCACCCACGGGGCCGTTCGGGGGCTGTTTCGAGTTCTCACCCTCTAACGCCATGTTTTTAAGCTTAAGTGTGGAAATAAGCAAATTACTACCGTACTCTCAAACCGGGACACCCGCGGCTGCGGGGTCAGTTCCTACGAGTTACGTTGGTCCCGTGGGAGGTGTTGGAGCTACCCACGGGGCCGTTCGGGGGCTGTTTCGAGTTCTCACCCTCTAACGCCATGTTTTCAAGCCTAAGTGAGGAAATAAGCAAATTACCGTCGTACTCTCAAACCGGGACACCCGCGGCTGCGGGGTCAGTTCCTATGAGTTACGTTGGTCCCGTGGGAGGTGTTGGTGCCACCCACGGGGCCGTTTGGGGGCTGTTTCGAGTTCTCACCCTCTAACGCCATGTTTTCAAGCCTAAGTGTGGAAATAAGCAAATTAACGTCGTACTCTCAAACCGGGACACCCGCGGTTGCGGGGTCAGTTCCTACGAGTTACGTTGGTCCCGTGGGAGGTGTTGGTGCCACCCACGTGGCCATTAGGGGGCTGTTTCGAGTTCTCACCCTCTAACGCATTGTTTTCAAGCCTAAGTGTTGAAATAAGCAAATTACTGCCGTACTCTCAAACCGGGAAACCCGCGGCTGTGGGGTCAGTTCCTACGAGTTACGTTGGTCCCGTGGGAGGTGTTGGTGCCACCCACGGGGCCCTTCGGGGACTGTTTCGAGTTCTCACCCTCTAAAGCCATGTTTTCAAGCCTAAGTGTGGAAATAAGCAAATTACTTCCGTACTCTCAAACCGGGATACCCGCGGATGCGGGGTCAGTTCCTACGAGTTACTTTGGTCCCGTGGGAGGTGTTGGTGCCACCCACGTGGCCGTTCGGGGGCTGTTTCGAGTTCTCACCCTCTAACGCCATGTTTTTAAGCCTAAGTGTGGAAATAAGCAAATTACCGCCGTACTCTCAAACCGGGACACCCGCAGCTGCGGGGTCAGTTCCTACGAGTTACGTTGGTCCCGTGGGAGGTGTTGGTGCCACCCACGGGGCCGTTCGGTGGCTGTTTCGAGTTCTCACCCTCTAACGCCATGTTTTCAAGCCTAAGTATGGAAATAAGCAAATTACTGCCGTACTTTCAAACCGGGAGACCCGCGGCTGCGGGGTCAGTTCTCACGAGTTACGTTGGTCCCGTGGGAGGTGTTGGTGCCACCCACGGGGCCGTTCGGGGTCTGTTTCGAGTTCTCACCCTCTAACGTCATGTTTTCAAGCCTAAGTGTGGAAATAAGCAAATTACCGTTGTACTCTCAAACCGGGAAACCCGCGGCTGCGGGGTCAGTTCCTACGAGTTACGTTGGTCCCGTGGGAGGTGTTGGTGCCACCCACGGGGCCGTTCGGGGGCTGTTTCGAGTTCTCACCCTCTAACGCCATGTTTTCAAGCCTAAGTGTGGAAATAATCAAATTAACGTCGTACTCTCAAATCGGGACACCCGCGGTTGCGGGGTCAGTTCCTACGAGTTACGTTGGTCCCGTGGGAGGTGTTGGTGCCACCCACGTGGCCGTTAGGGGGCTGTTTCGAGTTCTCACCCTCTAACGCATTGTTTTCAAGCCTAAGTGTGGAAATAAGCAAATTACTGCCGTACTCTCAAACCGGGAAACCCGCGGCTGTGGGGTCAGTTCCTACGAGTTACGTTGGTTCCGTGGGAGGTGTTGGTGCCACCCACGGGGCCGTTCGGGGGCTGTTTCGAGTTCTCACCCTCTAACGCCATGTTTTCAAGCCTAAGTGTGGAAATAATCAAATTAACGTCGTACTCTCAAATCGGGACACCCGCGGTTGCGGGGTCAGTTCCTACGAGTTACGTTGGTCCCGTGGGAGGTGTTGGTGCCACCCACGTGGCCGTTAGGGGGCTGTTTCGAGTTCTCACCCTCTAACGCCATGTTTTTAAGCCTAAGTGTGGAAATAAGCAAATTACCGTCGTACTCTCAAACCAGGACACCCGCGGCTGCGGGGTCAGTTCCTACGAGTTACGTTGGTCCCGTGGGAGCTGTTGGTGCCACCCACGGGGCCGTTCGGGGGCTGTTTCGAATTCTCACCCTCTAACGCCATGTTTTCAAGCCTAAGTGTGGAAATAAGCAAATTACTGCCTTACTCTCAAACCGGGACACCCGCGGCTACGGGGTCAATTCCTACAAGTTACGTTGGTCCCGTGGGAGGTGTTGGTGCCACCCACGTGGCCGTTCGGGGTCTGGTTCGAGTTCTCACCCTCTAACGCCATGTTTTCATGCTTAAGTGTGGAAATAAGCAAATAACTGCCGTACTCTCAAACTGGGACACCCGCGGCTGCGGGGTTAGTTCCTACGAGTTACGTTGGTCCCGTGGGAGGTGTTGAGTGTGGAAATAAGCAAATTACTGCCATACTCTCAAACCGGGACACCCGTGGCTGCGGGGTCAGTTCCTACGAGTTACGTTGGTCCCGTGGGAGGTGTTGGTGCCACCCACGTGGCCGTTCGGGGGCTGGTTGAGTTCTCACCCTCTAACGCCATGTTTTCAAGCCTAAGTGTGGAAATAAGCAAATTACTGCCGTACTCTCAAACCGGAACACCCGCGGCTGCGGGGTTAGTTCCTACGAGTTACGTTGGTCCCGTGGGAGGTGTTGTTGCCACCCACGGGGCCGTTCGGGGGCTGTTTCGAGTTCTCACCCTCTAACGCCATGTTTTCAAGCCTAAGTGTGGAAATAAGCAAATTACTGCCGTACTCTCAAACCGGGAGACCCGCGGCTGCGGGGTCAGTTCCTACAAGTTACGTTGGTCCCGTGGGAGCTGTTGGTACCACCCACGGGGCCGTTCGGGGGCTGTTTCGAGTTCTCACTCTCTAACGCCATGTTTTCAAGCCTAAGTGTGGAAATAAGCAAATTACCGTCGTACTCTCAAACCGGGACACCCGCGGCTACGGGGTCAGTTCCTACGAGTTACGTTGGGCCCGTTGGAGGTGTTGGAGCCACCCACGGGGCCGTTCGGGGGCTGTTTCGAGTTCTCACCCTCTAATGCCATGTTTTCAAGCCTAAGTGTGGAAATAAGCAAATTAACGTCGTACTCTCAAACCGGGACACCCGCGGCTGCGGGGTCAGTTCCTACGAGTTACGTTGGTCCCGTGGGAGGTGTTGGTGCCACTCACGTGGCCGTTCGGGGGCTGTTTCAAGTTCTCACCACGCCATGTTTTCAAGCCTAAGTGTGGAAATAAGCAAATTACTGCCGTACTCTCAAACCGGGAAACCCGCGGCTGCGGGGTCAGTTCCTACGAGTTACGTTGGTCCCGTGGGAGGTGTTGGTGCCACCCACGGTGCCGTTCGGGGGCTGTTTCGAGTTCTCACCCTCTAACGCCATGTTTTCAAGCCTAAGTGTGGAAATAAGCAAATTACTTCCGTACTCTCAAACCGGGACACCCGCGGATGCGGGGTCAGTTCCTACGAGTTACTTTGGTCCCGTGGGAGGTGTTGGTGCCACCCACGGGGCCGTTCGGGGGCCGTTTCGAGTTCTCACCCTCTAACGCCATGTTTTCAAGCCTAAGTGTGGAAATAAGCAAATTACTGTCGTACTCTCAAACCGGGACACCCGCGGCTGCGGGGTCAGTTCCTACGAGTTACGTTGGTCCCGTGGGAGCTGTTGGTGCCACCCACGGAGCCGTTCGGGGGCTGTTTCGAGTTCTCACCCTCTAACGCCATGTTTTTATGCCTAAGTGTGGAAATAAGCAAATTACCGTCGTACTCTCAAACCGGGACACCCGCGGCTGCGGGGTCAGTTCCTACGAGTTACGTTGGTTCCGTGGGAGGTGTTGGTGCCACCCACGGGGCCGTTCGGGGGCTGTTTCGAGTTCTCACCCTCTAACGCCATGTTTTTAAGCTTAAGTGTGGAAATAAGCAAATTACTACCGTACTCTCAAACCGGGACACCCGCGGCTGCGGGGTCAGTTCCTACGAGTTACGTTGGTCCCGTGGGAGGTGTTGGAGCTACCCACGGGGCCGTTCGGGGGCTGTTTCGAGTTCTCACCCTCTAACGCCATGTTTTCAAGCCTAAGTGAGGAAATAAGCAAATTACCGTCGTACTCTCAAACCGGGACACCCGCGGCTGCGGGGTCAGTTCCTATGAGTTACGTTGGTCCCGTGGGAGGTGTTGGTGCCACCCACGGGGCCGTTTGGGGGCTGTTTCGAGTTCTCACCCTCTAACGCCATGTTTTCAAGCCTAAGTGTGGAAATAAGCAAATTAACGTCGTACTCTCAAACCGGGACACCCGCGGTTGCGGGGTCAGTTCCTACGAGTTACGTTGGTCCCGTGGGAGGTGTTGGTGCCACCCACGTGGCCATTAGGGGGCTGTTTCGAGTTCTCACCCTCTAACGCATTGTTTTCAAGCCTAAGTGTTGAAATAAGCAAATTACTGCCGTACTCTCAAACCGGGAAACCCGCGGCTGTGGGGTCAGTTCCTACGAGTTACGTTGGTCCCGTGGGAGGTGTTGGTGCCACCCACGGGGCCCTTCGGGGACTGTTTCGAGTTCTCACCCTCTAAAGCCATGTTTTCAAGCCTAAGTGTGGAAATAAGCAAATTACTTCCGTACTCTCAAACCGGGATACCCGCGGATGCGGGGTCAGTTCCTACGAGTTACTTTGGTCCCGTGGGAGGTGTTGGTGCCACCCACGTGGCCGTTCGGGGGCTGTTTCGAGTTCTCACCCTCTAACGCCATGTTTTTAAGCCTAAGTGTGGAAATAAGCAAATTACCGCCGTACTCTCAAACCGGGACACCCGCAGCTGCGGGGTCAGTTCCTACGAGTTACGTTGGTCCCGTGGGAGGTGTTGGTGCCACCCACGGGGCCGTTCGGTGGCTGTTTCGAGTTCTCACCCTCTAACGCCATGTTTTCAAGCCTAAGTATGGAAATAAGCAAATTACTGCCGTACTTTCAAACCGGGAGACCCGCGGCTGCGGGGTCAGTTCTCACGAGTTACGTTGGTCCCGTGGGAGGTGTTGGTGCCACCCACGGGGCCGTTCGGGGTCTGTTTCGAGTTCTCACCCTCTAACGTCATGTTTTCAAGCCTAAGTGTGGAAATAAGCAAATTACCGTTGTACTCTCAAACCGGGACACCCGCGGCTGCGGGGTCAGTTCCTACGAGTTACGTTGGTCCCGTGGGAGGTGTTGGTGCCACCCACGGGGCCGTTCGGGGGCTGTTTCGAGTTCTCACCCTCTAACGCCATGTTTTCAAGCCTAAGTGTGGAAATAATCAAATTAACGTCGTACTCTCAAATCGGGACACCCGCGGTTGCGGGGTCAGTTCCTACGAGTTACGTTGGTCCCGTGGGAGGTGTTGGTGCCACCCACGTGGCCGTTAGGGGGCTGTTTCGAGTTCTCACCCTCTAACGCATTGTTTTCAAGCCTAAGTGTGGAAATAAGCAAATTACTGCCGTACTCTCAAACCGGGAAACCCGCGGCTGTGGGGTCAGTTCCTACGAGTTACGTTGGTCCCGTGGGAGGTGTTGGTGCCACCCACGGGGCCCTTCGGGGACTGTTTCGAGTTCTCACCCTCTAACGCCATGTTTTCAAGCCTAAGTGTGGAAATAAGCAAATTACTTCCGTACTCTCAAACCGGGATACCCGCGGATGCGGGGTCAGTTCCTACGAGTTACTCTGGTCCCGTGGGAGGTGTTGGTGCCACCCACGTGGCCGTTCGGGGGCTGTTTCGAGTTCTCACCCTCTAACGCCATGTTTTCAAGCCTAAGTGTGGAAATAAGCAAATTACCGTCGTACTCTCAAACCGGGACACCCACGGCTGCGGGGTCAGTTCCTACGAGTTACGTTGGTTACGTGGGAGCTGTTGGTGCCACCCACGGGGCCGTTCGGGGGCTGTTTCGAGTTCTCACCCTCTAACGCCATGTTTTCAAGCCTAAGTGTGGAAATAAGCAAACTACTTCCGTACTCTCAAACCGGGACACCCGCGAATGCGGGGTCGGTTCCTACGAATTACTTTGGTCCCGTGGGAGGTGTTGGTGCCACCCACGGGGCCGTTCGGTGGCTGTTTCGAGTTCTCACCCTCTAACGCCATGTTTTCAAGCCTAAGTATGGAAATAAGCAAATTACTGCCGTACTCTCAAACCGGGAGACCCGCGGCTGCGGGGTCAGTTCCTACGAGTTACGTTGGTCCCGTGGGAGGTGTTGGTGCCACCCACGGGGCCGTTCGGGGTCTGTTTCGAGTTCTCACCCTCTAACGTCATGTTTTCAAGCCTAAGTGTGGAAATAAGCAAATTACCGTCGTACTCTCAAACCGGGACACCCGCGGCTGCGGGGTCAGTTCCTACGAGTTACGTTGGTCCCGTGGGAGGTGTTGGTGCCACCCACGGGGCTGTTCGGTGGCTGTTTCGAGTTCTCACCCTCTAACGCCATGTTTTCAAGCCTAAGTGTGGAAATAAGCAAATTAACGTCGTACTCTCAAACCGGGACACCCGCGGCTGCGGGGTCAGTTCCAACGAGTTACGTAGGTCCCGTGGGAGGTGTGGGTGCCACCCACGGGGCCGTTCGGGGGCTGTTTCGAGTTCTCACCCTCTAACGCCATTTTTTCAAGCCTAAGTGAGGAAATAAGCAAATTACCGTCGTACTCTCAAACCGGGAGAACCGCGGCTGCGGGGTCAGTTCCTACGAGTTACGTTGGTCCCGTGGGAGGTGTTGGTGCCACCCACGGGGCCGTTCGGGGGCTGTTTCGAGTTCTCACCCTCTAACGCCATGTTTTTAAGCCTAAGTGTGGAAATAAGCAAATTACCGCCGTACTCTCAAACCGGGACACCCGCGGCTGCGGGGTCAGTTCCTATTAGTTACGTTGGTCCCGTGGGAGGTGTTGGTGCCACCCACGGGGCCGTTCGGTGGCTGTTTCGAGTTCTCACCCTCTAACGCCATGTTTTCAAGCCTAAGTATGGAAATAAGCAAATTACTGCCGTACTTCCAAACCGGGAGACCCGCGGCTGCGGGGTCAGTTCCTACGAGTTACGTTGGTCCCGTGGGAGGTGTTGGTGCCACCCACGGGGCCGTTCGGGGTCTGTTTCGAGTTCTCACCCTCTAACGTCATGTTTTCAAGCCTAAGTGTGGAAATAAGCAAATTACCGTTGTACTCTCAAACCGGGACACCCGCGGCTGCGGGGTCAGTTCCTACGAGTTACGTTGGTCCCGTGGGAGGTGTTGGTGCCACCCACGGGGCTGTTCGGGGGCTGTTTCGAGTTCTCACCCTCTAACGCCATGTTTTCAAGCCTAAGTGTGGAAATAAGCAAATTAACGTCGTACTCTCAAACCGGGACACCCGCGGCTGCGGGGTCAGTTCCTACGAGTTACGTTGGTCCCGTGGGAGGTGTTGGTGCCACCCACGGGACCGTTCGGGGGCTGTTTCGAGTTCTCACCCTCTAACGCCATGTTTTCAAGCCTAAGTGAGGAAATAAGCAAATTACCGTCGTACTCTCAAACCGGGAGAACCGCGGCTGCTGGGTCAGTTCCTACGAGTTACGTTGGTCCCGTGGGAGGTGTTGGTGCCACCCACGGGGCCGTTCGGGGGCTGTTTCGAGTTCTCACCCTCTAACGCCATGTTTTCAAGCCTAAGTGTGGAAATAAGCAAATTACCGTCGTACTCTCAAACCGGGACACCCGCGGCTGCGGGGTCAGTTCCTGCGAGTTACGTTGGTCCCGTGGGAGGTGTTGGTACCACCCACGGGGCCGTTCGGTGGCTGTTTCGAGTTCTCTCCCTCTAACGCCATGTTTTCAAGCCTAAGTGTGGAAATAAGCAAATTACTGCCGTACTCTCAAACCGGGAGACCCGCGGCTGCGGGGTCAGTTCCTACGAGTTACGTTGGTCCCGTGGGAGGTGTTGGTGCCACCCACGGGGCCGTTCGGGGGATGTTTCGAGTTCTCACCCTCTAACGTCATGTTTTCAAGCCTAAGTGTGTAAATAAGCAAATTACCGTCGTACTCTCAAACCGGGACACCCGCGGCTGCGGGTTCAGTTCCTACGAGTTACGTTGGTCCCGTGGGAGGTGTTGGTGCCACCCACGGGGCTGTTCGGTGGCAGTTTCGAGTACTCACCCTCTAACGCCATATTTTCAAGCCTAAGTGTGGAAATACGCAAATTACCGCCGTACTCTCAAACCGGGACACCCGCGGCTGCGGGGTCAGTTCCTACGAGTTACGTTGGTCCCGTGGGAGGTGTTGGTGCCACCCATGGGGCCGTTCGGGGGCTGTTTCGAGTTCTCACCCTCTAACGCCATGTTTTTAAGCCTAAGTGTGGAAATAAGAAAAATTACCGTCGTACTCTCAAACCGGGACACCCGCGGCTGTGGGGTCAGTTCCTACGAGTTACGTTGGTCCCGTGGGAGGTGTTGGTGCCAGCCACGGGGCCGTTCGGGGGCTGTTTCGGGTTCTCACCCTCTAACGCCATGTTTTCAAGCCTAAGTGTGGAAATAAGCAAATTACCGCCGTACTCTCAAACCGGGAGACCCGCGGCTGCGGGGTCAGTTCCTACGAGTTACGTTGGTCCCGTGGGAGGTGTTGGTGCCACCCACGGGGCCGTTCGGGGGCTGTTTTGAGTTCTCACCCTCTAACGCCATGTTTTTAAGCCTAAGTGTGGAAATAAGAAAATTACCGTCGTAATCTCAAACCAGGACACCCGCGGCTGCGGGGTCAGTTCCTACGAGTTACGTTGATCCCGTTGGAGGTGTTGGTGCCACCCACGTGGCCGTTCGGGGGCTGTTTCGAGTTCTCACCCTCTAACGCCATGTTTTCAAGCCTAAGTGTGGAAAGAAGCAAATTACTGCCGTACTCTCAAACCGGGACACCCGCGGTTGCGGGGTCAGTTCCTACGAGTTACGTTAGTCCCGTGGGAGGTGTTGGTGCCACCCACGGGGCCGTTCGGGGGCTGTTTCGAGTTCTCACCCTCTAACGCCAAGTTTTGCTTAAGTCTAAAAATATGCAAATTACCGTCGTACTCTCAAATTGAGAGACCCGCGGCTGTGGGGTCAGTTCCTACGAGTTACATTGGTCCCGTGGGAGGTGTTGGTGCCACCCACGGGGCCGTTCAGTGGCAGTTTTGAGTTTTCAACCTCTAACGCTATGTTTTTAAGCCTAAGTCTAGAAATATTCAAATTACCGTCGTATTCTAAAATCGAGAGTCCCGCGGCTATGGGGTCGATTCCTACGAGTTACATTGATCCCGTGGGAGGTGTTGGGGCCATACACGGGGCCGTTCGGGGGATGTTTCGAGTTATCACCCTCTAATGCCATGTTTTGATTAAGTCTAAAAATATGCAAATTAACGTTGTACTCTCAAACCGGGAGACCCGCGGCTGTGGGGTCAGTTCCTACGAGTTTCATTGGTCCCGTGGGAGGTCTTGGTGCCACCCATGGGGTCGTTCGGGGGCTGTTTCGAGTTCTCACGCTCTAACGCCATGTTTTTAAACCTAAGTCTAGAAATAAGCAAATTACTGCCGTACTCTAAAACCGGGAGACCCGCGGCTGTGGGGTCAGTTCCTACGAGTTACATTGGTCCCGTGGGAGGTGTTGGTGCCACCCACGGGGCCGTTCGGGGGCAGTTTTGAGTTTTCAACCTCTAACGCCATGTTTTTAAGCCTAAGTCTAGAAATATGCACATTACCGTCGTACTCTCAAACCGGGAGTCCCACGGCTGTGGGGTCAGTTCCTACGAGTTACATTGGTCCCGTGGGAGGTGTTGTTGCCACCTACGGGGCCGTTCGGGGGCTGTTTCGAGTTCTCACCCTCTAACGCCATGTTTTGATTAAATCTAGAAATATGCAATTTAACGTCGTACTCTCAAACCGGGAGACCCGCGGCTGTGGGGTCAGTTCTTACGAGTTACATTGGTCCCGTGGGAGGTGTTGGTGCCACCCACGGGGCCGTTCGGGGGCTGTTTCGAGTTCCCACCCTCTAACGCCTTGTTTTTAAGCTTAAGGTCTCATATTTTAAAATTATCATCGTATTCTCAAATCGAGAGTCCCGTGATCACGCAGTCTATTCCTATATGTTACATTGGTCCCGTGAGAGGTGTTGGTGCCTCTCACGGGTCCGTACGAGGGTTGTTTCGTGTTTTTGCTATCTAACGCCTTGTTTTTAAGCTTAAGTCCTAATATTTTTTAATTATCGTCGTATTCTCAAACCGGGGGTCCCGTGATCTCGCGGTCAGTTCGTACGAGATTCATTGGTCCCGTGTGAGGTGTTGGTGCCATGTTTTTAAGTTTAAGTCTCGACATTTGCAAGTTATCCTATCATCGTATTCTGAAACCGGGAGTTTAAAATATTTTTATCAGATTATCCAACAGTGAAACCAATCATTATCTCGTACTCCTTCTAATTATCCCATACTCCTTCTAAAATACTATCCAACAACATTCCAACAACCAATAATTATCCAACAGCCAAACCAAACAAAACCAATAACTATCCCGTACTCCTTCTGTCATCTAAAAGATTTAATAGATAATGCATATCAATTATATAACTACTTTAGTTAATGTACAGAGTACCTGGTGTGTAATGAATAACTGGAATGTAATGAAGAACTGGTATCCAATTGGTTAGATCTGCAATACGTAAACAATGTGTTATGAAACTATAACTTGAAACAGCCCCCGAACGGCCAATATAACTCGTATGCACTTGAATCATTGAGCCAATATAACTCTTATAAACTTAAATCATTTCTAGGGTAATGAGCCATTGAAACTAAATGAACAAAAACAACATAAATTGTTTGAGCTGAAAAATAGTGAATGAATTGAATAAATTATATTCTTTTTGCCAAAAAGCAAACCATGAATCGAAAAATAGTGAATGAACTGAATAAAGTTAGCAAGACTAAAAGAACAAACCATTTTTCACACCAAATGTAAAATTCATACATTCTGAATAAATAATAAATGAAATATCAATGTTGACAGTGATGCCAGCGAGAAACATATGATTGTAGATTAGAACCCAAACTCGGATACAAAAAAATAAAAAATTCGATACCTCTCAAATACGGAGAAAGCCAAATCAAACTGTTTGAGCGAGAGGACACCAAGGGTGTACACCTACAAAATAGAACTAATTAGAAGAAAAATACACATTCCAAACACAAAAAAAATACTCCAATAATCTAGATACAAAAAATGATTAAAGATACCTCAAGGCAAAGAAAACCCCCAAAATTATCAAAATCTAGTAAAAACGTTACAAAAAAGGCGTAAATACAAACTTATCAATAATTGTAGGGGCTTGATTGATGGATGAGGCTTATATATGAACATCGCACCTCGTTTTTTTTTTTCGTTTTCCTCCATCGCACCTGCTACCCACGAATGATACCCACCGCACCTAGAATAGGAAATGTTAGCTTGCAAACATCTAAGAAAGGCTTGGTCAATATATTCCCTTGATCTCCAAAGAAGAGGTGAACACAGTTTTCTTCATTTTCACAATTTCTACAAAATCAGAAATATCAAAAATGTTGATTTCCAGTTATTATGGAGATGAATATAAAATTAGGCGAGACACTATTTACTCGACAAGTCCATAAGAAGAATCATAGTTAACAACAAATTATATATCAACATGGTAATTGAGATTCAAAACCAAAATTATTTCAGAAGAAAATGGTATATGATAATGAGAGTAACATTTATTTTAATTAAACATACGCTCTCATGTGTTTTTGGATAAATATGCCCTCCATTCACCTTCTTTCCCAAACCACCAAAACTCAAATTCTCTAATAAAGTTAAATTAAATTAACGAGAACTTCGACAGGCCACTATAAATGGTAAAGAAAATCAGTGAGCGTACGAGGAATAATTTTAGTCTTGGACCTCGGCAAGCTTGGGAGCTGTGATGAAGAAAGCCTAGAATGAGAAAAGGGGGTAATAATAAATAAAATGTAAGAAAGAGAAAGGGAGAAAATGGGAGGGACCGTGTTGTGGGGATGGCGGCCGTCCTTGCCCCATCCGATGTCGCGGGTGGAGTCCATCCGATGAGAAAAGGGGGTGATAATCTCCTTTGGGGAAGAAACCCACCGCACCTGCTACCCACCACACCTGCTACCCACCGCACCTGCTACCCACACCTGCTACCCACCGTTTCTTACTCCATACGCAACTTCTCCATAACTAATCCCGACCTAGTACCAACGTTTTGGGGAAGAAAAAAAAAATGAGCGGGGAAATGAAAAAGACGAGGCGCTTGAAGTAGTTTTAGGATTCACACTGGTCACGGCCTAGAGCCGTGACCCACCCACCGCGACCCATTAATGAAGCTAAGTGGGATGTGTACTGCCTATTGGTCATGGCCCATAGCCGTGACCCTCAATCTGTGATGCGCGACCCTTTTTATCAACACTAGTGCTTGAATTAGGGATGGTCACGGCCCATAGCCGTGACCCACACCCAGAAATGGTCACGGCCCTAAACTGTGACCCTCAATGTGTGTACTCTCTTCTTCATCATGCCATGGGTCACGGACTTGGGCCGTGACCCATCCGCGACCAAGCTTGGAGGGAGTTTTGGCGCGAGTTTGGCGCCAAGATGGTCACGACCTGGTCATGGCCCAAGTCCGCGACCACAGTGGTCGCGGACTTGGGCCGTGACCACTTCCAGAACATAGATAATTTAGTGTGATAATAAATTTTGTCACGCCAAATATTGAGTGGGTCACGGCCCAAGTCCGCGACCAGCTGGTCGCGGACTTGGGTCGTGACCCACTGGGCGTGACCATTCGCAGGATTTGGTGTAGTATATAACTGAGGTTACACACTTCCTTTTAAAGGAAAACCTTATAAGAGTACAAAGACAAATCTTACCAAGGGATTTGCCAAACAACAGAGTTCGAGGCCTCCCAATTGATAGTGGCCTTTGTGCATCACTAGCTTTTCCCATATAACTCTCGACTTAAAAATCTGATTCGTACATGGCTTAGTCTATTGAAAGGGTATTTTTGAGACCTATAATCTTTGCTTTGGGCGATTTTTAGAACTAAGAAAATACCAATTTCAAAGTGAGTAAGCCTGGTAGTCACCCGAGACTATGTTTTTCTAATGGAATAAAAATTCTTAGAGAGGGGGTTAAGAGCAAGTTTATTAACTTGGTTTAAAAATTTTGACCCCCCTCCACTAGGAGAGCCGATGTATATTGTATGAAAGACTTGATTACTCATATCTCAACCCTTTTGTGAGTAATTCTTATCTAAATATGTTATTCTTCCTCACCCTCAGCTAATTAATCAATGTTATCACAAAAGATATCTTTAGAAAATATACTTTATTATTTAAGCAGCATGTTTTTAAAAACGATTAGGTGTCCATACGCTAAAAATCGAAAATGGTCACAACAAAGTGGTCCCAGTAAAAAATCGTGACCAACAAAATAGTTTGTAACTCGGGTTGTGACCCGTTCCAAGGGTGGAATATTTCAAACACTGGTAACATTCATGGACCATGATTTCGGTGTGATCCTTTACACGAGAAAAAAGGCACCTATGTGGTCACGTTACTGGTCACGATCCAAAATCATAATCATTGGGTAAAGACCATGATAATTACAGATGTTAGTATGGCCACAGTCCTAAATCATGATCCCCATCAGTGGAAACACTAAATTGTAAAATGGTCACAGCATTGGGGTCATGGTTTTGGACCCTGGCCACATTTCTTGACTAAACTTTGGGTCACGGTCGTAAACCATGACCATGATGATTGATCTTGACAAGTTAATTAAATTTAAAATGGTCCCAGACCATGGTCATGGTCCATGATCATGACCTCATTTTAGTTATAAATAAAAGTCGTTAGGGGTTATTGTCCGATTCTCTCTCTCTCTCTCTCTCTCTCTCTCTCCACTGTTACCACCATTAGTGTAATACCCCCATATTTTTAGGCATTAAATTAATTATGAAATTATAATTGCTTACATGACATTTGATGTTACTAGTTAAATGTTTATATGTGTTATAGGTCTCTAGTTATACATTTATATATGTTAGATAAATATAATTTTAAAATCGGGCATAAAATACGATAAAACATTATTAAATAATTAATAACTAACTTTTGATCTTGTATCGACTAATTTAATAAAAAAAATTGAGTTAGGTTAGTAATTGACTTATGTTATGTTTCAGGTTGGTTTTAGAACGCGTAGAATTTACGATTTTCCCTTAAAATGTTGGGTTTTAAGCCTTTATGGGTTAGTGTATAGCTTGGCTAGGTTTTGGACCATTTTATTATGATTTCGGGATTAATGGGTCAGGATCTATATGGTGTGTAAACCTAATTTCGTAGTTATAAATATAAAAAAGGAAGATTAGGGTTAAGCTGAATTATTTTAACACCTGAGAAAGGAAACCCTGGAGAGAAGAAAGAGGCCATTTGGAGAAGAAGAAAATGGGCAATTGGACATTAGAAAAGGACAGAACTGTGCATTCATATATTCAACTAAGGCAAGTATAGTTAATATAATTATATAATTTGATTTGAGTTATAATATGATTATGTATTGGATTATAAATCTAATTTGTTAAATCTGAAATTTGAAACAAATTAACCACTAATTAGGATTACTAGTCCTGCCGTGGAAACTATATGAAATTATAATAAATTTTCATATAATTGGATTAGAAGTTAACTCAATTGGTGATAATACATTTTATTATGTGAAGTCTATGTAAACCCCTTGATTATGAGAAGAATTGACAGAAAATTTGAGTAAAATTAATTACAAATTGAAGAGTAAGTTTTCCTTTTTAAATTGTGAAATATTCCTTAATATGCATGAAGGAATTGATGAAATATGTAACTAGTTAGTAGAAATTGTAAGGACATAAATTTCCAATTGAGTCCATGTATTGTTTTGACTTAATTTCGTGAACAAAACTGTGTTTGTAATATGTCATAGGGATATTTTTATTTTGTCACGATCCCACTTGGTGTATGACGTATTGAAGAAATTGAAGACGTTACGGCAAAGCTTCAAAGAATTAATCATGCCAAAGTTTAATTGCTGCAAGTTTATTCATCTTCAAAGTCAATTGCATTCTGAGATCACACAGGTATGAATGCGTATAATTAATGGTGCTCGGAATTGTTTTTATAAAAGATAAGGATGTATTTTTATAAAGAATTTATTTTAAAAATATTTTTAAAAGTGTTTTAAAGGTTTACACTACGTTTTATTTTGATAAACTCGAAAAAGAGTTTGAGTAATTTGGATCTCTTTTAAAAGAGACTTTTTAATCAGAAAGTCAAAAAGTCAAACTTACGCGCTGTCGTTCAAACGACATAA
Source organism: Sambucus nigra (assembly GCA_949130495.1). NCBI lineage: Eukaryota > Viridiplantae > Streptophyta > Magnoliopsida > Dipsacales > Adoxaceae > Sambucus > Sambucus nigra. The sequence continues at coordinate 449,174,166 of OX422219.1, read as the reverse complement.
GATCTCGTTCGAGCGAGATCCTTATGTCGCGAGAATGACCTGACATTGTCGTTCGAGCGACACATTTTTCAAGGCGGCACTTAATTATTATTTAAAGCGTGGTTTCGTCAGAGTTTCATAGGTGTGCATTCTGGAAAAACAGTATACCATCTAGTACGTTGTTTGCACATGTTTTATAAGGTTTAAAAAGCATAAACACATCCTTAGAGTTTGCAAAGATCTGAGATATCATTTTTATATGTTTAAGTGATCTTGATGCACCAAGTTTGTTTGTTCTACCATTGAACATCAGGGTTTTATGGTGAAGAAAAGAGAAGGACTTCTTGTTCGACATCGTAGACGAATCAAAGCCAATCGTTGGACACCGAGACATACGTGGATGCGCGTGTTGTGGACAGGTATCGTGGAAGACGAAATTTCTGTGTGGGCACTATTGAAGAACGGTAGAAGATCAGAAGGATCGTCAAGGCCCGTGGGGATCGAGTCATTGAGTAAGGCTAATCCGTCTTTGTAAAACCTTTCTTCATAGTGATTGTCTGGCTTGGGTCGTCCGAGGTTATTTTCCCATTTTGGGTTTTTTCCTCGTACATCCCGGGTTGCGAGTATTCTTTACTTTATTTTACTTGCTTTAATCACTAGATGCATGTTTAGGATTAATCAAGATAAAATTGGTTTAAAGTAAGAATTGGTTTTTTCACAACTTGGTTTGATGCAAATTAAAAGTTGGATAATTTTTGGTGAAAAATTGGTTTAATTTGAAACACACACATAGGGACCACCCAGTTTCACAAATTGGTATCAGAGCTAGAAAACATATTTTATTTGTTTTGTGATCCCATGTGTTTTCAAAGATGAATTTTGGATTTAACGAACTTTCTCGAACTCCTATTTTTTATGGCACTAATTACACTTATTGGAAGATGAGAATGAGAAGTGCATTAAAGTCTATTGATGAGCGTGTGTGGATTCCAGTTGAGAAAGGTTGGACACCTCCTGTCACTATTGTAGGTGAGGTCACTAGTTTAAAGCCTGTTGAGTCATGGGCCAAAACTGAACATAGACTTTCACAATATAATTCTAAGGGTCTGCACATTATTTCTTCACATGTCACACCGGAAGAATATAATAGAATTATGACTTGTGAAACATCAAAAGAGGCTTGTGATATTTTGGCACTCACTCACGAGGGCACTAGCACGGTTAGGCCGTCAATACTTCAAAATCTCACTACACAGTTTGAGACCATTAGGATGTTAGAGAGTGAGACTTTTGATGAATTTTATGCTAGGTTATTCAATATCGTCAGCTCGTCGTTTAACCTAGGTGAGAAAATTCTTGACAACCGTGTCATTAAGAAAATCCTTAGGTCGTTGCCTAGTAGGTTTGATGCAAAAGTGACCATTTTGAACTCCTTGGGTAAGTTAGAGTCGATGAAATTAGAAGAGATTGTAGGTGACTTACAAACCTATGAAATCGACATGATTACCTCCAAGCAAGTACCTAAGAAAGAAAAGGGTATTGCTTTGAAAACACGGAAGGAGGAAATTAAAGTTTCGAATTCTGATTCCAATTCCGATTTTGAGAATGTTCCTTTGTTGGCAAAGAAATTTAAAAATTTTATTGAGTTTCAAAAGCAATCGAAAGATGCCAAGAAATTTGAAAAATTCAAGAACAACAAAGTAGATCCCACCTCTAAGGATAAAGTTGAGAAGCCTAAGAGAGATGAGTCGGATAAGTGTTTTAGGTGTGAGGGGTATGGTCACAAAGTTAATGAGTGTCCCACTAGACTTAAGAAAGAGGGCAATCAACCCATTGTCTATAGTGCCAGCTTAAGTGATAGTGATATGGAAGAGGGAGAGAGTTCCCCCATTTATCGTAACTTTGTTGCGTTCATGGCATGTCATGTGAGGGATGATGGTTCTCATGTGCATGACACTTCTCATGAGGTTTTGAGTGAATCCCATGTTAGTGAGGGTGAAGAGAGTCACGAGGAGATAAATGTGAAAGAGTTGCAAGTTGCGTTTAATGAGTTATATGGCGAAACAGTGAAGGTGAAAAAGGCTAACTCTAAATTACAAGCTAAGTTGAACGAGAGTGCCATAGAAAATAATGATAGTTTGATTGAGGATCTTAGGCATGAGAGAAGAAGTTTAAGGAGAAACTTGAGTTTGTGGAGAAAGATAGAGATAATCTCTGTGGTTTGATAGAGTCTTTAAAAAAGGAGATTTTAGCACTTGAGGAGTCTAGGCGTTTGCTAGAGTCTAGGATTCACGAGTTGGAGGAGAGATTGAGAGACTCGTCTAGAGTTAAGTTTGATTTGGAGTTTAGGTCGGAGAAGTTAGATAAGATTTTAGGGACCTGAGAACGTGTGATAATTGATTAACTTCGCAACTTTCTAATATAGCACACTTATTTAATTTCAGCCCCTAATCATGCATCTAAAGTGCGTGTGTGTGTCAAACCATAAATAAATATATCACGTGACACAAAAATATGCTGAGACACAGATTTCAAGAAAAAAGCCCTTTCGGGTAAAACCTTTATTTCACTATGAATATACAAGCCGCAACTTACAATTACATAGAGAAATCTGCAATGGATTAACGCGCAGCCAACCCACAAAGACACGCAGTCTTCAACTCAGCAAGAGAATACACGCAGCACCCTCCAAGGACTCGCAGCCCCAAACAACGAAGAAAGAACCGCAGCTCTCCTTAATGACACGCAGCCATGAAACTTTGTAGAGACTCCCTCAGCAATGACACGCAACCCTCGGTTGCAAAGATCTCTCCACAAAGATGAACAATAATAAAGTTTGTGTTCTAGGGTTCCAAAAGATTCACAAAAGTAATTGGGATTTTTGGTGTGAATCAAAAAGATGTTTGGCACATCAAAAAGGTGAAGACTTAGAGTATTTAGGACTCTGAATATCGTCTTGAAAAGTCTTCAAAATAACTCTCCTGAAGTTGGTATAAATAAGAAAACCAAGGAAAGAGTTTTCAAAAACTGGGACTGCTCGTAATTATCCCAGGCGGACCGGTCCGGCTTGGGGGCGGATCGGTCCGACCTCGGATCGGTTCTTTTAAAATATGCCTTCTACGGTTCGCATTCGATCCGGGGTATACTGGCTTTTCAGCAGGCGGACCGGTCCGATTGAGGGGTGGACTGGTCCGATTGAGGGGCGGACCGGTTCGGTGGCGGATCGGTCCGGTATAGAGGCGGACCGGTCCGGCTTTCCCGGAAAAATAAAAAACTTTTTAAAAACCTCATTTTGCTTGAAAAAACTTACTTCTTATTTTTATAAAAAACATTTTATAAAAATTTCCCAATACTAAATATGAACTATAAGGAACTTAAAAACAAAACTTTACCAAGTTCATTCTCGCAGAGGCTATGATGTTGAAGACGCTTTCATATTCGGATCCGTTGATGTAGATGAAGTCTTGAGTTTCTTCAACGGTGTAACGGCGTACGACATATAAATTGATAATGGACAAAAATGTCCTTACAGGACCGTCCAAATTAAGGGAGATGGGGGAGGTATAGGTTTTGATGAGAGAGTTGTTCCCATTCCCCCCGCACGTGTGAGAAACACTAGGAAGGTTAGAAAAGGTCCACATACAGGTAATAATTCCCACCATCGCTACACTTGCACATTTTATGGTAGGAAAGGTCACCTTAGGCGTTATTATTACGACCTTAGACAAGCTCCTAGGAAGTTTAGGAATAAAGATTCCTCGGTTACCCAAACCCCCATGCGTCGTTATACACCTACTTGGGTTAGAAAGAACTTTTGCGTGTAATTGTCGTTATTGTACAAACTCCTTCTAATCAAAACCTTGAATTACCTACAAAATAATATTAATCTAAAGTGTAGCGGTAAGTAAGGGTATCAATCCACTTCCTAGGGAGTAAGCTAGAGACAAATTCAATTGTAATTCACTTTTAATTTTCTTTTTGTGCTTTTTCACCTTTTCTAATTTTTTTTAGCTTTTTCAAATATTAAAACAAAAGGGTGAGGTGATGATTTAAACTAAACTAAATTAAATGTGAGATATAAGCAACTAACTAGAAAGTGACTAAAATGGAAAATAAAGTCTAACCCTAAAAAAGAGATAAAGTGAGGTAAATAATTGTGAGAACAATCAAGGAATGGGGAAATACCACAAATTTTAGTTATTCTAATTAATTAATTTAAATTAATTGAATTCTCCCAAATTAATATCAAAATTACAAATCAACTCTCGTTGAAAGTGTAATTATAATAGTAATCTTTTAGAAAATTAAGTTTAATACCCCACAACTCTAGAAAAATAGATCTACACTCCTTTTAATTAACCACCCGCTAGGATCGATCAATTAGAATTTATGTAAATTTTATAAAATAAATTTAGAGTTGAAATTCAAGTTATAATACCCCACTTAAGAAACCCCTATCTCTAGTTCGAATCTAAAATGGGTATTATAATTAGAATTTCGATTTTCTCTCAAAAATCATTTACCCTCTCTCGAGGCATAAATTTAAGGGCGAGGGATCAAAATTAACATTCAAAGGGATTTTTCAAGTAATTAAACTAATTAAAATAAAATAACATCAAATAAGGGTTTCTCCCCACCCCTTGAAAGGGGATTTAGCCTAACATGGTATCAAACATAACAAACAAATATTCAATAGGCATTAATATAATAAAAGAGTAGAGAAAGATAACAAATCTTCATAAGTCTCCTTGAAATTGGAAATTTGAACTTTATCCTTGAAATTGAAGCATACAACCCTTCAAGTGAGTGATCAACAAAGATATAAATGAAAATTTTACTCAACTTGAATCTCACACAATTATCACTCACAAATATATAAAAAAAATGAAAATAAACTATTTACAAATATTTCTACCTAATTTATTCTAACCTAACTATCTACTTTTCTCTCTCTATTTGATGATGAGTCTCCCAAATGGGGTATTGAGTCTTCTTTTATAGTAGATGCATGGCACACATGGGGCTAACGGGTATTTTGAATAAATGGCTAAGGTATTGGGTGAGGGTTTATTTAGGAATTTAATGAAGGGTGCATGTGGTTTGGGTGTGAGGTCATGTGAATGATGGGTGAGGGAATAAAAAATCTGATATTGTTATGGGTATTTTGGGGTATTGGGTAAAAGAGTAGTTGGGGGTAAAATTGGTAAAATGGGTGAAAGAAGGTTTAAGTGGCACGTGGGAAAAATGAGTTTTAAGTGGTTTTTGGTTCATTTTGGTTTGTGAGATTGGCTTTGGCAGGTCACGAAAATCGTGTTGGACAAAAAGGAGAAATGGAAATGGGTTTGTGGGTGTTAAATGGGTATAGGGAATTGGACACGGGTGTTGGATGGAGGTTTAGGAGAGTTTGCGGGTTGGTCGACGACTGAGGGATGGGAGTTTGCGTAGGAGGGAATCGAGAGCTGGATCGGGTTGGTGCTGCCGGAGTGGGGCGGCCGAAGGGTATTTGGGTTTTTGGGTCGCGGCTCATGGCTGGTCGGGCATGGGCAGGGGCGACGGGTTGGCAGTCTGCCAGTGGATCAGAGAGGACGATCGCCGACCATTTCGGGTAGGCCGGAGGTTTGCGAAGGGGTTTGGGTTGATGAGGTAGACAACAGGTCGTCGGCGCTGTAGCCGGGGTAATGCGGGTTAGGTGGTTTTGTTAATGGGGGAAGATAGCAGGGGATATGGATGGTGATGGTGTTAATGGTGGTTGGCAATGGTGGAGTAGGATTGGTTTGTGTGTATGTGTTGTGTATAGAAGTAGGGTGTATGTGTGTGTTTAATTTGGACACCTAAAAATGACACTAACTAAAAAAATAAAACTACTAAAACTAAAAATCTAAAAATTAAATTCCTATTATAAAAAAATAAAATAAAGACTCAATTAAAAAAATGAAACTAAAAAAGAAATAAAAAATAAAAATAAAGTCAAATAACACTAAAACTAAAATTCTAAAAAGAAAATGCAAAATCTAATAAAACTAAAAATACATGAAATCCTAAAAATTCTAATCCTAATAAAATAAAACTAAAACTAAAACTAAAAACTAATAGAATAAAAATACTAAATAAAAAGAAGTATAAAAATTGAAAAATAAATCCTAGAAATTCTAAATAAATCTAAAATAAATCCTAAAAATAAAATAACGGAAAATAAAAATCTAAAAATGATAAAAAGACACAAACAAAACACACACAGGGTTTAGGTAAGTTCAGGCTAGGCTTAGGATCGGGTAGGGTCAGGGAATTGGGTATTTAGCTCCATTTTAACTGCAAATTGCTCTGAAATATAGCTTTTGATACCGCGACTGCAATTAAGCCTGCATATTGAACAATTAAGCGCATAAGACCCATATTGTCGAGTATTAGCAAGTAAAGTACGTCTATTTGGGATATAAATTGTACAGTTTTGGGTGCTTATCACAACACCCCCAAACAGAGTGTTGCTAGTCCTCGAGCAATAAGATAGAGAAAAAGAGAAAGATAAGAAACCAAAAGTGTACCACTTTCGCGGGCACTTGCGATTGCACTTAGCATGTGCAACAAGACTTTAAACCTATTGGTTGCCCTATAGGACGAGTTATGTCTCGTGAGGGTTTGCAGGGAATATACCCAAAAAATTCTTATTTGCAAAATGATTTATTGAAAGGCAATCAATCTCTTATTAGACATAGAATAATCGCACAATCCATCACATGAGAAATATTTGATTTCAGAAATACAAGCTAGAATGTGTAAAAAGATTAAGCTAAGTAAATACTCAAGGCACATCCTTCCTAGAACTCAACGTGTGTAGTGTGAATCAGTCAAAACGGGTCGAGTATCACAAGAGTAATTCCTATTTTGCCTTTTCGGAATCAACGCTTCAACTTCAAATCTCACTGGATATATCTCTCTCAAACGAACTCTCGAGATTAGGGTTAGCGTATCGCTCTTGTGTGTGAGGAGGTGAGTAAATGTAAGAAAGTTCAAACGTCTCACACACATATAAGAAAGAACGAACAATTAGAAAGAAAAATGATCTCATGAAAGAATGGTAATCACTGTAGTGAGAACGTCAAATTATTCACCACGTCGACTTTCATTTGCCCGAACACCTAGGGGAACATGGATGTATATGGGTGAGGGGGAAAAGAAATGGAATATATGGGATATGATATAAGGTAGGATGGTGAGGGATGGATGAATGACGAGTGATGGATATGCGATGGGTAAAAGATGGATGCGATATATGAGAAGAGTGTATACACTTTAGGCACAAATGTCTTTATTTCAAAATAACTAACTACAAACTCTTTTTTTTTTCTTTTCTCTCTTTTTTTTTCTTTTCGATTTTTCTTTTCCTTTTCTCTATTTTTGCTACATTTTTTTTTCTTACTTTTCAAACCAACACTGAAGACATTTAACATTTTGAAATCACACTCTTTTATTTGAAAAATGATGGGTGAAATATAAATGGAGATGATAGGTGATGGTGTGGGATATGTATACGGATGGGGAGGATATGAAAATGTTATGGGTGAAGTGAATGGAAATGTGATATGGAAAAGTGGTAAGTGTATGGATGAAAATTTAGTGTCCGGGACAAATTTCAAGACACGCATTTCTTACAACTAGAAAAAGATGTCATTCTCAGTGATCAAGCCAAAAATGAAGAATAATGAATCATACAACAATTTAAAGTGCGGACACAAATGAAGTTGAATCAACTTGTGACACGAAGATTGCGTAAAACACTCTAAAAGGGTGAAAGGCACAAATCTCACAAGCTAAAGTCTCTAGTAGTGATCCTTAAGGTTCTCTTTAGAATTGTAGTACTCCTCAACTCTAAACCGTAGTGACGTGATAAGTGCGCAAATTTTGTTGAGTCTAGAAATTCATGGTACAACATGCCTTGTTATGCATTACATAAGCTATTAGAAAAAATATTCTCTAGCTTGATTTCTAGACTTTTGAAAGATGGATGATTGAAAATTCACATCAATGAGTGAGACGAAAGAAACCGCACGAAATTTTAAAAATCAGGTTTAAAATCATATTTTTTCAAAAGAGGCACGATTTTGATAAATTTCCCCACCCCCAAACAAAAAGGAACATCGTCCTCGATGTTAGATAAAATGATTTTTAAAATTGAGAGCATAAGGTAGGAAAGAGATTACCAGAATAAACCACTAATGAAGTGGAAAAATATAACCAAGATGAAACCGAATAAGAAGTGAGAAAAAAGGTGTATAAGTCTACAAGCAAGGTAAAGCATTGGGTGATGTGAAACACCACCCCCAAACAGGATGAGACTAGTAATAGAAATGCGGGCTGACTCCCGGGAGGGCTAAGTTTAATGTCTTCAGCCAGACCGAACCATTCTCACCCTAAGGATAAGAACAATGATGGCGCGGGGCGGCAGAAAAATTGGGGTGATGAGAATCACCCCCAAACAAGACTGAAGCGTTAGTCTTACTGGAAACAGGCTAAAGTGGTCAATGCACTTGTATGGCAAAGTGCATCACACGATGCAAAGCATCGGTGGACCATGGACGGGTGGGTATTAAGGTAAGGGTGACGAGGCACCGATCACGGGACTTATTAAGCCGGAAGGTGAGGGCAACAAGGGCCCTATAAGCATGGTGCTCTAATTGGTGAGGGAGGCAAAAATGGTTTGGTAAGTGGAATGGGGTGGGGCTCATAGAAAGGACACGATCGTTCTATGAATGGGCGATGGTATTGGTCGCGCCGTGACATGCCGGGGAGCTGTCGATTGGAAAAGTCAACACCACAAGAGAGTGGAGGGCATAGAGGAACAATTTCGATGTCACGGAAGTAGAGAGTATCACCATAACTCTCGTGGAAGGTGGATGATGGTTTTAGGTGAGGATCTAAAAATGTAGATGGAAACATGAACTGTGTAAAATCAAGATCCAAACCAGGTGGTGGGATAGAAGGGACAATGGGTGGGTCGGGTGGGATAAATGGTGGAGGAAGATGATCCAACTCAAGAGTGGGAAACACACACTCATTAGGAGGAGTAAAAGAATACTCACAAGGGAGTGTGGTTTCTAAAGATGGAGTGGTCAGCTTCTCCAAAAGAGTAGCATCAGTGAACGTGGTGGGTGGGTAAGACGAGGCACCAAGATCTAAGATAGAGGAATCACTAGAAATATCAAGCTCAACGGGAGCCATGTATGGTGGGACATCATCCATATCCGGATAGTTAGGAAATATCACGGATTCTATCTCGGGAAAATGGTGAACACTCGTAGCCGGAGCTAACCTAGGATAAATTGGTTCCGCGGGAACACAAGGGTGAAGCTCAATAGGTCTAGACTCAGGCATTGTTTTGGATTCGATGGGAAAAGGAATAGGAACCTCAAAGTGGGGTTCATGATGACATGGTGGGATTGGATCAAGCTCACTATCAAAAGGTAAGTCAACACAATTGTCGACTTGGGACCCGGACCATGGGATGGTCTCAACTGCGAGATTCTCGGGGTGGTAGGGTTGGTCACACTCAGAATTCGTGTCACATGAGGACACAACATCATCACACTCGATTGCAATGATGGGTGGATGCATATCTGACTCTCTCGGACACTCCAATTCATTTATCCTTTGTTCAAGCCTTTGGAGAGCTTGAGTTTGAATTGCTTGCTCTTGCTCAAGTATGAATTTTTGCAAGAGGGTTTCGAGAGCGGAGGTGGATGGTGGTGGAGTGATGGGTGGCGGTGGCGGTTGAGGTGGATACAACTCGCTATAATCAGGACTATATGGAGAATACTCATATGAAATGTGTGGGGTGGGGCCAAGTTCATCATACACGAAAGGATCGCTTTCGTGATGGACAAATGGTTGATACTCATGGGGTGCGTAGTGAGGAAACTGATCGTGAACAGGTGCACAAGGTTGCCATGACGACTGTCGGAACGTGTGAGGATCCACAACATCGGGTTGGGATTCGTATTTTTTGAAAGGGTGATCAGGCCTCCACGAATAACTAGGGTACTCACACAACTCGGGATTAGGTATAGCGGGATAGTAGGCCGAGGTGGGTTCCGAAACAGTGTCATATGGATACACATGGTCCGTGGTGGGTTTGTATGGATATGACATGTACGGGCACTCATGGGACATGTGATCAGCATAATAACACTGGGTGCACAACAAAGGATGAGACACATCGACACTTGACACTGTGGGTGATGGAATAAGAGGTACGTGCATAGATGGGTCAAGAGTACCAACGGTACTCGTGAGAGAGGTGAAATCACTAAGTATCTCATAAAGAGACGGCTCGAGATTACTCTCACACGTGTCGTGTGGCAATGAAAAATGACCAAAGTAGTCCCGTAAAGGACGTTCTTCGGCCATGTGGAGAGAAATATTTTTTTTTGGCTTTTTAAATTTTTTCAAAAGGAAAGAAAATATTTTTGGGATTTTTTGTAAAAAATAATATAAAAAAATATTTTTGGATTTTTTTTGTATAAAATAAAGGAAGAAAAATATTTTTTGATTTTTTTTTTGGAAGAAAAGGGTGGGGAAAGATATGGACTCTCTGAATTTTGGAACGAACTAACTAAAACCGACTACCGAAAAATGAATTGGACACACACACAAGTCAAGAAAATTTCCTAACTAGCACATAGCCAATTTTTATCTTCAAAATTTAGTGAAAAGGTTAGTCAAATTTTAATTAAGTCCGCGGGCGATAAAAAATCATGGAAATCTCTTTGTGATCGCCTTTGAAAAAGGTCCTTTTAGTGGGCTACCTAGTTGATTGATTTTAAATTTAGTGATGGCTAGGGTAGCACATAATTGGTAAGCGAGTGAGTCGGGTGATGAAATCCCTTCTCGTGAGTGACCGGGTGTAGGTCTTAGTAATTTAATTCATCACACCATTCAAAAAATAAATGTGAGAATAAAATCACACAAGAGCACACAAGTACACACAATAATGGACTCGTTAATAGGAGAGGCACGAGGGTTTGAGAAATATACCTCCCACGGTTTTTAGGCCGTGGGGTGTCGAAAAATTTGAGTCGACCGGGGGGAGATCACACCTATCTCAGTCGGCCCCGGGAGTCCTACCGACCCAAGGTAGAGAGGCCTCTAAATCCTCGCCTTTGGACGCCCTCTCTCTACCTTGTCTGGTTTCCCTATCACGATTGTCTTCGATTATTACAATATTTAAAATGGAAAATAAATGGTGTCTCTAAGCACTGCAATACAAGACAAGAATAAAAATCCTAATACAATCCTTCTAAAATAAAAAAAAATGGTACTAAAAAAATAAAAAGTGAAATACAAATGAATCACAAATAGGTAATCGTCGCAAGTGCTTCAAGCTCCAAAGATCGGCAACGGCACCATTTGATAGAAAGAACTTTTGCGTGTAATTGTCGTTGTTGTACAAGCTCCTTCTAATCAAAACCTTGAATTACCTACAAAATAATATTAATCTAAAGTGTAGCGGTAAGTAAGGGTATCAATCCACTTCCTAGGGAGTAAGCTAGAGACAAATTCAATTGTAATTCACTTTTAATTTTCTTTTTGTGCTTTTTCACTTTTTCTATTTTTTTTTAGCTTTTTCAAATATTAAAACAAAAGGGTGAGGTGATGATTTAAACTAAACTAAATTAAATGTGAGATATAAACAACTAACTAGAAAGTGACTAAAATGGAAAATAAAGTCTAACCCTAAAAAAGAGATAAAGTGAGGTAAATAATTGTGAGAACAATCAAGGAATGGGGAAATACCACAAATTTTAGTTATTCTAATTAATTAATTTAAATTAATTGAATTCTCCCAAATTAATATCAAAATTACAAATCAACTCTCGTTGAAAGTGTAATTATAATAGTAATCTTTTAGAAAATTAAGTTTAATACCCCACAACTCTAGAAAAATAGATCTACACTCCTTTTAATTAACCACCCGCTAGGATCGATCAATTAGAATTTATGTAAATTTTATAAAATAAATTTAGAGTTGAAATTCAAGTTATAATACCCCACTTAAGAAACCCCTATCTCTAGTTCGAATCTAAAATGGGTATTATAATTAGAATTTCGATTTTCTCTCAAAAATCATTTACCCTCTCTCGAGGCATAAATTTAAGGGCGAGGGATCAAAATTAACATTCAAAGGGATTTTTCAAGTAATTAAACTAATTAAAATAAAATAACATCAAATAAGGGTTTCTCCCCACCCCTTGAAAGGGTATTTAGCCTAACATGGTATCAAACATAACAAACAAATATTCAATAGGCATTAATATAATAAAAGAGTAGAGAAAGATAACAAATCTTCATAAGTCTCCTTGAAATTGGAAATTTGAACTTTATCCTTGAAATTGAAGCATACAACCCTTCAAGTGAGTGATCAACAAAGATATAAATGAAAATTTTACTCAACTTGAATCTCACACAATTATCACTCACAAATATCTAAAAAAAATGAAAATAAACTATTTACAAATATTTCTACCTAATTTATTCTAACCTAACTATCTACTTTTCTCTCTCTATTTGATGATGAGTCTCCCAAATGGGGTATTGAGTCTTCTTTTATAGTAGATGCATGGCACACATGGGGCTAACGGGTATTTTGGATAAATGGCTAAGGTATTGGGTGAGGGTTTATTTAGGAATTTAATGAAGGGTGCATGTGGTTTGGGTGTGAGGTCATGTGAATGATGGGTGAGGGAATAAAAAATCTGATATTGTTATGGGTATTTTGGGGTATTGGGTAAAAGAGTAGTTGGGGGTAAAATTGGTAAAATGGGTGAAAGAAGGTTTAAGTGGCACGTGGGAAAAATGAGTTTTAAGTGGTTTTTGGTTCATTTTGGTTTGTGAGATTGGCTTTGGCAGGTCACGAAAATCGTGTTGGACAAAAAGGAGAAATGGAAATGGGTTTGTGGGTGTTAAATGGGTATAGGGAATTGGACACGGGTGTTGGATGGAGGTTTAGGAGAGTTTGCGGGTTGGTCGACGACTGAGGGATGGGAGTTTGCGTAGGAGGGAATCGAGAGCTGGATCGGGTTGGTGCTGCCGGAGTGGGGCGGCCGAAGGGTATTTGGGTTTTTGGGTTGCGGCTCATGGCTGGTCGGGCATGGGCAGGGGCGACGGGTTGGCAGTCTGCCAGTGGATCAGAGAGGACGATCGCCGACCGTTTCGGGTAGGCCGGAGGTTTGCGAAGGGGTTTGGGTTGATGAGGTAGACAGCAGGTCGTCGGCGCTGTAGCGGGGGTAATGCGGGTTAGGTGGTTTTGTTAATGGGGGAAGATAGCAGGGGATATGGATGTTGATGGTGTTAATGGTGGTTGGCAATGGTGGAGTAGGATTGGTTTGTGTGTATGTGTTGTGTATAGAAGTAGGGTGTATGTGTGTGTTTAATTTGGACACCTAAAAATGACACTAACTAAAAAAATAAAACTACTAAAACTAAAAATCTAAAAATTAAATTCCTATTATAAAAAAATAAAATAAAGACTCAATTAAAAAAATGAAACTAAAAAAGAAATAAAAAATAAAAATAAAGTCAAATAACACTAAAACTAAAATTCTAAAAAGAAAATGCAAAATCTAATAAAACTAAAAATACATGAAATCCTAAAAATTCTAATCCTAATAAAATAAAACTAAAACTAAAACTAAAAACTAATAGAATAAAAATACTAAATAAAAAGAAGTATAAAAATTGGAAAATAAATCCTTGAAATTCTAAATAAATCTAAAATAAATCCTAAAAATAAAATAACGCAAAATAAAAATCTAAAAATGATAAAAAGACACAAACAAAACACACACAGGGTTTAGGTAAGTTCAGGCTAGGCTTAGGATCGGGTAGGGTCAGGGAATTGGGTATTTAGCTCCATTTTAACTGCAAATTGCTCTGAAATATAGCTTTTGATACCGCAACTGCAATTAAGCCTGCATATTGAACAATTAAGCGCATAAGACCCATATTGTCGAGTATTAGCAAGTAAAGTACGTCTATTTGGGATATAAATTGTACAGTTTTGGGTGCTTATCACAACACCCCCAAACAGAGTGTTGCTAGTCCTCGAGCAATAAGATAGAGAAAAAGAGAAAGATAAGAAACCAAAAGTGTACCACTTTCGCGGGCACTTGCGATTGCACTTAGCATGTGCAACAAGAATTTAAACCTATTGGTTGCCCTATAGGACGAGTTATGTCTCGTGAGGGTTTGCAGGGAATATACCCACAAAATTCTTATTTGCAAAATGATTTATTGAAAGGCAATCAATCTCTTATTAGACATAGAATAATCGCACAATCCATCACATGAGAAATATTTGATTTCAGAAATACAAGCTAGAATGTGTAAAAAGATTAAGCTAAGTAAATACTCAAGGCACATCCTTCCTAGAACTCAACGTGTGTAGTGTGAATCAGTCAAAACGGGTCGAGTATCACAAGAGTAATTCCTATTTTGCCTTTTCGGAATCAACGCTTCAACTTCAAATCTCACTGGATATATCTCTCTCAAACGAACTCTCGAGATTAGGGTTAGCGTATCGCTCTTGTGTGTGAGGAGGTGAGTAAATGTAAGAAAGTTCAAACGTCTCACACACATATAAGAAAGAACGAACAATTAGAAAGAAAAATGATCTCATGAAAGAATGCTAATCACTGTAGTGAGAACGTCAAATTATTCACCACGTCGACTTTCATTTGCCCGAACACCTAGGGGAACATGGATGTATATGGGTGAGGGGGAAAAGAAATGGAATATATGGGATATGATATAAGGTAGGATGGTGAGGGATGGATGAATGACGAGTGATGGATATGCGATGGGTAAAAGATGGATGCGATATGTGAGAAGAGTGTATACACTTTAGGCACAAATGTCTTTATTTCAAAATAACTAACTACAAACTTTTTTTTTTTTTTTCTCTCTTTTTTTTTCTTTTCGATTTTTCTTTTCTTTTTCTCTATTTTTGCTACATTTTTTTTGCTTACTTTTCAAACCAACACTGAAGACATTTAACATTTTGAAATCACACTATTTTATTTGAAAAATGATGGGTGAAATATAAATGGAGATGATAGGTGATGGTGTGGGATATGTATACGGATGGGGAGGATATGAAAATGTGATGGGTGAAGTGAATGGAAATGTGATATGGAAAAGTGGTAAGTGTATGGATGAAAATTTAGTGTCCGGGACAAATTTCAAGACACGCATTTCTTACAACTCGAAAAAGATGTCATTCTCAGTGATCAAGCCAAAAATGAAGAATAATGAATCATACAACAATTTAAAGTGCGGACACAAACGAAGTTGAATCAACTTGTGACACGAAGATTGCGTAAAACACTCTAAAAGGGTGAAAGGCACAAATCTCACAAGCTAAAGTCTCTAGTAGTGATCCTTAAGGTTCTCTTTAGAATTGTAGTACTCCTCAACTCTAAATCGTAGTGGCGTGATAAGTGCGCAAATTTTGTTGAGTCTAGAAATTCATGGTACAACATGCCTTGTTATGCATTACATAAGCTATTAGAAAAAATATTCTCTAGCTTGATTTCTAGACTTTTGAAAGATGGATGATTGAGAATTCACATCAATGAGTGAGATGAAAGAAACCGCACGAAATTTTAAAAATCAGGTTTAAAATCATAATTTTTCAAAAGAGGCACGATTTTGATAAATTTCCCCACCCCCAAACAAAAAGGAACATCGTCCTCGATGTTAGATAAAATGATTTTTAAAATTGAGAGCATAAGGTAGGAAAGAGATTACCAGAATAAACCACTAATGAAGTGGACAAATATAGCCAAGATGAAACCGAATAAGAAGTGAGAAAAAAGGTGTATAAGTCTACAAGCAAGGTAAAGCATTGGGTGATGTGAAACACCACCCCCAAACAGGATGAGACTAGTAATAGAAATGCGGGCTGACTCCCAGGAGGGCTAAGTTTAATGTCTTCAGCCAGACCGAACCATTCTCACCCTAAGGATAAGAACAATGATGGCGCGGGGCGGCAGAAAAATTGGGGTGATGAGAATCACCCCCAAACAAGACTGAAGCGTCAGTCTTACTGGAAACAGGCTAAAGTGGTCAATGCACTTGTATGGCAAAGTGCATCACACGATGCAAAGCATCGGTGGACCATGGACGGGTGGGTATTAAGGTAAGGGTGACGAGGCACCGATCACGGGACTTATTAAGCCGGAAGGTGAGGGCAACAAGGGCCCTATAAGCATGGTGCTCTAATTGGTGAGGGAGGCAAAAATGGTTTGGTAAGTGGAATGGGGTGGGGCTCATAGAAAGGACACGATCGTTCTATGAATGGGCGATGGTATTGGTCGCGCCGTGACATGCCGGGGAGCTGTCGATGGGAAAAGTCAACACCACAAGAGAGTGGAGGGCATAGAGGAACAATTTCGATGTCACGGAAGTAGAGAGTATCACCATAACTCTCGTGGAAGGTGGATGATGGTTTTAGGTGAGGATCTAAAAATGTAGATGGAAACATGAACTGTGTAAAATCAAGATCCAAACCAGGTGGTGGGATAGAAGGGACAATGGGTGGGTCGGGTGGGATAAATGGTGGAGGAAGATGATCCAACTCAAGAGTGGGAAACACACACTCATTAGGAGGAGTAAAGGAATACTCACAAGGGAGTGTGGTTTCTAAAGATGGAGTGGTCAGCTTCTCCAAAAGAGTAGCATCAGTGAACGTGGTGGGTGGGTAAGACGAGGCACCAAGATCTAAGATAGAGGAATCACTAGAAATATCAAGCTCAACGGGAGCCATGCATGGTGGGACATCATCCATATCCGGATAGTTAGGAAATATCACGGATTCTATCTCGGGAAAATGGTGAACACTCGTAGCCGGAGCTAACCTAGGATAAATTGGTTCCGCGGGAACACAAGGGTGAAGCTCAATAGGTCTAGACTCAGGCATTGTTTTGGATTCGATGGGAAAAGGAATAGGAACCTAAAAGTGGGGTTCATGATGACATGGTGGGATTGGATCAAGCTCACTATCAAAAGGTAAGTCAACACAATTGTCGACTTGGGACCCGGACCATGGGATGGTCTCAACTGCGAGATTCTCGGGGTGGTAGGGTTGGTCACACTCAGAATTCGTGTCACATGAGGACACAACATCGTCACACTCGATTGCAATGATGGGTGGATGCATATCTGACTCTCTGGGACACTCCAATTCATTTATCCTTTGTTCAAGCCTTTGGAGAGATTGAGTTTGAATTGCTTGCTCTTGCTCAAGTATGAATTTTTGCAAGAGGGTTTCGAGAGCGGAGGTGGATGGTGGTGGAGTGATGGGTGGCGGTGGCGGTTGAGGTGGATACAACTCGCTATAATCAGGACTATATGGAGAATACTCATATGAAGTGTGTGGGGTGGGGCCAAGTTCATCATACACGAAAGGATCGCTTTCGTGATGGACAAATGGTTGATACTCATGGGGTGCGTAGTGAGGAAACTGATCGTGAACAGGTGCACAAGGTTGCCATGACGACTGTCGGAACGTGTGAGGATCCACAACATCGGGTTGGGATTCGTATTTTTTGAAAGGGTGATCAGGCCTCCACGAATAACTAGGGTACTCACACAACTCGGGATTAGGTATAGCGGGATAGTAGGCCGAGGTGGGTTCTGGAACAGTGTCATATGGATACACATGGTCCGTGGTGGGTTTGTATGGATATGACATGTACGGGCACTCATGGGACATGTGATCAGCATAATAACACTGGGTGCACAACAAAGGATGAGACACATCGACACTTGACACTGTGGGTGATGGAATAAGAGGTACGTGCATAGATGGGTCAAGAGTACCAACGGTACTCGTGAGAGAGGTGAAATCACTAAGTATCTCATAAAGAGACGGCTCGAGATTACTCTCACACGTGTCGTGTGGCAATGAAAAATGACCAAAGTAGTCCCGTAAAGGACGTTCTTCGGCCATGTGGAGAGAAATATTTTTTTTTGGCTTTTTAAATTTGTTCAAAAGGAAAGAAAATATTTTTGGGATTTTTTGTAAAAAATAATATAAAAAAATATTTTTGGATTTTTTTTGTATAAAATAAAGGAAGAAAAATATTTTTTGATTTTTTTTTTGGAAGAAAATGGTGGGGAAAGATATGGACTCTCTGAATTTTGGAACGAACTAACTAAAACCGACTACCGAAAAATGAATTGGACACACACACAAGTCAAGAAAATTTCCTAACTAGCACATAGCCAATTTTTATCTTCAAAATTTAGTGAAAAGGTTAGTCAAATTTTAATTAAGTCCGCGGGCGATAAAAAATCATGAAAATCTCTTTGTGATCACCTTTGAAAAAGGTCCTTTTAGTGGGCTACCTAGTTGATTGATTTTAAATTTAGTGATGGCTAGGGTAGCACATAATTGGTAAGCGAGTGAGTCGGGTGATGAAATCCCTTCTCGTGAGTGACCGGGTGTAGGTCTTAGTAATTTAATTCATCACACCATTCAAAAAATAAATGTGAGAATAAAATCACACAAGAGCACACAAGTACACACAATAATGGACTCGTTAACAGGAGAGGCACGAGGGTTTGAGAAATATACCTCCCACGGTTTTTAGGCCGTGGGGTGTCGAAAAATTTGAGTCGGCCGGGGGGAGATCACGCCTATCTCAGTCGGCCCCGAGAGTCCTACCGACCCAAGGTAGAGAGGCTTCTAAATCCTCGCCTTTGGACGCCCTCTCTCTACCTTGTCTGGTTTCCCTATCACGATTGTCTTCGATTATTACAATATTTAAAATGGAAAATAAATGGTGTCTCTAAGCACTGCAATATAAGACAAGAATAAAAATCCTAATACAATCCTTCTAAAATAAAAAAAAAATGGTACTAAAAAAATAAAAAGTGAAATACAAATGAATCACAAATAGGTAATCGTCGCAAGTGCTTCAAGCTCCAAAGATCGGCAACGGCCCCATTTGATAGAAAGAACTTTTGCGTGTAATTGTCGTTGTTGTACAAGCTCCTTCTAATCAAAACCTTGAATTACCTACAAAATAATATTAATCTAAAGTGTAGCGGTAAGTAAGGGTATCAATCCACTTCTTAGGGAGTAAGCTAGAGACAAATTCAATTGTAATTCACTTTTAATTTTCTTTTTGTGCTTTTTCACTTTTTCTAATTTTTTTTAGCTTTTTCAAATATTAAAACAAAAGGGTGAGGTGATGATTTAAACTAAACTAAATTAAATGTGAGATATAAACAACTAACTAGAAAGTGACTAAAATGGAAAATAAAGTCTAACCCTAAAATAAGAGATAAAGTGAGGTAAATAATTGTGAGAACAATCAAGGAATGGGGAAATACCACAAATTTTAGTTATTCTAATTAATTAATTTAATTAATTGAATTCTGCCAAAATAAAATCAAAATTACAAATCAACTCTCGTTGCAAGTGTAATTATAATAGTAATCTTTTAGAAAATTACGTTTAATACCCCACAACTCTAGAAAAGTAGATCTACACTCCTTTTAATTAATCAACCGCTAGGATCGATCAATTAGAATTTATGTAAATCTTATAAAATAAATTTAGAGTTGAAATTCAAGTTATAATACTCCACTTTAGAAACCCCTATCTCTAGTTCGAATCTAAAATGGGTATTATAATTAGAATTTCGATTTTCTCTCTAAAAACATTTATCCTCTCTCGAGGCGTAAGTTTAAGGGTGAGGGATCAAAATTAACATTCAAAGGGACTTTTCAAGTAATTAAACTAATTAAAATAAAATAACATCAAATAAGGGTTTCTCCCCACCCCTTGAAAGGGGATTTAGCCTAACATGGTATCAAACATAACAAACAAATATTCAATAGGCATTAATATAATAAAAGAGTAGAGAAAGAGAACAAATCTTCACAAGTTTCCTTGAAATTGGCAATTTGAACTCTATCCTTGAAATTGAAGCATACAACCCTTCAAGTGAGTGATCACCAAAATATAAATGAAAATGTACTCAACTTGAATCTCACACAATTATCACTCACAAATATCTAAAAAAAATGAAAATAAACTATTTACAAATATTTTTACCTAATTTATTCTAACCTAACTCTCTACTTTTCTCTCTCTATTTGATGATGAGTCTCCCAAATGGGGTATTGAGTCTTCTTTTATAGTAGATGCATGACACACATGGGGCTAAGGGGTATTTTGGGTAAATGACTAAGGTATTGGATGAGGGTTTATTTAGGAATTTAATGGAGGGTGCATGTGGTTTGGGTGTGAGGTCATGTGAATGAGGGGTGAGGGAATAAAAAATCTGATATTGTTATGGGTATTTTGGGGTATTGGGTAAAAGAGTAGTTTGGGGTAAAATTGGTAAAATGGGTGAAAGAGGGTTTAAGTGGCACATGGGAAAAATGTGTTTTAAGTGGTTTTTGGTTCATTTTGGTTTGTGAGATTGGCTTTGGCAGGTCACAAAAATCGTGTTGGACAAAAAGGAGAAATGGAAATGGGTTTGTGGGTGTTAAATGGGTATAGGGAATTGGGCACGGGTGTTGGATTAAGGTTTAGGAGAGTTTGTGGGTTGGTCGATGACTGAGGGATTGGAGTTTGGGTAGGAGGGAATCGTGAGCTGGATCGGGTTGGTGCTGCCGGAGTGGGGCAATCGAAGGGTATTTGGGTTTCTGGGTCACGGATCATGGCTGGTCGGGCATGGGCAGGGGTGACGGGTTGGCAGTCCGCCGGAGGATCGGAGAGGACGATCGTCGGCCGTTTCGAGTAGGCCGGAGGTTCGCGAAGGGGTCCGGGTTAATGAGGTGGACAGCAGGTCGTCGGCGCGGTAGCCGGGGTAATGCGGGTTAGGTGGTTTTGTTAATGGGGGAAGATAGCAGGGGATATGGATGGTGATGGTGTTAATGGTGGTTGGCAATGGTGGAGTAGGATTGGTTTGTGTGTATGTGTTGTGTATAGAAGTAGGGTGTATGTGTGTGTTTAATTTGAACACCTAAAAATGACACTAACTAAAAAAATAAAACTACTAAAACTAAAAATCTAAAAATTAAATTCCTATTCTAAAAAAATAAAATAAAGACTCAATTAAAAAAAATGAAACTAAAAAAAGAAATGAAAATAAAGTCAGATAACACTAAAACTAAAATTCTAAAAAGAAAATGCAAAATCTAATAAAACTAAAGATACATGAAATCCTAAAAATTCTAATCCTAATAAAATAAAACTAAAACTAAAAACTAATAGAATAAAAATATTAATAAAAAGAAGTATAAAAATTGAAAAATAAATCCTAGAAATTCTAAATAAATCTAAAATAAATCCTTAAAATAAAATAACGCAAACTAAAAATCTAAAAATGATAAAAAGACACTAAAAAAACACACACAAGGTTAAGGGTAAGTTTAGGCTAGGCTTAGGCTCGGGTAGGGTCAGGGAATTGGGTATTTAGCTCCATTTTAACTGCAAATTGCTCCGAAATATAGCTTTTGATACCGCAACTGCAATTAAGCCTGCATATTGAACAATTAAGTGCATAAGACCCATATTGTCGAGTATTAGCAAGTAATGTACGTCTATTTGGGATATAAATTGTACAGTTTTGGGTGCTTATCAGTAGGAAAGGTCACCTTAGGCGTTATTGTTACGACCTTAGACAAACTCCTAGGAAGTTTAGGAATAAAGGTTCCCCGGTTCCCCAAACCCCCATGCGTCGTTTTACACCAACTTGGGTTAGGAAATCGGATTAAGTGGCTTTAGGAATAAAACTTCATGATTCTCGTTTGAGTGAACTTTATTCTTCCCATGCTAAATCTAAAGGATGATAGTGTTGCCTTGTTTGTCATATGCTAGTTTGCTTCATGATATATTCATTGCTAGTATTATGACATGTGTATCATTTTGAATTATAGTTTTCATTTGTTTGAGTCCTATTGAAAAATACAAAAAAGATTTTGTTTTTTTTAGAAAATTTTTGAAAATCCAAAAATATATTGTTTTTGAGAAAACTTTGGAAAAACTAAAAAGATTTTGCTTTTATTTGAGTCAAAATATGAAAAGCCAATAAGAGTTTCAGTTTTTGTTTTTGAGTTTACATGTTTGATGTGGCATAGTGGTGTGCTTGACTCCCCCCCCCCCCCCCCCCCCATCGTTTCATTATCCATGTGGCTAGGACATTTGGTCATTACTATCGATGCTTAGAATGATCTTAACCATTTTTTATATGGGGTTGTTTCGAAGTTGATATGCATTTTGATTTGACCTTGTATATATTCCAACATTGCACACATGCACGAGTTTATATGAATGTTTGACTTCTCTTGTGTATTTGAATATGGTAAGGCGTTCTTATCTCAATCTTGTCATATATGCGTAAGTAAACGTGCATGTAAGAACCGTTTACTGTGAGCATTTGAAATAAAAAAAAATGATAAGTGATTCATGGGAAAGGGCTGCGAGAGTTCAAAATTAACTCGTCGTGAAAGCCACCGTTTAAAAGAGCCCAATAGAAAATGCAATATGCTAAGAAAAGGTCCAAATTAGTTTAGTTCATTCCCAAGAAAATATGATATTATTGAGGGAGTTTGGATGGATTAAAAATTTAAACGTATTTGTACGACTAATCCTAATGTTGAAACATTGCAATTTGACGCTATTATTTGTAGAATCGTCAAAATTCTGGATTTGTGTGCATGTAGTATGTTTAGTTCATTAAGCTCACTCTTTAATTGTCATGTGGCTATGATAAAGTTTGATGATTTATCGCTATCAATTAGAGCCTCTTGATCATTTCGATGTATTAGAATTGTGACTCATTTGTTGTAGTTTCACGCCCATACACTCCATGTCCATGTTTAGGCACATCGGTACTATGTTTGTATGTAACTCGCATTATTAGTTTTTATGAGTTTTTTCATTTTGTGTTAAAAGTCTACTGTTTTAGCACTGTTTTGCTGTTATTAGTCCCTTCCACTGATCTTTTTTTTTTGAATTTTTTTCACTAGGCAAAAATATAAGATATTTTTGGGAAAATGTGAAAGTTTGGCAGGTCGCGAGAAGTCGTTCAAACGACATCTCTATGTTGCGCGAACGACATCTGTCCTTTGTTTGAGCGACGTCCTCACTTCGTTTGAGTGACGTCCCTGACTCATTCAAATGATAGGCTGAACTCTTGCTTCTGATTGGTTTGCAGTCCACTGTTTATTTTGGTGATATTTTTGGTACTGCTGGAAGTATTTTTGGACTGACTGGTTTATATGCAGGTTCTATTGGTTCAAAATTGATATTTTGCATATAGTTCGTTTATCACACCTGATTAGATTGATCTATTCTTTGTGTGATTCCTTTGTTTACTAGCTACTGATTTGTCATATCTTGATCATATTTAGCTGGTTGTTTCATGGTTATCTAGCGTTTTCAATTCTCAAATTGATTCAAATTGGTATATTCTCATGCTAGATACTTTGATTGGTTTATTTTTTCACCAGATTGTCTATTCAAGATAAAAAGGGGGAGAGATGTATGTGAAGTAGGGGGAGATTGAGCATGTTTTGTTTTGGATTACATATATTACAAATTGGTATTTCAAATTGGTAGTTTAAATTTGATTTCATTTTGTGCTCAATTGTTTAACAAATGATGGTTTCAGAGATTATTCATATTGGTATCTATAGTTGTTTGGTATCATTTGGCTATATATTGGTTTCATTTGTTCCTCCATACTTCACTGGGTACTTGTTTGTCCGTTTCATGTGTGTAGGTATGCTTCAGCGATTCGAGATTTCAAGTCTACATCACATTCAGACTGCTCATACTTGCCGATGCTACATATTCTAGTCCGTGTCCCGTAATTTTTTTTTGGGTTTATGGGATGGGATTTAGGCGTCATACGGATTGACGGCCCGGCTTAGGCATTTCACTGGTTTAGTTTTGTTCCGGAATAGTCAAAGGGGGAGATTTATAAGGACATAAATTACCAATTGAGTCCATGTATTGTTTTGACTTAATTCCATGAACAAAACTGTGTTTGTAATATGTCATAGGGAGATTTTTATTTTGTCATGATCCCACTTGGTGTATGACGTATTGAAGAAATTGAAGACGTTGTGACAAAGCTTCAAAGAATTAATCATGCCAAAGTTTAATTGGTGCAAGTTTATTCGTCTTCAAAGTTAATTTCATTTTGAGATCACACATGTATGAATGCGTATAATTAATGGTGCTCGAAATTATTTTTATAAAAGATAAGGATGTATTTTTAAAAAGAAAAATGTTTTAAAATGTTTTTAAAAGTGTTTTAAAGGTTTACACTACGATTTATTCTAATAAACTCGAAAAAGAGTTTGACTAATTTGGATCTCTTTTAAAAGAGACGTTTTAATCAGAAAGTTAAAAATTCAAATTTACACGCTGTCGTTCAAACGACATAAGATCCCGTTGGAGCGAGATCCTTATGTCGCGCGAATGACGTGGCATTGTCATTCGAGCGACACGTTTTCGAGGCGGTGCTTAATTGTTATATAAAGCGTGGTTTCGTCAGAGTTTCGTAGGTGTGCATTCTAGAAAAATAGTATACCATCCAGTACGTTGTTTGCACATGTTTTCTAAGGTTTAAAAAACATAAACACATCCTTAGAGTTTGCAAAGATCCGAAATATCATTCTTATATGTTTAAGTGATCTTGTTGCACCAAGTTTGTTTGTTCTGCCATTGAACATCAGGGTTTTACGGTGAAGAAAAGAGAAGGACTTCTTGTTCGACATCGTAGACGAATCAAAGCCAATCGGTGGACACCGAGACATACGTAGACGCGTGTGTTGTGGACATATATCGTGGAAGATGGAATTTCTGCATGGGCACTATTGAAGAACGGTAGAAGATCAGAAGGAGCGTCAAGAACCGTGGGGATCGAGTCATTGAGTAAGGCTAATTTGTTTTTGTAAAACCTTTGTTCATAGTGATTGTCTGGTTTGGGCCGTCTGAGGTTGTTTTCTAGTTTTGGGTTTTTTCCTCGTACATCCGACGTTGTGAGTATTCTTTACTTTATTTTACTTGCTTTAATCACTAGATGCATGTTTAAGATTAATCAAGATAAAATAGATTTAAAGTAAGAATTGGTTTTTTCACAACTTGGTTTGGTGCAAATTAAAAGTTGTAAAATTTTTGGTGAAAAATTGGTTTGATTTGAAACACACGCATAGGGACCACCCCGTTTCACTGAAATGATGTGGGTATGTGTATATTGGGTTGTGATATATATATATATATATATATATATATATATATATATATATATATATATATATAGAGAGAGAGAGAGAGAGAGAGAGAGAGAGAGAGAGAGAGAGGCAGGCTCCTGTGCACACTAAGTTTGCACACTAAGTTTGCACATTACCTTTTAAAAGTGTGCAAACTTAGTGCTGGCGCACACCAATTTTTTATGTGATATTTTAACATTTCAACGAACTCACATAAAAAAAATTAGCTCAAAAAAACTTTTTTTACTATTTTTAAAAAATCGGTCAAACTTTCGCAGTTTTTAAAGGGCTTAAAAACTGCGAAAGTTTGACCGATTTTTTAAAAATAGCAAAAAAAGTTTTTTTGAGCTGATTTTTTTATATGGGTTCCTTGAAATGTTTAAATATCACACAAAAAAAATCAACTCAAAAATAATTTTTTTACTACTTTTAAAAGGTAATGTGCAAACTTAGTGTGCACAGGAGCCTGCCTCTCTCTCTCTCTATATATATATATATTGGTTATTTTTAAATCTTAGAGATCCGTTAATAGAGGTTGAAGGGTTAAAATCACGCAAGGAAGAAGGTGACTAGAACTGGCACTGTCAATCGATCGATCGACCCCCCTGTTTTTCTTAAGTTTGATTCGGGGTTTGTTTGGATAGGTTAGCGAGCCTAATTTTGGATGAACATTTATTTACGTAATTTAATTTAGTGGTTCGAATTCTGAATTAAATAGATACCTTAAGTAATAGTATTTATTTAAATCAACACTTTTGGATTAAGACTTACAATGTTATACGTGGAGAATAAATTAATTTATGTGAAAATTAATGAATATGCATACTGTAAAATTAGATACTAGCTGGTATATACTTATAAATCATGCGATGCTGATTATTATAGTATTATGGTTGATAGATAGGTATTGTATCTTGGGCAGGGCACTGTCGCCGCCGTCGCTTCGGTATCCCGAATGAGAGCGAGGGTTTTACCATGGGCCATGCAATGGTGACTGATTTAGTACGCCAGTAGACCGATATGTATAGTACCCTTGGCTGGTTGATGACACCATTTTGGTATCCTGAGAAAGCGATGGGTTTACTCTAGGCCATGCAATGGTGACCATTTTGGTACTCCGTTAGTTAAATTAATAATTTATCTTTACAGTATATATATAGCCATACCTGTAGAGATGTATTACTTGATATGAGATAGTTAAGATGTATAAAATCTTGATTTATGAATATATCAATGAGATAATATGTAATAATAGGGAACACTCAGGTATGGGATTATAAGCATGTGATATATAGGATTGTTGGTTTCGGATAATTTAAAAATATACTACAAGACGAGAGGAAGATGTATAGTGATATTGTATCCGAACTCAATTATATGGCTATATTAAATAGACTTCCTATTAATGTTAGCATATTAACATTTTTCAGGATATAGGCCACTAGTGCAACCTTACCCCTTACCCAGTCATGAACTTCTTCTCAGTTGTTGATCTTCTAAGATGTAGGTGTCCAGCATGCGTGATCAATCATTCATTCTATTTATTATTCAGTCAAACTAGTATTATTATTGTTATTTAGTTTGGCTTGGGAATTATTTTGAGACAGTTTAGTATACGATGATTCTATTACTGGTTTGGTATCAGAGATTGTGTGGTTCACCACTTTTATGACCAGTTATTTATGTATGCATTTAGTTTTTGATACAGACGTTCTTATAATGTTACCAAATGTTTTTTAGACTCCTATTTTATTTACTTTAGACCTGATCAATCTAGCTTAAATTTTATTCGGCATCACAACTGGTATCAGAGCATTCTAATTTCTAGCGTCCAATGGATATTTAGTGCGTCCACCGCTTTTCTACATTGAATTCTTTGACTAATTTATAGCCTTACCATTTAGGACTAGTATTTTTTAAAACGACGATTGTTTAGGAAGGGTTTTGCTCTACTTCCTCAGATGAACTATTCAAAGCGATTTAAGGGTATCGAGAGGGTTCCTTATTTGGATTTCGCTTGTGAGATATCCAAAGCATGGAGTCGCTATTGATCAGGAGTTAGGTATTATTGGACGTAAGACCTTTAGTATGTTCTTGGTGTGTGTTTTAAGGGGGAATGCTTCCACTCACCAACTGAAATGGCGTTCGAAGTAAGTTTTAGAAGACCTCGCCTAGATGACCGCGTGGTAACTGGTATAAGGGGGAGTTCAATTATCTTTTTCTTTCTACACTGGGAGGTATGGAAACGAAAGGGAATAAACTATATAAAATTAAAGTTACAGTTCGAGAAGACTTTTTGAGATGGCATAAATCTTACAAGAAGAGTTTGGCAAATGTTATTGGGTATCCTGTTCTTCATCATTTTCCCTTAGGTGGTGAAAGTTACCTTCTAACATCAGCAAGACCGTCACAACTATCTAAAGGATAAAGATTCACAGGAATAGGAAGACGAAGGCAAAAGTAGTCCCAAATCATTATAAATAAGGCAGTGTCGATCTGGGTAAGGAAGGCCTCACTAGAAAAAGGAACCGCATAGTGGGAAAAGACCCCAAGAAGTTTTCAAGAGTAGATTACTTGATATGTTATGGCCAGTAGAGCCAAGGGAATTATGACCAGTAGGGTCCCGGGTAACGAGAGACCCTATGAGACAAGTTTTAGTAGAAATGATTGTGGAGGAAAGGTCAACAGGACTATCAATAGGGCTACCATTTTGACAGGTCCTTTAGAGAAAATTGTTACACTTGTGGCGAGTATGGCCACTTAGTTTGTATATGCCTTAGAGAAACCTATGTATTGGAGTTACCAACTAGAAAATGGTTAATGTATATTTATAGCTCATGCGCACGAGTATTTCTTAGACATCGACGAGTTTCAATTCTTTATTAGTAATGTGTTTACTACGAGGATGAGATACCTAGAGTTTATCACCGAGCTTTATTTATATTTGGATACCCCAGTAGGTAGAGGCCTCTTTATGTTGAGATTGTATGGACGTGACAGTTTATTTGGTCGACTTAGTGTTCAGTTGATTTGTTTACTTTTAGATGACACATCACCGTACTATTATTAGAACTTATTTAGATAACCATGTATTATACGTATGTCGAGTACCAGGGGTAGATTTTTATGTTTTCCATATTCGACAAAAGGATGTTCTTATAGTTATTCTTAGGCTCATGGGAGGGACTATAACACACTTATGTGTATATGCGAGCACATTAAGAGGGGGCTACAGTTTTATGGGGATGTTACTAATAGTCCAAAAAAATTTCAGTTATATCCGAAGAGGTACTGTGTTACCACGTATATAAGGGAGTAGTTAAACTGTTAGAGTGGCACTAGAATTAGGTTATTACAAGGTATATTATTGGATTGAATCCATTAGAGAGATAGAGTGTTATGGGAGAAGATAGCATTTTTTGGGAGCAATATGTTATTAAGAGAAGACTTTATTGTACTGAAAGCTCCAAACTAGGAACGATTCACTGAATTGAGGTGTGGACAACCTGGAGCTAGGGAAGGTCACGATTTAGGATGATTGTTCATTGCTATGTGTCAATGACCTATTGGAACAATCGAGTTAAATGTTTTCCTTTTGTGAACGAGTTATCACTAGTGGTGCAATTAGGAGGAGAATATTTGAAAGGCAATTTTCTGATGCAATATGGAGAATGCACGTTAAGTAGTGCATTTGGACCGCATAAGAGATCAGTTTGCTATGATGGGCGATGATATCTTTTTGAAATGAGATATGTGTAACAGTAGTGGATGCTACACCCAAATATGGGTCGTCGGTGGTCCTAGCCCAAACATTGAATTTGCAATAAGGCGATGGTATTCAAAGCATAATTGGAAGTTATTCCATTTCTCTATTCAATGATAGGAGATGGTTATATCTTTCTAAGGGAGATTGTTTATGTTAGAGGGTTCCAAGCTATGAGAGGTATTTTTACCAAGGCATGTGTTTTGTGATTCACTATACATTCTAGCAGTAATTGGATGTATAGTAATTGTAAGAGTTTGTAATATTGGTACTGTCAAGCAGTCTTAGCATAGTCTGTAGGGTTTTTCTTACCTGTGAAGAAGGTAGAACACTGGAGACATTCAAAGAGTTGAAATGTTAGAAATCCTATTATGGAACTAGGAGTGTATACCTATTGACTTTGATTGGGTTAAGATGTCCAAAGAAGACATGTAACCATTTGGGGTCATTTGAGTTGAATTGATAAAGTTTATTAGAGATAATAGTTAGTTAGTTCTTCCTAGTAAGAGGTGTTCAAGATATTTTGTAAGAAGATGTTTTCACTATAGAAAGGTTACCAGAGTAGGCAAACGATCATTTAGAGAAAAGAGGGAACATGAATGGGGATCCTAAAAAGAGTATAAATTATTGTTATCATGCCGATGTGAAGGATTCTAATGTCCAAGTTCTGAAAGGGGATAGTACACCAATGTGAGGTTGTTATTTGACAACCTTGGAGAGGGTGAGGCTGGTGTCATTTGACCTTACCCGATCACCGTCCATATATGCATAATGTTTTCCACGAGTACATGATGGAAGGAATTCCTGAGGGACAAATTGACGTTCCAACGGTTGAATTAGTTGGTTTAGAGTATTAGCCAAATGGGGTCATGATGAGAGAGACCTTACGTAATATTAGGTCGAAGAATGAGTAGGTTCTGTATATTAATGTAAGGATGCTACGAGCGAGATATTCTTAGATCTCCGAGTTAGGATATAATGAATTCGAATTTTGAGGACAAGATTCCTTATTTAAGGGAGGAAGAATGTAATATCTCGTATTTATAGGCATTAAATTAATTATAAAATTATATTTTCTTGCATGACATGTGATGTCACAAGTTAAATTTTTATATGTTTTAAATGTCACTAGTTATACATTTAAATGTGTTAGATAAATATAAATTTAAAATCAGACTTAAAATATGGTAAAACATTATTAAATAATTAAATAATTGACTTTTGGTCTCGTATTGATTAATTGAATAAAAAAATTTAGTTAAGTTATTAATTGTATTATGTCATGTTTTGGGTTGGTTTTAGAGCGTAAAATATTCGACTTTACCTTAAAATGTCGGGTTTTAAGACTTATGGGTTAGTGCATAGCTGGG
This sequence comes from Sambucus nigra, assembly GCA_949130495.1. Taxonomy (NCBI): domain Eukaryota; kingdom Viridiplantae; phylum Streptophyta; class Magnoliopsida; order Dipsacales; family Adoxaceae; genus Sambucus; species Sambucus nigra. Next base: position 449,143,761 of record OX422219.1, on the reverse strand, counting down.
ACTAGGTTATTGACCCTTTTAATACGATTTTTGGCTTAATGGGTCAGAGTCTATATGAGGTGTAAACTTAATTTCTTGGTTATTAATATAAAAAGGAAGATTAGGGTTAAGTTGAATTATTTTAACACATGAGAAAGGAGACCCTAGACAGAGAAGAATGAAGCTACTTGGAAAAGAAGAAACATGGGCAATAGGACATTGAAGAAGAAGAGAATTGGGAGTTCATTTATTCAACCAAGGCAAGTCTATTAAATATAGTTATATAGTTTGATTTGAGTTATAATATGATTATGCATTAGATTCTAAACCTAATTTGCTAAATCTATTATTTGAAACAAATTAACCATTAATTAGGATCAACAGTCATGTTGTGGAAATTAGATAAAATTATGATAATCTTTCATAGAATTGGATTAAAAGCTAAATCAATTAGTGATAATGTGATTATATTCAATGAAATTTATAAAATGCCCTTGATTGTGAGAATAATTGAAAGAGTGGAGTGAAATTGATTAAAGATTGAAGACTGACTTTTTCTTTTTTAATTGTGAAATCTTCCTTCCTTAAAATCCATGAAGAAATTGATGAAATATGTAATTATGTAGTAGATATAACGAGGGTATTTATATATTGGATTTTGATTTATATTTTAGGCGATTTAGAAGCTTGGAGATCCGTTATTGGAGGTTTAAGCGTTGAAATATTGTAAGGAAGAAGGAAACTATAACTGGCAATATCGATCGACCGTTTGGAGTTGATTGATTGATCGTCTCCCCTATTTTTCTTAGGTTAGATTAGGGGTTTATTTGGATGGTTTAATGAGCCTAGTTTTGGATGAACCTTTCTTTAGGTAATATAATTGAATGGTTGGATTTCTGAATTGAATAAACACCTTAAGTAAAAGATGATATCTAAGTCTAGACTTTTGGATGACTTAAAATGTTATACGCAAATAACAAATTAATTCATGTGAAAATTAATGAATATGCATACTTAGAAATTACATACTAGATGGTAAATACTTATAAATCATGCAATGATGATTATTATAGTATTATGGTTGACAGAGAGATATTGTACCATGGGTTGGGCGACATAACTTCTTCGGTATCCCAAAAGAGAGTGATGGGTTAACCTCGAGCCATATGACAACGATCACTTTGATACTCTAGTAGACAAATATTTATAGTACCCTGGGGGGTCAACGACACCACTTCGGTATCCCAAGAGAGCGAAGAGTTTACCCTGGGTTGTGCGATGGTGACTGCTTCGGTACTCCATTAATTAAATTATTAATTTATTTTGACTATATATATATGGCCATATATGTAAAGAGGTATTCCTGGATTTGAGATACTTGAGATGTATAGAATCTTGATTTATGAATATTCAAATGAGATAATATGTAATCATGGGGTGCACCTGGGTCAGGGATTAGATGCATGCGATATCTACAATTATTGGGTTAGGATGATTTAAAAAGATACTAAAAGACGGGAGAAAGATGTATAGTGATATTATAACCCCACTCAGTTACAGAGTTATATTAAATAGGCTTACTATTAGCGTTATCATATTAACATTTTTCACGATATAGGCCACCAGTGCAACCTCAACCCTGAATTATTCGTGATCTTCTTATCAGTTGCTAATCTTCTAGGATGTAGGTGTCGAGGGTGGATGCTCACTCTTTTATTCCATATATTATTCTTTCTCATTTTTATTATTTTTATTATTTACTTTGGTTTGGAAATTATTTTGAAAGAGTTTAGCATGCGATAATTATATTATTGTAACTAGTTTGGTATCAGGGATTGTGTGATTCACCACTTTTATGATGAGTTATTGTTGTATGCATTTAGTTTTTTTTTATTGTCATGCTTAAAATGTTACCAAATGGTTTTTGGACTCCTATTTTATTTACTTTTTACATGATCAATCTAGCTTAAATTTTATGGGGTGTCACAATCGGATAGGGCTACCACCTTTACCACCGTCAACTTTCTCTCTTTACAAAATACTCAAATCTCTCTCTCTCTCTGCAAAATGCTCATGTATGTATATGAATGTGTATTTATATGTATGTATATATATGTGTATGAATATACGTATGTTTGTTTATGTATGTGCTTATACCACTTTATGTATATGTATGCTTGTTTATGTATGTTTGTGTGTGCATATTTATATACATGTATGTACATATACATATACATATAAGTATTTAGTGATTTAGAATATTTTTAAGTTTGGTTATAAAAACTAGATTCGTTGTTGATGATTTCACAATTTCATGAAAATTAGATGTGTAAAAACGAAAAATATGCGGACAATTTATCAACTTCAAGTTTTATGTTATATTTTACTCAATCTTTCGGTTTCTTATGGGTCAAACATATTCTCTCTTACTCCTATTGCATGAGTATGTGTGTGTGGGTGGGTGAAACATGAAAAGGAAGATAAAGTGTGAATATGTATGCAAGACATAAAGTGGTGTGAGTATGGAATGTGCAAATAAATAAAAGAGTGTGTGAAAACATGAAAAAGCGTGTCTAAGTTAGAAAGAGTGTGTGAAAACATGTATAAGTGTAACTAAGTAAGGAAGTGTGTAAAAAATGTATAAGTGTAACTATATGAGGAAGTGTGTGAAAGTATAGGTAAATAAATAAAAATGTGTGCTAATACTAATATGTGAAAATGAATAAAAAGGCGTGTGTGAATATGAATGTGGGTGTAAGTAAGTGTATATGTGAGGAATATATATAATTATCACAACATCACCATGAGTGAGTGTAGACACCCCTTCCCGGTACTCCATAGATACCTCCTTAGTTCCCTAACACTCCTACTCCCATCTTAAGACCCTAGGTCCAAATCTAAACCCTGATTTAGAGCCCACTGGGCGCTTCCCAACCCCATTTGAGCTCGATCAACTCTCTAAATTGAGAAAATATCATTGGACTCTCATAGGGATCTGAATCCCCTTTCTAATAGTCCATACCATGTGTGAATTAGCCTCACGGTTCGCGCGTACTCACATTTTTACTCCAAACCCTGATATTGAGGCTATTGAGCCATGTTTGACCTCGATCAACTCTTCAACCCGAGCGAATCTCATTGAAACCTCATAGGTCTCTGAATCCACTTTCTAAAGGTCCATACCGTGTGTGAATCGGCCTCATGGTTCGCGCGTACTCACCTTTTTTACTCCAAACTCTGATCTAAAGGCCACCGAGTACTTTTGAGCCCCGTTTGACTTCATCCAGCCCTCAAAACTGAGAGACCTCATCCAACTCTCAAAACTTAGAGAATATCATTGAAATATCATAGGGATCTGAATGCCCTTTCCAATGTTCCATACCATGTATGAATCGGCCTCATGGTTCACGCGTACTTTTATTTTTAATATCTAAAACCCCCCGTTCAGAGGACATCAGTGTTTTGCACCCTGTTTGGCTTTAGTCAACTCTCAAACTCTGGAGTGGCTAAATGGATTCTTATAGGTCTCTGAATACCCTTTCTAATGGTCCCATCCATGCGCTATTCAGACTCGCAGTTTCATTTTATGCCCCTTTTTTTTCAAAAATGTATGTTCCGAACTGCCTATAGGCACCCCACCCCCTATCGGCAGGATGTACTTTTCGTCGCTGGCAAGGCAGGGGTATGCCGATAGGCAGGCCAGGGGCTATGTCTATCGCCACCCCCTGAAACCCTATTTTTTACTATTTTTTAAGACCACGACCTCATTCTCAAGGGTCCCTTTATGAAGTCAGAACATTCTCCTCGAAATTAGTGCATCGAAATTCCATTTTCCAAACATTCTCTCCATTTTCTTACATCATTCTCATCCATCTTTCACCACACTTTTTACTCTTACCTCACCATTATCCAACCACCTAAAAATCAGTCTCTATTACTACAAAATAAGAATTAAAGTTCTATAGAAGGCCTGCTCTTATCCATTTACAGTAGTTATTTACTCTCTTTCCCCACTTTTCATATATCTTTTATTTCATTTATTCACTTCAAAACTAATCTCACTTTTCAATATTAGGACACTTAAAACTTATCTTCATAAAATATAAGAAAACTAAAAAGTGGGTTTTCTTATAAACCCTAAATTATATTTTCCTCATTTTCCACACTTCCCACACTTGTGCACATTTTTAAAAAAACAATTTATAGGAAATTATAGTTTAGGATTTATGGGTTAACCCCACCCTTGTGCACTTTCGAACTAAGTAGACTTTGATGCCTTTTGGGTTACGTAGGTGTCCCGAGCCAATCTTGGAATTCGAGTCCTATTTTCTCATTTAGTCACTTTATGTTTTCTTGCATTTAGATTGCGAATATGCGTACTCCTACATATTAGTGTTCCCCACTTGATATACACATTCACTTCTTCACAGTGATTTGTCATTTGATGGACACTTGCATTATATTTTTACGTTATTCGGTTGCACACTCCTTATAATGATTCTACTCCATATTTCCCATGATGTGAGTCTAATGATTTCTTTCTTTCACTATTCACACCACACACGTACACACATATCGCATTCTAGAGAAAATGAGAACATTATCATAGCCCGTGAGAGATCGAAAGGGTGGAATGGGTACCTAACACCTTTGCATTCCGTAACTTAGGTCTCATACCCCCGACTCATTTGTTTCATACGCATCAGTATGTCTTTTGTTGCCGTTCTTTCAGGACGAATACATTCTTTCTGTCTTATTTGAGCAAAATAGGTCGGTGATTCCATTTCTACATTTCCCCCTTTTGATGATGAACGATGTATATTTGTGGCAGCCCGTGAAGAGCAACGCACATTATGGAAAGAGGATTCCCTTATCCTCGAATCCCTCCACGTGTGGAAATAGAGATTTCTCTGGAGTTATCTCCCCTCAAATTTCAGGGCCAGTCCACATCGGAGAAATCCGAATCGGAAGGCCACAGTGGCGATTCCGTTGGGGAGTATTTTTAGAGGACTAGGTTCTATTCCACATGGGTTTTTTTTCCTTTGCTTATCTCTCTCTACTTTTTCTACATGTGTACATATGCCTCTATTTGTATGTTCTTCTTACTCTCATACAGAAATGTTGTATATATGCCTTGTTCATATCATAATTTTTATACCTTTCTCTCTACGATGATATTTTCTCATCACATGTATATATCATTTTCTTATCACATGTTTTACCTTTTACTCACTTGTATATTTCCACCATGTTTCACCCTTTACTCACTTGTGTATATTCACCCTGTTTCACTCCACACACTCTCATTTACACATGATTCACCCCACTTGTAGATATCCATGTTTAATTACACTAGCACACACTCTCACATTCTTTTCAATCGTATATAGCTCCACACTCACTCATATGTTTCACACACCACTTGTAGATATCCATGCTTAGTCACACTATCACACACTTCTACAATTCTCTCACTTGTATATATCTATATACTTTCTTCACTCACATATATTCACATGTCACTCTCCCACTTTCACATATTTCTCACTCATTTTTGTATATTCACATACCTCACATTTTGTATCTATCACCATGCTTTGTATACTATCCATGCTTCATATTCATACTTGCTATTATTACTCTATATGTTCCCATATTAATTGTATATTCTCCCTTATAGTGGTAGTATTTATCTTATTTAGCATATATAAAACTCTCCATAAGATGCTAATTAAGGTTCATGCATTATTCCACACTATGCCACTTGATAATTGTAATATTGACCAAAGTTTTGTTCCGTAATGAGTGGTCACTTTGTGATGGGTGTCGGTCCCGCGGGATGCGGTTAATCTAAGTGATATGATTCCCACCTTACATTATCTTTGTAACTTCGGCGTATATCGGATGGTTCCCCTGCCCCCCCCACATCATACCGCTAGACCAAACTCATGACCGGAGGTATATAATAGGGAACTCGTTCAAGTACATAGAGTATATCGAATTATCTCTCACACGTATTGTCTCTATGAGGTATATCATGAGGCAATTAACGTACACTCGGGTATATCAAATGGCTTGTCTATACGTACCAATAAATGATTGCCCTTATAGGCAAAAGGTATATCGTGGAAGTCATGTCAAAGAGGGAACCTTTTCATTAACCCACCAACTGTATCAACCTCATATAGGCGTATACCCTAGGACACTCATAACTAGTGTAATACCCTAACCCAATATTTTATCCCTTTTCGTGCAATTTGTAGTAACGTGAAGTTAATGAAATAGGATTATTATGTAATGAGCTTTTATCCATTCATCCAGTTTGGTTTGGTGGCTCTCTTGTAATTTAATGAAGTTGTTGGTATAAAATTTGAAAGATTGGAAATTGGGTGGTTCGAATGAACATGCAGTCATTGAAACAAGATCTTTATCTCGTTCGAACGAGACCATTCTGATTCGAATGAAAATGCTTGTTCTTTCAAAAAGGGACGTCAAACAAGCATAGAACGACCTTTTCTGTACTACATTGGACCCTCGTTTCAAGGTCGTTCAAAGGGAAAGATCGAACGAAATTCGATCTTAATCGAACGAGATCGATCTCGTTCGAACAAACATGTCGGGATCAGATTCTGCCAATTTTGCTTTCACCATTTCATCCATTTATCTAGATAACGTGTCAACTTCGTGGAGCTTGACAAATCTGCTGACTTTTAAGGGGTTTTAAATGTTTTTAGGGGTTTTTTCATGGGTTATAAGAAAGAGAGAAGTGGGAGAGCAAATCCCACCACCATTTTCAACTTTCTTAATCTCTCTCAAGAGCTCATACACCCATCTCCCTCCTTAAGCCATTATTCCTCCATTTTGAGTGTGCCTAACCCAACCACTCCTCCATTTCTCCACATTTCTACCATCTTTCAAAGCTCTCTTTTAAGAAGAAAGTGGTGGAGCAACATTGTAGAGAGGTTTCGTGTAAGTTTTGAAAAAGTTAGGAGTTTTTGGAGCTAGAAGTCTTGAGCTAAGGAGTTTAGGAGCTTTGAAGTCATCCATTGTTGTTTCTCCTCTTCTAAACCTATGATAGAGTTTTCCTTCCATGTTTTCAAGGTTCTTATAGCTATGAAATTATGTAGGATGTTGCTAGATGGATTTTAATGCCTCATTTGAACCCGTAGTATTTTAAATCCTCATTTGAACCTGTAGTATGTTAAATGGTGACATGGTAGACTTGGATAAACATGTTAAAATGGGTTTCATAGTAAGCTGAACAAGTATGGAAAAACAACCCCAAAATATGCAAAAAAATTATTATGATGAAGAAGAACTAATGTTGGGGTTTACATAAGATCAAAAGACTAGGCTATGGGTTTTTGATAAAATGGTCCTAGATGATTGTGTCCATCCCGGGCGGTGTTAGGGGGAGAGATATATCCCCTCGGGAAGGCTGCACCGCAGTCTCGCACCCCTCTTTGAAAGGTGCTTCGACCGTCGTTGGTGTGGGGGTAAATGCGAAGATATGGAGTCACCAGTCTGTTTTGCAAAAACAAGAAAAATAACATGTTGCCACTTCGAAATAGGGACATCAAGGATAAACTGAAGCATACGAAATTAATAGTTCGAAGGTTCGGGGGCTATGTTACGGAATGGGAAGGTGTTAGGCACCCATCCCGCCCTTTAGGTCTCTCATGGGCTAGTGTTATTATTTATCTTTATATCCCCATGAAGTGTGTGTGCATGTTTATATAAATGATATCGAAATCATTCAACTCATACCATGGACACGGTAGAGTGAGTTCATCCAGAGGAATGTTCCCAAAATAACATATGTAGAAAGTATGATTTGTGCGTTTATCACGATATTGATCGTTATTAAGGAACGATAACATGTGTCGGATGAAACACAAACAAGCATGATATATATATATATATATATATATATATATATATATATATATATATATATATATATATATATATATATATATATATATATATATGAAAATGGGAGGTTTTAAAAAATTAGGGAATTTGAGAAATTGAGAAAATTGGAAAATTGAACTTAAGTCTCGGATTTTAATCCGAGATGCCTATGTAACCTATAAAGGCATCAAAGTCCACGTAGTTCGAATGTAGCATAGGGGTGGGTTTATCCCATAGATTCAAATGAAATTTTATTATATGTGTATGTGTAGAACATGTGTTTCTTGGTTTTGAAAAAAGGTGTGACGGATAATTCTGTTCGGAATATACGCGTATAACCCTATTTTATTTATTTTTGGGATTTTTGTAGAAAACAATGTATGCATAATATACTAATAAAAGTGTATATATTAATGTGTATAAGCTAAATTAAGAACTAGATTATGAATCTAATGTATATTATGCAAAAATAAGGAATTTAAAGAGAGAGGGAAGGAATTGGACCTTCTTTTGGAGTGTGATCTTCGATCTTAGATGAACTCCATTGAGTGTTAATGAATGTTGATGATAGAGAAGGATATTTTTCCAAATTGGGTACAAAAAGAATGGGAATGTAAGCTTGAATGGAACTTCACATGAGGAACTTCACTGATTTCGAGGGAATGTTACTGAGATCACTGATGTTGATGGAATTGTTGTGTGTCCCCTGGAGTGAGGTCATAGCCTCTATTTATAGGGTCAGGGGGTATCGATCAGCCTACCCTAGGGGGTGCCTATCGGCATGTGATCCTAGACACTGTGCCGGTAGGGAGGGATCTGGACATGCCAATTGGCCACCTCGTGCACATTTTCTTAGAAAAATGGTCATAGAACACAAACTGTTGATCTGAATTGTGCACGGGGCATACCATTAGAATGGTATTTTAGATACCTTCAAGAGTACTTCGGGCCTCTCCTGTGTTCGGGAGTTGACTTTGGGTCAAATGTGGCTCGAAAGCGTACGTCGGTCTTTTAGATTGGAGATCGTTGGACGGAAACAGATCGTTCGTCCACATGGTAAGTTAGAATCACGCACGGGGTGGACCATTGGGAAGTTTAGATGATTTAATTTGACATTCCAAAGTTTCTCTCGGTTCAGAAGGTTAACCTTGGTAAATCGGGGCTCAGAAGCGTCCCGGGACCTCTCGGAGTAAAACAGATCATTTGTCCATTCCGTAGGTCAAAATTGCTCATAGGGCAGACCGTTAGAAAGGGTATTAAATTCCCCTTAGATTTTCATTTAGTCTCATTCAAGATAAAGAGTTGAATTTTGTCAAATGAAGCTCGAGAGCGCCCAGTGGCCTCTAAATTAATTTTTAGGGGAGAACTGATCGTTCGTCCAAACGATTAAGCTATTTTGTGCATGAGGTAGACCGTTGGAAAGGGTTTTTGATTCCTATTGAAGATTCAAAAGGATTTTTCTCTGACGATGAAGTTAATTGGGGTCAAATCGGGGTTCGAGAGTGCCCGGTGGCCTCCAAATCAATTTTTGATAGTGAAATGATCCGTTCGTCCGAACCATTATGCCGATATGTGCACGAGGTGGACCATTGGAAAGGGTATTCAGATACCTTCAAAGATTCAAAGATCTCTTTCTCTGATGATAGATTTAACCAGAGTCAAACTGGACTCGGGGGCGCCCGATGGCCTCTTGATTGGTACTCGGAGTGCGAGCTGGGGTTTGAAGTGAGATGGGGAAGTGATAGGGACCTAAGGGGAGACTTAGGGTGTCCTAGAAGATGGTTTCTATAGATCCCATCGATGGGTGATCTTGGAACAAGTGATAGCCATCTAATAGAAACCACATGATAGAGGTCAGTTCTGCGGACCTAAGGGATGAGGTTGAGCGATTCAGAGGTTCGAGGTTGGTGCTGAGGACCTAAGGTGATGTTGGGGCGACCAATTTAGAGGACCGAAAGGAGGTGAGGAGTAATTAGATGACCAATTATGTGGGCTGGGATTAGTTATGAGGATCTAAATTATAGCGACCAATTCAACAGGTCGAAGCTAATTTTGCGGGCTTAAAATAAGGGCGGCAATTTTGCGGGTCAAAGCCAATTATGAGGGCTTATGTAGAAGTGACCAATTCTAAGGGTCGAAGTCAATTCTGAGGGATTATTTGGGGTGACCAATTCTGAGGGTCGAAGCCCATTTTGTGGGCTTAAGTAGAAGTGACCAATTTGAGGTTCGAAGCCAATTCCGAGGGCTTATTTGGGGTGACCAATTCTGAGGGTTGAAGTAAATTTTGCGATCTTAAGTAGAAGCAACCAATTCTGAAGGTCAAATCCAATTTTGAGGGCTTATTTGGGGTGACCAATTCTTCGGGTTAAAGCTAATTCTACTGGCTTATGTAGAGGTGAACAATTCTGAGGGTCGAATCTAATTTTGAGGGCTTATTTGGGGTGACCAATTCTGAGGGTCGAAGCCAATTTTGTGGGTTTAAGATAGAGGTGACTAATTCTGAGGTTCGAAGCCAATTTCGAGGGATTATTTAAAAGTGACCAATTTTGAGGGTTGAAGTCAATTCTGTGGGCTTATTTAGGGTGACCAATTCTGCGAGTCAAAGACAATTCTGAGGACTTATGTAGGGGTGACCAATTCTGAGGGTCGAAACCAATTTCGAGGGCTTATTTAGAAGCGAGCAATTATGAGGGTTGAAGCTAATTCTGTGGGCTTATTTAAGGTGACCAATTCTGCGGGTCAAAGCCAATTCTGAGGGATTATGTTTCCTTTAGGAAGTTTTGGGACTCCATTGGGGATGTGTGATCTTTATCTAGTGATTTACGAAAGCATTTGATTTTAAGTTCCGTTGGGGAAGAGGGAATGATCCGAGGATTATTTAGCTGGGGAATTTTTTAAATTTTGGAGTGTCCTCTGGAGACATTGCTGGGAAGAATTTTTTTTCGAACTTCTACTTGGGATGTAAAAAAAAACTTAGTGAAAAAAGGTTCTAAAATTTATCTGGTAATTTTAGGAATTTTCTGATAGTTTTTTTGGATTTTTTGTATGAAACTTTAAAGGGGGTGCTGGCCGGAATAGATGGAGGAGTGCAAAATGGCAGAGGCAGGTCTTTTGGGGTGCCTCGATCAGGTGGAGGGTCAGTGCTTATCGGTGGGTTGTAGGGAGATGTCGATCAGCATACCCCTTAGCCTCCTATAAAAAAGGGGCGGGTTCTCGTCATTTTTCACAGTTTTTTACTTCCCTTCTTCTGTAATTAACTTCTACAAATCGTTCCAACGTCCAAAATGGCCAATTTCTCAAGCAACTCTACTCACATGGCATGGCTTAATACCGATGATTTGGCAGGGTTAGAGTTGAGCCTTGCACTGGGCAACGAGAACTCATTCGAGCCGGTGATAGATGATCAAATTCTTCTACATGAGCCCTCGCGTCATCATTCTTTTAGGGCAGTGAACCCTGGCGACAGTGTAAGTATTGAATTACATTTGGTATTCTTTTCCTTTTTTCTTGATGAGATCGCTTTATTTCTTAAATTTGATAATGGTTTTCTTTATTTCTTCGATAGTTTGACGTCTCCATGTTGACTATACGTGCCCGAGGGATGACGGGACTTAGGTATGTTTAGGAGAACCTTCCACCCGTGGTTTGCTAGATGGTGTCATCAGTCGGCTTTGGGAGGCTGACATTTGTTCTGGAGGAGACGCCCCATTCTACGATCGTTCTATGTGCTGTGGGGGAGATGTGGTGGGACACTACCCACACCTTCCATTTCGGCTTTGGGGAGATGTTCGTGACTCCCATTGATGTGCAATAGCTGCTAGGGTTAGACTATTGCACATCAATCGGCTTTGGGAGGCTGACATCTGTTCTGGAAGAGACGCTCCGTTCTATAGTCGTTCTATGTGCTGTGGGGGAGATGTGGTGGGACACTACCCACACCTTCCATTTCGTCTTTGGGGAGATGTCCGTGACTCCCATTAATGTGAAACAGCTTCTAGGGTTAGACTGTTGCACATCAATCAGCTTTGGGAGGCTGACATCTGTTCTGGACGAGACGCCCCGTTCTACGATCGTTCTATGTGCTGTGGGGGAGATGTGGTGGGACACTACTTACACCTTCCATTTAGGCTTTGGGGAGATGTCTGTGACTCCCATTGATGTGCAACAGCTGCTAGGGTTAGACTGTAATGTTGCTCAGATTGAGGTGGATAGGACACTGAGGGTGATGCCGGAGGCCGTGACGGTGGCATTTGGTGATGTGGAGAGGGTGGTTTCTGGGGATTCTCTCCGTTTGTCTCTGTTGAGGGAGTTGTTATTGAGGAGGAGGATCGATGAGAGGGACGGGAAACATCTGCGTCAGATGTCCCTCTTGTTCATTGTGTTGGTGTTGGGAGGTTCCCTGGTGGCGACGAGTGGCGACGTCGTACACTTGTGGTTTTTTCCATTTTTGAGGGTGTTCTCGGACATCCGCCTTTATTATTGGGGGAGCCTGACTTTGGTGACCCTTTATTATTCTCTTGATGCATTCAACCGGTGTTTCTGATGGTCTTTTACAGGAGCCACATATCTTCTAGAGGTATTCTTTATTTTTCTCATTTTCCTTTATGTATTCGCATTTTCCTTCATGCATTTTATTCTTGATTTCTTAATTGCTGGCCTTTGCCCTTTGCAGACGTGGTTTTATGAGGTGATTGGGTTAAACACCCAGTTGATATCTTTGAAGGATGACTCTATTGGGAACTTCTGCCGGATGTACCGGTGGCGGAGATCCAATCGACAACCGAAGAAGTCTCTCTCTAGAGGCAGTACATCAGGTCTTGAATGGCCTGACGAGTGAGCGGGTAAGTCTGCTTTTATCTTGAGATTGTCCTTTCCTTTGATGGTTTTTTTATTGATATTGATCTTTTTTTCTCTTAATTGGGGAATTTACAGGTGACCTTTAATCCATGGGGTACGACCATTTAGAACATTAGGGTGACTGGTGGACATTCATAGATGCGGCGTCTGCTGGCGCATGAGTATGGCTACTCTTGGTACCTTGGGGAGAGGGTAGTCAAATATATCATGGAGGATGAGGTTGTAGTGCCATCGGAGAAGACCCCTATGTTCATGAGGTGAGTGCGGGAGATATCAAAGGATGACCATGTAGAGGCAATGATGGGTGAGCCTTACTCGCTGTATACTAACACGAATGTGATGTATGACTATATGGATTTCGTGTCATGCTGGTTGATGCCTCCCAGTATATACGATGTGATGCCTCTTCCTCGTTAGTTGACAAGTGGGGTCCTCCCACAGTGCAGGCGATGCGATGACCTCGGAGGCTCACTTTGTATGGCTTTTTTCACCTGGTTACAACATCCGATGAGCTGATGGAGAGTCGATGCATTTACATCATCATCCCAATGAGATGGACGCGGAGGAGTTGGGCCTGATAGAGGAGGTTGTTCGACCCGAGGTACACTTTTTCCCTCTTTGTCTTTTGATTTCTCGATTCCTTCCTTTGCCTTAGACCGACTGATTAACTCTTTTCTATTTTCTTTTGCAGCACATCCGGGTTTCCACCACTTGGCTGGGGGATATTAGGGATTAGATATCTTCGATGACTTCCCATATCCGTGAGGTGGTTCTGGTTCTTTATTGCTTGGTGCTGTTTGCCTCGTCTGGGGAAGGTTCGATCTCTAAAAGTGGTGGCACATCGTCTCGCCGCAGGGAGAAGAGGGATAGCCGTAGGGATGGAGGATCTTTGAGAGAAGAGAAATAAAGGAGTGATAGGGTGATAGAGAGAGTTTGTAGGTGAAGAGAGAGAGAAATAAAATTGGGTTTGGGCTGAGTCCTGTTGTTTTTTTTGCAAGACATCCATGTAACACAAAAAATATATGCAAATAAAAATGAAGTTTTTATTAATTTCTTCTTTAGTGATTAATGCACATGCTCTTTTTACTTTTTTGCTGAGACCGTAAAAAGAATTTGAAAATTGATTTGAGAGGTATTTTATTTTTAAAATGGGATAAGTAAAAGCATAAGGAAATGAGGAATTCTCTTAAGATAAAAATTATTTTTATTGGGTTTTTTATTTTGACAAAAGAGGAAAAAGGGAATTTTCCCCAAATAGGGTGTTATTCATCGACATGACCCCTGTCCTGCCTATCGACATATTAGTCCATTTTAATCAGCTCAAGGCTTTGATTGCACTTTCTTCAATTGCTTGATACTTAGTGGGGCAAGTTTTCCTCCGATTTCTGTAGGGTTTCTTGTCTTTGCTTGAAAGTTTTTAAGAATAAATATGGGTGTAAATGGATCTTTTTCCTCACACTTTCATTTTACTTCTCCTTTACATTCTTATTTGCTCATTATCTTATTATTTTGCAAGATGGCTCTCCTGGTAGCATTGAGTTCTCCAACTACCTAGAAGCCTTGGAAGCAATGTGTTCTTACAATGTTAATTATGACGCTTTCCACATTCGACGAGTCTCTTTGTGGCGTAATCGGCCCATTGAGTGGAATATGCTGATGGCGGCAGTTGAGTTCTGGTATCCCGAGGATTATGTCCTTCACTTCGGGTTGGATGAAATTTGTCCTACCTACGAGGAATTTTTTTCCATGCTGGGGATAAATCCCAGCGTTACTGCGGCTTTGCCTGAGTTTATCCATTCTCTGAGGGAATAATTGACTGGACTTTTCCATATCTCGCCTTCAGTAGCCAGGCCGTTGGTTACGGGAGGAATGATTTCCCTTTCGGTGGTGTTGTGATTCATGCATTCACAGGATATGGGCGATGTTGGCTATGTCGGGGCCGTTATTCGAGACCTGGTTTCAAAAGTGTTGTTGGTGACTACGGAAATGCTAGTGGACTCCTAACTTGCAGCTATTATTTCGTGGATGTCATACCGTTATAATCCTGCGGCGGTGATACTTGCGGAGACTTTGAATAATCTGGATGCCTGGTGGGAAAGCCATTCCAACTTTATGAGGGGTAGCCCTGTAATGATGTTTATGTGGCTCTCGGAAAGGTTTCGTATGGCGGTCCCACCTGAGTACCCTTTTCCGGCGGTGCCAAACTTCTTCTCGTGATATTTCATAGCATAGGCCTGCACATTGAGAGTTAGGTGAACTAGTTTGTAGAGCATGGGGCTCGAGGCTTGTTCTGGTCAGTGCCTTAGTGGGCGGAACTGCTGCCCATTCTAGAACTCGATGAGTACCAATATGTCCAGTTGGTTGGCCTCAGGCAAACCTCTTTCTACTCTACCTGGCAGCTACTGCACCAATTTGGTTGGGAGCAAATCGTGCCACCGAGGACACTGAACTTCTTTCTCGTAGAGGACCTGACGGAGCATATGCGCATGTGGCTTGGTTCTCTATGGGAGAATCATCGTCCATCGACCCATCCTTCTCAGTCTACTGGACGAGTGGTATATCTCTGGGGACTACATGAAGTGGTTGTGGAAGAAGGTAGTGGCCAACATACTGGTTGTGGATATTAGGCAAAGGTGGTTTGCCATATCTGACACCATGGAGGGAGGTGTTATGGTTTTTCCCAAGCTAGTCAGGGCTTATCACTCTACAGAGCACCTACGATACTCCATTCAGGCAGGGGAGGTTTGAGGACCCCAGGATGTAGGTGATGAGATGGCTTGTTCCTTTGGCAGCTGTGGGTAGGACTTTCTGGAGCTTCTATAATGGGTGTGGTTTTGTGGGAATAATTGGAGGATGATTTTCACGAGTAATGGGGCTTGGTTTTATTTTGGTTTTAGGAAGGTGGGAGTAGGCTTGACAAGGGAAGTCGTTTGACTCCCTATGCCGATGTAATTTGTACTGAATTTTCAAATAATGAAATAAATAAGTTTTTGATTCTCTAGTTGTGCCTCTTGATGAGGTTTGCATTTTGAATTATCTATACCAATTGCTAAGGCATACATAATCCTTTTGTTCATGTATATGTAAAAATGAACTGTCATTCTCGGGGATAAGAAAAGAATATCCTTTTATGAAAAAGAAGGGGGCCGTGCTCATGTAAATAAATGAGCTGCCTACGTACCTCTAAGGGTTTTGAAATTTTTTTAAAATTCATTTTTGAAAGAAAACATATTGTTAGAGGAATATGCCCCACGTAGTTCTGATTAGGGGGAAATGAAGATTGATTTTTTTTAGGATAGAAGGGAGATTAGAAGAGTCATAGTGCGTCGAGATTTTAGACTAGGGGTATAATTTCTTGAGACGGTCCAGGTTAATTGGACGAGCCATTTCTTCTCTATCCAGGTCTGTGAGCACAGCGGTGCCGCCTGATAGGATCTTGTTCATGATATATAGGCTTCTCCAATTGGGATTGAATTTCCCTCTAGGGTCCCAGATAGTCTCTACTATTTCTTTGAGGTCTAAGTCTCCTTCTCGGACACCATAGTCCTTGACTCTCTTATTGAATGATCACACTATACGGAGATGGTACCCTTTCGTCTAAGAGGGACAAATCGTCAAGACGGCTTTGGTACCAGTCTTCCTCATTGACCTTTCTTTCTAGCATGATGCGTAGCGAAGGGATTTTTAGCTCTACGGGTAGGATTGCTTCCATGCCATAGACTAGAGAGTAAGAACTAGCCCCAGTAGAGGTTTGAATTGAAGTGAGGTATCCCTAGAGGGCGTAAGGGATCATGTCGGCCCAATCTCGATAACTCTCGATCATCTTACTGATAATGGCTTTGAGGTTCTTATTGGCTGCTTCGACTGCTCGATTGGTTTGGGGTCGGTATAGAGAAGATTTTTGTATCTGAACTCCATACTCGTTGACCACCTCTGTAATTTCTACCTCGAAGTGTAACCCCTTGTCTGATACCATCTTGTGCGAGACCCCATATCGACAGATGATGTTTTTCTTGATGAACTTAGCCACTTTCTTAGCATTCAAAATTGCGTATGACTTGGCTTCGACCCATTTAGTGAAGTAGTCAATGCTGAATTGGATGAACTCATTCTCGTTGGATGCTTTCGATGTAACTTTACCTATGATGTCAATGCCCTATGTGGAGAACGGCCAGGGAGAAGTCATATTGTATAAGTCCCACGGTGAAAAGTGCTGTAGGTTGGAAAACTAATAGGATTTGAGGCATTTTTGAACGTAGGCTATGCAATCTTAAACCATGTTAGTCCAGTAGTAACCCTGCGAGCATATGGCCGTTCATGTGGGGTCCGCATTCCTCGTTATGGATTTTTTGCATCATTTCTTCAATGTCAGCCTCTGTAATGCAGTGCAAATGGGTTCCATCGAAGTTTATCTAAAATAGTGCTTTATCACAGAGAATGTACTGGGCAGCCAGTCTGCGGAGAATTGCTCAGTCTTTCTTGTCAGATCCTTGGGGATACCTTCCATGTTTGAGGAGGCCCCAAATATCATAGTACCAACAACCAACTATCTCGAGATTTTCCTCCGTGCCAAGCTCAATGTGGTAGCAGTGGGTTGGTTTATATTACTTTTGGATAAATAAAGGGGCCATGGTTATTCCCTCATGCATGTCAATCATGAAGGCTAAGGTAGCAAGGGCATCGTCTAGATTATTCTTTGCTCGAGGTAGGTAGTGGAAGTTAATTTCTTGGAATTGAGAACCTAGCTCTTCTAGGTGGGCATAGAAGGGTAAGAGTTTCTCGTCCTTGACTTTCTACTTTCTATGTACTTGACCGATGATGAGGGCTGAATCCCCGTAGACATTGCCGTATAGAATTCCTTTTTTGAGGGCAACTTTGAGGCCTACCGTGCACATCTCGTATTCAGTTATGTTGTTGGTGCAAAGAAAATCCAATTTGATGGCGATAGGAGTATGAGAGTCATTAGGGGCAATTAAGAGTATCCCAATACCATAACCTTTTTTATTGGCAGCGCTGCAAAGAACATTTTCCATCAAAGGTCGCAAAGGATATTATCATCAGGGAACTCAAAAATCCAGACATCAGCCTCTTTTATAGGGTAGTCATAGATGGATCTTCCTTTCATGGGCTTTTGCGTGACATAGGTGATATCAAATTCAACTAGGAGCATCAACCAATGGTCTATTCGGCTGGATAGGGTTGACTTCTTGAGTAGGTACTTGATGGGATCCATTCGAGATATAATCTTGATGAGAAAGGCGAGCACGTAGTGCCGCAACTTTTGGGTAACCTAGACAAGAGCATCACATGTTTTTTCCAAGGCGATGTAGTTAACTTCATAACCGATCAACTTTCGACTGGCATAGTAGATGGATTTCTCTTTATGGGTTTCTTCGAGGTGTTGGGCTAGCAAAGCCCCAGGTGTAGTATAGGATATGGTTAGGTATAGGAGTAAGGGAAGATCAGGCTGCGGTGGCATGAGCACCGGAGGTTGGGTTAGGTATTGCTTGATTTGGTCGAAAGCTTCTTGACAAGCTTCGTTCCAGACTTTGGTTGAATTTTTTTAGAGGACTTTAAAGATGGGTTCACATTTGAAAGTTAATTAGTAGATGAACCAGCTGATGTATTATAATTTCCCAAGGAACCCTCAGACTTCCTTCTCTGTTCAAGATGGTGGCATCTCAAGTATGGCCTTTATTTTGAAAGAATCTACTTTTATCCCTTTCTCACTAACTATGAATCCCAAGAGTTTTCCTTTAGTAACACAGAAGACACATTTATGTGGGTTGAGTCGCATCTGGTACTGGTGCAGTTGTTCGAAGAACTTTCGGAGAGCAAGAACATGGCCTTCCCTAGTCTTGGACTTGATAATCATGCCATCTATATAGACCTTGACTTCCTTATGTATCAGATCATGTAGAATGGTTGTGGCAGCCCTCTGATAGGTAACCCCTGCATGTTTTAGACCAAATGGCATGACAATGTAGCAAAAGGTTCCCCACGGGGTGATGAATGCATTTTTTTTTCTTGGTGATATGGGTGCATCTTGATCTTATTATATTCAGAAAACCCGTCAATGAATGACTTGAGAGCGTGGCTGGCCGTATTGTCCACAACCATGTCGATATTGGGTAGTGGGTAATCATCATTTGAAGAGGCCTTGTTCGTGTCTCGATAATCGACACACATGCGAACCTTCCCTCCTAATTTTGGCACATGTACGATATTAGCTAGCCATATGGGATATTCAATCACACGAATGAAGCCCACGTTCAGTTGCTTGATTACTTCTTCTTTAACTTTGAGTGACCATTTGGTGCGGAGCTTTCATAGTTTCTGTTTGATCGGTTTGCATTTCGGGAGAGTTCAAATATCATGTTGTGCTATCTCAGGGTCAATACCGGGCATATCATCGTAGGACCATGCGAAGACATCTACGAATTCTTTTAGTTGTTCCTCGAGTGGCGCACGCTCATGCTCATCAAGGGTGGCCCGTATCCTAATCTCGCGCATTTGGCTACTAGAACCAAGATTAATAACAACAGTTTCCTCTTCATTAACTTAAACGTGGTTATGTTGTTTTTTATTAACCTTATTTAGATTAGTTAATAATTGTTCATTTGCAAAATCATCATCATCAAGAGTTTGATTAGAATCAAGACAATTAATGTAAGGTAGAACAAAATACTCAAAATCTTCATTTATTTAATTGATAGGAAAAACAACATTGAGAACCTCATCAAAGGAGGTCTCAATTATTTCAGAGTGAGGGGAAACAACTAAAGGGGAAATGGGGTAAACATTGGAGTTAGGTTGAATATTAGCAGGTGGCACAGGTGTAGTATGCCAGTTGAGAAGAGGTGCAACAACATCTTTGATGAGGCAGGATGGATTCGACGATGTAGCCCCCGAGTGGATTATGCAGAGTATCATCCCCAGTGTCTGTAAATTAAAAGAATCCTTAGAGTCACTGCCCTCAGAATCCCCAGTATCAGCTATGGTCTCTTCAGTGAGTGGTTGTATACAATTATGGGAACTCTCAACCCACAGGTAGCTGTCTTGAAAGAAGATTTCCATTCCTGGTTTCATTCTTTTATCTATATGGTCATACCAAGGTTCAGGGAAGCCGCAGAAGGGGAAATCTTCACCCTCCCTAATATATCTTCTATTTAGGGAATCTCCCGGGACAATTCTGGCGCATTCTAACCTCCTCTTAAGTCGAGGCTGACAGATCAATCTAAGTTCATCTTCTCATGGCTCATAGCCTAAACCATAGGGAAGAAACTCCTCCTTTAACATAATAGGTTCAATTATCTCTTGTTGTCTTTTTCCCTATCCCCAGTCTTGTTATAAATTGCATGTTCTTGAACATTTGTATTACATTAACATTACCATGAGGGTCATATTCCAGACAAACCCTGTCTTTGAAGTCATCCCCTACTGGGAGTAGGAGTTGTTCAACTTGGAATCCTGACAAAAGCATATCATTCACCCCGTGTTGTATATCAAATACCGAATTACTGGTGCTAGCATTCTTGGTGTTGTCGTCGTCTCCTACGATGATGATGACTTGTTCGTTAGCGAAGAACTTTAATTTCTGATAAAGGGAAGAAGACACCCTTTTGATGCTATGGAGCCACGGTCGTCCGAGTAGTAGAATGAAACAGCCTGGGATATCGATGACTTGGAATTCAACAATAGGAGCCAACCCCTATTGCAAGCTTGATAGATCCCATTACCACTTAGTGGGTGTTATCGTAGGCATGTACAACGGTAGAGGTTAGAGAAAGGTAACTCACTTTCAATCCCAAACAATTGAGGGTACTCAAGGGGCAAACATTAAGAGCCGATCCATTATCGACAAAAGAGAGTGGGACAGTTTTCCCTATAACTCCGATAGAGATATTAAGATCATGATTGTGGTTAGAACCGATCTTGGGGATTTCCTATGTAGAAAAGGAGAGCATTCGAGTAGAGGTCAAGGATCCAACTAGTTTCACCACTTCTTCTGGCGTGATTGAGGGAGGAACTGTGGGTCCTGTGAGTAGCTTGATTAGGGAATTTTGATGCAATTTTGAAGACATAAAAATCCCCCATAGAGTGATGTTGGCTTGGTTTTTCTTTAACTAATCGAGGATATTGCTTTCCTCGAGGGTCATTTTTGAAATTGGGAGATTCTCGGCACCCTTTCCTTTATCGCTCGCTGATGGTTGTAGCCTGGGATTTGGTAGTGTCTTCCTGACCTGGTCATGTGGTTTACAAAGGAAGGGAAGAATAAAAATCCTATTTTGTCAATGACATTGGGTAGTTCATCCATCTTGTTGATTTCTCATAGCAGCTCCTCAAATGATATTATCCCTCATATGTTGGTTAACAAACTAGTCTTTTCTGAGTCTTGCTCTTCATCTGAATCTTCGAAATCACCCCCCATCCATTGGCAATGATATTGTGTTTCCATGAAAAGTTAATGCACTCCACAACTTCCAAGACCTCTTCGTATAATTCCTCCCATTCGGTAGGAAAATGCAGAATTGAAGGGACCAGGTGCCCTTATAATTTTAAAGCATCGAGTATCTCAGATAAACTACAAATATCATCAGTCTGTTGAAATAAATTTGTCATGATCTGGACCATATCATCTAGACTGACTTCGTTGATTGGAATCGCCCAATTGTCTGACTCTCGAGCCTATTTTCAGGCTTCTAAGAATAACCTACTGAATCTTTCACAGTCGATGGTCATCTAGGAGGGCAATTTCAGCCTGAACCCCAAGAGTTGGTTCAACACTGCTGACAGTTCCATATCTTTGCCTCCAGAATGGGTACGGATAATGATGCATGCTCGAGTGAGAAGGGATAAGGCTTGATTAACGAAGCTGGTAGGGTGTAAGAGAAAATATGGGCATGTTTGGAGAGGTTTATGAGAGTATATGGGTGTGCTTGGTGATTTACTTGGCATGATTTGGGTAGATGGGTCAAATTCTGATTCTTCTTCTATGAAGATGGCATTTGCATAATTCAGAGTGGATTATTGGTAGTGTTTTGTTTGGGATTAGCTGGAGGGGCGATGAGACCCCGATCAATTAGGCCTTGGATTATATTTCGGAGATGGAAACATTGGTCAGTAGTATGGCCAGCAGTTTGATAAAATTCACAATGGGCATCAGGTTTAAAGTTTTTCAAAAGTGGGTTTGGTAATGGATGGGGGTCCAATAGTTTGATCAGATTTCCTCTTAAGAGGGCCTGGTAGACTTTGGAGAAAGAAGCGTAAAGCTCGGTGTATTCCTTTCGGACCGGGTTGGGTGACTTTCTGGTGCCCATGAAGGAGTAGGCTGAGAGATGTTGTTGATAGTAGAAATCGTGGCACTAGCAGGTTTTTAAAACTTTCTAGGATCACACTATCCAGAGGTTTTTCTCAGTTCAACTTCTGTCTTGGCAAGACTTTCATCGATCTCCATTCCTGCTTCTCGAAGGGCTCGGAAGTGAGGGTAATATTGTCCTCCCATTGTTGCTCAGACATGGGGTAGGAAGTTCTTTACGATATTGACCTATTCTTTTTTGGAAGGTCGATTGGTCATGGTAGCTACTTTATCTCTCCATCTTGCTATGAAGTTACTGACTGATTACCCAGTGTTCTACTTAAGTAGCTCTAAGTCACGACGGGTAACTTCTAGCTCTTCGTTGTACTTGTACTATGACATGAACTCGTGGGTGACATCTTCCCAACTACGAATTATGGATTACTTGAGGGACAAGAACCAATAGAGAACACTATCCTTCAAACTCTGTTGGAACATATGGGCCATTATTTCTTTAGAATCCCCTAGGAGAGTTATGGATCGGTGATAGCTATGGAGATGAACGATCGGGGGTCCACTTCCTCCGAACTTCTCAATATTGGTAATTTTGAATTTTTTCGATAACCTGTCTTTAGGATAGGGAGAAATGTAGGTGTAGTCCATGTAGTTCCTAGAGAGTATGACCTGGTCGAATTTCTTGGTCAACATCTTGAGGTCTTCCTTGACCTTGTTCAATTCTTCCTCTTTCGGGTTAACAGTCACCAGTAAGTTAGCCCCTGGCTGAGCAAGGTTTGGCATAGGTAGATGGGTTGATAATGGCCAATTAACAGGAGGAGCACGGGGAGCATGTTGGTATTCCTCGGGAACCCAAACAAGCTCAGGTGCAGGCAGACCCATAGCGCGAGGGAAGAGGACCTCAAGCTATTTGGGGATAAGGACCCAGTTGCTTTGCATCTCATGAACCTCGGTTGAAGGTTGTCAATTTTGGCAATGAGTTGAGCTAGAACTGTCAACAAATTCGGTTGTACATTCGGCACTTGATCCGTGTTCTCCATGGAATACGGGTAAAAATCTCGGACTCGAAAGAAGTAAGGGGACTGATGAAACTTCAGGGCAGTTTAACTGAAGACCGAAGCCAATAGGGAGTGAGGCCAAGGGTATGTGATCGACCTAATAAGGAGAAAAAATGGGATTTATTCTTGGAAAAGAAAAGAAGGGGAATTTGTTATTTTTAGAAAAAGATGATTTTTTTTTACATGTTAGGAAAATATGAGAACAAAAATGTTTTTTTTTTTGTTTTGGAGGAAAAGAAAATGTTTTTGGTATTTTTGGTAATAAAGAAAAAATGTTTTTGGACACTTCTAGAAGGAGAGAGGAAAAGATGAGAGATAGGTTTCAACATGATTATTATGGTTATTAGGTTCTCACTTGTATTAAGTTTGCCTAGATGCAAACAAAATATCGAATGGGACTCGAGCCTGGAAAAATTGGGTTTACAACATATATAGCTCACGGGAAGGATCCCATTTTAAAAATTATACGAAAAGTTGGGTGGCATACCGACCCAAAATTTTGATAGAGTTTCGGGTCAAAACCAACAATCTAATATGTGTGTCCCAGGCTTGACACCTATATGTGGGTGTGAAATTTTTTGGTTAATTGGAAGGTGTTCCCCCCTTTGGCGCGACTTCCACGATATATGTCTTGCTTTTGAGGGTAATCAGTACATGTGGACAAACCACTTGATATACCTGAGTGTACGTGAATTGCCTCACTGTATACCTCGTGGGGACGATACATGTGAGAGAGAATTTGATATACTCGACGTACGTGAAAGATTTGCCTGTGATATACCTCCCTTCATGACTTCGTTCAAGCAGTACGAAGCGGGGGAACCGTTCGATATACGCCGAAGATACATATCTAATGGAAGGTGAGAGTCATAGCGCCCGTCACGAAGTGACTCCCCAATTACGGGACGAAATTTCGTATATAGCAATGCTCTGTGGTGTGGGACATGCATGATTCTTTGATTAATATCTTATGGAGAGAGTATCTTTCTTGATCATGCCCAGTCGATAATAAGGTATAAGTATAAACAGTAGAGCAGGTATAACAAGTGAGAGTGGGTAGTGTGTGATAAGTGTAAGTGAGCATGGATATATATAAGTGGAGGTGTGTGCTAGTGACACCTAAGTATGTATTTCTACATGGTGTTTGCAACATATGGATATATGTGAGCCTAGGTGCACGTGGTGTGAACTGTACATGGAGAATTTCTACAAGTATGTAAACAGTTGCATAAGCATGAGGTACATATGTACATGGAATAATAAGGGGAGCATGAAAAATATGGGATATACAAGAAAATAAAACACCCATGAAAACAGAGTCTAGCCCTCTTAAAAATAGTCCCCAGCAGATTTGCCACTGTGGCCATCCCGACGGCGTTGGGGGGAGAGATATATCCCCTCGGGAAGGCTGTGCCGCGGTCTAGCACCCCTCTTTAAAAGGTTCTTCGATCGTCGTCGGTGTGGGGGTAAATGTGAAGAGATGGAGTCACAAGCCTATTTTAGACAAAACAGGCAAAAGAATATGTTGCCACCTTGATAGAGCGACATCAAGAACAAACTGATGCAAACGAAACCAATAGTTCGAAGGTTCGGGGGCTAAGTTACGAAATGGTGAGGTATTAGGCACCTATCCCACCCTTTCGGTCTCTCATGGTCTAGTGTTATTATTTTCCTTTATATCCCCATAAAGTGTGTGTATGTGTTTATATAATGGAGATCGGAATCATTCAACTCATACCATGGACATGGTAGAGTGACGTCATCCATAGGAATGTTCCCAAAATAACAAATGTAGAAAGTATGATTTGTGCATTTATCATGATATTGATCGTTATTAGGAAACGATAACATGTGTGGGATGAAACGCAAACAAGCATGGCATATATATCTAGCAGCTTTGTATTTCAACTCCTTAGTTACAAGTATGTCGGTAGGTAGAATTCCATCTTTAATATAAGCTCTTATGGGATCCGTCTAAGATGTCCCTATGTCAACCATAATAAACTTAACCACAGGTCTTCATCAATGCTCCTATTAGAAAGTAGCTCCGTAGGAATAGTTCTTCACAGCTCAGTTCTGATTGCTAAAGCTAACTGAGCAAGTGCATTTGCTCGGGCATTTTTAAGTCATAGAATTCTGATCATCTGAACAACTGGTAAAGTAGTGATTATCTTTAGAACTTTATCTAAGTATCAGGACATCAATTCTCTTTTAGATGCATATAAGTTCAACACCTGATTTACCACCAATTGTGAATCACTGTATACCACAACTTGCTTGGCATTCAGTGATTTGGCTAGATTTAAACCAACAATCACAGCTTCATACTCTGCCTCATTATTGGAGGCTTAAAATTGGAATCGTGGAGCGTACTTTATATCTATTTCATCCCGAGTCTTAAGTATGATTCCTTCTCCACATCCAGTTGCACAGGATGACCTATCAACATACATACTCCATATGGGAATATTGCTGTCAAACGATTGTTTTGTCAGAATCCCTTGATGGAAGATTTTATCCTTTACCTTCTCATATTTATTTTTCATCTCATGTACTTCGCTTGAGGGTTCTAGTTGGTTAGTGGTGACTTATTCTATAGTTTCTTTTTCTTGGAGTTGGTCGGGGGTATTTCCAGTAAGTCTGTTGACTCCTGAGTATTTCTCTACAGGAGTCCCTTGTTGCTCGGGAACCTCTGGGTAAGTGAATTCTACAATAAAATTATCCACATATTGGGCTTTTAAATAATACCCTGGTTTATATAACAGATCATATTCCCCTAAATCCACAGCCCAATGCATCAATCTTTCGAATTTCATTGGCATGTCAGTGCATACCACTATGGTATGAGCTTAAAAATACGGTTTCATCCATCTACTAACCTCAATTAAGGCCAATGCTAACTTCTCCAGCCTGGGATATCTGACTTCTGCTCCTCAAAAAGCGTTGCTAGTGTAATAAATCGGTATTTTAACTCCATTTTCCTCCATGATCAAGGCAGAGCTAACAGCTGATTCAGAAAATGCCAAATACAAATACAACTTTTCTCCCAATACTGGTCGGGAGAGTAGTGGGGTGATCCCAGGTACTTTTTTAATTCCAGAAGGCCTTTTCACATTCATCATTCCATTCAAAGGTTTTTCTTATCACCTTAAAAAATGGTAAAAATATGTCTATTGCTCGGGACACAAATCTATTGAGTGCTACTACATGCCCTGTTAGCCTTTGAACATCCTTTTTACTAGTCGGGGATTAAATTTATATCAAGGTCTTGATCTTATCTGGATTAGATTCAATGCCCCTTTGGTTTACTATATATCCGAGGAACATTCCCTCCTGAACTCCGAAGACGCATCTAGTCGGGTTTAACTTCATCTGGTGCTTTTTCAACTGATCAAATGCCTGGTTGAGGTCGACAATATGATCAATAACTTTTTTTCTCTTTGTTAGCATATTGTCAACATACACCTCCATGTTCTTGCCTATCTTCTCCTCAAATACTTTTTTCACCAGTCTTTGATAAGTGTCACCTACATTTTTTAGACCAAACAACATAACATTATAGCAATAAGTTCTTCGGGGGGTAATAAAGGAAGTAATTTCTCTGTTTTCTAGCTTCATTTTCATCTAGTTATAACCAGAATATGCATCCATAAAACTCAAAAACTCGTTCCCCGAAGTAGCATCCACTAGTTGATCAATTCGTGGAAAAGGAAAATAATCCTTTGGTCACGCCTTGTTCAAGCTAGTAAAATCTACACATATCCTCCAATTATTGTTTTTCTTTTTGGCCATAACTACGTTGGCCAACCAGTCCGGGTACTTCACATCTTCAATAAACGAGGATTTTTGAAGCTTCTCCACTTCTTCCTATATTGTCTGGTTCTTATCTAGGCTAAAAACTCTTCTTCATTGCTTTATAGGTTTAACCCCCTTATTAACATTAAGCTCGTAGCACAGGAAATTTGGGTATATACCAGGCATATCTTCGTGGCTCCATGCGAACACCTACTTTCTTTGTCTCAAGAAGGCCATAAACTCCTATTTAAGAACCTAATCTAATGACGCTCCTATTTGAGTTGTTCGCTCTGGTTTATCATTGTCCAAAATAATGCTTTCTATTGCCTCCATCACTTGGCCTTTACAAACTTTGATTCATCTCTTGGATCTAAGGTTTTAACCTCAGATTCTCTATTTGGCTCAGACATACCCACTTGATAAGTGGTTGTTTTCCTCTTTAGTTCTACCATATTTTCCTCCTCAGTAGATAAATAGTATCATTCCCAAGCTACTTTCTGATCTCCTTTTACTACTCGAACTCCAAAGTTGGTCAAAAAATTCAGGCATGGATGAACAGTGAAAGGTACATCTTCAAATGTTTTCAGACCTACTCTTCCCATGATCATGCTGTAACTAGAATGAACATTTTTGTCCATTACAAAGAATCTCACTTTCTTTGTCCTTCTCACCGACCATGTCCCGATCAACACATCTAGCTTGATTGTTCTCAATGGAAATACCTTCTCACCAGAGAATTTAATGAGGGGCCTATGATAAGGCCTCCAGTTGGCTGAGTTTTAAATCCAAACTGTCAAAATAGGGATATAACACAATGTCCGCCGAACTACCGTTATCCACTAATGTTCTTACTACCGGTACGTCTTTCATCCTGACTCTGACCACTAAAGGATCATCATGAGGATATAATACTCCGGATAGATCGTTATTAGAAAAACTAATTATGAGCTTATCCTTGTTGACTTTCCTTAGTCGGTCTTCCTTGACAACGTTGATTCGCTGGATATAGGAACAAGCTTGAGCCTCATTGAGGTAAGCCTTCCTTTCAGCTGTATGGTCTCATCCTGTTGCATCCCTACCTGTAATCATATAGCAGTCAAAAGATCCTAAACTGAGTGTGAATACCTCGCGTTCAGGTTACCTAGGCTTCTTGGGGAGATGAGGATCGTCTTCTGGATCATCGTCATGGTTCCTCTTCTTATCTTCTCTAAGCTTAACATGTGATTTAGATATCTGTCGACCTCTACCGCCAGCTCTCCCACCAACCTATCGATCTACAAATCTGTCTAATTTTCCTTTTTGGATGAGTGCCTCTATCTCATTATGGAGAGCAATACACCGGTTGGTCATATGACCATGGTCTTTGTGAAATTCGTAATACTTCGACTTATCCCTCTTATCAGCAGGTGACCTTAACTTTTTAGGCCAACTCAAATCATTGTTGTTCTTGATTTTTTCCAAAATATGATGTATATCCACAGTTAAGGGAGTGTAATTGGTAAATTTTCTGAGCCGATCTAGGCTTTCTTTTACTTTCGAATTATTGCGCTCATTGTGATTCTTGTGATCCTTCTTATCCAACTTCCCTTTAGACTTTGCTTCCGCCTTTGCATCTGAATTATTTTTAGCAGCCATAGCTTCCTCGGCGTTCATAATCTTCTCTACTTTGGCCATCAATTTCGTCATCGTCTTTGGGGGATCTTTTGTCAAACTATAATATAGTTTGTCGGGGAGCAAACCACTCATGAGGGCAATAATTGCAGTCTTTTCCTTGTAATCAATAACTTTTAATTTCTCATTGTTGAAATGAGTGATGTAATCCCTGGTACTTTCTCCTACCTTCTATCTCACACTAAGAAAATAACCTACTCGCTTCACTGATTTGATTCCAAAGCAAAAATTACCATTGAATAGCTCGGCGAGTTATTGGAAGCTAGAAATCTGCCCCAGAGGAAGAATATTATACCAGATTTGAGCAGATCCAGTGATTGTTCCTAAAAATTTCTTGCACGTCATCTCATAGGGAACAACATAGATATTATCCACTCCTTAGTATTGTTCTATATGAAGAACTAGATTAGTCTTCCCATCATACTTAGGAGTGACCACTTGAGCTTTAAACTTGGTCGGTGTAGCGACATCAATAATGATTTGCACAAAGGGAGATCCTTTAACAAAACTTATTTGGAGTGGATTCTTGGCCTTGGCCATTTCTCCCAATCTATCTTCCAAATGCTGAATGGACCCCTTTCAAGCATCATTGCCAGCGCCAGATCTGTTAGTGGTAGCTCTTTTATTTCGACCAACTGATCGTGCTGAGCTTTTCTCTTGTGAACCTTCTCTTTGACTGGACCGAGTAGTTTATCAAGCATTTGATCTAGATTAGGCTGAACCTTACCTCAAGTCATTTGGTCGTCGAGTATTTTGTAATACCGCGTATTTTTATGCTATATTAATTTGGGGATTTATTAAATTTAACGTGAATGATTTATTTAATAAAAATCCAGAAATTAATTATGTTATAATTATTAACGTGACGAGAGTTAGTAATTATGGGAAACTTGTTGAATATTACTAATGAGCAAAGTAATATATTATATTGGTTATATTGAATGTCATGAGTAAATTAAATGACTATTTCGGAAATTTAAGTCGGGACGTGCCCGTGTCACGTCAGGACTAATTTTATTAAATAAAAAGTGAATATTTTATAAGTTGTTCGTATGGTCATTTTGAGTGCGCCAACGCGTCCGAAAGGGTCGAGATAGCCAGAAAAGTGTACCCGGGGGTTTGGTTTGGGTCTCGGGGCGTTTTTAGGCCTAATTGGTACCCCGGGAGGGCAATTTAGTCATTTCACCTTTTTGGGTAATTAAACCCACGAAATTCAGCAACATATATCAGCCATTTAGGTTAGCCTTTTAGGGTTAGAATATCCATAAATCAAGTGATGGCCATTGGAGAAGAGAGGAGAGAGCTCCAAGGCAATTCAAGGCCAAAAAGTCATCGGTTTGCACCGCCGCCACCACCGCCGCCACCACTAACGCGTAGATCGCGAGAAGGGGAACGCAACCACACCGGATTCATCTACAAACCGGACTTCTAAAAATCCCAGGCAAGTATTTAACTTGCGTTTTTTCGTTAATGCAATCTTCATATTAGTTTAGGATTGATTAGAGATGAAAACTATGGAAGAAAACCCAATTTGTGTTAGGAAAATGCATGTAGTATTGATTATATGGAAATTCTGGTACCCTTGCCATGTAGAGGAATATAACCCATGAAATTTTAATGATATATTAGAAGGAATTTCTGGTAAAACAGATTAGAACCTTGATTAAGAAAAACTCTAGGGTTCTTGATGATTAGATGGGATTTTGGGTTAATTATCCATGTTTAATGTTAGATATACACATGCTTTATGTTAAAAACATCTGGTATATTGTTATAAGGAAAGTAGTAGGATTTTTGGGACGTTTAGAATGGAAAAACATGGTTTTGGATGAAGAAATTTGGTAGAACCCGTAACTGCATTTCTGCAGAATTTTCGCAGACCTGCTTGATCGATCGATCGAGCCCCAAGCTTCGATCGATCGACCCCTCCTGGCAGACTCCTAATTCCCTTTTTAAATGAGTTAAATTCAAATTGTCGTGATATAATTCTTGGGCATTCTTGATAAAATGATTTGGGAGACATTGAGGACCAGTAGGGCATATAAATAAATGTTGGGACCTTTAATCTTCAACGAGAATGGTATTTATGGGATATTTACTTTAGGGTTTGTAAATTTATAAATTTAAAGGGTGAGGAGCGTAAGAGAGTTACGTTGGAACCTAATAAAGACACTTACTGAATTTCAGATTTGCGAGGAGATAGTCCACGAGTGTCATGTAATAGGTGAGAAAACCCTTCGAGTTAAGGTTAGGGATGAAACCTTATACGAAATACTAATAATGTGTAAATTAAGGATAAATATCGTAATTATTGGGTGATGAGAGAAACCTATATTGATATAATGATAAGTGGTATATTTATGTGGTTATGTATGCATATATTATATACGTGTGAAAACGTACCCGCGCTACTTGCTATCCCTGAGGTTACCGCGCTGGGACAGTCTTATCTCGATGGGACCTTTATGGGGGATATTGACTTGTACCCTAGAAGATAGATATCCTTGGTACAGGCTATCGGATCGATAGTTCAGACAGTCCTAAGAGACGTGAGGGTATGTACTGACCTCTTAGAGACTTGGAATCTATTCTTCGCCTCAATCTTGTTTTGTGTATATATGTTATTACGGTTCGAGAGTGATTCCGAACTTGTATACCCCTTAGTGTGAGCGATACGGGGATTGGATAGCAGAGTATGCCCGCACCATAGTGTGTATGTTGGTGCTGTTAGGATATATATATATATATATATATATATATATATATATATATATATATATATATATATATATATATATATATATATTATATGAGTGCTTAATATATATATCTGAATTGGGAAATTTAAACTGTTGCTGTAACGTAGTAAGTGAGAAATAATTCTGGACAATAAATTATGAATACTTGTTTTGAGAAAGTATAATATGTCACTGGAAAACTTTATTGTTTTATAAAGTTAAAATGGAGAACTTTGGTTACTGATTGGAACATCTTTTTAAAATGGAATCGTGAATTGTAAATTTTACGAGTAATCTAAGATGAGTTAAATCATTTAGAAAGACTAGTGCGATAAATGATAAAACAAACCGTTGGGAAGGTTAGTGCGATAGGTGTGCACATTAGAAGAGAGGTGAGATTTTCTCAAGAGAGTGTCGCACTAATATGTTGTTGCATTGACCTGTATCAATTTAAATACTTGCTAAACGTATTTTAAAATTAAACACACTTTCGGGCTCTGACCCGTTTCTTTTTCTCTCTCTCTCTTGTATATATATGTATATATTTCAGGTGCCCAGCCACAGGGGCGTCTTGCTTAGGATTCCTTGTGAGGAATGTGCTGCAGCTTAGGTGGGAGTTGCAGGTCACTTGCGTAGGCGGCTTCTTTTATTGACTCCACTTTTAGCATTCTCATTCATTGGGCATGTTTCGCCCTTTCCATTATTTCATTGTTGTTGGGACATTTATATTTCAGTTATTTCCAGTATTGTTCTATGGGATTTATTCAGTTTGGATTTGTGACTTTATATTTCGCATGTTGACATTCGATTTACGAATGTTTTAATTTAATTTGGATTGTGTTCCAGGTTTATTGTGGTGTGATTCTTAATTGTAGAAATGTTGGTTTTAAATAAATAAATCTTTTTCTTTAATTAAAATTTGAAAGTATGTATGAAAATGGTTTTGACACTTAGCTTAATTATTTAGGGTGTTAAATTGGAAAATGTATTTTTATCGACAGTGATGCTGAGAATGAATCAACTGTTTACATTGATTTGATTTAATAAAGGAGTGATCGCCCGGTATTTAATTAGGCGGGGTGTCACATATTTACCGACGCAACCTGAAGGTATTTCCCCTGGGTCCTAAACGATCGAAAGGAGAGGCCCTACTTAGACTTTCTAAGGCACTCAATCTTTCTGGAATGAGGGATTGTCCATCAGAGGTATTAGGAATCATAATAGAGGAAGTTGCTCCAGGACGATACGAAGGATCTTTTGAAGTTCTGGATTCGCTATTCCCAACACTCCTTATTGGCAGTGGTGGCATACTCCTTTGATTGTACTGAACATGGACTCCAGCTTAAAGAGTTTGGGCCAATTATATTATCGTATCCTGCATAGCCTCTTGACCTTTGGCCAGGCTAGACAAAATTCCAGTTAAATCGTTGTTACTTGGAGGGGCAGAGGGATTAGGCGAAATTCCCTCATTTCTGGCACTTGTTTCAGTGATATCAGCCATGTATGATGAATTAGTGAAAACGTTTAGTAATACGTTCCCACAGACGATGCCAATCTGTTGATGCTAAAAACTAGACTAGGCCTAATTAATTGATCATATATAAATAAGTAAAAACAAATAAGACAAAGATATCTTTAAAGTGGTTTGGCTCAATGGAAAAGCCTACGTCCACTATTATGTATTACTTGACTGCCATTTTTTGTTTTTTGATACCTTTACAATGAGGATGCTATAATGTATTTATAGCCCACGAAGGGTGTTGAAAGTTGTCATGTGAAAGGATAAAATGCCTTTATTTATTAGGAATTTACATCAATACATAATGGGAATTAAACATAAGACTGATGGCGCTTCATTGTCCATACTGGTTGGATTTTCTGCTGTTGGTCGGCCTTCCCAGTTGGTTGGTATCCCCTGTTAGTCGAACTGCCATGTTGGTCTGTCTTCTCTGTTGGTCGGGCTGCCTCGTTGATCGGGGATTTGTATCATGCTGACTTGGACTTATGCCACATTGGATGACACATGTTGGATTATAACTATTCCATGCCAGGTGGTGAATTTTGGTATCAACATAGTGAATGTGAAATTTTCACAACGCGCCCAATTTATTTATTAAATTAGTGGGAATTTTATTTAAATTCTGGGGGTAATTTTTTTAAACTATCACGAAAAGTTGTCACTATTCGCTATATGTAGTGTTTATTTTTCAAAACTGTCGCTAAAAGTCGTGATTGTTCACCATTAATTATGAATATTCAGGAAAAAGGTCCCTAAGGTAATTGTTTACAAAAAGACACATCTTTCCAAGAAAAAAACACATCGTTGCCTATTAATACAAGAGTTGTCTTCAATTTAAGAGAGAGAGAGAGAGAGAGAGAGAGAGAGAGAGAGAGAGAGATGCAACACCACGTATTTTTCAGGATAAAGAAATTAAATTAAAATTAGTGATTTGGAGAATTTATTCAAGTTAGATAATTTATTTAATTTGGAGAATTAGTTACTTTGGAGAATTTATTTAATTAATTCAAGTTGATATTTATTTTTTACGTGGAACATATTTTGAAGTGAAATAAGAAAAGTCGTAAAGAGTAACTTGAATTATAATTTAGATGTCACGGTTGATTCCGGATAGGTCAAGATAGTCCAAAAAGAGTACCCGGGGATAGTAATTGGGTTTAGAACATTTTTAGGCATAATCGGGCTCACACGGGAGTGTTCGGGTCATTCGGGATTGGTCTATTAGCCTAAAAATTGGATTAGCATCATTTAACCTACAGTAAGAAATTGTTAACAACCATAATTCATTTAGAAAACCTTAGAGCTGCAGAGAAGAAAAGAGGGAGAAAGTAGGGAGGTTTCTGGGAGCTAAACCAAGAAGGATTGAGGGCGTTCTTCGTCGAATCGTCATCTACATCAAAGGACCAGACCCTAAGAATCAATAAAGGCGAGTGGTTAATTTTTCTTTCGATATAAATCTGTGATAATTGATTCATATCATAGTGGTGTAATTGAAAATCTGTTTTGGGGAGGGTATCGATATGAAAAATGGGGGGTTTTGATGGTTTAATCATGTGTGGAAATTAATATGGAATTGGTAATGCTATATGATTCTAGGTCATAGTAACTAAAATTATATGATTAAACAAGTAGATATTGTTATTTAATTTCGCATTTAGAGAATTATATTTATGAATGATTGAATGAAACCTGAATAAAAACCAAATTCGGAATTTGATGGAGTTTGGTTGAAATCAATTGTATTTAAGGGTTTAGACTATGTTTAGAACTTGACTTAAGGGTATATTATGTTGAGAATAATTGTATTAAGGTTTGGGGAAAAACCATAGAACTTAGAGATTCATTAATGGAGGAAAAATCGAGTTGGAGAAGAAGAGAATTCGAACCCAAGTACAACAAATCGGTTCCGGTGGTCTGTGGTGCTGAGGGACTTTTAGGGTTAAAAATAGAGGGGTCTCAATGTAAATTGTAAAATATATGGGTTGGAAGACTTGCTGAAAATATTGTATGGGATTATTTGACCTCAATGAGAAGGGGAAATTACGTGGGAAGTTATTATGAGGTGGAAAAAATATTAGTGATTTTTTTTTATTAATAAAGTATGGGAAATAAAATTCGTAGGACTTTAATAACGGGCCGAGTTGATGTGTTCGGGCATTGTATTTTGACTGCCGAAATAATATAATGGAGGGGCTAGGAATTTTCGAATGAGTGGGGGAAAACGCTCGGGAAAATATGTTGAATAGTTAAATAGTGAATTAATGATACGTAGGATATTCAGGTGCTATATATAAACTGCGTATGAGACATATACTATACGTTGATGGCATATCTATCTTTCTCTTCCTATATATACATATATATATATATATATATTACCTATTGATTGATTGATTATGTGTAAACATATCTAGGCTACTTGCTATCACGGGAGGTTTCGCATTGTGGACAATCCTATCCTAATGAGCCCATTTGGGGGGATATTGACTTGTACCTTAGAGCATAGAACTTAGGGATGACCACTACTTGTGTGAATGAGGGTGTGCCCAATCATTTGGGTGCGTAGGTATGTGCGTAGCCCAAATGCCTAGAACTATGTTCGCCTCCAATATGTGTCATCTGATGGTTCGAGGGTGATATCTGAACCGATGTCCTTATTTAGTACGTGATGTACCAAGACTTGATTTCAGAGTATGTCTGCACCGCAGGTATTCTACCTAGGGGTGCTGTATACGTATATATTATGATAGTGATGTGAGTATATATATACACACACACATACATGTGATTTATTCTACAACAGGTGCTTTAGTAGACATTATAGACAGTGATATTTAAATTAATTTCAATATTTGATAAAGTTATAATTAGTTGGTGACACTCAATAAATATTAAGGAATTAGAAATTTGGCATTGTATTGTATGGGCAATACGGGTGGGCACAGTAAAATATTAAACGTGGAAAAAGGTCTAATACTGAGAATATTATATAAGACTCAATCAAAGATGAGTAATTAAGTTAATGAGATAAATAACTAATAGATCAACTGTAAGATTTCTTAGGTTAGAGTAGTGTGTCGAGAAGTATACATAATAAGGTTAGTCAGACGGGGTAATACAACTAGGAGGGTTAAGAAGAAGAATTAGGTGTGGACTTTATATGAGGGGCGAGAATTATCTCAAGGGAGTGCGACACTAACTTAAATATAAAGAGCATTCTTTCATTTTATTTACTACAACACTAATCACTTGCTAAATATTTTCAAAATGTTTTGGGTTCTAACCCGTGCTGCAAATACTTTGAAAACCTTTTAGGTGTCCAGCCACATAGATGCCAAACTAGACTATCTATTCCAGGGATACGCAGCTGAGACATATGTGGATACATGCAGGAGTTGGAGTAGATACTTCTTCTATTTCATTCCTAGATTAGGAATCTTATCTCAACATTTTAGTTTGGGCATGTTGCCTTCAGGACTTATTCAGTTTTTATTTCAGTTCAGATTTTGTATTGAGATTCATTGTTAGCTGTTGGATAGTTTGGTTTTGGGTTTTGTAGCCGATGATTTATTCGGCAAGTCATGTATTATTCAGTATCTTTTTAGACATTGCTTTTGTATATGGTTTAGTTTATTTTGTTTTCGTATATTATTATCTGTTTAATGAAAGATAAAATTGGATAGTTGCTAATTAACCATTAAGTGATTAGTAATTAATATTATTTTCGACAGTGATACTAAGAATGAACCAAATGAGAATCCTGTTTTAATTTAATAAAGGACTGATCACCAAATATTTAATTGGGCGGGGTGTCAAGAGAATGTTTTTCAATACTTTCCATTCCTAATCTAGTCGGAGAGAGTATTTAACATACTTGGTTTGTGGAACATGCACATTGAAGTGCTTCATGCATGTGTCGAGATAGTTTTATCCTATGAGGCAGACGCTCATTGACCATTGACGTAAGCTACGTAATGAGAGCGAATTTTGTCTTAAAAAGAGAGTGTCCAACACTCGACTCGATCATGTTCTTTGTTTGTAAGTTTTTTATTGGTGTAATTTTTGTTGCACAAATATGCTTTTTTTCATCTTTTAATCTAATAAAACACAAAAGCACATAATTTTGAACTACAATTACCACTGACCTCTAATACCCAATATTGCCATTGCTTTTTATATAGATTTAAAAAAGTAAGAAACTTGAGATCCTGATTTTTTCAACACTTATTTGAAGAACCAAAATATTGGTATTAGTATTAATTTGATTCAAATCAACCACGGAATTACATACGAAGTTACTATACGTATGCTTTTTCGTACCTTGAATGTGACAAATCATGAACCATATACTGAATATCACATATATATTCTTCATCACAC
Organism: Sambucus nigra; assembly: GCA_949130495.1. Taxonomy (NCBI): domain Eukaryota; kingdom Viridiplantae; phylum Streptophyta; class Magnoliopsida; order Dipsacales; family Adoxaceae; genus Sambucus; species Sambucus nigra. Next base: position 449,106,537 of record OX422219.1, on the reverse strand, counting down.
CCCTCCCATTAATAAACCCACTTTTTCTCGCCTCGATTTATAAAATAAAGACTTACGATTGTTGGGAAAATATTTTGAATCATAAATTAATAGTGGATTGAGGGGTGAAGAATCACTTTCCTTGAGGTTTTATTTTGCCCCCACTATAAGAGTTTACTATCGAGTTCTTTGGCAAATTACCTCCAAGATACAAAAATCCAATAAAATCTTTAGTTGCTAAAAAATTCCTTCTAATACTTGGTGAAATTGATTGAATAAATTGAGAAATAGGAGAGAAAAGAGATAATGTTCTCACAAAAAAGATTAATTGAAAATGGCGTGATCTTCTCCTTTTTATAGACTCAGTTGTGTCTTTTCATGAATAGGCATTACATTAATGGTCATGTTACTTCGTGAATAGACATATTTTAAGGGTCATGTCTATTTATGAATTGATACATATCTAAGGGTTATGTCTATTCATCAATTGATACGTCATTTAACTTATTATCTCTTTTTTCACTTATATTTTCATTATAATATTACGATCTCTCCAACCGCTTCTTGAGTCAAATGCAACACCTATGTGGGTAAGTGGTTGGGCTTAAAATTCAGTTTGGATTAATCCGATTCCGAGTTGTTTATAGACACATAAGTGCTAGTTCCAACCCAACAAGGGATCTTAACAATTTAAATAACTTTAAGTTCTTTGGCGTGCATGACCTATGATTTTAGTCCAACTGCCAATTTTAGTTATATGGGTAATTTATCTCTTAAACCAATTGAATTGGGTTACCAAAGTCTAATATGCTATGTTCTTGGAAAGGCGTCATTATTGATTTCCCTAACTTTAAAGAATGTATTTTCTTGTACCTAGGTTACGATAATCTAAATTTATAGAATGGTAAGTAGGCCAATGGCTTAAATTCACTTTATCCTTGTAATATAAAAATCATCTCAATACTCAACCTGTAGTTTAAGGGATGTAAAGAATAAAATATTAACATAGATAAAGCTAAATTGGGTAGTCTTTTACTTCCATAGGTAACCTAACATATTCTTAGCATAACTGGGCCTTACTGTTTTTTGACAAGTAAATGATATATTAAGATCAACCCACCTAAGGGGGCGGAATCCCATATACATGAAGTATACCCTATCTAAAAATTAACAATCCCACCCCACCCTAAAAAATACAAGCTAGTAACCCCGTCGTAATTCCTCCTTAAAATGCATGGAAATAAAAAGTGATGAGTTGTGATAGTTCCTTTGCCAAAGAATAAGCTTACTCAGAAAAATGTAATGAAGTCTCGATGGAGATACCTCCTTGCCTTCGAAACACCATACAAAGGAAACAATATGGAGCCAATATCCAAATATCCCTATCTCCCTTCAAACCCCTTGGATTCTTCCATGCCTTTAACACCTCACAAACTGTCTGAGGCATAACCCAATTCACCCAACATGCAGTTAAGAATAGTTCACATAACCCCTCGTCTCCCAACAATGTATGAGCAAATGGTATGTCGTCTCCTCCTCCTCCTTATATAACCCTCACTCACTAGAAAACCTTCTTCCACACTTCTCCAATCTCTCTAGTGGTAAGATGGCTTGTATAGGAGTTGTCCAAATGAAGAAAATAACCTTCATAGGTGCCCTCACTTTCCATAAATTCCTCTATGGGAAAGAGGTGAACCCATTACCCTTTAGCACTGTGTAAAATTCTTAACCGTGAAAAAACCATTCGTACCACTCACCTATTTCAAACCATGCTCTATTCGTATCGGCACCGTACCAAGCCAATTAAAAAGGCATCCGCCTCCTCCAACTCCCAGTCATGTAATCTCCTCCTAAATTTGGGTTCCATATAGTTCTGCCCCTAACCATAAGACATGATCCACCACCAACCCTCCTTATAACTTTCAAGCCTATAGATCCTTGGGAACGGGACCTTCAAAGTTCCATCCTTTACCCATTTATCCCTCCAAAACCGCACTATATTCCCCCTCCCAATTTGAAATTCCGTGAGATGAGAAAATCCCTCCTAGCCTTGTGCAATGATTTTCCACATCACTACCGTATGTGTGAACCTCACCACCTGTAGCCCCCAAACCATAGCGATAGGACCCATTCCAAGCCACCACTACCTTTATCCACAATATGTTTTCCTCTTTGTTAAGACTCCATAACCACTTACCTAATAAGGCCAGATTGAAGAGCTTAAGAATTTTTAATCCTTCTCCCCCATCCTTAATCGGCTTACAAACCTCGTTCCAACTAACTAAGAAGTACTTAAAACTATCCTCAATGCGTCTCTATAAAAAAATCCCTCATCATCTTCACCAAAGACTTCTGAACTGATCTTTCGAAGTGGCAAGATTGACAAGAAATATGTCGAGATGATAGATAATGAACTTTCGACCAATTTTAGTGTCACATCCCGCGATTCTATGCTTTAATGGTAACCAAGGAGTAATAGTAATTACAATTGATAAATTATATGAAAGCATAATTTAAATTGTTTGTATTATGGGGGGATGCTCAACATCTTATTACATACACAAGTCTACTTAATAAAGGAATACATTTATTCAAACGTTCCACTCATTACAGGAAACTTGTAGAGAACACAAGGTAATCACAGGAGCTGATAAGTTACAGTATAGATATTCCAGTGGGGACTTCCATCCTTGCTTGCTACCTCCCACACGTATGTTACTGAAAATATTTTTCGACCTAAAAATGAGTAAGAATCAATAGGCACGGGTGGTATTTCTCCTTCTTCGAACTCATCATCCATTTGGAACAAAAATAATTAAGCAGACATGCCAAGTAGGTAATTGTATTTCAATACAAGGTGTGAGAAAATGTGTTGTGAGAGTGTAATTGGGATTAATAGTTCAGATATCATTATTGGAAATGAAATGAAATATCATAGAACTAACAGGGGCATACTAGAGTGTGGTGATATGTAAAAGAATAATATGGTGAGCGTAACTGGATATGTTATGTATCTAGTTATAAGGATAAGGGATTAGACTATAACAAGATAACCCATAAATTATAAGTTATAGGTCTTGAATTGGGTAATAATACCGTTACAATATCATCCAAAACTATTGGACAGGCAATCCTAAATAATTGGAGAATAATAATATGGCTTGGCACACTTAGCTAGAGTGATACTCATACGTATGTAGCAAAATAAAACTAATCTAAGTCTTATATGCCAATTAGGATTGTCGTGGTATACTGAGGTCTAATCCTCGAATCGAAAGATATGCTAGTGGGGTTTCACTGATAATGGATATAAATTGCAGGGTTTAATGCAATTAAGTTTAGTAATGTAAGAGAGTAGTCCAGATTTGGGGAAGCATCGCATTTAAAGTATTTTAGACTTGAGCAACATTATTGCGCTTGTGTATCCGTCTCTTTACGGAATCAAAGTCTACGTAGTTCGAGGGTCCATATAATATGCCAGTAAACTCGGTTCCTATGTGGTTTTGGTGTGCGAGGGGTAACGAATCTGGCAAGCCGCCTCTAAATGCCCTCATACTGTGTAAAATACGTAAAACTCATTGATAAAATCGTAAAAATCCGCTCATCACCATTAAACCCATGACAGAGCTCAAGAGGTTCGTGGGGGATAAGAGTTAGATTCCCTCTCCTTACCTTACCCCCAAGGCCATCATTTATCCAAATGAGGGGAAAGCCCTCTTTTTATGGAAAAAGTGCCCAAGTGGGATTGACACATGTCATATTTTCTGTGGAGCCAAGTGTCCAATATTTTTGGTGCCACTTGTCACAATATTTGTGGTGGTATTCACTACTAGAGTATTGTCTAGTTTAACCCGTCAGACCCGCGGTATACACAATATATTAGTCATGCACAATAATATTACAGTCAGTGTAGTGCCCCGATATCAGTAGGGATTTTCTAAATCACTTAGCCTCATTTTATTTATTGTGAGGGGTTAATTTATTAGGGTTTTGGTGGTTAATTTATTTAACCCCACTCTACATTTGCCCCCTCGTATGCATAGTTGGTGTGGTGATACTTTGGCTGAAACATATCAACTATTTGTACAAAATAACATTCACTATGTTTTAACTTTTTCTAAACCATCATGCGATCACATTCAATCTATACCATGCGTATATGTGCACAGAATTTTGAGGGCTATCATTGCTGCCTTTGTTTTTCGTTTGGAGGAGTATTTTGGTGGTTACCCCCATTCCTTTGGTCAGTTTCAATATGTTCGATCAACATGTGGATCGTGGGTAGTAATTGTATATCTCATTTCAGTTTGATGATATACTTCTATCTCACATCTCACATTTTAGGTTTTGATCTCATGGGTTATTTCTGAAGAACCTTGTGATCATTCTTTTCATGCGAATGAAACACTATGAGTTGAAATGAAGAATAAGAAGGAAAATATAACTCCTTAACAATGAAAACCACTAGTTAAGTTTTTTTCACAAATTCATACCTACGATGTGACTTTATTAATGAAAACACGTTTGTTAATACTTTTCGCAAACTCCACCCAAATATGTGATTTAACAATGAAAACCACTTGTTAAGATTTTTCACAAACTCCACCCAAATATGTGACTTAACAATAAAAACCACTTGCTAAGATTTTTCGCAAATTCCATCCAAATATGTGACTTAACAATGAAAACCACTTGTTAAGATTTTTTCCAAACTCTACCCAAATATGTGAATTAACAATGAAAACCACATGTTAAGATTTTTCGTAAAACTCCACACAAATATGTGACTTAACAATGAAAACCACTTGTTAAGATTTTTCGCAAACTCCACCCAAATATGTGACTTAATAATGAAAACCACTTGTTAAGATTTTTTAATCATCCTCAGTGTACCTAATCGAGCAACCATAAAGGTGCTTTAGTCAAACTGGGTATTCGAGAATGCCCAATTTACTTAGCGAGGTTCCATATAGGCCCTTTAAGTAAACTACGACTTTTACGAGAGAACAGCTTACCTAGTCAAGCGACCATAAAGGTGCTTTAGGCGAACCTGGGATTCGAGAATTCCCAATTTACTTAGTTGAGGTTCCATAAAGGCCCTTTAAGTAAACTGGGACTTTTAAGCGACAATAATTTACCAAGTCGAGCGACCAAAAAGGTGCTTTAGGAAAACTGGGGCTTCGAGGATGCCCAATTTACTTAGTCGAGGTTCCATATAGGCCCTTTAAGTAAATTAGGACTTTTAAGCTACAACAATTTACCTAGTCGAGCGACCATAAAGGTGCTTTAGGCAAACTGGGGCTTTAAATCTACCAAACTTGCTTAGTCGAGGAGTCATAAAGGTCCTTTGAGCAAGACGGGATTACCATATAGGTTAAGGTTTCTCATAACCATAATGCACCATTTTAGACAACTTACCACAATATCGGTAAGGTTTCTCGAGGCTATAATGAACTACTTTGGGTGGCTTACCACAATATCGGTAAGCTTTCTCGAAGGTATAATGTCCTCTTTGGGCTACTTACCACAATATCGATGAGGTTTCTCGAAGCTATAATGCACCGCTTTGGGCGACTTACCGCAATATTGGTAAGGTTTCTCAAAGATATAATGCACCCCTTTGGGACATTTACTACAATATCGGTAAGGTTTCTTGAAGCTATAATGCACCGCTTTGGGCGACTTAACACAATATCGGTAAGGTTTGCATGAAAACTATGTATCAATGCTCTAGGTTTTCAGGGCAATTTGCTTGCCCCCTGTCACTTCGCTGGAAATAATGTCATGAAGTCAGTGCTATATGTGAGCCAACCGATGGATATGATGAATAAGTCTGGAGTCTATTTTGGTGATGTCTCAACAATGATGGCTATTCCATGACTAGATCAGAGCACGCTTATTACTCAGGCTCCTATGCAACTAAATATTATATCATACAATACGTTTCCCCCTCTTTACTTTGTTTTGTCTTTTATCTCAAGGCAAAAGCAAAGTAAAGAAAAACTCATGCATCGGTTACAACACAATATGAATACAATTAAATACATTTCACGGGGTCAAATAGGCTGAATTAAAAAATTCTCATGAGCATTTGGATTTGACATCTGTAAGGCCTGATGTAATTGCTCGAGCTTAATTTCCTCGTGAGTTCAATATCTGCAAGGATAAAAAATCAGCTCTGATTTTGGCACAAAAACCATTAGTAACTTGTGAAGCATATTATAATGCTATATATAATAATGTGGGGTATATCTTGTCCCCTTTATTTTATTTTATTTTATTTTATTTTATTTTATGTCGATAGAATGAAATAAACTCAAAATCATACCTCAAGAAATTATAAAACATATTGTTCTGTGCAATTTCATGATTGTAGTTTGATATGATAAAAATATGCAATTCATACTTTTTTAAGCTCATTTTTATAGCATAAAATGATAGAGTGTAGAAATATCCCGTGGTGAGATATTGATCTCATGCCCCCATTATTTTATCAAAGCTGAGAAAACTCAGAAGTGGTCCATTAATTAATATATAGAATAATCCAGTTAGTAAGCATGATGAGTCAACCTTGCGATAAATAATAAATATAAGACTTGAATATCCATGTAACTAATATCGCCATGTGAATAAATCATATATCAGAATGACCATGGAGGAGGTTTCTCTGAACGACCGTGGAGGAGGTTTCTCAGAAGGTTATCATGACTGAGGCAACTCAAGCTACTATGATTGAGGCGACTCGAGTCACTATGACTGGGGCAGTTCGAGGAACTATATATGAGGTAGCTCGAGTTCCAGGTTTGAGAAAATTTGCTAAGTTTTCAAAAAAATATATTATTTTGCCAAGGTCACTCTGAAAATATCATTTTTTATAAGGTTGTTCGAAGGATGTCTTTTTGACGCTATTTCTCCAAATTATTATTTTGTCAAGGTTGCTCCAAGGCATTTATTTTAACAAAGTCGTTCGAATATGCATATACTAATTCTTTAAATGGCCTTTCTCTAGACAACATAAAATAGTTTACGACACTTCAAGGCATATGTGGTTTCTCGGTGGCAAAATTTAAGCAATAAGGTGCCTCGGGCAAAATTTTAAGCAAATGGTGCCTCGAGCAAAATAAGGTGCCCCAGACAAAATTTAAACAATATTATGTCTCAAAATATAAGTTGCTCAAATCCAAACTAGCATTTTGAGTTTAAACCTTTAAGGGTATTTTCTTGTGTCAATAAAGAAATATTTTATATGAGCCCGTGTAATAACCTCCAATGTACACAACAAGCAAAGGCCAAAGATTTATGCTTGAATTATATCAACTTTATAAGTGTGACATTTATTTTATGCTGACATACTAAAACTTATATCAGTTCAAATCTTAAATGCGAATAATCATAAGATTGCTTGAGTCCATGCTCATACTAATTTGAGCTTAATCTCTAAATGGTCTCTTTTTAGACAACATAAAAATATTCATGTGATTTCAGAAGGGGCACATGAATTTTTTCCCAAATTTATTTTATCAATTACGCTAAAAAATAAAATATTTTGGAAATCAAAGTGTGATGAAATATTATATGAATGTGTTATCTCAACGTAAGATCGAATATCACATGATTTTAACTTCATGAACAATTTTATGAATAAACATAGTAGGTAGTTCGATTTTTTATTTTTATTTTTTTATGAGATACCCAAATAGTGCCTTAAAATGAGGTAATCATAAAAGTGGGATTAATACTTAAAACCCATTTCACATTCCAGCAGTTAGAACGGAAGAGGTTCCGTCTCAAACCTCCTCTAAGATCGAGGTTTCTCGAAGATCAAGGGTTCTCGGATGTTAAGACCTCCAAAAGAAATGGGGTCGCTCAGGTTGAAGTCCTCCATGGTGAATCTCGTTTCTTTAATGAAGGTTCAGTAGATTGATATTATTCAGAGATCAAGATTTCTTGGAGGTCAAGTTGTTTGAAGATCCGAGGTTGTTTGGAGGTCAAGTTGATCGAAGATCTGAGGTTGTTCGGAGTTAGTGTTTTTCGTAGATACCTGCTCGGAGGTAAGGGTTTTGCGGTTCTTGTTGTTAACAAGCATGGTGGTACAATCTTCGTGCTGAATTAATTTTTATTTTGATCTGATTTTTATAACCCGGTGTGAATTTCTACCCCATATGTAAGAATAATGGTAGGTCTATATTTTCTCATGGAAAGGCTTGTTGAGACCTATTTCACGTTGAATCATCATTTTTGTTTTTGTTTTTTTACCCAGCTTCAAGGTTGTTCGCCCTTGTCATCCCTATCACTGATTTAAATGGTATATGACGGAGGATGATAATTATTTCGCCGGAGTTTATAGCGCCGGTGAATAGGCATTATGTTGGGTTTTCCGTTTGCCAGCCGAAAGTAAAATTAATGTGGCATGGAGAAAACAATTTGATTCGTAATCTTGAAAGTTTTGAAAGATAGTGATGTGATGCACTTTCTTATTCTACACGCCTCATAGCGATGTAAAGGGCCTATAAGTATGTGCAATAAGCTCACAACTCATGTGTAGTCCCATCAATAGGCATGCGTTTATACTAATTGACTTTTGTACGTCTAAAATAATATTTCCAGTACGAATACAACTGGAGAGGCCTATTATATCAATTTTGTCAGTGCATTGTGTGGCTCAATATTGGAACTCATATTCCGTAAAAATCATAGAACGCGCGTAAATTATTCTATTGAGGATTTTTAATTTTTTTTATGGCCCCAAAATTGTACTTTGTTAATAAATGTCTGATGCCACAAGGGTAGAACACGACAGCTAGCAGGTTTATATTTTAGGCCTAATAAAGGCAACAAGATTTTGAGAGCAGCAAATAAATTTAATGTTATAGCGTGATTTACTGACATACGCTGATAAATAGTAGATACTATTAAAATTTGATCTATAACTTTTTTTGAGGTACATAACACAAAGACAGGTATTACCCTCATAAATTTGTGTGATTAGTATTATGGCTCATAATTTTAAAGATCAACTTGCATCCTACGCTCTTGTAGTTAATTAACCTTGACTAATCGAAAGTAAAGTAATAAGGGAATGCAACAATATTTTTTTCCATACAATGGAATCATTTAAACACAATTTTAATTTTGTCTATCTAAATATCCAAACTATTTTGATTTGAGATGAATATCAACATACCTTATACGTTAATATATATGATTTATGATGCTCATAAAAGAAACTATGTATGGAATATTCAACAAAGAAAAAGAGGAATAATGCTTATCTTTGTTGAAGAAAAGTACCCACCGCCATCGAGTTCTCTATATGCGCACAAGGCGTTACGCAATCAGAATCATGAATACCTCCCCAACAGAGTCGCCAAATGTAAGAGAGTCTAGATTTGGGGAAACATCGCATTTATCGTATTTTAGACTTGACAGCATTGTTGCACCTGCGTATCCGTCTCTTCACGGAATTAAAGTTTGCATAGTTTGAGGTTCCGTATGATACGCTAAAAAACTCAGTTCGTGGGTGGTTTTGGTGCGCGGGGGGTGCCAAATCTGGCAAGCCACCTCCAAATGCCCTTATACCGTGTAAAATAAGCAAAACTCGTTGATAAAATCATAAAAATCCGCTCTTCACCATCAAACCCGTGACGGAGCTCAAGAGGTTCGTGGGGGAGAAGAGTTAGATCCCCTCTCCTTACCTTTCCCCAAAGACCGTCATTTATCCAAATGAGGGGAGCGCCCTCTTTTTATAGAAAAAGTTCCCAAGTGGGTTTAACACATGTCATCTTTTCTATGGATGCAGGTGTCCAATATTTATGGTGCCACTTGTCACATATATGTGGTGGTATCTCAAATAATTAATTTAAATCACTACTAGAGTATTGTCTAGTTTAATCTGTCAGACCCTCGGTATACACGATATATTAGTCATGCGCAATAATATTGTAGTCAGGGTAGTGCCCGGATATCAACAGGGCTTTTATAAATTACTTAGACTCATTTTATCGATTGTGCGGGGTTAATTTGTTAGGGTGTTGGTGGTTAATTTATTTAAACTCACTCTACAAGTAAGATGTAGGCTATACCACAATGAAGGGTTTAATGAAATTCAGTGGTTCTACAAAATTCATCAGTTATAGCAAGTTATCGGGTTTAGGGAATAACTTGGATATCAAGAGAATCAATATTCGCGATAATTATGAACTACACAGAAGAGTTCGTAAATGGAAACATGAGTTCAAATTTATCACATAGTGATACAATAATACAGTAATTTGCAAAAATATAAGCTCAATTATTTAATCGAGAAAATATAATCACTTACTTTGTAAATACGAGTTGAGGTTTTGTGCTTCTAATTCACGATAGTTGATTGGATATTCTAAAATCAGAGAGAATATCAGTAGGTAGTATAGGCCTAAAAATAATGTTTATTGGATGCTTATGGGATGCAGTGGAGGGGAAAAATAATTTTGTTGTGTAAAACTACTGATAGACTATAACTATATAATTTCCAAAAGTTTAAAGTATAATTTTTTTCCTAATTTCCATTTGGATTTAGGTTTAGTCGAAAGAGACAAAATGACTATATTTGACCAAAGGAATTTATGAAAAATGATTGGGGCTATTTTTAAATACATGAAAAACCATCCAGGGGGTTATGTGTAAAGTAAAAGTTTAAATTTTAAGCCTTAAACCTGTTTTCTCGAGATTATTCTTGCTAGGGATCCAAACAGGGTGATATAATATACCATTTTGTTCAGAATTTAAAAATAGAATTTTTGACAAAAAAAACAAAATTTTCTATAATTAGGGATGCACCCACACGCACTGGATTAAACCTTACACACGCCTGGTTCGACCCCCACTTGCGTGCGTTTGACCCACATCATCTTCAACCCTCGACTTGTTGACTTTAGGGTTTTAAAACTTTGACCATATATTTGAAATATTTTAGAATATCATTTGAGTTGGAAACTGAATGGAAGTTGTTTAATTTTTGAAGAGGAATAAAACTATATAAGTTTCAAAGATTTTGGAGGGCTGGTTCGAGCTATTGGATTTATGTAAAAATGGTGAAAGTTTGACCAGGATGTAGGTGATTATAGGCTATGATTTGGATTCCTTCATAGTGATGGTTGTGTTCTATGTTAAAAATTCAATCAAACAGGTTTAGTTTGAAGGATTTTTGTTGAGTATACCCTTTGAATTCATGTTTTGAAAATTTCAAGGCCAAAATTTTCAAACATCAATTTGGGGCATAAAACATGGTTTTGGGTCAATCAAACATTGCACCTAGGTTCCTTAGAACTAGAGCTTAAGTTTCCTCACTTTAAAATTGGTTCAAAGTCGAGGAAGCAGAATTCGAAATTGAAGCTCAAGCTTAAATGGAGTTTTCTAATTTTAAAGTTTATTTAGTGCTATACACACATTAAAACGTAGATGTAATTACATATATTTACTCTATGCAACTGCAGAAACATAACCAAATGAAAGAAAACAACATTCATACATAAAATGTTCAGGATGAACAAAAGCTAAAAAATTTACTATGAAACTACACTGAGCTGGGCGGGTGTTTCACTGAGGTAAATTGGGATTTATACAAGGTTCGTGACGGAGGTCTGATTTGTGAAGAAGTTGGCGAGTTTTACCTTGTTTTGGCTCTTATTTCAAGATGGCATCATGTGGGTACAGATGGGTATAATATTTTAACCATGCGGTACACAGCCATGTGGGCAGCCACATACCCCTCATCAGTAGGGTAGCGAGTAGATATAAGTTTAGTTTTAAGTTTTGGTCCTTGGTGGTTTTAGTTTAGGTTTTTGGGCTTATATGTTATTTTTTAAAAGTTTTAGGGACTTAAGTGTAATTTTTCAAAACTAGGTGATTGGTTCATGATATTACTACAAAATATAAGTCATTTGATCAAACTTTGGGTTAAATTTTGGATTAAATTGGTATGGTAAAGTATATATTAGCACGATTCTTTTGTTAGGGGTATTTTCATAATTTAGAAAAATTTAAGGGTTCCTTAGGAATTTTAGGGTTTTAAAGGGACTAATTTCCTTTGTTGGTGAGTTATTACCTTCTACCTTCCTAAAAAAATTCGTCCTCAAAATTACCTGAGAAAAGTGAGGGGTAGTGTTGCCTTATAACGTCTTCAGTCTCCTATTTTGCTTCTTGAATTCCTTGGTGTTGCCAAAGAACTTTGACTAGTGGAATAGATTTATATCGGAGGACCTTCTCTTATCGGTCGAGGATTTGGATAGGAATTTCCTCAAATTCATGATTGGGGTTGATGGTTATGCCCTTTCAAGTAATGATGTGACTTGGATCAGGGATATACTTCCTCCGTCGGGAAACATTAAACACATTGTGTATGTTAATTAATTCAAATGGTAACTCCAAACAATAGTCTACTAGTCCTATATGTTCGATGATTCTAAAGGGACTAATATAACGTGGTGCTAACTTTCATCTTTTCCCAAAATGAATTATTCCTTTCCTCGAGGACACATGTAAGAATAATAGGTTATCTACTCGAAATTCTAACGACTTTCTTCTAGTGCCGGTGTAACTCTTTTGTTGACTTTGGGCTGAATGGTACCTTTTTCGAATGAGGCGTATCATTTCCATGATTTTGGTGATAATTTTGGGTCCAAGCATATGACTTTCTCCTGATTCATTCCAGCATAGGGGTGAACGATTGGGTCTCTCGTAAATAGATTCATAGGGGATGGTTTGAATGTTGGTTTGACATTTGTTATTATAAGAGAATTCGATCAATGCAAGGTGATTATTCCATGTACGTGGGAAATCTAACGTCCATGCTTGTAGCATATCTTTAAGGGTTTGAATTACTCATTTTGATTGTTCGTTGGTTTGAAGATGGAAGGCAGTACTCAGATAGAGTTTAGTTCCCATCGAGGCCTGTAAGGATTGTTTAAATTTTCCTATAAATCGGTGGTCTCGGCCTGACACAATGGAAAGAGGTACACCATGGAGTCTAAAACTTTCTTTGATGTAGAGCTCACTAAATCATCGAAAGGAATCAATTGCTCGGTGTTGATGCAAAAAACTAGACTAGTCTAATTAATTGATCACAGATAAATGTAAGTAAAAGAAACAAGAAATTTTTAAAGTGGTTCGACTTAAGGGAAGAGCTTACGTCCACTATTGTGTATTGCTTTAGGATTGTTCAATTGCCTATATTTTCATGTCCCTTGGATGTAGGGTTTATAATGTATTTATAGCCCCCAAGGAGTGTACAAGGGCCAGAATACCAAAGGTTGGAATGTCTTTATATCATAGACATTTACATATCTACAATCATTTATGTATACAACTGTTGGTGTTTTCCTGTAATCATTAGTCGCTCTTCCTGGTGTTTATCAGCATCCCTAGTGATAGTCGGTATCCATGGTGTAGGTTGGTATTTCATCCTTACTGGCTAGAATTAATCTTCCATTGTACAACATGTGCTAGTATGTGAATGGTAATTTTTGGTATCAACAGAAGACCCCAATGTTTCATGCTTGAAGTTTTCACAAGAGTATGGAGAATTTAGCTCGTAAAGTTGCTCGGGCAATAATTTTAGGCCTAGTCGATCGCCGATTCCCATAATTGTAAAAAAAATCATGTTTTAATTATGCAAATATAATGCACGTGGCATTTTTGAAATTATCCACAACTTTAACGAATCATTTTTGGGCAAATCCGTCTTTTCTGTCTTTTAGTCACCACCAGTTCAATCGACGCTGCCTTTTAATAATTATTTTTCCAGTTTTCAAGGCAACCTATAAAGAGCGGGAAAATCCACGATATTTTACTACCTCAAAATTTTTGAGTGTTTTTGGATACAGTGTCTTCAAGCTTTCTTTCTCTCTCTTATGCGATCGTTTTCAGTTCTTCAGTTCTTGCTGAATCCTTAATTCTTGTAAGAACTCTTTCTTTTCTCTTCTATTCTTCATCATGGCTTACTTTATTGATTCTCTTTATGAATTCAGAAATGAATTTAAGATTCCCTCTTGGGTTATTTGGGAACAAGTTACTTTACCTACTGATTTTTTCTCACTTGCTGAGGGTCACTGGCTTCCCTCTATTTTTATAGCTAAGTGTGGGTTTACCTTTCCTCCCAATCCAGCGTGTCTTGAATTTTGTCAATATTTTGACAATGTCCCAGCTAGGGTAGCCCCCAATACTTGGAGGGTCGTAAATGGAGTGTATAGGTTAAATCAAATTTATGGAACCCATATGGGGATTCTAGAAATAATATTTTGTTATAAGTGGGTGACTAGTGACACCACTTTTTATTTCAAAACTAGGGTTGTAAACAAAGCGTTAGTAGTTAATCATCCAGATTCCAATAGGGATTATTTTGAGCACGGAGTTGTTGTAAAAAATTGGCAATACATCCCTTTTCACTGGAAATGTTGTGTACCAGGGGCCTAGATGCCCTCCTTTTGGAAATGGGATAGGTTATTCCTCATTTAATTGTTTTTCCCTGGTATATATCGATTTAAATGTAACAGCAATTTTTGTTATGTAAATTTTGGTTGTAGTTGATCAAAAGAGAAGACGCCTAAAAGAAAGTGAAGTAAATCTTAGGGAGTTAAAATTCATTTGGGGACTTCATTAGAGGATTGGCGATGAGCACGTCAGTTCTACATATTATTTGCAACAGTATAATAACACAATTTCCTCCTTTATTGCTCGTCCTAATCCTTCCCCTATAATTGACCATAAGTAAGATCCTCCTTCTACTTCCTCAATTACTGCATATGGCAGTAGTGATCTTGCTGCCCTTTCCCTTTCTTCCTTAGATTTAAATTTTCCGTTGCCGTAGGCATGCGAAAGAGGAAGTTTCCCAATATTTTGGGAGACATAGATTCCAATCCCCCTTTCAAACAAGTTGATTAAAGGGTGAAAAATAAAGAGGAGACTGGGAAGAAGCCCCCAGCCAAGAAAATTGAAGAGAGCCCTCTTAAAAGAATAAATAAAGGGCTTCCTTCTAATTTAGTAAAAGGTTCTTCTGATCTTTCTTACCAGCGTGAGTTGGTCGATATATCTTTTTCTGCCTCTCCAGTAGTCCTTGGCCCTAGATTGGTAAGACAACTAATAAACTCTGAGACTCTGCTAGACTACGGGGGTGCCACAGCTGCATTACCTCATTCCACAAGTTCTGACATGGCTCCTCAAAGCCTTGCTCTGGTATATTCTTTTTCCCTTTTTAATTTTCTGTCTCTTAATCTGTTCTTCATAATACTGACTTTCCTTGTTATTCTTTTACAGTTCCTCGTTAACTTAAATAATATGTTGGAGAAAGACGAGGCTTTAAGAGCTTCTTCTGGTGAAGTTGAAGAAGCTTTTAATGATCTAAAAAATTCAGTGCTTGATTCCTAACAAGCATTGGCTAATAAACAAATAAAATTGGAATAGAAGATGAAAGCCACTAAAGGAGCTGCTAAAACTGCTTGGGCTCTGGCTGACAAGTTGTAGAAAGACTTAGATGCTGAGAAAGTCAAGTCTATCGAGCTACAGAAGGACTTGGGTGCTGAGAAGGTGAAAAGGACTAAGGCTAGAGAGGCTGGCTTCAATAGAAGCTAGGATAGAGCCATTGGAGCAGCTTATTTTCAAATTGAGTTTGCGAAGAAGTCGTTTAATAAGTCCGTCACAATTAATTATGTCGTATACCGCTACAAGTCGTCGAAGAATTGAGAAGATTTCATCTATAAAAGACGAACCCAAATTACAAGTTGTCTTCAACATTCAAGCCCAACAATATGAACTTTGGTAAGATATTACTTAAAGTTTCATTTACATTTCATATTAAGAGTGTTGGGATTTTTTTAAAAAGGAGTTTTGAAAAAGCTTTGTTATAAAAAATGTTTTTATAAATGTTTGTTTTTAAAAAGGTGTTAATTGTTTTCGAAAAAGAAAGTTTTTGAGAAAATTTCTAAGGCATTAAACGCACCTCGGTTTCGATGCCAATCTCGTTCGCGCGAGATCACCATCTCATTCGAATGAAATTTGGATGTCGCGCGTAGTCATTTAAACGATACGCGATCTCGTTCGAGCGAGATGAGGTTTTCGTTCGAGCGACCTTGCTTTTGGATGACACGTCTGAATTCATCCTGATCCTTTGACCGGCTCAAGTTTCCTTATAAAAGGGGATGTCAACTTTTGTGTTTTGGACGTGGAGAACAGTTTCATAATTAAAGAGTCTTATTCTTTGAAACTTTTGTGTATCTGCTCAGATTTAATTCAATACCATTTGGCAGACAATTTTTCTCCAACAATTTTAAGGTTTTAAATATTTTTTTTAATTCACAAAATCCCAATTACTTTTATGTGAATTGTTTTGTGGAACCCAATAACATATTTTGTCTTTGTTCATTCTTTGTGGGGGGAGCTCTACAATCGACAACTGCGTGCTATTGTGGAGGGAGTCCTTTTGAAGATTTTAAACTGTGTGTCTAGGACTACGATCCTTGTGGTATAACTGCGCGTGAACCACTGCAGATTTCTGGCCATTGCTTTGGAGGTTTGACGAAGACACCGCGCGTTACTCTTGTGGGAGAAAGCAAGATGGTATATAAGTCAATGGTCTTGTAAACTTTTCAAAGTTCTATAAATAAAAGGTTTTGCCTTGAGGGGATTTTTCCTGAATATTTGTGTCACATGCTTTATTTAGTTATGGGTTGACACACACACTTTAGATGCATGTTTAGGGGTTGAATTGCGTTGGTTTAAAAATAGACTCCAATTAAATAAGGTTTACTTGGAAACTTGCGAATAATTTTAAATCAATTATCACACGTCATACGTTTTTACAAATTGGTATCAGAGCGGGTTGCGCTAATCTATCGTGTATTCCTATTTTCCACAAAATCGTGTGATATTGATTTTTTTTTAAATCAGTTTTTGTGAAAAATCACAATTTTTCCAATGGAACGTCCATTTAATGAGGAGCCTATTTTTGAAAAAGTTCACGACCGTGCTGAGAAATTAAAAAGTTAGAATTTGAAACTTTGCAAAAGAATTAAAGTTTTGGAAAAAGAAAATTCTCTCTTTAAAAGTAAGATTGAATATTTGCAAGCGTTTCAAACTCAAAGTGATATTTGTCATAAGCACTTTGGTAATTTGTGTATTGTTTTTGATTCTTTGAAAATTGCCAAAAAAAAGAGTGATGAGAGAGTCCTTATTTTAGAGAAGGAATTAGAGGACTTAAAAAATTCTAGGGTTCCCGTTTGTGCCGTCGAGGATAAAAAATTAATCGATGATTTTACGGCACATGAAAAGACTCTTAGGGATAAGTTTGTTTTAATTGAGGGTGAACGCGATAAATTGTTAAGTTTAATTGATGATTTGAAAAAGAAATCCCTATCTTTGGAAGAGTCTAATTGTTTGCTTAAATAAAATATTTTGAAGTTGAAAAATAATTTAAATGATTCAAGTAGGTTTGATTGTGATGGTAATGGCTCATCATGTTCTCATGCTTCTAATGCTAATGCTAAAGCCAAAACCATTATTTATTTTAGAGGGTCAACTAATTCCAAGGATGTTATAAAAGATCACACATTAGGTAACATTCCTCCCATTTACACATGTTCATATTGTGGTAGGAAAGGTCACCTTAAACGCTTTTGTTTTGATCTTGGAAAATGTCCTAGGAAGTTTATGTCTAGTGTTACCATGGTTCCCAAAGCCCCCACACGATGTTTCACATCTATTTGGGTTAGGCAATCACTTTTAAAAGCACTAGATTTTAGACAAGTCGATTCCCATTTTTTTGCACACGATTCTTCTCTTGCCATATCATATAGATGATTGTGTTTGCATGTTTGTCATACGCTAATTATGATTTTTGATATATTTTTGCTAGCGTTGTGACATGTACTTTTTGTATAGAATTTTTTGTTTTGAAAAATCCAAAGAGATTTTATTTTGATAAAATTTATAAAAATCCAAAAATATTTTTGTATTTTGTTTGCACATTTTATAGATGAACACTTAGGATGACCGAGTCACAACATTATTCCATTTTTTTCATGTAACTATTTGATAGTGTTTTGAGACAATATGTCAATTCATCCATGTGCTTTATAATGTTTGGAGTCATTAAGATGTAATTAAGTGTTACTTCCTACATGTTTGACTCATGTTTTCCTTTATTGTACACATGCACGGATTTGTTTGATTATTGTGCTTGTCTTATCACATGCTGGTTGGGTGCTTTCACTTCAATCCTGTCCTTAAAACGAACCAAGCGCGATAAAACTTGATAAGAAAGTTTTGCATGTAAGAGCCGTTGGTGAGGTTGTGTGCTTTGTTTGAAAATAGTGAAGGGCTATGAAAGCTTATTTTTTTTCCTTTGTGATTAAGCCGCCGTTTAAATTGGACCTAAAAAATTGAGGAATTTTATTATCCGAGGTCCAAAGAGGTTTAAAAGAGTCCAAAAAATTTAAAGGCAATAAAAAAAAAATTCATGCCAATTATGGGTCATTTAGGTTTTTGCACCAATTCTCCAAAGTTTGAGAATTTAGTTTAACACCTCTAAAAGAAAATATATATGAGGGTGTTTGGTTGGAGATTTTATAACGAGTTTGCACATCCTTGAAAATCGTGAAAAAGCGCTAAATAGTTTTGAACGTTATTGGTGTGGAAATTATTTAACTTTGATTTGTTGATTTGCATAAGCCGATGTCATCTAAATTCAACAATTTTACACCTAAGGATACTTTTGATGTTCATTCGTTAGGGGTACACGTATGCATCGTGCACATATAATTGATTGAGTTTATTTACCTATCGAATGTGTTCATACCCATACATTCCATTTCCATGACTTGGTTGTTGAGTTTAAATCCATGGTGTGATTTTTTTTAATCCTATTTTTGTATAAAAAATTAAAAAATAAAAAATAGTTTAAGAAATTTTTGAGACATACCTTTGCATGCGCGTAGCTTGATCTTTGTTTGCTATGCATTTTGTCGTGACACTGCATGTGTTGATTGTTTCTTCTTATCTGTATATTTAGGGACATCGTAAAAAGGGGGAGAAAGAATTATCATATCATGGGGGAGATTTGATTATTAATGCTTTATTCTTTTATCATTTCAAACTCGATGCGTCATGAAGGTTTTTGCTTTATCTCATGTGTTTAGGTACAATATTAAAGATTGATATGTTGCACACCCTGATGAGAAAAGCTTTGAGAGTTTTGATGTTGAAAAGAAATTTGAGAACTTGCAAATTTTACCTTTTCAGTTTTGGGATTCATGGGAGGGTAGATTTGTATAGGCATTTTGGTTTTTGATAATTCAGATTTTTTTATGTATGTACCGGTATAGACATAGGGGGAGATTTGTAAGGACATATTTTTAATAAGTCCGTCACAATTAATTATGTCGTATACCGCTACAAGTCGTCGAAGAATTGAGAAGATTGTATCTATAAAAGACGAACCCGAATTACAAGATGTCTTCAACATTCAAGCCCAACAATATGAACTTTGGTAAGACATTGTTTAAAGTTTCATTTACATTTCATATTAAGAGTGTTGGGAATTTTTTAAAAAGGAGTTTTGAAAAATATTTGTTATAAAAAATGTTTTATAAATGTTTGTTTTTAAAAAGGTGTTAACTGTTTTAAAAAAAGAAAGTTTTTGAGAAAATTTCTAAGGCAGTAAACGCACCTCGTTTTCGATGCCAATCTCGTTCGCGCGAGATCACCATCTCGTTCGAACGACATTGGGATGTCCCGTGTAGTTATTCAAATGACACGCGATCTCGTTCGAGTCAGATGAGGTTTTTGTTCGAGCGATCCTGCTTTTGGTTAACACGTCTGACTTCATCCTGATCCTTTGACCGACTCAAGTTTCCTTATAAAAGGGGATGTCAGCCTTTGTGTTTTGGATGTGGAGAACAATTTCAGAATTAAAGAGTCTTATTCTTTTGAAACTTTTGTGTATCTGCCCAGATTTAATTCAATACCTTTTGGCAGACAGTTTTTCTCCAACAATTTTAAGGGTACAATTATTTTGCTTTTAATTCACAAAATCCCAATTAATTTTATGTGAATTGTTTTGTGGAACCCAAGAACTTATTTTGTCTTTGTTCATTCTTGGTGGGGAGAGCTCTACAACCGACAACTGCGTGCTATTGTAGAGGGAGTCCTTTTGAAGATTTTAGACTGCGTGTGTAGGACTGCAGTCCTTGTAGTATAGCTGCGCGTGAACCATTGCAGATTTCTAGCCGTTTCTTTGGAGGTTTGACAAAGACACCACGCGTTACTCTTGTGGGAGAAAGTAAGATGGTATGTAAGTCACTGGTCTTGTAAACTTTTCAAAGTTCTAGAAATAAAAAGTTCTGCGGGAATCTTTCTTGAATATTTGTGTCACATGCTTTATTTATTTATGGATTGACACATGCACTTTAGATGCATGTTTAGGGGCTGAATTGTGTTGGTTTAAAAATAGACTCCAATTAAATAAGGTTTACTTGGAAACTTGCGAATAATTTTAAATCAATCATCACACGTCATACGTTTTTACAGAAATGCTTTAAGGATGGATGGTCTGCTGCCCTGGTGGAGGTTGACACTCGAAAAGATTTTGAGTTATTCTCGCGACGTAATCCTGGGCCCCCTCCAAACCTAGATGAGGAAATTGATGATGATGGGGGTTCCATTGAATCCATGATAGCGGTGGAGCCTGCCGATCAACACCAGGATGTTGATTTTGCTATTCCCTTCACAGTTAATCCTCCTCCTCCTCCTTCTGATCCTGCTTCTGCTTCAAACAATCCTGAGGCAGATAAGAAGAATATGTAGCACCGAGCAACTTTTTGTTTTCCTTTTTCAGCAGTTGTACCTTTTCTTTTCTTTTTGAATATGTATTTGTACTTTCCCTTTTTTATTAATGAAAAGATATATGTTTTTTGTTCCTCCGCTTATGTTTTTTTATGCTCTGCACTATGTTGATTGATAACTTTCTTCTTCTTAATAGTTCATGGATAAATTGGAATATTTCTGATCTACTGACTCTGAACTACTCCAGAGGTGTAATGAGATTTTCAAAGATGATCACTTATCTCTGAATGATGTTGACCTATTGATGTTGCTTAAGGAAGAGGTATCCGAGCAAGCCAAAGAAGCCTATGTTTACCTGAAGTGTTTTCTTGATCGGGCAGTGGCCAACAACGTTGACTACTATAAAATGATTGAAGAGATGTAGGAGGAGCATAATGAAGCTAAGGAACTTTTGCATGAGGATTATGAGAAGAAATTCCAGGCCCTTAGTGAAGGTTGGGGCTTTGAGAAAAACTTGGATAAATTTTCTTCTCATTTTTTAAGACAAGAATTCCTGCTTAAACGTGAAGTGGATGAAGTAAGGGACATTGTCAAGCTTCTAGAGGAAGAGAACAATAATTTGAGAGATGAACTTGATGCTTTGAAGCCATACACTTCTATTGTTTCTACTACAAATGAGGGTCATTTATTCTTGGAGGATAAGAATGCAAGGTTGAGTGAAAAGTTGGAGGCTCTGAAGAAATTAAAACATGCTTCTTCATCTTCCCAAGCTAGAGTCAAACCTGACCAAGGTATTACAGAGGAAGCCAAGACCCAACAAAACCTTTCCAATCAAGCTACACAATTAAAGGCCAAAGATCAAGCCATTGTGGAGATGTCGCAGAAGCTACAGGCCTTGTCCGAGAAACTATCCACTCAATCTTCTCAGTTACAAGCTAACGATGGTGTGTTGAAGAAAGTGCATTGCCATGTTGATTGATTTACCATTCAATTCTATAAACAACCAGGGGAAGTCTGGATGGACAGGTACAATGAAGCTCTGGGTCACTTTAATAATAAGCTTCAACAAGATAAGAATGAGAGCTATAAACACTACACCAAAAATAGAAATTTGACATGCCCTGATATTAAAAATCTGGCACAGTTTAAAACTGTGCCAAATTCTGGCACGATTTAATGACAATCTGGCACAATTTAAAATAGTGCCAAAATCTGGCATTATTTTTAAGTGTGCCAAAATTGAGTACACTTGACTAACATATAAAATACCCTAAAAAAATAATTACACTAACTTTTTTTCTTATGTTTAGTTTCCCTCTTCTCTCTCCTCTATCATCTTCAATCTCCCACCCCCTTTCTCTTTCTCTCGACCAAAGCTCAGACCATCAAGCCAATAGCCGATTGGAAGATTTGAGTGTGAGTGAGTGTCAGGATTGTTTATCGGAGGTGACTGGGAAGATGAGAAATGAGAGTGGAAACGCGGATTGGGTTGATGTGTACTTGGGGAAGTGTTACGCGCGGTTCTCGGAGCGTGGGGATCACTCGAGTAAGGGTAAGCGGTTTAGCCACCAACGTTGCTGATGGTTGGTCATTTATGATTTTCTGTTGCTTTGGTCGTTATTCGTCAACATTTAGATATAATTTTACTTGAGTTTACCTCTTACCCGTAACATGTATGTCTTGGTAATGGTAATTTTGGTAAATTCAACTGCTCAGGAAGGTTCTATAAATTTCTCGTATGTGTCTTTTTTAGTTTCTTTTGTGTGCGAGTATGTATGGATCTAGTTAAACACAACTGATGATCCCTGAGGTGGGGATAATTTATTAATATGATGAATTGTCCTTTCACATTGGTAGGGATCAAAATTTTCATTGTCGTAAAAAGTGTGGTGTTTGGGAGTTGCCTTAATGTTAGTTTTAGCCTCCTCTATAATAGAAAAATTCATCGGTTAAACACCGTCAATTTAGGGGAATGTCTCCTCTTCCACTCTAACACCCTCTATCATTTCGAAGGTCTTGATCACCCATGTTTATATGTTTGTATGTATGTATATGTTTCTGACTTCTAAGGTTTTGAAATTGAGTAGGTGAAATGGCGAGCTCGATGGATGATGTTGTCTTTTTGGAACTAGCGGCACCTGCTGGTTGGAAGGTCTTATTTTCTCTCTCTCTCTCTCTCTATATATATGTATATATGTATGTATACGTGTGTGTATGTAGGTGCATATTATGAAATTGAGCAAAAACTTGGATTTTGTTGAATTATAGTGATTTGTGTGATTTTTGATCTTGATTAATTTTGTAAGTTTGTTTGTTTATGTGTGTGTGTGTGTGTGTGTGTGTGTGTGTGTATATATATATATATATATATATATATACTTGAGTGGAATCCGTAATTTTTTAGATTGTGATGAATTGTGTGTTTTCCATGTTGATTAGTTAATATATTAACTAAATTAAGTTATTGATATTTGTTGGTTTGAAAGATGACGTTTCTTTTCGATGTGGTGGGAAAGATAAGTATGCCTGACCTTCTTCCTTTTCATTGGAACTTTGTTTCACAGTTTTAGAGGATTGAAGTTTTGTAGATAACTGAATGCTAAGTTTCTAACTTTTCCATTTTCTATAAATAAGTATATACATTCTAGATGATACAAAAACCTTACTGAATAGACATAGTTGAGGATTAGTATCACAATCTATTTCACTCAAGTTCTAATAACTACTTAATGCCCAACTATCTAGCATGAATAAAAATAAATTTGGTCATGTTTGTAGTTTTTTATACATGTGTTTTACACCGTTTAGGTTTGTATGAATCTCTATACTCTATATAAATCACAGGTTGTGTTATACATAGTCTAGGTATTTACAAAACTAATGCCAATATTTTCTTGAATACAAAAGTAAAGAAATGAGAACTCATGTCACATTATTACTACCTTATTTTCAATCTTGTTATTATCTAATGCTTCCATCTTCATTTCAATTGATCATGTCACAGGTAAAAATAAAGGGGAACCAACCATAGGAAGAAAGTTGATGGCTACAAACATAAAAAGAAAACCATTAGTTCTGTGAGAGGAAGAATCTCACGTGGTAGCAAGCACGTAACCTTATCGGTGGATTTTAATTTATTTTCATTAGATTTGAGTAAAATATTTAGTGTAACTTTGTTACTTTGTGTTGTTATTGATGTAGGTTAGATCAGCTACGCTAGACACTTGGATTCCAGATCAGGTTGCATTTATTCAATGTGAGCATCACACTTTAGTTTCTTGCTTTCACTAATTCATGTTAGACATGGTTTTATGAGCGAAGAACTTGTTGGTTAAAAGTCTGTTTGATTGGTGTTTGCTTTCAGCAATAGGAAATGAGAAATAAAATAACTACTAGGAAGTTGAGCTATCTTATAACTATAACAGAGTTGGGATTGAGCATTTCATTAGAGCAAAGTATGAGTTTGTTGATTGAAATGCCTTTTTAATAACATTATTTAGCCTTCAATATCTTCCTTAGTTTTAAGCTTAAGAAGCACTGTAGTGTTTTTACTAATTAATTCTAATTTATTAGGTATGAAGAAAATAGATGGATTTCTAGAGATGAAAAACAATAATCACCTTCATATCACTTTTCTAAGGAAGCTGTTTGATAATGAAAAACTTTTATCTAAATGATACTCTTAAAAACTAGCCGTTAAATGGGGAAAACCCAAACCAGCCCTAAAATGGCCTCGTAAGAGGCATGAACACCTCTCACGGGACCAATGTAACTTGTAGGTCTGATCGCGTAGTCGCGGGTCTCCCGGTTTGAGAATACGATGATAATTTGAAAATATATAGATTAGTCTTAAAAACAAGCCGTCTGAGGGTGCAAACCCAAACCAGCTCCCAAACGGCCCAGTAAGAGGCACGAACACCTCGCACGGGACCAATGTAACTTATACGTACTGATTGCGTAATCACGGGTCTCCCAATGTGAGAATATAAAGATAATTTGAAAATATCTAGATTAAACTTAAAAACAAGCCGTTCAAGGGTGAAAATCCAAACCAGCCCCTAAATGAACCCGTACGAGGCACAAACACCTCGCACGGGACCAATGTAACTTGTACGAACTAACTGCGTAATCACGAGGCCCCTGATTTGAGAATATGACAATAATTTGAAAATATCTAGATTGGGCTTAAAAAGAAGCCGTTTAAGGGTGAAAACGCAAACTAGCCCCCAAACGGCCCTGTAAGAGGTAGAAACACCTCGCACAGGACCAATGTAACTTATAGGAACTGACCGTGTAGTCACGGGTCTTCCGATTTGTGAATATAATGATAATTCGAAAATATCTAGATTAGGCTAAAAAATAAGCCGTTTGAGCGTGAAAATCCAAACAAGCACCCAAACGGCCCCGTAAGAGGCACGAACACCTCGCACGGGACCAATGTAACTTGTAGGAACAGATCGCGTAGTCACGGGTCTCTCGATTTGAGAATATGATGATAGTTTGAAAATATATAGATTATGCTTAAAAACAAGCCGTTTGAGGGTGGAAACCAAAACTAACTCCCAAACGGCCCCGTAAGAGGCACGAACACCTCGCACGGGACCAATGTAACTTATAGGAACTGACCGCTTAGTCGCGGATTTCTTGGTTTAAAAATATGATGATAATTTGAAAATATCTAGACTAGGCTTCGAAACAAGTCATTTGAGGGTGGATCCAAACCAACCCCCGAACGGCTTGTAAGAGGCACAAACACCTCGCACGGGAGCAATGTAACTTGTAGGAACTGACTGTGTAGTCGCGGGTCTTTCGATTTGCGAATATGATGAGAATTTGAAAATCTCCAGTTTAGGCTTAAAAATAAGCCGTTTGAGGGTGAAAACCCAAACCAGCCCCCAAACGACCCCGTAAGAGGCACAGATACCTCGCACAGGACCAATGTAACTTGTAGGAACTGACCACGTAGTCATGGGTATCCCGGTTTGAGAATATGATGATAATTTCAAAATATGTCAATTTGGCTTGAAAACAAGCCATTGAAGGGTGAAAACCCAAACCAGCCCCCAAACGACCCCATAAGAGGCACGAACACCTCGCACGGGACCAATGTAACTTGTAGGAACTGACCGCGTAGTAGCGGGTCTCTGGTTTGAGAATAAGTTGATAATTTAAAAATATCTAGATTAGGCTTAAAAACAAGCCGTTTGAGGGTGAATACCCAAATAAGCCCCCAAACGGCCCTGTAAGAGGCATGAGCACCTCGCACAGGACTAATGCAACTTGTAGGAATTGGCCGTGTAGTCACGGGTCTCTCGGTTTGAGAATATGATGATAATTTGAAAATATCTAGATTATGTTTAAAAACAAGTCGTTTGAGGGTGAAAACCCAAACTAGCCCACAAACAGCCTCGCAAGAGGCACGACCACCTCGCACGGGATAATGTAACTGGTAGGAACTGACTGCGTAGCCGCGGGTCTCCCAATTTGATAATATGATGGTAATTTGAAAATATCTAGATTAGGCTTAAAAACAAGTCGTTAAAGGGAGAAAATCCAAACCAACTCCCAAATGGCCACGTAAGAGGCACAAACACCTCGCATGGGACCAATGTAACTTGTAGGAACTGATCGCGTAGTGACGGGTCTCCTGTTTTGAGAATATGATGATAATTTGAAAATATTTGCATTAGGCTTAAAAATAAGTCATTTGAGGGTAAAAGAAAATACCAGCACCCAAACGGCCCCGTAAGAGGCTTAAATACCTCACACGGGACCAATGTAACTTGAAGGAACTGCTTGCGTAGACGCAGGTCTCCCGGTTTGAGAATATAATGATAATTTAAAAATATCTAGATAGGGCTTAAAAATAAGCCGTTTGAGGGTTAAAACCTAAAATAGTCCCCAAATAACCCCGTAAGAGGCATGAACACCTCCCAGGGGACATATGTAACTTGTAGGAACTGACTGTGTAGTCGCTGGTCTCCTGGTTTGAGAATATGATGATAATTTGAAAATATCTAGATTGGGCTTAAAAATAAGCCGTTTGAGGCTAAAAATCCAAACCAGCTCCCAAAAGGCCTCGTTAGAGGCACAAACACCTCGCACGGGACCAATGTAACTTGTAGGAACTGACCGCGTAATCACGGGTCTCCCAGTTTGAGAATATGATGATAATTTAAAAATATCGAGATTAGGCTTAAAAATAAGCCTTTTAAGGGTGAAAACCTAAACCAACTCCCAAACGGCCCCATAAGAGGCATGAAAACCTCGCACGGGACCAATGTAACTTGTAGGAAATGACCACGTAGTCACAAGTCTCTCAGTTTGAGAATATGACGATAATTTGAAAATATTTAGATTAGGCTTACAAACAAGCCGTTTGATGGTGAAAACTCGAACCGACTCCCAAATAGCCCCGTAACAGGCACGAACACCTCGTACAGGACCAATGTTACTCGTAGGAACTGACCGCGTAGTCACGAGTCTCTCGATTTGAGAACATGACGATAATTTGAAAATTTTTATATTAGGCTTAAAAATAAGCCGTTTGAGGGTGAAAATCCAAACCAACCCCCAAACGGCCCCGTAAGAGGCACGAGCACCTCGCACTGGACCAATGTAACTTCTAGGAACTGACTGCGTTGTCATGGGTCTCCCAATTTGAGAATATAAAGATAATTTGAATGTATGTAGATTAGGGTTAAAAATAAACCGTTTGAGGGTGAAAACTGAAACCAATCCCCAAACGGCCCCGTTAGAGGCACGAACACTTCTCACGGGACCAATGTAACTTGTAGGAACTGACTGTGTAGTTGTGAGTCTCCCGATTTGATAATATGAGGATAATTTGAAAATATCTAGATTATATTTGAAAACAAGCCGTTTGAAGGTGAAAACCCAAACCAGCACTCAAACGGCCCCATCAGAGGCCCAAACACCTCGTACGGGATCAATGTAACTTGTAGGAACTGACCACATAATCGCGGGTCTCCCGATTTGAGAATATGATGATAATTTAAAAATATCTAGATTAGGCTTAAAAATAAGCCGTTTGAGGGTAAAACCCAAACTAACTCCCAAACGGCCCCGTAAGAGGCACGAACACCTCGCACGGGACCTATGTAACTTGTAGGAACTGATCGCGTAGTCACGAGTCTCCCGATTTGAGAATATGATGATAATTTGAAATTATCTAATATTAGGCTTAAAAATAAGCCGTTTGAGGGTGAAAACCCAAACCAGCTCCCAAACGGCCCCGTAAGAGGCACGAAAACCTCGCACGGGACCAATGTAACTTCTAGGAACTAACTGCATAGTCGTGGGTCTCCCGAATTGAGAATATGATAATAATTTGAAAATATCTAGATTAGGCTTAAAAAACCCATTTGAGGGTGAAAACCCAAACGGCCCCGTAAGAGGTACGAACACCTCGCACGAGACCAAATTAACTTGTAGGAACTCACTGTGTAGTCACGGGTCTCCCTGTTTGAGAAGATGACAATAATTTGAAAATGTATAGATTAGGCTTAAAAATAAGTCGTTTGAGGGTGAAAACCCAAACCATCCCCAAATGGCCCCATAAGAGGCACGAACACCTCGCACGGGACCAATATAACTTATTGGAACTGACTGCTTAGTCGCGGGTCTCCAATTTTGAAAATATGATGATAATTTGAAAATATCTGGATTAGGCTTAAAAATAGGCCATTTGAGGGTGAAAACCCAAACCAACCTCCAAATGGCCCTGTACGGGGCACGAAGACCTCGATCGGGACCAAGGTAACTTATAGGAACTAACCATGTAGTCATGGGTCTCCTGGTTTGATAATATGATGATAATTTAAAAATATCTAGATTAGGCTTAAAAAAAAGTCGTTTGAGGGTGAAAACCTAAATCAATTCCCAAACGGCCCAGTAAGAGGCACGAACACCTTGCACGGGATCAATATAACTTATAGAAACTGACCGTGTAGTCATGGGTCTCCCAATTTGAGAATATGATGATAATTTGAAAATATCTAGATTTGGCTTAAAAATAAGTCGTTTGAGGGTGAAAACCCAAACCAGGCACCAAATGGCCCGTAAGAGGCACGAACACCTCGCACGGGACCAATGTAACTTGTTGGAACTGACCGTGTAGTCACGGGTATCCCGATTTGAGAATATGATGATAATTTTAAAATATCAAGATTAGGCTTAAAAACAAATCGTTTGAGGGTGAAAACCCAAACCAACACCCAAACGCCCCCCAAAGAGGCACGAACA
This sequence comes from Sambucus nigra, assembly GCA_949130495.1. NCBI lineage: Eukaryota > Viridiplantae > Streptophyta > Magnoliopsida > Dipsacales > Adoxaceae > Sambucus > Sambucus nigra. The sequence goes on along the minus strand of OX422219.1, from coordinate 449,077,482 downwards.
CCTCGTACAGGACCTATGTAACTTGTAGGAACTGATCGCGTAGTCACGGGTCTCTAGATTTGAGAATACGATGATAATTTAAAAATATCTAATATTGGGCTTAAAAACAAGTCGTTTGAGGGTGAAAACCCAAACCATCTCCCAAACAGCCCCGTGAGAGGCACGAACACCTCGCATGGGACCAATATCACTTGTAAGAACTGACCGCGTTGTCACAAGAATTTTGATTTGTGAATACAATAATAATTTTAATTCGTATATGTAAAAGTTCAACTTTGAATAAGATTTCTTTTTTAGAATTACTCGGTTACTAATATCATCTCCTTTTGTATCTTATTTTTTTGCAGGATAACATTTTGTCGTTGGCGATTATCCGCGTGGAACACATGAAGTCAGTGGTTTACAACAAGGGGATTATTTACTTAATGTTGTTAATATTCAGGATTCTATTTTTTTTATGTTATGGCCATGGAGGCTTTTGTAGTTTTATAGTTATATTTTATGGTTGTGCCGGCTTTTGTAATTTTATTGTTATATTTTATGTTCGTGCAGTTTTTACATTACACAGGTATTATATTAGCAGGTTTTAGAATGTCCAGAAAATAGAGGAAACTCTGCCCAATTGTTTTGGTCTGTGAACTATTATTACTTGTAATATTTTGAAGTTTTTATGTACATTAGTTTATTAATAACTTTCGAGATTCGCAATTTGTGAATTTTCTTATTTTTAAATAATTACTTTTTTTTATCCAAAAAATTTGGCACAGTTCAAAACTGTGCCAAAAGTGTATCAATTTTTGGCACAGTTTTTAACTGTGCCAAAAGAGAATCAAAATGTACTCGATCTTGCACAATTATAAAGTGTGTCAAAAGTGTGCCAGAAATATCAAATTCTGACACAGCTTTAAAGTGTGCCAGAAGAGTTCCTGTTTGGTCAAATGTGACACACTTTTGAGCTGTGCCAGAAAAAATTGGCCATTTTGGAACGCCTGATTCTGGCACAGTTCAAAACCATGCTAGATTTGATCTGGCACAGTATTAAACCATTCCAGATTACTATTTTTGGTGTAGTGAAATGGGGTTGGATGAATTCTTTGACAGTGGTGAAGGTGCATCAAAATAGCCAATTGTGGGACTAGTATGATCCAGGCTTACTTGAGCTTGACAATCCCCCATTTAAATTAGATGTCAATTGGATTAGAGTCCATCATATTCCTCAATGATTGATTTCAAAATACTTGGGAGATTATGAGCTTCATGATGAATTATAAATTGGCCAACCTCCTCACCTACTTGATCGTCCTAATAGCAGCAATACCATAATGCTTCAGGATTTTAACTTCATTAATTCTCCTTACACTTTAGATGATCCACCTGCTAGAATGGATTCTGTTTCCAAAGCTGAAGGGAAACGTCCTGCAGAATGAAGCTTTGCATTTTGTTTTGTTAATACAGTCATGCAATTAATTTGATTGAATGAAATGGAAATTTGATAACCTTATCTTATGTTTAATGTTAATCATTTCTTTATCATTAATTCTATTATTAATACAATTTGATTAAGTTGAGTATCAATGACCAGTGAATGCAAATGTTATGCTATCATACTTGATTAAAATCTAAAATTAGAGCTAATTAGATGAATACATAGGTTCTACTAGCATACTTAGATTAAAATCAAAATTTAGAGCTAGTTACCCATGTGTCTCCAAAGGTTTTATTATTTGCACCCAAATGTTAACGATTTTGGAATTAGAAACCAGTGGTGTGACCAAGCATTTGTGGAAATTGTGCTTATATTCCTCTTTAGGAATCTTTGCAACGTTCTTCCAGTATTTTTCCCAGTGGGATAAAAATATTGTTTTATCGTTATGCTTGTGGACCAAGTCTCTTATGGATTTAGCACCTTGTTGACTTGGACTTTGAGTATCAGCGATCAAGTTTGTGGCTGCTCTGAGAAACTTATTGCTTTTGTCAAGAAACACGTTTGTATTCTTGTGTTTAGCCGAAAAATTTTGTTTTGCCGAACGAATTTCAGGGCAGTATTTGCTGAACTGAGAAATAATTTATAACTTTTATCAATTAGCTATAGTAGTGCATAGTACTAGTACTCCCAAAAAAAAATTAAAAACACAAATGGAAAGAAACTGAAGATTTTATTAATACTGCAAGTTGATTTCAAACTGATTACAACATCATTGATAATATTTTTTGAGATGCTCTGCATGCCACGGGTTTTTGAATTCTTCACCTTCCAAGGTTTCAATTCGATAGGTTCTAAGTCGGATCACTACTGAAATATGGTATGGCCCATGCCAATTGGCCTCAAGCTTGTTATTTTTCTGCATCACTTTTTTCATCACATAATCTCCTTCCTTCAAGTTGGTCGGGTTCATACTTTTATTATAAAAAGGAGTTGTTGTCTGTTGGTAGGATGCATTTCTTAGGGCATCGTCTTCTCTTATTTCCCCCATCATATCTAGATACAACCTTCTCATTAGGTCACTTATAGGAGAGTTAAAATTTAAAACTCTATGGGATGGTAAGTTTAGCTCGACAGGAATGACAACTTCAGTCCCAAATGCTAACATATATGTGGATTCTCTAGTTACTATTCTTAGTGTTGTTCCGTATGCCCACAAGACAGAATGTAGCTCATTTATCCAATTTCTCTTGGCATAATCAAGCCTTTTCTTTAACCCGTTAAGCAAAGTTCTGTTCGTAACTTCAGTTTTCCCGTAACTCTGATGATGTCCTGGAGATGAATGCAATTTTTGAACATTGGACTGAGCACAATAATTTGCAAATTCATCATTATCAAACTGTGTTCCATGGTCGGTAATGAAAGCATAGGGTAGACCATACCTATAAATGGTGTTTTTCCATATGAACTAGCAGACCTTTTCATAAGGCATGTCTATTAGAGGCTCTACCTCAACCCATTTTGTAAAATAATTCATGGTGACAACCAAGTATTTAAATCTTCCTCGGGTGGTTGGCAGTGGTCCGACCAAGTCTATACCCCACATGGAAAATGGACATGGTGAAGTGAATGGAGTGAGAGTAGTCTATGGAGTTTTACGAATGGTGGAGAATCTCTGAAATTTATCACACTTGTTGGAAAGAGTTGCACAATCTACTCGCATTATTGGCCAGTATTACCCTTGCGTACTAATTCTTTACAGAAATGTTCTCCCTCATATGTGAGCTCCACATGATCCTTCATGCATCTCCTGAATTAGATCTTGGACCTCTGATGGATGCACACAGCGTTGCAAATTGACCGTTAGTCCTCTCCTATATAAAACACCTTCATCTAGTACATACCGAGATGCTTTATACTTTAACTTCTTTTCTTCCACCATATCTGTTGGTAGAGTTTCTTTTTCAATGTATGCTATGATGGGGTCCATCTATGATGGACCCATATCTATGGAAATAAAATTGATCATCAAATCTTCATCGATGCTCCTATTGGCCAAAATCTCAATAGGGATAGTTATTCGGAGTTAAATCTTAGTAGCTGAGGCTAACCGAGCAAGGGCATGAGCTCGAGCATTTTCCAACCTTAGGATTCTGTTCATCTGAACAGCTGGTAATTTTGTAATAACTTCCATTTCCTTCAATAAATACCTGGTTATTAATTCTCCTCTAGCTCCATATAAACCCAGTGTTTGGTTCACCACCAGTTGAGAGTCACTGTGTGCCATAACTTGCTCAACATTCAATGATTGAGCTAAACTTAGGCCCACAATAAGAGCTTTGATAACGTGACTTTTGCGTATGTCGTTGTTGAAAGCCAAGTTAGTCAAAATCCTCAAATACCTACAAAATAAAACATTCTCAAGTGTAGCGGTAAATAAGGGTATCAATCCACTTCCTAGGGAGTAAGCTAGAGACAAATTCAATTGTAATTCACTTTTTCTTTTCTTTTTGTGCTTTTTTACTTTTTCTAATCTTTTAGCTTTTTCAATATTAAAACAATAGGGTGAGGTGAGGTGAAATAAGACTAAACTAAACTAAATGTGATATAATAAAAACTAACTAGAAAATGACTAAAATGGAAAATAAAGTCTAACACTAAAATAAGAGACAAAGTGAGGTAAATAATTATGAGAACAATCAAGGAATGGGATTACACCACAAATTTTAGTTATTCTAATTAATTAATTTAATTATTTGAATTCTCCCAAATTAATATCAAAATTACAAACCAACTCTCGTTGCAAGTGTAATTATAATAGTAATATTTTAGAAAATTAAGTTTAACACCCCACAACTCTAGAAAAATAGATCTACACTCTTTTTAATTAATCACCCGCTAGGATCGATCAATTAAAATTTATGTCAATCTTAGAAAATAAATTTAGAGTTGAAATTCAAGTTATAATACCCACTTAAGAAACCCCTATCTCTAGTTCGAATCTAAAATGGGTATTATAACTAGAATTTCGATTTTCTCTCGAAAATTCTTTACCCTTTCTCGAGGCGTAAATTTGAGGGTGAGGGATCAAAATTAATATTCAAAGGGAAATTTCAAGTAATCAAACTAATTAAATTAAAATAACATAAAATAAGGTTTTACCCCACCCCTTGAAAGGGGATTTAGCCTAACATGATATAAAATATGACAAATTAATAATCAAAGGCATAAAATAAATGAGAAGAGAAGAGAACAACCAAACCACAATCTCTTGAAGTGAAATTGAACTTCAATTCTTTGAAATTAAGCACAATCCATCCAATAGGAGCATCCAACAATAATCAACTCAATAATCAACTCAATTGAATTTCACACATTTATCACTCACAAATATCTATAAAAAATGAAAATAAAACTATTTACAAATATTTCTACCTAATTTATTCTAACCTAACTCTCTACTTTTCTCTAGAATTTTCTCTCTCTTTATTTGATGATAAGTCTCTCAAATGGGGTTTTGAGTCTTCTTTTATAGTAGATGCATGGCACACATGGGGTAAGGAGTATTTTGGGTAAATGGCTAAGGGGTGCATGTGGATATGGTGTGAGGTCATGTGAATGAGGGGTGAGGGAATAAAAAAATCTAATTTAGTTATTGGGAGTATAATGGGTATTGGGTAAAAAAGGTAATTGGGGGTTAAAAAGGGTAAAATAGTTTAAGTGGTTATAAAGCACATGGGTTTTTATTTTATTTTGGTTTTGGCTTTTGGGATTTTGGCAGTTAGAAGTCGTGGGTTTGGAGATGTGTGGATTTGGCTTGTTGTTGGGTTTGAATGGATGAAATATGTATGGGTCTTGGGATGAGATGGGGTCAAGTTTAATCGGGTTTGGAGCCTCCAGAGGTAGGTTGGATCGAAGGGGGGCCGACTGGAGCTTTGTCGCCGGAGTGGCAGGGAGAGAGGGGCCACAGAGGCTATGGAGGTTGGATTGGTTTGAGGTGCAGTCGCGGGTCTAACAGGATTGGAGGTTGGATCTTCGCGGGTTTGGGCTTCGGGAACGGGGCAGGCGAGGTCAGGGGCGCGCCGGAAAGGCAGGTGCGAAGGGTTTGAATCGGGTAAGGGGACGGCGGGATTGGGTTTGGGGGTGAGGACGACCTGAGTCGGGATGGGGAATGGAAGGAGGTGTTCGGGTCGTCGTCGACGAATACTGCAACATGAGTGTAGGTGGGCCGCGGATTGCCGGCGGGTAAGGGATTGGCCTGGGGCTGTAAGGGGGGCGAGAGGTCGCCGGATAGTTGCTGGGTAGAGGGGGGTCACTGTTGTCATGGGTTTAGAAGGTGGGTGATGGGTGTTGGGGGTTTTGGTTATGGATGGATGAGAGAGAGTGGTGGGAAGTTGAACATGGGTTAGTGGGTGTATTTGGTGTGTGAGGGTGTATGGGATTAATGTGTGGGTGAGGGGGTGTGTGTTAGTTTGATCCCTTAAAAATAAAAATAAAACTAACTAATAAAATAAAACTATAAAACCTAAAAACCTAAAAATCTAAAAATTAAATTCCTATTCTAAAAATAAAATAAAGACTCAATTAAAAATGAAACTAAAAAAAATAAAAATTAAATAAAAATAAAATCTAATAAAATTAAAATTAAAATTCTGAATAAATGTAAACTCAAATAAAGCTAACAAAAAAATAAATAAACGAAATCGTAAAAAAAATATAATCCTAGTAAAAACTAAAACTAAACAAAATCAAAATAAAATAAAATTATACTAATAAAATAAAATAGAAAATTAGAAAATAAAACCTAGAAAATACTAAATAAATCTACAATAAATCCTAAAAATAAAAATGAGTCAAACTAAAAATCTAAATAATATTAAAAAGGGACAACATGAACACACACATGCTTGGAGTAAGTTTGGGCTAGGTTTAGGCTTGAGTTAGGGTACGGGAGAGGGAATTAGCTCCATTTTACTACAAGTTGCCTCGAATTATATCTTTTGACACTGCAACTGTAATTAAACCTGCATATTGAACAATTAAGCGCATAAGACCCATATTGTCGAGAATTAGCAACTAAAGTACGTCTATTCAGGGTATAAAATGTACAGTTTTGGGTGTTTATCAAGCTTCATACTCTGCCTCATTGTTCGAATACTGGAATTGAAAACGTAGTGCATACTCAATATCAATACCATAAGGAGTGCTAAGTATTATACCTCCTCCACTGTCGGTTGAACAAGATGATCCATCCACATATAAGTTCCATATTAGGGTGTTAGTGTCAAATGCTTGGTCTGCCAAACTCCCATAATGGAATATTTTACCCTTTGCTTCTTCATACTTCCTAGTCATCTCCTGTGTTCGGGAAAAGGAATCTGGTAGGTCAACAACCGCTTCTTTTGAAGAAAGTTCTTCGGGAGCCTTCTTATTAACATCACTTCCTCCTAAATCTTGTTCTTCTTGTTTACTTTATTGCTCGATGACCTTAGAGTAAGTGAACTCCTCTATGAAATCTGCCACTTCTTGGCCTTTCAAAGAAGACCTTGGCTTATATATGATATCATACTCCCCAAATTCCACAGCCTAATACATTAATTTACCAAATTTCTCCAATTTATGCAAAGCTTGCCTTAGAGGCAAATCAGTGTAAACCACGATTGTATGGGCTTGGAAATAAGGTTTCATACGTCTCGATGCTTCAATTAGTGATAAAGACAATTTCTTCAAACGAGGGTACATGATTTTTACTACTCGAAAAGCCTTGCTGGTATTGCAGACGGGTTGTTGAACTCCATTCTCTTCTCATATCAATGCTGAATTTACCACCGATTCAGAAACAGCTAAGTACAAGTACAATTTTTTACCTGTGATTGGTCGGAGAGTAATATAGGTGAACCCAAATACTATTTTAATTCCACAAAATCTTTTTCACATTCTTCATTCCATTCAAAACTCTTTATGAGCACCTTGAAGAAGGGCATGCACCTATCTGTAGCTCGGGACATGAATATGTTCAATGTTGCTACTCATCCAGTTAGTCTTCACACATCTTTTTTGTAAGTAGGGGATTGCATTTAAATTAATGCTTTGATCTTATCTGGATTTGCTTCAATTCCCCTTTGATTTACTATGTACATGAGGAATATTCCCTCTTGCACTCCAAAAATGCACTTGGGCAGATTCAACATCATCTGGTGCTTCTCAAGTTGATCAAAAGTATGTCTGAGGTAGGTAATGTGATCGAACACCTTTTTGATTTTTATTAGCATATTATCCACGTACACTTCCATATTTTTTCCTATCTGCTCCTCAAACACCTTATTGACCAGCCTTTGATAAGTAGCACCTTCATTTTTTAAAGCTAAAGGCATAACATTATAACAATATGTTCCTCGGGGAGTGATGAAAGAACTACTTTCCCTATCCTCAGGTTTTATTTTTATCTAGTTATAACCAGAATAAGCATTCATAAGTTGAGTAACTCATGTCTTGACATTGCATCCTCGAGTTGATCTATTCGGGGTAAAGGAAAATGATCCCTTAGGCATGGTTTATTTAAATCTGTGAAATCTACACACATCCTCCACTTATTATTTTTATTTTTGACCATAACTACGTTGGCTAACTAGTCTGGGTATTTCACTTCATTAATAAAATATACTTTTTTGAAGCATTTCGACTTCTTCCTGTATAGCTTGGTTCTTCTCGGGGCAAAACACTCTGCGTCTTTGCTTTACTGGTTTAACTTCTTTGTTTACGTTGGGCCCATGTCAGAGGAAATTGGGATCTATCCCAGGCATATCTTCATGACTCCATTCAAACACATGATTTCTCTATTTAAGGAAGCTCACCAGTTATTGTTTAAGAACAGGATCCAATGTTGTCCCTATTTGAGTGATGCGCTCCGATTTGTCATCGTCTAACACAATACTTTAAGTTACTTCCATAATCTTTCCCTTTACCAACTCTATTTTCTCCTTTGGATCTAAGGTTTCAACTTCAGAGTCTTTATCAAGGTCAGGAGTATCCACTTGGTAGGTGGTGGTTTAATTCTTTATTTCTTCCAAGTCTTCTTGCTCGGTAGAAGAGTTGTAACATTCCCGAGCTACTTTTTGATCACCTTTCATAATTCCCACACCAAAATTAATAGGGAATTTTAGACACTAATGAACAGTGGATGGTACAGCTTCCAATTTCTTTAGCCCTACGCTTCCCATGATTATATTGTAAGTTGAATGGACATTTTTATCCATTACAAAGAAATTAATCTTCTATGTTTGGCTAGCTGTACAAGTGCCTATCATCACTTCCATTAAGGAAAGACTTTCTCACCTGCAAAGACTAATAGTGGTCGATGATAGGGATCTAATTGGTTGAGTTTAAAATCCAAGTTGGTGAAACAAGGATAGAACATGATATCCGCCGACCTACCATTATCTACTAATACTCTAGAGACAATGATTTTTTCCTTTTTGACTTTGATTACTAATGGGTTGTCGTGAGTATACAGTACTCCTGAAAGGTCATTTTCATAGAAACCAATTACTAGCTTGTCTTTGTTAACCTTACTTGGTCGATCTTCCTCTATAAGGTTGATCCTCTGTATGTACGAGCAAGCTTCTACTTCATGAAGGTAAGTTTTTCGCCCAGCTATATGATATCCTCCTCCTGTAATCTTTTAGAAATCAAAAGAACCAAAATTGATATAGAATACCTGACGTTCTGTTTATCGGGGTTTCTTAGGGAGATCGGGCTCATCATACTAATCATCTTCATGAGTTCTTTTCTTCTCCTCTTTGGACTTACAATGATATTTTAATCTTCGTTGAATATCGTCATTATTTTGGCGATTAACATATTGATTCATGTTTCCTCGTCGAATGAGAGTTTTAATCTCATTTTGAAGAGTTACGCAACATTTCGTCATGTGACTGTGATCCCTATGTAATTCACAATACTTAGTTTCATCTCTCTTGGTCGGGGAACTTCTCAACTTATCGGGCCAACGCACTCTTTGTTATGCTTGATTTATTCCAGAACATGGTGAATTACCATGGTTAATGGAGTATAGTCATTGTACTTCTTGAGTTTCTCCAAAATTCCTTTCTATTTTGATTCCTTATATTCTCTGGGGTCTTTATGATCTTTCTTATCATTTTTTCCATTAAATTTTTTGCCCGAGATACACTTGGCCTCCATTACTTCCTCGGCATTCATCATCTTTGTTGCTTTAGCCATCAATTCTTCCATTGTCTTTGGAGGATCCTTGGTAAGAGTGTAATACAGGTTTTGGTGAGAAATCCACTCACGAGGGCAGTTATTGCAGTCTTCTCCTCGTAATCTACAATTTCTAGTTTTTCGTTATTAAAATGAGTGATGAAATCTCTAGTGATCTCTCCTTCTTTCTGTCTTGCACTAAGTAAGTTTGTCACTCTTTTCACAGGCTTTGCTCCAAACCAAAAGTTGTTACTGAATAGCTCGACCTGTTGGTTGAAGCTAAAAATTTATCCTCAAGGAAGACCATTGTACCAGATTTGGGCAGATCCATTAATGGTTCTAGAAAATGCTCTATATATCATTTCATCGGGAATAACATAAATATCAACAGCTTCCTAGTATTGTTCTATATAGAGGACTGGATCAATTTTTCCATCATATTTTGGGTGTTACTACAGGAGCCTTGAACTTTGTTGTTATAGGGAAATCCACAATTGCCTGCATAAACAGAGACCTTTTTAAAAGCTTCTTTGTAGTGGGTTTCTTATCTTCGCCATTCTCCTAATCTCTCTTCTAATATCTGTATAGATCCTTTCCATGCATCATTGGCAGCACCGGATTTATACGTTGTAACTTTATTAGTTGTTGAGATTTCTTCCTGAAGCCGTTGCTCGGTCCGAGTAGCAGCTCATCGAGTGTCATATTTCCTTGAGAAAATATAGCAGTTTCCCTAGCTTGAAGAGTTTGTGCAAGTTTCCTGATAGTATCCTTCATAGGCTCTTGGCCTCTTGTAAGACTGACGAGAATCCCAGTTAAATCATTTACAGATGGAGGACCAAAAGAGGCAGGCAAAATATCGTTGTTCCTGACACTTGATTTAGGAATATAAGACATTTATATGTTTGATTGGGTGAGATCGATTAGAAAAGTCGTTCCCACAGACGACACTAATTTGTTGATGCAACAAACTAGACTAGGATAATTAGTTGATCACAGATAAATGTAAGTAGAAGAAACGAGAGATTTTTAAAGTGGTTTTGCTTAAGGGAAGAACCTATGTCCACAATTGTTTATTGCTTTAGGATGGTTTAATTGCCTCTCTTTTCGTGTCCCTTGGATATAGGGTTTACAATGTATTTATAGCCCACAAGGGGTGTACAAGGTCCAAAATATCAAAGGATGGAATATCTTTATATTATAGACATTTACATATATACAATCGTTTATGTATACAACTGTTGGTGTTTTCCTGTCATCGTTGGTCGGTCTTCCTGGTGTTCGTCGGCATCCCTGGTGATAGTCGATATCCATGGTGTAGGTCGGTATTTCATCCTTACTGGCTAGTATTAATCTTCAACTGTACAACACATGTTAGTATCTGAATCGTCCACATAGATGGACAATTTTTGGTATCAACAATTGGGTTGGTAGAAAATGGGTAGATTTCATAAGGCGATCAACAATGACCCATATCGAATTGTATTCTTAAGAGGTTATCCACTAATAAAATCCATGGTAATGTTATCCCATTTCCATTCTCGGATATGGAGTGATTAGAGTAACCCGTTGGGGTGTTGATGCTCAATCCTTAATTTTTGACAAGTTAAATATTTTTTTAATGAAATGGATGATATCTTTTTTCATACCTAGCGACCAATAATGTTTCTTGAGAGTTTGATACATTTTAGTGCTTTCTAGATGAATCACGAATTTGAAATGATGGTCTTCTTGCAAGAGTTCTTCTCGTAATGAGGATACGAGGGGAACATATACTCAATTTTATAATTTTAACCCTCTCTCCCAGTCTAAGGTCCCGTCCTTTTCGGGGAGGCTACTTTGCAGTTTTTGCTTGTGGCTTTCAAAAATTCATCTCGATCTTGGAGTCCAATGATTCATTTATGTAGAGAGGGGTGAGCTAGGATGTTTCGCAGAACAATTTGGTTTTTTGAGTATTCTCTCTATAGATTATATTATCCTATGGTATATAAGAATACAAACATATTGTGGAGGTTTCCCTGAGCTTTTCGGCTTAAGGCATCAACAACTACATTACCTTTTTCCAGCATGGTAGAGTAAATTAAATTTGTAAACCACTAAAATTTTTATCCATCATCTTTACCGAAGGTTCAGATCTTTCTGAGTTAATATGTATTTAAGTCTTTTATGATCCGAGAATACCTTAAATTCATCTCTGTATAGATGACATCTCCTAATCCTTATGTTAAAGACTACTATTGCTAATTCCAAATCGTATACCAAATAATTGAGTTCGTGAATTTATAATTTGTAGGACCCGTATTTGATCAGTTTTTCTTGTTACATTAATACACGGCCAAGTCCTTATAGGTAGGCCTCGATATTCATGTCATAGCTAACCTTACTGGAAGGAATAGTAAGGACAGGGGCAGAAGTTAATATCTCCTTTAAAATACGAAAGGCTTGTTCACAATCGAAGGTCCATTAAAACTGAACATCCTTATTGGTCAACTTCATTAGCGGAAAATAGATACCGGAAAATCCTTTCATAAAGCATCGATAATACCCGACGAGTCCTAGAAAATAGCGCAATTCTGTGATGGGGGTATTTTAAGGTCATTCAAGTACCGCGATGGTTTTGGTTGGATCTACTAGTATACCTACTTCGTGAAAAACCCAACAATGATGCACAAAAATACTATGTGCGGAAGTAAACAATTATCGATTAAACGCAATTTACCTACGAGTTTTACCGGTTATTCTAGGAGGGACCAATTCAAACTTTTCTTAAATTGTTAACTTTATGAAAACAGTTTTAGTTTGCAAAGCCAATTAAAAGTCCAAATTATTATCTTTGTTAAATCTAGATGATTTACAAATAATAAACCATTCAGTTTTTAGGCAAGTTTCTATTTATTTAAACCTATTTTATTTTTCGTGTGAGGTGATATGCGAAAATGTAAAGCACACAGTATTTATTTAACATTGCAATAACCCTTCCCCGGGAAAAACGACGGACTCTCCTAAGAGTCAACCTAGTATACTTCCACTAACACCAGAAGAAATAGGAATGATTATACAAACATGCAACAAGACTCATAAATCAGAACGAGCTATTACTTATCTTGACCAAGCTTCTCTCTTCTCTGGTTGCTCTTCCAAAATTATCATCACTATGTAGCTCTTGTTAACTTTGCTTTCTTCACGTCTCAGCCTCCCCTCTAGCTTCCTTAGCACAGGTTGGCTCAGTTCCTATTGTGTCCTAGTTCTTAGTGAAGTATTTGTATGTTGTGTGCTATCCTAGAAGACACACACACACACACACACACACACACACACATTTAATGGTACAACCGAATGCAATGCAATAATTCTCTTATCTCCTAGATATCAAAAACACTTTCTAGTCCCCTAGATATCAACAACAACTCTTATGTTCTGTTCTCTTGTTTAAATCAACCTTTCTTGATTTAACACAATGTTCACAAACTTTACTCTTCTCTTTTCTCAAAAATTAGAACAATCAAAGTTGATCTAATATATACACATCAATAAGTGTCTAAGTGAATAAGTATTGAATAGTGAGTGATTTCTAAGTGATATGCACATGAAAAATCCTGAAATCACTTTCCAGATCAAGAAATCATATACACAGAAATAATATGACTTCAAATATATTAAGTAAACTCAGAAAGTCAAAAATATACAACTTATTTTTCAGAAAACTAATATTAGATTAATTCAGGGTTTTAATCTAATAACCTAGTCAAGACTATTTTTACAAATATTTCAGATTAGTCCAAAATAGTCTTAAACAGTCAACAAAAAATAATATGCCGTCTAGATACTAATTCTTCCCAAATTAGTCCTCAATAAATCTTAGGTTTAACTCTCTAAACCACAAACAAGATATATCTCAATCTTAACCAAAAAAATTCTGAAAAATATGTGTTAAAATAAAATGTTTAAAAACATACAAGATGTTACTATCAAGACTCAAACAGAATATTCACACACAAAAATTAACTTCATGAATCAAGTGTGTGGTGTGTAAAAATATTAGATCTAAAGTCTGATCTAAATCAAATACACAAAGATGAGAGAAATTACTTACAAATAATATTTTTCTTTGAAAAATTGTAGGTGCAGATTTAGAATGAGAGATGTCCAATCTTAATTTGAGTTTTGAACATAAATCAACACTTGAAGATGATAAAAATTATTTTGGTTTATTCTCTCTCTCTCTCACTCTAAAATTTTTGATAGAGTTTGGCCACAAAATTAATTTTTTCGGACTCTTTAAAATGAAACCCAAAGGGCTATATTTATAGAGTAAACACGTGTGTGTTAGTTGGTGTAAAACATGTTCACATGGATTGGAAAGAATACACACACAACCATTGATTAAAAATAATCTGATGGTCCAACAAGAAACACAAAGTGGTGCTTTAAAAATCTGTCGCGTGTAAATACAATTGTTATACACTAACTGAATTCTACCAACACCATTTTATAAAACACTGCATTTTAAAAGGTCCTTGGTGCCATCTGTAATACACTATAAAATTAAGGTTGAAAATAAGACATGCGACGACATTTGAAAAAACAACAGTTAAAAAAATGTGGGCTAACATTTCAGAGCGATGTCGTTTGAAAAAATTAAGGCAGTCTTGGTAAAAAAAAATTGGGGAACACGCAATCAACTGGGGGATAGCTAAGGTGTAGACCAACAGCTATTCCTACTATGGTGTAACGCTACAGTTATTATGACATATAAAAGAATGGGCAAAGCTAAGGAGTCAAATCGACAATACAAATTGATGTACACGCCTACTGACTTTGGCTAAAGCCTATGATCTAATCATGCAGAGGTAAATTGTAGGTGCATAGTAACAGACCTGCTATGGGGTCTTTTACACGCCAACTGTTATATAAACAGTTAAGGACATATGGTGAATAGTCATCGGTCAAAGCGAGCAGGCCAATATCAACATATATACACACATAACATACATATATATATATAAAACTATAATATCGAACATATATAAGACAACATACATACAAATTGACATATATATATAATTAGTCATGTACACATACATAAAACCATACATAATACTATATATATATGGCACACAACTGTTATGGTACGGAAAAAATAAGGGACAAAATCTGATATATATATATATATATATATATATATATATATATATATATATATATATATATATATATATATATATATATATATATATCAGCATACAAAATAACTAATTAATTTAAAAAAATATATCAATTTCAAAAAAAATAATTCTGAATTGTATAAAAACATTTTAATAAATTTCGAAATAACTTTTAAATAAATAAAAGAATTTGTTACAAAATCTATTTCTGAAATATTTGAAAATGAGTTCAGAATTTCAAAAATTAATTCTTTAAACAGTTTTGAATGCTTTTTTAGATAAACACAAGCGTAATCAATGGACATGATAAAAATAAAATGCAAATGCAGTGTCGTATAGTGTAGTGTCCTGAGTGAATATTAAATTCCTATAAGCCATAGAGTGTATGGGAATTACCTTTATGGAATGCCGGACTGAATCGAAAGCTCATTTGATGTAGACGATCATAGAGAAATTGGCGTAGGTAGGCAGGACACAATCTTAATTACAAAAATATTTTGTCAAAATTCAAGTCCAACTAGATGAAGGTCTATATAGCTAAAGCAAGGAAAGCAAACCCTAGGTGTGCTCTATATAGGTACCTTCAAACTCCCCCATTGAACTAATTTATACAAAACCCTTGAGTACATCAAATGATAAACTACGGTAAAATAATTCCTAAAAAGTCCTATACAAAAGAGTTTCGAACTACCCACCCATCCTAGCAAAGAAAAGACTCAACACTTGATGACCGACGAGAATGCTTGCAAAACATAAATACACTTTCTGCCAAGAAATCAAGTTAGTAGCACTTGCTCTACCAAAATATTAAAAGACAGAATTAAATGTGCAGAATAAAATAAGACCAGATAATATGCATGAAATAATATCAATACAATAATCAGAAATATGTACTCAATTCTCCCCCATTTTGACTAAATTAGAAAATGGTAAGAAGAAAAAAAAAGTAAGTGTTTATAAACTGTAAAATAAAAGCCTCCTACATTAAACATGGCTTTAAGAGATACTAATTATTCGTAGATATCTTTTTCCTAAAACCTCAGAGATCTAGTAATCAAGATGCAGAATAAACACAAGCTAATCTTCAAGTACAATCTCTCCAATCAAATGCTGAAGTTATTTCTAAACAAAAGTTATCATAAGGCATCGAAAGAAAATCAACAAGCTGAAAATCACAAGCAATAGAAGGAACTACCCTAATTTGTTTAGGAGTTTTTGGAGCATTAAACCGGTAAGAATATCCATTAGCATCACAATACTTGGTAACTCCATTTTGATTAAACTCACCTCCCCCATCATTGAATAAATGTAAGGGTTTAGTGGTGTTTAAGTCCTTAACCTTATTATGAGGGGACTTAATGATTTTATCACTCTTGCAATCATCATATACATTAGTTGGGCATTTATTCGACTTTAAAAAATCTATTTGAGGTCTCAAGTCACAAGTCCTAATCCAAATAGGCAAAGTTTTCAAAGGTTTTTGTGCCTTTCGGAATTTAGGATAAAATTTATCATTCAAAAATATTTTCTTGTTGATGTGAGGCCTAAATTTATTGAAGAAATGATTCCGATTATTATTAGTGTGCTGCCTATGAAAATTTGTAAATCGCTTCACGTTTCGGTTATGAGTTTTAAAATGAGTACCTATCTTGCGATTACTAAGGCATTCCCAGTTTTGGTGACCAAAAACATCACACCTAGTACATAATTTACTAGAAGTAGACAAGTCTGAATGGTAGTGTTTTCCCTCAAAAGGCTTATCAGATTCATTACGAATAATTGGCTTAGGAGTCCCATGGAGTCTCTTGCCAGGGGGAAATGTTTTAACGTAGATGGTCCTACAAAGTTCTCGATGAAATTATCAATGTCACTTTCATAATCACTTCCAATTAAAACTTGTTTTCCTTTAGCCTTTTCAAACAACTTACTATCCAACGGAAGATCCATTTCTTCTTGGGCTTTTACAAAGAAGATTGGTCTACTTGGATAAACTTTATCAAGAGGACCCTCATATCCAAAACCTGTAGTATCACCATTATATCGTTGTTCAGGAAGCAATTTGTCAAGGTCAAAACATTTTATATCACGACTACGGCACATTTAAAAAGTTATTTCACAAACTTGTTTCGATTTTTCAACTTGCAAAAGCGCTACATTCTATTTTTCTTCTAACGAAGACAAATTTTCATTTAAAGTCGTAGTCTGAAATTTAAAATCAAGTGACTGTTTCTCAGAATCAGTTTTGACATTGCTCATTTCAATGAAATTTTATCGACCAATCTTATATTGATTCTCTAAGGTCTTACTAAGCATTTTAACCAAATTAAATAATTCTTGTCTATTTTGAAAAGTTTTGACATACAATTCTGAATTATCATCATATCCAACAAAGTTATCATTTCCATTCGTGTCCGTGTGTGAATTATTGATATCATCAGATTTAGAATCATATAAGGCATATTTAGCATCAAACGGAGCAGTTATTTCAACCATAGAAGGTTGTCTAGCTAAAAAAGATTTAGAAGCACCTATTAAATCAAGTACTTCATCATAATTAGACCCATCTTCAGAATCAATCATTCCAATTAAGTACACATCTCCGCAACAGTCATAAACTTTTTCTAAAAACGCAGGGCAATTTGATTCAGAACTTCCTTGGTTATCATTTGATTCAGAATTAGAAGAATCATCCCAAGTTTTAGTTATGTGTGCCTTGTGTTGTTTAAAATGCTTGGGCTGTGGCTTAGATCTACACTCGACAATAAAGTGATCGAGTTTCCATAATTGTGACAAGCCAATTCATATTTATCAACCTTACTACTTCTATTGTTATAACCAAAAGTTCGCTTTGAATTTTTGTTATGGTACCAGGTGAACTGACTATAATGATTATTCACTTGCGTACGTCTTTTATCAATAGCATTTATTTGCTCCAAAAGTTTCTTAAATTGAGAGGACATAACATTAAGTTGATTGTCGATCTTATCAATTTTATCTGATTCCACACCATAGTCATCAATCGACTCAGATTGTTGTTTAACTACCTTATTCTTATTTTTATTAGGATAGGAAGTTTTAAAAGAAACTTTAGAAGTATTGGTCAACTCATTCTTAGCATAAGATGTGAGAGTCTTCCTAAAGGTTGATTCAAGTTCCATAGTTCTCAATTTAGAGCTTAGCAATTCAGGTGTAAGAGATAGATCATTAATCTCTTTAATGATATAAAATTTATGATCAAATATAGGGGCAAGGGACCTCAGAATTTTAGAACACACATCTTTATCAGAATATTCAATACCATTCGCATGCAATTGGGTAATGATATCAGTCAAACACATATAAAAATCATCAAATGGTTCATTATAGTTCATAACTAGCAGATTGTATTGTTGAACCAACATTTGCATTTTACAATGCTTTACTCCATCATCACCCTCGTGTGCAATCACTAAAGTATCCCAAGCATCTTTACTAGTAGTGCAATGGCATATACGTTTCAATTCATTTACACTCACACTCGTGAAAATTGCATTTTTGCCCTTATTATTGAAATTGCTTATCTTTTTCTGATCATCACTTAATTCAGATGTTCTACGTTTTCTAAAGATAGTGTTACCTTTTTCTATAGGAGTAGTGGGGTGCTTATAACCGTTTTCAATTAAATCCCAAACATCATCTCCTATTGTGCCTTGAATAAATGCTATCATTCTAATTTTCCAATAGGAAAAATTTGTGTCATCAAAAATATGAGGTATACTGAAATTTCCTAACCTAAGAAACTGACTAGAAACTTCCATTAAAACAAGGTAAAAAGATTTTGACAAAAGTTTTAAAAATAGATCTTTTTAAAGTCTAGCTCTGATACCACTTGAAAAACCCAATGATGATGCGCAAAAAGACTATGTGCAGAAGTAAACGATTGTCGACTAAACGCAATTTATCTAGGAGTTTTACCGGTTATTCTAGTAGGGACCAATTCAAACTTTTCTTTAATTGTTAACTTTACGAAAACAGTTTTAGTTTGCAAAGCCAATTAAAAGTCTAAATTATAATCTTTGTTAAATCTAGATAATTTACAAAATAATAAACTATTCAGTTTTTAAGCGAGTTTCTATTTATTTAAACCTACTTTTTTGTGTGAGGTCATATGACAAAA
The DNA here is from genome assembly GCA_949130495.1 of Sambucus nigra. Classification (NCBI taxonomy): domain Eukaryota; kingdom Viridiplantae; phylum Streptophyta; class Magnoliopsida; order Dipsacales; family Adoxaceae; genus Sambucus; species Sambucus nigra. Next base: position 449,058,521 of record OX422219.1, on the reverse strand, counting down.
ATGTAAAGCACGTGATATTTGTTTAAGGTCGTAAAAACCCTTCCCCGGGGAAAATGACGGACTCTCCTAAGAGTCAACAAAACTCAAAGAAATATTTTATATAAATATGCAACAAAACTCAAAGCAAGATAAATCAGAACAAGGTATTACCTATCTAAACCAAGCTTATCTCTGCTCTGGTTTCTCTTCCACAATTATCCTCCCTATGCAACTCTTGTTCACTTTGCTTTCTTCACGTCTCAGCCTCCTCTCTAGCTTCCTTAGCGCAGGTTGGCTTAGTGCCTATTGTGTCCTAGTTCTTAGTGAAGTATTTGTGCATTGTGTGCTATCCTAGATGACACACAGACACACATTTAATGGTACAACCTAATGCAATGCAATAATTTTCTTATCTCGTAGATATCAACAATAATTTTCTAGTCTCCTAGATATCAACAACAACTCTTATGTTCTGTTCTCTAGTTTAAATCAACCTTTCTTGATTTAACACAATGTTCGCAAACTTTACTTTTCTCTTTTCTAAAAAATTAGAACAATCAGAGTTGATATAATATATACACATCAATAAGTGTTTAAGTGAACAAGTGTTATGTAGCGAGTGATTTCTAAGTGATATGCACATGAACAATCTTGAAATCACTTCCCAGATCAAGCAATCATACACACAGAAATAATGTGACTTAAAATATATTAAGTAAACTCACAAAGTCAAATATACACAACTTATTTTTCAGAAAAGTAATATTAGATTAATTCAGGATTTTAATCTAATAATCAAGTAAAGACTATTTTTACAAATATTTCAGATTGGTCCAAAACAGTCTTAAACAGTCAACAAAAAATAATATGCAGTCCAGATATTAATTCTTCTCAAATTAGTCCTCAATAAATCCTAGGTTTAACTCTCTAAACCACAAACAAGATATATCTGAATATTAACAAAAAAAATTCTGAAAAATACGTTTTAAAACAAAATGTTTACAAACATACAAGATGTTACTATCAAGACACAAACAAAATATTCACACGCAAAAATTAATTTCGTGAATCAAGTGTGTGTTGTGTACAAATATTAAATCTAAATAAAATACACAAAGAAGAGAGAAATCACTTATAAATAATATTTACCCTTGAAAAATAGTATGCGCATATTTAAAATGAAAGATGTTCAATCTTCATTTGAGTTTTAAACATAAATCAACACTTGAAGATGACAAAAATTATTCTGGCTTATTCTCTCCCTCACTAAATTATTTGATAAAGTTTGGACACAAAATTAATTTTCTCGGACTCTTTAAAATGAAATCCAAAGGGCTATATTTATAGAGTTCACAAATGTTTGCTGATGGTGTAAAACATGTTCACATGGATAGGAAAGAATACACACACAACCAATGATTAGAAATAATCTGACGGTTCAACAAGAAACACAAAATGGTGTTTTAAAAATCAGACGTATGTAAATACAATTGTTATACACTAACTGAATTCTATTAACACCGTTTTATAAAACACTTTTTTTTTAAAAGGTCCTTGGTGCCATCTATAATCCATTAGAAAATTACGATTGAAAATAAGCTATGCGACGACGTTTGGAAAAATAACAGTTAAAAAAATCATGGGCTAACATTTCAGAGCGACGTCGTTCGAAAAAGATTAAGGCAACCTTGGTAAAAAAAAATTGAGGAACACGCAATCAATTGGGAGACAGCTAAGGTGTAGACGAACAACTATTCCTACTATGGTGTAAGGCTACGATTATTATTACATATAAAAGAATGGTCTAAGCTAAGGAGTCAAATCGGTAATACAAATTGATGTAGATGCCTATTGACTTTGGCTAAAGCCTATGATCTAATCATGCAGAGGTGAATTGTAGGCTCATAGTAACATACATGCTATGGGGTCTTTTACACGCCAACTGTTATATAAACAGATAAGGACAGATGCTAAATAGTCATGGGTCAAATCGAGTAGACATCAACATATATACACGCATAACATACATATTTATAAAACTATAATATCGAACATATATAAGACAACATACATACAAATTAACATATATATATATATATATATATATATATATATAAAACTAGTCATGTACACATATATAAAACCATACATAATACAATATATATATATATATAACTAAAATACAAGTGCAGGCAAGTCATACATGCTTGACTAATGAAAGAGTGCGTGGATCCCGATTCAAATAATATGTGTGCTGATATGTTATTAAAAGAAAGATTACCTTCTACCACATCATGGTAATTTGGTGGCTTTTGCTTTTTCCCAAAATCCCACATTTTGGGAACGTAGAATAGACTGTCACCAGAAATTTGCTTCCCCTTCGAATAAATACGAGGTCAATCTTACCCTGAGTTCTGGACTAATACTTACTCCATTTAGAACTTGGACTATCTGGCAGATCCACCTCTCAGCTTCGACAGTACCAGGCTTCCCGAAAAATGCTGGGTGGTTTTGCCTCAGGAATTTCTTAAGGGCATTCTTCCTCCGAGTTTCTTCTGATACCTCATTATTAATTGGTTACAGAGGTGATATGTTTTGTTGCATCTAGGGTAATATAATTAATTCAAGTAAGCAATGAAGAATCCCTTCATTGGTTATAGGGGAATGGGCATATGTGGAATTAGTCGTTCTTCTTGGGTCCCACTAGTAATTGCGTGAGTGTTAACCATTTTATGAAAACAATATGCTCATGGATAAATTATAAAATAGAGTTATGTCAAACAAACTTATTATATTATGTTACATCCGATTACAAGGTGTATCTTATAGTCAAACTTACAGGAAAAGAAAAACCCATATTCGTAGGATTCTATTTTACAAAAAAAAGAAAGAATGATTCGCTACTATTAAAGAATGATCAACTCATAAACTATCATCATTATGAAATATGGGGATTTTTTTACTTACACACGCACCTTGGATGAAAGTTATTAGTTCTTTCTTAGATTTATTTATCTACAACCATAATCCATATACGGACTTCAAGCTAACTGGGGAACAACGTGATCAAACTTCGAGTAGAGATTAAAAGGATCATAATCATTTGAGGAGGTTCTAGTGGTTGTGAGAGTAAAACAAGTGGTGTTTGGTGAGATGGGTCCGTAATCTATTGGAGAATCGGGAGGAGTAATAGTGAGTTCGTTTGGCAAAAATATACGCAAGGTTAATAGCCTGTTGCAGAGTATCGGGATCTTTGAAGAATCATTTTTCTTGTCTAATCGCTTGGGCTTCCCCTATCAGGCATCCGGTGAGAAAACGATGCTTGATTTCTAGGGTAGCAGTGGCCTAGTCATGATTTGTGCTTCGTATATGCTGACATAGCTTTGCATAACTTACGTATTTGATAGCTGGTTCAGACCTTTTATGGGTAGTATCACGAATATCGAGGTAGATGTCATACTAGATATTCATTACTACAAAACAGTATGAGTTGTAGAATGTAACAAAGGAAATTTTAATGATAACAATCTTACAAGTCATAGAAGGAAGATTATAGGGGTCGATGTCGTATAGGCATAAAACCTGACAATGTTCTGATACCATGTTATCGCACCCACAATTATATGCTTTAATGCTAACCAATGAGTAATAGTAATTACAATAACAAAAATGTAAAGAAAGCATAATTTAATTATTTTTATTATGGTGGGAGGCTCAGCATCTCATCACATACATGAATCTACATAAAATAGAAATACAGTTATTCAAGCACGCCACTCATAACTGAAAACTTATAGAGAAGACTATGGAATCACATGAGTTGATAAGTTACAACATAGATATTCCTGCGGGGACTGCCATCCTTGCTTACTGCCACCCACATTTATGTTAGTGAAAATAATTTTCGGGGTAAAACTGGGTAAAAGTCCATAGGTGCAGGTGGTATTTCTCCTTCTTCGAGCTCATCATCCATCTGGAAGGAAAATAATTAAGCATACATGCTAATTATATAATTGTATTTCTATATACAAGGTGTGAGAAAATGTGTTGTGAGAGTGTAAATGGGATTAATAATGTAGATATCAGAATTGGAAATGAAATGAAATATCATAGAACTGACAAGGGTATACTGGAGTCTAGTTATATATAAAAGAATAATATGGTGAAGTGCAACTGGATATGTTGTGTATCGGGTTACAAGGATAAGGGATCAAGCTATAACAAGATAAGCCATAAATTATCAGTTATAGGGCTTCAATTGTGTAGCAATACCATTACAATATCGTTCGAAACTTTTGAATAAACAATCCTAAATAATTGGGGAATAATAATATGACTTGGCACACTTATCTAGAGTGGCCCTCGTATGTAGAAAATAAAACTAGGCACTCGCTATCTAAAACCTACTGCACAATTAGAACTATCATGGTATACCAGGGTTTAATCCCTGAATCGTAGGGTATGCTACTGGGTCTTCACTGATAATGGGTGTAAATTGCAAGTGTTAATGCAATTAAATTTAGTAAGACTCAGGTAAGACATAGGGTAATACCACAATTAAGGATTTAATGTAATTCAATGCTCCTTACTAAATTCATAGGTTATAGCGGCTTATCGTGTTTCGGTATAACTTGGATATCAAGAAATTAATATTTGCGGTAATTATGAACTACACAAAAGAGTTTTAAATGGAAAAATGAGTTCAAAGTTATCACATAGTGATAAACTAATACACTAATTTGTAAAGGCATAAGCTCAATTGCTTAATCCTTAAAATAGATTCACCTACTTTGTAAGTACGGGTTGGGATTTTGTGCGTCTAATTCACAGTAGTTGATTGGATGCTCTGAAACATAGCATAATATAAGTAGGTAGTATAGGTTCAAAAAATAATGTTTATAGGATGCTTATGGGATGCAGTGGAGTGGAAAAATAAGTTTTCAGTGCAAAAATACTGGCAGGGTATAATTGTATAATTTTTTAAAGTTTAAAGTATAATTTTTTCCTAATTTCCATTTGGATTTAGGTTTAGTGGAGAGACAAAATGTCTATATGTGACTTAAGGAATTTATGAAAAAAAATTGGCCCTTCTTTGAAATACTTAGAAAAATGGCTAGGGAGTTATGTATAAAGTAAAAGTTTAATTTTTAAACTTTAAGCTTGTTTTCTCGAGATTAGGATTGCTAAGAATCCAAATAGGGTGATGTAATATACCATTTTGTTAAGAATTTTAAAAAATATTTTTTGGAAAAAAAGAATAGATTTTTATGATCGAGGACGCGTATGATTTTTAGTAATTTGGAAAATTTTGAGGGTTCCTTAGGAATTTTAGAGTTTTGAAGGGACTAATTCCCTATGTTGGTCAGTTATTAGAGTCAGCCTCTTCCCCTTTGAAAGATAACCATTCTTCCATCTGGCCAACCTCCTTATGACTCTCTTGAAGTTAGGGTTCTAAATATATATTGACTTTAATTTGGCCCCTAAGGGCAAGCCCATATATGTAGAGGGGAGAGTACCCACCCTACTACCCAATACCTCTGCCAAATTACCCACATTATCTACTCTCTCGATCGGAATCATCTCGCATTTCCTCACATTAATATGCAAACCTGACACTGCCTCGAAACACAGAAGCATAGGCCTTAGCGATCTCACTTGCTTCTCCTTCTCATCACAAAAAATAATTTTGTCATCCGCCAACAACATATGCAAAAATCTAACAAGGTGAGCCAAAGCATTACCCACTCGAAAACCACTAATCCGTCCTACTTCGACTGTATGACCAATCATCCTCATGAATTTTTTATCACCAAAATGAAAAGAAATAAGGATAATGAATCACCTTGACGAAACCCTTTAGAACTAAAAAAGAAGCCTTCAGGGACCACATTCACCAGTACGAAGAATTTAACTGAAGAGATATAACTTTTCATCCATCTGCACCAGCGATCCCCTAACCCCATCCTCTTCAGTAAATATAAAAGGAATCCCTACTGCATAAGATCATACGCCTTCTCTATATCAAGCTTACATATAATACCCGACTCACCACTCCTCATCCTAGCTTCAATGCATTCATGAGCCACTAGATATGGGTCCAGAATTTGTCTACCCCCACAAAAGCATTTTGGGCCTCTAAATTGTAGGGTCAATGACCTTTCTAATTTTTCCTAAAATAACTTTGTAAGAAATTATACACACTCCTCACTAAGTTGATCGGTCTGCATCCCTGATATCCACTGTAGGCCCCCATTTTTGTGTATCAACATAATAAAGGTAGCATTAAGCTGACGAACAAATTAACTTGTTGTCGAACTTCATGAAGACACCGATCACATCCCCTCCCACTATAGACCTCTAATGCTGAAAGAATGACATCGTAAAACTATCTGGGCCGAGCGCCTTGTCTCCATCCATATCCCTTCGAACCTTCACCACCTCCACCTCCTTGAATAAACCCTTTAATCCTTCAGGTTCTACCTCTTAAATGATCCCAACCTCAAGACCATCCAATAAGGGTCTCCATGATTCCTACTCCATATAAAACCTCTTATAATATTGACTGATGCCCCCCAAACCTCACTTTCCTCAGTAAACTCCTCTCCCCCACTATAATTTTCCCAATATGGTTGAAACGACAATGTGAGTTTTCCATTTTATGGAAAAATTTAGTGTTCTTGTCTCCCTCTTTCAACCACAAGGCCCTTGACTTTTGCCGCTAGCTGATATCTTCCTGAATTAACTTCCTCTCTACTTCCCGTTTTCTCCCTCAATAGCTTTCCACCCCCGAGAGACCTCCCGTTCTTTCCTTCTCATCGAGAGACCGAATATCTTCTATGTAAATATCTATAAGACACTTCACTTTCCTAAACAGCTATCTGTTCAATCTTTTTGTGTCTTCTTTGAGTAGTAAAAGATTTATTGCCAGTATGTAGCTAGCATTGCCCTCGACCTCATAACCATGCCACCATTATCACCTATCGATAAAATTTAAATCTTTTAATCACACATTCTGGAATCTGATGGGGGTCCTCCCTCCCCTACACCCACACACTCCAGAAGAATCAGAATATGATCTAATGTTACTCTGCGCAAACGAGACTGAATCGCCCCTGGAAAATGATCCTCCCATTCTTAGTAGAGAAGAAACCGATCTAATCAATAAAATGAAGGATCATATCTATTATTATAGCATGTAAACACCCCTCCTTCTAAAGGCAGATCCAACAATTCCATCTCATCGATAAATTCATAAAAATCCCGCATGTACGCAAAGGCTTTCCCCTATTCCTTTCAGAGGGGAAGAGGACAATGTTGAAATCTACCCCTTTACACTAAGTCCCACATCCATCAATTAATCTCATAATTCCCATCTAATCGCATCCTCTACCGGCCCGTACACCAATGAGAAACTTCATGAAAATTCGTCCACCACATTTCTAACCAAGCAAGAAAATGACTAGCTGCCCATTAAAGTCTCCACCTTTTCTACCACTCTCGAATCCTATATAGTTAACACTCCGCTCGATGATCCCATGGAATTCAAGATACTCCACTCTACCCACACCTTAAAATAGACCTAACCTTCTTCTTATCCACTCTTCCCAATTTGGAATCATGTAATTATAGAATATCCAACCTTTACATCGATACTGCACTCCCATCTTTTATCAGGATCATTCAAACCCCTCACATTTCATGAGATTATTCGAAGTTTCATTGGATACTCTCTTTAACCTCCCCTATGCCGCCTCATCCCATCCTATCTCACCCCTCCTTTTTTCTTCTATATTTCTTAACAACATTAGGGCATCCCTCTCATTTCGTACATATGCTATTACTATGTATCTGCTAAAACCTTAAATCATATCATCTCCCATCTCTACCATTCCTCTCCAAACTCCCCCTTAAATACCCCTATCTCTAGACCTGTTCCTTTATAATTAACCCCCTCGACCATCATGCGCCTTTCCCTAGTATTCCTCTTCCTAATTAACTCAACATCCCGACTCGAGACCTCAAGTTCCACCCATATCCTCGAATTTTGACAATTTTCTATACAATCCCTACCCTCACTCTCCACCCATTTGAAACATCTTCATCTAAAATTGTATGCATATTATCCTCCATCTCACTTGGATAAGATGAACTTGTACTTGTGGTAATCAGAGAGCCAGGCTTTTCCCATAATTATCATTTTTAACCACGCTATTAAATTTTTGTTTCGAATTTCCCACCTTAAGATTGCTTGTCCCCCCCCCCCCTCCCCCCCCCCCCCACGTTATCCTCAATAGGCTATTATTCCTATACTTAACATAATCCCCTTTAATCTTTACATTTTTTCTAAAGGCACTTTTCTGCAGCACCTTTTCACAATTTAAGATGGCCCTAGCTTTTTTAAGAGTAAAATACCTCATAAATCCCTTACCTTTTACTTGTTTCAATTTCGTCCCTATCCTTTTTATTTGTTTCAATTTCATCATCAAACTTTCATTTTGTCTTACCTGCCCTCATACACAGAGTGGTCTTCCTTTTATTCTGTTTACATTCCCCACCGCGTAGCCATTTAATTCGGCTATGATCAAGGAGCCCCCATTTATTGAGTCATTTCACCCGTGAAAATCTCACAAACTTTTGTTTTACTTGCACTAACTATTTGACTTCGGTTGTCGTAAGTCTGTGTTCTAGTTATCCAACCAATCCCGTGGTCCCGAGCAAAGAGGCTCGAGGAAAGAGGTCGACTATGTACCTGAACGTTTTATGGAAAAATCAACTGGTCCGTTTTCAAACCAACATTTTGAAGGACCCCTACTACCGTGAAGTTGAGAGATTCCCACCCACAGAGTTGGGTTTAAGAAATTGCACCACCTCATCATCTATTTTTCCTCTGAGCACTGCTAACACCAGTGTCCCTTCTGAGCTGCACCTAGTAGCGCCTGCGGACCAGGTAGTTGTGAAAAAGAAGAAAGATACAATTGATTATTTTACCCCTCTTTATTGAAAAATAATAAATTGAATATTATAAATATTGAAAAAGAAACAATTTTATTATTATTTGGGGATAAAAAATATTTTTTTATCCTAGAATAATAATAAAAAATATTTTTAATTTTTATTTTATCCTAGTTGTTTGTAATTTTTTTTTAAAAATTGAATAACAATTTTAATAATCAACATAATTTTTTACTTACATAAAAACTATTTTTAATTTTAATTAAAATTGTTAAAATTTGATGTCATAGATTCACGATTGATTAGTGCCGCTGGCGCGGACCGACATCATTTAACTAATGTGGGTTCGATCCAGCGAACTAACTAATGGCGAATATAAGACATCAATTATTTTCCCCCATCTATGTAATATAATGGATAAATAAAAAAATTCTAGTGATGTGGGTCTGCGCCGGTGGTACTGAACAATCGTGAATGTAAGAAATAAAATTAAACATTTTTTATTAATATTAATACAAAAAGGGTTTTAGAACTTAAAGAACTATGTTGTTGACTATTAAAATTGTTATTCCAGTTTTTTTAATAAAATTAAAAACAACTGAGATAAAATAAAATTTTAAAAATGTTTTTTATTATTATTATTGGATAAAAAAAATATATTTTTATCCCCAAATTATAATAAAATAGTTTATTTTTCAATATTTATAACATCCATTTTATTGTTTTTCAATAAAGGATAAAATAGTCAATTGCATCCAAAATAATTAATAGAGGGGCTATATTGAGACAAATTAAAAGATTGAGGACTAAATTGAAACAAAAAAAAGGTCATGGATGAAATTGAGACAAATTGAAAAGTTGAGGATGAAATTGAAACAAAAAAAAGGATAAAGAAGAAATTGAAACAAATAAAAAAGTAAGGGACCTATGGGTAATTTACTCTTATTCGCTCGTTGCTTCTGTGACCTTTGTGGCATGTATAACTTTGCTCATACAACTACTTCCTGGTAGCTTGATCAGTTCGATATTGTCATCATCCCCATGGTTATCTACTTTAGCTTTGAGGCTCAAATTTAGCTTCTCCAATCCTTGGGGAAACACCCCCACTTTTAACAGGAAGAGTAAAAACCCACTCCCCCACTTTTATCCTTACTCTATCCAGCGGTTGATGTCCACAGTGTCTGTGTCAGTTTCCCCACAACAATCACCGATGGCTCTAAACACATCTTCTTCTCCCAATATGTTAAGTGGAACTCCCTCCACTCTAATCCAAATATGGTCATGTCCTTTCCCCATTGTTGTGCTACAACCTGGGGGACGCCATTTGTCTAGAAATAGAGGCACCCTTTAAAACTCCCATTTCTTCTTCGTCAATATTCTCATGGCTTCTATTCTCCAAGAAAAAATGAAAAGGAATTGTTTGTTGGGAAGAAATTTGCTTCTACCCTACCAAAACATTTCCACCTCACTTCTATCCATCTACTTAATGCCTCACAGGTTGCTGGTACATCAAGCATGCCTACTATCCACCCCACCAAAGCTCTCTACAAATACTTCACCTGAGTCGGACAAGAAGATGGATCCACAATAATGTAATATTGAGATTCGGATTTACTAGTTATTCATTGCGTGAACTGTTGGAATGTCTACCAGGTGTTAGTGCGAACTAAACAAATGTAAAAGTTTTTTCGGCATTAGATGTTTTGTGTGTTTGAATGGGAGACTTATTGGACTAAGTCACATGTGCGCGCCGCAGTTCGCCCGGCCCGGCCCGTGTCCGGATTTTGGGCTCATTAAGAAATAATTTTTTGGACAAATACATAATTATTTTTTGGGCTTTAAAAATTATTTTTTAACATCATTAATTCCGAAAATTAAAAAAAATGTGTTTTCTTAAGTGTTGAAAAAGTCTTCCACTTGCCCACGCTTTTTCAGATTACTCGTCATTTTTTTTAACTCTCTTTTTGTTGTCTCATAAAAGAGGTTGAAGCCTCCGTTTTTGAACAGTTCTCATCTTCTTTTTCCCATACAAAGAGAAGTAATTATTCATCCCTTGGATAATTATAACAACACATAAATATTTAATCTTCCTCCAGATTATTTATATTTATCAGAATCGAGCAGTACATATCACAAGAATGTGTGTTGATTGAATGAATCTAGTGTGTGCTACCAATTCATATATTGGGGTTGTTTTATCCTGAGGGTGACGAGGCAAACTTAAGACTGTCAGCACACTTTGGGCAAAGTCGCGAAACACCTTAAAAAAAGCGACATTGTCCGCGACTCAGCCATCGTTCTAGTCTGTCCAGTACCAGATTTCGTATATTCTTTTTGTCCCATGGCTTATTTTCGTATATTCCGAATTTCCTTATTTAATTCTGCATTTAAATTGCTGCAGCAACATGAGCATTGGCCATGGCTCCATTCATGTTGTCTGTAGGAACGATGGCGTTCCCATATCAACTAATGGTAGCTCCCTTGAAGCTTCCTCTTTCCTCTCCTCTATGAACTTTTGTGCAATCATCGACATGGGACAACCATTTCCAACCTTAAAAACACACCGGTAAACCCCCATCCTCCTCCCACCTCCAACTACGGAATGCAACATAGAATCCAAATTAATTAACAATAATAGGAACCCTATCATAATGGTCATTTCTATACCAATGAAACAAAAAAAATGGTTTCCTAACAAAAATATATACAAAATCACATCCTCATTAACCATGGTAAAAACTGATAAATTACCTTGTACCCCTAGAGCAATTATGAAGCTAGGAATTGAAGTTAAGGGGTGGCAATATAGATATTTAATAAATTCTAGACAATTAAAGTTGTATATTATAAAAATTCAAGGGCTATTATTTGAAGTTTTCTAAAAGTTAAGGGGAGCCATGGCCCCCTTTGGAAATGACTGGCTTCGTCCCTGCCCTAGAGTGATATTGTTTATATAATTTTCATTCCATAGTGCATTCATACTTATATGGTATTTTATTAAATAAGCATATAATACCTTCCAACGTGTGTAGTATGTGATTTTAACTAGATTCAAACAACCACTTCTTTTCTTTGTAACACCCTTTAAAACCAATAATTGAATAATTTCAAAGTCTTTTGAAGTTTGGTCATTTCTCCACTACCTAATTCAAGAAACACACGGTATTCGAAACCATAAAACAAAATATTCAATGGCAAAGAAAAGTTTTTCATTATGACTTCTCTATTAGTAATAGACAAAGACATTTTTATCGCTCCTTCAAAGTTAAAAAAAAAATGAAATTAGATGAAATTTGAAGTTAGCATACAATTTAGGACAATACTCATGGGCAAAAATAATGGACAAATCCCCAACTAACCTACCAAATTATAGAATGAAATTTCTCGTACATAACATATTTCAATATCAATATTGATGGTGCATGTCATATAGATACTAATAATTATGGAATCGGAGGGACTTATAAAGGATATGCCCACGTATAGCTTTGGTTATTCACTTAGGGTCCGTTTGATACACATTGGGCAAAAGTATTGGCATGGTAAAATTTACCAGGACAAATTTTACCTAGGCAAATTTTGCCTAGACAAATATTTTTTTCTCACATTATGCTATCAAACACCAAATGAAGTAAAACAAGTTTTTTAGCAAAGCATTTAAATAACACATTTTTGTCCATATTATCATATATAATAATAATAAATATGTTTTTTTTTCGTCCCAAGTTTTATTTAATAAAAAACAGCTTTTTTTTTCCTTTTTACTTCCCATTTTTATTTATTAAAAAAGTAATAAACTATATATAAAAAAAAAATTACCCCAAAATTATTTATTAAAAACAGTTGTTACATTAAAACAATTTTTAATTTTTACATTAAAACAGTTTTTATATTAAAACAGTTTTTACATTAAAACAGTTTTTAATTTTTTACATTAAAATAATTTTTACATTAAAACAGTTTTTACGAAAAAACAGTTTTTACATTAAAACAATTTTTTATATTAAAACAGTTTTCACATCAAAACAATTTTTAATTTTTTACATTAAAACAATTTTTACACTAAAACAATTTTTTACATTAAAACGGTTTTTACGAAAAAACTGTTTTTACATTAAAACAGATTTTAATTTAAAACAGTTTTTTTTTTACTATTTAAAACAATTTTTAAAATATTCATAAGAATTTTTAAAATATTCATAACATTCTTTTTAATTATTTAAAACAGTTTTTAAATTGTTCTTTAAATATTAAAAGCGTTTAAGAAGTTAGCAAATTTGTTGGCAAATATTACTCACCCATATAGCAAAGCAAAATTTGTCATCATGTTATGCATAGAAGGTGTTGTACATTGACAAATAGCTTGTAGGCAAATTTTGCTATCAAACACATCAAATTGTAGGCAAATGTCATATTTGTCAACTTATTTATCATTTGCCATGACAAATAATGCTATCAAATGGACCTTTATTTTGTTTCAAACTCTTTTATTTTTCATCAAAAAAATACAATTCATGTGTGTTTAGATTCTTCATATCCTTATATTCCTCCATGCGTGTCTCGGTCAGCTTTCATTGCATCTCTTCATCACATTCAAAGATTCTTGGTGGACTTTTGAATTTTTTTTATAATCAGGTGTATGCCCTTTATATACCTTAACGCTTTACCACTTTATCTCACACTTCAAGTCCTTGTTTTTACTCTCCAAACATCATAATTTTTTTTTTTTTTGATAAGTAAATGATATTATAGAACCAACGCTAAGGGAGCGAACCCGTATACAGGAAGTATACAAAAACAGAAATTATGATCAAACTAACAAAGCAAAACATCCTGAAAACCATACTACCAAATCGAGTGAAGCTCCTCAACAAACTCAAGAACCTCCTGGGTCGTGACAGTGAGGCTCTCCTTATACCAACAAAGCAGAGTGCGCAAAAACAGATACCGTAGTCTTGATGGCGCCGTCTCGATGCCCTGAAAGCATCTCGCATTTCTCTCCTTCCATACTGTCCAAAAAATGCAATGAGGCACTAAACACCACACCCTCCTGTTGCCCGTCCACCCCCACGGGGGTCTCCACCCCTCTAAAAGAACCCTAACAGAGACAGGCATCACCCAAGCGATCCTAGTGATAGCAAAGAAAATGTCCCACATGCCTCTAGCCACCTTGCAATGAAGCAGAAGGTGGTTAGTCTTCTCCTCATTCTCCTTACATAACCAACAACGACTCGCTAGCCGACAACCTCTCTTTTGTATCCCCTCAAGAGTCAGAATGGCCTGTCTAGCCGCTGTCCACACAAAGAATCTGACTTTCGGCGGTGCTTTAACCTTCCAAATGTTCTTCCAAGGGAAGCAAGAACTGGTCATCCCACTACCACTCAATATCGAATAGTAACCTTTAACCGAGAATACCCCAGTCCCACCCCCCATCCACCGCAAGGAATCCTCACTAGCCGTCGGGCGGGGGGCCAAATCCAACCACTCATAGAACCTGTCTGCCTCCTCAAGCTCCCAATCCCATAGCCTTCTTCTAAACTGAGGACACCAAGCCACCCCCTCCGAGCTAATAGTCATATGACCAGCCACCAACCCATCCTGCTCCCTTCCAAGGTCATACATTCCTGGGAATAGCTCCTGCAAGGACCCCTGAACTCCCCACCTATCCTTCCAGAACCTGATCCTGTCACCCTTCCCCAACTTAAAGTCCGTGTACCTGGAGAATTCCACCCACCCCCTCGCAATATGCTTCCACAAACCCATGCCATGAGCAAAACTACCTACCATCGGTCCCCAACCTCGCCGAGAGATTCCCCCCCTAGCCCCTACAACTCTCCTCCATAGCTTATGTTCCTCACGAGAAAACCTCCACAACCACTTCCCTAATAAAGCTCTATTAAAGAGACCCAGATTCCTCACTCCCACCCCCCCTTCCTTTATAGGCTTGCACACCTCCTCCCATCCTACCAGACAGTACTTAAAGCTATCCTCAGCACCTCTCCACAGGAAATCTCTCATAAGTTTCTCCATCTTCTTACGGATCGTACATGGCAAAGGAAGAATGGACATGAAATAAGTTGGCAGGCTAGACAAAGAACTCTTGATGAGAGTAAGTCTCCCCCCTTTCGATAGAAACCCATGCTTCCAACCCGCCAGCCGCCTACGCATATGCTCCAAAACAGGATCCCAAGAGGAGGTAGACTTATACTTTGCCCCAAGAGGTAGACCAAGATACGTATTAGGAAGAGACCCGGTGCTCCCGCCCAAAATGTTGGCTAAATCCTCCTCACCACCCTCACCTCCGATGGAGATCAACTCGCACTTCCTCGCATTGATTCGAAGACCAGACACCGCCTCAAACCACATAAGGAGACAACTCAGAGCCCGAACTTTCCTTCGATCAGCATCACAGAAAACAATCGCATCATCCGCAAAAAGAAGGTGAGAAACCGAGACCCTATTCGGACCCAAAGTCCCAACGGTGAACCCCCTGACAAACATCATAATTTTCAAACACGTGCAATGAAAACCTTCTGAAACCATTCATTTTATATCAACTTATATTTTCAACAAGAATCATATCAACTAAACCTGAATTATGTGCATGTCCTATTCACCCCCAGAAAAAATTACCACACCAAATTCCACGGTTATAATTAGTATCATTTTGGGCTTAACATCCCACGATAGGTCCCTATGTGTTACTGGTTTCTCTGTTAGTTGTTACCCCATATTGTTTTTGCTTGTGTGGTTATTCGATCGTTGTACGCGCTTGCACCATGGATCTCAACATGTGAGATTATAGTTTTAGTATATTCTTTTCCTAATTTTCCTAATACTTCTTGCTCCATGGATCTCAACCTGTGAGATTATAGTTTTAGTATTTTTTTTCCTAATTTTCCTAATGCTTCTCATGATAGATTTTAAATGATGAGTGATAGGTCAAAATGATTTAATTTCAATGTTTATGAGAATTTTATTTTTCCTTCCCAACATAATTTAAGTGTGGTTGAATTAAACTCTCATTTTGATGATGATTATAATGTTAATGAAAATATTATAGTTTAAGTAAATATAATCAAAATCTGCTGAAAAAGTTATCCAAATTGAAAGATCTAAACATTAAGTTATCTACTAAAATCAAGTTGTTTGATTAGGAAAAATGATTTATTGAAAAGTGAACTTGATTTGTTAGTGAACTTAAGAGTGAAAATAAGACTTTTATTAAGAAAATCAAGACTTACGGAAATTAAAAGAGTAAAATTATGTCATTGACTTGTCTCGTGAAGAAAAAAATGAACACTTTGAAAGAGAAACATTAATCTTTGAAAAAAAAAACTGAAAGAAAAATTGTTTTTGAAAATTTGACGGTGGTTGAAAGAGATAAAATTACAAGCTTTTGGAACTTTAAAATGCCTAGAAGGAACGTCAATTGTATGAAGTATCCATATGTTTTTTTAAGGAAAAATTGATTCACTTGAGGATGATATAGCCTGCTCAAAGAAAGATAAACTTGATCTTGAAGATATTTAAAAGAAAATTTATAAAATTCTTTTTAGATCGAATCAAATTAAAAATGACTAGTGTGGCTTAGACTTTGACAAATTTAGCTCTTTTGCTTCTTAATCTAACACAACATTTATGATAGGATCTTTAACAAATGAATCAATGTGAATGTTTTCAAATTCTTTGAATGTGAAAAGCAAGATTTAAAAAAAAAAATATAGGAGTAAAGTGTTTGTTTTCCCAAGTGTATTAAACAAAAAGAAAAATGATGAAAATGTTATCAACAATCATTATATTTAAAAAGGTACAGAATCATGTAAAAAGACTTTTTACAACCCTACACTTGCACAAATGTCACAAGTGGTTCATTTAAAAAAATTCTTAGAAGTTGCTTACGAACCAATAAAATTAGAGTATTGTTCATAAAACTCATCCTAAGGTGGTTTGTCTTGAACCTTATGTGAGCACACATTGTTTTAAAACATAACACCTTTGATTTTTTTGTTTGATCATGAATTCTCACGTTGGGTCACTTCCACATGACCTTGATTCTCCATATAACAAAATTTGAATGTGCTTGTTAGTAGAGTCAATGAGTTAACAGTGAGAGATGGTATTTATTGGGAAAACACTTTTGAGATAAATATAGAATTTATACCATATGGAAATGGCTTTCAAATAAACAAGGCTTACGTTCATCCTCACTTGCATAGAAATAAGATATTTAGGGTGAAGTGTAATTTCATGAAAAATGAATGTTTTCAAAAGGAGACAATGTCTACTTTGAACTTCAAGTTGTTTAAAAGGTTCTCACTAAACCCAAACAACCCATTTCAAGGGATGTGTGGACAAAGAATATTGATTGGAAGGATGGTTAATGTACTTCCACCTTCAAGGATGAGTCATCCTCAAGTGTTCCTCCAGTCCTCGTTGATATGAGAGAGGTTACTCCTTTCACTTGTCTTACTAGGTGCTTGTCATATCTATGATCTTTGCCTCGTGTTTTGTATTTTTAACAAGGCTAATTTTTTGGAGAGTACTTGTGATTTTAAGGGTTTTCCTTAAGTTATTGGAGTAATTTAATAAGTATATATAATTCTTACTCTAGAGTGATTGTCTTAGTTGTATTTTTTGGATTAGTTGGTTTTTTAAAATTTTCATTCAATTGATGTGTTATTGCTTATTGCTTATTGCACATTTTTCTTTTTACCCCCATTCATGTTATTTTGAGAAAAATATAAATATTCAGAGTTCATTGTTATTTATGTGAAAATGTGATTTTTTTATTCTTGTGTGATTTAGATCTCTCATACTTTAGCACGTATATGGTCTTCGCACATACTTTGGCTTATTTTCGATTATATATATGCAAAATAAAAAAGAATTTTATTTTTCTTAATTTTTTTTATTTGAGATTAACCATGCATAATGTGAATGGATAAATATCATTATGCAAAGAGAATTGTACAGTATGTTCTCCACGTGTTTATGTTCTTCCAGTAACCAATTGGCTTGATAACACCTGGCTTTTTGTGGGTATAATGTTGATTTGTATATGATAATCACTTACATCGCACTATCATGTTAGTTTTGTTAGTTTAGTGACACATACTATGCTAGTTGAGACGTATTTATTTACTATTATCATTGTATTGATTACTTGTTTGTAGTCAACTTTCGAGAATGATAGTTATATATTTCGGTGATTAGAAAATGTATCATTTTATGCAACGAAAAGGGATACTATTGTACGGATACCTTATTTAAATTTGAGTATCATTGGGAAAATTTTATTCCAAAGTGTGTGAAAAGTTTTAATTGTCAAAATCATATATGTTGAAGAAAATCCAATAGCTAAGTGACTAAAAAAATCAATAGAAACAAAAATGAGATAAGTTCCCATAACAAATTCTCATAATATAATCTTTATCTAGTATGTCATTTCAATAAATCCAACATTGTTAAGGAATTTTTTGAAGTGTATGGAAGCTTTCTTAGTTAGCCCATAAAATTATTTTGTGTTTTGATGGCTTGTTCTCATATGATTTGAATCAATTTTATTTGAAAACTAGTGGTAAATTTTTTCTCTGCGCATAGACATACTAATTTTTCTAAGATGTCGTGTCGAATTAATTTTATATGAATTGATATAATTGTCATATTTATTTGGATAAATTTTTCATGTTTAAAAACTTTTTGGTTCTTAATCCTGAGAAGTTTATATGTGTTTCTTTGTGAGAACGAATCTTTTTTTTTTTTTTAAATATACCCAATATGCTTTAATCCTTACCTAGAAATATTTATCTTTGTTCATTTCTAGTGGACTTTTTTTATATTTAGTTGGATCATTTGATTTCATTTTTATTTCTTATATGGTTCAGTGTAATGTGTAATGCATTTAACAAGTTATTGTTATATTTGGGATATCATGTTGGTTTAGAGCTTTTGAGTGTGCCTTGACTTTTTTATGTCTATTTTGGGATATTATATTGGTTACATGAGAGACTTCTCAGACTTTATTGATGAGATGGAGTTAATGGATCTTTCGTTAGGAGGTGGTTTGTTAACATGGTCTAGCAATAGAGATATCCCGTCCTTGTCTTTCCAAGATCGCTTCCATGTGGAAAATTATTTTCTATGGTTTATACAGTTTTATTTACTTAGGGTAACATCAGATCATAGCCCAATTCTATTAGTTTGCGGGGGATGGAGAGAAGTTATAACCCCATTCAAATTTAAAAATATATGGCTCAAGGAGGTGGATTGGGTGGACAAAGTTAAGGAGTGGTGGATAAGTTTTTTGGTCGGGGGAAATGTTAGGTTCAAGTTGGCATCGAAGTTAGGACTTCTCAAGGAAGAGATAAAAAGATGGAATGGAGATGTGTTTAATAATGTAAGTGACACCATCGCAAGGTATATGGTGGAAGTTAGGGGTCTAGACAATAAGGAAGGAAGATGTGTGATTTCAGGTGAGGATAAGAGGGTGAGGGAGGAGAGGAAATGGGAAATCGAGAGAAGACTTATTCAGGAAAAAAAATAGTTGGATTCAGAAATCATGATAAATGTGGTTAATGGAGGGGGGGGGGGGGGGGAGATAAGAACACTAAATTCTTTCAGAAGGTGTTTAACTCACATTGACACTTTAACCATATCGAGAAAATTGTAGAGGATGGGGTAGATTTTGAAGAGGTCAACGAGGTGAGGGGGGTATCTCTCAATTTTATGACGATTTGTTTAGTGAGGAAGTAAAGACGTGCTCTTCCCTTGATGGGTCCGAGTTGGCAAGATTCTTGGTGGATCATGTTGTGATAATAGGGGAGCAGTTCATATAGAGGTGGAAATAGTTCAGGTATTAAGTTCTATAAGTGGTGATAGGGCCCCTGTCCCAGATGGATTCTCGATAGATTTCTTTCAGCACTACTGGTTAGTTTTCAGAGGGGATATGATGGCATGATTTTATGAGTTCCATGATAGAGGTTAAATCTTGATAAATCTTAATGCGAAGTTCGAATATTTGATATCCAATAAGGGGATGAATTGATGTTCGTGATTTCAGACATATTAGTCTTATTATGAGTGCTTATAAGTTTCTTATCGATGTATTATCAGTTAGGTTCAGGAAAGTCATTAACCTTTTAATCTCTAAATCCCAAAATTCTTTCGTCAGTGGAAGGAAAATTCTCAGTGCGATTCTAGTGGATAATGAATGTGGGGATCTAGTCTAAGAAGTAGGGAGTCAGTATTGCGTACAAATTAGACATTGAGAAAGCTTATGATCATGTCAACTGGAAATTTCTCGTATACTTGATGAGGAGGATAAGGTTTGGAAAAAAGGGGTGTCGTTAGATCAAGAGTTGCACTTCTACTTTCTAGTTCTCGATTATGATTAACCAGTTTCCAAAGGGATATGGTCCCAAGTCTCGGGGGGCTTCGGTAGGAAGATCTTTTATCTCCATTTCTATTCATATTAGTAATGTAGGTTTTCAGTCGGGTGATTGGATGCGTGGTTGAGGCGGTATGGATCAGTGGATCTGTGATTGGGCACTTGAATGCAAATTTGGTTAGGATATCCCATCTTTTGTTTGTCAATAATATGATTGTGTTTTGTAAGGAAGAAGAGGACTAGGTTCATGCATTAAAATTACTTCTTATATGCTTTCAAGTAGTGTCGAGTCTCTATATTAATGTCGGGAAATGTCAAATGATTCAGATGGGGTGGGAAAGAACATAGAGAGTTTAGCTGAGAATCTTAGTTGCAAGATTGACATGCTGGCCTCATCATATCTGGGATTAATGTTAGAGGCTAAGTTTAAAAATTAAGATGTACGAAATCTGGTGCTAGAAAGAGTGAGAAAGAGGTTAGCAGGATGGAAGAATTATTATCTATCGTAAGGTGGGAGGTTAACTGTAATAAAAAGTACATTGTTTAGTCTTCCCACTTACTTCTTATCCATCTTGACATTACCATATTCGGTGCGTAAGAAGACGTAATACTTGCTCATAACACTTGTTTTTTATTATGTGCAAGGTTGGATGTTTTTGAGTGGTTATTTCCTGCCTTAACTATAGTTTTAAGTCTGTCTTATTATTCATGAATCTATATCTTGTTTATACTTAATGTATCATGGCCGTTATGTTTTCAAAGTCTACCTATTATTCCCGTATGTGTGCCTTATTTGGACCGTTTGTGGTTTTATGGATGATTTTTTTCTTAATAGATATTTGTTTATGATTCTCGGGGTTTCAGACTTGGATGTTTTAATTTTATGTGTTATTTTTTGATCACTTGAGTTATATTATCATCTTGATTTAGATTACTACGTTAGTCTTGAGTTTGGATTTTATATGCTTTGGGGATATTATGGTTTGTCTTTGGGATTATTCTTACTCTTTATTCATCCTTATCCCATTGTTTGATAGATTTTAAAGTTTTCATGTACTTCGTTTTGCTCATATATATTATCCCGTTCTTGGATTAACCTTGGTGTTATTTCTTTATATGGCATACACCATGTGAAAGTATCATTTCCTTCAGTTCCTTAGCATATTATGACACATTCTAACTTAGGATATAAGTCTATGTTTTATAGGATGTCAATGTTGTGTTTATCTATATATGATCATTTCTTATTAGTCAGTAGAGTTTATTCATATTATGTTTGTATCTCGTAAATTCATTCCTAAACACACTTTAACTCCGTTAGATTTTTTTATCATTTATAATATTTTTGTGTTTATAATGGATTGTGTTGGATTCTTTATCTTGTCGATTATATTCTCTGGTATTATGCATAATGTGAGATATTTTTGTGATACTTTGAATTGTTTTGGAAAATTTGCTTCTCTTTAGGACATATATACTTCCATGTCCATTTTTTACCACGTTCATTGAGTATTTGGTCACTATTTTTCAATTTGGATATGATGTTCACTCCTTTCATATGAGAATTTCTATGCATATAATGTTTTACTCATGCCTATAGTTATTCTCAGTATATTTGGGATGTGTGTGGATATTTATGGATGTTATGTCCCTTTTTAACATATGTAGTTTTGTCAAAGATTTTTATATCATATATGTCATATCCATGTTATGTTCTTTTTTTTCACACTACTTATTCTTATTACGTTTCAAGCGACCCACATGCTTTATATTCCATTCTTTTAATGACTTTAATCTCTAATGCATTACTTTATACGGGAGTGATACTTGTCTAGGATAGGTTATATTTGTTTTAGGGTAGCGTATTAGTTTTTATCTCTGAGATGTGCTTTATACATACTGATTTTTGCCATTATATATTTGTATATTTCATGATGTGTATTCATAAATATCAACATATGTTATTTGGGTGGTTTATCTTTTGGTGTCATACAGTTTTACATGATTTATCACTTGCATATATATGTTCATATGTGATGTCCTGAGAGTGTTTGTGATTATCCATGTACGCGATTGATCCTCATATTCTTGTGCAAATTATAAAATTATTATATATAACACATTTTTAAAAAAATTGCCTCACTTATCCTATCATTATCTCTATAGCCTTTGGTTATTCGTGTAAAAAAGTGGGAAAAAATATTATTAATGGTAGTGGAATTTATTTTAGGTGAGTTCATAAGAAGGGAGAGATTTGCCTTCATGTTGATGTTGATTAATTTATCATGTTTCGATATTATAGGTTTCTAATCATTTATTTGAAAGCTTTATCTTCTCAGTTGGTATCATGCATCGAATCCGTATTATATTCTTACTCGAGCCAAATGATTGTATTATATTAGCTCATTTTGTCATTTCTAGGTTGTAGGTGTTGCTGATAGAGGATCGGACTTTGACTGTATTTTGGTTTTGTATTTTAGGTATTTTTCTACGAAACATCCAAAGGGGGGGGGGGGGGGGGGGATATGAATAAATAGCTTGTATTCTTACCTTATTTCATGTCAAATTATTTTATTGAGAATAAAGGAAAATATCCTTGAGAGTCCATGTGTGTCTTGATTATTGAATTCCTTACATGCTTTCATTAATGTTTAGGTCATCTTGCATTACTGTAAGAGGGTAGTGAGACTGGGGTCTATGAATAACTGGAAAGGGTGAAGCGTGACCCACTCCAATGGACGCTGTCTACAAGGTTCTCAAGAACTTTTGGAATAGTTTGTTATGAAACCTTCTCCTTTTGGTAAAAATGGAGCTCAAGCTAGAACTCCCTCTCTACAAGAAGATGAACTTCCACAATAATAATAGTAAAATTTCTCAAGAGGAGCTCCTAAGAATGATGGATGTTAGCGAGGAGTGAAAGAACAAGGCACTTAGCATGAGAGAGAGAGCAGGGAGAGAATACTAGGAAGTTCTGGTGTGATTTTGATAGAGTAACAGTGCTATTGAGTTTTTCTATTTGTTTTGACCTTGCATAGGGGTCTTATTTATACTTGGTAACTAGGGTTGAGTTGGAACCTTTGGGCTTCAAAATTGAGAGGGTAGGTGAGGGACAAGGTATGAAGTGTACCATTTGTCCCTACCTGTGTGTAGAAGTTTATCCCCTCAGACAGTTGCCACCTGATGCCAACAAAAGTCAAAAAAGCAAATATGTCTCCTAATGGAGACAAAATATCTGATTTGGTAAATATCTTTTGAAACGACAACTTGAGGTACAAACTTTGTAAACTTGAGATAAGAGGTCTTGGTGACCTCCTTCTCTAAAACTGTCAATCTTGAGGGGGAGGGTCTTGAGGACCCTTCTCCTCTAAAATAATTTTTACTTGAGAGGTGCCTCGGGGGCTTCTCTTTTAAGAAAATCATTTTAAAAAAGCTTATTTGTTGTGGGCAGCCCTTCGGCTGCTCACTTCACCTGTGACTAAGTGTGAGATGTGTGTGGTCTTGAGTGACTCGTTGGGTCTTTCTACTAGTATTCTATCAATATTAAAGTGCTAAGTGGTTGAGCTTGCACAACAAACCTTGTTCCTTAGCAGCTAAGCCAAAACCCCCAAGAGATCCTAACTAGCCTATTTGAGCCCTGCATGCTCAACTAGGCTTCCTGTAAAAGAAAGCTAAGTGTTAATACTATTGTTCTTTAAAATAATGATTTTTCATGATGAGGGTTTCTCATGGTATCCACTCCCTCATCTTGGGGTCTCTGCCCCGAGTTTTGGTTGAGGGGCCCTGGAGGTTCCTTCACCAATGACTTTTCTGTATTTGAGGGACTTGACTGCTCTTTCACCGATTATGCATTTTCTGCGGTCAGGGGGCCTAGGTGTAATACCCCGCATTTTTATGATATTAAACAATAATGGGATCAATTATTGTTGTAGGATTAATTAAATTAAAAAGGTCGAAAAAATTTAATTATTAATTAATCCAAATTTAAAATAATTATTAACTAGTGCGCCAAGGGTTAATACCTATTCATGGAAACATTTATTATTATTGTGGGTATATGTAATATGGAATTATAATTTTTATAAATTATCGGGATGCGAAATACGACTATTTGGTATTTTAAGTCTGGATGCACATGTGAGTCGTGTCGGGACTAATTTAATGGGTTAAAGAAGTAAATTATTTTTAATTAACTTGTATGGTAATTTCAAGTGCACCGTTGAGTCCGAAAGGGTCGAGAAAATCAGAAAAATCTACCCGAGTATTTTATTTGGACTCCGGGATTTTTTAGGCCTAACCGACACCCCGTAGGGGTATTTTTATCCTTTGAAATTTTGTAGTAATATTATGGACGAAAATTAAGAAATTAAATTAAAAGGTACATGGGTTAGTGGGGTGTTATCAGCTCTAAACCTACATGAGAGAAAAGAGAAAGGCACAGAGGAAGGTAAAAGAGACTATTGGTGTTCTTGGTGCCTAACTCGAGAACACACACCAAAAACTATACCAAAGCATAGATCGCGAGATGAGGATTGCACTCATACCCATATCAACAGCGGATCAGACCGTCGAAATTAAGGCAAGTGTTTAATTCTTGCAATTTATAGCAACAAGCATGTTCATATTAGTGTAGGTGTATTATATTCACTATTTGATTAATAAGTTTTAATGAAATTGGAGGAATAATGGCATTTATTAAAATTTGGAAATTAAAGTATGATGAATCCCTCATGTAGATAGTTTAGAAATCCCAAAATGATGAGTATTGATGATGGACGAAATTGAAATTGATGTTCTTGTATGGAAATTTGATGAACTAGGGTTTTGAAATGTTAAATTGGGGATTTTGGATTTTATAACTGATTTATGTTGAATTAATGGTTCAAAGTTAGGGGAAATCATTTATACATGTTAAAACATTAACTAGGATTGCTATTTTGGTGTTGGGGTTGAGAAATTTAGAGGTTTTATGACTAAAATTTTGAGGAAGACGAAGTATGAATGGTAAAACGTAACAGATCTGAAACCAGAGAAAGACCCCATCTCATTCGAATGAGATGGAGTCTCGTTCGAACGAGAAGTCAGAGTCATTCAAACGACCTTCTAACTCGCTCGAATGACAGGTCTCAGAAAAGCCCAAAAATTCCATTTTCCCCAGATCATGTTACCTAGTTAATTATGATTGGAAAATTGACATTTATAAATATTAACTTAGTGTAGAATTATTTGGGAAGTAATACTAGAATGATACCTTAAGTATTGAATAGGTGAATTAACCTTGGGAAGTTCGAGAGTGTGAATAATCGAGTAAATTGCGTGAGTAGTAAAGAGAAATAGACTACGTGTAGAAATATAAATGTGGGTTGGGAGAATACCTAAATTTTTATAAGGCTTAGGGAATGCCTATTCTTATATTTTTATCATTATTGCGTGTATAACATAATTACGCTGCTTGCTATCGGGCGGAGGTTTAGCACAGTGGATAGTCTTATCCTGGGTGACCCAATGGGGGGGATATTTTACTTGTACCCTAAGCATATGAACTTGGATACGTGCTATCTGTTACGTAGGATAGTTTCAACGGTTGAATGGGAGCGTAGGTATGTGCGTGACCCATTTAGATGGCGAGTATGCTCGCCTCCAATATTTGTGTAAAGAGATTTATGGTTCGTGAGAAATGTCGAACAGTTGTCCTTTATGCAGCGAACGATGCACCGAGACACGATAGCAGAGTATGCGTTGCGCCAAGTGGTCCTAACCAAGGGGCACAAGATTTGTATATATATATATATACACACATTAGGGTATGCCCGTGCCTGAAGGCACGATGATATTCGGAAAAGCTAACATAATCACAACAAAATAATGATCAAACCAATTTAATATCAATACAAATAAGTTAAATTTAAAAAAAATGAACAAAGTTTTCTTTATTTATAGGATTATCCACCTGTTTAAGGTATAAAGAATAGTACAACAACAATAACTGCAATAAAAGTTAATGGACTAAATTTCATTAATGTAAAATTAATTTCAATACATATGAAATTCTACATAATCTAATATGTGTCCCTTACGTGAAACTAAATGAATAAATGTAAACGGATACACGTGATACACAAAGTAATAAGGGCCAGTATTAACCATTACTGGACAAGACAGTGGTTATACAATGCATCAACATTAACCATTATTGGATAAGACAGTGGGGTCTCGTCCTTGAAGTCAACCACGGCATACATTGATGTACCGATACTTGGATCTCTATATGGAGGCCTAATGAACGGTTTAATACACATGTTATACAGTGACTGAACATTTTTTTTAACAACATATCACCATCGTCATCGTCATTAAAATATATATGGTTGCAAGTAATTTCAACAACCTGAATTTCTCTATTCCTACCGCTTTCTCCTCAAAAGTTTAATTTCTTTACAACCAAATGCACTAAGCAAGAGCCAAAATAGCACGCTCCAAACTTTTATTTTCAGTAGGAAGTACAAAACTAATTAAACAAAAATCAACCTGCATTCGTAAGGAACCACATGAGGCAAGTTTGAGGATCCCACTGTGGTACTTCTTAGTTTTCTGATTTATTTGAGTAGTGTACATAGCTTCCTATTTAGTAGGAGAATTATTCTGGGTCTGGAATTGTTGTCCATGCAGTTTTCTATTTTTCCAACTATGTCAAAATTTCTCCTATGAACATTCAAGTCCGTTAGAGGCTTATGGTCTCCTTGACTTTCTTCAATGTCCACCAAGAAACCATCAATGTGCACTGGTGCAGATGTCAGTCAGTTGGAGGTCTCTATTTTTAGTGGACTCAGTAGCTTGTGCCTGTAGTTGTGAGGCTCGATCTTCCACGTCATGAACCTTGAACACATCTTCGTCACTCCTGTACATAAAGTATACATAAAACTTTATAGAACAAATACATGAGAATATTGTGACACCATATATAATTCTAATTAATTATAGTCAAAAGCGTAATTGAAAAACAACCAACTCGATACTCGACACCCTAATGTGTGCATGTATGTGTATGTTGATAAAGAGGGAAGGAGCAACCTAGTTTGGGCTTATGATGAGACAAAGATAGAGGAAGAGGGGGGCATCCATGATGAAGAAGAATAATCACCTTGATAGTTTGGGCTGCTGGTGTTGAGTTAAAGCTAAACAGTCTTCAAACCAAGCCAAATGTTACGGATTTTTCTGATGAACTACACAAAACAAAACATCCCCTCCACCATATCTTTAAATCATCTTCTATCTATAGTAAAACTGCATATTATTGGAAGACTTTTTATTACACAAAACTGTATATTACATAAAATAAAACATCCCCTGCCCTTATATCATCTTCATCAAAGTTCGAAGACTGTATATTATTCTTTAGAGATAAACAGTCTTCAAAACTCGTACAACCAAACCTTAAATCTCCAATCTCAAATAATTATTCTAACCACCGTATACTCACAATCTTACTATAGATAGGAATCAAAGTCTGTAAAAAAAAGATAATAGTCAAACTGTTGTATTTAAAAATTCAAGTAAACTTCTCCATAACAATATGAGGTGAGGTAAAAACCTGTAAAAAAAATGACACAGGAATCAATAAAAATCTAAAGGAAAACACGATGAGTTCAAGGTAGAAAGAAGTAAACTCTAACGCACCTCAACTCCCTCAAGCATCAATAGCGGCAGTGAGAACATACCTGAGTGAGAGGTCTTCGTGAGATTGTTTCATGGACTCGTACGAATAGTTCAAATATGAATCGCTATTTATTTCCTCAGAGCATCATATTTAATATTATATATGTTAGAAGGAAATAAATCAGGCAGATCTCTGTCCATCAACTTTGAGAGGCAACTGAGAACCAAATTCTTGAGTCTCTACATTAGCAGATGGCTCTCTGCCTATCATCATAATGTGGAACAACTGAGAACCAAAAACAATGATCAACACGTCATGCTTAGTAAGACTGTTGCAATATAAGCATTTAATAGATTAAAATATAAAATTTCAAGGTGCACTTAAAAAAAAGTCAATAGTATAACGAAGCAAAGAAATGGACTTCTCTTACCGCGATAATACTGCACATTAGCGTGATAAATACGCAAATACCACACAAAATTGAACAAAAACATCTTCTTAAGTATGCGACTTGCAGTTTTTGCAGTAAACTCACCCGAATTACTTTTAATTAAAGTCCCCCTGCTCTATGCATTTGTTGCAAATTTATTGGAGCTATCTCCCACCAGATGCGGGACGGATACCGACCAAAGCATCCTCCGTGGAATAAATTTTTTAAGATCTATCTCCCTATCAATACCCATTGTCTATCCACTCAGCGGAAGCACAGTCTCCACCTGCAGGTACAGTGGTATAATTGTTATCTCCCCAAACGTGAAGTGAAAAGTTTTAGAACAAATATAGGAAATAATTAAGTTAGTCAAACTATATTAGTTCTCCAAAATAATATTTTATCAAAATAATGCCTAAAATTAAATGCAATCCCTGTAAGCTAACATGAAATGAAATATTCTATCTTACAAATATGTTTCAAATTAACTCCAAGAATAACAAAGAAAATAAACAAAGTCTTCAAAGTAATTAGACAACCCAAAATTAAAGAGATAGCATTATTGTCATGACATTACATGATTACCTCATTAAAGAGTTGAATAAGGTAGGATGCTAGAGTAGGAAGTCGAGTTCTCAAGATAAAAGAAAGAACCTACTATTAGTACTTCATGGAGTATATGCTATTGGGAAGCCACTATCCTATACAACCATCCATTTTCTAGTTCTCCAACCCACACCTCCTGGTTACTTTCATCTACTATTACCATTTTCACCGTCTGGTTGCTTGATGGGGCACCTATATCCTTTATCATGTGTCAATGTGATCCTAAAATCCTAACCTCAAACCTAAATCAACTCACGTGCCTCATTTGCTCTTGTTGTGACCTTATGATAGGGGCCTCACTTTGTCTGCGATGACTTATCCTTTATTTTAGTAAGCATGTATAAAACATTGTCAGTAAATGTAAATGTTAAGTTAATGATTGAAAGTTTAAGTTCTAATCATATATAATCTTTGTTGCATTTAATTCACATATTGAACATGAACAGTACTGTGAATGTCAGGACTGTAACTCTTTGTTGGTTTAAATGCAACACATGTACTGACATTTAAACCAACACGTGTACTGACATTTAAAGTTTAAGTTTAAGTGCTTATCATATATGAAAGTTTAAGGGCCCATGATTCTTCATCCGACCTATAAACAAACACAATATAAATAAGAAAACCAAAATCAGGACTGTGAATTAAAATTAAGGTCGGCATTAGTTATCATTTTTGTTATATCCCTGTATGGAACTAAGACTTCTACTGTGTCAAATATAAAAAAAAAAATCAATGTGATTAAACCAAATACGGGATTTAATCTTAAACCATGAATGAAATGTGAATATTAAACAAAATAAAGAAACAATAATAAGATAAAGGATAAATAAAAAATCTATGGATCTTAAATTAAAGCATAGACCATGTCAACACAATATAATCAGTTGAAGCAGGTGGTCAAAATGAAACCTAATTACAATTTCAAACCAAACCGTAAAAACCTATTTAGGACAACAACATTGGAGTAAGGAGTGGTAGGCGTAGGCGGATGAAGAGCATATGCAAATGAATATATAATGATAATTTTATATATAACGACAAAATAAGCAAATCTGGCGTTTGCGGTATGTTACAACTACAACAATAGATCTTGCAAAACTATGCAGTCAATGGAGAAGTAATGTTTTTAAATGAGATGTGCGAATGAATTTCTGATAATCCAACTGTAAAGCAAGCACTTGTCCAAATGAGTCATTTTAGAATGTTCAATAAATCATGAGAAATTACATTACAATGGGAACAAAACCTTGTTAAAAGAAAGTACATATCATGATTCTCTAATTTGTTCAGATTTAAACTCGACAACTACACTTTCTAAGAAATTACTCATTACTATAGTTAGTTTTTAGGTTCTAGTTTTTAGATTTAAATCAAACATACTTGATGTGTTTAAATCTACTATATATATATGGAAATTTAAAAAAAAATTGGAAGAAGAAAAAATTTATATATTGATACAAACAACCATGGATAGAGGAAGATGAATAGAAAAATCAACTCAGAACATACTACAAAAATACCCAATCAAAAATAAAAACACAATCTATGGTGAGACAAAACCCTGCTCCCCTTATGTGAGATGTAACAAAGTAGATGGAAGTCTCTTGACTCTGTACAAAGAAAACATACCTTGTTATTTTCTCTATAAAATACCTGTGTACATGACACCCATAATAATAAAAACTTTCCACATGATTAAACAATTTAAACAATTGTGGTGGTGGGTAGAAAAAGTAAGAATGAGAAATACCTGTTAGATTCGGACACCTAAATTGAAAACACAAAAAAACGTGAGAGGGGATATTCTAGATCTAAAATATCTAGAAGCAGAGAGAGTGTTATGTTATATCCAATTGATGATATTTGAACTAACCAACTATATGATTATACAAAAAAGTAAAAATAAATTAAAGTAGATGTAAAAAAGAGGTAAACTTGTTGGGAAGCGAACGTGCATCCATTGTTTCTCATAAACAACCAGATGGTTCCATCCAATCTGATCGATTAAGGAGAGTTTTAGTTCATAGAGCTTCTTTTTTAGAGGTTCACCTTCATCTTGTATCATCTCATTCACAACCTTAAGTGCGGTACCATCTGGATCATCGCATCACCAACAGAGTGTCGTATTTAGAGGATTTAACATCCACCCATTTCAAGAGTTATTTAAGGGTTTCTTCAAACGAATCTCTCTAGACATCGGAGTCTGGTTTCGACTCACCATCAATCTCACCCTTTAGTTTTTCACCTTCAGATTCATCCAACACTGAAGCCTTCTCACTTTTCAGAGATTCAATCTCCAATAAAGCTAATCCTTTCTGGTTCAATGCTTCCGCTAACTGGTCATGGGCTGTCTCCATCTTCTTCTTTCTTTTCTCAAACTCCTCATCTTCTGGATCGCTTTTGAGGGAAAAATATCGTGCTAATTCATCTTTGTCAATACTATCAACCATTAACGTGGTTAGATCTGCAATAAAAGTAGAAATAAAAGTAGAAGAGGAAGATAAAAAATGGGTCAGACCTGAGAGATAAGGTTCGAGTTCAGAGAGAGTTAGGGTGGAGATAGGGAGAAAGAGACGGGTGAATGGAGATCAATATACGCATTGAATGCTGAGATTAGAAAAGATCTCCCCATGTTAAAATTGATCTGAGCCCTTGATTTCGTGTTTGAATCTTCAACTTTATGCAGATTACAAATATACCTTTAATATTTGAATTATACTGAAATTTTAGAAGAAAAATGAGGGGGAATAAAAAATTTCAAGGATAAAATAGGAAGTGCAAGAATAAATCATATAGATGACATGATCAAGTAAGCTTATGACATACATAAGTTTTATACTTTATTATATATATATATATATATATATATATATATATTTGTGAGTAATCCATATGTGTGAAATTAAAAATGTGTATATGTTGGTAAACAAAGTAACTTAAGGGGAAAAATTATTTACTACTAGAATAGAGAATATCAAACGCAATTAATGGGAGTGCGGTATTAAATAACGTATTGTATGAGCGATACGGGTTTCTCTTAAGAGCTATATTTGGTAGTATATGTCTATGACCTAGTTGGGAATAACTTGGGTAACTAGGTTAGGGTAGACGTATGCTAGGCGTGCACATTAGTAAGGGGTGAGGATCTCATGTGAGAGTTCGAAACTAATATGGACATATTAATTGTATTAATGCAGTTTTAAATACTTGCTAAAATAAATATTTTTACAAATCAGGATCTGACCCGTTTCTTGCTATTTGTCTTCTCTTTTGCTATATATATATATATATATATATATATATATATATATATATATATATATATATGAAAGTGCGGAAGCCCCCAATTTTTAAATTCAAATATAATGAAATAGTTCAAATTTTAATTTTCCAAAAGTTATTTAAAATTTTCTTTTCTTAAAGAGAACAAACCAACTTATAAAAAAATAAAACTAAACTAAAAATGAAATTAAAACTACACTCACAATTTTCATTTTGACTTAAACACACATTAATCGAATTCAAGTTAAACTTACATGTTATCAAGATAAAGTAATTTTGCACTTGAATGAAATTAAACATACCCAAACATTAAATATGCACCAAATTAAATATATTGTGATTTTGAACTAATTTTATCTTTTAGTACTAAGCATGCATCTAGGTGATATAGCAAGATAAAATAAATCACAATCGCACTACGCCGGATGTACGAGGAAAACCCAAATGGAAAAAACCTCGGACGGCCCTAGCCTTAAGTACACTAAGTACGATTTTATAATTACAAGACAGATGACTTACTTACTCGACTCAACTCCCTTCAAGCTTTGACGCGTCTTCTTGTAAACACCTCCGCCTAGTCAACAACCCCGAAACTCCATCGGAATCTTGGAATCCACCAATGAGACTTTTGGACAACCGTCAACCCTCAATGAAGCCTTTCTTCGAGTGGGAATGTCACATCAAACAAAGCTCTTCTCCTTTATGAGTTGAAAAGAAAACTCAAACTCTCTTCTTCAATGGTGTAGAGAAAACCGGTGCCAAACACTCCAAGCAATATATATATGTTGAAACTTGGATATAGACAAACATATTGGTGTATATGTGTATTAGGAATTTACTCCATAAAACTTAACACATAAAAAGGAACTTTTTCTTCAAAGTATTTTGCTCTAATGACTCTTGAAAATGTGAAAAAGTTGTCTTCAAAAAGTTAGTTCCCGCACTTAAGATGTATGTCAAAAAGGAAGTGGGGCAAAGTAGTGGAAAAGTGGAAAAAAACAGGCTTAAAACTGTTCCCGTTGTTTTTTCATTAGAAATCTCGTTCGAATGAGAATTCTAACGAAGAGATAGAAAGAAAAAAAAATTCTCGTTTGAAAACTCGTTCAAACGAGAAGTCATTCGAACGACCTATCTAATGAGATCTCAGGCCATGGTTCTAGATAATTTCGATACGAACGCGTGGCCGCCAGTTTCGTATTTTTCTTATTTTGTTGGGATTTGATATGATTTTTCTACTGAAAGGTGTCCGAGAACAAAATATTTAGAACTATGAATTCAAAAAAAAGTTTACAAAAAATTCTAACACCCAAAATAAATTTCTAACATACACCCAATAAATAATGTTCCAAGCTCCTATATATATATATTAAAATGCATTCATACCTTAGGAGCAATGGAACCATGTTGATGACGTAGAAACGAGGCACAACAAACACGACATTTAATAAAGCTTTAATATCTTGGCCGCTACGTCTTCAACAAACACGTCATAGGCTTGAATGGATAAACTTGAACTCTATCCTATGACTCAAATGTTTTTGTCTGGAATTGAGCCAAAACTACAAAGGACTCAATAGGAAATTTGTGTCCTTACAAATCTCCCCCTTCGGCTATTCCGGGACAAAAACTAAACAAAAATCCTAAAGGGTCGTTAAGCTCACTGGACTAAAAAACAATGTCCCACCCAAAATAAAAATACAATGCTTGACTCAAACAACCCAAGGATCAATATCTTTGCCGATGTTGAATGTTTCCATTTAGAAGTATTCCTGCACACTTAAGCAAACTATCAAACGCATAGGGAATATCAAAATATTAAATCCAATTAAATAATTACTCCCCCTTAATTAATTCTCCCCTTGATCAAACAAATGACCTACTTCGAAAGACGTCTCACCCTAAGATAAATCTCCCCCAAACTAAGATACGATAATAATAGGATTAGATATCATTTCTCCCCCAATCAATATATATATATATATATATGCCCGATCGTATGCGGACTGACTTAAGGTCACCTTACAGACCTTAAGTTAGGCGATATCGTTTCACTTTTCTTAAGCCTAGCCATATAAAACATAACCCACCTCACTTTTGTGTCTTGAACCAAACAAAGAAAAAGAGGTGAGTAAAGAATTAATAAAATAAAACCTCACCTCACTTTTCTCATACCCAAAACCTAAGATAAAAGTTCCACGCATAAATAAGACCCGCCTCAAGTAGCCGTATAAGACAAAAAGACAACTTTTCTCCAAAACAAAACCCCACAAACAAGTAAGATCTATAGTTGAATCTTTGGATTCTTTTAAACTTGTATTTATTTTTTTAATCGCAAATAATTACCACATGTCTGTATAGAAATTACAGTTGCCATAACATTCTTGCATTGACATTTTTATTTACACCTGTGTTGCCATAACATTCTTACATTACCATAACATTTTTGTATTACATTTTCCACAACATGTCCACATATACCTGTGTTGTTATTATTATTTTTTTCAATCCACATAACATTCTTGCATTGGCATTTTCCACTTAATGATTGCATATATAGTCCAAAAAATAACATACATTTGTTGAAATTACCATAGCTAATTTTCCCCCCCTTAATACTATACTTGAGTGGGCATGTTTGGAAAAAAAAATTCAAATTTAATCTCAAATAATAACACCTTTATATAAATTACAGTAGCTAATTTTTTTGGCAATTTATATTTCAGGTTTGTTTATTGATATAGACTATTCTATTGGTGATCCATGGGACAACATTGAATTAGAAGTAGACAGTGGGTTTAATTTTGATGAAAACATAAGAAGTGGAGGGGAAAATATATACATTCCTCAAGTTGCGGATGAGTTAATACCTAAACTGGGTCAAGAGTTCCAAAAATTAGAGGATGCTAAAGATTTTTACAATGCATACGCGAAAGAATCTGGTTTTAGTGTGCGTAATTGGTCTACAAAGAAAAGTGAGGATAGTGAAATTTATTGGAAGGAGTTTGTTTGTTATAAGAAAGGGAAGAGTCTATTAGTGCCTGATATTGAAACAACAAGGCGTCGGGGCTTTATACGCGAGGAATGTAAATCTATTTTTGCTGTATTGAAATCAAAGTCTGACACGTTTTAATGACCAAATTTTTTTAGGGTCATTCTCATCCATTATCGACCCCCCGAAAAATTCACCTATTGAGATCACATCATAAAGTCACGAATGCCCAAAAATCATTGACTCAATCACGAATGCCCAATTTTTTAGGATGACAATCACAGCTTGTTCAATATCAAACAAAATTTTTTTGTGGCGGGACGGGTACGGTAATTTTTTTATGACAAAACCTTGGATTTCACATCTTGTTCTTGTAAAAAGTTTGAGAGTTCGGGGATCCCGTGTAGGCATGTGTTAGCTTACTTGCAAAAAATGCATGATTTTGAGAAATTACCGAATCAATATATTTTGAGGAGGTGGACACAAATGATAAAGTGTGGCGTTGTCATTGATGATCATGGAACGGAAATAAGTGATGGTAAATCATATCTACATAGACGGAGTCGGTTGATACAATATGAACTTGATGTCGTGGAAAAGGCCCTCATAAGTGAAGAGATGAGTAAGATTTTCACGGATGGTTTGGATGGTGTGAATGAAAAAATCAACCAAATTGTTGGTATTGACACAAGCATTGGAGTTCGTGATTTTGAAACTAATTACATGGTTGGTGGTACAAGTGGGGTGCTTTCCGGAAAATTCAGATGTAATAATGACGAAATTTTTAATGAACCTATGCACGTGAGGGCAAAAGGATGTGGCAAACGACTAAAGGGGGGAAGGAAAAGGCGTTACAGGCAAAGAATGCTAAAGTTAGGTGTTGTAATGGTTGTGGTCAAGTTGGGGCCTCACACGACAAGAGAAATTGTCCCGTGATTATTAAAAGGTAATATATACTTTAGTTATAAATTGTAGCTTCCGATTATTTTTTACATCTTACTATAATAATTTTTTTTATTTTCTTGTAGATCATCGACGCAGGAGGAGGGAACAACAAATATAAGTTCAGATGGATATAGTAGTGGAGACGCATGAATTATTTTAATTGGCTGAACTATTTTTTTTTTGTAATTTTTAATTGGTTAGAATTTGGTTACTATAATTTTGCTGAAAGAATTTGGTTACTGTAACTTGGCCCTACTGAATTTGGTTACTGTAATTTGGCTACTGCTTTTAACTGTAATTTTTAATTAGTTGTAACTGTTAACTTTGTTGGTTAGACTTTTAACAATTTAGAATTTTTAATTGGTTAGAACTTTTAATTGTTAACTTGAAACTTTGTTGAAATAATTTTTTTGATGGGTTTTGTTAAGGAGAATTTTTGCTTGGCTTGGACTTGTATTATGTGTTGGGTTTTTTTTAATTTGGTTGTACAGATATGTGGGTTTTTTTAATTTGGTTATACGGCTGTGGGTATGAGAAAAGTGAAGTGGGTCTTATTTTTTTAATTCTTTACTTCACATCTTTTTTTTTTGTTTGGTGCAGGTGGGTATGAGAAAAGTGAGGTTGGTCTTATTTATGCAGGGAACTTTTATCTTAGGTTTTGGGTTATCTTAGGTTTTGGGTATGAGAAAAGTGAGGTGAGGCTTTATTTTATTCATTCTTAACTGAGCTCTTTTTCTTTGTTTGGTGCAAGACACAAAAGTGAGGTGGGTTTTGTTTTATACGGCTAGGCTTAAGAAAAGTGAAACGATGTTGCCTCACTTAAGGTTCGTAAGGTGACCTTAAGTCAGTCCGCATACGATTGGGCCTCTCTCTCTCTCTCTCTCTCTCTCTCTCTCTCTCTCTCTCTATATATATATATATATATATATATATATATATATATATATATATATATATTATACTAGGTGTCTAGCCACAAGGTTTCCACCAGACTTAGACGCGCAGATCATTCGACGAGCTGCAGCTGTTGTGGAAGCTGTAGGTTCTTGATATTAGACGCTTCTATATTTTCATTCAGTTCTTAGTTCAGACGTTTCAGTTAGGGCATGTATCGCCCGCTTATAGCTTAATTATTTCAGAGATTGTATTTCTTATTAGTTTTTTTTTCTGTTGGATTGAATATTATGGTTCTATTGGTTTTAGACTTTGAACTGGAATGTTTTATCCAGTCTCATTTATTTCAGTATTTGATTCATGTTCAGTATTTAATCTTGTGGAATGGGAATGCCTTATATCTTAAAGCATGGAATTTATTAATGGATTAATTGGTTATAATTAATTGGGAACATATTTTGACACTTAGCTTAATTAATTATTAGGTGATTAATAATAAAAAAACATTTTCGAGAGTAATGCTAAGAATGAAACAACCGGACACTTTAAGTTTAATTTAATTAAGGACTGGTCACCCGGTATTTAATTAAATGGGGTGTCACACGTGGTATCAAAGCATCAGGTTCTAGTGTCCTTTAGGATCTGTACGGCTTAAGATGTTTTTCGCTTAACGTCCTTTGATATAAAGCCCTATATTTAGGATTGTTGTACTCTTATTTATACGTTTACGTCTTCAGCTATTTGAGATTTAATAATAATTGTGGACTAATAAATCCCTCCTCGTTTCATATGCCTCCAAGAAGAGCCCCAAAAATAGAAATGCCTAGCCAGAGCAGCCAGCAGCCCAGGCTCAGGGAATAATTAACGCAACCGACATTGTCGCCATTGTTGCTCAGGCGGTAAGTGCAGCTTTAGCGGTGGTGCAGCAGGCCCCACCCTAGGTACAAGATGTGGTGCCAGTTCCATCTTAGTTTCCCACTACAGGGAAGAGGGTCAAGGATGCTTTCCAGAGGGCATATCCCCTGGAGTTCTGGGGCAGTTCTGACATCATCATAGCGAGCCAATGGAAGAAAGATATCCATAGGCACCTTAGCATGTAAGAGTGTACCGACATTCAGAGACAGTTCCTGGCTTCCTACAAGCTAGTGGGGTATGCTTTGCAGTGGTGGTAATCCACTACTACCTTGGAGGAGAGGGAAACCATATCGATTCACAACTTCTGGGTGCAGTTTGATCGCAAGTACTTTCCATTCGCAGTGGAGACAGAGATGAGGCAGATACTATTAAATTTAAAGTAAGAGGGTATGACAGTGACAGAATATGAGGAGGAATTCACGAGGATGCTTACCATGGTGCC
The DNA here is from genome assembly GCA_949130495.1 of Sambucus nigra. Lineage (NCBI taxonomy): Eukaryota > Viridiplantae > Streptophyta > Magnoliopsida > Dipsacales > Adoxaceae > Sambucus > Sambucus nigra. Next base: position 449,020,041 of record OX422219.1, on the reverse strand, counting down.
AGATGAGGCACCTATTGAAGAGAAGGAGATTCTGTTATTTATGGATTGATTGACCTGGAGGATTCGTCAGCACCTCATAGGCAATCTATCATTGGGTACTTTCACTAATGTACTCAACGACACTCTGTTGCATTGCTAAGACCATCATTTCCATCAGCAGGGGAGCAAAAGAGCAGGGGAGTACATCCAGTAGATTCGGACCGGAGGTAGTAGTGTCATTGGGGCACCATCAGCTCAGGGGTCGGTCCGTCAGGGTGAGTAGAGTTCCAATCAGGGGGACCCTACTAATCGGTTTCGATCTGGTGACTTGAGAAAGGGATATGGGGGTTATAGATAGGGCCAACCTAGTCAGCATGACCAGCAGGGCCAACATCGTTATTAGCAGGGTCATCAGGGCTAGCAACAGGGCCAACAACAACATATGCAGGGCCACCAGGTCCAGTGGAGGGGTGTCAATGGATAGCAGGGCCGAGTCTAATAGGGACAGAGGGGAGGTAATTTCAGTGGAGGGTGTTTCTCCTATGGCAAGACTAGCAATATGAAGCATGATTACCTCGACAAGGGCAGGTTTCCCCAGCACAGAGGTGCCCAATAGGAGCCCTAGAGACCCATCTTTTTTATCGCCTTACCAGCACCAGTGCAGGTCCCAGTCTTGCCAGTACCCTCGATTAAGCAAGGATAGTTACAGTATGGACGTGTTTATAATATCCATCAGGCAGCACCATAACAGGTGCCACCCTCAATTGAGGGTATGTTTCCTATACATAGCACTATGGGGCGTGTTTTATTTGATACTGGGGCATTACACTATTTTATAGCCACTAGCTTTGCACGAGCCATAGGGTTATTAGACACGGAAGAGAGTACAATGACTAGTGTAGACTCATGGCTGGGTAGTGGGTCTTTGATTTTCTTTATATGCCATGGGTGAGTATAGATATTGAGAGCTTGATTTTTCCTGCTGATATATTAGTCCTAGATATGCACGAGCATGACGCCATCATTGGCATGGATTGGTTTGCAGCTTGCAGAGCCATGATAGACTGTTACAGTAGGAGTATTATCTTTACGATACTGAGCCAGGAGATGTTTCTGGTGGTGATGCCTCGTCCTGAGGGAGGATTATCCACCTACTTGTATTACATAGAGGAAGAGACCTCTAAAGAGGTGGTGATTTCTCTTGACTCGATTCCTATTATTTGGGAGTTTTCCAATGTGTTGCAGAAGATAATGGGACTACCACCTAGCCAAGAGATAGAGTTTGTTATAGATTTGATGTCGATCACTCAGCCGATAGCTCGCGCATCGTACCATATGGCTCTAGCTGAGATGAGGAAGTTACAGGATCAGATTAAGCAACTGTTGGGATAGGGATTCATCCGTAGGAGTACCTCACCTTGGGGGTACTCCCGTTCTATTTGTGAAGAAGAGGGATGGTTCGTTAATGTTGTGTGTGGACTACCGAGAGTTGAACAAAGTCATGATACATAATAAGTATCCGTTGCCCCGAATAGATGATTTGTTCGACCAGTTAAGAGGAGCTGCCTTATTCTCAAAGATAGATTTGAGATCGGGATACCATCAGCTATGAATTAGGGTGCAGGACGTGTCGAAGAATTATTTCTTGATAAGTTATGGGTCTTATGAGTTTCAAGTCATGCTTTTTGGGCTGACTAATGCTCCAGCCGTATTTATGGACTTAATGAACCGGGTGTTCAGAGAGTTCTCAGATCGGTCTGTCATTATCTTCATTGATGACATCCTAATTTATTCCTAGACCGAGGAGGAGCATGCTAAGCATTTGAGACGAGTTCTTCAGACTCTACGAGTGCATCGATTGTAGGCCAAGTATGAAAAGTACGGATTCTGGTTACGGGAGGTACAGTTTCTAGGGCACGTTGTGTCAAAATTGGGGATATCAGTGGACCCGAGAAAAGTGTCAGCGGTGAGGGATTGGGGATAGCCCACATCACCGACGGAGGTGCGTAGCTTCTTGGGATTAGTCGGGTATTGCAGGAGATTCATCAAAGGGTTCTCAGAGATTGTGGGCCCTTTGACAAATTTGACTCGCAAAGGGGTGAAGTTCATTTAGGATGATGCTTGTCAATTAGGTTTCGATGAGATTAAGGATAAGTTGACTTCGGCGCCTTTTCTTGCCTTACCCAGACCAGGAGTGGAGTACTTGGTGTATACGGATGCCTCTCTACAGGGACTTGGTGGAGTACTTCAGTAGGAGGAACAGGCTATGGCTTATGCCTCTCGCAAGCTTAAACCTCACGAATGGAATTACCCCACCCACGACTTGGAGTTAGCAGCAGTCATGTTTGCCCTACAAATCTGGAGACACTACTTAATTAGGGATAAATTTTACCTATTCACGGACCACAAGTCACAGTAATACTTGTTCACGTAGTGAGAGTTGAACACGCGTCAACGCAGTTGCCTAGAGTTTGTGAAAGAGTACCATTTCCAGATACAATACCATCCGGGGAAGGCTAACGTAGTTGCTGATGGGTTGAGACGTAGACCAGTAGGTGAGGTGGCAGAAGTGTGGAAGGTGAAATGGAAAGAATTGGGACATCGGGAGGCAGTGGCTCGATCCTTTATGTCCGTTATAATGGTCACTCCAAAGATTGTTATGAGAGTGATTCAGGCCCAGGCCGTTGATTCGTTTTTTCAGGATCAGATTGTACGACTTCTAATGAAGGGCGCAGAGTCCTACTCAGTGAGATCACATCGGGGATTACAGTTTAATGGGATATTAGTGGTCCCGGAAGGAGAGGATTTACATCATGCAGTGATGACACAGTCTCATGGATCCAGATTTACGATACATCCTGGAGTGGATAACATGTACTAGGATATGAGGTAACAGTACTGGTGGAGTGGGTTGAAGAAGGACATTACGGCATTCGTGTCTAAGTTTTCCACCTATCAGAGGGTAAATGTGGACCACCAGAGGCCGCCAGGGTTACTTCAGTCGATGGAGATACCTACATGGAAATGGTAGAGAATTTCCATGGATTTCATCACTTGGGTGCCTACTTCACAGCGGGGTCACGATTTTATATGGGTGGGGGTGGATCAGTTGACCAAGGTAGATTGTTTTCTATCGGTACAGACGGACTACACTATGGGACACTATGCCCGAATATTTATTACTGAGATAGTGAGATTGCATGGGGTGCCTCTGAACATCGTGTCTGACAGAGACAAGACTTTTGTATCACGCTTCTGGCAGAGCTTCTAAGAGGTTATGGGTACTGAACTACGGTTGAGTACAACTTATCACCCACAGACAGATGGGCAGACTGTGCGTACTAATCAGATGCTTGAGGATATGTTACTCATGTGTGTCCTTGACTTTATAGGGGGTTAGGAGCCGTATCTTCCACTGGTGGAGTTCTCTTATAATAACTCCTATCAGTTTATGATTGGCATGGCCCCATTTGAGGCATTGTATGACAGGCCTTATCGTTCTCCTACTTGTTGGCTATAGGTGGGGGACAACAAGTTACTTTGGCCACAAATAATTTAGGAAACGTTAGTGAGGGTAGAGATGATCAGAAACCGTATTCGAGTAGCCCAAGACAGGCAGAAAATCTACGCCGATGCAAAGAGGTTCTTCAAGGATTTCAACGTGGGGGATCAGGTATTGCTGCGAGTGTCTCCTATGAAAGGGGTGACGAGGTTCGGGAAAAAGGAGAAATTGGCTTCGAGTTATGTAGGACCATTTCCCATTATCTAGAGGATCGGACCGGTGGCATACAGGTTTGGGTTGTCGGAGCACTTGAACCGTATTCACGATGTGTTCCACATCTCATCATTGAGGCGGTTTCTTAGGGATGAGTTGGACCACACCCACATTGCGATTGAGGAGATTGATTTATAGCCCGACAACTCATATGAGGAGAGGCATGTGGCTATCCTAGATCGTAGCGAGTGGAAATTAAGTTCAAAGGTAGTTCCACTAGTGAGGGTTCAGTGGGAGCATCATAACGTAGAGGAGTCTACATGGGAGCGAGATGAGGATATGCGCGAGAAATATCCAAACTCATTCCTACCAGGTATGGTTTACTTTTCGAATTTCGGGGCGAAATTCTGTTATTAAGGGGGAAGTATGTAATACCCAGCATTTTTATGATATTAAATAATTATGGGATCAATTATTATTATTGGAAAGGTAAAAAAAATTAATTATTAATTAATCTGAATTTAAAACAATTATTAACTAGCGTGCCAAGGGTTAATACTTATTGATGGAAATCATTGATTATTACTGTGGGTATATGTAATATGTAATTATATTTTTTATAAATTGTCAAAATGCGAAATATGACAGTTTGGTATTTTAAGTTTGGACGCACGTGTGAGTCGTGTCGGGACTAATTTAACGGGTAAAAAAAGTAAATTATTTTTAAGTAACTCGTATAGTAATTTTGAGCATGCCATTGATTCCGAAAGGGTCGAGATAGTTAGAAAACTCTACCCATATATTTTATATGGACTTCAGGATGTTTTTAGGCCTAACCGGCACCCCGTAGGGGTATTTTTGTCCTTTGGAATTTTGGAGTAATATTATGGACGAAAATAAAGAAATTAAATAAGGAGGTACATGGGTTAATGGGGTGTTATCATCTCTAAACCTACGTGAGAGAAAAGATAAAGGCACAGAGGAAGGTAGATGAGACTATTGGTGCTCTTGGTGCCTAACTTAAGAACACATATAAAAACTAATACCAAAGCGTAGATCACGAGGCGAGGAATGCACTCATACCCATATCAACAGTGGATCAAATCGTCGAAATTAAGGCAAGTGTTTAATTCTTGTAATTTATAGCAACAAGCATGTTCATATTAGTGTAGGTGTATTATATTTACAATTTGATTTATAAGTTTTGATGAAATTGATGGATTAATGGAATTTATTAAACTCTGGAGATTAAAGTAGGATGAATCCCTCATGTAGATAGTTTAGAAATCCCAAATTGATGAATATTGATGATGGACAAAATTGAAATTGATGTGCTTGTATGGAAATTTGATGAACTAGGGTTTTGAATTGTTAAATTGGGGATTTTGGATTTATAACATATTTATGTGGAATTAATGGTTCAAAGTTAAGGGAAATCATTTATACATATTAGAACATTAATTATGATTGTTGTTTTGGTGTTGGGGTTGAGAAATTTAAAGGTTTTAGGACTGAAATTTTGAGGAAGACGAAGTATGAACAGTAAAACGTAACAGATTTGGCCAAACCAGAGAAAGACCCCATCTCGTTCGAACGAGATGTAGTCTCGTTCGAACGAGATGTAGTCTCATTCGAATAAGAAGTCAGAGTCATTCAAATGGCATGCTAAGTCATTCGAACGACATGTCCTAAAAAAACCTAGAAATTACATTTTTCCCCATATCATGTTTCCCACTTAATTATGTTAGTAAAACTGCCATTTACAAATTTTAACTTAGTGCATAATTATTTGGGAAGGAATCTTGGTGTTGATGTAAAAAACTAGATTGCTCTAATTATTCAATCACAGATAAATAAATAAGACAAAGATTTTTAAAGTGGTTCGGCTAGGAATAAAGCCTACGTCCACTGTTATGTTATTGCTGAGTGTTTGCAGAATTCTTGATTACAAGTTCTCTCAAGAAATTCCGGTCCCCTCTGAATGAGGATGATACAAGGTATTTATAGCCTTTAGGCTGTACATGAAAGGTTCGATACATTAAATGACATACATATGAAAGGGTAATACATTTAATGTAGCGTGGGCGTCAAGAATATAATTATTCAATGAATAGTCAAACAGTTGTCCGTCTGGTAATTAATGATACAGCCGAGATGCAGCTCGGACCGCCTTAGTTGCTCGTTGATCAAGAGTTCCTCGGAGCGCTAGAGTACCTCGGGGTGCTAGAGTTCCTCGGGATATCCTCGTACCTCGGAGATAACATGAATTGGTCGAAGGAAATGAACTTCCTTGTTGCTATTGTGCCACGTAGATTGACACGTGTCTTCGTATTATTCGTCCACATCAGCATATTAATTTTGGTATCAACAGAAGCCCCCAATGTTTCATATTTCGAATTTTGAGGAGTATGGGACATTCTTTCTCGGTATATGGCGATATTAAATGACTTTCCTGGGTTTCAGGAACATTGTATTCAAATTTCCTTCTTATTTCGCAGCTTCCACCTTTATTTTGAATTTTTTATAAGCGCTTCGATCTCCGTGCAGTTTTTGTCCTTTTAGCCGCCGGAAGTTCAGTAGTTTCTTTTTGGTAATCATTTCTTTTGCCGCTTCCCAATGCAGAGTATTTAAACTTCTTAGGTAACCATACCGTCTTCTACGTTTTCCACTTTTCTGCATTCAAGCTTTCTATTTTCTCCTTCTCTCTTGTGCGTTCATCCTTGTTTTCGTTCGTTGTCAACATACGTCCTTTCTTCCTATAAGATCTTCTTCCTTTCTTCTGTATCTCTTTTATTCAATATGGTTTATATTGTGGAATCTGTTGAGAAATTTCGTTCTGATTTTTCCATTCCTTCCTGGGTAACTCTAGAGGTTCTTTCTGAGCCTTTAGATTATTTTCGATTGGCTGAGGGACATTGGTTCCCCAGTCTTTTCATTGCTGAATGTGGTTTTTCCTTTCCACCGAACCCATTGTGTCTTGAGTTTTGTCAATATTTTGATCTTGTCCCTGCAAAAATAGCCCCCAATTCATGGAGAATAATTAATGGGGTGCACAAATTAAATCTAACTCATGGGACTCGTATTGGGATCCCTGAAATTATGTATTGCTATAAATGGGCTACTCTAGATAATATTTATTACTTAAAAATTAAGTTTCTGAATAGGGCTCTTATAGTTAACCTCCCTGACTCAAATAGAGATTATTTTGAGCATGGGTTGATCATAAAAAATTGGCAATATGCCCCTTTAACTGGAGATGAAGTATACAACGGTCCCAGATGCCCCCCATATGGCAATGGGATAGGTTTTTTTTTCATTTTATTTTACTTATGAAATTATGCTTTCATCATGTTTGACAAAATGTATGATTGATATCTCGTTATGTATTTATTTGCAGTTGATAGCAAAAGAAAAACTCCAAAAGAGTCAGAAGTGAATATTAAACATCTGAAACTTATCTGGGGTTTGCATAAGACGATTGCCGATGAGCATATCAGGTCTGCATCATATTTGCTGCAGTATAAGAGCTATACCACCTCTTATACTGCTCGTCCTGTTGAGCCAGCATCAACTCCAGAAGATTCTTCTTCGGATTCTCACATCCCTTTATCTCAAAGAATGGGCAAGAAAAGAGCTCCTCCTGCTCTATTTTATGACATTTCTTCTGCTGCTGGGGCCAAGAAAAGCAAAACTGATGTCCCAGAGGGGACTAAAAAAGTGGATGCTGGGTCTTCTAAAGCTACCGAGAAGCCCCCAGTGGTTCCGAGCAAGAAAAATGCTCCTGTAGATGTAATTACAATCTCTCCGACCAAGACTTCTTTGGTTGAAGGTTCTGAACTCCCGTTGAGGAGATTGAGGAAATCATCCTCAGTTACTCCGGTTGAAACTGCCTCCTCTCTACCTGCTGGTGGTACTGATGTTCCAAACATCATTCTTCCAAGTTCTGCAATGAGCTCGGTCGTACCCGAGGTCCATGGTATTGATGAAAAAATTCCTAGGGATATGCTGACATCCTTAGCTTCTCGTCACCTTGCTTCAGTAAATTTCTCATACTTCTGGTTTTTCTTTCTTTCTCTGAATACTTGCATTTTGTATTGACTTTACTATTTTTCTCATCTTTTAGCTGGTGAACTGTTTCAATAATATTGTGAAGAAGGATGAAGCTATTAAAGCTTCAAGCTCCTCGTCAGGTGTAGAGGATGCTTTGCTGGGTTTGACCCAATCTTTAAAGGAATCTCGTCAACAGTATGTTGAGGAAAAAGCTGTTTGGGAGAAAAAGTTGGCTGTGACTGAAGCTGAGAAGGTGAAGATGGCTGAAACCTCCAAGAATTTGGAGGATAAAATGAAAGGCTTAGAAGTCGAACATAAAAAATGTGACGACAAGCTGAAAAAGGCAGAGGAAGAGTTATCTACCCTGCGAGATATCAAGGTCCAAAAAGAAAAATTGGATGTAAAACTCTCCTCGGAGAAATTGAAGAGAAAGGTTGCAGTCAAGAAATCTTTCAGTGCTGGTTGGGAGAAAGGATGGGATAAAGGGATTGCTACTATGACATCCCAAGTCCAATATGGGAAGTTGAAATACTTCCACGATGGCTGGGTAGCTGCTCTGCAAGAGTTGAAGGTCAAAGACGATTCTGAGCTATTCCAACGACACCTCCCTGGTCCTCCTCCAGCAATTGTGGAAGAAGAAGAAGATGAGCCTGTCTCAGATGAATCTTCTATGGCTATGGGTGACCCAGTCTCTGCTTCTCAACCCTCTGTCATTGAGGACATTTCTTCTATGCCTCCTCATGCCTAGAAGATTTCTGCTGATCAAACCGTTGTTACCACCAAGCAACCGAGCTCCTCGTCCCAGCCTCCCGAGAAAGTCTTGGGAGACAAGGAAAAGGTGTGAAGTTGTTCGGCATTATTTCTATATTTCATTACTTGTAATCGAACAATGTAATTCCTTTTGTGATCTAATAAAATACATCTTTGCTCATCTCTGTTGTTGATGATTTGTTTTTTTTGTTGTTTGTTGTCTTTTTCTCGTCCTTAGTTTGTGGCTAGAATGGAACTGATATCTTCACATGATACCGAGCTGATGCAGCAATGTCACCAATATTATAAGGCTGGTCATACAGACCTTAGTACATCAGAAATTTCTGACATCCTTGGCCATGATGCCTCAGAACAGGCAATTGAGGCTTATCGGTACTTGAAAGATTTACTCGACCGAGCTGTGGCCAACAATGTAGCCTACTACGACTTGATTGAGGAACTTCATGGTTCCATAGAGGATCTTCAAAATCAACACAATGCATCAATGGCTTCGTTGCACAAGGATTATGAAAATAGATATCAGCAACTTTCTTCTCAAACAGGCCATAAAAAGATCATTGCTGGATATGATATTAGGGAAAGGACCCTAAAAGGTGAAGTTGAAGCTTGCAGACAGATTGCCGAGATCCTGGAACAAGAAAATAATAATTTACAGAAAAATTTGGCTCAATATGAATCTGCAGCGTCATCTTCCACTGCTCTAGTGCCCGTTACTGATGAAGGTTTCTCGTTCTTAGAGGTTGAAAATGCCAAACTAAGGCAAGAACTGGATAACTTGAGAAAATCTGTTATTCCTGTGACTGCTCGGGGAAGAGGAAGAGGTTCTCGGGGACGAGGAAGAATTGTCGAGGAGCAAAGTTCTCCAGTTGCTTCTCGGAGCCGATCAAGAGTTCTTAGTCGCAATGTTGAAGAGGCTCGCACTCAGTCTACTTTGGAAACTCAAGCATTTCAATTGAAAGCTAAGGATCGTGCTCTGTCAGAAATGTCCAAGAAAAATCTATCCTTGGAAGATCAACTTACTGCAACGAAGTCTGCTCTTCATACCAAGGATCTTTTTGCTAAAAATCTTCTCGAACAATTGGATAGATTAACCTTTCAATTTCATAAGCAGCCCAGGGAATTCTGGATGGCAGGATATAATGAAGCTCTCGTTCATTTGGATGCTCGTATTGAACATGCCAACAATGAAGGTTATAAGCAGGGATGGTTGAACGCCCTGGGTGTATTAAAATTGGAGCAAGGGCATTATTTATGGGATTATCATGCTCCAGGGTTATTAGACTTGCCTGTGTCACCTTTCAAATTGGATATGGCCTGGATCCCAACTCGTTCCATTCCTCGTAGCCTAATTTCAAAATACCTCGGTGATTATAGCCTTCATTCCCAAATCGAAGTATCTCGTCCAGAGCATCTAATGGATACACTTTCAATGATGAACGTCAGAATGCTGAAGGACTTGAGCTTTATTAATTCTCCCCTTTGCCTGGAAGATCCTCCTGCTGGCGAAGATCCTGTCTCAAAAGCAAAGGGCAAGAAATCAATAGAATAGGAATCTTAATGTAATAGTCAACACATGTAATATGTAACTTATTTTGAATTTTTAATGAAAGACTTCATTTTTGTTTGTAGATCTGTATTGGTATTGTCTTGTATTTATCAAACACTTTACATTTATGCATATGTATCTGTTAAAAAGATAACAATATTGTGCTATTCATGGACCAACTTAGTAATAAAAAATTACAAGTATCAAGGTTGTTCAATCACTTAATAATAAAGTAATGAGTATAAATTGTTCCAACTGTTTCCAACCAACCAAGGTGGATAAATAATGTTTGTCGACCTACTACAGTTGATGGGTTTTTATCCCCGACCAGCCATACTTGGTTCAATTTCAAATATTTTCATAAAATGTGTCCGACCAACTAAGGTCAATAATTTGTCCTCGTCGATCAACTATAGTTAGTGGGTCTTTATCCCCGACCAACTATAGTTGGTGTATTTTAGAATATTTTGTTCTTCAAAGAACTTTTTGTAATAATCTTACCTCCCGACCAACATAAGTTGTAATGTGAGAGTATATTTTTATCTTACCAACCGTAATTGATCATGCTGGTGTACACCTCCTAACCAAAGGAGTAGTAGTGGTAGTAGTAGTGGTTCTTTCAAACTTTTTGGCTCTTTCGAGCTGTCCACTAGATATCTTACCAATCGTAGTTGGTCACACTAGTGTCGCCTCCTAACCAAAGGAGTAGTTTTTTGGCTCTTTCGAGCTGTCCACTAGATATCTTACCAACCGTAGTTGGTCACACTAGTGTCGCCTCCTAACCAAAGGAGTAGTTTTTTGGCTCTTTCGAGCTGTCCACTAGATATCTTACCAACCGTAGTTGGTCACACTAGTGTCGCCTCCTAACCAAAGGAGTAGTTTTTTGGCTCTTTCAAGCTGTCCACTAGATATCTTACCAACCGTAGTTGGTCACACTAGTGTCGCCTCCTAACCAAAGGAGTATTTAAGTTGTTCTCGCCCTTTTATCAACCGAAATTGATCGTGGGTCTGAACTATAGTCTTCTTCTTGTTATCAAGCAGCGTAGTGTACAACACTAGTATTCCCCGAAAAACTTTCAACAGAAAGAAAATGGTGAAACATCCTCGTTTTATTCATAATGAAGGAAACGCTTTACATTTTACATTACTGATAATACTTGCGCAGGTGTTCAGCATTCCATGCATTCTTAAATTCTTCTCCCTCTAGAGTTGCTATTCTGTAAGTTCCTGGATGAACAACCTCTGTAACTCGGTAAGGTCCATGTCAGTTTGCTTCGAGTTTATTGTGCTTCTGAATGACCCTCTTCAGCACATAATCTCCTTCCTTTAGATCGCATTTCTTCACCCTTTTGTTGTAGAACAGAGTTGTACGTTGTTGGTAAGCAGCATTCCTAATGGCTGCCTCTTCTCTGACCTCCTCGAGCATATCCGAATCCAGTCTTCTCATCAAATCGCTGACTGGGGAATTGAAATTCAGTACTCTATGCGTTGGGAGACCCAACTCGACAGGTATCACAGCCTCACTTTCAAATGCTAGCATATATGGTGATTCTCCAGTTGCTGCTCGGGGAGTTGTTCGGTAAGTCCATAGTACTGATTGGAGCTCATTAATCCAATTTGCTTTAGCTTCACTTAGCCTTTTCTTCAACCCATTTAATAATGTTCTGTTCGTCACCTCAGTCTGTCCATTGCTTTGAGGATGGCCTGGTGCTGAATGAAATTTCAAAATGTTCAACTGATGACAATAGGCAGCGAATTCCTCGTTATCAAATTGTGTTCCATGGTCTGTGATGAAAGCATGAGGGAGACCATATCGACAGATGATGTTCTTCCAAATGAATTGATAAGCCTTCTCGTACGTCATATCAATCAGTGGTTCAGCTTCCACCCACTTAGTAAAATAATCCACTGCCACGACGAGGTACTTGAACCTTCCTCGGGTCGCCGGCAATGGTCCAACCAAATCAATCCCCCACATGGCAAATGGCCAAGGTGAGGTTATGGGTGTCAACAATGCTTGTGGAGTTCTTCGGATGGAGGAAAAGCGTTGGAACTTGTCACATTTCTTGGCATAGGCTATACAATCAGCCCTCATCGTCGGCCAGTAATATCCCTGTGTCATTACCCTTTGCAAAAGTGTCCGACCTGCTACATGAGCTCCGCAAGATCTTTCATGAATTTCTTCAACCAATTCCTTGACTTCTGATGGATGCACACATCTCTGCAAACCTGCCATAATTCCTCGTCTATACAAAACACCATTAGTTAACACATACCGAGCAACTTTATACTTCAATTTCTTGGCAGCTAGCTTGTCCTCCGGTAATTCTCCTTCTTCAATGTATGCCCTGATAGGATCCATCCAAGATGGTCCTAAATCAAGGGTAATAATCTTCACCGTCAGATCTTCTTCTATGCTCCGACTTTCTAATACTTCAATTGGTATCGTTCTTCGCAGCTCGGTGCGCGTAGCTGACGCTAATCTGGCCAATGCGTCTGCTCTAGCATTCTCCATCCTCGGTATTCTCACCAATTGAATAGCATCAAATTCTGTCAATAACTCCATCACCTTTGCATGGTACTTTACCATTAATTCTCCCTTAACTGCATATATTCCCATCATTTGATTCACAATTAATTGAGAATCACTGAAAACAATTACTTGTCGTGCTTCCATAACTTTTGCCAAATGAAAACCTGCTATCATGGCCTCATACTCAGCTTCATTATTGGAAGCTTTGAATTGGAATCACAAGGCATATTCCATGTCAATATCATCTGGGGTGTTTAAAACAATCCCTGCTCCACAACCAGCTGTGCAAGATGATCCATCTACATATAATCTCCATGTAGGTAACTTGTCTTCAAATTTCTTATCTGTTAGAGTTCCTCGGTAAAATATCTGTTGTTTTCTTTCATCATCCCCAGGTATCTTTCGTTCCTCGTCGGTCATCTCTTCGCGCCTTTTTACCAACCGGGGTTGGTCTGGGTTCGAATATGATGATTTTTCTACATCCACAAGTCCTTTTACTAACCTTGGTTGGTCTGGACCTGTGTCTGTTGATCCTGTATCGTCCACAGGTAGGTCAGCAAGCACCTTTTGCTCCTCGGGGGTATCAGGGTACGTGAACTCTGCTATAAAATCTGCTACATCTTGCCCCTTTAATAATGATCTGGGTTCATACACAATATCATATTCACCGAGTTCTATTGCCCAATACATCAATCTTCCTGATTTTTCTGGCTTGTGAAGGGCTTGTCTGAATGGCATGTCGGTATACACGATGATGGTATGGGCCTGGAAGTATGGCCTCATTCTTCTACTTGCCTCAATTAATGCCAGTGCCAATTTTTCTAGCTTTGGGTACCTGATTTCTGCACCTCGGAAAGCTTTACTTGTGTAATAGATAGGTTTCTGGACTCCATTCTCCAATCTGATCAATGCTGAACTAACTACATTCTCCGATACTGCCAAATACAAGTACAGCTTCTCTCCAGTTATTGGCCTGGACAACAATGGTGGTTCTCCCAAATACTTCTTCAAGTCTTGAAAAGCCTTTTCACATTCATCAGTCCACTCAAAACTTTTTCGCAGTGTTTTGAAGAATGGGAGACATTTATCAGTTGCTCGGGATACAAATCTGTTGAGCGCTGCAACTCGTCCTGTAAGACTCTGTACCTCTTTCCTCGTCGTTGGGGATCACAGCCCTAAAAGAGCTTTGATCTTTTCTGGATTTGCCTCAATACCTCGTTGGTTGACGATGTATCCGAGGAACATTCCTTCTCGTACTCCAAAGGTACACTTCGTCGGGTTGAGCTTCATTTGGTATTTGTCCAATTGATCAAAGGTTTGGCCTAAGTCAACTAGATGATCAGTAGCTCTCTTACTTTTGGTGAGCATGTCGTCGACATAGACTTCCATGTTACAACTGATTTGTTCGGCAAAAACCTTGTTCATCAGCCGCTGATATGTTGCACCTGCATTTTTTAAACCAAAAGGCATAACATTATAACAATAAGTTCCCCTTGGGGTAATAAAAGAAGTACTTTTCCTGTCTTCAGGCTTCATTTTGATCTGATTGTAGCCAGAATATGCATCCATGAAGCTGAGTAGCTCATGTCCCGAGGTAGCATCCACTAGCTGATTGATTTTGGGCAATGGAAAATGATCTTTAGGACATGCCTTGTTAAGATCAGTGAAATCAACACACATTCTCCATTTATTATTCTTCTTCTTTACCATCACCACATTTGCCAACCAATCTGGATATTTTACATCTTCAATGAATTGAGCTTTCTGGAGCTTCTCGACTTCCTCTTGTATGGCCTGGTTCTTCTCGGGACTGAACACTCTTCTTCTCTGCTTCACAGGTTTGATCTCCTTATTCACATTGAGCTCATGACATAGGAAGTTTGGATCTATTCCTGGCATGTCTTCATGACCCCAAGCAAAAGTATTTTTCCTGTTTCTCAAGAAAGTTATCAACTCCTGTTTTATTGAAACATCCAGCGACGATCCTATCTGGGTTACTCGTTCAGGATGCTCGTCGTCCAGAATAACATTTTCTGTAGATTCTACCACCTGTCCTTTTACAAGTTGAGATTCATCCCTAGGATCAAGAGTTTCAATTTCTGTACCTTCCTCCACTTGGTAAGTAGTAGTCTTTTTCCTTGATTCTTCAAGTTCCTCTTGCTCGACAGACGAATAATAGCATTCCCGAGCTACTTTTTGATCACCTTTCATAATTCCGACTCCAAAATTCGTTGGGAATTTCAAACACTGATGTACTGTAGATGGAACTTCTTCGAACTTCTTCAATCCAACTCTTCCCATGATGATGTTGTAGGCTGACTGCACATTCTTATCCATCACAAAGAAGCGTATTCTTTCTATTCGACAAGAGGGCCAAGTTCCAATGAGTATATCCAACTTGATCGTCCCAAGTGGAAAAACTTTCTCGCCAGCAAAACCCAGAAGGGGTCTGTGATAAGGTTCCAATTGAGATAATTTCAAATTCAAGCTATCAAAGCATGAATAGTACATGATGTCTGCCGAACTACCGTTGTCTACTAACACCCTTGAAATGACCACATCCTTCATCCTCATTTTGATCACCAAAGGATCATCATGAGGGTAAAGAACACCTGCCAGGTCGTTTTTTGAAAAACCAATCACTAGCTTCTCTTTGTTTACTTTCCTCGGACGATCATCCTCGGCCAAGTTTATTCGCTGAATATATGAACAAGCTTGAGCCTCTCCTAGGTAAGCTTTTCTTTCTGCAGTAAGATCTCCTCCTCCTGCATCTCCTCCTGTAATAACATTACAATCAAATGACCCAAAACGTATGGAAAATACCTCTCTTTCAGGCTGCCTTGGCTTCTTGGGAAGATCGGGGTCATCATCTGGATCATCTTCACGGTCCCTCTTCTTTTTCTCCTCTGCACGACGAGGAGATCTAGATCTCTCTCTAGTTCTATCATCATTCTTCCTTTCCCCTCTGCGATCTACATACTTTGACAACTTTCCTCTTCGAATGAGTGTTTCAATCTCGTTCTGAAGGGCTATGCAATTTTTGGTCATATGGCCATGATCTTTGTGAAACTCGCAATATTTGGCCTTATTCCTCAAATCAGGATTTGTCCTCAGTTTTTCTGGCCACTTGATTTCCTCGCTGTTCTTGATTTCTTCTAAAACATGATTAATACCCATTTTCAATGGAGTATAATTATCGTACTTCTTTAAGACTTCCCATGACGTCCTATTATTCTTGGAGTGCTTGTCACCACCATTACCCTTCTGATCTTTCCTCTTAGACTTGTCGACTTCCACCTTATTTTCTTTATCCATATTCTTCTTCGTAGACATAGCCTCCTCGGCATTCATGATTTTGGCTGCTTTTGCCATCAATTCGGACATAGTTTTAGGTGGATCTTTGGCCAAGGTGTAGTACAGCTTGTTAGGTAGTAAACCACTCATCAAAGCAGTGATCGCTGTTTTTTCTTCGTAATCTATGACTTCCAACTTCTCGTTATTAAAACGAGTTATGTAATCTCTAGTACTTTCACCTGATTTTTGCCTAACACTTAGAAAATGTGCTACTCGCTTCACTGGCTTTGCCCCAAAACAAAAATTGCCGATGAACAGCTCGGCTAACTGAATAAAAGTTGAAATCTTACCCCAAGGAAGATTATTGTACCATATTTGGGCAGATCCGGTAAGAGTTCCCTAGAATGCTCTACACCTCATCTCGTCGGGGACGGCATAGATGTCGGCAGCAGCTTGGTATTGTTCTATATGAAGTACAGGATCTGTCTTTCCATCGTACTTAGGGGTCACTACAGGTGCTTTGAATTTCGATGGTGTTGGAAAATCCACAATGGCTTGCACAAAAGGTGTCCCTTGAACAAAAGTTCTCTGTAAAGGGTTCCTCGCTTTAGCCATTTCTCCCAGTCTCTCCTCCAACCGTTGAATGGAACCTTTCCATGCTTCATTCCCTTCCTCAGGCCGCCTAGTCCGAGCAATTGATTGTTCTGACATAGCTTCCTGAGATTTATCTCGACGAGTAGCTGGTCGTGATTGTGCTGATCCTTCTCTCAAACCTGATGATGGCCGCAAACTTCTCGATGGAGCTCTAGGTGGACTCATATTCCTCCTTGGTCCTAATCGACTGAAAGGAGACACCCTGCTTAATCTTTCTAAAGCGCTAGTTCTCTCCGGAGAGAGAGTGATACGTTGATCTGTATCCGTGGCCCGTATTGATGAAGTTCGCCCAGGTTGATAAGAAGAATCATTAGATTCTTCATTGCAATATGACCCAGTACGTCTGGATCGCGATTGCCCACGATCACTCCTTTGCCCTGAATATGTAGGTGCACCGCCTTGAAGAGTTTGAATGAGTTGCCTCGTAGATTCTTGCATGGCGGTTTGTCCTTGAGCCAGATTTGTCATAATTCCGGCCAGATCTGGAGATGCAGATGGATTTGGAAGATTTCCAGTATTTCCAGCATTTCGATTACTAGATTCTGGGTTATCTGCCATTGATGATAAATGATTTTTATGAAAAACGATAATAACAGTCGTTTCCCACAGACGGCGCCAATCTGTTGATGTAAAAAACTAGATTGCTCTAATTATTCAATCACAGATAAATAAATAAGACAAAGATTTTTAAAGTGGTTCGGCTAGGAATAAAGCCTACGTCCACTGTTATGTTATTGCTGAGTGTTTGCAGAATTCTTGATTACAAGTTCTCTCAAGAAATTCCAGTCCCCTCTGAATGAGGATGATACAAGGTATTTATAGCCTTTAGGCTGTACATGAAAGGTTCGATACATTAAATGACATACATATGAAAGGGTAATACATTTAATGTAGCGTGGGCGTCAAGAATATAATTATTCAATGAATAGTCGAACAGTTGTCCGTCTGGTAATTAATGATACAACCGAGATGCAGCTCGGACCGCCTTAGTTGCTCGTTGATCAAGAGTTCCTCGGAGCGCTAGAGTACCTCGGGGTGCTAGAGTTCCTCGGGATATCCTCGTACCTCGGAGATAACATGAATTGGTCGAAGGAAATGAACTTCCTTGCTGCTATTGTGCCACGTAGATTGACACGTGTCTTCGTATTATTCGTCCACATCAGCATATTAATTTTGGTATCAACACTTGGAATGATACCTTAATTATTGAATAGGTTAATTAACCTTGGGAAATTAGAGAGTGTGAATAATCGAGTAAACTGCTTAAGTAGTAAAGAGAAATATACTACGTGTAGAAATATAAATGTGGGTTGGGTGAATACCTAAATTTTTGTAAGGCTTTGGGAATGCCTATTATTATTATATGTTTATCATTATTGTGTGTATAGCATACCTACGCTACTTGCTATCGGGCGGAGGTTTCGTGTAGTGGACAGTCTTATCCTGGGTGACCCAATGGGGGGGATATTTGACTTGTACCTAGAGCATATGAACTTGGATACGTGTTATCTGTTACGTAGGATAGTTTCGACGGTTGAATGGGAGCGTAGGTATGTGCGTGACCCATTTAGCTGGTGAGTATGCTCGCCTCCAATATTTGTGTTATGAGATCTATGGTTCGTGAAACATGCCGAACCAGTTTTCCTTTATAAAGCGATCGATGCACCGGGACACAATAGCAGAGTATGCATTGCGCCAAGTGGACCTAGCCAAGGGCGCAGGATTTGTATATATATATATGTATGGGGATGATTTGACGATATATATATATATATATATTTGTGAATAATCCTAATGTGTGAAATTAACAAATGTGTAGATGTTGGTAAACAAAGTAACTTAAAGGGACAAAGTATTTACTACTAGAACATAGAATATCTAACATAATTAATGGGAGTGAAGTATTAAATAATGTATTGTATGGGCGATACGAGTTTCTCTTAAGATCTATATTTGGTAGTATATGTCTATGACCTAGTTGGGAATAACTTGGGTAACTAGCTTAGGGTGGACGTACTCTATGCGTTCACATTAGTGGAGGAGTGAGAATCTCACGTGAGAGTTCAAAACTAATATGCACATATGAATTGCATTAATGCACATATGAATTGCACATATGAATCTCCAGGTTCCCGCACTAATATAAATTCTCTGCGGTAAGGGACCTTGGATGCTCTTTCACAAGTTATGCATTTCTGCGGTTAGGGGGCCTAGGTTCCCGCCTCAATATGAATTCTCTACGATCGAGGGACCATGTGTTCACTTTCATCAAAAGTCATTTTCTACGGCTAGGGGGCCTAAGTTCCTGCACCAATATGAATTCTCTACAGTCAATGGACCTTAGGTTCACTTTCACCAATCATGTATTTTCTGCGGCCAGGGGGCCAATGTTCCCCCACCAATTGCGGTGGAAGGACCTTGGGTGCACTTTCACCAATTATGCATTTTCTGCGATCAGGGGGCCTAGGTTCCTGCACCAATATGAATTCTCTGCGGTCGAGGGACCTTGGGTGCACTTTCATTGGAAGTCATTTTCTATGATCAGGGGGCCTAGGTTCCCGAACCAATATGAATTCTCTGCGGCCGAGGGACCTTGGGTGCACTTTCACTAATTAAGCACTTTCTGCGGCCAGGGGGCCTAGGTTCCCGCACCAATATGAATTCTCTGCGGTCGAGGGACCTTGGGTGCACTTTCACCAATTATGCATTTTATGTGGCCAGGGGGCCTAAGTTCCTGCACCAATATGAATTCTTTGCGGTCAAGGGACCTTGGGTTCACTTTCACCAATTATACATATCCTGTCGAGACCCTAGGAGGAATCCTTATCAGTATGCGTTTCTACCGGGACCCTGGATGGGGTTCCTTCTCAATATGAATTTCTGCCGGGACCCTAGGTGAGATTCATTCTCAGTATGAGTTTCTGTCTGGACCCTAGGGGTTCCTCAAACTCATCTTTGTTGTAGGTTAAAAAGAAGGGCGTATTCGAGGAACCTCTTCCCAAAATATAATAGCCAAACTTGAGGAACCCTTCTACATTAGCCCCTCGTGCAAAGTCTTTTATGTTGGGTAGACCAAAAGACTTTGTATGCCACAAATTCAATTTTTTAATTCAAGAGAAAAAATTTGAGGGTCTTTTGAGGCTCGTCCACCCTACCCCTAGGGTTATTAATTGTACTGTACCTTCATACTAGGTTTTTAGGTTTCGAGACTTCACGCGTCTGTGTGGGAACTAACATCTCATCATTTGAGCAAATCTTTTATAACCTTTTAGCATTTCTGCACATTTTCCCATTTTCATGTAAAATATAAATCCCCTTATTTTTGAATAAAATATTTCACCTTCTTTAAAAACACTCACTGAGAGTTTTAAACTTATAGTGAGATAAATAGAGAGAAAAAAAAATTTCAAATACACCATAGCCCTCATTTTTTTAAGTTTTCTTCAAATACTCCATTAATAACATCAACACCATCAAACACCTCTTCCACCATTATCACGACCATTGCTCCTCGTGTAACAGGGTCTTTGTCTTTTCCTACACGATTCCCATGGTAATGACAATCGGAGTAGATACGATTTCCACCTAAAACTTCTCCGCCACTGGTTCGTCTTCGGACCTATTGCCGATTGCCGACTACCGGCGTTATTTCGGACCTGTGGAAATATGGGGTCTCATCATCTACCAATTCCTTGATTGGGGATGTCTCGTGTGGAGAAATAAGTTTTCACCCTCGTCTTACGTGAAGGACTATTGGTGGGGCAAAAAATTATGAGACGCTAACTGAAATAGGTTCCTCGTCTGAGTGTATTTCGTCAAACGGTTTGTCCACAGGGGGTTCCTTATTCTTGTTTGAATTTAGGAGTTCATCTCTGTCAGGTTTGCCATCAGGAACCAATTTGGCTGAGGGTTCCTCACTTGTTGTGTTTGTTTCGGAGGGTTCCTCGCCACCGAATTTTCCATCTGGAACCAATATAGTTGGGGGTTCCTCATAAATGTCATTTTCCACAGTGGGTTGCTTGTTTTCGTGTGAATTTAGGAATTCCTCACAATTTGGTTCGTTATCTAGGGCCAATATGGCTTAGGGGTCCTTTTCTGTTGTGTTTGTGCCGGAGGGCTCCTCGCCCGATTTCGTCATGACCCTGGATTCTGCGTCTGCCCCCTCAACATTTAGGAGATCCTCGACGACTTTGAGTTGTTTTTCTACCATTCTAGCAGTGGGTTCCTCATCTGCCATGTCTCAATTTGTTGCTATGGGTTTTGCTACTAGCAAGCATTCCTCACATCTTGATTTCATACCTAGAAGTTCCTCGTGTGCTTATATGGGTTGCGCGACTATGGGTTCCTCGCCTATTATTTTCATACACAGCAATTCCTCGCGTGTTAATATGGGTTGCGCGGCTATGGGTTCTTCGCGACCCGTGTTGACATAAAAGGGGTCCTCGCACGAAGGTCCCTTGTCTGGTTTTTCTATTGGGGGTCCCTCACTAGGAGGTTCTTCACTTGAGGTTTCTGTTGAAGGTTCCTTACTTGGAATTTCTACCACTGAGACAATTGCTATTAGCATCTCTTCCACTATTAGTCTTCCTCTTAGGCGTGGGAAGATTACATGCGCATTTGCTAGGGGCGGGATTTTGGTATCTATCGCCGCACTCCTTTTTTTTGGACTGACTGACCACTTTATGGCGCCTCTCCCTCAATTTGAAGAAAAATTTGCCAGCACTGTTCTCGAGCGACCCCATGTGGGGTTAAGTGAGTTCACTAATCCTACCCTTATTTTTCCAGATTCTATTCTCAGGGTCGACCGCGGTGATTTTCCTTACTCCAACATTGAAATCAAGGCTGGGGGGGGGGGGGGGGTGCCATGGAGGAATGGGCTAATTAGGTTGATTATATTTTGAGTATTCGTACTTATGTGGCTACCCTTCAGGAGGTGGGTCTTTTTTACTACCATTGATAGCTTGAGATCTTGCACCATATCTAAACACAATTCTTCCCTAAATCTTTTATTTTCCCCGATGGAGTAGGGAATGTCACACATTCATAACGGGTTGGGGTGAATTTACTGTCACTTTAGAGGATGTGTGAGAGTTATAAGCTCTTTCGTTCTTTGGGCAACAAGTCTTTTTTGACGGCTACGAGCATTCCTTGGAGCAGGAGATGGTGGAGGAGTTACAAACAACCCTCGTAGAGTGTTCGAAGTATGTGCTTATAAGCTTAATAGGATCTACCAAGCACTCCTTTGCCAAGTGACCACTACACCAAAATGGGCAAATTGTCACCTTTCAGCCGGCCAGCCTTATCAAGGTCATTGACCGTGACAAAAAAACACGCGTTTTATGTCACGGTCATTGACCTTGACACGACCGTGACAACTAATTGTCACGGTCATTGACCTTGACACGACCGTGACAACTTTTCCAGCAAAATCACTTTTCCCCTTCTTTTTTCCCTCCC
This sequence comes from Sambucus nigra, assembly GCA_949130495.1. NCBI lineage: Eukaryota > Viridiplantae > Streptophyta > Magnoliopsida > Dipsacales > Adoxaceae > Sambucus > Sambucus nigra. The sequence goes on along the minus strand of OX422219.1, from coordinate 448,998,042 downwards.
ACCGTTCCCTCCCTCTCTCTCTCTCTCTCTCGACTCGACGCTGCTCTCTCTCTCTCTCTCTCTCTCTCTCAGGTCCAATTTCTCTCTCTCTCTCTCTCTCTCTCTTCCATTTATATATATCTTTGTTTGTATATTTATGTGTGTATGTGTGTATATATATGTGTGTGTGTATGTGTGTGCGTGTGTGGGGGCTGGGGCGGGATGGGGCAGGGTGGTGGAGGGGGGCAGGGGGTGGGGCGGGGTGGGGGAGGGGGCGGTGGAGGGGGCAGGGGGTGGGGTGCAGTGTGTGTGTGGTGGTGTGTTTTGGGGGAGGGGGGAGGGGGTGGTGGAGGGGGGCAGGGGGTGGGGTAGAGTGGTGTGTGTGTGTGTGTGTGGTGGTGTGTGGTGGGGGAGGGGGTGGTGGAGGGGGGCAGGGGGAGGGGGTGGGGTGGGGGTGGGGTGGGGTGGGTGGGTGTGTGTGTGTGGTGGTGTGTGTGGTGGTGTGTGGTGGGGGGTGGGGCGGGATGGGGCAGGGTGGGGGAGGGGGTAGTGGAGGGGGGGGAGGGGGTGGGGTGGGGTGGGCACACCTACGCACAGACGCACACCTACGCCACACACACACGCACACCTACGCCCCTACGCACACACGCACACCTACGCCACACACACACGCACACCTACGCACCTACGGACACACACACACCCCACCCCACCCCCCTGCCCCCCTCCACCACCCCCTCCCCCCATCATTGTGTGAATAGGTATGAGATCATAATTTGGAGGAATTCACGTCCAAGAAATAATTTGGATTCCCTTTAGGGTCTTATGTCTTGAATTAATCTGAGGGGGTGGGGGTGGGGGCGGGGGTGGGTGGGGTTTTGAATATTATTTACATTCAAAATAAATAATTGATAATAGTTGGATAATAATTGGATAATAATTGTTTTTATACCTATATAACAGCTTAGATAGTGTGTGTGTGTGTGTGTGTATGTGGTCAATACATGAATTTCTTTTTGTATTTGAATTATCCCATGAATTTATTTTTGTATTTGAATTATCCCATGAATTTATTTGTGTATTTGAATTAACCCATTATATGAAACATACTTGAAATTAAATATAGTGCGCATAGATACTAGCATTCTAGTTCTTATGCGTACGCATTCAATAACCCTTAGACCCGTTCGAGAGTCATTACCCCTGTAATGAGATCTCTCGAATTGTCCCGTTTGGACAGTTTGAGACTGTATAATTTTTGTATAATATTCTTATTGGCTTAAAGTTGTTACTTTTGGAGGAAGTTCTGCAGTCGTATCTTAATGTTCTCTGGGTACATACTAGATTGACAAGTGTGACTGTTATTTTAATTGACCAATTGAAATAATACTCACACCTGCCAATCTACGTCGTGTACTTGGAGAACTAAGGGGATATGCTGTCGAATTTTTTTCAAATCGTAACAATGTGCATGAGCTGTTAAGTATATTACAGAAAAATGCATTCTTGAATGGGATATGACCACATACCCTTTAATAGGATAATTAAATGATGGGATAATTAAAAAAAACATACTATAAATCTAAGTTTTGTTTACCTTTAATAGGTGTTTAGTTGTGGTAGCTGTGATGGGATATCCGAAATACAAAGAGTGGATGGGTGAGACTAATAGAATGGGGGATGTGTTTCGCAGAGGTGCTAACGAATTTGTGAAATATGTAAAGAGATGTCGTAATGATGAAGAGTTTCCGTGTCCGTGTGCTAGGTGTAAGAATGGTAAGGTGTTTGAGTGGAAAACAGTTGAACTACATTTGTTAAGATCGGGTATGCAAGATAGTTATCGATTTTGGAGTTTTCACGGTGAATTGAAAGTTCCTTTTGTCCCTGACCAACCTTCACAACATCCTTCAACAAGTAGAATAGATGAAGAAGGGGACGACGTAGATCATAATATGTTAGAGGATTTAGTTGATAATGCGTACGGAGTTTATGAAGCTTAGGAGAATGAGGTTACTGATGATGTAGAAGATTCAAGTGCTCGTGAAGATAACACGATAAAACTTGACGATGACTACCAAAGTTTAAAATTTAAGGCGACCCAACCGTTATACTCTGGCTGTGAGAAAGATCAAACAACTTTACATGCCATGGTTGGTTTGCACAGTTTGAAGACGCAGTACGGTTTGTCTGGCAATAGCGTGACGGGAATTCTGAAATGGGTGAAGGGCTTATTACCCAAGGTGAATACACTTCCAAATAGCTATCCTGTTATGAAGAACGGTTTGAAAGGTTTGGGAATGAAGTATAAATCGATTCATGCTTGTGTGTATGACTGCATACTATACCGAAAGGAGTATGAAAATCTCGATCGTTGTCCGGTATGCGATGAACCTAGATATGTCCAATCTACTAGTAAGGAAGGCACAAGCTCAAAAGTGCCTCAAAAAGTATTGAAATATTTTCCCGTTGGGCCTAGATTAAAGCGATTTTTCACAGTACCATGGATTGCAGAGGCAATGACTTGGCATGCTAGGGCAGAAGTAGGGGTAATATCATGCGTCATCCTATTCATTCTACTGCCTGGCGGAGGATGAATTATGAGTATCCCGATTTTGCTCGAGAACAACGCAACATTCGTTTGGCTATATCAATAGATGGTTTCAATCCATTTGGAAATCTAAGCACCAATCAGAGTGTATGGCCAGTGATCCTAGCCCCACTCAACCTCCCTCCTTCACAGTGTATGAGACCTGAATTTTCGATGATGGCCTTATTGATACCTGGGCCAAAGGCACCAAGTGAAGACATTGATATCTACCTGGCTCCTTTGGTAGAAGAATTAAATGAGTTGTGGAAGATGGTGTGCAATCATTTGAATCTTTTAGAAAAGAAGAGTTTACGCTGAAAGCTATGTTGATGTGGGTAATTCATGATTTTCCAGCTTATGGGACATTATCCGGATGTGTAGTACATGGTTATTTGGGGTGTCCTATTTGTGGAGAGGAGACTGAATCTCTTCGTCTATCCTCCAGCTTAAAAAATGTATACCATTGCCACAGGAGGTTTTTACCCCCAGCTCATAGTTTCATCTATCCTCCAGTTAGATATCGGTGGATGTATCCGTTTGAAAGATTGATGAAAGTTTTTAAAGATTACGTCAAGAATACGCGATACATTGCAGGATCAATTGCAGAGGAATACATCACCGTGGAGTCATCAATATATACTCGGGAATATATGACTGACTCTACCAGTGTTGATGACACTGATGAATTCCTCGATGATGGTTGTAATGTGATGGGAAAACGAGTGAAATTAACGAGTTTGCAACATGAACAAGTAGCTCGTTATCTATTTGACACACATGAAGATGTCGAAGAATGGAAAAAGTAAGTTTCGAATATTATAATGTTTAACATTATTTTAGATTATTTTATACATGATTAATTTTGTAATATGCAGTAAATATGAAGCCTGTGAGAACAATAAAAGACGAAAAACAGTGGTACAATCAGACAGCGAATTTAGGCTATGGTTGACACAAGAGGTAATTACAATGAAAACAGTCGTTATATAACGTTACATTACACTCATATTTTACCACTAATATAATTAATTTATCTATATTCTCAGCTCCTAAAGATGGGTGATGCGACATCAAGGCTTGCTCGTCTAGCCACTGGACCCTTGTTCGTGGCACAAGAGTACAAAAAATATCGATTGAACGGTTACATTTTCGGCGCTAAAGTGTACGAGGAAAGTACAAATGTACAGAACTCGGGTATTTCATACAAGGCTCTTACTTTCTTTCGAGCAAGCGCAAAAGATAAAAACCTCGTTGAAGCTGAAATGACTTACTATGGTGTAATTCAAAATATATTTGAATTGGATTATATAAGCTTCAAAGAGGTTGTATTTTACTGTGAATGGGTAAGAGTTGAGGATAAAAATGCTTCTAAAGTTGATCCTGTCACCAATTTGATCATGGTTGACTTGTCCAAGTTGAAGAGCAACGACCACGTGAGCGATGAGCCGTTTGTTTGTGCATTTCAAAAGGTTAAGCAAGTGTTTTACTCGGAGTATATCAACAACGAGCCGTGGTCAATTGTCCAACACGCGCCAAGGCGTCTAAATAGTAGTGTGGATGACTTGGCTGCTCCTACCGAATATCAATCCATTTTTGATGATAACCCGAATTTGAAACAATTTTTCAATTTGTAATAATTATTTCAATTTGTACCGAAACATCCATTTTTAATGCTTTTACTTGATCTGCACTTTATCATTTTCACTCTTGTGTAGTGTGCGTGTGTGGAGAGGAGATTAATACATAAATATTCCAACTACATCTAAGTTTTGTTTATACTAATCCATGAATATACGCTTCTTACCTTTAATAGGTGATTAGTACATAGTTATTTGGGGTGTCCTATTTGTGGAGAGGAGACTGAATCTCTTCGTCTATCCGAACACTAAGAAATACCATAATCCTATGGAGCGATGCTCTGCAAATTCCTCCCAACCGTTACGTAGCCAAACATCACCGGTTGAAGTTGTCAATTCCACTTTCCATACCCCATTCAAAGGTGGAGTTGACAACTTCAACTGCTGATTTTTGGCTACACAACGGTTGGAAGGAATTTGCAACGCATACCTCCATAGAATTATGGTATTTCTTAGTGTTTAGATATGAAGAGAATTATAATTGACACGATTGCCCGGGGTACATTAGTTGGAAGGAGGTGCCATATGAGCTCAAGTTAGCTGTTTGAGTGACACTACAGGTAATGTATTTATATTTATATGTCAATTTCGATTTCGATTTCAATTACAATTTATATTTATCTATATTTGAGGGGCGGATACTAATTTTACTTTATTTCAATTCAGGGGACAGGGAGTGGCCCTAAGGGTAGGCCACATATGCTCTATACTTATGTGGCTACTCGGACGAGAAGGGAAGGATAAGGAGGTGTTCCCGATCGTCGCGGTACAAAATCTCTTTTCCATGCAAATAGTTTGTAGATTTGAGATAAAATGATGGTGATGTTGTTTCCTTTTAAATAGTTTCTTATTTGAATATATATTTGCATTATCTTTAGTTTGTTCGGATATATGATGTGTGGAACAGGTACAACGTTGCTATAACAGGTACAAATATACTGCTGGGCAGTGGCAGTGGCCATACTGCCCAGCAGTTTTTTTTTAATTCTGTCCAGAATTGTCACGGTCATTGACCGTGACAAGTCCCTGACAATATTGTCACGGCCAATGACCGTGAAATTTTTTTTACAAAGGGTCACGGCTTTGTCAAGGTTTATAACCGTGACAAACGTGTCACGGTCATTGACCTTGACACGACCGTGACACAAAACGCGAGTTTTTTGTCAAGGTCAATGACCGTGACACGACCGTGACAAAAAAAGTTGTCTCGCCTCGAAATGTCACGGTCATTGACCTTGACAAGGTGAATTTGTCAAGGTCAATGACCGTGACAAATGGGCAGATTTGGTGTAGTGGACAGTGGCACTGGTTTAGGGATTTTGAGCATCCGAAGAAAGGGGAGACTTCCAGCGCAGCCTCCAAGAGCCAGGATGGCCCTAAGATCCACTCTCCTTCCCACTTAGCTTCTTTACTGGTTACTTTTTTGACTCGATTCTTACTATTGGGTAAGGTCGAAGATTCTCCTTGTGATCTCCTCTTTAAATTGGCTGTAAGATTATCTTGCGGTAGGTCAGTCCTTGTATCTTCTCTAACTCTTGGTTAACTTTATACTTGGATGGATCGGGCACATATATATACTACACCAAATGAGGAAAATTGTAACGGATTTTTTTTTCTATTTGTAATGGATTTTGTCCATTACACATTTGTAACGGACAAAATCCATTATCAATAGCAAAGATCCGTTACAAATATATTAGAATTAAATGCAAAAACCATTTAATAAAAAAAAAGAGAAAGTGGGAGAGGAGCGAGCGGCTCCACTCTCCAACTCTCTCCCGTCTCTCTCTATACCTCCCCAACCCGTTTGTCTCTTCATACAGCTTGCGAAATTGGTATACCGTCGCGTTTAGTCTCTCTCCACGAAGTTGATGGACAAGGGTAAATTAACATAGTTGATGCACGAAGTTGGTGTTCCGACAGTCACGAGCTCCTCCCTCCGGCCAGAGATCTTCCCTTCCCCTCTCCTCCAGCACATAGATTCACTCAATAGGTAAATTAACATATTTGTCAATGGATTCACACACAACAGTTCATTCAGTTCATAGATTCATTGTCTAATTAGCCCATCAATCATTTATTGTGTATAAATACGTAAGTGATTATTGATTAAAGGAATTTCAATTTAATTTAAATTCTTTTTTATCATTTACAATTTTAAATTGAATTATTACTTTGAGATATATTTCATGCGAGCACTTATAACCCTTGATTACGTTTCATCTCTAAATAAATCCACTAACTACTTAGCTAATTAACTTATGGGGTAGTATTTAACTCTTTTAGATGAGATTAGATACATTGCTTTTAAGAAAATTATGAATTTATTTGTGTATTTTTCATTTACCATATAATCTGTGCATTTTTTTTTACTATTTAGCAAGTGAAAATTTACCCAAAGTCTTCGTCGATTGTGGTCGTCGCAGTAGTACTGTCGTCAACTCTGGCTGGTGTTAATTACCTTTCTCAACTATTCTATCAGTAATTTTCTACTCTCAAAATTATTGTTATTTAATTTTTCTTTTGTTATAATATGTGTGTGTGTGTGTGAGAGAGAGAGAGCGATAATGTTTGGTTTGCTATTATTTAATTTATCTTGTTTTTAAGTTCAAGTTCAATGGGTGTTTGTTACCTGTTAATTTTTTATTCACTGTTTACCCTATATTTGTTTCAAGTTCAATGGATTCCCTGTTTAGCTTATATTTGTATAAATTTTTGAAAATATAGATTTGTTGGGTATTGGGTTATTAGTATTTTAAAAATAAAAGTATTGATTATTTGTTATTGGGTTGTTGCCTATTCCGTGATTATATTAGTTTTCTCATTTTCTGTTAATTTTAATTGTCGAAACATAATTTGGAATATATTTTCAAATTTAGGGAAATTATGTTGAATTTTTTTATTGTAATTTAAAATTTAGGGTAATATTTTGTTGAGGTATTTCGAAAAAAGTCTTCAAACAAAGTGGGAGCAAAAAATGGGTGAATATAAACATAAATTTAGCTTAAATTTAAGCATTTTTGTTGATGAATATGCTTAAATTTTCTTTTTATTCATCAAAAATGTGTTTAGAATTTAGAAACCATAAATTTAGAATAAGTCGTGGTATAATTAGTTGCCATAAATAGACACCAATCATTATCGAAGATTACAGTTGCAACTTATTGTTACTTTGTGTTTTATCTTGTTTTATAGAATGCCACGACCGATTAACAAAGACTGGATGACTGAAGAGAACAAAGGCAGCTTGTCGTATTTAAAGGGCATTGAAGATTTTATTAAATTTACGGAAGAGAACAATGACCAGGGGTTGACAACGATACCTTGTCCATGTTCGAAGTGTCGCAATAAATTGCGTCTGAAATCGAAAGAAGTAGAGAGACATTTGTGGAGGAATGGCATGCATCAATTGTATACTGTATGGTTTTTTCACGGTGAAAATACATCCGTGAACACTATTGATCCCCCACCGGTACAACAAGTTGAGGAGATCATAGCAGAAGAAAACATCGAGGAACAAGGTATTGGGGTGGAAAATCTTGTTGATGTTTGTTACGGAGTTCATGGGGAACCTTATGTAGATGTTGAATGCGGTCAGTCGCGAGTTTCCAAAGAAGATCATATCGTAAATGACAAGTTCAATGAATATAAGAGATTATCAGTTGAGAAATTATATCCTTCATGCGAGGGTCCTGAAACAACTCTTTCTTCAATTATAGAACTTCACAACTTAAAGAAGCAATTTGGTTGGTCAGGAAATAGTGTCACGACACTTTTGTCTATCTTAAAAAGGTGGCTCCCAAAAGGTAATACACTACCAGAAAAATATCCAAAGATGAAGAGTATGATGAAAGACTTGGGGATGAAGGCCAATTACATTCATGCATGCGTCAATAACTGTGTCTTATATTGGAAGGAGAATGAATATATGGATGAATGTCCCCAATGTGGAGAATCAAGGTATTCAGTTACTATGAGGAAAGGGGGAAGGATTACCAAAGAACCTAAAAAGGTGTTGAGACATTTCCCTCTGATTCCAAGGTTGGTGAGATTTTATACTATTCTGTGGATAGCCCGAGAAATGACATGGCACCATAGGGTAACCACTTCATGGGATTACCAACGACATCCATGTGATTCGTCCCAATGGAGGAGTTTAAAATGAAAATGGCCTGAATTTGCTAAAGAAGGACGCAATGTTTGGCTCTCAATAGCAACCGATGGGTTTAATCCTCGTGGCATTCAGTCTGCCAGTTATAGCTGTTGGCTTGTTATCACGGTGCCGAATAATCTTTCACCTTCATTGTGCATGAAGAGCGAGTTTCAAATTTTGTCTTTGTTAATACCTGGTCCAAAGGCACCGGGTCAAGACATCGACGTTTTTCTTCAGCCATTAGTTGATGAGTTGAAGGAATTGTGGGAAGTAGGTGTTTCAGCTTATGACATGTATGCGATGCATCCTTTTACATTGAAAGCTATGTTAATGTGGGGGATTCATGATTTCCCTGCATATGGGAATTTATCTGGGTGTATTACACATGGTTATAAAGCTTGCCCTGTTTGTGGGGACGATACTCCATCCATCCGACTGGTACACAGTAATAAGATAGTTTATACAAACTATCGTATTTTCCTTGACATGGATCACCCTTTTCGAAAAGGTGGGAGTTTGGGGCTTAGGTCAACAGAGTCTACACCTCCTCCATGTCGGTCGAATGGGGACGCACTTGTAAAGAAGTTACGTTGCATCGAGTATACACTGGGAAAGTCTCCAAAAGTTTCCAGTAATAAGCGAAAGATGGGTGATGCAAATGAGAATAGTAATGTTGAAGTTAAGGAGGCATGGTATACAAGGTCAATTTTATTTGACTTGGAATATTGGAGTTCTCATAAAATTTGACATGTTCTTGATGTGATGCACATTGAGAAGAATGTTGCAGAGCATTTAATAAGTACAATCCTCGATGATAAAACGAAAACTAAAGATACAATAAATGCGCAGAAGGATATGAAAGGCTTGGGCATACATAGTGGTCAATGAATGCGAGAAGATGAGCAAACCGGGAAAGGGATGAAACCGAAAGCATCATTTATATTGGATAAAGAAGAGAAACGACAGTTTTGTCAAATTTTGAAAGACTTCAAGTTACCTTCCAACTTTTCGTCCAACCTGAGCAATATCGTCACCCTTAACCCACCTGGTTTGCACTCAATGAAGTCACATGACTATCACGTTATTATAAAGTATTTGTTGCCCGTATTACTTCAGCATTCATTTTTGAAATACAAAGATTTGCGAAGAGCTATTCAACAGTTGAGCTTATTTTTCAAAATATTATGCTCAAAAGTCTTAATTCGCGAGGATATGCAAAGGGCCAAGTTTATGGTTGCAGAGCCATTGTGTGTGTTGGAGAAGCACTTTTCGCCGGCATTTTTTGATATTAGTATCCACCTTACTGTTCATTTAGCCGATGAAGCGTTGGCTTGTGGTCCTACAGGAACACATTGGATGTATCCGTTTGAACGGTAAACTCTTTATATTAATTTTTATTTTCACACAAACACAAACACAAGCACAAACATAAGCATATACGTATAGATCATTGTTAGAATATGTCATATATACTTTTTTCTTATTCACACGAATAGGAAGATGCAGGATTTTAAAGATATACCTAGCAATAAGCGATACATTGAAGGTTCAATTGCGGAGTCGTATGTTACTGCTGAATCTGTTAGGTATTGCATGGAGTACATGCCTAATTCTCTTGACAGAAACCACAAACGTACTCGTGAAGCATTTCTAAATGAAGATGGAGAGTTTTCTAATGAAGGACCGTTGTTAGATGATAAGATTGTGATGTTGGAACCTAAACAGTTTCAACAAATACGTCGATGGGTCCTATTTCGACTTGACGTTAATGGTCTTGAAGAATTCTACAGGTTTGAGCAATTTAATAAGTATTTATCGAAATTCACATTTAAATACTAATACACGAACTTATGTGAATAAATTGCAGTGAGTATAAAACGTTACTAAAATCCACTTGGCGTGGTAAAGGAAATGGGAGAGAATTAACATAAGTAGAGATGAAAACTTCTTTCATTCCGTGGTTATATGATAAGGTTCTCTTGATTTTACTAGTATATTAAGTTATATTCTTTATTATCCAAACTCACTTTATAGCTATAATTTTATTTCTATTGCGCAGCTGGTCACTTCTGGAGAGACAGAGACAAATGCTATGTTGTGGCGGTTAGTATAAGGGCCAAAACACAAGGTTAAAACATATAAAAAATACCGCACCAATGGCTTTGTATTCTCTCCCAAGTATCACGATGATACTGTTGTGACACAAGACAATGGTGTTTGTATGAAGGCTTGGACTCAATTTAGGGCAAGGAAAAGTGATAAAAATCTTAAAGATGCTTGGACAATGTATTACGGAGTTATCAGGCAAATAATTGAGTTGGACTATACGCTATTGAAGGAGGTAGTGTTTTATTGTGATTGGGTGAGGGTGGAGGACAAGATCAATGGTTGTAAACATTGTCCAGACTCCAATTTGGTAATGGTTAATTTTGATAAGTTCAAGAGTACCAATAATGAGATTGATGAGCCTGCAATTCTCGCTTCTGATGCCAGTCAAGTCTTCTACTCAAAAGATCTTAACACTCCTAATTGGTGGGTTGTTATACATTCCCCGAAGAGATTAACTAGTCGAGTAGACGAGCTAGAGATACCAACTGTGTTCCAATCTACCCTTGAAGATGAACCTCATTTGGAGAACCTGCTAAAGCAATATGACAAAGTCTAGCTATTGTTTTTTCACTAGTTTTTAATGTGTTTTTGTTGGTGAATTGTAACATTTTTAATGCAATCGAGTGGTATTTTCGCATAAGTTGTTGATATGTTTTTATCAGTTTAGACTGATCCTTTAAATTCAACTGTTCTTGCCATAATTGTTGTCTTTATATCATGATTACTAATATGCTAATAAGGAGAAATGATGCATTAATTGTTATATGCTTTTAATACAATAAGTATACTGTTTATCTTTTATTTTACTATAATATTACCATCGAACTAATGCTTTGTTTTGAAATTTAGGAAATTTAAAATATCATCAGGTACAGGCTTAGCACAACCTTCCTCCTCAATGGCCAAAACCCTAAATGAGAAAATCAAAGTCATTGTTGAAGATGACGGGTCTATAGTCGGTGATAATGCAAAGCTGTGGAGTTCTCGTACCGAGGATTTTGTGAGAGCTAATTGCCCGATTCACTTCTCGGACTGGAGGCACGTGCCAAAGAAATGTAAAAATGATGTTTGGAATGCTTTGATGGTAAATATGATCTTATACTTCATATCTTCATTTTTTATTCTTCTTTTCTATTTTTATTCTTTTGCTATTTATTATTCTTTTAATTATTTTTGTTTTGCTTAATGATAACAGAGAGAATTTGATCTTAACGTTCCCCCGGAAGTGGCTCGCCCATTAGTGGAGAAGACATGGTCCCAAAAATTCAGGACTTTCAAAAATACATTGCGATCTCATTTGCAGGATGATGGCGCTGAGCCTGAAGGTGTTGACCCTGAAATATGGAAGAAATTTAGAGAAATGGAAAATGGTGAGAAAAAAAGGCAACAAAAACTAAAAAATGTTGAGAACCGCTCAAAGCTGAAGTATACCCATTGTCTCGGTCGTCGTACATATGCCCAAAAGAAATACTTGTTGGTGTGTATCATTTTTATTTTACTTTTAACATTAAAAATGTTCTTAGCTAATTTGTTAATTTTAACAATGTACAGCAAAAAACTAAGCCTGAGGTACAAATTGGGAGGGTAGACAATTGGTTGTCAAGACATATACGCAGTGATAAAACTGTGTTGGAGAGTGCCAAAAGTTTATATGTGAGTATAATATTTTTTATTGTTGAAAATTTTAATTTTTAGTTGAACTTTTATAAAATGATTAACAAATTTATTTATAATAGTATAGGAGGAAGTGAAGGCTGCGGAAGAGAAAAGAAAAGCCATAAGTATGATTGGAGAGGGTAGTACTGATACTTTTGAGAATTATGACAACGATGTGTTAACACAAGTGTTTGGAAGGGATGTTAAAGGCCGAATGCGTGGAGTGGGGTCCTACGTCTCTAAGAAACAATTAATTCACACGGAGGTGGCGAAGGCAAAATTTGTACAACATTTGAAAGGAAATGAAGAAATTGCCTCGATGAAGAATGAGATCTCTAATGTTCACTCACAGTTGAAAGAGGTTACCAGTATGTTGCATATGTTTATGTCAAAATTCAAAAATGGAAAGGAGAGCTCCCCTGTAGGGGTGACTCCACATAGCGAGTTTGGTTCCACTTCAGATCATCGTCCTATCACTTTATCTCAAAATTTGAGTAATCTTGTCAACACTCCCTCTCCCACTCTCAATCCCACTCATATTCCTAACCCCCTCCCCGCCCCCTCCTTTAAAAAAATCCCCCGTCGTTGTACTTGATAGGTTTGGTGCAGAATTGGCAAAGGGACATGTTGGGATACATAATGGTGACATGTGTCACTTCAAACGCCTTGGACTTGGGGAAAAGGTTGTTTGGGTTGAAACAGTGCTTCAACCTGACGCTTCTCTGTATAATGCTCCTCAAAACGGTTTTGAAACTTTGGCAGGCTTTTCAGATGGAGGATTTGTTATTTGGATGGAAAGTTGGTTGAAGTATGTTTAGAAAGTTCATCTTAGTTTGGCACATTTTAGTGTAGGAAAGATACTTTTGGATTAATGTTTTCGTTGATTGTTCTTAAATTTTAGTGTAGGAAAGATACTTTTGGATTATTGATTTGGATGACAGTTATTAAATTTTACGTATGTTTGTTTTTCTCATGAATCTCGCTTGCTATGTTGGGTAAATGATACTTTTGGGTTAATGATTTAGATGACAATTGTTAAATTTTATATATGCTTGTTTTTCTCATTAATATCGCTTGCTATGTTAGGTAAAACCTTTTTAACTCCGCCAATGCAATGTTTTATCTTTGCATTGCCGGTACCAAGCCCGGATAAAGGAGGAGGGGAGAGGTCATTGGTTCCGTAAAGGTCTAATTCATTTTTTGTTCTCCTGCAGAATGACCATATATTGGTGATTGAATTGAAGATTCCAACTCGCCCCCGTGTTATTGTTTTGCGGAGGTATTTAACATTCTAAACTTTTGATATCAGGGTTTTATGATATCATTTATGCTATTAGCCTATGAATTTTCTTCTTTGCTACTTAATTTCAAATTTAGTGTACTGCAAGCCTGCAATTTCTGCACATGTGTGTTCAGAATTTTAAAAAAGAACAACACAAAAGGAACGGGTGTGCTTTCTGCATACATATCAAACAATCACCTTATTTAATTAGCTAATGTAACAAGGAGGGGACAATATGCTATATACATAGTTGTTTAGGTTTCAAAGGAATAAGGACATCAAGACCTATGGTTTCTCTTTCTATTCGACTCACAAATGATAGTTTATTTGATGTATGTTTGTTCATATATGAGAAACAAATTGAAATTTACATAGTTTGTTGATGTGTGTATCTCGCTTATTTATTTGGTGAAAGTGCTGACATATTCCAATCAAATCCTGAAATTTTCCTTCTGGAGCAGTAGAAATAAGTAACTTCAAAAGAGGTTAACGAGAGAAAGTGTGAAGACTAGTGGTTTTAAGGATGTGGGAGTCGGTTCAGAGTATAAAGATTCTCCATATTCGCATGATTCCATTGGTAACAAATCTGATTTACACATTGTTACACCTCCTGCTGGCAACTCCGGAGTGGATACTTCATACTGGTCTTCAGATTTCCTTAACTTTGCACCTCATGTGCCTGAACCTTCTTTTTTCTAAATTCCATATGATTTAGAAAAGAACCCCGAGGTACAAACAAAGATGGATCACATGGACATATTGAAAGCGTCTTTCAAGTTTTCTGCTGGTTGTGAGCTGTATGAAGCACTAGGACCTGCATTCTGAGAACATAATACTTATTTCGATCAGGATACAGAGAAGATGAAACAGTTATTGAGAAACCAAGCTAGTCTCCCACTCCATTTTTAATCTTATGAATGAAATTTTTTTATCTCCTGACCTGAACTGATTTGTGGAAAAAATTATAATTAGCATCTCCCTCTTTAGCCCACTTACAATTTTCTTTTTGTCTCCAAAAGAGTTCCTTCATTTTTAAATGATGAGCTAGATTGGCTTGACATCTATTCATCTCCTCCCTCTTAGCATTAGTTGGATCACTCTCAAAAGAAATTTCACTTCTGAGAGCATAATCTTCAGCCTTAGTAGTGTTCTAGAATAGATTCCCATGTTGATATTTATTCCAAGATTTAAGATGAAAAGAACTCCAAATTGAGTTTACTTCATTTGCAATAGCATATTGAAAACCAATTTTGATTCTATATTCCTCCAATCTAGATGGATCCACTTTAGGCTCTAAGTAAACCATCAAATCCAACTGATGCATATTCACAAACTTTTTAATTCTTCTAACCACACCTTTCTTCTCGATTCCCCTAACATTCCAAATCATTAACTTGATCATTTAACCAAAGGTTTTGGGAGAGCCTTAGATAAAGACCTTAATACCTTCTTATCTGTGTGATCCGTGGCCTTCTGCATTATCTTCTTCTTCTTCTTGTTTGATATTTGTGTCCATTCCTCTATTGGTTGAGGCTAGATATCCTTATTAGTGGGAATTTGCCTAGGAGATAAGTGGAAATTTTGAATAACTTCAGTATGCAATCTCTCCCCGCTGCCATCCTCTTCCAAATTATTATTTTTCTCATACACTGCTATACCAGCCTCAATCGATTCCATTTGCGCCTCCTATTGAATGGAACTTTTAATGATCTCCATACTTTCCATGTGTATCTTCGTAGCACTTTCCATCTCATTAGGACTGTTATCTTTTTTGGTCTTTTTTTGGCTCATGTAATGTAATCTACAAATGGTGCTTAATTGAGTATGCAAAACACTTGCTCTGCTCTGCCAAGAAGTGGTGTTAGTTCAAGTTTTTGGTTCAAGCTCTTATGAAGATACAATGGAGGTGTTAGTAGGGGGTATTTTGATTGTTAGTAGGGGGTATTTTGATTGTTAGTAGGGGGTATTCTGTTCGTTTCAGGAAAAATTTTATTGGAGAATTATTCGTCCATTTGTATCGCCTGAAGAAAGTGTTTTTAATATAAACGTGACCAAGCATGCATTGCAGTTCCAATTAAAGGTGAGCCATTTTGGTACAAAAACTAAAAATCATTAGTGACTTATTATAAATATTCAATATAGATTGAAATTTCATACTGAAGAGAGCTTAATTGGTTCATCTCTTCGAACTGGTTGTCAAGGTTGAGGAAAGATATAACTGTATATACTCCTACACAATCAGGGCCCGACCCCTTGTACATCAAAGATAAACTAATGTAGGTGCTTATATATTAAACACCTGCCCAGACCTACCACATATAAAATGTCATATAAAAGAGGATCAGATGAAAATTTCTTATTAGCAAACAAAAATGTTGTAGTTTACCTAGCCACCGAACATTGTTGAGTCACAATCACAATAGCATTTACCAATCGACCATGACCCTCAGTGGATATACATGGATATGATGATGAGGTAATATAAGCATATATAAGCGAGAGTGAACCATAAAAGAAATGTATGTGTCTCAGCAATGCATGCTTTCACTCACGGAGAGCCAAGGTCTTTCATTATAGAGATCGAGCAAGATTAAAAGGTAATTACTCAACACACACACAACCCAATCTATCACAAGAATGAATCTCAAGCTCATGGAAGGAACTCTCTCACTCAGCTTACAAGCATACTCTTAATAATACACAAAGACCCATATGTCTCCAGTCATTATAAGATATATACATGTTGACTCAATCATAATTACAATTTGTCTACTTATCCAACTTATATAGTTCACCAATTTGGTATTCTGATCAACTTGTCACCAACTAATGTAGGACTTGGATCATTTGATCAACTTTTCATAATTTTCTTCCTATGTTCCACCTAGTCAACTTTAAACTTCTTAACTATCTGTATATGTTTTAGGAAATGCTTGTTGAGATTCCATGATGAACACTGTATCAGAAAACTGACCTGTCGTTGGCTTATACAGGGGCTAAATTAGGAGCAGGCAATAGTTCTGGTTCAGAAGCATCTTCTCTGCTATCGAGTTGGCTACAAAAGTGCATGCCACAAGTCCACAAAATAATTCAAAGTCAAAACATTGGATCCTCATGCTTATCATGCTATGTTGGGTAAGTTAATTTAAACACTCTCTGCAACCACTTCGGATTTGTTGAACTTTTGCACTTGTTATATTTTAAACATATTTATGAAGTTCAACTTTGAATATGTTCCTTCATTATTCTAGTGAAAATTTGTTGTTATTTTTAGTTCAGTTTGCTTATTTTTAGTTCATTTTTCTTGTTTTCAACTTTGACTCAGGCAATTCTCTATTCCTGCTACATTTATGCAAGACCATCAGTCTTTTTTTTAGTATAAGCATCTTTTGGACCATCTCTAGCACAATCGGGACATGAACTAACCCCATGTCTTCTTAAAACTACAGGCAAGTTGAAAAAATATGTTTGATTTTCTTATTGTTAGATAATATATTAGCATCTGATAAGCATATTCCATTTGATATGGACCAAAAGTTTTTTTTCTGAACAACTGGTAAAAATAAGCTTAATAGTCACTTTTGTGGACTAAGCTTCATAATATGAGTCTGTAAGTACAACTTATTTTATAATCCAGAATGTTATATAGTAAAGCATCTCAATATTCAAAGTCAAATTAATAAATATTTGAATAAATGCCTGAGTCAGAGTAAGAACATTTGCAGCCTCTATGAGTCTGATTTATGGCCAGGAATTAGGAAAACTTTGCCTTATATAGAATTACATTCCAGATGGATAGTTGGAGATGGAACTTCTATTCACTTGTGGAGAGAATTGGACTTATAGTCCTTTGGAAGAAGAATTGAGCATCCCAATACAGTTCAGGTATAAACAGAGATCTAAAGTTGCAGACGTAATGCATAATAGAAGGTAAAGTACCCATCACAGTTTTGTTAGAAATTACTCGCGTATTGCTGAGATGATTGAATATATCACCTCCCCCTTGACACAAATGAAAAACTCATTTGGGATTTGAATGGGTATCTTACTCTTGGCGAAGCTTATAAACAATGCAAACTCAAACTTGCTATTAATCCTCAAGCCAAAAAATTCTGGACCAACTTTATACCTCCTTAAAACACTATGCTTATATGGAGAGACATGTACAAGTGAATTTCTACATATGTTAATTTTTATAAGAGAGTCATTTAGATGGCCTCTACTTGCCTTCTTTCTAAAATTTCCAATTGTAAGGAATCTATGGAGACATTTTCATTCAAGGTGATCTTTCATATAATATTTGAACTTGGTTTACTTCTCTTTTTCATTTCAAAAATCCCCCTCCCAGTGGCCCAATATATTTCCGGTTTAATATCACTCAGAGGAGATTTAATACTCAACTACAAAATATATGGTTTGCAGGTTCACATGCAAGTGATGACTGTTGGCAGGGCAGTAGATTTGACAAGGTTTAGTGAGAATGAAGATTTGCTCAGAAAACTTGAAGAGATGTTTGATATTGAAGGTGAACTTTGTGGATCAAGAAAGAAATTGAAGGTTGTCTATATTGACGACAAGGATGACATGATGATGGTTGGGGATGATCCATGGCCGTTAAGTCCTCAGAACTTAGTTCACTATTATTTGCTTTCTTTTGCTTCGTTTTGAACTCACCCTCCTCGCTCCCACCCCCACTCCCTAAAAGAAAAAAAAAGTATATATATTAATATATAAATAAAAAACAAAACAACTTGTCTAAACTAAAAACATCTTCATTGAACTCTTAGTTGGCCTCATTGACTATTATACGATTCCTTTTAGGGTTAAAAATGGTGTTGGGGGGTTAAAACTTAAAACAACTTAGCTTCCTAGAAATAGATACAGACACAACAATAGATACCAAAGCAACTTGTCTAAACTAACCACTTCCTCATTCAACTCTCAATTGGTCTAATTTACTAGTCTACTATTCTTTTGGGGTTAAAAATGGGTGTTTGGGGGAAAAAAATAAAAACAAGCTAACGGCCTAAAAATAGGTACAAACACATCAAACGATACCAAAGTAACTTATCTAAACTAACCGCGTTAACTCTCATCGAGTATGGTCGTTTCTTGTGTATCGATTAATCCCTAATAAAATTACATGCGTGCCAATGTCACATGAATGTACCAATCTTTTATGTTACTTACTCATTTATGCTTACACATTTACTAAGATTGAATTTGCTCAACAGGTTCTTGTGGGGAAATATGAAGATTACTCTTTGGAGAATGAAGTCTACTTTTGCAAGGAATATCATGAACACTACTTTTGGGAGACTAATATGTTTAGAACTTTAATGATGTTAGACTTCGTTTAAAGTTTATGGTTAAAATCTAAATGGTTTATCTTGTAGTACATTTTGTTTTGAGAACTTCAATGGTTATGAATGAATAATATTTTTAGATCGATTTAATATCATCGAAATGTAGTGTTGTTCATTTTGCCATGTGTATTTTGAAATTATGTTTTGAGTGAAATTTGTGGGAATTGGTTCTACATTGACATTGGTTGAGCACAAGTTTTTATTACTGTATTTATATCTACTCTTTTAATGAAAAATTAATATTTTTTTAAAAATAAAATAATATTGCTAACGGACTTTAACCGTTACAAATAAAAATATTTGTTACAAATATATGACACTCCCAATCCGTTGCAATGTACTTTGTAATGGTTTGTATCCGTTACAAATTCTATATTTGTAACGGATAAAAAACGTTACAAGTTAGTATATTTGTTACTAATATATGAGATGTGTACTAATGCAAAATCCGTTACACAATATTTTGTAACGGATTTAGCCTGTTACAAATAGTAAATTTGTAACGGATTTTATCCGTTACAAATTTTGTTGGTAAAATAAATAACGCCAATTTTCTAACGGATTTAATCCGTTACAAATATTTTTTGTAACGGTTTTTGCCCGTTACAATTGACCAGTTTTCAAATGATGTAGAGAGATCATGCGATCGCTATGATGCTGCTAATTTTTCAAATGATGTCCTTTTGAAGGCCTTTCTATTTGAGCATTTCCCCCACATTGCTTTTGAGGCTAAAGCTTGCCACAGTAATGCTTCCCAGCTTCTGAGATGGCACAGAAAAATCCCTAAAAAGCCCATAGGGGCCTTGATTGACAATATTGAAGAGTTTCGGTTTCTGCCTTACAGCAAATGTACTGGCAGCCTCTTTATCTGGCGTTCTTTTCTCGGTGATAGTGGGACCTTCCATTTCCCTTCTGATGTAGAATCTATTGGATGTAGAGTTTGTTTCTACTTGTCCGCATATTAATGTAGTAACGATGTTGTTACCGAGTCTCCTTCCTTATTGGATAGAGTTAGGCCAATGTGCTAAGTTTTATCATTCTGAGAGGGTAAGAAGGTAATTTGGCTATGCTCAGGGCGTTCACACCCCTCCTCCCCCTTCATGCATCTATCCTTCCGAGCTATTTTCAGAGGCATATACCAACTTCACTCTTCAGGGATTGTTCCACAGAGTAAATGGCTTGGGGGGGGGGGGGGGGGGGGCTTTACGTGCCTCTTCGCAATTTTTGGCCATCATTCACCATTTCTTGGTTCCTGTTCTCGTAGCGGCAGGTTCTTCTAATCCAAGGTTGCGTAGTTGGCCCCCCTCACGAGACGAACCTTGTCAAGTATGTAAAGGCCCAATTTCTGGTTAGGCGAACGCAAAAGGATACTTGGTTTCTTAGCACCACTTCTAGGCCACCTCTTGAGCAGACCATCCCTATTTTAGTGAAGCCCCTTCTTGATGATTCCCCTCAGCTCCAATCGACTGAGTTACCGTCTGTGAAGTCTAAAGGCCAATCTAAGAGCAAAGGAAAAGAGAAATCCCCTGCAACCGGCAAGAGGAAGAACCCTGACATGGATTTGTCTAATTTGGTTCCTTCTACCATCGCTTCTCCGCCTTCCTCTCCTGTGAGGACCGAGCTGCGAAGAAGAAGAAAGAAAGTAATGTTGTCATTGCTACCCCCTCTTTGTTGGACCAGGAGTCTGATATCGATGATCTCAGAGTGGAGGAGACTTATAGGACTGTGAAGGAGAGGAGTTATGAAGCATTGGGCCTTTCCTCTGGGAAGGCACAAGTCACATCTATCCCTATTACCGACGGTACTATATCCCCATATTCTTTACTTAGTGGAACTGGTTCCCTCGGAGTTTTCCTTGTTGGTTCCCCCTCCCCCTCATTGGAAGAGGAACTAGTTTACTATGGAAGCACTCCTTATTATGATGATCATAGTTCTTCTTCGGGTGATGTGGATGGATTGGATCTCCATAGTGAAAGCACTACTCACACTTATGCTTTCTTATCAGTTTTGAGGGACTCTTCCAGTGATAATGAGGCACCCCATTCTTCTGAGGGGGTTAGCTCCGCTACCCGACGCCTTCCTTATGGTTAGACCATGCCTCCCATTTTTATAAGTCTTTCTTTTTATCGGAAGTTTTATGCATGTGATCTTCATGCACTTTTATCATTGGTTTATTTATGAATAAATTTTTTTTCCATATTTCTGGAGGTTACTTCCACAAAGGCGATCAGTCCTCCGCTACCCCCATTACGACAGGCACTTTTTTGGTGAGAGAGGAACGCTATGCTCATTTCTTCTCGAGGTCTCTTCAGAGAGGTTTGATACTCCTTCCTTTCTTTTGGTATTAATTATAATTTGCTAGCCACCGATTACATTTTGATTATATGTTTTATGTTGTTACTTCCTTGTAACTTTCCTGCATGCATCCCATTAGTACCAGGTTTCACATTCTGTTCAGGTATGCCTTAAAAAAAATTGATTTTCATTGTTCTCTTTTCTTCTTTCTTTCTTCTTCTTTTTTTCTTATATGTTTATGATTGCAAAAGGTTGTGCCTTCCAGCCCTTCCACTTTATCTTCTCTTGCTTCAGTGGTAAGCACTTCTAGAGTTGAGACCCTGGTTACCCCATCATTTGAGGTATGTATCTCAGAGGTTCTCTTGATTTAGGAATAAGCACTACATGCCCTTTGAAAATTTTCATCTCTCAGGGCCTGGCACCTTTTGGCTTTTCTTCCACGAGAAAGACTCTTCCCTTTCTCGATGTTACTATCTTGGGGTTGTCCTCTTCGGGGAGGATCTCTGTTCCCCGAGTCCACATATCTATGGATGGTAGGCCTTTGATTCAGGCCCTCGCTTACAATCCAGTATTTACTGTGGCTATGAATATTGAGCCTACGCTTCAGGTTTCTTCCTCTATTCAAGCATTAGTATATTCTTTTTCTAGGGCTACGATTTAACATTTGTAGGTCATCAGCACAACCCTTACTGCACCAATTATCGATTTTCACTTTTCTTCTTTGGATGGGGCCCATGTGCTTTATTGTCTTCTTATTGGTCATTTCTCTACCCATCCTGAACTTAATAAACCCATTCCTTCTTAATTTGCAGTTGTCCCTGGGAGCTATTTCATCGGTGGCTCTTGCTTACATTTCTTCGGCAGCCCCTACTATATATGGGTTACCTTGTCCTATTACCGTGCCCCTCCACGTAATAATGTTTATCATTGAGTTTTGAGTTTTCTTCTTGGCACTTTTCCTTCATGAGGTAGGTGGTTTACTGATTCCTACCCCCCCTTTATTCATTTATAGTTTAACTTTGCTACTACGACTAGTGTAGCTAAGGCAGCCCCTCTATGGGCATCTGTTATTGGGGCAGCCCCTTTAGGAGCACCTATTGTCGAGGCATCCCCTTTAGGAGAACCTGTTGCTGAGGCATACCCTTTATGGGAACCTGCAGATCTTCCCTTGACTCCTGTGGAGGGTGTTACTCAGGTATCATATGTGAGAGTAGTCATTTTCTTTCCTTGTATCCCTATGCTATTCAAATGTTTATCAGTTCTTACCTGCTTCTTCTATTCTCACGTTAGTGCTACTATCATCTCAGTGACAGTGGAACGCATGGGAGGAATATCTTCAGCAGAGGTATTCCATCGGCATACCTCTTTTACTTTTCTCCCCCCTTTTTTTAATTATTAGTTATTCTTTCCCATACTGTGCAAATGTTCTCATTTTCACCCTCGTTGCATTGTTTCCAAGTGAGTGGGATTGCTCAAGTGGTTGTGGAGTCGGGTGGTGGGGTGGCTGCGAGAGAGGTATTAAACTGACATACCCCCTCTTTTCACTGTTCCCCTTTTTCTTCTTTCTTATACTCTGCAAGTGTTCTCATTTTCACCTTTGTTTCATTGTTTCTAGATGGATGAGATTGCTCTAGTGACTGTGGAGTCTGATGGTGGGGTGGCTATGAGAAAGGTGTTAAACTGGCATACCCCCTCTTTTTATTGTTCCCCCTTTTCTTCTTGTATATACTGTGCAAGTGTTCTTATTCTCACCTTTGTTTCATTATTTCCAGATGAATGAGATTGCTCCAGTGACTGTGGAGTCTGATGGTGGGGTGGCTGCGAAAGAGGTATTAAACTGGCATACCCCCTCCTTTTACCATTCTCCTTTTTCTTCTTGCGTATATTGTGCAAGTGTTCTCATCTTCACCCTCATTGTACTGTTTCCAGCCGAATGAGGTTGCTCCAATGACTGTGGAGTCTGATGGTAGGGTGGTTGCGAGAGAGGTATTAAACTAGCATACCCCCTCTTTTTACTATTCCCCTTTTTTCTCGTATATACTATGCAAGTGTTCTCATTTTCACCTTTGTTTCATTATTTCCAGGTGAATGAGGTTGCTGCCCCAGAGGTATTTGCAGAGCAAGTAGAGAGTGTCGGGATGCACCCTTCTCAGGTACTTTAACTATCGCTCCCAAATTACCCTTCCTCAGTTGTTGATTTGTGATTTGTGTTGATAGCCCTGATTAGTATTCTTTATGTTTAGCCTAGTAGCCTCCCTTTGGCTGACACTCTTCAGGCCGACGGCAGCATGGTCAACCCTTTGAGTTTGGAGGTAAGCTTTCTATCGTAGTTATTGCTAGGGCCTAGCTCATAATTATCTTTCTTCTCTTTTGACTTATCACAAATATTTATTTTCAGGCTCTTATTGATGGGCCCACTAGGGTAGATGATAGGGGAGATCATAGTTTTGAGGCCACTCCTATGGACGATGATGCTGATTCTGGTGGGGAGTCTTCTTTCCTTCCCTCCAAGGTAAGATTGTGCTATTCCGACGGTGATGCTGAAGTAGAGGCTCTTGCAACCTTTGTGAGTAGGTTATGTCATGAGGAGATACCTGGACGATTCAGGGCATATGGGAGTCACCTCCTGGATATGATTTTAGAGCATCACCCCGATACATTCACTCCCTAGAGCATACTTCAGATTGACAGTCTCACATCATTTAACTTGAAAGCTCTTGCCATCAATGTTCATGAGTTCTTAGCTACCTCTCCTACTAAGCTTACTAGCTCTTCTATTTTACTATTCTTGGATGTTCTTCGCGACTTGCAACAGTTTTATCATTTTCATTTGGATTGGCTTGATACGGGGGGTCACCACTTTCTGAGTGTTCCCTTCCGAAAGATGGTAAGACTTCACACTTTCAGACAGTCTAGGGTCGAGTAGTGGCAGGCCGAGGTCGCGTGAATCTGGAGTCAGATCGCATCACTTTAGGTAAGGCTCGACAGGCTTGAGTCTGGTGATCAGGAGGACGAGGCCAAATTCGTTGGGTTGGAGGAGGAGTTCTTGCGGGATGCTGGTCCGTCATACGCTGGTGCTCTCGCTCGTGATGACTTATTTTTTGTTATTTCTAGTGGATAGGATACTTCTTGCCTTGTAGTATTTTGGTTCTATCCGCATAGCACCGATCATTCATACATGAGAAAAAAATGAAATTTTGTTCTCCATTTATAGTTCTGGCCTTTATTTAGTAAGGACCTGCTCTAATTTCTATGAGCATTTGGTCAACTTAAGCTACCCCATATATTTCGGGGTACTTGCATTAATCTGAGCAAGTTGTGTATATATATGCATTGTTATTTTAAATATACCTCTTATAACTGCGAGGTGTTTTCCTGTTACTATTTTGGATCACCCCCTCTTGTCTGTGGGGGTGCTCCTGCACATTACTACTTGTGTTCATAAGGAATGGATTGGGGGGGGGGGGGGGGGGGGAGGAAGGGGTAACCCCTATCTCATTCCTTTAATTTTTATTTCATTAAAAATAATTAAATTAGTTAGCCCCTAGTCTTTAGGGTCCTTTCTCTATATTTTCTTTAAGAGCTTTCCTGTTCTCAAAATATTAAAGAGGGGAATTTGATCCACTTCTTCACATTTCTATTAATCTAATCAAAATAAAACATCTATTACCTGGAGGTTGTCTTCCTACTGGTCAAGTGGCTAGAGATAAAACTGTCTGTTGTGCCTGGGAGGGACTTTGCTCAGTATACTTTCTCTTAGGACGGACTTACCCCCCAAGTGTAGTGAGCAAAGTTCCTATATTTTTTTTGTACCCTCTTCTATCCTAGTAGAGAATGTATATATATATATATATATATATATATATATATATATATATTCCAATGGGTCTTATCTCATATAGATGAGTAATAAAGGCAATCATCAACAATGATCAAAAGTATTACTATTTCATTTCTTTACTGTTGTGTGTTGTTTACAATATGGTATTGCTCTATAATTTTTTACAAAAAAGAACTTTTCTAGCATAAGAGAAAGCTCATATTCTACCATAGAAATGAAGATTATGTTAATAGTACTAATCCAAATACCTCTTCACCCACTTTTAATTGATAGACTGGAGGCAATCACTCTCTGCTTCTGAGATTTGGCAATAACCCTACCTCCCCACTCCTCTCACCACAAAATAACCTTTTTAATTGGGTTTGAACTTTAATGCTGACATGTTGAGAAGGTGATGAGTAGATGCTCTGAGGACCAAGTTTCCCACTTGAAATTATCTGGGCTTGACTAAGTTTTCATAAGCTCTTGACGATTGTTGGGTGTAAACTTTAAAGTTATCTCTTGCTTTATCTCCGTGTTCATCTAACGCCTCGAGCTTCATGTGTAGTGGGTCAGGGATGAGTCCATTGCTTAGAGAAACCCTAGCTGATGGTACTGCCAATTCCACCGATAGGACAACTTCAGTTCCATATACCAATGAGAAAGGAGTAAACCCAGTCGATTTTCTCTTCGAAGTAAGGTAGGTCCATAGCACCATGGGTAGCTTCTCATCCCATGCCCCTGGCATGTCTTCCAACATCTTTTTTAGAATATTGATCAAGGTCTTATTGGTGGCCTCTGCCCGGCCATTTCCATTTGGGTAGGAGATAGTTGAACTGTTATGCATGATTTTATATTTGTCAGTGAGGAGGGCTATCTCTTCGAATACAAAATGCTTTTCGTTGTCTGTGAGTATCACCTTGGGTATACCGAACCCGCATATGATGTATTCCTTGATAAATTGCGTTACCACTTGGGTAGTCACCCTTCTCAGGGGAATGGCCTCCTCCCACTTGGTGTATAACTCTGTAGCTACGATCATGAATGCTTTACCATGAGAGGTTGGGATAATCTTTCCCACTAGGTCAAATGCCTGTGTATGGAAAGGATAGGGAGCTTCTAGGCTTTGAAATCTGATAAAGGGGCATGCACCATGTTGCCATGCACTTGACAAGACCTGCAATTATTTACGTAACCAATGGAATCAGCTTCCATAATTGGCCAATAATATCCCAACATCATCAGCTGATCATATATCTTGGCAACCCCCATGTGAGAGGGCTTATGGGATTCGTTCAGAACTTTCTCTGTATCTTCCTTAGCTATGCATTTTAGTGTGTTCTTATTATAACCTTTTTTGTACAGCTCTCCTTCTACTAAGTAAAAATGGGATACCCTATTCCTGAGATAGATTTCATCCCCTCTTTCTGTGGGTAACTCACCGTCTTTCAGATATACAATATACGGCTGCCTCCAATCTTCAAAGGCTTCTACAAAATTGGCTTATGCGGGCTGATCGAAGTGAGTTTGGCATTTTAAATAGCCTTGTTGTAAGCGAGCAGCCTCTGTGCTCATAGTAGGCCAATAGTAGCCCCCTTGCTACAGTCTTCGGTAAAGTGGGATGTCAGTATCCCCACAATGTTTTTCATGCATTTCTGCCAACATCTCTTTTGCTTCTTTCTCCCCCACACACCTATCCAGTTCCAACACCTTCATGGTCCCTTCTCTTGTCTCCAACTTCTTCACCACTAGGTGTCTCCAGTCTTCTGACATATTGCTTGGGAACAAAGATTTCACCGTAGTAGGAACTGTTCTTCGACGCACCATAATCATCACCTTTGCCTCATCAATATCCAACTTCTGTGCTATCATAGCAGCACACCGGGGCCTGTTCATTCTTCTTGCATGTCTCTCAACAGTCACTTTCAGGAATTATCCCAACAGCCTTTGGATGATATGCCTGTAGGGTGCCAAGTTAGCATGCTTGAGGGAGAACTCCCTATTAACCTATTTTGCTACCAGGTTAGAGCCCCCCGGATGCATAATACTTTGACACATCTCTGGAATGCTTCTAACATACCCAAAATGAGAGCTTCATACTCAGCCTTATTATTTGAGCACTTGAAGTCTAACTTCAAAGAGAGAGTGATCTTATCCTTTCTGTTCGACATTATGATGCCCGCACCTCCTATGACTTGAGAATTAGAGCCATCGAACTCCATTTCCCATTTCTCCATTTCTTCTACCATATATGCTCGGAAGTTCACCCCGAGTAATTCCTCACTGGGGGGCTCAAAATTTCCACTTGGAAAGTGGACCAACAGGTTTGCCACTGCTTGACTCTTGATTGCCTTGGTCACTACACACTTTAAATCATATTTCGATAATATCAAAAACCATCTTATTGCTCGTCCCACAAGTACTGTTCTTTCTAGTAGATACTTTATAGGGTCGCACTTGGTGACTATGTGCACCGTGAAAGCTAGTAGGTAATGTCTCAACTTTTGAGCCACGAAATCTAACGCTAGAAAATGCCTCTCCAGGCTAGTATATCTAGATTTTGTTTCGGAGATTACTTTTGACAAGTAATAGACCAACTTTTCTACTCCTTCCTTCTCTTGTGTTAAGAGTGCCCCTATGGATCTCACTGTTGAGGTGAGGTAGAGCAACAACGATGTTCCAGCCTCGGGGAGGGGGGGGGGGATCATCGTGGACAGTGAAGATAGAATTTTTTTTAACCTTCTCAAATGCTTTCTTTTAATATTATCCCAAAATCCACTTGGCTTTGTCCTTCAACAGGGTCACGAATGGGTCAACTACTTCCGCTAGCGCGGGTATAAACCTCCACAGGTAGGATACCTTTCCCAGGAAACTCTTAAGCTGCCTTTGGCTCTTAGGGGTGGCATCATCATAATGTCTTTCCTCTTCTATGCGTCTACTTTCACCCCCTATCTATTCACGATAAAACCTAAGAACTTTCCCGCGGTAACCCCAAAGGCACACTTAGAGGGATTCATCCTCATCTTATACCCGCAGTACCTCTCGAATACTTTTTTAAGGTCCTGTATATGTTTGCTCTCCTTCTTGGATTTCACCACCAGGTCATCCACATAAAATTCTAGTATATCATGAAATAGATCATGAAAGATTGCCATCATGGTCCGCTAGTATGTGGCCCCGACATTCTTCAGTTCGAAAGGAATAACTGTGTAGTGTAAGTTCCCTAATGGTGTGCGAAAGGCAGTCTTCTCTACATTCGCTAGATCCATTTTGATCTGGTTGTAGCCGATGTACCCATCATGAAACTATACATCTCATGTCCTGTGGTGGTATCAACCAAGTTGTCTATATTCGGCAAAGGGAACTCATCTTTGGGACATGCCCGATTCAGGTCGCGGAAGTCTACACAAATTCTAATTTGGCTTTTATCCATCTTTGCAACTGGCACTATGCTGGAGAGCCATATAGGATGCTGAATGGGCTAGATGAACCCCACTGCCAGTAACTTCTCTACCTCTGCCTTTATCTTCAAGTCTAAGTCAACTTCGTATGTGCGTGTAGCTTGCCTTACTGGGAGGGCATTTGGGAGGATGTTCAATCTATGGGAGTTCACCTCTAGGTCTATTCCTGACATCTCCATGTACTTCCAGGAAAATACATCAGTGAACTCCCTGAGTAAGTCAATGAGCTATTCCTTCTGTTTTGGTTCCAGGCCCTTGGGGATTAGGATGGGCCTGCTCTTACCCCCTTTTATCCCCGAATTGATCTCCTATAATTCGTGCATCTTCTCTCTAGGTCCAGATTGCATGCATTCTTGAGCTTCTTCCTGTTCCTTGACATTATCAACGATATGGGATTCATCAACATTAAAACACTCAGGTGCCGGGTCGATGCTCTCATCCTAAAACACCACTTACACAGACAGTTATAAGCGGTAGATGACCTTTCCATAAGGCAAGACCACCTTTTTGCAAGTTCGAGGATGCTTAACCACCTCCTCTACTTTCCTCTTGCCATTTTCTATGTGGGGGATAACCCTCCCTCCTAAAAAATCATGAACAGACTTCTTATGTGGGACACTCCCTTCAGCTATTTTCTTCCCTTCTAACTTTCTTGTAGACACCTTCATTTCCTCATCTAATTCAATGTAGAACGCAACATCTACCAGATGGTCCTCCTCAACGACGAAGGATCTCTACATGGCCTTGATCACTATCTATATACCTCTAATGTTGGTCTTTACACATTGATGGTAGGTGGAGGGCACTATGACGTGGGTGTGCATTCATACCCTCCCAATGAGTAGTTGGTAGCTAGTGTTAGCATTGATAACATGGAACTTAATATGGGAGGTGAAATTTTTCAACTTGATTCCCACGTTTACATATCCGATAGATTGCATCGCAACATTTTCAAATCCAAAAATTACTAATGGTACTGGCACTACCTTCCCCTGGTCAATTCCTATTTCATACAATGTACTGATGGGCATGATGTTAATAAATGCTCCCCCATCCATTAATGCCCTTGGAAATGAGACTCCATTAATCATGGTTATAACATAAAATGGGCGATTGTGGAAGTAAGCCACCTGCCTATCTACTTCTGAAAACACCACCTCAGAAGTATACTTCTTAATCATCCTTCCAATTGGTCCCTGCTAATTTAGTGAGGGTTCTCCGCACTGCTTCACAACTTTCAAGAACTTCCTCATGATTTCTATTCTTGTGTCATATTTCACCCCTATCTGGTCAAAAAAACCATTTGAACTTGTGGCTCCTTACTATGGCCTCACACTCAGAATCTAGGTCTACCTCATACGTCTGGGCATTGCAAACATACTCTGCTTCCAAGGTCTCCCCTTCATCCAGAGCAACGATGACATCTGCCTCACCCTCTGAGGTGGTCACTTGCGTAATTTCCCTATTTCCATATTCTTCTTGTTCTGAAGTGAATAACCACTCCTCTCACTTTCTTTCTAGCTCAACTCTGCTCAGTGATAGCTTTTCTAATCCCTGACATAACTGATCAGTGCTCTCCCACTCCATCAGCTCTTGGGTAGCTTCTTCATCATAAGAAACTACCATGTTGGCAGTACCGAAGTAATGTACTGAAAGTGGGTTCTCATTAACATCCACGGGAGAGTTCTGCAAGGTACCATTGGCCCCCTGCTCACCAATGATCCTTATCAAGTAGTAATAGTCTTTGGTAGAGTGTTGTACCTACTAATGTAACTCGCAGGACTTTGGGTTGGCTTTGTCAGCTGTAGTCGGGGTTTCTCCTTTTAAGTGAGGAGGACCTTGTACCCCTTATCGCACTAAGGTACGATAACAATCCATAGCCTCAGTTATGCTACAGGGTAGTGGTGGTGGGGCATCTTCCCCAAACTTTCTCTTATTGCCGGGACTGTTATTCTTGGCCCTAGAACCTCCCTTCTTTCCTTTGGGATTCCCATCCACACAGTTAACTACCTGCCTCCTCGAAACTTGAAACCTCTCAAAAGTCAGTGGCACCTGCGTCCTCGAACCCGGGGCCCTTGGCTTAATAATCAAAGCTATGTTGCTGGCATCCCCGGTGAACTCTCTAAAAGTTTCGTCTCTAGTTTCGTTGACCAAGTGCAACTTGTTTTTCTCCAAGAGTCCTTCGACACATATCTGCAGCAATATTTTCCCTACCACATCCTTGTGGACATCTAAGTATCTATCATGAAATATTTTAATGTAATACATTAACTCTTTCTCGGGTTTCTGGACCTCTTATGCTAGGTGCCTTAATGTGAATTCATCCTCCGCTACGAAGAAATTCTGAAGGAATCGCCTGCGCATCTCATCCCAAGTAGGGATGCTATTAGGTGCCAAATGGGAATACCATGTGTAAGCCTTCCTTGTGAGGGTCTTAGAGAACTCCCTCAACCTCAGGTTCTTATCACCAGCATTCACTCCTAAGTACTCAACAAACCTCTTCATGTGCTCTCTAGGGTTCTCCCCTTTACTGCTGAACTTGATAAATTTTGGTGGGATATACCCCTCTGGCAATGGATTTTCATTTACTTTTTGTGGGTAGGGGTCTTGAAACTCCTCATATAGATGACGACCCTCCCTATAAGAGGATGAGAACTGCTTCATCACCTCCTCTATGATGACAACCTTGGAAGGTGGCTCGTCCAAACTCATGCTCTTAGCAACTGGTGAGCCTGACTGTGACATAACCTGCTACAACACCACTTTTCATGAAGGAATCATCTCTACTGGAATTGCAATTGGTGTGGCTACCTCTCCAGAAGGGGAAGCAGCTAGTGTTACACAACCCTGACCCAAACTTGATAGGTCTGCATTATTTTTCTTCAAGAAGTTAAAAAATATTGTCATAAGATTTATACCTACCATCGGATCCACCGCCGACGAGCTGGTCTGCCCTCCCTGAGGAGCAGGCGCCTTGTCTCCGATCACCACCACTTCTTCCTAAGTAGTTTGGTCATTATGAGCTACATTCCCTGATGGAGTGTCTTTAAAAACTAGCTGCTTAAAAATATTGAAACCTTCTTTATCCATTAAAGAAAGAATACCTCCCCAGCGGAGTCGCCAAATGTAAGAGGGTATTGAGACTGGGGTCTATGAATAACTGAAAAGGGTGAGGCTTGACCCACTCCAATGGTCGTTGTTTGTAAGGTTCTCAAGAACTTCTGGAATATCTTCTGATGAAATCTTATCCTTTTGGTAAAAATGGAGCTCAAGCTGGAACTCTCTCCTTGCAAGAAGATGAACTTCCACAACAATAATAGTAACTTTTCTCAAGAGGAGCTCCTGAGAATGATGGCTATCAGTGATGAGTGAAAGAACAAGGCACTTAGCACTAGGGAGAGAGAGAGCAGGGAGATAATACTAGGAAGTTATTGTCTAATTTTGACAGAGTAACAGTGCTATCGAGTTTTTCTATCTGTTTTGACTTTGTACAGGGGTCTTATTTATACTTGGGCACTAGGGCTGAGCTGGAACCTTTGGGAGCCAAAATTGAGAGGGTAGGTGAGGGACAAGGTCGGAAGTGTAGCATTTATCCCTATCTGTATGTAGCAGTCTGTCACCTCAGACAGGTGACACCTGGTACCAAAAAAAGTCAAAAAGAAAATACGTCTCCTAATGAAGACAAAATATCTGATTTGGTAAATATATTTTGAAATTGTAACCTGTGACACAAACTTTGTAAACTTGAGAGAGGAGGCCATGGGAACCTCCTTCTCTAAAATTGTCAATCTTGAGGGGGAGGGGCATGAGGACCCTTGTCCTCTAAAATAATTTTTACTTGAGAGGGGCTTTGGGGTCCTTTCTTCTAAGAAAATTATTTTGAAAAAGCCTATTTCTTGTGGGCAGCCATTCGGATGCTCACTTCACTTGTGACTAAGTGTGAGATGTGTGTGGCCTTGAGTGACTCGTGGGGTATTTCTACTAGTATTCTATCAATCCTAAAGTGCTAAGTGGTTGAGCTTTCCTAACAAACCTTGTTCCTCAGCCGCCAAGACAAAACTCCCAAGAGATCCCAACTGGCCTATTTGATCCCTGCCTGCTCAACTAGGCTACTTGTAAAAGAAAGCAAAGTGTTAATACTGTTTTTTTTTAAAAGAATAACTCTTTATGATGAGGATTTCTCATTGTAGCCACTCCCTCATCCTGGGGTCTATGCCCCAGGTTTTGGTTGAGGGGCCCTGGAGGTTCCTTTACTAATGTGGCTTTTTTGTATTTGAGGGACCTGAGTGCTCTTTCACCGATTATGCATTTTCCACGGTCAGGAGGACTAGGTTCCTGCACTAATATGAATTCTCAGCGGTAAGGTACCTTGGATGCTCTTTCACCAGTTATGCATTTTCTACGGTCAGGGGCCTAGGTTCCCGCCTCGATATGAATTATCTACGATCGAGGGACCTTGGGTGCACTTTCATTAAAATCATTTTCTGCAGCTAGGGGGCCTTGGTTCCCGCACTAATATGAATTCTCTGCGGTCGAGTGACCTTGGGTGCGCTTTCACCAATCATGCATTTTTCTGCGGCGAGGGGGCCTAGGTTCTCACACCAATATAAGTTCTCTGCGGTCGAGGGACCTTGGGTGCACTTTCACTAATTATTCATTTTCTGTGGCCAGTGGGCCTTGGTTCCACCACCAATATGAATTCTCTACGGTCGAGGGACCTTGGGTGCACTTTCACCAATTATACATTTCCTGTCGGGACCCTGGGAGGGTTTCTTCTCAGTATGAGCTTTTGCTGGGACCCTGGATGGGGTTCCTTATCAATATGAGTTTCTACGGGACCCTGGGTGGGGTTACTTCTCAGTGTGAGTTTCTTTCGAGACCTTGGGGGGTCCTCAACCTCATTTTTGCTGTAGGCTAAAAAGGGGGTGTATTTGAGGAACCTCTTCCCAAAATATAATAGCCAAACTTGAGGCACCCTTATACAATTACAGTCATCATCGAATTTCGAGACGCTGGGAGGAATTTTAGACTTATCTAAGATGGGGTATATGATTTTGGGACACTTTATAATTCCCTCACATTTGATCATATTTATGCACGCTTTATGCACTTGTTATTACTCTCAAATTGTCATGTTTCTTAAACATGTGCAAAAAGGTTTCGAGAACCATTCATTTTGGAATAATTTAGATTTTTAATAAGTGCAATGTTACTTGGTGAATAATTATATGAAAGTCCTATTCGCCTTCAATTATGTAAGACGGTATCACACAAAATTTTGCATCTTCATGATTAATAAGGAAAGTTATTTTAGTAATAAATTGATCAAAATAAAAATAACACGGTTGAAATTTATTTAGATGAAGGAATAAATATTGATTAAACCAAGGGTATTTGGAAAATACACATCATCATAGACTCATAATCACCATTCCATATGACTACTAAATCAACAACGAATCCCACAAAATACCAAAAGGATCGTATGCTCCAATGTAACAAATCTCATAAATTATGTATCTCTTTTTCCTTTAGACAAAGGAATGGAGTGTCAAAGGTTTAGGAAAATAATCAATTATTAATAGATTCTTTTGAACAATATTTATGTTTTCCCCTCCCATTGTTACTTATGTTTTTTGGAAAAATATTCAGTAATTCGACTACTATATAACTTGATTTAATGTTTATGTAGTTATTGTTATATCTCCTTGTTTTGTAAAAAACTTTGTCTCCATTGCCTATGGATTAAAGGACATGAATATTTTGTGGTTCCTCTAGTAGTAAAGCATACATGCCATTCCCGATGTACCAAGTGTATATGGAAGGTAAATTTGTAGAATTAGGGTACAAAGATAGCATACAACACTCGTGGACATGTAAAAACACGTGTGATCCATTTTGATTTCTCAACATAAGGTATGTAGTATATCTACCCGTTTGGTATTTTCTATAAGTTTTAAACTTATGAAAGAAAACGAATGGTTGGCACGTATCTTTAATAATTGGGTTTTCTTAGTTTAATACATTACCAACTTTTGATTTTAGACTTAAATATAATTTTACTAATAAATTAGACTTTGCCTAGTTTTAATCATAGGAGTGTTAATACTAATTTCCACCCCACCCCTTATAACCCCAAACCCACCCCTACTTTAGCTCACCAAAACCCACTCCCTTCCCAACTCCTTCCAGACATTGGCAAAGGACACAAACCAACAGCCATCTTCAAATCTGTCGGACAGCTCGAACCTACCCCAAATCAAAACATAACCAACCCAACAACAACCCATTTTGATTTCAATCCCAACAACAACCCCAATCTTAAACCAAACAACAACAACCCATTTCGATTTCAAACCAGATCTGAAACTCAAATACCAAATCCAAACCTTATCAACCCAATTAATCCAAAATCAAATCTATTTATTTTGTTTAGAGAGAGAGAGGGTTAGGATTTTTCCATAGTTTTTGGTTTTTTCAGAGAGAGAGAGAGAGAGTGTGTGTGCGTATGTGTGTGTTGGGGGGACCGGGGGGGAGGGGCTGTGATGAAAATCGTCAGACATTTACATTTTTTTGCGTGTGTGAGAGAGAGGGGGAGGTCCGGCGAGGGGTGGTTGCTACCGATGGGGAGCAGTTGAAGACGGATTTTTTTTTCTTCGCAGTTTTATTTTTCAGATTTTTTTCACATTTGAATTGGTTTTAGCTTCATACGCATTATCTTTTTCATTTTTAAGCATTGTTTGGGGTTTTGTATTATTTTAATACAAAATTACACGTGGTCATTATAGATTACGAATTTTAATAACGATTTTGGATAAAGTTTATTTTTTTAACAAATTTATATTTAAGTCTAAAATTAAAGATTAATAACGTATTAAAGTAAAAAAAACCTTCATAATCTTATCTTCCTTAGCAATATCATAGTTTCATGCCTAATTATTTCATGTACATACTAATGTTATATTAGCAATTTTTTTAGGATAAATAAATAAAACTTCTAAAACATTAAACATCACTGATCTTTAGATAAAAGTAGATTACAAATGTGCCACTTGTTTTATTAGCACTAAGAATAGGAATTAAGTGTTAATGTTATGTTGGGGCGAAAATATAACATACACTCTACACAATAATTAAGAGAGCTAAAAAATAATAGCAAATAAATAATAAATACAAGATATGTGTTGTTCGACCCTTTCGGTCTTTGTCCATGGGGTAAAGGTAATAATAGCAAATCAGCTGACCTTCGTTTTTTCCCTATGCTACCTTAGCCTTATTTACTGACCTTATATTGTCTATTTTATCCTCTCATTCCCGCTTCTTTAACGATTAGTTAGTCTTGGGGTACACATGGTCAGCTCTGGGATGTCGACATGTCTCACATTTCCTATTCATTATGGGTGTGGGTCATCATAAGGATCTAGGTTTCATCCCCGCGCGATGCGCGGGCGCATTTTAATCCTTATTTTAATTTCTTAACCAAAATCAGCAGACATCAAAATTCAAAATTTCAAAACCCATCAAAATTTTAATTTCAATTTAAAATTTAACTAAGTTGCACGTGTTTTCTTTTTTCCTACCAAGAGAAGAACATAGCTTTTACTCATTTAATAACGTATTTTTCTGATTTTCCTTCTTTTATATTATTTTCTTTGGGAAGAAAGAGATTAGACGACATCAATATATCTTTTGAGCTATAAGTGTAATATATGCCTAACAAAGGATTAAGAGTGGGATGTCATTTGACATTTATGCGAGCGGGTTTAAAAAAAGACACGTGTGTTCTCCATCATTTTCAAAACAATAAAAAATAAAAAAGGACCCATTATTAAAAACTTGAGTGAATTGTGCAAAAATAAAAAAGGGAAAAACATGTTAAGTTTAATGATAAAAAACAAAATTAATCTAGCAAATAAAAAAGAGAAATAAAGGAAAAAAATCCAATGTTATTTTAAGCAAATGAAAAACGAAGTTTTGGAAAAATAAAAGGGAAAATAAACTAATGGATTGTAATAAAATAGAATTCTACAAAATTGATCCGATTTGAACAAAAAAAATGCACAACCATTATTAGAAAAAAAAATACATAAGTTTTACCCAAATTTAAAATTAAAAAAAACATATCATTTTAAAAAATAAATCTTACGGGAAAAAAATAAGTTGAAAAAAGACGTCAGTCTATTAAAATTTTGAAAAAACATCTCATATCTATATTCAATCTATCAAAGCAATCATTATTTACAAAGATTAGGAAAAACATGAAACTCACCATTGTGAGGCATGTGACCAAATGTTTTAAGGTCCCTCATGTGTTGTTGATCTTTCTTTTATTCAAACCCTCAAAGCAATTGGGTCTTGCCATGAGATCTTCCTTTTTCCCGCACGTCTTGAACCATCCCCTATATTTCTACACACAAATAACTTCAAATCATTGGTCTGCTCATCACCTCCATCTCGGATCAAGCCTTTCTTCGGGGCCTCAACCTTTAACGGCTCATTAGTATCTTCAATTTCCTCCTATTCCATCGAGATCTGGTTTAAGTCGAACAAAACTAATACAACAAAAATAGTGTGAAAAAATCATAATAGAAACTGTCTAGTTTAATTGGATTTTAGAATAATCTTAATATATATGTTCAAAACAGAGCAAGAGAGTGAATACCGGTGACGACAATGGCTAGTGAATGATTGTAGGTGACGTCCGTGGTGGTTAGTACACCAGAAATCTAAAAATAATTTACTATTTGAAGTTAAAAAAATCATGAATTTTTTTTAAGTCATTGAAATTTTAATATCAGTATAAACTGAAAACCCTAAATGCAACAAAACTTATGGAGATTAGGCTTTGGAGATAGAAACCAAAAAAAAAAAAAATAGCCCCAGCGTCAAATATATACAAACGTAACAGATGAGTAAAAATACGTCATAATTGAGTACCACTATAAAGGTTATAATTTCAAGAAAAATCTTCGTCAGCGCTAGCTATAGTCCGGCATATCGGATTTGTATTGGAAGTTTAGTTTTTGGTAAAAATGAAATTGTCGAAAATAAATTGATAATTATGGTGGAGAAATTAAGATTTCGAGGAGATAGACCAGAGGGGAGGATCCGGCTGACAATTGTACTTCCGTTTTTGTTGGCAATTAAAAAACACAGGCAATTGAGATCTTGAGCGTTGGCTGAAAGGATGAATGGTACATTGATATATTTATATGTTCGTTCTGTTAGACTTCTTAGTTGATAGAGAGTATATGAAGCGATGAGGAAGAAAATGGCTCATGCACCTTCTTTTAATAAATGAGAATAAATGGCAGGAAATGGATACAATGAATGGGTAAATGTTGGGAGAAACGAAATGGGGAAGAAAAGGGCTCATGCACCTTCTTTTAATAAATGCACATAAGTACATTGTATGCACTACCCCATAGAAATTGGCCATTTCTAACGATTGGAGTAAAGCATCATCATTAATAGCTTTGTTATGCAGTCCACGAGTCAATAATAGCTGAGTGATAATTGTCCAACTTAATTGTGATGCCACATGGCAGATTCTCTAAAGAGACACCAAAATTATATTATGTTATTAGATGTGCGTAATTGAAGTAATACCTCAATGTGCGTAACTTGGTTCTTTTCAACTCAACGCCTGACCACTTTATAGAGGTGGTAGGGATGTTCATCGGATATTCTATATAAATGTCATTCGCTCGTGCTCCCAGAATCTGTGTTTATGGAGATGAATAGAAGAGTCTTGATAATAGCTGAAGGAAATTTTAATTAGTTATCTCGATTCTATAGGTAGTTATGTTTGGAAACTATGACAACATTATTACTTTTCTGACACTTGGATTATGGGCTAATATTATTATACATATGACATTTGGATTTCATGATTGTTGATGTAAAAAAACTAGATTATCTCTAATTAATCAATCATAGATAAATTAATAAGACAAATGATTTTTAAAGTGGTTAAGCCTGAAGAGAATGGCCTACGTCCACTGTTTTTGTATTGCTGACTGTTTATTTGGAATCTAGATAATAGGTTTACCAAGAGATCCAAAAGTCCCCTTCTCATGAGGAAGT
The DNA here is from genome assembly GCA_949130495.1 of Sambucus nigra. Lineage (NCBI taxonomy): Eukaryota > Viridiplantae > Streptophyta > Magnoliopsida > Dipsacales > Adoxaceae > Sambucus > Sambucus nigra. Next base: position 448,959,611 of record OX422219.1, on the reverse strand, counting down.
TACAATGTATTTATAGCCTTGAGGCTGTACATATGAAAGGATAATGCGCTATTATCTAGTAGACATATACATCTTTATAATAATAATGTGCATTTAATGCACAGTTGTCTTTTGATTCTCTCGATTTAGATGCTGTGCACGCTAAGTATCTCAGACCGCTTAAGTTGCTCAGGGCACCTGAGTTGCTCGGTACGCTTAAGTTTCTCGGGGAGCCTGAGTTGCTTGGTGACAGTATATTGTTCGTCTAAAGTATTTATATTTGGTAAGTAGGTTTCCACGTGTCTTCAAGTGATTGGTCCACGTCATCAGACTAAATTTGGTATCAACAGATGCCCCCAATGTTTCGCAGTTGATGTTGTAGGAGAGTGTGGAACATTTTGCTTGAAACTGCTTAGATTACTGATCTTCATGGATTTTAGGAAAATTTTATAATTCCTTTTTAAGCGCATAATATCAAGCTTTATAAATATTTTGAATTTTCACAATCACTTCGATATTTGTGCCATTTTCTTCTTTTAGCCACCGAAAACGCAAACATCTTTCCTTGTAATCATTATTTTTCTCTATTCCCGAGGTAAATTATTTAAGTGCGAGAGAAATCCTATCGTTTTTCACTTTTCAAATCTGTATCTTTGAACTCTTGATCTTCTCTCTATCTTGTGCCTTCTTTATTTCCATTGTTCATTGACAATTGATCTCTCTTTCTTCTGTAAGATCTTCTTCTCCTTTATTTATTTACTTTATTCACCATGGTTTATCTTGTCGAATCGTTGGATAAGTTTCGATATGACTTTTCAATCCCTTCGTGGGTTATTTTGTAAGAAGTTTCTTATCCTTATGATTTACTTTCTTTGGCAGAAGGACACTGGTTCCCAAGTCTTTTTGTAGCCGAGTGTGGTTTTTCTTTCCCGCCAAATCCCCTGTCTTTGGAGTTTTCGCCAATATTTCGATATTGTACCTGCAAGAGTAGCTCCAAACACATAGAGGGTAGTTAATGGCGTACATAGGTTGAATCAACTTCATGGAACTCGTTTGGGAATTTCAGAAATTATGTATTGCTATAGATGGGTCATTAGTGACAATACTTTCTATTTAAAAATTAGGATTTCGAATAGAGCGTTAGTTGTCAATCTTCCCAATGCCAATAGGGATTATTTTGATTATGGGATTGTGATGAAAAAATTGAAACACCCTCCATTAAGTTGAGATGACGTGTACCAAGGTCCCAGGTGTCCGCTTTATGGCAATGGGATAGGTTGTTTTTATTTTTAAAATCTTGTTTTCTTTGTGTTCGATAAAATGCACCACTGACATTTGATTTTGTTTGTTACAGTTGACAGTAAAAGGAAACCTTCAAAAGAAATCGAGGTTAATATAAAGCATTTAAAACTTATCTGGAGCTTGCATCAATCTATTGATGGGGAGCACATTAGATCTGCTTCTTATTTGTTGTAATACAGAAGATACACTTCATCTTTCATTGCTCGTCCTCGTCCTGTGGTGGTTGATCTTGATCAGGTGCCAGCCTCTGAAACCATTGTGGAAGGTTCTTCTTCTTCTGACTTGAGTATTCCTATTACTGACCTGATGAAGAAGAGAAGAGATCCTGCCTTTTTTGACAAGTCTGCCTTTGCCACCAATGAGGCAAATAAAAGTAAACAAAATATCCCAGAAGAAGGGACAAAGACTATAGATGTACCCCCTTCCATTTCTACCAAAAAAACTATTAAGAAGCCCCCTATGACTCCGAGTAAGATCGTTTTCATCCCACCTTCAAGTGAAACTATTGTCATCTCCCCAAGAGAGAGAACATCTTTAGTTGAAAATGCTCCAGCTCCTCTGAGGTGATTAAAAAGAAGCTCTTCTGAGAGACCTGTTGAACATATCTCTCAACCTTCAAATGTTGAAGGTAGTATTCCAGCTCTTGTTCCTCCGAGCTCTGTTGTGAGCTTGGTAAGATCCTGGACTGTCCCAGAAGTCCAAAGCATTGAAGATACTTTTTCTCGTGAGAGAATTACTACTCTAGCTGCTCAACACATTGAATCAATAGTATTGTTAACCTGAATCCCTTATTTTCTAATACTACGTTCATATATTGACTTAAAGCTCTTTCTTTTTTCAGCTTGTGACGTGCTTTAACAGAATTTTGAAGAAAGATGAAGCTATCAGAGCTTCTAGCTCCTCGGGTGGGGTAGAAGAAGCTTTTGTTGGATTAACCCAGTCTTTGAGGGAATCTCGTCAGAAGTATGAGGAGGACAAATATGCTTGGGAGAAGAAATTCGAGTCTGTTTAAGCCAACAGAGATCAAGCTGTGGCTGCCTCCAAAGAGTTGGAGAAGAAATTAAAAGAAGCTGAACAAGATAAAGAGAAGCTTGTGATCAAGCTTAAATCTTCTGAGGAAAATATTGCTAGGCTTCAAGATGTTGAGCATCATAAAACAGAGGTGGAAGAAAAATTGAAGTTTGTCGAAGAGCTCCTTAGGGAAAGGACCTCCTCAGAGAGGGTAAAAAGGAAAGTTGCAGTTAAAAAATCCTTTAGTGCTGGTTGGGACAAGGGCTAGAATAGGGGCCTAGCTATCATATCTTCTCAAATGGAGTATGCAGGTGTCAAATATTTTAGGGATGGATAGGTAGCAGCCTTGAAGGAGCTGAAGGTTGCTGGGAATTCTGAGTTGTTCCAGCAGCACACTCATGGCCCTCCTCCCTCTCCTAGAGAAGAAGAAAAAGATGAAGCAGCTTCACATGAACCTTCCTTGATGACATGAGAGCAGGTCCCTGTTATTTCTATTGCCCAACCCTTAGAGCAACTCCAACCAGCTAGCACATCTACCGAGCAGCTGCCCTTTCCCTCCGAGCAACCAACCCCTTCCTCCAAACCCTCTAAAGAAGTCGTAGGAAATAAGAAAAAGGTGTAAAGTTGTTCGGGTCTATTTGTTTTGCTATTTTCGTGAATGTAACCTTGAACTATGTTTTCCTTTATCATGATGAATAAAATTTGAACTTCTGTTGTTCGTCTGGACTTTCTCTCTTACTTTCTTTATTCGCACCATTGTTGATTTTCTTTGCTAGTTTATGGCCAGGATGGAGCTCTTATCAGCTCATGATACAGAGTTAATGAAGAAATGCAATGACTATTTAAAAGCTGGTCATGCAGACCTTAATGAGGCCCAGATAAATGACATCCTCGGATCAGGTGCTTCTGACCGAGCAGTTGAAGCTTAACAATACTTAAATTACTTACTTTATCGTTCTGTAGACAACAATGTGGCCTACTACGAGATGATTGAGGATCTCCAAAGAACGATCGAGGAACTCCAACAACAGTATAAAGAATTTAGTACACTTCTGCATCAAGGATATGAGAAAAATTTCCAACAATTGAGTATTATGAATCTTGAAATTGAAGAGCATAGACATATCGCCAAGTTATTAGAGCAGAAGAACATTGCTTTGCAGGAGGAAATAAAAAAACTCAAATCTGCTGCCTCTTCCTCGGGAGCCTTGGTCCCCATTAATGATGAAGGTTTTTCCTTCTTGGAGGTAGAAAATGCTAACTTACGAGATGAGTTAGAAACTTTTAAACGAGTTGGTCCCTCCACATCTACTCGTGGTAGAGCAAGATCTTCTTCTCGTGGATGATCAAGGGCTGGTCGGGTCACCATTGAAGAAGCGAAAACTCAGTCGGCTTTGGATAACCAAGCCGTTCAGTTGATGGCGAAGAACCAAGCCTTGGCAGAAATGCCTAATAAGATTCTGAACTTCACCCAAAAACTCTCTAATCAAAGTTCTTCTCTGAAAAGTAAAGAAATTCTTGTGAAGAAGCTCTAGGAGCAACTTGAGAGGTTAACTTATCAGTTTCACAAACAACCCAGAGAATTTTGGATGGCTGGGTATAATAAAGCTCTGTACCATCTTGATGCTCTGATACAACAGTCGAATAAAGAGGGGTACAAGTAGGGATGGTTGAACGCTATATGTGTGCTAAAATTGGAGCAAGGACATTACTTATGGGATTATTATGATCCTAGAGTGCTCGATTTGCCTGTGCCTCCTTTTAATCTTGATATTTGTTGGATTCCTTCTCGTGAAATCCATCAATGCCTGATCTCCAAGTATCTCGGTGATTACAGCCTTCATTCAAATTTTGAGATAGCTTGTCCAGAACACTTGCTTGATCAACCATCCATAATGAATGTCAGAATGTTGCGAGATTTAAACTTTATAAATTCCCCTTATGCCTTAGACGATCCTCCAGCTGGGGTAGAACCTGTTTCAAAAGCAGAGGGAAAGAAACCAATAGAATAGGATATTTTATGTAATGAATTAGACTTCATACCATATGTAATCTACTTGATTTTAATGAAGAAATTTTTAGTCTTTGATAATTTCATTTTTCTTCGAAATAATTTGTAGAATGTCCTTGTTTGTTGGTTGGTAAATAAGTATATATATATACTATACTTATCCCATTTGTTGTTTGATTATAGTGACTTGTCACTCTTTGGGCCTAAGCAATGGAATGATTTTCATCCCATGCTCCTGTTTAGTTGTAGTAATCTCGTATGGATTACTTGGTTGCCTAGACAGTGGACGCCTCGGGAGGTCGTCCAACTTCTTGCCTAGTTTGGTACCAACCAACCGGAGTTGATGGTTATTGATTTACCGACCAACCGAAGTTGGTGGTAATGATATGCCGACCAACCGGAGTTGGTGGTATTGAGTTACCGACCAACCGAAGTTTGTGGTAATTGATTTGCCGACCAATCGTAGTTGGTGGTATTGAGTTCCCGATCAATCGGACTTGGTGGTAATTGATTTGCCGACCAACTGGAGTTGGTGGTAATTGATTTGATTTGCCGACCAACCGGAGTTAGTGGTAATTGATTTGTCGACTAACCAGAGTTGGTGGTATTGAGTTCCCGACCAATCGGAGTTGGTAGTAATTTATTGATTTGCCTACCAACTGGAGTTGGTGGTATGTTGCTCGCTGAATTTAGGTTTGTGTAGTGTGCAACACTAATATTCCGAAAAAAATTTAACAAAAGAAGAAACATCATTTTATTCATATTGAAAGAACTGTGTTACATAGAAATTTTATTTATTGATAATACTTGCACAGATGCTCTACATTCCATGCATTCATGAACTCTTCTCCTTCCAAAGTTTCAATTCTGTATGTCCCTGGACGAACAACTTCTGTTACTCTGTAAGGTCCATGCTAGCTGGCTTCCAGTTTATTATGCTTTTGGATCACTTTCTTCAGCACATAATCCCCTTCCTTCAAATCACACTTCTTCACTCTTTTGTTGTAGAACAAAGCTGTTCGTTGTTTATATGTTGCATTCCTGATTGTTGATTCTTCCCTAACTTCTACGAGCATATCCAGGTCTAATCTTCTCATCAAGTCACTGACAGGAGAATTAAAATTAAGCACCCTATGTGTGGGTAGACCCAATTCAGCAGGTATGACAGCCTCACTTTCAAATGTCAACATGTATAGAGACTCTTCCATTGCTATTCATGGTGTAGTGCGATAAGCCCACAACACAGAGTGTAGCTCGTTAATCCAATTTCCCTTTGCATCATCCAGTTATTTTTTCAAACCATTCAGCAGAATTCTGTTCATCACCTCAGTTTTCCCATTGCTCTGGGGATGGCCTGGTGCAGAGTGGATCTTCAGTACATTGGATTGATAATAATATGCAGCAAACTCCTCGTTCTCAAACAGGGTTCCATGGTCAGTAATGAATGCATGTGGGAGACCATATCTGCAAATAATATTTTTTCAAATAAATTTATAGACTTTATCGTATGTCATATCAATGATAGGCTCAGCTTCCACCCATTTAGTACAATAATCCACAGCAACCACGAGGTATTTGAATCTTCCCCTGGTCGTTGAAAGTGGCCCGACCAAGTCTATCCCCTATATGGCGAATGGCTAAGGAGACGTGATGGGTGTTAACAATGCTTGGGGAGTTCTTCGGATGGAAGAGAAACGTTGGCATTTATCGTACTTCTTGGCATAAGCTACGCAATCAGCTTTCATCGTTGGCCCGTAATACCCTTGTGTTATTATCCCCTGCAAAAGCGTCCGACCTGCTATATGGGCTCCACAGGAACCTTCGTAAACCTCTTCGATCAAGTCTTTAACTTCGGAGGTACGGACACATCTTCGTAATCCTGCTATAACTCCTCTTCTGTATAAAATACCACTAGTCAATACATAACGAGCAGCTTTAAACTTTTGTTTCTTAGCTGCGAGTTTATTAGGTGGTAGAATCCCTTCTTCGATATAGGCCTTGATGGGATCCATCCAGGAATGTCCCAAGTCAAGGGCAATGAAATTCATTATTAAATCTTCATCTATGCTCTGACCAACTAGGATTTTTATTAGGATTATTCTTCGTAGCTCAGTACGTGTGGCTGATGCTAGTCGAGCTAGGGCGTCGGCTCTTGCATTCTCCAATCTTGGTATTATGATCAACTGAACTGCAGTGAAACTTGAACAACCTCCATTGCTTTTGCATGATACTTGACCATTAATTCTCCCTTTACTGCATACACCCCCATAATTTGATTTACGATTAACTGTGAATCACTAAATACAATGACATATTTTGCCTTCACGGTTTTAGCCAGACTTAGACCCATGATCATAGCTTCATATTCATCCTCATTATTAGAAGCCTTAAATTGAAAGCGTAGAGCATACTCCATATCTATCTCATCCGGACTATTTAAAATAATTCCTGCTCCACTGCCTGTAGTGCACGAAGAGCCATCCATATACAGGTTCCACACAGGTACTTCATTATCAAACTCTTGGTCTGATAGAGCTCCTCGGTGGAATATTTGATGCTTCCTTTTATCTTCCCCCAACACTTCTCGCTGCTCATTGATTATCTTCTCTTAATCGTCCACGTATGGAGGTTGGTCGGGGGATAATTTGATGATCCCGTAACATCCACGGGTTGGTCTGTATTAAACTCCTATTCTTCTGAGGTTTTAGATTGAGTAAACTCTGCGATAAAATCCGCTACTACCTTCCTCTTAAGTGACGATCTAGGCTCATAAACTATATCATATTCACCAAGTTCTACTACCCAGTACATCAATCTTCCTAATTTCTCCAGTTTATGCAGAGCCTGTCTGAATGGCATATCAGTATACACCACTATAGTATGGGCTTGTAAGTATGGCCTCATCCTTCTATTCGCTTTGATTAGTGCTAGTGCCAACTTTTCCAACCTTGGATATCTGATCTCTGCTCCTCGTAAAGCCTTGCTGGTGTAATAGAGCGGTTTTTGGACTCCATCCTACACTCTTATCAATGCCGAACTAATTGCATTCTCTGAAACTGCCAGATACAAGTATAATCTTTCTCCCATCACTGGTCCAGATAACAATGGAGGCGTCCCTAGATATTTCTTTACTTCTTGAAAGGCCTCCTCGTATTTATTATTCCACACAAAAGTTTTTCAGAGTGTTTTGAAGAATGGGAGACATCTGTCTGTTGCTCGTGACACAAATCTGTTGAGTGCTGCGACTCGCCCTGTGAGACTTTGCACTTCCTTCTTCGTAGTTGGAGATCGCAGCTCCAATGGGCCTTTGATCTTTTTAGGGTTCGCCTCGATACCTTATTGGTTAACAATATATCCGAGAAAAATGCCTCTGAATATATATTTGGTGGGACTCAACTTCAATTGATATTTCTCTAGTTGATCAAAGGTCTGACCTAGGTCAACTAGATGATCAGCAGCTTTCGCTCTTCATCAGCTTATCGTCAACATAAACCTCCACGTTATAACTGATTTGCTATGAAAACACCTTATTCATCAGCCGCTGTTACGTCTCACCTCATGCTCTGACTGTCTTGGTCTTTTGGGTAGATCGGGGTCATCTTATGGATCATCTTCGTGATCTCTCTTCTTGAATTCTTTTGCTCGACGAGGAGATTTAGATCTTTGCCTTCCTCGATCACTTGTCTTTCCACCATTTTGGCGATAAACATACTTAGCCAATTTTCCTCGCCTGATGAGTGCTTCAATTTCATTATGGAGAGCTATGCAACGTTTGGTCGTGTGACCATCGTCTTCGTGGAATTGACAATATTTAGACTTGTCCCTTTTGTCCGGATCTGCCTTCATTTTCCCTGGCCAGGCTAACTCTTCGATGTTCTTGATCTCCTCCAGATTGTTATTTATATCTACCTTTAAGGGAGTATAATTTCCAAATTTCCTCATCTGCTCCAGTGCTTGCTTTCCTTTTGATGGCCTGTTGCCACCATTGTTCTTATGATCCTTCTTCTCGATTTTACTAGCTTCAACCTTGGTCTCCTTAGTTTCTGTATTCTTCTTCGCAGCCATATCTTCCTCAACGTTCATGATTTTGGCTGCCTTTGCCATCAGTTCTGCCATAGTCCTAGGTAGATCTTTGGCTAAAGTATAGTACAACTTATCTGGTAACAATCCACTCACCAGAGCAGTAATTGTTATTTTCTCCTCGTAATCTATTACCTCAAGTTTCTCGTTATTAAAATGAGTAATGTAGTCCCTAGTAATTTCTTCTGGCTTATGTCTAGCGCTCAGTAAGTGTGCTACTCGTTTAACTGGTTTTGCTCAAAAATATAAATTCCCTGTGAACAACTCTGCGAGTTGAAGGAAAGTCGCAATCTTCCCCCGAGGAAGGTTGTTGTACCATATCTGGGTTGACCCGGTAAGAGTTCCTGAAAATGCCCTACATCTCATCTCATCTGGAACCTCATATATGTCAACAACATCTTGGTATTGTTCTATATGAAGGACATGATCAGTTTTCCATCGTATTTAGGCGTCACCATAGGAGCTTTGAATTTTGATGGCGTGGGAAAGTCCACAATTGCCTGTACGAATGGTGTTCCTTGGACAAAAGTTCTTTGTAGAGGATTCTTGGCCTTAGACATTTCCCCTAATCTGTCCTCTAACCTTTGAATAGAGCCTTTCCATGCATCATTTCCCACCTCGGGCCTATTTGTTCGAGCAACTGATCGCGTTGAGTTTTCCTCCTGGGATCTTTCATTACGGGCTGTTGGTCGTGATTGGGCAGAGCCTTCTCTTAGGTCAGAGGATCATTGAGAGTTCCTCGATGCAATCCTAGGAGGACTTCTATTCCTCCTAGGTCCCAATTGATCAAAAAGAGAAACTCTACTCAACCTCTCTATAGCACTAGTCCTTTCTTGGGTGAGAGTGACATTTCGGTGGGAATCAGTAGCTCATACTGATGAAGTCCAGCCTGGTTGATACGAAGGATCACTAGATCTTTCAGTACGATATGAGTCAGTACGTGTAGATTGAGAAGCCTCCAGGAATAATGTTCTTCTAGTTCTTGAAGATGGCAAATGGGTATTTCTTTGAACACTTCGTTGTCCTGATTGGGATGGCACTCCACCTTGAACAGTTTGTATAAGTTGACACATGGTTTCTTGCATGGCCGTTTGGCCTTGGGCTATATTATCCATTATACCAGCCAGATCTTGAAATTTTAGGGGAGTAGAAGGGTTTGGGGGGCCCAAGTGTTTCGATTACTGGATTTCGGATTATCAGCCATAGATGATGAATTGTTTTAGTGAAAAACGATAAGTACAGTCGATTCCCACAGACGTCGCCAATTTTTTAATGTAAAAAACTAGATTATCTCTAATTAATCAATCACAGATAAATTAATAAGACAAATGATTTTTAAAGTGGTTCAGCCTGAAGAGAATGGCCTACGTCCACTGTTTTTGTATTGCTGACTGTTTATTTGGAATCTCGATAATAGGTTTACCAAGAGATCCAAAAGTCTCCTTCTCATGAGGAAGTTACAATGTATTTATAGCCTTGAGGCTGTACATATGAAAGGATAATGCGCTATTATCTAGTATACATATACATCTGTATGATAATAATGTGCGTTTAATGCATAACTATCTTTTGATTCTCTCGATTTAGATGCTCTGCACGCTAAGTAGCTTGGACCGCTTAAGTTGCTCGGGGCGCCTGAGTTTCTCGGTACGCTTAAGTTGCTCGGGGCGCCTGAGTTGCTCGGTGAAAGTATATTGTCCATCTAAAGTATTTATATTTGGCATGTAGGTTTCCACGTGTCTTTAAGTGATTGGTCCACGTCACCAGACTAAATTTGGTATCAGCAGTGATGATATGATTACCCATTTGACATCTCGCGTGTTCTCAATATGTGACGTCGTTCGAATATTGTGTCAAAATGATCACACGCAAGACTATATGCATGTTCTCAATTTGGGCATATGGGAATAGGTATTCGTCCTACGTGCCTTGACCACACATGGATTCCATAGAGCACAGATATCAATCAGATTGAATGGGATCTGAACATTGAATTTAAAAAAGCCTACTTCCCTATTAGTATAAAACCTGATAACTACCATTTTCATAACTTTTTCACATCTAAAATCTCAAAGAGCAAGTATCTTCCTCTTGTTTCCAAAATACCTTCTTCAAATTTCTCTGTTCTTCCGTGTGCTACGGTTTCACAAGGCTCTAATTCCATCAATTGAGCTTATTTTGAGCATAGCATCACAATCATCTTTTTCATTTTCTCGTATGTCGTTCGTTCCTATTAATTTACATTTTCAAGCCTGCCATCACAAATCTTGTACTTCATCTTTCGTTTCACTAGAATTAGTTGGTATGTTTCCAATCTACCTAACGAAAATCCACTTTTGTCTCACTTTATGTTCTTTAAACCCCCTACACTAGTACATTTCCTGGCTTTAACCTTATGGTCACAAGCTCAGAATGGGCTACTTAGGGAGGTGCCGACGTTAATAATATTTGACAAATATGGTTAAGAGGCTACATGATTTTGGTCCACAGCACAACGAACAGAGAAATTCCACTCGTCTGACCTCTTTGTCTACCATTACTAGACTTGAAAGTCTGATTAGAGGTCAAAGGGAGAACCCTCATGGCGGCTCCTAAGGAAATTTTAGGGTTACCTTTTGCAACATAATTCTTTCAAATTGTTTTTTTGATCTTGTTACTGGATTGTCTAATGGATTCAACTTTTCCCTATAATAACAATTCTTCGATTTCCTGGGATTTTTAGACCTTGATGTTAATGTGGTCTCTTCAGAATAATTATCAAAGGTTGATAATATGGTTCATCAACCAATGGAACCTATTATTATGCATACCAATGATGTCAATGAACGTAAAAAACCCTCCCATACTACCCTATGCACGTATGCAAATGTGTTGAATAAGGACTTCTGTGTTAAGACAAGATCGGCTGCATGGACTACCCCTCATTTGTGTGGGAATCTCACGTAATCGGAAATCTCAGAAGATTACTATCAAGAATCAATCAAAGAGAGTGCATCTTTTCTAATTGGAAAGTACATGGTTAATAAAGAAGATAAGTGTTTATCATTGGTGTGGTCATCCCATTTTCTTTCTTCCCTTCCTTCGGGGGGGGGGGGGGGGGGGGGAGGTTGACACTCACGTGCGCGGTTGGAGGGAGAGAAGAAGAAGGTCTCGTGCCCTTTCTTGAGGAGCTTCGGTCGTCGTCAATTTGGGAGTGATGTAAAGAGATAGAGTCACCAACATATTTTGCACAAAATAACCAAAAGAAATATTATTGCCTCGAGAAGACGACAACAAAGACATGCTAATGCTTTCGAAACCAATTAGTTCAAAGGTTCAGGGGTTAGGTTACGGAATGGAAAGGTGTTAGGAACCCACACCCCCTTGGTCTCTCATGGGCATGTGTTATTATTATCCTTAAATAAATCCGTGAAGTGTGTGCATGTGTATATATAAATGGAGAATGGAAATTCTCATCTCGCTCCATAGAGAAAGGCGAAGTGAGGTCATCTGTAGGAGAGTTCCGAAAATAGTAATAAAAAATATAATGTGTGCATTTGTCAAGTCACCAATTGTTTATAGAAATACGATGGTATAAATTGGATAAAACACGAGCATGAATCACAAGTATAATACGTACTAATAATGTACAAATAAAAATAGAAAAGGAGGACTCGAATCTCGAATTTTACCCGAGACGCCAACGTAGCCATAAAAAGGCATAAAAGTCCACATATTTTGCATGAAACATAGGGGTGTCGTTTATGCCATAAATCCACCAAGAGAATTTATTTTATGTGTATCTGTAGAAAACGGGTGTTTTAATGTAAGAAAATGTGGTGGGAAATCCCCGTTTGGAATTTATAAGCAACCCCTTTTTTCTTGTTTTCTAATTTTTTTAATAAAAAATATAGTATATGCAGTACTACTAATAAAAGTGGGATATTAATACGTGTGAACTAACAAAGATGAAATGCTAAAGTAAGAATTAAATGACTAATGAGAAAATAAGGAAATTTAAAGAGAGAGTGAAAGATTTGGACCTTCTTCAGAAGCTTTGAGATTGATCTTTATTATTGAAGGGCTACTCTTGTAATTAGATGGAGGTCGTAGGAGGAGAGGGAATGGAATTTTCTAAATTGGGTAAGAAAAGGTTTGAAATGGCATGTGGGGGGAGAGGTTTCAATAGGGAAACCACGTTGACTTCGAAAGAATGTTGCTGAGATCATTGAGAGGGATATTTCTAGGGTGCCTTTCAAGCATTATCGCCTTATATAGGGTCAAGGGGGTGTCAATCGGCATTGTACTTGACCTGCCTATCGTCAGGAAACCCTAGACACACTGTTTATATGCAGGGGAATGGGTTTTCCATTCGACAATATCATGTCAATATATTAAAGAATCAATCATAAAAAGCAATCTATAAGTCCTAATCGCTCATAGAACAGACCGTTGGAAAGGGTATTCAGGTCCCTTTAAGAACCCATTGGGCTGCTCCTGGGTTCGGAGTTGATTGTGGTCCAACGAGGCTGGAAAGCGCCCAAAGATCTTTTGGACATGAGATTCTCCAAGGAAAATGAATCATTCGACTGAATCATAAGGTCGATTTGCACATGGGGCGGACCTTTGGAAAGGGTATTCAGAGTCCTTTGAAGATTGATTCAATCTCATTCAGTTTGGAGAGTTTCCCTTGTTTAAACAGGGCTCGGAGGTTCCCGATGACCCTTCAGAGTAAAATGGGTCATTCGTATGTGGGTAAGGATGATTCGTGCATGGGGTGGACCATTAAAATGGGGATTCAGAGCCCTTAGAATATTGATTCAGTCTCATTTGAGATGAAGAGTTGACGGGATTTAAATAAATTTTGGGAGTGCCCAGTGGTCTCCTGTTCAATTTTCGGGGGAAAACGGACCGTTTACCTAAATCATAAGGCTGATTCATACACGAAGTCAACTGTTGAAAACTGTATTCAAAGCCCTTCTAAGATTTATTAAGATTTCACTCTGACGACGAAGTTGATTTGTCAAAATGGGGCTCGGGAGCGCCCGGTGGTCTCTGAATCGATTTTTCATAGTAAAATGGATCGTTCACCCGAACCATAAGGTTTATTCGTGCATGGGATGGATCGTTGCAAGGAGAATCAGAGCCCTTCAAAGATTTATTGAGATTTTACTCAGATGAGAAAGTTGACCTAAGTCAAACGAGGCTCAAGGGCGCCCAGTGGCCTCTAGATCGATACTCGAAGTATGACCTACGATTTTATGATGAAGGATAAAGTGCTAGGGGCCTAAGAAGAGTCTTAGGGGGTCCTAAAATGTGTTGTCTATTGATACCCTCTATGGTTGAGATTGGAACAAGTGAAATCAATTGAATAGACACCACATAGATGTTTGGGAAAGAGGTCAATTTTATGGACCAAATGGATGAGGATGACGGGTTCAAAGGGCGTATGTCGATTATGGGGACTTCAGGTAATGCTGGGGATGACCGATTCTATGGAGCGAGATCAATTATGAGGACCTGAAGTTGTGACGATCGATTCTGCAGGCCGAGGTCAATTATAAGGATCTAAAGTTGAGGATACCGATTCTTAGGGTTGAGGACCTAAAGTTAAGGACACTAGTTCTGAGGGTCGAGGTCAATTCTGAGGACCTAAAGTGATGACGATCGATTATGTAGGTTGAGGTAAAAAAGTTATGACAACCTATTTTGAGGGTCGAGGTCAATTCTAAGAACCCAAAGTTGCGAGGACCGATTTTGAGGGCCGAGGTCAATTCCGAGGACCTAAATTTAAAAGGACCAATTCTATGTGTCGAGTTCAATTTTGAGGACCTAAAGTGATAATGACTAATTCTGAGGGTCAAGTTCAATTTTGAAGACCAAAAGAGTTTAAGGCCGATTCTGAGGGTCGAGTTCAATTCTGAGGACCTAAAGTTGAGAAGATCGATCTAAAGGGATGATGTCAATCCTGAGGACCTAAAGTTGGGAGTTATTTTCCTATGAAAGTTTTTAATTGCCTTAGAGATGCGGATGTTCCTTTTGTTATGTTGAGGGTTATGTTGTTTTGAGACTCTATGGGGGAAACTTTTACTCTTGAGATATCCGGCTGGGGATAACTTTGCTCTGGAAGCTGTGAAGGATTTTTATTACGTTTGTATTCTGAATTTTCAGCGGTGGATAGTTTAGCCTGGAAATTTTGCTAAGGATTTGGGAAGATCTTATTTTGCAATCTTGTTAGGGAGGCATTGGGGTTCCAGTAGGGAAGTTTTGAGATTTGAGATTCTGTTGGGGAATCAGACTTGGGATGTGGGTAAAAAATGTGTTGAGGGTAGGTTATGCTTTATTTCGGGGATATTAATCCTGCTGGGGATTTCGAGAGTTAGTAAGGGGGCTAATGTTCTAAAAGACTGTTTTCCTGATGAAGAAATATCCCAATATTTATTTGGTATTTTTTACTCTTGAGTAGATGTTAATTCTCTGTCGGGGATTGCAGGCGACCTTCTACCCTTGTGGGACGATTATGTGGGGGTTGTGGTCATGTAGGTGAAGATGAAGAGTTTGCGGTCGTATGAGTTTGGGTAAGGTCAAAAAATACTGTTTAATAAGTTTTTGACTAAAAATTAAATGTTGAGTAAACTTTGAAATATAAACTCGTTAAATGAAACTCTTTTAAAAAGTACTACAAAAGATGCGTAAAAACAGATTACTCTTTTGGATGTGAGATTTGATAGATAAATTACCATGGGTTTTTTAAACTAAAACCAATTACTAATTCTTTAATATGAAACCACATATATAAGAAGTTAAGAACAGTTCATGAAAGTTAAACACAAGGTTTTTTTTAACGTGGTAAAATCCCAAATTAGGAAAAACATCCATAGTGACCTCTATGCTATAAAATAAAAATACACTATAATCAAACAACAGTTATAACATTACAGGCACTAAACATGAATTCAAGATCCTAAGCTAAAAGAAAAGAAATATACCTACACGAGCTTTCCTCTCCAAGGTATTTCTGATCTAGCTTTGACCTTCCTAGAGTTTCCTTTCTTTAGTCCTTGCTTCGTGTTCCCAGTGGCTCAATCAATACGGAATCTCTCAAATGAACCACACTTGACTAGGTATTCGTGTTAGAGTGTAGTGATTGTTATGTGTACTACATGCAATATGCTTTTCACACCTCTTAATAGATTTATACAAATATTTCCTAATGAATTACATCAAATCTATATGATACATAGAGTTCGAATTTCTTTGAAAATCAGACTTAGTTTTCAAACGCAATATTTCATATTTAGAAGTAAACTTTCTAAAAAGTAGATCAAGTGTTTCAAAATAATTATTTATATGCGAAATGATTTCACAAAGTGTGAAGCTTAGTTTTTCGAAATAAAACTTTAGATCTGCAATATATACTAGATTTAAAATCTCTTTTTCAATAAACTTGAAACGAAGAGTGGATCTAAAAAATATAAAAATATAAGACAAGATCCAACTGAAAAGAGGTAATAGAAACCCTAGGATACTATGTGTTATGTATCTCTTGGTAAATCTTGTAATTTCTAAGAAGAAACTCAAGATCTACTTTGAGACAGTTTCTTAAGAGAGATTTAGATTGAAGAGTTTCTTCAAAACTTAACCAAAAACCAAACCCTCATGAAAACCTATTTTTTCTAACTAGAAAGACTGTAGGTTTTCTAGTATGAGTGGGAATGACGAAGGACATGTTTGGTTTTATGAGAAAACCTAAAAATTTCTAATTTTTGAACACTGGTTTTCTCCTTCTATGTCTACATTTTATCCTTTTTCTCTCTCTTCTCTCTTTCTTATCTTTTTTTTTCTCAGACCTACGAACTGCCAAATAGTTAACCAAAGACATCTATTTATACTAGTGTTAGAAGGATCCAGACTTTCAAAGCAAATGAAGGGTTGTGATCGTTTTGACGGTTCAAAGTCTAAATCTAATGGCTATTAATGCACCGCACAAATAAATACTCCTATTGGTCCTAAGAGCACTCACATGGACCATCTCTAAGACATGAAGAACATTGATTAACTTTGATCTAACGGCTATAAATGATGGTCAAGATTAAGAGAGTAAAGAAACATACACTGAGCCAGTAAAGAATAGACACGTGGTGCAATTGTAGCCATTATAAAATGCGCGTTTTGATTGTTTTTAAAATCCAACTTTCATCCCCAAATGTCTATGCCGGCTTTATATATTACCCTGGGATATTTTTAAGGAATATAAACAATTGTAATTCAGCCCACAACATTTTTAAACCACTATTTAAAATGTTTAAAAAAGTATTTTAAATATTTGAAAATGTTTTAAAGTTATGATTGACATTTGAAATTTCTTCCAAATTGATCTTAAAGGTATATTCAATACTTGGAAGAACATCCCCCACCTATGATGTTAAAAGTAAGTTAGATATAGTTCTTTACAATTAATTTTGGTTAAGAACTTGGGCTAGTCTTAATTGCTTAGCCTTGGCTAAATCGGGATCTAATCACACCATCCAGTCCTCTTTTATGCTAAATCCTCTAATTAAACAGGTCCTAAACCATTCAAATTTATGTCCCCATGGATTAATCATCCTACTTTCATTAATTTAGTTGATTATGTTTTAAATAAAGTTTTTGGCAGCCCGATGTTTGTTCTAAAAGAAAAGTTGAAGAATCTTAAAAATGTCATGAAGAAATAGACTATTGAAGTTTTTAGGTGATATCCTTTTTAAAATCCGCTCAACAAAGGATGAGCTTCTTATTATATAGTCTAAAATTGACATGTTGGCCACTCCGCATCTAGAGATAGAATTGAGATGGAATGTCAGAAAAAACTAATTGAAGCTTTGAAGTTTGAAGAAAAATTCGGGAAAGAAAAGTCTAGAATTAAATTGGTGAAGGAAGGTGATAGATGCACATCTTACTTTCATAAGCATGTTCAACAAAAACGAGCTAACAAGCTCATTACTTGAAGTATGAAGGTGGAATCCTTAATGATAAACACATTATCAATAACCATATTTCCAACCATTTCTCTTCTCTTTACACTGAATATTTTAGACTTAATGTAAGCAATTATCTTTTTAAAGTTATTCCTCAATTAATATCCAATTCAAATAATGAGAACCTTGTTTCAATCCCATATGTACAGGAAATCAAATCCATAGTATTCTTTATGGACCTAAAGTCTTCTCTAGGTTATGATGGATTTATTGGAATCTTCTTCAAAACATGTTGGAGAATTGTTAGTAAGGATATTTGTAAAGTTATTACTAGTTTCTTTGAGCATGGTTGGATCTTTCCTGGTTTTAATTCGAATCATGTTATTTTTATTCCCAAAGTTAATGAAGTTGACTCACTCAATGATTATATACCAACTTCTTTGGATTTTTTTTTAAATTTATAAAAAATACTATTGCTAATGGGCTGAAACCTATCAGTGGTTTTATGCTTACTGATAATCAATATGGTTTTATCTCTAAAAGGCATTACCCATCCTATTTCTTTAGCCTCTGAAATTTTCAATCTGTTAAATTAAAATGCTTATGGTGGTAATTTTGGCATAAAGTTTGACTTGTAAAGGTATTTGGCACTATAGATTGGAGTTTCATTGTTAAACGTTTATTTTCATTTGGATTTTGTGATAAGTTTGTAAACTTTATCGATGCAATCCTCAAATTAGCAAAGCTTTCTATCTTTTTCATTGGTGCTCCAGCTAGTTATTTTAGTTTCTCTAGAGGTATGAGATGAGGATATCCTCTCTTCCCTCTTCTATTTTTTATTTTTGTAAATGTTCTTAGCAGGATCATTATTCAAAAACTTGAAAGTATCATCTACATTTTATCTCCTAGACATTTTAAAGCTCATACTCAACTCATTTATGCTGATGAGATTATGGTGTTCTGCAGAGGGGATGAAATTTTTTTAATAGAGTTGTTGAAGTTTTTTTTGTTTTTATAATGTAATTTTTGGTCTGATAATCAATAAATCTAAGTTTTAATTCTTTATTGGCAAGGGAGATATTAATAGAAAGTACTGTATCATTCAACTTCTTAGCATTAAAGGATGTCCTAACTCATTCAGTTATTTGGGAGTTCTTATATTTAGACGAAAGCCTAGAAGAAGATATTTGCAAATTAATTTTAATAGAGCCAAGGCAACGCTTGAAGGATGGAGAGGGAAGTTGCTTTCAATAGCTATTCAATCCATATTTCTCTATAGTTTTAAAATTTATAAATGGCCTTATAGTATTCTTAAAGGAATTCATCAATGGATTAAAAATTTCTTATGGACTGGCACCACATCCACCCATAAGTTAATTTATGTTTATTGGAAAAGACATACTTGCCTTATGATGAAGGAGGTATCAACTTGAGGAATCTAATATCTTTAAATACTGCCAACATACTTAAACAAACTTGGGATGTTTGTACAACCATATCTCTTTGGTCTCTATTTTTGGAAACTAGATTCAATCCTATGGAAGATAACTGATGCTATAAAATAGGCTCCATTTGTCAAGGTTATAAAGAAGCCTTCAGTATCATTAAATTGCATTCTGTTTGGATCTTTAGACATAGTAAACAAGTGAGGTTTTGTCATGATAGTTAGTTTAGGGTCCCTCTTAGTCAAAAATAAAATCACACTAATATCAAAGTGTCTAAATTTATTAAAAAAGTCAATTGGAATCTTAACTATAGAATCATTAGTTCATTATATATCTCAACTGTGGAAAGAGTAAAAGAAATCACTCTCCCAATTGATGACACTCACAAGTGCCTTGCATGGCCTCTTTTAAAGAGGCTTATGTGTTTGTTATATCTAAATCACATACGTATTTTGGATTTAAACTTATGTGGTCAAAACATATTCCTCACAAAGTCTCTATGACTGCCTGGAAATTATTTTATGAGAAAATGGTTCTCCTTGATTTACTAAAATATAAAGGCATCCAATTAGATTATAGATTCATATTGTGTAAAGAATTTAATGAATCCCTCATTTATCTTTTCATTAGGTGTAAATATGAAAAGTTTACATGGTATTGGATTGTTAGCACTTTCAACCATCATGTTTGGTTTAACTTTCTTATTCTCATTTGCAACCAAGTTATTAGTGTGGAGTTTAGTCCTTAAATCAAAGACCTTTGGATGTTTTCTATCATTGGGGCCATTGATTTTATCTAGAGAGATATAAACCATACCACTTTTGATAATAATTTTCCATCTCCGAACAACACTATTCATCAATTAAAACTTTGGATCATTTATTGTAGAAGCATAAGTAAAGGATGGAATAAGTTTAATACTGAAGATTGAAAGATCCTTTAATCTTTGAACATTAAAAGCAATCCAAAAACATCCCTAAGATCATTGAAGTTAGATGGTATCCCACCATTCAAGGATGGTATAAGGTTAATACTGATGGACTGCTTGAAAATAAAAAGGCTGTTGTGGGAGGTTTTTACAGAAATTATAGGTGATTTGTGAGAGTTTCTTTTTATTTCAAAGTGGAACCTAATTCAGCCTTTAATACTAAGTTAATTGTTGATATGATGGGGATATAATTTTCTTGGAAATTAAAATGCAGACATATTTGGTTTAAAACTGACTCAAATCAGTTTAGTGTTTCTTTAATGACAATCTCTATAAGACCCCTTGGTACCTAAATGCTAGGTGGATCAATTATAAGCACTTTATCTCTAATATGGAGTTTATATGTTCTCATATATAGATAGCGGGTAACTCATTTTTTGACAAATTATCAAACATGGGACTTTCACCTGATGAGGTTAGGTGGTGGTGGAATGCTCGTAAGGAAATAATTCATCTAGTTGACAAGGATATCTCTCTTACTCCTCATTATAGATTCTCTTAATTCTATGATTTCATATATTAGATTTTGTTTTTTAAGGTTGGCTTGGAGATATGTTCCACAACTTTGATTGTGATCCCATTAGTCTATCACAAAGATCACCGTGGGATATGTTTTTAGCTTTGTTTTATAGGATGTAAGGTTTCCATGTCCATGTTCCTTAATGTGAGCCACATGAAAGGATTTTTTTTCATTTTCTTGCATTTAAGAAAAGTTGTGTGGGTATTGTCCCTCTTTGATAAACAAAGATTAGAGGTCAGACCCCCATTTTAGTCACTGTTCTTTCAAACCCTCCGCAGCTAGATCTTATGGGTTAATAAATAACCTTTTGGTACCTCAAGAAGCCATAAATCTTATGTCCGAACAAATGGCTAATGAATGGGTAAGAATATATTTCTCTTCCCAGTACACTTTTAATTAGTTTGGCCACCAATATTAATCGGGCCCCAAACCCCCAGGAAAGAGAAGTATATTTTTATGAACATAATTTTTAGGATGGGTTAGGTATTACTTTGTCGAAACCTATTTGGGATATGCATTCCTTCATCAATCTCGCTCCATCACAACTCATACCGAATGCATGGATAATTTTGGTCATATAGATGGTGTAGTTTCATAAAATGTTAAGAGCTAAAAAACCAATGATTATGGTCGAATGCCTGACGATGTATCGTCTTTCCACTTTTCTAGGGATGATAAACCTTTGTTTTCAGAAGAAGAACGCGAGATTCATCACCTCTCTCTCGTCCTCCAACCATGATTGGAGGCACCGTTTCCTTTTCATTCAGGGATGGGGTTGGGAACATGACAATCAAAATGATCTAAGTGATCACATATCCACCACCCCGCTAGTCTGGAACAACCATACCCGAGTCAGTTTTCTACTTGAATGATTTCTCTTTTCCTCTTATTGAATTGTTCATACTAATGACTTATCCCTTATTTACATAAATTTTCAACCAACATTTCTGAGGTTATGCAAGAAAGAGTTGGGCACACTTTGGAGAAGGCTCACCTAGGTAAAGAGATTTGTGATCGGTATAAGTTGAGGGAAATTAAATTCGTAGAAATAGGCTAGGAGAATAAGAGCCGATATTTCCCCCATCTTCAAGAACATACTAAAGAAGATCATATTTTTCTCACTTTCCAACAGTCATATTTCCAAACCTCATCAGGTATGATCAATTAAAATGTGTTTTCATTTTTAACATTTTATTGGTTTTCTAACCAATGACCTATCTTCATTTGGTAAGCTATATATTGTTCAACATATCTTGTAGCTCTACGGAAGTACAACAAAGTCCCAAATGCCCCCAATCCTCCATTAAAGTTGTCCCCTTATTATCGACCAGACCCCTTGGAGTGATAACTCTAAGACTGAGGAGGTTATTGAAATTAACCACTGAGTATTGGATGTTCAAGGGAGCTCTTCCTTTGAACACGTTTAGGCAAACCTCTAGAAAGGATAGGTAAAAATAGGCCTCTTACAAGGGAAGCCATGCCAACTTTTGCTCGTCAAAGGGTGATAATGACTGAAGAATGAGTCAGTGCTGAGGAGGAGGTTGTTCCTGCTCGCTTATATTACTAGTATGTAGACGAGAATTTTATGGCCCTTATAGAAACCCTAGGATACTAGTAGATAGAAAGTTTGGATAGTGGGTTGACTGGCTATGCAGAAGAAATCATCCACTTGGGCAACAAAGTAAAATTTTATTTGAACTCACACTTAAACTCGTCATTTTTTAATTCTGACTACTTTTGTCTTTAGATGGGGATCATTTCTGCCTATATGGACAACCATTGGAAGAAAAATAAAGAGGAGACTAAGGCCATCCCCTAACCACTATGCTAAAAAATAAAATAGTCTCGAGAGGGTGGTCACGGTCCAATACTGTGACCATGCCTATTAAACCGTGACCTAGTCTGTGAACTCATATAGGGGTGATATACACCATCAGTTGGTCACGGGTTAGTCATTATCCAAAATCATGACCTCATGGTCACGATCCACAACCGTGACCCTAATGGCGAGAAAAATAACACCAAGTTGGTCACGAGTCTGAACCATGACCAAAGACAAACTACCTTGATCATTTAATGTGAAACACGGTCATGGCTCACATTCATGACCCAATACCATGATAACCCTTGAATTCAAAATGATTAAATAAATGGGGTCATGGTTAGGAACCAAGACCCATTACCAGTATTTTTTGTGGCCACGGTCTAGATACGTGACCAAGTTGACTAAATCGTAACCATTAAATTAATTCAAATTAGTGATGAACTAGTTCATGATCCTAAATCGTGTCCCAATTTTATGTATAAATAAAATACATAAGGGTTTTATATTTATTTACAACATTTTACCTAAACTCCCTCCATTTCTCTCGTCTACGACCCACCAACTCTATATCCATCATTATCACCGGATACAATCATCATCATCATCGAATTTCACCATCATCATTACCGAATACCAACATCACCACCACTTACAAATTTTGACTCAGGTTGGTCTCTCTTTCTCTCTCTATACTCTCTATATGAGTCTGTGTGCATGTGTGTGTGTGTGTGTGTCTGTTTATATATATATATATATATATATATATATATATATATATATGTGTGTGTGTGTGTGTGTGTGTGTGAGAGAGAGAGAGAGAGAGAGAGAGAGAGAGAGAGAAAGACAGAAAAGTATGCACTCGCTTTTAATAAACCTCTGATACCAATTTGTAAAGCGTGTGATACTGATTAAAACTAACTCGCAAGTTTCCAATCAAACCTTATTTAATTCAGCCCCTAAACAAGCATCTAAAGTGCGTGTGTCAACCCATAAATAAATATAAAGCATGCGACACAATAAATATGATGAGACACAAATTTCAAGAAAAAAAACCTTTCGGGTAAAACCTTTATTTCACTATGAATTCATAAATCACAACTTACAATTACATAGATAAATCGGCAATGGATCAACGCGCAACCAACCCATAAAGACTCCCAGTCTTGAACTCAACAAGAGAATACACGCAACACCCTCCAAGGATTTGCACCCCAATCTTTAGCAAAAAATCTTCACGCAGCAAGATCCTCAATGACACGTAGTCATACGGTGTATAGACGCACTCCACGAAAGATGAACAAAAGCAAAGTGTTCTTAAAAACCAAAATAATTCACTAAAGGATATGGGAGTTTTTTGAATTGAAAACCAAAAAGGGATTAAACACTAAAAGAAGAACACTAAAAGAATTCTGCTTTCGCAGTTTTTCTGTTTGTCAAAATGCTGTGACTTCTTAAACAAAATGAAACCAGAGAATGAGATTTTATAGAAAATCGCGTCGCCTAAAAAACAGAGCTCGTTCGAACGAGATCAACATGTCGCTTGAACGAAGGACAGCTATCGTTCGAACGAGATCGTGCGACATGCCATCTCGCGCGAATGACATGCTATGTTGCTCGAAAGACTGTTACGAAAAAATTATTATTTTAATGTCCGCTAGAACACTTAGAAAAAATACTCATTCTCAAATTTTGACGAAAAAGTCCTCTCCAACACTTAGAAAATATTTTGTAAAAATATCCCACAAGCTCTAAGTGAAAAGTTAAGGTATTAAAAACATAGCCTTACTAAAGTACACTTCGCAGAGTCTTGAATGATGAAGAACTTGAGTAATTCGGATTCGTCTTTGATGTAGATGTCTCTTGAATGCTCTTCGACGGTGTAGCGGTATATGACATAACAAATTGATAACGGACCTGTGAAAATGTAATAACCCTCTCTTCTGATAGCCCATTTTATATTTATTTTTACCGGGTAGGAATTTATTTTATAAGATGGTAGATGTTGAGTAGATATTAAATTGTTATGAAGAGGTCAATATTTACTAAATGTTGTATAGTTACCTCGTGAGTAGATAAAATGTTCATGTGGTAATTTATTATGTCATAAAGATTTAAAATGACATTTTGGTTTATTATGAAACCGGAACTAAAATGAGTTATAAAACTTCCAAATGATAATTTGGATAGTGTAGTTAGCCCCGATAGGTGTGATACAGTCAAAATAAGTGCCATATTGTATTTTGGCATTTTGGGGACTTTTGACTGGTTTTGGCTTGAATAGTGTAGTCGCGTATTAGTATATCGCGTATTAGCATTTTTAGTTGGGCTTTTAGACTTAAGCCCCATTTTATTTTCCCCACCCCTATTCCCATTCTTCCATTTTACACATTTGAGCCCTAGAGAGAGTAGAGAGAGGAAGAGAACTTGGGAGAAAAGAGAGATTGGAGCTTGGATTGTTGCCTCCTTCTTCATCAAATCAGATTCTTACCTTGAGGCAAGTAATCTACTTGCAAATTTATGGTTTAAGTAGAATAAATTGCATTGATATTTATGATTTAGAAATGTTAGGGTTTTGGTGGAATTTTGGGTATTTAACCCCCTTGAGATTGATTTGGATGATAAACATTACAAATGATGGTAGTTGGGTGTATTTTTGGTGTACTAGTTCCCTTGAATCAATTGGGTTTGGCTGGTTTGGGTTTGTTTAGAATTTTGGAGTTCAAGACTCCATAGCCACTCTTGGCATTTTCGCAGGGTCGAATCGATTCGGCCCCTTGGGCGAATCGATTCGCATAGATGCAGAAACCCAGGTCTGGTTGTCCGAATCGATTCGGATTTAGACCGAATCGATTCGGCAATTGCAGAAACCAAGTTTTATTGTCCGAACCGATTCGCTTTCGGAGCGAATCGATTCGCTGGGGCGAATCGATTCGGCCCCTAGGGCGAATCGATTCGGTTCCAACAGTTTTTGGGGGTCTTTTTCTTTTAATTTTCCTCCTTATTCTTTAGGATCAGGGCCTAGGAAACTCCTTTAAAGAAGTAAACTTAGAGTCCTAGAATAGCATGGAGTTTAGTCGTTACCCTGGACTAGAAATGGGTTCATCTGGGGTTTGTTTCGGGGAGGTTTAAGTAATGCTAAGGCATTACTTCTTTTATCCAAACTCTTAGAAGTTTGGAAATTAGGTACCCTAACTTGGAGACTAGAAGGGCTTGTCAAGTCAAGTTACATAGGCCTTGAAGATTTGTAGGATCATAATGATCATTTGGAGAGTTAATCGGGGATTGTAATTTGAGGTATAAATGATGATAATATTCGATAGGAATTAGGTTCGCACAAATGAACCCATAGGTGTTTAAAAGATAATAGGTTCAACTAGAACGAACCCCGTTGTTTAATGATGTTAGGGTTAATAATGAAGAACCAATCACACGATTAATGGAAATGGATTTTTGGAAATAATATGATGATAAATGTAAATGTTAATTTACTGTTACACACCTCTCTAAATGACATCATAAGGGAAGTTCGCTCGTGAGGTAAAGCCCCCTGGCTAATGAATGCAGGGTGGATATAGTCCTAGGCCATGGGAGCGCTTATTGTTATATTTTTCTGCGATGGGTAGGAGATTCCGGGTGTGGTCTTGACTACCCCGCAGGCTCATGGCCGCTTCCCGACGTGTTCCGATAGGTGCCCAGGTTGTCTTATGTTAGGCCCTGGAAGATGATGGTCATTTAGGGGCGCGCACAGTGGGGAAACCCGGACGGGCGGTCTTAGATATCGTTATATGTACATGTATATAACTATATTTTCATCAAGTTGGACTTGATGGTTGATAAACGCCACAAAGAGCGTATGAAATGCCATAAAGAGCATGAATATGTGCCAGGAAGAGCACGGGAATAATATGTGTGCCATAAAGAGCACTTGATGTAAATGATATTCCTAATAAGGAATGGAAAGATAAAATGGGAAGTTTTAATTAATGAATAGAAATTATAACTTCTTGACTTAACCGAATATATGGTTTTATTCCTAATAAGGAATGTCTGAAGGAAATGGAAAATGTATTAATAAGAAAGGGTTTTAAATTAAAATGCTTTACCTTCTATCTTTGCTTGTAATTGTAGCTAGCATGTCATGTGATCATCCTCATTATTCATGCATAATTGTTCATATCTATCATGCTTTTTATTCTTCTAGAAATCATATAGAACCCGGCCCTGACCGGTTTACTTTCTTGTTGTATATATAATTGTATCCGCTCAGGTGCTCCACCGCAAGGACACCCGACTTGACTTTCCAAGTTCCTTGCACCTTCGACGAGCTGTAAGACTTTGCGGGTTATTACAGGATGTTGCATTAGACGCTTTCATTCTTGTTATTCTAGTTATGATCGGGTATTGTCCCTCGGGCGTGTGGCCCAAACTATTGTATTTGATTAATGGTTGTACTATGTAAGATATTTTATATTGTGGTACGTTGTCTTATGTAGCTGTGGACCGACAGCTTATTCGGTCCATTTGTGTACATTCGTTTTAGTTATATTATATGTTATCTTTTGGAATTCCACTTGCTCGTCAGACTGGGTTGTTAGTTTAAATTTTCATAACCGCATTTTTTAAAATTTTACACTTTTTGGCAACCCGTTTTCTGATTTATTGGGTGGTTTTCCCGTATACTCAGTTTATTATTGTGATGCTGAGAATGATATCCATCCATGATCCCTGTTACGTTTGAGTATCGGGCTGGCCACCCCTTATCTCAGATTGCGGGTTGTCACAGAAAATAGGTCCTTACAAATCTCCCCCTATGTCTCTGCCGGTACATACATAAAAAAATCTGAATTATCAAAAAGAAAAATGCCTATACAAATCTACCGTCCCATGAATAAATTTGAAAGACCTCAAAACTGTTCTTCAATCATCTTCGTCAAATCTCAAAGATTTTCTCATCAGGGTGTGCAACATCATGATCTTCAATCTTTGTACCTACACACATGAGATAAAGAAAAATACCTTCATGAGGCATCGAGTTTGAAATGAGATAAGAGTAAATCAATCAATATAATCAAAATTCCCCCATAATGCAAAAACTCCCCCATAACATGATAATTCTTTTTGCCCCTTTTTATGATGTTCCCAAATAGACAGATAAGAAGGAAAAATCAAACCATGCAGAGATTATGGTCGAATGCCTGACGATGTATCGTCTTTCCACTTTTCTAGGGATGATAAACCTTTGTTTTCAGAAGAAGAACGCGAGATTCATCACCTCTCTCTCGTCCTCCAACCATGATTGGAGGCACCGTTTCCTTTTCATTCAGGGATGGGGTTGGGAACATGACAATCAAAATGATCTAAGTGATCACATATCCACCACCCCGCTAGTCTGGAACAACCATACCCGAGTCAGTTTTCTACTTGAATGATTTCTCTTTTCCTCTTATTGAATTGTTCATACTAATGACTTATCCCTTATTTACATAAATTTTCAACCAACATTTCTGAGGTTATGCAAGAAAGAGTTGGGCACACTTTGGAGAAGGCTCACCTAGGTAAAGAGATTTGTGATCGGTATAAGTTGAGGGAAATTAAATTCGTAGAAATAGGCTAGGAGAATAAGAGCCGATATTTCCTCCATCTTCAAGAACATACTAAAGAAGATCATATTTTTCTCACTTTCCAACAGTCATATTTCCAAACCTCATCAGGTATGATCAATTAAAATGTGTTTTCATTTTTAACATTTTATTGGTTTTCTAACCAATAACCTATCTTCATTTGGTAAGCTATATATTGTTCAACATATCTTGTAGCTCTACGGAAGTACAACAAAGTCCCAAATGCCCCCAATCCTCCATTAAAGTTGTCCCCTTATTATCGACCAGACCCCTTGGAGTGGTAACTCTAAGACTGAGGAGGTTATTGAAATTAACCACTGAGTATTGGATGTTCAAGGGAGCTCTTCCTTTGAACACGTTTAGGCAAACCTCTAGAAAGGATAGGTAAAAATAGGCCTCTTACAAGGGAAGCCATGCCAACTTTTGCTCGTCAAAGGGTGATAATGACTGAAGAATGAGTCAGTGCTGAGGAGGAGGTTGTTCCTGCTCGCTTATATTACTAGTATGTAGAAGAGAATTTTATGGCCCTTATAGAAACCCTAGGATACTAGTAGATAGAAAGTTTGGATAGTGGGTTGACTGGCTATGCAGAAGAAATCATCCACTTGGGCAACAAAGTAAAATTTTATTTGAACTCACACTTAAACTCGTCATTTTTTAATTCTGACTACTTTTGTCTTTAGATGGGGATCATTTCTGCCTATATGGACAACCATTGGAAGAAAAATAAAGAGGAGACTAAGGCCATCCCCTAACCACTATGCTAAAAAATAAAATAGTCTCGAGAGGGTGGTCACGGTCCAATACTGTGACCATGCCTATTAAACCGTGACCTAGTCTGTGAACTCATATAGGGGTGATATACACCATCAGTTGGTCACGGGTTAGTCATTATCCAAAATCATGACCTCATGGTCACGATCCACAACCGTGACCCTAATGGCGAGAAAAATAACACCAAGTTGGTCACGAGTCTGAACCATGACCAAAGACAAACTACCTTGATCATTTAATGTGAAACACGGTCATGGCTCACATTCATGACCCAATACCATGATAACCCTTGAATTCAAAATGATTAAATAAATGGGGTCATGGTTAGGAACCAAGACCCATTACCAGTATTTTTTGTGGCCACGGTCTAGATACGTGACCAAGTTGACTAAATCGTAACCATTAAATTAATTCAAATTAGTGATGAACTAGTTCATGATCCTAAATCGTGTCCCAATTTTATGTATAAATAAAATACATAAGGGTTTTATATTTATTTACAACATTTTACCTAAACTCCCTCCATTTCTCTCGTCTACGACCCACCAACTCTATATCCATCATTATCACCGGATACAATCATCATCATCATCGAATTTCACCATCATCATTACCGAATACCAACATCACCACCACTTACAAATTTTGACTCAGGTTGGTCTCTCTTTCTCTCTCTATACTCTCTATATGAGTCTGTGTGCATGTGTGTGTGTGTGTGTGTCTGTTTATATATATATATATATATATATATATATATATATATATATATATATATATATATATATATATATATATATATATATATGTGTGTGTGTGTGTGTGTGTGTGTGTGAAAGAGAGAGAGAGAGAGAGAGAGAGAAAGACAGAAAAGTATGCACTCGCTTTTAATAAACCTCTGATACCAATTTGTAAAGCGTGTGATACTGATTAAAACTAACTCGCAAGTTTCCAATCAAACCTTATTTAATTCAGCCCCTAAACAAGCATCTAAATTGCGTGTGTCAACCCATAAATAAATATAAAGCATGCGACACAATAAATATGATGAGACACAAATTTCAAGAAAAAAAACCTTTCGGGTAAAACCTTTATTTCACTATGAATTCATAAATCACAACTTACAATTACATAGATAAATCGGCAATGGATCAACGCGCAGCCAACCCATAAAGACTCTCAGTCTTGAACTCAACAAGAGAATACACGCAACACCCTCCAAGGATTTGCACCCCAATCTTTAGCAAAAAATCTTCACGCAGCAAGATCCTCAATGACACGTAGTCATACGGTGTATAGACGCACTCCACGAAAGATGAACAAAAGCAAAGTGTTCTTAAAAACCAAAATAATTCACTAAAGCATATGGGAGTTTTTTGAATTGAAAACCAAAAAGGGATTAAACACTAAAGAAGAACACTAAAAGAATTCTGCTTTCGCAGTTTTTCTGTTTGTCAAAATGCTGTGACTTCTTAAACAAAATGAAACCAGAGAATGAGATTTTATAGAAAATCGCGTCGCCTAAAAAACAGAGCTCGTTCGAACGAGATCAACATGTCGCTTGAACGAAGGACAGCTATCGTTCGAACGAGATCGTGCGACATGCCATCTCGCGCGAATGACATGCTATGTTGCTCGAAAGACTGTTACGAAAAAAATATTATTTTAATGTCCGCTAGAACACTTAGAAAAAATACTCATTCTCAAATTTTGACGAAAAAGTCCTCTCCAACACTTAGAAAATATTTTGTAAAAATATCCCACAAGCTCTAAGTGAAAAGTTAAGGTATTAAAAACATAGCCTTACTAAAGTACACTTCGCAGAGTCTTGAATGATGAAGAACTTGAGTAATTCGGATTCGTCTTTGATGTAGATGTCTCTTGAATGCTCTTCGATGGTGTAGCGGTATATGACATAACAAATTGATAACGAACCTGTGAAAATGTAATAACCCTCTCTTCTGATAGCCCATTTTATATTTATTTTTACCGGGTAGGAATTTATTTTATAAGATGGTAGATGTTGAGTAGATATTAAATTGTTATGACGAGGTCAATATTTACTAAATGTTGTATAGTTACCTCGTGAGTAGATAAAATGTTCATGTGGTAATTTATTATGTCATAAAGATTTAAAATGACATTTTGGTTTATTATGAAACCGGAACTAAAATGAGTTATAAAACTTCCAAATGATAATTTGGATAGTGTAGTTAGCCCCGGTAGGTGTGATACAGTCAAAATAAGTGCCATATTGTATTTTGGCATTTTGGGGACTTTTGACTGGTTTTGGCTTGAATAGTGTAGTCGCGTATTAGTATATCGCGTATTAGCATTTTTAGTTGGGCTTTTAGACTTAAGCCCCGTTTTATTTTCCCCACCCCTATTCCCATTCTTCCATTTTACACATTTGAGCCCTAGAGAGAGTAGAGAGAGGAAGAGAACTTGGGAGAAAAGAGAGATTGGAGCTTGGATTGTTGCCTCCTTCTTCATCAAATCAGATTCTTACCTTGAGGCAAGTAATCTACTTGCAAATTTATGGTTTAAGTAGAATAAATTGCATTGATATTTATGATTTAGAAATGTTAGGGTTTTGGTGGAATTTTGGGTATTTAACCCCCTTGAGATTGATTTGGATGATAAACATTACAAATGATGGTAGTTGGGTGTATTTTTGGTGTACTAGTTCCCTTGAATCAATTGGGTTTGGCTGGTTTGGGTTTGTTTAGAATTTTGGAGTTCAAGACTCCATAGCCACTCTTGGCATTTTCGCAGGGTCGAATCGATTCGGCCCCTTGGGCGAATCGATTCGCATAGATTCAGAAACCCAGGTCTGGTTGTCCGAATCGATTCGGATTTAGACCGAATCGATTCGGCAATTGCAGAAACCAAGTTTTATTGTCCGAACCGATTCGCTGGGGCGAATCGATTCGGCCCCTAGGGCGAATCGATTCGGTTCCAGCAGTTTTTGGGGGTCTTTTTCTTTTAATTTTCCTCCTTATTCTTTAGGATTAGGGCCTAGGAAACTCCTTTAAAGAAGTAAACTTAGAGTCCTAGAATAGAATGGAGTTTGGTCGTTACCCTGGACTAGAAATGGGTTCATCTGGGGTTTGTTTCGGGGAGGTTTAAGTAATGCTAAGGCATTACTTCTTTTATCCAAACTCTTAGAAGTTTGGAAATTAGGTACCCTAACTTGGAGACTAGAAGGGCTTGTCAAGTCAAGTTACATAGGCCTTGAAGATTTGTAGGATCATAATGATCATTTGGAGAGTTAATCGGGGATTGTAATTTGAGGTATAAATGATGATAATATTCGATAGGAATTAGGTTCGCACAAATGAACCCATAGGTGTTTAAAAGATAATAGGTTCAACTAGAACGAACCCCGTTGTTTAATGATGTTAGGGTTAATAATGAAGAACCAATCACACGATTAATGGAAATGGATTTTTGGAAATAATATGATGATAAATGTAAATGTTAATTTACTGTTACACACCTCTCTAAATGACATCATAAGGGAAGTTCGCTCGTGAGGTAAAGCCCCCTGGCTAATGAATGCAGGGTGGATATAGTCCTAGGCCATGGGAGCGCTTATTGTTATATTTTTCTGCGATGGGTAGGAGATTCCGGGTGTGGTCTTGACTACCCCGCAGGCTCAT
Source organism: Sambucus nigra (assembly GCA_949130495.1). NCBI lineage: Eukaryota > Viridiplantae > Streptophyta > Magnoliopsida > Dipsacales > Adoxaceae > Sambucus > Sambucus nigra. Next base: position 448,927,460 of record OX422219.1, on the reverse strand, counting down.
GGCCGCTTCCCGACGTGTTCCGATAGGTGCCCAGGTTGTCTTATGTTAGGCCCTGGAAGATGATGGTCATTTAGGGGCGCGCACAGTGGGAAAACCCGGACGGGCGGTCTTAGATATCGTTATATGTACATGTATATAACTATATTTTCATCAAGTTGGACTTGATGGTTGATAAACGCCACAAAGAGCGTATGAAATGCCATAAAGAGCATGAATATGTGCCAGGAAGAGCACGGGAATAATATGTGTGCCATAAAGAGCACTTGATGTAAATGATATTCCTAATAAGGAATGGAAAGATAAAATGGGAAGTTTTAATTAATGAATAGAAATTATAACTTCTTGACTTAACCGAATATATGGTTTTATTCCTAATAAGGAATGTCTGAAGGAAATGGAAAATGTATTAATAAGAAAGGGTTTTAAATTAAAATGCTTTACCTTCTATCTTTGCTTGTAATTGTAGCTAGCATGTCATGTGATCATCCTCATTATTCATGCATAATTGTTCATATCTATCATGCTTTTTATTCTTCTAGAAATCATATAGAACCCGGCCCTGACCGGTTTACTTTCTTGTTGTATATATAATTGTATCCGCTCAGGTGCTCCACCGCAAGGACACCCGACTTGACTTTCCAAGTTCCTTGCACCTTCGACGAGCTGTAAGACTTTGCGGGTTATTACAGGATGTTGCATTAGACGCTTTCATTCTTGTTATTCTAGTTATGATCGGGTATTGTCCCTCGGGCGTGTGGCCCAAACTATTGTCTTTGATTAATGGTTGTACTATGTAAGATATTTTATATTGTGGTACGTTGTCTTATGTAGCTGTGGACCGACAGCTTATTCGGTCCATTTGTGTACATTCGTTTTAGTTATATTATATGTTATCTTTTGGAATTCCACTTGCTCGTCAGACTGGGTTGTTAGTTTAAATTTTCATAACCGCATTTTTTAAAATTTTACACTTTTTGGCAACCCGTTTTCTGATTTATTGAGTGGTTTTCCCGTATACTCAGTTTATTATTGTGATGCTGAGAATGATATCCATCCATGATCCCTGTTACGTTTGAGTATCGGGCTGGCCACCCCTTATCTCAGATTGCGGGTTGTCACAGAAAATAGGTCCTTACAAATCTCCCCCTATGTCTATGCCGGTACATACATAAAAAAATCTGAATTATCAAAAAGAAAAATGCCTATACAAATCTACCATCCCATGAATAAATTTGAAAGACCTCAAAACTGTTCTTCAATCATCTTCGTCAAATCTCAAAGATTTTCTCATCAGGGTGTGCAACATCATGATCTTCAATCTTTGTACCTACACACATGAGATAAAGAAAAATACCTTCATGAGGCATCGAGTTTGAAATGAGATAAGAGTAAATCAATCAATATAATCAAAATTCCCCCATAATGCAAAAACTCCCCCATAACATGATAATTCTTTTTGCCCCTTTTTATGATGTTCCCAAATAGACAGATAAGAAGGAAAAATCAAACCATGCAGAGGCACGACAAAATGCATAGGAAATAAATATCAAGCTACGCGCATGAAAAGGAGTATCTCAAAAAATCGCACATTCTATTTTTAGATTTTTCATAAAAAATAAGATACTAAAAATCACACCATGGATTTAAACTAAAACAACCAAGTCTTGGAAACGGAATGAATGGGGTTGAACACATTCGATAGGAAAATAAACTCAATCAATCATATGTGCACGAAGCATAGTGTACTCCTAACGAATGAACATCAAAAGTATCCTTAGGTGTAAAAATTTGTTGAATTTAGATGACATTGTCTTATGCAAATCAACAAGTCAAAGTCAAAGTGATTTCCACACCAATAACGTCCAAAACTATTTAGCGCTTTTTCAAGATTTTCAAGGACGTGCAAACCCGTTATAAAATCTCCAACCAAACACCCTCAGATTTATATTTTGAATAAAGGTGATCTAAATTCTCAAACTTTGGAGAATTGGTGCAAAAACCTAAATGACCCATAAATGGCATGAATTTCTTTTTATTGCCTTTAAATTTTTTTCGGGCTCTTTTACACCTCTTTGGACCTCGGATAATAAAATTCCTCAATTTTCTAGGTCAAATTTAAACGGTGGCTTAGTATTCGCAAAGGCCAAATGAACCTTTCGCAACCCTTCCCCATTTTTAAATATAGCACACAAACTCACAAAACGGTTCTTATATGCACAACTTTTTTATCAAGTTTTATCGTACTTGGTTCGTTTTAAAGGACATGATTGAAGTGAAAACACCCAACCAACATGTGATAAGAACAATAATCAAACAAATCCGTGCATGTGTGCAATAAAGAAAATTATGAGTCAAACATGTAGGAAGTAACACTTAATTATATCTTAATGACTCCAAACATTATAAAGCATATGGGATGAATTGTCCTATTATCTCAAAACACTATCGAATAGTCACATGAAAAATGAAATGATGTTGTGACTTGGTCATCCTAAGTGTTCATCCATAAACGGTGCAAACAAAATACAAAAATCTTTTTGGATTTTTAAAAAAATTTATAAAAAAAAATCTTTTTATATTTTCAAAATTTTTCAAAAGAAAAAATTTATACAAAAAGTACATGTCATAACGCTAGCATATATACATGAATCAAAAACTAGCATATAACAAACATGCAAACACAATTATCTATATGATATGACAAGAGAAGAATCATGTGCAAGCAAACGAGAATCAACTATTCAAAAATCTAGCATATCCAAAAGTGATTTTCTAACCCAAACGAATGCAACACATCGACACGGGATTTTGGGAACCAACAAAACACTAGACTTCGAATTCCTAAGACCTCTTCCAAGACCAAAACAAAATCTCCTAAGGTGACCTTTCCTACCACAATATGAACATGTGTAAACGGGTGGAACGACACCTAAAGTGTGATCTTTTCTAATGTCCTTGGGAATAATTGACCCTATAAAACAAATAATAGTTTTGGCTTTAGCACTAAAAGCATGAGAACAAAACGAGCCATTACCATCACTATCGAACCTACTTGAATCATTTAAATTATTTTTCAACTTCAAAATATTTTATTCAAGCAAAGAATTAGACTCTTCCAAAGATAGGAAATTCTTTTTCAAATTATCAATTAAACTTAACAGTTTATCACACCCCCTCTCAATTAAAATAAACTTATCCCTAAGAGTCTTTTCACGTGCCGTAAAATCATCGATTGATTTTTTATCCTCGACGGCACAAACGTGAACCCTATAATTTTTTAAGTCCTCTAATTCCTTCTCCACAACAAGGACTCTCCCATCACTCTTCTTTTTGGCAATTTTCAAAGAATCAAAATCAAAACACAAATTACCGAAATACTCACGACAAATATCACTTTGAGTTTGAAATGCTTGCAAATATTCAACCTTACTTTTAAAGAGAGAATTTTCTTTTTCCAAAACTTTAATTATTTTGCAAAGTTTCAAATTCAAACTTTTAAAATTTTCACCATGGTCGTGTACTTTTTAAAAAATAGGCTCCTCATTAAATGGGCGTTCCATTGAAAAATTGCGATTTTTTCACAAACTTGATTTTTCAAAAAAAATCAATGTCACATAAAATTTATGAAAAATAGGAATACGCAATAAATTAGTGCAACCCACTCTGATACAAATTTGAGAAAGGTATGCACTCGCTTTTAATAAAGCTCTGATATCAATTTGTAAAGCGTGTGATACCGATTAAAACTAACTCGCAAGTTTCCAATCAAACCTTATTTAATTCAGCCTCTAAACAAGCATCTAAAGTGCGTGTGCCAACCCATAAATAAATATAAATCATGCGACACAATAAATATCTTGAGACACAAATTTCAGGAAAAAATCCCTTTCGGGTAAAACCCTATTTCACTATGAATTCATAAATCGTAACTTACAATTACATAGAGAAATCAGCAATGGATCAACACGTAGCCAACCCACAAAGACTCGCAGTCTTGAACTCAGCAAGAGAATACACGCAGCACCCTCCAAGGACTCGCAACCCAATCTTCAACAAAGAATCTTCACATAGCAAGATCCTCAATGACACGCAATCATACAGTGTAGAGACGCACTCCACGAAAGATGAACAAAGGCAAAGTGTTCTTGAAAACCAAAACAATTCACTAAAGCGTATGGGAGTTTTGTGAATTGAAAACCAAAAAGGGATTAAACCCTAAAAGAATTCTGCTTTCGCAGTTTTTCTGTTTGTCAAAACGCTGTGACTTCTTAAACAAAACGGAACCAGGAAATGAGATTTTATAGAAAATTGTGCCACCTCAAAAACAGAGCTTATTCAAACGAGATCAACATGTCACTCGAACGAAGGACAACTATCGTTCGAATGAGATCGCGCGACATGCCATCTCGCGCGAACGATATGTTATGTCGCTCGAACGACTGTTGCGAAAAAATTATTATTTTAATGTCCGCTTCAACACTTAGAAAAAGTACTCATTCTCAAATTTTGACGAAAAAGTCTGCTCCAATACTTAGAAAATATTTTGTAAAAATATCCCACAAGATCTAAGTGAAAAGTTAAGGTATTAAAAACATAACCTTACCAAAGTACACTTCGCGGAGTCTTGAATGATGAACAACTTGAGTAATTCGGATCCGTCTTTGATGTAGATGTCTCTTGAATGCTCTTCGACGGTGTAGCGGTATATGACATAACAAATTGATAACGGACCTATGAAAATATGTCCTTACAATATATATATATATATATATATATATATATATATATATATATATATATATATATGTGTGTGTGTGTGTGTGTGTGTGTGTGTGTGTGTGTGTGTATGTATGTGTAAGTATATGTATATTCCAAAATATGTGTGTTTTGTATGTATATGTATATACCAGTTAGGATTAAGGCAGAATTAACCTTAAACATGGCGTATAGGGTTTGGTTTAGAAAACTCACTAAGGGTTCATTTTCATATTCACGTGTTTGGTTTATAAATTTGGAGCTTTTTATTCCAACCATCATATGTGATTTTAATTGTGCTAATGGAAATGTGGTTAAACCATAAACATATTGTATAGGGTTTATATATGAAAAAATATCCACACACACACACATACACACACACACACACACACACATATATATATATATGTGTGTGTGTGTGTGTGTGTCTGTATGTATGTGTAAGTATATGTATATTCCAAAATATGTGTGTTTTGTATGTATATGTATATACCAGTTAGGATTAAGGCAGAATTAACCTTAAACATGGCGTATAGGATTTGGTTTAGAAAACTCACTAAGGGTTCATTTTCATATTCACGTGTTTGGTTTATAAATTTGGAGTTTTTTATTCCAACCATCATATGTGATTTTAATTGTGCCAATGGAAATGTGGTTCAACCATAAACATATTGTATAGGGTTTATATATGAAAAAAATATCCAAATATAATATTAAGCCTAATTAACAATGAATTTAAATAATTTAAATAATTGTATGTTTTCACATTAATTTAAACAATTTGACAATCGTAAAAGAATTTTATGTTACTTAAATTTGCTTAAGAAAATTAGGAATGACAAAATATAGTAAAATGTCCATTTTTAATTTCAAAGAAGAAACTTGTAATATTCTTGCATATTTATATGTGTATATATATGCATACACATTTTTATTTCTACAGTTAATAATTGGATTGGTTGTTGAATAATCTTTTTTGTATGAATGGTATGGTAATTACTAAAGTAGGATTATTAACATTTTTTTCTTGTTGAAATTGTATTTTTATTAACATTTATTCTTCTCGTTCCATGGGCACATGCAATTGGAGAAAAAATATTAAAGCTCACCTAATTCTAGCTACTTTCTTTATTCAGAAATTTTACTTATCTTTTCTTTTATATAAAATAGTCTTATATATATATATATATATATATGTATAAAAAATAAAACAGGAGGGTTTTTTTGTCTAAGTCAACTGATGGTTGAGATGAAATCTTTGGGGTTTGTATCTTATGTTTGTTAAAGCTAACTCACCGCTGAGATTAAATGGTGGAGTAAGTACGGTGAGGTGTATAACATAGTAACACTCTCTCAATTTATTATGAGTATTTTACTAGCTTGAGCGTCCAACCCGTCATATTTTGAACCACTACCTCGAGCCTCACACCCATACCCACAATAACACTCTCTCAATCTCTTACACACCCGTGGCCACTGCCTTAAGGTAAACGATTCAACACTTTTTGATCTCCGGCCGCTTGAAATCCTCCACCCACAAATCTTCTTTCATCCTCGCTCATAAACACATGCATAAATGCTTGAGGTAAATGATTTGATAAGATCTTGAGGTAACGATTTCATCAGAGCTTGAGGTAACCATATTTGAGATTTGGGTTTTGTTTTTTGGTTTTACAGGTCTTGACTTCTACTTTTTCTTTTGATCGTATTTTTTGATTCGGTTTTTCATATCAGTGCTTGAGGTAACCATATCAGGCTTGAGATAACCATGTTTAAGGTAATCATATTTGAGATTTGGATCTGATCAGGCGAGTTAACCATATTTATTCATTTTTTACGATTTATTTGTTTATCAATTTGAAAATGGGTTTCAATTTGTTTGTCAATTTTTATCAATTTTTGTCATACTTTGTAGATGGGCTTTCTTTACTAAGGTTTTGGTTTTTATATGTGGTTTTTTTTTAATTTATTTTGATTCTGAGGCATGTTTTTTGAGTTGATTTTAATGGAGCAGAGTGGATTTTGACGGCTAAGTTTCCGATAAATAAAGATGGAGCAGAGTTGATTTTGATGGATCTCTCGCGACCTCTCTAGGTAACTATACATCTCATGCTCTCCAGAAATTTTTCATTCTCTGTATGAACTGCTACAAAACTCTATACATACATATGAGTATACATTATATGGTTTGTGTGTTCTAACTGATAAGATCCATCGTGGTGTAGAATTTTTTGGAAAATTGAACTAATATTATTGCATCCCACCATTTTTTTGAACTGCTATTACCTTGGTTTTAAAGTTATTACTTTATCCATAAAGTAATCTCCGGTGATGAGTTTTTTCAGATATTTGGTGATGCATTAGAAACCTGTAAATAGATCTCCGGTGATGAGTTAGAGACCTGCAAAGTCATCTCCAGTGATGAGTTTTATTTCAGATCTCCGGTGATGCGTTAAAAACCGTAAACAGTACTCCGGTGACGAATTAGAGACCCATGAAGTCATCTCCAAAGTTTTTTTCCGATCTTTGATGATAGAGTTTTTTTTTCAGATCTCCTATAAATGGGAAAAACTGAATTGTGCGGGTCGGCCACGATCCAGGTGTGAAAAGTCATCTAATCTTATCTTCATATATATATATTGGAAGAAAAGCTAGATTTAGAATATTGTTGAAGATTTTTTAGATTTTCTAAAAAGTTGTTGAGTGTCATCGGGAGTTCATATTTGGAGAGGTTATAATGGACTCTTGCATATAGTTTAGTGTCATCAACTGACTATTTTTAAAATAAACTTGATTCAACTTACTGTTACATGCTTAACGTCATATAAAATGACTTAAACATTGTTTACGATGCCTATCCATGTTTAAATTGCTTAAAATTTAGTGTGATCTTCATAAATTCATGCTGTTGTTGAACATCTTCATCATCATCATCATCATTATTATTATTATTATTATTATTATTATTATTATTATTATTATTATTATTATTATTATTATTATCATTATTATATATGTCATTTTATTTTTCACTTTGTCTAAAATATAAGTAATGTGGTATCTTTCATAAGTTTCCTGCTACATTTTGTTGCTAAGATGAATTATTTTGGTGAAACAATTCATTAATGGAAGTCGTGTCATTAATACAGAATAACGTGACTTAAAATTTTCGCATCACATTAAAATACTATTTGACACGAATAACACAAGTAAAACTATGAATTAATCGTGTCATGATATTAATATTAGGTGAAGAGCACGACCTCTAATGACACAAAATTCCTCTTTTTGTAGTTATTCGGTGATGGAGGGTTAAATTTTTGGATTTGTACATTTCTCTTTGGGATCTAATCCAACAAAACTATATGCCCCTGTAATCATACATCTTTGGGTTTTTTATGCAATGTGTTTGTTTAATAGTATGTTTGTATACTGATTCCTTCTATTGTTTTATTAAATTTTAATTGCAGATTGTTATTGAGTCTTCGAATGATTACCCCAAAGATGCTGAAGCACCACCATGTGGAGAGGATGATGTGACGAAGCTATCTTATTTGCAAGAACAAGGAGTTTTTCATAATTTAAAATCTAGATATGATATCATTGAAATATATGCAAGTTCCTCTGCATTCTTTCTCGAACTGATAATTGTTTTGACAACATTTGTTTCATTATTTTCCTAGAGAACTAAATTATGTTATATTGAAGCTAATCCACTCAACAGTGCTTCTAGATGTACATGGGAAACATATTAATTGTTGTGAACCCTTTTAGAAGATTACAACCTTTGGTGAACTGAGCCCCTACCCTTTTGGTGTTGCAGATGCGAATTATAGGTACTTTGGAGGGTCGAAACCTACTCTTTGGGATTAGTTGGTCCTTTATGTCGCCTGCTTATATGGTTTTGGGCTTAGTTATGAGTTTTTTGTTGGCTCTAAATTTTGGGATACCATCACCCGTATTTCATCTAACTAATTTGTACTAATTTTTTTTCTCTCCAGAATAAGCATGATCGGGAACCACATTATCACTCAGCCCTCTGTTGCCCTTCCAGATCGACACTTGATCCGCAATAGTTTCAACCAGAATTAACCGATCGTCGTTCACCTAAGACGGAAGAGGTGCCTGGCTTCTCTTTGTAGCCTGCATTTGGATGTTGTACTCTTTGAACTCCGATGAACAATTTCTAACAAAATCAACCATGTCCTCTTCATCACGCTGAATTCAAAACTTTTTCCAAGCACAATCGTACAACTTTTTGGTACCTATGGATGTGGCTTTAGAATGTCCCATGGATGGGGTTTGATATTTTGGATCATTCTCCGCACACAAGATGTTTGCCGAAATGCTACATTAAAGACGCAACAGATAAATTTTCATACATTCTCTTTATTTCTTCCGCTATTTAGTGCCTATTATGTGCTAAAAGGGCATATCTTAGGAAAATGGACCCACAATGGTAGTATGAAAACTATGAGTTGGTTTTACCTATGTGTTCTTTTACCCGTGCTCTCCTAACTTCGAGTTTCATCACCCAACGTTTGCAAAAGCAGCGACAGCTCTTACTCAAGCAACGCTAAAGCCATCTCACTTACACTGGACTTATGGACATGAAATTTCAAATCAACGGATGCAAGTTTATAGGGTGGTTATCATGGCTGCTCATGTTCTAGGACTGGTGGTAGAGCAATGCCGAAGGATAACAATGTGGAGTAGACGCAACAATGTGGAAGGTGATTATGTGGGGGTGATGTAAATAGAGAATTTGGGCTGAGTTGTATAATATGCATTATTGAAAAAATATTAAAATTATTTTTTTTTCCTCGAAATATATCCGAGGACAAGTACATAACAAAATATTTTAGCATTATGAATTGGTATTAGAATTTCATAAGTTTCTTCTTGTATGTTCTAATTTTTAGCATTATCGCTGTGCCATCGACATGGGTACAAATTTATAATCGTGCCATAGACACGGGTATACCCTAGTATGTGTGTGTATATATATATATATATATATATATATATATATATATATATATATATATATATATATTCTTGGTTGACTGTTGTGGCTGTGTTCACTCCTTCCTTAAGTGGTTGATGTTTGGGTGAATACAAATTGGGGGAAGATCTTGCACATTGCTAGACATAAGTAATTTTAAGATTAACTTAATTAAAATAAACTAAAATTAATTTCGTTGTTTTTGATTTATTAATTGGAAAATATTAATTAGTTTATGTCAATATTGTGTGGGTGAACATTTTTTTAATCACCATAAAAAAGGAAAAGCACATACGACTATTCAAAATTATTTACTCCATTGGTAATCTATATACAGTCCCAGTGAAAAGAAAGAAATCGTATTAACCAATGGAGAGAACATGAACAAGCTAATAAAAAAATTTCCCCATCGAAAAAAGAAGAAGAAGAGAGCTTAAGGTTTACCCAACAAGAAGATTAAATAGTCCTTTTCCACTATAAACCTCCTTTAGTTAAGAATTTGGTCATCTTCATCATCTTCACTAGTTCTGCTGATATATATATTTTCCTTAAGTGATATAGTTGTACTTAAGTTCTCAGTAGTATTTTCATTATTAGATGGATCTTTTACAGAATCTGATTTTTCCCTGTTCAAAGGAAAAAGTAGATCACTCATTTCTTTATCTTTTTATCATTTTTAATACCCTCCTCATGCATCTTGTTTTCAGCCTCCACTCTTGGCAAATCCCTTCCAATTATACGATGAACTTGACATGAACAATTTGTACACACTGTATGCTCCTTAGTACAAGTAATACATAGCTTATGGTAATCTTGATGAACAACTAGTTTTGATTATCGTTGACATTTGGTAGGTTCGAATAGGGATTTGTATTTTCCATATGTTCTTCTCCATTCGATCGGGTCTTTACAGCAAAGATATTCACCTTTAACCTCCGATAAAGGTCTGAATTTGCCTCCAACTTCTATTTCGTTGATTTTGATGCCGACTTTGGGCTTCCAGACGATTTTAGTTTTATTCTTAGGCAGACTTATTTCTTACTCATCTTCCCCTTGTATGGGTGAATATTAATGTATATGTCTTTTTGATTAACTATTGTGACCATGTTCACCCCTTCCTTAAGTGGTTATTATTTAGGTAAACGCAAATTAGTGGAAGGGCTTGCATATTGGGGGATACGTAATAATTTTAGGATTAACTTTATTAAAATGATTGAAAAGTGGACTTGTTGTGTTTGATTGACTAATTGAAAAACATTAATTAGTTTATGTTTTAATGTACGATGAATATTAATGCATATATATATTTTTTGTTAAATGTTGTATCCGTGTTTACTCCTTCCTTAAGTGGTTAATGGTTGAGTGAACACAAATTGGTGGAAAGGTTTTCACATTGGTGGATACATAGTAATTTTAGGATTAATTGAATTAAAATTGAACTTATTGTGTTTTATTAATTAACAGGAAAATATTATTTACTTAAGGCACTTATAGTAATTTTAGAATTAATTTGAGCCATTTTTAATAGTATTTATATGTTGTCCCACGTGCAAAAAATATATTATACATTTTTTGTCTCCTCATTCACAATAGAAAACATTAGTCATATTCAACCCTCCTTTTATATATCTTTTCATGAAAAAATGAGTCATGGTAATAATTACTTTTAATGGATAGCCGGCATGTTGCAATTGGCCCGCACAAAAACATATTTTATTTTTGCACGCATATAGAGGATCTTTATGAGTATGGGAATAGAAAAATTGAATAGTTTAATTATCTTACAAATCATGGAGTTTATCTCTCGCAACTGTACCTGGTCAATCGTATTATATTTTTGTTTGTTGGGATGAGGCAATATAAAATATATTTCGAATTCATAACTTCGGTTGTGCACATACATTAACGATACTATTAAAAAAGGTAGAAAAATATTCATCTATTGTGAATGAAATTTCATAAACATAATATTCACTATAATTATAACGTCTCAAAACATATGCACATTAAATTTGATCTTGCAAAAATATTGAAGAAGAAAGGATTGTGAGTTCCCGTCACTGGTATTTAGACAGAATTCGTAGATACGCTTCTAACAAGATGGCCACATGCATCTTTTCAAAGATCACATGGTCGATGATCCTTTCATTTCTGCCTTTCAAAACTTAAAAAAAGGTATTTTAGTCAAAATACAAATAAGAAGACAACTGTTTTGCTATTATGCATGCAGTAAAGTGTTTGACTACTCAAGCAGACGCTTTAAAGGCCCTTATAAAGTTTAGTCTTCTCTTGTTGACTACCCTAACTTGTAGGATCTTTTACTTGATTTAGTTGAAGATTGAGTTTTAAAATATTATTTTATTACTATTTACTTCTCGTATGACAATCCTATTTCTATTTTTTGTATATGAACAAAAATTAGAACGAAACCCTTATATTTACTTACATTTGTGTATGTATATATGACGGGACATGTAAAAACAACCCGTTTATGAGTGGAACAATACAAAACAATAACACGATATTATAACACACCACAAAATTAGAAGTTAATGTCCAATTAGTAATTTGATTAATGTGCTCACTGATCCAAACAATGAAGCCAAAATCTTGCTACAATCGACAAAGTATTGTTTAGAGTGGATTAATCTTGTTTGGACATCAAGAGAGTTTTAAATCGATGTTGTATATAACCCATCAGTTGAAATTAGGCTATTAGTCGGTCTTATAGGCTTTCCCAAATTTTAGTTATACACTTCCTTCTTTTGGATAAGTCTATAATCCCATCATGTGTTTCATTGAACGGGTTCCACAAATTGGGAATGCATTTAAGTTTTGTTAAGAATATTATTTATCAAGGACATTTACAAAGTTAATTTTAGTTTACTTTGATTACCTGTAAACATTTTCGTCTAGCTCTATCCAGCCTAACTCAACCGGTATTTGGTATATATGATACAACCGAAATGACAACACGTTAAGAAAATAAATCTTTGGTTATAAATTATGTTCAATACATTATGTAATATTTTAAACTTTTTTTTTGTGAGTGCCATTAAATTCTTTCTTGGGGGTTTAACTAGTCGAAGTCATCCGAGATTTCAATCCTAACGAGGCTATGTCACAGTCTTGTTATGAAGCTAGGAACCCTGAATGCGCTGGACTAGTTAAACCTCCAAGAAAAAAAATTCAAGGATACTCACGCAAAACTACTCACACAAATATCATTCATGAAGTTAGAATCTTCTACTCATATATTTAGTTGTCTTCAACTTATTACTTTGTCTCTCATATTTTATAATATCCTTTATGTCTTACTAATCCAATAAATTTTATTTTGCAGATTTTAATGTTTTTATTCAATTTTGAAAATGGAATTTTTTTATTATATATGTTGTATATAAAAGTTGGCGACATTTCGTGACAAAACATTTGAGTTGTTGATTCATTCAAACCATATAAGCTTGATATATTTGAGTGAGGCGCATTCATTTGTTTAGATGGAATTTTGAAGTTGAACATCATGCAAGATGTTCAACAATCGTAAGAGTTATGTTGCATACATGCCTTGAAGATTATTTCCTTTTTGGTAGTTTTGTGAATTGACATATTGGTACACACACATGCACGATATTTTTCCAAATGAGTATGTTTTTAAAATTGAATGGACAAATGTATATTTTACTCAGAGGTTTTGTGAAAACTTGTTTTTAGAATTGACCTTTTGATTTGGTGCAAAGTTAAAAGTTTTTTTTTTATTTTTCTTCATGATTTTAACCATTTGTACCATCCCAATTCGACCCGTGCTCATGGTTATTCCTTGATTTCAGCTCTGCATGAAATCGTTCGCATGTAAAAAAGTCACCATGCTCACGGTGGAACTGAAATTTGAAATTTGAAAATTTTCAGTAAATAAGTAATTTTACCTCCCATATGAAAATATATGAGAAAATATCACAATTGAAAAACCTCTTTGAGTTTATTTTCGAGGTTGAAAGTTATTTTTTCTTCTGTATTTTCAAAATTCACTTGTTTGCTCCAAAACTATTCAAATTATATCTATGTCTTGATCTGTTACTTTTTTGACTGAATTGAGAGTAATTTTTCTTCAGTTCTTCATTGCCCTATTCAATTCAATTAATTAGATTTTGAATTGCACTATCCACTAGTCATAGATCTAAAATCAAAGGGCTTTGTTTCATTTGAGAAGTTAAGGTTTGACATGATACCAAATAGAAGATTGGATTTTTTCATTCACATCGTGAAGATCGATGTGGATTTCTATTAATCTATGGGGGAAAGTTAAAGGTGCATGGGTAACTACACTAGAGTTCTTATGTAAGAGGTACCTTATTGCCTTGTGTAAAAACTCTTTTCAAGTAGAAATTGAAATTGAAATTGTAGTGTGTCGAGGTTTTTTTACCCCTCGGTGGTGTGTGTGTGTGTTGGGGGGGGGGGGGGGGGAGTTCTCATAAAATTAGTCTTAAGGATGTTTGTGATTGCTATTCATTTATTTATATATTTTTTATCAGGCACCAAACGTAGATCACACTTAGATCTGGCATAATGGCTTAAAACTTGAATTAGGTGTTTACATATATTTATTTTCTCTATATTAACCTCATTAACTTGTTGTGTGGTTAATTCAAAATATTTTTCATATCACTTAGTTGAATGAAGTGTTTGGAGAGTTAAATTTGTAAGAAAAATTGTTTAAATGAAAATTTTGTCCATGTTAGGCAATCAAATCTATTCACCCCATCTAGGTTTATTTTAGGTTAAATACTTGCATAATAAATAGACATGCTCACATTGGTATCTTGTTTATTATACTTCTATCACTAGTCCCACTCATTTTATTATCATATATACATTCACATCTATTTTCCTAAATCAAAAGCCCAAAATAGAGGCCTATACCGCAATTTCCAATTTAGAGTGTTCTTGTAATTTTCGACACTTTCCCGATATTTCTTACCCTTTTCATAAATCAAAAGAGACCCCCTGAATTCGGATTATGGGTTAGACCCCAATCTTTTCATCTACGGACTACGTGGACTTTGATGGCATTTTTTGTTATGTAGGGTTCCCTAATTCATTTTGGAATTCAAGTCCTTTCTAAAATTAAAGACTGAAATTAAAAACTTACAAAGAAGAAAAGTTCCACCGGAATGTAGCCGGGAAGTTCTTATTACAAATATATAGAGAGAGAGGGAGAGAAGTGCTGTAAAACAGGTTTTGTGAAAAGATGTTGAAAACATTGTTTCAAAACAGATTTTTGCCAGATGGCAAGCAAACTTATCGGCTTTTGATTTTGATATAGAACATATCAAAGGGGAAAATAAATCTCTTCCCGATTTTCTAACTAGAGAGTTTTTGCAGGACCGATGAGTGGCCCCTCTCGTGGGCGTGGTAGAGGCAACAGCAGCGGGTATTCTCGCCGGCCTGGTAAAGAGAAGATCATCGTGAATGATGATCAGTATCCTCCGATACAGGATTATTTAGAATTCATTCGCCAGAATGCGAAGATCAGGGAGAAGAATGCTCCCCCTCTTAACCCTTTCAGCAAGAAGAAATCTGCTAAAGAATAACTGGAAACTATTAAGTACAATTTCATGCCTAATCAGAGGACATCGGAGTTGGTACTAATCCTCAATGATGAGGATGAGAAGCAGATGTCTTCTCCATGGGAAATTAAGTCCCTGTATCTTGATACTCATAATTATGAGGTGCTTGAAGGCAAATACCGGACGGTATACGAGGCGATTCTCGTGGAAACTGAATCAGTGGTGTTTAGTCACACCAACAAACACCAGGGAAATTCTCATTCCCCCATTGCTTATAGCAAGGATGTTTTAAAGAAATTTATTTCTCCCCGAGAATGGGGAATCCATCCTTTAAAAGCGCGAAAATTGAGTTCGCATGCTGGTGGATCCTATAATTATTGGGATTATGTCCAGGCTTGGAAAAAAGCTTTTTATTATCAAAATTCTGAGCACAAACATACTTGGTTTTTCGTTCTGTGCCCAAATTCTTTGAAAAAATCTTACCCAGGATGGGTAATCAATTGGTGGGACAAATTTGGCCCAGGAATTGATTTCTTCCCCGATGAAATTACCCAAGCAAAACTTTTCCTTCCTTGGTGTCAATTTCATCCTCTTCTCAGGGGGAAAAACAAAGCTCCGGTAGGATTAAACACCCTACTCTTTTTCTCTAAAACGAGCATTTCTTGGATCTCAAGATGGGATTTGCGTTGTAGAGTTAATAACCTTAATGTTCCTCTACTTGAACGCGTCTTCTTCTATCGATGGTGGAATGGAGTTGATATTGTTTCAACTATCAATCAGATTGGTGGAAGTTTAAAGAAAAACATGGATTTGGTGGAAGAATCTCCTCCTCCTGCAGAAAAGATGACCCCTGCAGTTAACCCTATTGAAAGGTTAAAGGCTGCCATGATGAAGCAGTATCCTAATGCTACTGAGATTGAGCTTCTGCAGAAAGTTATGGATTACACTCATAGCCAGTTCAAAGCGGCTTTTGGTGCTTGTGTAACCCTTGATGTTTCGACAACGCCCAGTCCTAGTCCCAGGAATCCCATTCCTCTTCCCTTAGATGATGATGATGATACATCGATGCACTCTGCCTCAAAAGATAATCCTTTCTTTTGCCTAGCTGAAGAATCACAGAACCCAGAGGACGATCCCTACATTGGTGACATGTTTGACACCAATATTCCTACTGAGCCAACGATGGAAGCATTCTTCAACTCTTTGAGATCAGCCTTTCCGGCACGACCGCCGGCTAGCCCTTTTCCCAGTCTCGGCGCAGATGGCCTAGATGATTTGAGAAAATCAATCAATCTGGGTTAGTTGGCCCACCTGGCCCCTGTCGGCCCCAGAAAGATTCCAGCCGACGCATATGGACAAGGCTCACTACTTTCGGTGAAAGTGGTAGGACCCCCTGGTGACTCACAGACCCACTGACAGATGCCCGTGACCTCTGTGGCCCCACTTGGCCCCTCAGCCGACGTTAGAAGATATGAGACTTTGTCAATCCTTTCATCATGGAGGGCCCCCCTTTTTTAGGAATTATGATTCCTTTATTTTGTATAAATAGAGGGCTTTCCCTCTCCTTTTCTTCAACACTTTAATTTTCAGCACTTCTCTCCCTCTCTCTCTATAATTGTAATAAGAACTTCCCGGCTACATTCCGGTGGAACTTTTCTTCTTCGTAAGTTTTTAATTTCAGTCTTTAATTCCAGTCGGTAATAGTTAGATAATTTCCAGTTATAAGGTTTCCGCATATTGATCCTTTATTTGTTGGTATCAGAGCCATGATTGGCTAATTTGTATGTTAGTGTTTAGAAGGTAATCTTGGTCTGATGTATTATCACGGAACAGTAAACGTTATGATCTTCCAGGCATCGGAACAGTAAAAAATATGTAGTTCTCGATGTACGGAAGTAATGACTGTTACTTTTGTCCGGTATAATACACGTTTGAACAGTAAATCACTGTTCACCGGCGTGAATAGTATTTTACTATTCACATCAAAATACTATTTTTATAATCACTATTCACATTAAAATTTTGATTTAAATGATTACTATTCATATTGAAAACCTAATTTAAATGATTATAATAAGGAGAAATAGAAGTCTGGTTGTGATATACTGGTAACTTGTCACGTAATCGGATTGCCGTTTAGCCGGGGAGGCGTTAGGCTTATTCCCAAAGTAAATCGTTGACCACTGGGTATCAAAAGTGATTTCTAATTCGGCTTATTATATACATTTAACTGGCGAATTTCGATTTAAATATTAATTCCATTTAGATCTAGAATTTTGATTTGCATATTGTTTTATTTAAAATAAACATTTTGATTTGATTAATACACTCCTATTCCAGACCATGTGATTATTACTTTTCTAAACATTAACATCTGTGTAATGGAAGAACAAACCATTCATACACACACAACACAAGAGTTCGCAAAGAACTCTTCTTTAATTGAATTTGATGTTCAGAAGGATCTGAACAGGTGGACTATTCCTACGGTCCATCCTAAAGTTATATACAACACTAACTGGTATAACTTTCGTAGCAAATATGCTATTAAGACTATGGAACAAACCCTTAGTCTGGACGAGAAAGATAAGAGTATTGAGCTCTTTAGAAAAGAAGATCTTTTAAGTCACATGAAGGATAAAAATTATCACTATATTCATGTTGGTTTAATTCAAATTGCTTTTAAACCTTTGACTCTCTCTGGCATGAACGCCTGTCTCCAAGCTACACTTCGTGATGGAAGATGTACCAATTTTAGACAATCTTTGATGGGAGTAATTGAAACTAGTTTATGTAATGGACCAGTTTATTTTGATGTGTTTCCAAATATAACTTTGTCTTTAACCGATATGCACCTTTGTAAGTGTTTGAGTCTTAGGGTCCAAACCAAAGGTTATAACTTTCTTCCGGGATCGGAAACTGTTGGGATCATTTATAGAATTTATTACAAGGTAATGAATACTATGGCTCCCAATATTAAGCAATTGAGTCATTTTGATAAAACAGTGTTAATTGACACACATCTTATAGATTCTAATGTTCACACACCTAGAACTATAAGTTGGGACGAAATTGACTTCACTGAGACTTGGGCTATAAAAAATGTTGTTCCTCCTCAGCCGCGTAAGAACCATGATGTTGAAGACATCATTGAGGAAAAAGATGGAGATGTTTTTCTAAATTTTAGAAAATATAATAGGTGTCAATCCTCTAGGAGTTACTCTTCTAGAACCCCTTTTGTTACCTATCCTCCATCCTCTTCAAGACACTCTGTCTGTGAAGAAAACCCTAGAAACCCTTCATATCATGATGATATGAATGTCCATGGTACGTTCATCCATGACCAAATACCACATGGTATTTATGAGAAGAAAGATTCTTCTCAGCATAGGGAACCCCATACTCCGTCTGAAATGAATGTCAGACTTTGACCTTTCTTTCTTTTTATGATTTTTTCAATTAACAGGAAAGAAATAAGTGCTGAGTTTAACTTACCAGAATGGGATAGTTTTAGAACTTGGTATTTTAAAAAGTATGATAAAACCATGTTAGAATTTTATAACAAGGAATTTTATAAATGGGTGGAAGAAAACCAGTTGGTTACTTCTTTTGTTGTTTGGTTTCTTATGTTTACCAAAGATAGGCGACTTTTTGTTCTTGAAACAGAAAATTAACCTAAAACTGTTGATAAACATGAAGCTAAATGGACCACTGTGAATAAACAGATTATATCTGCTATTCACCCCCCAACTGAGCCTCTATCCATTGAAACTGGTAGTACTAGTAAGAGTAGTGCCGCTCCTACTATTGAAGCTAGTGCCTTTCTTAGAATAGAAACTGACACTAAAATCCGTGGGCAAACTAAGGATCTAAATCCTTTGATAAAACAAGGTAATTACACCAACCTTATCCTTAACACGATAGGTAAACAACTCAATAGAATTGAGAATGCTCAGGCACATAACCCTGTTAGGATCCCTTCTGACTCTACCAAGAGTCTTGTCAAACCTCTAATTCAACCTCCTATTGACGTTAAAGGTTTTAAGTTGGGAACCAAAACTGAATTTATGTCCCATCTGAAAGAGATCGAGAAAGATCTCAAAGGGTTAAAGATAAACACTATATCCCATGATGATTTTGATTCTGAATCAGACATCTTTTTAAAATATGTTCAAGGATTTGAACTTTCTTTTGGTAGACCTCCTGAGGTTAACATAATTACTTAAGTAATCAGGTTGGCCCAGCTAAAAATTACTATCATAGGCCTACCCCCCAAGATCTGCTCTTTGAAGACGGCGCCGTGATGCAGAATACCTTTCACGGTAAATCAATCTATGATTGGAATCTGGATGGTAAAACTGAATCCCAGATTTATGAGATGATTCATCAAATGACTATGTATGCCACCATATGTACTCAGAATAACTCTACTGATCATAGCATTGCGCAGATGATTTCTGCTGGTTTTACCGGTACCATCAGAGGATGGTGGGGTAATATTCTGACTGAACATCAGAGAAATGAGATTCTTACTGCCGTAAAAATCGTAAAGAATGAACAACAGCAAGACATTGGTGTACCCGATGCGGTTTATACCCTTATGCTCGCCATTGTTCACCACTTTATTGGTAGTACTGAGTCCCATGATGAACGTAATAGAGAATTATTACAAAACCTTAGGTGTCCTACTCTTAGCCAGTTTAGGTGGTACAAGGACGTATTCCTTGCTAGGGTTACTCAGAGAGGCGACGGCAACTCTGAGCACTGGAAAGCCAAATTCATTGATGGCCTTCCTACTTTCTTTGCTGAGAAAGTTCGTAAGAAGATGAGAGACGCTAATGGTGGTATCTCCATCCCTTACTCTAACTACACTTATGGCCAGCTTATAAGTGTTGTCATCCAGGAGGGTCTTTCCCTTTGTAATGACCTTAAGTTGCAGAGACAACTTAAGAAACAGAATCTTTCAGGAAAGAAAGAGCTCGGTGAGTTTTGTGAGCAATTTGCTTTTGACACAGGAACTTCTACCCATAAAGTCTCTAAAAAGACTAAAAAGATTCCTAAAAAACCCACCTATAAACGTAAGAAGAAAAGGGCTTATATTCCTAAAGATAAAGAATATAAACATAAAAAGAAATTTGTTAAAAGGAAAACTAACAAATCTGGCCCTAAAAGCTTTAAATGTGGTAAATTTGGCCACTATGCTAATAAGTGTAAAATGGAAGCTAAGATTAGCGCCCTTCAGATTGATGAACATCTGAAGTCTCAGTTAAGTAAACTTTTGCTTAACTCCAGTTCCTCTGAAGAACAAGAGGACTCCTCCTCTGAGAGCGAAGATGATCTTTGTTATATCCAAAGCTCTAGTGACTCAGATGTCTCCAAGAACAGAGACTGTCAGTGTAATCAATTAACCAAGAGATGCGATCATCTCTAGTCTATAATCCAATTGAATGGATTAAGTCTTAATGTCCTTACCAGTCAGCAACAGAATATGATTGATGTCATCAACCAGGTTACTAACCCTGACATTAAGCTGAAGCTTATTCAGTCTTGTTATGCCCAGGAAGAAGTTCGTATTCCTGATTCTTCTAAAGATTACAGCCTTAAGGAGGTTCTTAATCGTTTAGAACAATTTGGCGCAAATAACAAGCCTGCTAGTCTTAATGGTCTAAGACATGAAGTTAATACTCTTAAAACTGAGTTAAGACAACTTAAGTTACAGCATGACAAGATGCAAACAGAGATCGATAGTCTCAAGAATGCTCAGAATCATTCTGATCCAGGAACTTCAGACACTACTCCTAGTACTGAAGATTTTGTGGATTATCTTGGTGTTATCAGCCGTGTACCAAGCCAAAAATGGTATACTTCTATCAACCTTGTGATTAACAAAGAATTTTCTCTTTGTAACATCATTGCCCTTATTGATAGCGGTGCTGATATGAATTGTATTCAGGAAGGAATTGTTCCTACTGAATACTTTGAGAAAACTACTCAATCTTTGTTTAATGCTAGCGGAGATAGCATGGGCATCCGGTTTAAAATAACTAATGTTGCCATCTGTAACAATGGAATTTGTTTAGACAATACCTTCCTGCTCATTGGCGATTTATCTCAATAGATAATTCTAGGTACTCCTTTTTTATCTATGCTTATGCCTATAGATAAAATTGACTCTAGTGGTATATACACCACTATTCAAAATCAAAAAATTGTTTTAGAATTTATCACTAGACCTGAGATTAAGAAAATTAACTCTTTGACTAATAACATTATTTTCAAAGAAAACCATCTTAATTTTCTTCAGAGAGAAATCTCTAATCTCAACATTAAAAAGAATTTAATGTCCCTAAATATCATTAGCAAAATTCAGACTGTAAAAAATCAATTAACCTCTGAAATTTGCAGTGATATCCCAAATGCTTTTTGGGACAGGAAAAAACATATTGTTTCTCTTCCTTATGAAAAAGATTTTCATGAACGATCCATTCCGACCAAAGCTAGACCCAATCAGATGAAGACTGAGCTCCTCGATCTTTGCAAGGATGAGATCCAGAACTTGTTAGATAAAAAGCTTATAACTAAGAGTTATTCCCCTTGGAGTTGTACAGCTTTTTATGTCAACAAAGCTGCTGAACAAGAACGTGGTGTTCCTAGGCTTGTAATTAATTATAAGCCCCTTAACAAGGTTTTGCAATGGATAAGATATCCAATTCCTAACAAAAAGGATTTGCTAGATAGGTTGCATTCTGCCAAGATTTTCTCAAAATTTGATTTAAAATCTGGTTATTGGCAGATCCAAATTGCACCACAAGACAGATATAAAACTGCTTTTGTGGTTCCATTTAGCCATTACCAATGGAATGTTTTACCTTTTGGGCTTAAGAACGCCCCTACTGAATTCCAAAATATCATGAACGATATTTTTAATCCTTTTTCATATTTTTCAATTGTTTACATTGATGATATCCTTATCTTCTCTGCTTCAATTGACCAACACTTTAAACATTTAAAATTTTTTAAAGATGTTGTTAAAACTAATGGTTTAGTTGTCTCCGCCCCTAAAATGAAAATTTTTCAAACAAATGTAACATTTTTAGGGCCTAATATTGGAGAAGGGAAGATTCTCCCCATTGACAGAAGTATTGAATTTGCCTCTAAGTTCCCTGACGAGCTCAAGGAAAAGACACAACTTCAAAGATTTCTGGGTAGTCTCAATTATATTGGTGACTACTATAAAAATCTGGCACAAGACAGTGCTATCCTTTACTCAAGATTGAAAAAGAATCCTGCTCCATGGACTGATGAGCATACTAAAGCTGTTCAGAAAATTAAACTGAAAGTCAAACAATTGCCTTGTCTAGCTTTAGCAAATCCTTCTTTTTTCAAAATTATCGAGACTGATGCCTCTGATTTAGGTTTTGGTGGAATTTTAAAACAAATAAATTCTTTAACTAAAAAGGAAGAACTTGATCGTTTTACTTCGGGATCTTGGAAAGATGCCTCAAAAAAATGACTGTTACTTTTGTCCGGTATAATACACGTTTGAACAGTAAATCACTATTCACCGACGTGAATAGTATTTTACTATTCACATCAAAATACTATTTTTATAATCACTATTCACCACTGTTCTAAAAAACCCGCCTAGGCACGCCTAGGCTTAAGGCTTGGGAGAAACGCCTCGCCTTACGCTTTTCACGCCTTATTCTTGGTAAAACCCTTAAGGTGCACTTTTTTCTAAAAACAATAATGCTTTAGTGAAACGATGTCGCCTTTTAAAGAATTTGTTTACAAATCGGACCATTATCTCATCCAAAATAATCAAATAGTATTTTAATTTGCATATATTCAGACATATTTTTATGATATGTGCAATTTTTGTATTTTAATATCCTTGTTATGGTTAAAACATATTAAAATATATTAAGAATGCCTAAACGCCTTTTCACGCCTTTTTACGCATAGGCTCGCCTAGGCTTCTAAGGCTTAAGGCTTGGCCTCCACGCCTCAATCACGCCCCGCGTTTTTTAGAACCTTGCTATTCACATTAAAATTTTAATTTAAATGATTACTATTCATATTAAAAACCTAATTTAAATGATTATAATAAGGAGAAATAGAAGTCTGGTTGTGATATACTGGTAACTTGTCGCGTAACCGGGTTGCCGTTTAGCCGGGGAGGCGTTAGGCTTATTCCCAAAGTAAATCGTTGACCACTGGGTATCAAAAGTGATTTCTAATTCGGGTTATTATATTCATTTAACTGGCGAATTTCGATTTAAATATTAATTCCATTTAGATCTAGAATTTTGATTTGCATATTGTTTTATTTAAAATAAACATTTTGATTTGATTAATACACTCCTATTCCAGACCATGTGATTATTACTTTTCTAAACATTAACATCTGTGTAATGGAAGAACAAACCATTGATACACACACAACACAAGAGTTCACGAAGAACTTTTCTTTAATTGAATTTGATGTTCAGAAGGATCTGAACAGGTGGACTATTCCTACGGTCCATCCTAAAGTTATATACAACACTAACTGGTATAACTTTCGTAGCAAATATGATATTAAGACTATGGAACAAACCCTTAGTCTGGACGAGCAAGATAAGAGTATTGAGCTCTTTAGAAAAGAAGATCTTTTAAGTCACATGAAGGATAAAAATTATCACTATATTCATGTTGGTTTAATTCAAATTGCTTTTAAACCTTTGACTCTCTCTGGCATGAACGCCTGTCTCCAAGCTACACTTCGTGATGGAAGATGTACCAATTTTAGACAATCTTTGATGGGAGAAATTGAAACTAGTTTATGTAATGGACCAGTTTATTTTGATGTGTTTCCAAATATAACTTTGTCTTTAACCGATATGCACCTTTGTAAGTGTTTGAGTCTTAGGGTCCAAACCAAAGGTTATAACTTTCTTCCGGGATCGGAAACTGTTGGGATCATTTAAATTAAAATTTTAATGTGAATAGTGATTATAAAAATAGTATTTTGATGTGAATAGTAAAATACTATTCATGCCGGTGAACAGTGATTTACTGTTCAAAGGTGTATTATACCGGACAAAAGTAACAGTCATTACTTCCGTACATCGAGAACTACATATTTTTTACTGTTCCGATGCCTGGAAGATCATAACGTTTACTGTTTCGTTATAATACATCAGACCAAGATTACCTTCTAAACACTAACATACAAATTAGCCAATCATGGCTCTGATACCAACAAATAAAGGATCAATATGCGAAAATCTTATAACTGGAAATTATCTAACTATTACAGACTGGAATTAAAGACTGAAATTAAAAACTTACAAAGAAGTAAAGTTCCACCGGAATGTAGCCGGGAAGTTCTTATTACAAATATAAAGAGAGAGGGAGAGAAGTGCTGAAAATTAAAGCGTGAGGAAAAGGAGAGGGGAAGCCCTCTATTTATACAAAATAAAGGAATCATAATTCCTAAAAAAGGGGGACCCTCCATGATGAAAGGCTTGACAAAGTCTCTTGTCTTCTAACGTCGGCTGAGGGGCCAAGTGGGGCCACAGAGGTCACGGGCATCTGTCAGTGGGTCTGTGAGTCACCAGGGGGTCCTACCACTTTCACCGAAAGTAGTGAGCCTTGTCCATATGCATCGGCTGGAATCTTTCTGGGGCCGACAGGGGCCAGGTGGGCCAACTAACCCAGATTGATTGATTTTCTCAAATCATCCAGTCCATCTGCGCCGGGACTGGGAAAAGGGCTAGCCGGCGGTCGTGCCGGAAAGGCTGAGCTGAAAGAGTTGAAGAATGCTTCCATCGTTGGCTCAGTAGGAATATTGGTGTCAAACATGTCACCAATGTAGGGATCGTCCTCTGGGTTCTGTGATTCTCCAGCTAGGCAAAAGAAAGGATTATCTTTTGAGGCAGAGTGCATCGATGTATCATCATCATCATCTGAGGGAAGAGGAATGGGATTCCTGGGACTAGGACTGGGCATTGCCGGAACCTCAGGGGTTACACAAGAACCAAAAGCCGCTTTGAACTGGCTATGAGTGTAATCCATAACTTTCTGCAGAAGCTCAATCTCAGTAGCATTAGGATACTGCTTCATCATGGAAGCCTTTAACCTTTCAATAGGGTTAACTGCAGGGGTCATCTTTTCTGTAGGAGGAGGAGATTCTTCCACCAAATCCATGTTTTGCTTTAAACTTCCATCAATATGATTGATAGTTGAAACAATATCAACTCCATTCCACCATCGATAGAAGAAGACGCGTTCAAGTAGAGGAACATTAAGGTTATTAACTCCATAATGCATATCCCATCTTGAGATCCAAGGAATGCTCATTTCAGAGAAAAAGAGTAGGGTGTTTAATCCTACCGGAGCTTTATTTTTCCCCCTGAGAAGAGGATGAAATTGACACCAAGGAAGGAAAAGTTTTGCTTGGGTAATTTCATCGGGGAAGAAATCAATTCCTGGGCCAAATTTGTCCCACCAATTGATTACCCATCCTGGCTAAGATTTTTTCAAAGAATTTGGGCACCGAACGAAAAACCAAGTATGTTTGTGCTCAGCATTTTGATGATAAAAAGCTTTTGTCCAAGCCTGGACATAATCCCAATAATTATAGGATCCACCAGCATGCGAACTCAATTTTCGCGCTTTTAAAGGATGGATTCCCCATTCTCGGGGAGAAATAAATTTCTTTAAAACAGCCTTGCTATAAGCAATGGGGGAATGAGAATTTCCCTGGTGTTTGTTAGTGTGACTAAACACCACTGATTCAGTTTCCACGAGAATCGCCTCGTATATCGTCCGGTATTTGCCTTCAAGCACCTCATAATTATGAGTATCAAGATACAGGGACTTAATTTCCCATGGAGAAGACATCTGCTTCTCATCCTCATCATTGAGGATTATTACCAACTCCGATGTCCTCTGATTAGGCATGAAATTGTACTTAATAGTTTCCAGAACCTCTTTAGCAGATTTCTTCTTGCTGAAAGGGTTAAGAGGGGGAGCATTCTTCTCCCTGTTCTTCGCACTCTGGCGAATGAATTCAAAATAATCCTGTATCGGAGGATACTGATCATCATTCACGATGATCTTCTCTTTACCAGGCCGGCGAGAATACCCGTTGCTGTTAGAAAATCGGGAAGAGAGTTATTTTCCCCTTTGATATGTTCTATATCAAAATCAAAAGCCGATAAGTTTGCTTGCCATCTGGTAAAAAATCTGTTTTAAAATAATGTTTTCAACATCTTTTTGCAAAACCTGTTTTACAGCACTGCAATCAATGCGTAGTAAAAATTTCTGATTTAATAAATCATCTTATAATTTTGAAATGCATTTAACAATCGAAAAGATTTCTTTCTTTATGGTGGAGTAATTTTTTGAGGCATCTTTCCAAGATCCCGAAGTAAAACGAACAAGTTCTTCCTTTTTAGTTAAAGAATTTATTTGTTTTAAAATTCCACCAAAACCTAAATCAGAGGCGTCAGTCTCGACAATTTTGAAAAAAGAAGGATTTACTAAAGCTAGACAAGGCAATTGTTTGACTTTCAGTTTAATTTTCTTAACAGCTTTAGTATGCTCATCAGTCCATGGAGCATGATTCTTTTTCAATTTTGAGTAAAGGATAACACTGTCTTGTGCCAGATTTTTGTAGTAGTCACCAATATAATTGAGACTACCCAGAAATCTTTGAAGTTGCGTCTTTTCCTTGAGCTCGTTAGGGAATTTAGAGGCAAATTCAATACTTCTGTCAATGGGGAGAATCTTCCCTTCTCCAATATTATGCCCTAAAAATCTTACATTTGTTTGAAAAATTTTCATTTTAGGGGCGGAGACAACTAAACCATTAGTTTTAACAACATCTTTAAAAAATTTTAAATGTTTAAAGTGTTGGTCAATTGAAGCAGAGAAGATAAGGATATCATCAATGTAAACAATTGAAAAATCTGAAAAAGGATTAAAAATATCGTTCATGATATTTTGGAATTCAGAAGGGGCGTTCTTAAGCCCAAAAGGTAAAACATTCCATTGGTAATGGCCAAATGGAACCACAAAAGAAGTTTTATATCTGTCTTGTGGTGCAATTTGGATCTGCCAATAACCAGATTTTAAATCAAATTTTGAGAAAATCTTGGCAGAATGCAACCTATTTAACAAATCCTTTTTGTTAGGAATTGGATATCTTATCCATTGCAAAACCTTGTTAAGGGGTTTATAATTAATTACAAGCCTAGGAACACCACGTTCTTGTTCAGCAGCTTTGTTGACATAAAAAGCTGTACAACTCCAACGGGAATAACTCTTAGTTATAAGCTTTTTATTTAACAAGTTCTGGATCTCATCCTTACAAAGATCGAGGAGCTCAGTCTTCATCTGACTGGGTCTAGCTTTGGTCGGAATGGATCGTTCATGAAAATCTTTTTCATAAGGAAGAGAAACAATATGTTTTTTCCTGTCCCAAAAGCATTTGGGATGTCACTGCAAATTTCAGAGGTTAATTGATTTTTTACAGTCTGAATTTTGCTACTGATATTTGGGGACATTAAATTCTTTTTAATGTTGAGATTAGAGATTTCTCTCTGAAGAAAATTAAGATGGTTTTCTTTGAAAATAATGTTATTAGTCAAAGAGTTAATTTTCTTAATCTCAGGTCTAGTGATAAATTCAAAAACAATTTTTTGATTTTGAATAGTGGTGTATATACCACTAGAGTCAATTTTATCTATAGGCATAAGCATAGATAAAAAAGGAGTACCTAGAATTATCTATTGAGATAAATCGCCAATGAGCAGGAAGGTATTGTCTAAACAAATTCCATTGTTACAGATGGCAACATTAGTTATTTTAAACCGGATGCCCATGCTATCTCCGCTAGCATTAAACAAAGATTGAGTAGTCTTCTCAAAGTATTCAGTAGGAACAATTCCTTCCTGAATACAATTCATATCAGCACCGCTATCAATAAGGGCAATGATGTTACAAAGAGAAAATTCTTTGTTAATCACAAGGTTGATAGAAGTATACCATTTTTGGCTTGGTACACGGCTGATAACACCAAGATAATCCACAGAATCTTCAGTACTAGGAGTAGTGTCTGAAGTTCCTGGATCAGAATGCTTCTGAGCATTCTTGAGACTATCGATCTCTGTTTGCATCTTGTCATGCTGTAACTTAAGTTGTCTTAACTCAGTTTTAAGAGTATTAACTTCATGTCTTAGATCATTAAGACTAGCAGGCTTGTTATTTTCGCCAGATTGTTCTAAACGATTAAGAACCTCCTTAAGGCTGTAATCTTTAGAAGAATCAGGAATACGAACTTCTTCCTGGGCATAACAAGACTGAATAAGCTTCAACTTAATGTCAGGGTCAGTAACCTGGTTGATGACATCAATCATATTCTGTTGCTGACTGGTAAGGACATTAAGACTTAATCCATTCAATTGGATTATAGATTGGAGATGATCGCATCTCTTGGTTAATTGATTACACTGACAGTCTCCGTTCTTGGAGACATTTGAGTCACTAGAGCTTTGGATATAACAAAGCTCATCTTCGCTCTCAGAAGAGGAGTCCTCTTGTTCTTCAGAGGAACTGGAGTTAAGCAAAAGTTTACTTAACTGAGACTTCAGATGTTCATCAATCTGAAGGGCGCTAATCTTAGCTTCCATTTTACACTTATTAGCATAGTGGCCAAATTTACCACATTTAAAGCATTTAGGGCCAGATTTGTTAGTTTTCCTTTTAACAAATTTCTTTTTATGTTTATATTCTTTATCTTTAGGAATATAAGCCCTTTTCTTCTTACGTTTATAGGTGGGCTTTTTAGGAATCTTTTTAGTCTTTTTAGAGACTTTATGGGTAGAAGTTCCTATGTCAAAAGAAAATTGCTCACAAAACTCATCGAGATCTTTCTTTCCTGAAAGATTCTATTTCTTAAGTTGTCTCTGCAACTTAAGGTCATTACAGAGGGAAAGACCCTCCTGGATGACAACACTTATAAGCTGGCCATAAGTGTAGTTAGAGTAAGGGATGGAGATACCACCATTAGCGTCTCTCATCTTCTTACGAACTTTCTCAGCAAAGAAAGTAGGAAGGCCATCAATGAATTTGGCTTTCCAGTGCTCAGAGTTGCCGTCGCCTCTCTGAGTAACCCTAGCAAGGAACACGTCCTTGTACCACCTAAACTGGCTAAGAGTATGACACCTAAGGTTTTGTAATAATTCTCTATTACGTTCATCATGGGACTCAGTACTACCAATAAAGTGGTGAACAATGGCGAGCATAAGGGTATAAACCGCATCGGGTACACCAATGTCTTGCTGTTGTTCATTCTTTACGATTTTTACGGCAGTAAGAATCTCATTTCTCTGATGTTCAGTCAGAATATTACCCCACCATCCTCTGATGGTACCGGTAAAACCAGCAGAAATCATCTGGGCAATGCTATGATCAGTAGAGTTATTCTGAGTACATATGGTGGCATACATAGTCATTTGATGAATCATCTCATAAATCTGGGATTCAGTTTTACCATCCAGATTCCAATCATAGATTGATTTACCGTGAAAGGTATTCTGCATCACGACGCCCTCTTCAAAGAGCAGATCTTGGGGGGTAGGCCTATGATAGTAGTTTTTAGCTGGGCCAACCTGATTAGTATAAGTAATTCTGTTAACCTCAGGAGGTCTACCAAAAGAAAGTTCAAATCCTTGAACATCTTTTAAAGAGATGTCTGATTCAGAATCAGAATCATCATGGGATAAAGTTTTTATCTTTAACCCCTTGAGATCTTTCTCGATCTCTTTCAGATGGGACATAAATTCAGTTTTGGTTCCCAAATTAAAACCTTTAACGTCAATAAGAGGTTGAATTAGAGGTTTGACAAGACTCTTGGTAGAGTCAGAAGGGATCCTAACAGGGTTATGTGCCTGAGCATTCTCAATTTTATTGAGTTGTTTACCTATCGTGTTAAGGATAAGGTTGGTGTAATTCCCTTGTTTTATCAAAGGATTCAGATCCTTAGTTTGCCCAAAGATTCTAGTGTCAGTTTCTATTCTAAGAAAGGCACTAGCTTCAATAGTAGGAGCGGCACTGCTCTTACTAGTACTACCACTTTCAATGGATAGAGGCTCAGTTGGGGGGTGAATAGCATATATAATCTGTTTATTCACAGTGGTCCATTTAGCTTCATGTTTATCAACAGTTTTAGGTTGATTTTCTGTTTCAAGAACAAAAAGTCGCCTATCTTTGGTAAACATAAGAAACCAAACAGCAAAAGAAGTAACCAACTGGTTTTCTTCCACCCATTTATAAAATTCCTTTTTATAAAATTCTAACATGGTTTTATCATACTTTTTAAAATACCAAGTTCTAAAACTATCCCATTCTGGTAAGTTAAACTCAGCACTTATTTCTTTCCTGTTAATTGAAAAAATCATAAAAAGAAAGAAAGGTCAAAGTCTGACATTCATTTCAGACGGCGTAGGGGACGGAGTATGGGGTTCCCTATGCTGAGAAGAATCTTTCTTCTCATAAATACCATGTGGTATTTGGTCATGGATGAACGTACCATGGACATTCATATCATCATGATATGAAGGATTTCTAGGGTTTTCTTCACAGACAGAGTGTCTTGAAGAGGATGGAGGATAGGTAACAAAAGGGGTTCTAAAAGAGTAACTCCTAGAGGATTGACACCTATTATATTTTCTAAAATTTAGAAAAACATCTCCATCTTTTTCCTCAATGATGTCTTCAACATCATGGTTCTGACGCGGCTGAGGAGGAACAACATTTTTTATAGCCCAAGTCTCAGGGAAGTCAATTTCGTCCCAACTTATAGTTCTAGGTGTGTGAACATTAGAATCTATAAGATGTGTGTCAATTAACACAGTTTTATCAATAGGACTCAATTGCTTAATATTGGGAGCCATAGTATTCATTACCTTGTAATAAATTCTATAAATGATCCCAACAGTTTCCGATCCCGGAAGAAAGTTATAACCTTTGGTTTGGACCCTAAGACTCAAACACTTACAAAGGTGCATATCGGTTAAAGACAAAGTTATATTTGGAAACCACATCAAAATAAACTGGTCCATTACATAAACTAGTTTCAATTGCTCCCATCAAAGATTGTCGAAAATTGGTACATCTTCCATCACGAAGTGTAGCTTGGAGACAGGCGTTCATGCCAGAGAGAGTCAAAGGTTTAAAAGCAATTTGAATTAAACCAACATGAATATAGTGATAATTTTTATCCTTCATGTGACTTAAAAGATCTTCTTTTCTAAAGAGCTCAATACTCTTATCTTGCTCGTCCGGACTAAGGTTTTGTTCCATAGTCTTAATAGCATATTTGCTACGAAAGTTATACCAGTTAGTGTTGTATATAACTTTAGGATGGACCTTAGGAATAGTCCACCTGTTCAGATCCTTCTGAACATCAAATTCAATTAAAGAAGAGTTCTTCGTGAACTCTTGTGTTGTGTGTGTATCAATGGTTTGTTCTTCCATTACACAGATGTTAATGTTTAGAAAAGTAATAATCACATGGTCTGGAATAGGAGTGTATTAATCAAATCAAAATGTTTATTTTAAATAAAACAATATGCAAATCAAAATTCTAGATCTAAATGGAATTAATATTTAAATCAAAATTCGCCAGTTAAATGAATATTATAAACCGAATTAGAAATCACTTTTGATACCCAGTGGTCAACGATTTACTTTGGGAATAAGCCTAACGCCTCCCCGGCTAAACGGCAACCCGGTTACTTGACAAGTTACCAGTATATCACAACCAGACTTCTATTTCTCCTTATTATAATCATTTAAATTAGGTTTTCAATATGAATAGTAATCATTTAAATTAAAATTTTAATGTGAATAGTGATTATAAAAATTATATTTTGATGTGAATAGTAAAATACTATTCACGCCGGTGAACAGTGATTTACTATTCAAACGTGTATTATACCGGACAAAAGTAACAGTCATTACTTCCGTACATCGAGAACTACATATTTTTTACTGTTCTAATTGTTCCTGAACAAATACAAAAGAGCTTCAGAACATGGTGAAGGTTGCTCGTCCTGACTTTGATTTGTCCAACTTCAGAACATGATGACATGGACGGTTTTAAGGATAACATAGCGTGATCATTTAAACCTGGTTGTCGACTGCTTAAATAGCTTAAGTCCTTGATCTCTCCATGCACGAAGAGCTTGGTGGTGTCCTTCCCTTTTCTACCCTAGCTTCCTAAACACTACTCTTTTATATGGATATTATGCCTTGTAATATTTTTGATACAATATTTGGAATCTTTGAATGGTTTTAGAACCACTTGAATGAATGTTTTATTTTTTGCCGTTTTTTTCTTTATACTCTGTTTGAATGAATGAATGAATCTTTCTCTTATGTGAATGAATAATTACGTGTTAGACGTTCGTACTTTCATCCATATAAGAATTACATCAATATTAAGACTTAGATATTTGGTGTTCAACCGACCATTAGCAAGTCATGAATTATGAATACCGACGAGGCTGAGGTGTTCTATGAAAACTAGTCATCAGGAAATCATCCAATGAGTGATTTTAGACCGAGGTGTTTAGTGAAAACCGATTGTTCGTTAGATCATAACTCGATAAGGTAATGAATTCCCAAAGGTTAGCACGATTGAAGTGTTCGGCAAAAATCGATCTTCAGTGAACCATGCCCCGATTATCCTTTAATTTGGTTTTGAGAGAATAATGAGTGATCCATAGTATGTATGCCTCATATCCCCCTTTAAGGCTAACCAATTGAATGATCAGGTTATTCATTCTCAACTAGTGTTTGTCTTCATTCCACGTACACCGAACTATACCGATCAGACGGTTTAGGTTTGGCAAGGTCGACTAGATTGCTCAGTGATCAGCTGGACTTTTTTTAAGACTATCAGAAGACCTTATCCTATGCCAAGATTTCCATAACTTATGTGTCTGAAGTGAAGTGCCAGGGATAATATCCGGTGTTTAGCCTTCATTCGACCGTTTTAAGGGTGTTTACAATATATAATTAAGCATTTACCGAACAATTTAGGTGGGCAAAGGAGGTGAACGCATCTAGATTATAAGGAAAACATGAAAGTATAGGGTTGAATAAAGGATAAATTGAATAATTGAATAAAAGAAAAACTTCATAATTAGATAAAAGATGAACTTCATTCAGAATGATGTCCTTGCTACTTGGTTGTCTACTGATAATAGATCTTTCGATTTTCAACATTCTAAGGGCGGGGTAGTGTTTCGTCTTCATGATCCTGTAGTTCGAATCTCCCAGTTGGACTATACGAGTGATGACGTAAGGGCCCTTCCTAGTTGTTTACCAATTTACCATGGATAGGATTTATGGTTGAATACATCGTTATTTGAAGGACATGGTTTCCTACTTTGAATATTATGTATCTGACGTTCCAGTTACAATAATAATTTGCCTTCTACCGATTTATTATTACCCTAAATAAATCCGTAGTTTTATTTAGATATATTTAATTGAATACATAAATTAGTTAAATATTTATATTATGCGGGTGACACATAATTTAATTTACACAATAATGAGAAATTAAATAAATATTAATTTAGACTAAAACGAATTAATATTTATAAGATTATTTACTAGTGTGCTACAGTAAATAAAATGGAATTAATTCGTAAGTGAGTAAATGTGGCGGAATTTAATATTATCTCAACCGGGACACGCATGATTAAATTAAAATAGATTGAGATGGTAAAATATTGTTAAGTGATTCGGGTGACGATTTTGAGTGCACGATTGATTTAGAATGACTCAAAATAGTCAAAACTAAGTATCTGGGGGTTGTGTTCGGATTTCGGGGACTTTATAAATTATTTAGCTGACTTCTATGCTCCTTAGGGCATATGAAAAATCAAAAATGGGATTTAAATGATAAAATGAAAAGTTTGAGGCCTAGGGAAGAGTCATTTCACAAATCCAAAGGTTAGGATAATTGTACAAACAGTTAGAGAGAAATGAAGAGAATTGAGAAGAAATTTCAAGATTCTAACGAAGGAATTGAAGAATATTTGCAAGAACATTCTAGGAGGGAAGATTTGGGAAGGAAATTCTTGGAGGAGTATCAATTTCTTCACCAGATTCAGACCCTACGAATATCAAAGCAAGTAATGAACTTGCTACTTACTTTGTATATGCAATTTTAGTCATACCATAGTTGAGACATACTATGTTTGGGAATAATTCACACGCAGAAATGATGGAACTTTGGGGTATGGTTTATAATTAAAAATTGTTATAGAATTTGATTTTGGAAAATTAATGTTTATTGAGATTTTTCAAATTTTAAGAGATGATATTGATAGGAAAAATGAGACTTAAAAATTGTTATGGGATTATGTTACTAGAATGATGATATTCTTGACCTTATATGTGAATTCCCATGAATTGATGATAAAAATGTACTTTACAGTATAAAAGTGATTTGAAACCATGTGTAGGTTTGCTAAGAATTGTTATTAATGAATTGGAGCTACTCATGTAATGTGTTAATTGATGAAATTTGTGAAAATTTTATATTAACAATCAAACCTATCATTTGGCCTCTTGCCGAATCGATTCGGGAAGCGAATTGATTCAGACCAGTATGTTGAATCGATTCGGACCTGTTGTAAAATATGGGAAGGGTTAATTTTTTATTGGGTGATAAAAATCTATTAATGTATGATATTTAAAAACCCGAAAATTATTAGTAGGAATTAGTGAAATTTTGTATATTACTGTTAAGGCCTTGGTATGAATGGGTCTTTATTCGTGGGCACAAATTAATATATTTGGAATTGAATTTACACTTGAATAAATGTGATGAAAATTTCGGGATATGGGGCACAGGCTCAATGATGTCAAATTATGTGTCCGGAATTGATAATTGATAGCAAATAAATTAATTAATTAAGTGAATAATTAATTAATTGGTTATATAATGGAGTATAAGAAAATAATGCCATTACTGATAGGCATGCTTAAATAAATTATTGTGGAATATATACACGTGAAAATTGTATATATATATATATATATATATATATATATATATATATATATATATATATATATATATATATATATATATATATATGACCCTCGTGTAACGACTTTTATGGTGCAGACTCCGCTACATACAACTTTTTTTAAATAGTAAAAAATGAATTTTTTGATGAAATTTCATGGATATGATCTCCACGGTGAGAAGATCATCCCCAATTTTTTTCATCAAAAACTTCAATAAAAAAACCATTGAGATGAGGTGATATGTAAAAAAATTGTATAAATATGCATTTTCGACCGTTGAAATTTTCGCTATCAACTCACCCACTTTTTTATTAATTTTTTTTATAAAACTTAATGGATATGATCTCGATAGTGAGAAGATCATATCCATCAAGTTTCATCAACAAATTCAATCAATCAAGTGGCTGGCGCCAACCCAATATTTCAACGGTTGAAAGTGCATATTTATACAATTTTTTTACATATCACATCATCTCAACAGTATCTTTATTGAATTTGTTTATGAAAAAAATTGGAGATCATCTTCTCACCGTGAAGATCATATCCAAGAAGTTTCATAAAAAAAATTATTTTTTTACTATTTTAAAAAAATAATATGTACCGGGATCTGCACCATAAGGAGTCCTTACAGGAGACTTTTTGTGTGTGTGTGTGTGTGTGTATATATATATATATATATATATATATATATATATATATATATATATATATATATATATATATATATATATATATATATATCAGTGTTCTAAAAGGCGCGCCTAGGGTTGAGGCTTGGGCGAAATGTCCCGCCTAAAGCTTTTTACGCTTTATTCTTGGTAAAAGGCTTAAGGTGCACTTTTTTTTAAAACAAAAGGCTTTAGTGAAACGATATCGCCTTTTAAAGACTTTGTTTTTAAAATTTGCCCAGTATCTCATTCAAAATAATCAAAAGACAAATGGTATCCTAAACATCTCTTCTTATCACCCAAAAAAATGAGCATTTTTTCTTTTGTTTCTTAGTATTTAAAAAATAGTACTTTAGTTTGCATATATTGAAACATATTTTAAGGTATGTACCATTTTAATATTTTTAATTGTCTTGTTATAGTTAAAAATATTAAAATATATTAAAAAAAAAGTCTTTTCACGCCTAAGGCCCGCCTAGGCTTCTAAGGCTTAAGGTCTGGCCTCCATGCCTCGGTCACACACTGCGTTTTTTAGAACTGTGATATATATATATATATATATATATATGCATGACGTGATAATAAAATATTTTTATATATGTGCAAAAAAATATATACGGGCATATTTAATTAAAATGTAAAAATTTATAACTAATGAAAGTTGTTGGAAAAAGTTCCATAAATTATAATGATTAACAAATATGAAAGCTAAATAAATAAATTACGTAGTATGAGGCAACGTATAGAATTTCGGGATACTTGGGAACTAGTTAGGCGGGTAGCATAACTAGGTAATTAAAATGCATACGTTAGGTGCGCACTTTAGATGAGAGGTGAGTATTGTCTCATGAGAGAGTACGGTACCAATTTAAATATAACTAAATGGATATACATTTATTTATGCATTTTAATTACTTGCAAAATATTTTCAAACGGATTTTGGTTCTGACCCATATCAAAATATATTTTCAAAACCTTTTATGTGTCCAGCCACAAGGATGACAAGATTGATCATTCTCAGATACCGGAACTGTGACAGCTGCGGATGTTGCGGATTTTTGTTTAATCACTTCTATTTCTATATTCTAGTTCATGACTCTCTTTTCCTATTCAGGCAGGTTGCCTAAGACTGTCGGTTTATTTCATTTGATGTTATTTCATTTTGATTCTTATTATATGGAGAATTATTCCGATAATTTAATCGGAACAATTTGGCATGTAAAAAATTTATAATTTTGATTTATTTGTGGTTGTGGATTTTATTTTAAGTTGTGCAGATAATTGTGGGTGATGATTATATTGTTGTATCACGTTAATTAAGATTAAAATTCACACACGACTTAATTTAATAATAGGTGGTTAGTAATTAATTGAATTCGACAGCGATGCTAAGAATGAACCAATAACATTCCCGTTTGATTTTAGTAGAGGGCTAGCAATCCGTTATTTTAATAAGATGAGTGTCACAGATTCCACCCTAAATCCCTTTATACAGGCTTTTTAGAACTCTGGTAACCTCTATTGGGTGTACACAATGGAAGATTGGCTACAGGTACCTGATCATATACAAGACTCTATTATAAGGTATATATTTTCCAGCTTTAGCTCATACATTATTAGCCTCTGGAAGGATCCATTATTTTATATACTGGATGAACTTATCCATCCAGCTAGGTGCACGCTAAACTATGTTAAGTTCCTTTGCTTGTTAAAGTTGAACACTAGGTTAATCAAGAATTTCCATAAGAGGGTTACCTTCATCTCAAGATGACATCCTATCCAGGTGATCGCCTTTTGCATTATACTCTTATGGTATATGGAAGGTGGTGAACACCTTTAGATGACGCAATTCTCAAAACCTCTTGAGATAAGAAATCATCTTTTTCCCTTTGTCTTCATACTCCCACAAAATCTGACAGAAAATCACCTTTGAGTCACTGAAAAACTCCACTTGATCTCTCTGGAGGGACAGAGCAAGTTGTGCTCCAGTAATCAATGCTTCATACTTAGACGTGTTATTGGAAGCCAAGAAGTTGAACCTTAGGGCATACTCAATGCTTGAGCAATCAGGTGTGTCCCTAAGTAGGCTTCCTCCACATTTGTCCTTATTTGATGACTTGTCCACATGAACACTATAAGTAGTATTTTCCTACGGTAGTGATACACAATGCAACACGCAATTGAATATTAGTAATTGAATAAAAGATTGAAATCACACACATAACACAAGATGTAAATGGTTCGGTAACTTGCCTTTGTCCACAAGGTGCTAGGGCCTATTCTCTATTAGTGAAGAACTAAGATTGGTAGAGTTATCGTACTGCTCGACATTACAATAATGCACGCCCCATTAATATGGGATGAGTTTACATTTATTAGGTAACTTAGGAGAGTATTAATGACCATTAATAATTATCCGTAAGAGTTCAGACTTATCATTTATCAATATTCGATGTTACAAGTGATAACAGTGAATAATTCTTATTTATTTAGTATTCTTCATTTATCATAGGCGTAAATGGCCGAAGCCAATGTGGTCGAGCACGTGCCAATGAAATTCATGACCCCATAATTTCCCCAAAGTCTAAGGGCACATTGAGGTTGTTGGGCTTTATGCCTTGTTCAACTCTTGACATTGGATAAATCTTCTTACTCTTTGAGGATGGCAAGAACCCTCCTTTTGTCAGAGGTTGACTGCTATCTAAAATTTATGTTCCTTGATTATAGAGTATTTTTGTAAATTCCCTAGGAACTGAAAATCCTCTACCTGTTACGTGTCCCAGGGGAACTCTCGTAATTCTGACGTTTTAACTTAGTCGTTGTTTATGTAGACATCACACATCATTTTGAATTTTATGTTCATAATAATCATTTTGGGGAATTGTGAAGTAATTTCTTAATACAAAAGGATTGTTCCCTATCATTCCTCCTCATTTCAAAATTGAAGCCATAAGAGAAGAGTTTTTACTTCATTCACTTCTTTGTAAGAACTTATATCTTCATTTTTTGTTTTACTGTATTTCTGAATCTCTTTCCTTTAATTTCTTTGGGTTGACATTGTTTATAAATAATGGTATATGTTATGAACTAAAATACCAGAGACAAGCTCATACTTGACTATATCTTACAGCGGGTCAAAGTAGAGTTTCCCTATGTGAACGTTTTCAAATTGATAAGGGCCATTGGTTACCCACGATCTTTATTGCTGAGTGTGCGGTGACTTTTCCCTCGAATTAACTTTTTTTAATTTTATCAACAGTTCAATATGGTACCTACCCATACCCTTTTAAATACTTAGATGATAATTAATGGGTTTTACCACATTAATGAGTAATATGGGTCCACTACGGGTATTACCAAGATTATTTGAAAATGAGGCTAGACATTCGAGCCTTGGTAGTGAATCTATTAGATTCTAATAAGGAAAAGTTGGATCATGGATTGATCGTGAATAACTAGCAACACACACCTATTCATAAGGACAAAAAGTATGAAGGGCAAGATACGCCCATAAAGGAAAATGAATAACTTAGGTCACTATTGTGGCTATCCGGAGATATTCC
This sequence comes from Sambucus nigra, assembly GCA_949130495.1. Classification (NCBI taxonomy): domain Eukaryota; kingdom Viridiplantae; phylum Streptophyta; class Magnoliopsida; order Dipsacales; family Adoxaceae; genus Sambucus; species Sambucus nigra. The sequence goes on along the minus strand of OX422219.1, from coordinate 448,887,796 downwards.
CCTCTTCGGTGCTTTGGGGGGAAAGAGGGAGGATAAAGGTCCCGCACCCCTCTCTACTCGGGATGATGTAAAGAGATAGAATCTCCAGCCTATTTTACACAAAATAGGCAAAAGAACATGTCTCCACTAAAAGGGAGAAGCATCAAAGACAAACTGATGCTTGCGAAACCAATAGTTTAGATGTTCGGGGGTTAAGTTACAGAATGGGAAGGTGTTAGGCACCCATCCCTCCCTTTCAGGCTCTCATGGGCTTATGTTACTATTTACTTTAATTGTTTTTGTGAACTGTGTGTGCGTGTATATATAAGCGAAGATAGGAATCACTCAGTGAGTATCATAGTAAAGATGGAGTGAGGTCATCCATAAGAATAAACATAGGTAAACACCCCATTCTGTTACCCCCTAAACTCTCCTTATGTCATTAGCACCTTCCCTCATCACCACAGATCCAGGTCATACCTCGAGTACTGACCTAAAAGCCGTCGGGCACTCCTGAGCTCCATTTGACCAAGGTCAGCTCTTCAGCTCGACCGAGACTGAATGGATCTTCCAAGGTCACTGAACCCCCTTTCCAACGGTCCACTCCGTGCGCGATTACGACTTATGGTACGAACGAACGATCCGTTTGACTCCGAAAGGTCATCGAATACTTCTTGGGCCCAGTTGACCAAAGTCAACTCCTTGAACCTGATAAAACTCTTTGTAATGTCGAAGTACATCTCCTAACCTTTCCAACGGTCGGCCCCATGCGCGATTCAGACTTACCATGCGGTCGAATGATCCGTTTGCGTCCGACGATTCCCCATCCAATGGACTGACAAATGCTTCCGAGCCATATTTGACCTAGATTCAACTCTCAAACCTGGGAGCAGTCCAATGGACTTTCAAAGGTATCTGAATTACCTTTCAAACAGTCCACCCCGTGTACGATTCTGATCAACGGTTTGCGTTCTACGACAGATTTTCCAAAAAGGCCTGATAGACACTACTAAACGGCAGGTCCCTGACCCTTCCTATCGGCAGTTTGCCTAAACGCACCTGCCGAATGGCAGGAACAGGGCTATGCCAATCGGCAATACCCTGGGCCTATAAAAAGGAGGCCTAACCTCACTTGCAAAGGGATCCCAAATCTGATAGATATCACTCTCAGCAAACCCCGAAAACCTCTCTCGAAGTCAGCGTGATTTCCATACCCAAATCCCATTCTAACCTTCACTTTTCATCATCCTTTTCACCAAACTTAGTGAATTCACTACCCTCCATAATCATCCAAGTCTAAGGGCGGCTCTCCAACATTCAAGATCAAGCTCAAGATCTTCAAGAAGGTCCAATTTATTCAACTCTCTCCTTAAATTCTCATAAATTTGCAATAACTTGTTTTATTACTTAGTGCTCTAATTATCTCATTTCACACATCCTAATATACTTTTTATTTAGTATTATTGCACATCTCTTATTTTCATATAAATAAAAACATAAAAAAATAAGAAAAAACGGGTTTCCGCATAAATTCCGAACGAAAATTCTAATACTTTTCTTACACTTCTCTCACAACTGAAACACTTTTTCTACACACACACACACACACACACACAAATAAGAGAATCCCTAATTGGATTTATGGGATAAACCCCACCCCTCGTTTTGTATGCGTACTACGTGGACTTTGATGCCTATATAGGCTACGTAGGCATCTCAGGGTAAAACCCGAGACTCGAGTCCTATTTTTTTTACTTTTTCTCTCATTTTCTATTTTCTCTAAATTCCATTCTCTTATAATATATATATACATATATTTGTTCTTAAGGGCATATTATTCCGTATACGTTATCGTTGCCTCATAACGATTAACGTAGTGATGGTCGCCTAAATCCTATTTCTAATACTTTTTATACCTTCTTACGGACGACTCGCTTTACCTCTCCCATGATACAAGTCGATGATTCCTATCTCCACTATATATACACATGCACACATATCACGGGAAAAATAAAGGAAAATAAAAAAAACCATGAGAGACCGAAAGGGCGTAATGGGTTCCTAACACCTTCACATTTCGTAACTTAGCCTCCGAACCCTTTTCGAATCATTTTGGTTTTGTATGCACCAGTACGTCTTTGGATGTTGTCCTTCGGGATGGCTTCCCTTTTTTCTTTTGTCTGTTTTGAGTAAAATAGACTGGCGACTCTAATCTCTTTACATTTTTTACCTCACCTCAAATGACGCCGGCCGAAGCGCTCCCGAGAGGGATGCGCGGGACCCGAGGACCCTCACTCTCGCACGGCCCACCCACCGCGAGGATCGGGGAGGGGATGGCCACAGTGGTGACTCTGCTGGGGACGTTCTTTTGAGGGCTAAACTCTATTTACATGGGTGTTATATTTGCTCATATTCTCCCCCATTTCGCATGTTCCCCCTTTATCATGTGTACCCCCATGCTTATGCTTCTATTCACACTTGTAGAAAATTCTCCATGTACACTTTGTACCACGTACACCTAGGGTCACATATGTCCACATGTTGCACGCATCATTCATCTATACTTAGTGTATCGTTGGTACTTGCACGTTGCTCCCTGTTTGGCATAATCAAGAAAGATACTCTCATCATAAGATACTAATAAGAGAATCATGCATGATTCACACGACATCACCAAAGAGCATTGTGATTGATCAAATTTTAACCAATAACTGGAGGGTCACTTCGTGATGGGCACTCGTCCGGCAGGGCGCAGTTTGCATAAGCTATATGACTCTCACCTTCCATTAGCCAAGTAGCTTCTACGTATATCGAACGGTTCCCCCGCATCGTACCGTTTGACCGAAGTCATGACGGGAGGTATATCGCAGGGAACTCGTTCACGTACGCCGAGTTTATCGAATTTTCTCTCACACGTACTGTCCCCATGAGGTATATGGTGAGGCAATTCACGTACACTCAAGCATATCAAGTGGCTTGTCCACACGTATCGATTGCCTGTAAGAGCATGACGTATATCTTGAAAGTCACGCCAAAGGGGGGAATCGTTTCCAATTCACCCAACCAACTGCATACACGCATATAGGTGTCAACCCTAGGACACACATGTTAGATTGTCGGTTTCAACCCGAAACTCTGTCAAAATTTTAGGTCCGCCTGTCGCCCGAATTCTCGTGCATTTTCAAAATGGGACCCTGTCCGTGAGCCTGGTCTCAAGTCTAGCTATAGCTTTGCATATATTACAAACCCAATTTTTCCAGGCTCGGGTCTCGTTCGGTATTTCATTTTGCATTTAGGAGAATTTAATACAAGTGAGAACATAATAATTATAATAATCATGCTGAGATCCGTCTCCCGAAAAAAAAATCAAAATCAAAAAAACATTTCTCCCTTATTTATCAAAAATCAAAAAAACATTTCTCCCCTCTTTATCAAAAATCCAAAAATATTTTGTCTTCCAATCTCGAAAAAAAAAATCATCCTTTTTTCTCAAAAATAAATCTCATTTTACGCCTTCTCAAGTCGATCGTAAGCCCTTGGCCTGGCTCCTTATTGGCTTCGGTCTTCAGTCAAGTCACCCCGGAGTTTCGTCCATTCCCTTATTACTCCTTTCGAGTCCAGAATCCATCTGATTCCCATGTAGAACACAGATCAAGTACCCATTGTGTAGCCGGATCTGACGATTGTTCTAACTCAGCTTGTGTCCAAGATTGACAACCTCTAAACCGAGGTTCGAGAGATGTAACGAAACCAAGTTCCCGTTCCTCAAGAGACCGAGGCCCTATTTCCTCTTGCTATGGATCCACCCGAGCCTATCTAGGTTCCCAAAGAGTATCAGAATGCTCCACGTGCCCCTCCTGCTAATGGGTCGTCGCCTGCCCAGCTTCCTATGCCGAATCTTGCCCAGCATGGGGATAACTTGCCTATGATCATTGATCCGAAGGAAGAAAAGCTGAAAAAAGTCAAAGAGGACCTCAAGATGCTCACTAAGAAGTTTGACGAACTCAGAATTTCAGGAAATTACATGGACTACACCCACATGTCTCCTTATCCTAAAGCGAGGTTACCTTAGAAGTTCAAGATGCCAAATATCGAGAAATTCGAAGGAAGTGGACCCTTAATTGTTCATCTCCGAAATTATCACCGTTCCATGACTCTACTAGGGGCTTCTAATAAAGTGATGGCCCAATTGTTTCAACAAACTCTGAAGGATAGCGCCCTCCGATGGTTTTTGTCTCTCGAAGAATCCAAAATTCGTAGCTGGGAGGATGTAGCCCGAGAATTCATGTCACAATACAAATACAATGATGACATGAGGTCACCCACCGTGATTTAGAGCTGCTCAAGTAGAACCCTGGAGAATCAGTCAGTAACTTCATCGCCCGATGGAGGGAAAAAGTAGCAACTATGACCAATCGACCTTCCGAGGAAGAACAGGTCATCATAGTAAATAAGAACTTCTTACCCCATGTCCGAGCAACCATGGGAGCACAATATTGTCCCTATTTTCGAGATTTCAGAGAAGCAGAAGTAGAAATTGAGGAAGGTCTTGCCAAGACAGATGTCGAACCGAAGAAGGTGTCTGGACAGTTCACCCCTAACAAATATGACAAGCCTACCAGTGCTACAGTCTCAACCATCAACAACATCTCTCAACCAACCATATCATGGGCACCAGAAAGCTTCCCTGTCTCAGTCCGAAAGGAATACACTGAGCTCCATGCTCCACTCTCCAAAGTCTATTAATCCCAGATAAGCCGAAACCTCATCAAACCCTTGGATCCCCATCCATTGCTAAATCCACTCCCAAGAAACTTCAAGGCAGATTCCCATTGCACCTATCACCAAACAACTGGCCATACCACCGACCAATGCTTTCACCTCCGTAATGTAATCCAAGGTCTAAATAACCGGGGTACCATTGCCCCACCAGCCAATACTAAGCCAAACACTACTCACAACCCACTTCCAAATCATGCCAATGCCATCTTTCTAGAAAATAACCCAGAATTCGATCCTTTAACTCAAATCATACCCATATACTCTCCTAAACCTCTCTAAATTTGCCCGTATTTCCCCCTACACCCTGCTAGCCTCACTGATCAGGCACTATCACTCCTTACCATGGCATACATCGTTGTCCTTACCCGTTCTAAAAATAGATGTATGGAATTATCGGAAGTCTTAAACCAACTCCTAGAGTTCGGGCTGAAATTACCCTCACAGATGATCATTGATTGCCATAGATTCAGTAGGCTATTCTTGGAAGCACGAAAATGGGCCCGAGAGTCAGATAGTTGGGTAGTACTGATTGATAAAGTCAGCCTGGATGATGTGGTTCAGATTATAGCAGAATTCTTCAGGCAGACCAATAAAATTTGCAGGATTACCGAGTTATTCGATGCTTTGAAGCTATAGGGGCCCCTGGTCCCTTCACCCTTATACGTCCCCACAGAATGGGATGCCATGTATTAAGAAGCCTTTGAAGTTGTGGAATGCATCGACTTTACATGGAAAGATCGAATTGTTGCCACCGGATGGGAAAAAGAATTCAAAGATTTGAATGAAGAGTAAACTTTAGAGAGAATTGGCTCGGTGGCCGACATGTGTGTAATAATATCATTTGAAGAACTCCTCGGAGAAATAAACAAGGTAGCAGAACAACTCGAGATCGATAAGGAAACGGGATTCATATTTTTCCCTTATTTAGTAAATCGTATGACCAAATCAGGGAGGCATTACTAGATTCCACGCTCACTACCAGCCAATGACAAGGGAAAGAGCATTGAAAACCTTCCTATGATAGAGATGGCCCTCGAAGAAAGCAAGATCCTCGATCAACTAAAGAAAACTCAAGCTAACATCACTCTATCGGGTCTTTTCATGTCTTCTCAGATGCATAGGAATGCTTTGATCAAGTTTCTCACTTGACCCATAGTTCATCCTTCTACCACACCACAAGAAGCAATAAATTTGGTCGGATCCTTGACCTCCACCCGAATGCTATCCTTTTTCGAAGAGGAAATCCCCAAGATTGGACAAAACCATAATCATGCACTCAACATCTCCATCAAAGTTATGAGGAAGGTTGTACCACTCTCTCTTATCGATAATGGATCCGCCCTGAATGTCTGCCCACTGAGAACCTTCAAATGTTTAGGACTGAAAGAAAGCGACCTCGCTCTAACTTCCGTCGCTGTGCGTGCCTACGATAATACTCGTCGGGAGGTGATGGGATCCATAAAGCTTGTAACAGGGTCTGGCCCTATAAACCCTGCCATTGAATTCCAAGTTATTGACATCCCAACTTGTTTCAATCTATTGCTCGGATGACTTTGGCTCTACAGTATTAAGGGCGTGTCTTCCTCACTCCATCAAAAATTAAAATTATTTGCTGACGGGCGAGTCATTACCATCTTAGGCGACGATGACAATGCCGATGGTGCAAGTACCAGCAGCCCAATCCTTGAGATACAGCACGGGTGAAATGATATGCTCCTATCGGGATTTCGAGTTAAACTACTTCTACTCCCGAAAGAATACGATCCTCATGGCAACGTCAATGTGATTCAGATGTTTAGAAACATGCACTTCATGCCCGGAATGGAACTAGGACAAAGACAGTAAGGTATACTCGAGCCGATTGAACTGAAGAAGGCCTTCCCTCCTTATGGTTTGGGGTATCAACCATTAGAACAAGAGCTCAGAATGATCTGCATATCTCGACCAAAGAGAGGAATAGACTGCGTTCAGACTATCCCAAGTGATTCCTTGAATGGACGATTCATCAAAGAGGGCGAGGACTTCCCCTTTTTCGACTTTCCTGAACCATGGTATGACTATACAGGCAAGAAGATGAAGCCTGGAATGGAGATCTTTTTCCAATACAGCTACCCATGGTCCGAGAGTTCCCAACACCATGTACAACCGATCATCAAAGATACCTAAGAGACTGAGGAAAGTGACTCCGAAGATTCCTTCAACTTATAAACACTGGGGTTGACACTCTGCGTGGTTCATTCAGGCACTACATCAATGGATCCATCCCAATTGATTAAAGTTGCTGATACATCTCTCCTTAACTGGCATGCTACACCAGTTCTACCTGCTGAAATCTCCCCTAATCCTAATGTTTACCCCCTTTCTTCTTCTATTATTTATCCTTGTTCAAATGTAATCAAGTCCTCTTTTGACGAGGTTCTCAATGCTATTTTTCCTATCAATGAAATAAACGAAGATTTTGAGTATCTTGATGTGCCTTACATTAACTGTTTGGATTCTAATCAAACTTTTGATGATGATGATTTTGCAAATGAACAATTCTTAACTGATCTAAATAAGGTTAATAATAAACAACATAACCTCGTTCAAGTTAATGAGGAAGAGACTGTTGTTATAAACCTCGATTCTAGTAGCCAACTGCGCGAGAATAGGGCATGAGCGTTCACAACTCGAAGAATTGCTAAAGGAATTCGTAGATGTCTTTGCATGGTCCTACGACGATATGCCCGACATTGATCCTGAAATAGCTCAGCATGAGATTCCCACTCTCCTAGATTACAAGACGGTCAAACAAAAGTTAAGAAAACACTGCACCGAATAGTCGCTCAAGGTCAAAGAAGAGGTGGTCAAATAGTTGACCGTAGGCTTCATTCGTGTGATCGAATATCCCACATGGATAGCCAACATAGTGCCCGTGCCAAAATTAAAAGGAAAAGTTCGGATGTGTGTAGAGTATCGAAACTTGAACAAAGCCTCTCTAAAGGATGATTATCCGCTACCCAATATCGACATGATCGTGGACAACACAGCCAGCCATGCTCTCAAGTCATTCATCGACGGGTTTGCCAGATACAACCAAATCAAAATGCACCCAGACCACTAAGAAAAAACCGCATTCATCACACCATGGGGAACCTTTTTCTACACTGTCATGCCATTTGGTCTCAAGAACACTGGGGATACCTACCAGAGGAATACCATACCCATCCTGCACGATCTGATTCACAAAGAAGTTGAGGTCTATGTGGAATATATGATTATCAAATCCAAGACTAGATAAGGTCATGTTCCTGCTCTTCGAAAGTTCTTCGAACGACTGCGACAGTATCAGATGAGACTTAATCCACATAAATGCTTCTTCGGTGTTACAAAGGGAAAACTATTAGGATTCATGGTCAGTGAGAAGGGGATAAAAGCAGATCCTGCCAAGCAGAAAGCCATACTTGATATTCCAGCTCCCCGAATAGAGAAAGAAGTATGAGGTTTTCTTAGGAAATTGCAATACATCATCCGGTTCATCAGCCAGTTAACCTCCATCTGTGAACCTATCTTCAAACTCTTCTGAAAGGATTCAACTAAGATTTAGAACGAGGCCTGCCAAGAAGCTTTTGACCGAATCAAATAATATCTGACCCAACCCCCGATATCATGCCACCACAGCCTGGTATCCCATTTCTCCTATACCTAACCATAATCGACACTGCAGTTGGGACTCTACTAGACTAATACCTTGAAGATTTTTGCAAAGAAAGAGCCATCTATTATGCCAGTTGCAAATTGGTTGGGTACGAGGTTAACTACACCACTTTGGAAAAGGCGTGTATCGCACTTGTTTGGGTCTCCCAAAAGTTACGGCATTACATGCTCGCCTTCCTTATCAAACTTGTATCCCGAATGGACCCCATCAAATACCTTCTTGATAAACCCGTCTTATCCAGTCGAATGTCCCGATGGTTGATGCTACTAGCCGAGTTCGACATTTTATACGTCACGCAGAAAGCCATGAAAGGAAGAGCCATCTTTGACTACCTCGATAATTACCCCATAGAAGAAGCCGATGTCTGGGTCTCTGAATTCCCACATGAAATCATCATTTGCACCTTTCAAGACACATGTCGATGGAAAATGTTCTTTGACGGCGCTGCCAATAAAAAATGATACGGCATTGGGATACTTCTTATCGCCTCAGATGACTCCCACACTCTCATGGCCATCAAATTGGATTTCCCTTGCACCAATAACATGACTGAATACGAGGCATGCACAGTAGGCCTCAAATTTGCTCTCGAGAAAGGTATTCAATGCCTAGATGTCTACGGGGATTCCTCCCTCATCATCGATCAAGTGCTCGGAAAATAGAAAGTCAAGGACGAGAAACTCTAACCCTTCCATGCCCACTTAGAAGAACTAGCCTCCCAATTCCAAGATATCACCGTCCACTACCTATCGTGAGCAAAGAATAACCTAGTCGACGCCCTTGCTACCCTGGCCTCCATAGTCGACATCCCTGAAGGAATTCAGAGATATAACTAACCCACTGCCACCACATCGAGCTCGTATCCGATAATGGGTTACATTTCAAGGAAAAATTCACATAAGTGGTCAATGAGTATGGGATTCAGAGATATAAATCTTCTCCCTATCGACCTCAGACCAATGGTGCAATTGAAGCCGCCAATAAGAACCTCAAAGCCATCATTAGTAAGATGACCGAAAGCTATCTGGATTGGGCCGATCGAATCCCGTACGCCCTCTGAAGCTATCGAACCTCAATTCGAACCTCTACTGGGGTTACCCCTTACTCCCTGGTCTATGGCATGGAATCAGTCCTACCTGTGGAATTGGAAATTCCCTCGCTACGCGTCATGCTTGAAAGCAAGGTCAGTGAAGAAGACTGGTGCCAAAGCCGTCTTGACGACCTGACCCTCCTAGACGAAAGGAGATTGAAAGATCTATACCACATACAAGGCTACCAAGACCGAATAGCGCGATCATTCAACAAGAGAGTCAAGGACCGTGGTGTCTAAGAAGGGGACCTATGTAATACCCCGCATTTTTATCGATATTTATTTATGGGATTAATTAAATTAAATGTGTATTAATTGAGAATTAATCCGGATAAAATACTAATGAGATGTGAGTTGGTATTTGATTATAATGGGTATTATTTGATTATAATGAATATTGAATATATTGAAATTGTCGCGAGACTGAAATACGATAATTTGGAAATTTAGTTGGGACGCATGTGTCAGTCGCGTCGGGAAAGTAATTATGTTAATTAAAAAGTAAATTTTAGTTTTATCATTCGTATGGTTATTTTGAGTGCGCCAACGTGTCCGGAAGGGTCGAAATAGTCAGAAAACACTAGCCGGGGGTTTAGTTTGGGTCCCGGGGCATTATTGGGCCATACCGGCAACAAAAAAGGGTATTTTGGTAATTTTGAAATATTTGGATAATTAACCAACGAATTTTGGGACTTAATATTAGGTTATTTTGTAACCCACTAAGCCATTACCAGCACTTAACCAACTAAAGGGCTACGGGAGTAATAGGAAAAAGTGGGAGAGAAATTAGAAGAGGTTCCCAAAGAGAAAACACAACCTCCATCTTCAACCTTCAACCTTGGGAGGAAAAGAGAGAGTGCAACCTTCATCATTCTACACCAAATTCAGAGAATAATCCAAGGCAAGTGGTTTAATTACGTTAATTTCAAGCGAATGCTTCTTCCATGCTTAGAAATTTATATAATTGCATTGTATTGGGAGACTTGTAAAAACCCATGTAATTTGGAGTTATAATTTTAGATTTTGATATAGGTTTGCATGTAGAATTGTTGTTGGGTGATTGAACTAAAAGAATTACTACTTTTTATGTTACAAAAACGGATTTATTTATGCAAATTGAAGATTTTAAATTTCTAGGGTTCATGTTCATAAGGTTTGGGAAAAATTGGGGAGATTTGATGATTAGATGCAGTTTAGGATGATTTGATCCCATATATATGTTAATATACGACCTAAGTATGTTTAAGAATGAATAGAAACCTTGAACTACTGTTGGAATGATGTTTATATGAGATTAGAGGTGAAGAAAATTGGGAAAAACGAGATAGGAAAATTCTAGGCTCGAAACTGTCACCCCGTTAGAAGGCCTGCCCAGGTCGTTCGAACGATCTCGTCGAACGAGCTTCTAACGAGTTGACAGTTTGACTTCTAACGAGTGGGATGTTCGTTCGATGCCTTTCGTTCGAACGAGATCTCGTTAGATGCCCACTTCGTTCGAACGAACTCTCGTTCGAACGAGACTTCTAACGAGTTGACATATTGGCCTTTTTGGCCTGGTTTGATTTCTAGTGTCCCGTAACCTTGTTTAATTGTAGAGATAACATTACCTTGATGACAAATTGATATAGTTGGGATATTCGGGATATATTGAGGAGTAAAATATAGAAGAATGATTTGAACCAAATGGTAATTGTGGGTTAGGACGCGAATAACTAATTACGACGTGAGGATAATGGATGATGTTTATATATAAACCGGGGACACGTGTATTGGTATAAGAATGAGAAGTATACCACTAATAGATTATGGTAATTACTAAGATGTGTGCATGCTTAGTATATGTATATGATTTTATGTGTATGACATACCTACCATACTTGCTATCACGAGAGGTTTACGTTCGCTTAGGGCCATCTAATTCTTGTGTACCCGGATTTAGATTGCTACCTAGAGGGCATTGTTCAAGGGAATGACTTAATTGTGAGTTACTAAGTCAGCTGACTATGGAGCGTAGGTATGTACGTGACTTATGGATATGTTGAATTATGTTCGCCTCCATTTTTGTGTGTTGTGCTTATTCTAACAATTCCTGAGAGATTCGGAATTTGTAATCCTTATGTACGTGATGTACTGGGATGGATAGCAGAGTATGTGTTCACCGCAGCTTAGCCTCGGGGTGCTTGTATTGTATATTTATGATGTGAATGATATACGGTTAAATGAACAAAATTGTAATGTTTAATTATGAGAATAATTTATAGTAACTCCTTGAGAAGATAAATAAGGGGATAACCTCCAGTATATGGTAATGCTAATAATTCAGAATCCGAGTTTAAGTAAAGCTATCTATTCAAGTGATAACATTGGGAATTCATATTGTGAATCGAGTAGAAAAGGGGTAGAACTGATGACGGTTTAGTTAGATATGAATGTCACTTAGATGGGTATGGTACGTTAGGAGTGCACAACTAGTAGAGAGGTGAGTATTTCATAAGAGGGAACGTCCTAACATGTATTTTGCATTCATTGTTTTAATGTTATTAAAGCACTTGATGTTTTTAAAATACTCTCCACGTTCGGGCTCTGACCCGTTTGCTTTCAAATCTATTTTTGTAAAAACCTTTTTAGGTGCCCAGCCACAAGGACACCATGCATAGGATTCCCACAGGTGACGAGCTGTAGCTGTTGTGGAAGTTACAGGGCCTTGATATTAGACGCCTCATTTTCCACTCTTGACTCCATATTCAGTTTCATCATTTGTAGGGCATGTCGCCCATTTCTATTAGAGACTTTTTATATTTCAGTTATTCAGACTTTGGTTTGTAATTAATTCAGGATGCAGACTTGTTTTATTTCTTTCCATATTGGGATTGTTGTGAGGAGTATTTCCTCTAGACTTATTTTTACTTGTTGATTTACTATAGTTGGACTTTATTGTAAATGGTTATGTTATCCTTTACATTTCACTTATTGCATGTTAATCAGAGTTAACTTCAATTTTGGCAACTCACTTTTTAAATACTAGGTGGTTAGTAATTATTAAAATGTTTTCGACAGTGATGCTATTAACTGAACCAACTTGGTATTTTGTATTAATTTAATAAAGGCGTAGCTACCCGATATTTAATTACTCGGGTTGTACGGTAGGCCTTGTCGTTCCCCAGCATGTTGGTTGGAGGTGGGGGACAGTAAACTACTTGGGCCGGAAGTGATTCAGGATACTTCGGCAAGGATAGAATTGATACGGAGTCGCATTCGGGTAGCTCAAGATCGACAGAAGAGCTATGCTGATGCGAAGAGGTTCTTCAGGGAGTTCCAAGTGGGGGACCGAGTTTTACTCAGAGTATCTCCTATGAAGGGGATTATGCGATTCGGGAAGAAGGGGAAGTTGGCACCGAGATATGTGGGACCATTTCCTATCATCGAGCGGATTGGGTCTGTTGCATATAAACTTGGGCTACCGGAGCATTTGCGCAGGATTCATGATGTGTTTCATATTTCCTCGCTAAGGAAATATCTTAGAGACGATTTGGCTCATTCTCACATTTCTTTGGAGGACATCGATCTCCAACCTGATAGCTCCTACGAGGAGGGGCCGATTGCTATTTTGGACCGAAGTGCGAGGAAACTGCGGTCAAAGATAGTTCCATTAGTGCGTGTTCAGTGGCGACATCATAATGTCGAGGAGTCCGCATGGGAGCGCGACGATGAGATGCGCGAACGTTATCCAGAGTTATTTTTGCCAGGTACTCTCTAGTTCCGAATTTCGGGACGAAATTCTGTTATTAGGGTGGAAGTATGTAATACCCCGCATTTTTATCGATATTTATTTATGGGATTAATTAAATTAAATGTGTATTAATTGAGAATTAATCCGGATAAAATACTAATGAGATGTGAGTTGGTATTTGATTATAATGGGTATTATTTGATTATAATGAATATTGAATATATTAAAATTGTCGCGAGACTGAAATACGGCAATTTGGAAATTTAGTTGGGACGCATGTGTCAGTCGCGTCAGGAAAGTAATTATGTTAATTAAAAAGTGAATTTTACTTTTTATCAACCGTTTGGTTATTTTGAGTGCGTCAACGTGTCCGTAAGGGTCAAAATAGTCAGAAAACACTAGCCGGAGGTTTAGTTTGGGTCCCGGGGCATTATTGGGCCATACCGGCAACAAAAAAGGCTATTATGGTAATTTTGCAATATTAGGATAATTAACCAACGAATTTTGGGACTTAATATTAGGTTATTTTGTAACCCACTAAGCCATTACCAGCACTTAACCAACTAAAGGGCTACGGGAGTAATAGGAAAAAGTGGGAGAGAAATTAGAAGAGGTTCCCAAAGAGAAAACACAACCTCCATCTTCAACCTTCAACCTTGGGAGGAAAAGAGAGAGTGCAACCTTCATCATTCTACACCAAATTCAGAGAATAATCCAAGGCAAGTGGTTTAATTACGTTAATTTCAAGCGAATGCTTCTTCCATGCTTAGAAATTTATATAATTGCATTGTATTGGGAGACTTGTAAAAACCCATGTAATTTGGAGTTATAATTTCAGATTTTGATATAGGTTTGCATGTAGAATTGTTGTTGGGTGATTGAACTAAAAGAATTACTACTTTTTATGTTACAAAAACGGATTTATTTATGCAAATTGAAGATTTTAAATTTCTAGGGTTCATGTTCATAAGGTTTGGGAAAAATTGGGGAGATTTGATGATTAGATGCGGTTTTGGATGATTTGATCCCATATATATGTTAATATACGACCTAAGTATGTTTAAGAATGAATAGAAACCTTGAACTACTGTTGGAATGATGTTTAGATGAGATTAGAGGTGAAGAAAATTGGGGAAAACGAGATAGGAAAATTCTGGGCTCGAAACTGTCACCTCGTTAGAAGGCCTGCCTAGGTCGTTCGAACGAGCTTCTAACGAGTTGACAGTTTGACTTCTAATGAGTGGGATGTTCGTTCGATGCCTTTCGTTCGAACGAGATCTCGTTAGATGCCCACTTCATTCGAACGAACTCTCGTTCGAACGAGACTTCTAACGAGTTGACATATTGGCCTTTTTGGCCTGGTTTGATATCTAGTGTCCCGTAACCTTGTTTAATTGTAGAGATAACATTACCTTGATGACAAATTGATATAGTTGGGATATTCGGGATATATTGAGGAGTAAAATATAGAAGAATGATTTGAACCAAATGGTAATTGTGGGTTAGGACGCGAATAACTAATTACGACGTGAGGATAATGGATGATGTGTATATATAAACCGGGGACATGTGTATTGGTATAAGAATGAGAAGTATACCACTAATAGATTATGGTAATTACTAAGATGTGTGCATGCTTAGTATATGTATATGATTTTATGTGTATGACATACCTACCGTACTTGCTATCACGGGAGGTTTACGTTCGCTTAGGGCCATCTAATCCTTGTGTTCCCGAATTTAGATTGGTACCTAGAGGACATAGTTCAAGGGAATGACTTAATTGTGAGTTACTAAGTCAGCTGACTATGGAGCGTAGGTATGTACGTGACCCATGGATATGTTGAATTATGTTCGCCTCCATTTTTGTGTGTTGTGCTTATTCTAACAATTCCTGAGAGATTCGGAATTTGTAATCCTTATGTACGTGATGTACTGGGATGGATAGCAGAGTATGTGTTCACCACAGCTTAGCCTCGGGGTGCTTGTATTGTATATTTATGATGTGAATGATATACGGTTAAATGAACAGAATTGTAATGTTTAATTATGAGAATAATTTATAGTAACTCCTTGAGAAGATAAATAAGGGGATAACCTCCAGTATATGGTAATGCTAATAATTGAGAATCGGAGTTTAAGTAAAGCTATCTATTCAAGTGATAACATTGGTAATTCATATTGTGAATCGAGTAGAAAAGGGGTAGAACTGATGACGGTTTAGTTAGATATTTATGTCACTTAGATGGGTATGGTACGTTAGGAGTGCACAACTAGTAGAGAGGTGAGTATTTCATAAGAGGGAACGTCCTAACATGTATTTTGCATTCATTGTTTTAATGTTATTAAATCACTTGCTGTTTTTAAAATTCTCTCCACGTTCGGGCTCTGACCCGTTTGCTTTCAAATCTATTTTTGTAAAAACCTTTTTAGGTGCCCAGCCACAAGGACACCATGCATAGGATTCCCACAGGTGACGAGCTGTAGCTGTTGTGGAAGTTACAGGGCCTTGATATTAGATGCCTCATTTTCCAGTCTTGACTCCATATTCAGTTTCATCATTTGTAGGGCATGTCGCCCATTTTTATTAGAGACTTTTTATATTTCAGTTATTCAGACTTTGGTTTGTAATTAATTCAGGATGCAGACTTGTTTTATTTCTTTCCATATTGGGATTGTTGTGAGGAGTATTTCCTCTAGACTCATTTTTACTTGTTGATTTACTATAGTTGGACTTTATTGTAAATGGTTATGTTATCCTTTACATTTCACTTATTGCATGTTAATCACAGTTAACTTAAATTTTGGCAACTCACTTTTTAAATACTAGGTGGTTAGTAATTATTAAAATGTTTTGGACAGTGATGCTATTAACTGAACCAGCTTGGCATTTTGTATTAATTTAATAAAGGAGTAGCTACCCGGTATTTAATTAGTCGGGGTGTCACAACCTAGCCCTTAAATAAATCATAGAACCCATCTGGGACCCCAGTGGGAAATTCAAGCCCAATTGGAGCGGCCCCTACATTGTCAAGAAGATCTTGTCTGGTTGTGCCGCCATGCTCACCGATTTAGATGGGGAAAAGATGGCTCGTCCAGTTAACCTAGACCATCTCAAGAAATTCTACCCCTGATACGAAATCTCGACGCGCTACGACTCTTCTCATCTCCCTTCTATTCTAAAAAAAATCTATCTTTGTTTCCTTCTACCCAGAACTACGCGGGCCTGATCCTCTACAAAAATCATTTTCAAATAAATTAAAACTTTTGAAAAACCCCAGAGGTACGTAGGCAGCTCATACAGCTTACATGAGCACGACCCTTTCTTTTCCATAAAATACTATTTCTTTTCTTATCTCTGAGAACGACAGTCAATTCCATTATATACTTAAACAAAAGGTTTATGTATTCCTTAGCAACCGGTATAGATAATTCAAACAAGCACAAAACTCGTCAAAGGTACAGATGGATGATCAGAAACTTGTTTATTTCACTAATAAGAAATTACGGTACAAATTACATAAAAAAGGAACGGATAACTCCCTTTCCCCTACCTTCCTAAAAAAAAGCCAAAATAAAATCCCCACATTTATTCCCCACAATAAACTCTCTGAGAGTCCTATCCATAGCTACCAGAGGATCCTGCTCCGTCATCATCATCTACATCCTGGGGTCCCCAAGTTTCCCCCGCCTGAACAGAGTGTCGCAAACACTCCATGGATCAATAAGCTCGAATCAACTTCGAATAAACCACAACACCTCCCTCCATGGTGTCAAAAGAAACAAGACAATTTTGTCCAGTCTCCACTGCCAACATCTTGCTAATTACTTTCCTCCACAACCACTTCATATAATCCCTAGGGATATACCAAACTCTCCCAACGGACTGACAAGGACGGGTCAACAGACGTCGATTCTCCCACAGAGATCTAAGATGTATGTGCATACGCTCAGTCAAATCCTCTATCAGAAAGAAATTTAGTGTCCGAGGTGGCACGACCTGTGCCCAACCAAATTGGCGCAGAAGTCGCCAGGGGAAATAAAAAGAGGTTTGGCGGAGACCAACCAACCGCACATATTAGTATTCTCCTAGCTCCAGAATAGGTAGCAACTATCCCCACCAAGGCACTAACTAGTACAGATTCCGAGCCCCATGCTCCACAGGCCAATTCTCCCAGCTCGCAATATCAAGACCAATGTAGAAGAAGTGACACGAAAATAAGTTGGGTACAGCTGACAAAGGATATTTTGGAAGAGCCACCAGGCGGAGTCTTACAGATAACCACATGAACAACATCACGGGGCTACCAGAACGACTGAAATACCCCGTATTTTTTATGGCTTTTAAAATTGGGGGATTTATTGAATTTAATTATGATATTAATTTAATATTAATTCGACATTTTATTTTAAATATTTACTAGCGTGACGAGAGTTAGTAATTATTAGGAATTTATTGAATATTACTGGATGAGTAAAGTAATATATGAGATTGATTTTATTAAAATTGTCACGAGTGAATAAAATGCAATTATGGAAATTTAATTCGGGACGCGCCTGTGTCGTGTCAGGACAAAATTATTATTATTAAAGTGAATAATTTATAAGTCATCCGTATAGTGGTTTGGAGTGTGCCAAAGTGTCCGGAAGGGTCAATATAGTCATAAAAGTGTACTCGGGATTTAGTTTGGGCCTCGGGGCATTTTTAGGCCTAATTGACACCCCGGGAGGGTATTTTAGACATTTGGTATTTTTGGGTAATTAAACCCCCGAATTTTCTTAGTATTTATTAGGCATTTAGAGTTGTCTCTTGGGGTTAATAAACACAAAGCCTAAGCCAGCCATTAGAGAAGAAGGGAAGTGATTAGAGAAGAAGGTGAAGAGATTTGAGAAGCAGGTGAAGAGTCTTCAAGCAATCCAAGGCCTAGAACTCACCCGATTTCATAGCCACCACCACCAAAACGTAGATCGCACGATGAGGAACGCAACCATATATTTTTCATCAACAAATCATACCCTTGAATCCGAGGCAAGTATCTATCTTCCTAAATTCCAAGTTATTGTACCTTCCATGTTAGTCTAGGAATGAAAATCATAAGTTTTAATGGAAATTTTTTATATTTTGGTAGAGCATTTATATGTGTTGTAGGGAGAATCCATGTAGTCTAAAATTTTGATCATAAGTAGAGGATTACCCATGAATTTATTATAATATTTGGGAAGAAAATCTTGATTAAATTAGAGGGTGGTGATTATTCATGCAAAAATTGATTTTATAAAGAGATTTGAGATTAAACCCCTTTTTGATTCATTCGTTGAGGATTTATTGAACTTGTTTATATACATTTCTTATACACTTGGATTAATTTGATGAGAGTTTGGGATGAAATTATAGAGGTTTGGAGGGGTTAAAATGGTTGAACTCGTACGTTGAATATTGCAGAAAACTGGGCAAGAACTGCTTGATCGATCGATCGACCCCCTTTCTTCGATCGATCGATCCCTCCTGAAAAACTGCATATATTTTCTCCTTTTTGTTTAGTCCAGTTAAAATGCTTAGGAACCCTTGATTATCATTGATAGAGTATAATAGGTTATGAAGATGACCAATAGGGTCTAAGTAGACTCCGTTGAGTGAAATTAATATGAGATGAAATTTTGGGTTAACGGGGAGTTAGTTATACTTTGGGAATTATGTGTACGTTTACAAAAAGATTGATACTCGTGAAAGATTTATACTAGATGGTAAGTGAGTATCTGCCTACTGAAATTTATTCTTAGTGAGAAAGAATACTTCGAGATATGAGAAGTAAGAACAAAGTAATTAATAAATGAGAATAAAAGAGACGAATCCATTATGAGAAATAATTGAGTAAAATTTGTGTTGAGAATGGTTATAACAATTATGGGTCGTGGGCGAACCTAATTTGGAACATATGAATATTTATATGTATGACTTTGTGATTGTGCATATATTATGTATCTGTGTATGACATACCTTGCTTACTTGCTATCGATGGGAGGTTTGCGCGTGAGGGCAGTCATATCCTGATAAATCCATGGGATTTTTAATTTGTCGCTCGAGAACATAGGACTATGAAAGACTTATCAGTGAGTTGATAAGTCCGTTGACTATGGGAACGTAGGTATGTGCGTGACCCGTGGGTATGAGAACTATGTTCTCCTCTATTATATGTGATTTGATATTTATGGTTCGAGGAATCTTTACCGAGCCTATAGTTCCCTATACAGCGACGTGATGTATTGGGACAAGATAGCAGAGTAATGCAGCACCGTAGCTGTGTCTTGGGGTGCAGTATAGTATATATATAATATAGTGAATATATATATATATACATGTAATGATATCTACTATGTGGCTAAAGTAGAAATGTAAGATAGTTATGTATGAAAACACTTAGTTGAATTGAATTATTAAGAGACTTATCCATGTTGAATCTAAATATATATATATATATATATATATATATATATATATATATATATGTTTATAACATCATTATATGTATTATAAGGTTAATACGTGGGAATAATTTGGGCTATAAAGAGTGGATAAATTTGGTTA
The DNA here is from genome assembly GCA_949130495.1 of Sambucus nigra. Classification (NCBI taxonomy): domain Eukaryota; kingdom Viridiplantae; phylum Streptophyta; class Magnoliopsida; order Dipsacales; family Adoxaceae; genus Sambucus; species Sambucus nigra. The sequence goes on along the minus strand of OX422219.1, from coordinate 448,867,932 downwards.
ATCTAGTTAGCGTGGGAACTATAACTAGGGTGTCCTAGAGGTACGGTAGGAGTGCACACTAGATGAGAGATGATGATTCTCAAGAGAGTGTCGCAACTAACATGGTTGTGATATTAACCGGTAAGCATTTTAAATACTTTCTAAACTATTTTTAAAATTGTTTTACACTCGGGCTCTGACCCGTTTTCTGTCATTTCTTTCTCTCTTATATATATATGTATGTATTACAGGTGCCCAGCCACAGGGGCGTTATGCTTAGGTTCTTTGGATTGGATGTGCTGCAGTTTATGTGGGAGTTGCAGGCCCTTGCTTTAGACGACTTCATCGTTGAATCAGTCCCTACTTTAGATCTTCATAGTTAGGGCATATGTCGCCCGATTTCTTATTCCATTTAGATCTTGTCAAAGATATATGTTCATTTATATTTTCGGTACTCAATACTCCTTGGGAGATAACTCTTGTCAGGATGATTTCATTTATGGTTTTTATACATGGTTTGGATTATATCGATGGTTTAAATTCTTATGTGTAAATTGCCATCCTTAGTATTTTTGTGAGTCTTAACTGTTAGGTATTAAAAAGTTTTTTATTGGTATTTAATAAAGGAAAAATGGGGTTTTAAATGGTTTTGAAACTTAGCTTAATTATTTAGGGTGTTCAAATTTGAAATATTATTTTGCGACAGTGACGCTGAGAATGAACCAACCGTTCACCTGTTTTTAATTTAATAAAGGACTGATCACCCGGTATTTAATTAGGCGGGGTGTTACAGGTGGTATAAGAGCATCAGGTTCTAGTGTCCTTTAGGATCTGTGCGGCTTATATTGCTTCTAGCGTAGATTTCTTTGATATAGAGCCCTATGTTTAGGATTGTTTATTTCTTTGGTAAGATTCCGTTCTCCTGCTATAACGTATATATTAGTGAATATTATTTGCGTTCAGGCGTGTTCGTACAAGAAGTATGGACGATGAGGGCCATTGGACGGATAGCGGAGGTCGTACTTAGGAGGTTATAAAGTATGTTCGAGGATGATGACCATAGTCGAGGTCACCCCTATTATGGCACGAGAGGCCAGGACTGTAAAGACGGTTAGGACGCAGCCTACAAATTTCAAGTTCTTCTATAGTCGAAGGTGATGCCAAATTAAACTCACCCAACGTAGTATGCTTGGGAGAGGGTCAAATGGAAAATTGAGGAGAGTCATCAGTAGAAGTTCTAGAAATGTGGGAATTGGGTGTATTACCCAATGAAGAAATATATTCAAAGGCTTGGACATATAGTGGGGTGTGGAACTAAAAATTTGGGGTAAAATTTTTCTTGACTCATTGGAACAAAGTTATAATAGTGGGAGTCAACAACCACCGCCCACGAATGCGGGTACATTTTCTATCTATGGAGTTATGGGGCGCATAATGACTGTCATTAGGACCTCACATTCAATTGTAGCTATTAGAATTGCGTGGACCATAGGGTTACTAGACTTGGCCATTGACACTATTATTTATGTAGACTCACCGATGGGTAGTGGGACTCCTATTATTATTTTTATATATCAAAGCTTGAGTTTAATTTTATCGGGGATTTACTTATTATAGACATATCCGAGTAGGATGTGATTATCGGCATGGATTGACTTGTTGTATATGAGACTAAGAATGATCATTATAGCCAGCATATTGTCTTTGACAAGAGAGTGAATAAGTAGACTTTTATATAAATAGATAAAACTTTATGGGATGTTATATACTATAGACTAAGGACCTAAGGAGTTTCAAGGACTGACTATTTTAGGTAGTAGTGTATCGGGAGGGTTCCTTGTTTGGATTTCGCTCAGCGAGACACCCCACGCATGAAACTAAAGAACGTTGGGAGTCGTAGTAAGTTAGGCCTTTAGAATATGAGTTTATAACCTTTGCCATTATATGAATATATTTATATTCATCAGAGAGTTATGAGTTGTAGCATGATTTGAGGCAAATGAAATCGCCAAATGAGAATGTGGAAACCATAGAAATACAGATTATAGACTAAGTAGTCAGTTAATTAAGGGTAACCTTATAAAGTAATCACATTCATTTAGACCTTATGATGGAATGTACACACATTAGGTGTATGGACGCCCTGCATGGTTTGATTGTAGTATTTTCCATATTTGTGTCACAGTAAGTATTCCTGAGATTAAAGAAAGTAGAAGTTGTGACTTCCAGATTTAGTTGTTTGATGACTTAGGATCGTTACTCCACATAATTTTTCCATGACGATGGTATAGTACGGATTGGGTAAAGTTTAACTCAAGATAATTTAAACTAAATGGTAAGGCTTGGAGTATCACATTAGTGGGGGTATTCGTTAATGTACTGTATGGGTGGTACGACGGAAAATTACATGAGATGTAAGATTAATAACTGGAGTTGTCCTTACCAGTTACGCTTTATTTTTCCGAATTTTAAGACGAAATTCCGTTATTAGGGGGGAAGTATGTAATACCCCGTATTTTTTATGGCTTTTAAAATTAGGGGATTTATTGAATTTAATTGCGATATTAATTTAATATTAATTCTGACATTTTATTTTAAATATTTACTATCGTGACGAGAGTTAGTAATTATTGGGAATTTGTTGAATATTACTGGATGAGTAAAGTAATATATGAGATTGATTTTATTAAAATTGTCACGAGTGAATAAAATGGCAATTATGGAAATTTAATTCGGGACGCGCCTGTGTCGTGTCAGGATTAAATTATTATTATTATTAAAGTGAATAAATTATAAGTAATTCATATAGTCATTTTGAGTGCGCCAAAGTGTCCAAAAGGGTTGAGATAGTCAGAAAAGTGTACTCGGGAGTTTAGTTTGGGTCTCGGTGCATTTTTAGGCCTAATTGACACCACAGGAGGGTATTTTAGACATTTGGTATTTTTGGGTAATTAAACCCACGAATTTTCTTAGTATTTATTAGCCATTGAGAGTTATCTCTTGGGGTTAACAAACAAAAAGCCTAAGCCAGCCATTAGAGAAGAAGGTGAAGTGATTAGAGAAGAAGGTGAAGAGATTTGAGAAGAAGGTAAAGAGTCTTCAAGCAATCCAAGGCCTAGAACTCACCCGATTTCATAGCCACCACAACCAAAACGTAGATCGCATGAAGAGGAACGCCACCATATATTTTTCATCAACAAATAAGACCCTTGAATCCGAGGTAAGTATCTATCTTGCTAAATTCCAAGTTATTATACCTTCCATGTTAGTCTAGGAATGAAAATCATAAGTTTTAATGGAAAATTTTTATATTTTGGAAGAGAATTTATATGTGTTGTAGGGAGAATCCATGTAGTCTAAAATATTGATCATATGTAGAGGATTACCCACAAATTTATTATAATATTTGGGAAGAAAATCTTGATTAAATTAGAGGGTGGTGATTATTCATGCGAAATTTGGTTTTATAAAGAGATTTGAGATTAAACCCCTTTTTGATTGATTCGTTAAGGATTTATTGAACTTGTTTATGTACATTGCTTATACACTTGGATTACTTTGATGCGAGTTTGGGATAAAATTATAGAGGTTTGGAGGAGTTAAAATGATTGAACCCGTACGTTGAATATTGCAGAAAACTGGGCAAGAACTGTTTGATCGATCGATCGACCCCCTTTCCTCGATCGATCGACCCCTCCTGAAAAACTGCATATTTTCTCCTTTTTGTTTAGTCCAGTTAAAATTCTTAGGAACCCTTGATTATCATCGATAGAGTATAATGGGTTATGAATATGACCAATAGGGTCTTCGTAGACTCCGTTGAGTGAAATTAATATGAGATGAAATTTTGGGTTAACGGGGAGTTATTTATACTTTGGGAATTGTGCGTATGTTTACTAAAAGATTGAGACTCGTGAAAGATTTAGACTATAAGGTAAGTGAGGGGCTACCTACTGAAATTTATTCTTAGTGAGAAAGAATACTTCGAGAGATGATAAGTAAGAACGAAGTAAATAATAAATGGGAATAAAAGAGACGAATCCATTATGAGAAATAATTGAGTAAAATTTGTGTTGAGAATGGATAATAACAAGTATGGGTCGTGGGCGAACCTAATTTGGAACATATGAGTATTTATATGTATGACTTTGTGATTGTGCATATATTATATATATGTGTATGACATACCTAGCTTACTTTCTATCGATGGGAGGTTTGCGCGTGAGGGCAGTCATATCCTGATGAATCCATGGGATTTTTGATTTGTCGCTCGAGAACATAGGACTATGAAAGACTTATCGGTGAGTTGATAAGTCCGCTGACTATGGGAATGTAGGTATGTGCGTGACCCGTGGGTATGAAAACTACATTAGCCTCCATTATTTATGATTTAATATTTGTGGTTCGAGGAATCTTTACTGAACCTATAGTCCCCTATACAACGACGTGATGTATTGGGACAAGATAGCAGAGTAATGCAGCACCGCACCTGTGTCTCGGGGTGCAGTATAGTATATATATAATATAGTGAATATATATATATATATATATATATATATATACACACACACACACACACACACACACACACACACACACACATACATGTAATGATATCTACTATGTGGCTAAAGTAGAAATGTAAGATAGTTATGTATGAAAACCCTTAGTTGAATTGAATTAATAAGGGACTTATCCATGTTGAATCTAAATGGATATATATATATATATATATGTTAATAACATCATTATATGTATTATAAGGTTAATACGTGGGAATAGTTTGGGCTATAAAGAATGGATACATGTGGTTAATCTAGTTAGCGTGGGAACTATAACTAGGATGTCCTAGAGGTACGGTAGGAGTGCACACTAGATGAGAGGTGATGATTCTCAAGAGAGTGTCGCAACTAACATGGTTGTGACATTAACCGGTAAGCATTTTAAATATTTGCTAAACTATTTTTAAAACTGTTTTACACTCGGGCTCTGACCCATTTTCTGTCATTTCTTTCTCTCTTGTATATATATGTATGTATTACAGGTGCCCAGCCACAGAGGCGTCATGCTTAGGTTTTTTGGATTGGACGTGCTGCAGCTTATGTGGGAGTTGTAGGCCCTTTCTTTAGACGACTTCGTCATTGAATCAGTCCCTACGTTAGATCTTCATAGTTAGGGCATATGTCGCCTGATTTCCTATTCCGTTTACATCTTGTCAAAGATTTATGTTCATTTATATTTTCGGTACTCAATACTCCTTGGGAGTTAACTCTTGTCAGGATGATTTCATTTATGGTTCTTATACTTGGTTTGAATTATATCGATGGTTTAAATTCTTGTGTGTAAATTTTCATCCTTAGTATTTATGTGAGTCTTAACTGTTGGGTATTAAAAAGTTTTTTATTGGTATTTAATAAAGGAAAAATGAGGTTTCAAATGGTTTTAACACTTAGCTTAATTATTTAGGGTGTTCAAATTGAAAATATTATTTTGCGATAGCGATGCTGAGAATGAACCAGACGTTCACCTGGTTTTTAATTTAATAGAGGACTGATCACCTGGTATTTAATTAGGCGGGGTGTTACAACGACCTTCTGGCCAAGCATCCAGACCGTTCAGGGTCTCCGCCAGTATCACCGTCGCAGGATTACGATGGTATGACATCCATGAAGTAATGGCTGCAAGTTGCGGATCTGCCCGTAGTTCCCCAGTCACCAACAGTAATTTTGATACTAAGCCCAGAGAAATGGCTCCAGCATAACCAGCATTGCCTATTTCCTACAAATGCAGGGGATACAATACCGCCAAGAGGGAAATCATTTTTCCAGCAACCAGTGATCTAGTTGCCGAAGGCGAAATGCGAAGAAGCCCATTCAGTAAATCCCTAGGAGAACGAGAAAATTTGGGTAAAGCCGTATAAACACTGGGATGAATCCCCAGTAAGGTAGAAAAGTCCTCGTAGGTAGGATAAACTTCATCCAAGCCAAAATGGAAAACGTGGTCTTCGGGGTACCAAAATTGTATCGCCGCCATCATCATGTTCCACTCAATGGACCGATTGCGCCGCAAAGAGACTCGACGCATGTTGAAAGCATTATAGTCGACATTATAAGAGAACATTACTTCCAAGGCTTCGAGGTAATTAGAAAACTCAATGCTACCAGGGAGAGCCATCTTGCAAGACTAAGAAACAGTAGACAAGTGAAGGTGTGATGGAAACACTCCCCCCTTACCCTTTTTATACTTAAGAACCCTCACAAGAGACATAATCCCTGCAGAGATCGGAGGGAATCCTACCCCACAAGGTACAAAAGGCTGAAGAGGGAACAAATGAAAAGCTTTGAATTAATGGGACTGGTCTTGACTGCCGATAGGTAGGACAAGGTGCTTATCGATCAGCAACCCCCTATTTTTGAAAATTTTCCTTTTTCCTCTTTTATCAAAATCAAAAGCCCAATAAAAATAAATTGATATTCTCAACAGAATTTCAAAAATCCTTTTCCATCCTTAGAAAATTTCTTATTTTTAACATTACTTTAAAAATCCCAAAAATATTTCTTTTTGTGGTCTCAGCAGCAAAGTAAAAAGCGCATGCATTCATTCATCATTAACAAAAGATAATAAAAAAATCCAATTGCATTGCATATATATTTGTTCCTTGTGTTACATCAATTTTGCAGGAAATAGAAAAAAAGCAAAAAACAACGGGACTCAGCCCGAACCAACATTCTCATTCTCTCTCTCTCACCTACCCTTCACCTCTTTCTCTAAGAGCTTTCACCCTTGCGACGCGCTCTCTTTCCCCTACGACGAGATGACGCACCCCCACTACCCGAACTAGAGTTATCCCCCGACGAAGCAGAAGGCACCAAATAAGAAGGAACCGGTACCGCATCTCGAATATGAGCAGTTGCTAAAAATATCCAATCTCTAATGTCCCTCGACCAAGTGGTCGACACCCGGACTTGCTGCAAAGTAAAAGGAAAAATCAGTATCAAATAGGGATCAAAACAGAAAAGGAACCAAAAAGAGGAAAAGAACCTCCTCTGTCAAACCCAACTCCTCTGGATCCCTCGCATGAGGACGGTGTAACAGAGGCACCATCCCTCCATCATCTCACTGAATGTTATACGAAGGAGTGTGCAATTGCACAAAAGGAACCTCTGAAGCCGCCACTGCTGCTGTGGGAAGACCCCACCGCCCGACTTGAACCCGCAGGAGGGAAAAGCAAGGCATCATATATATTGGGCGCCATCAACCAGGTCATCACAAAATCCATCTAGCCATACGGCGCGACCGTATCAGTGTATAACAGGTAGGACTCGTCGATCATCATTGTGATCCTCGCATTCTCCGGCAGCAGCCGCTCCCGCCTCATAGACATAGGAGGCTGCATGTATGGCACTACCACCTCCTCCTCAGCAATCTTTCGAACCACTCGCTACCCTAGATACCAGGAATGGCCAAACTCATGCACCTGTAAATGCCTCATCTGCGTGTTCACCTCGGTCGCTCTGGTATCCTGAATGGCTGCCCATAGACAGTCACCTAAAAATCCCCAATAGACATAAGTCAATGCAGAATCAGAATGTGCAAAAATAAAGACTGAAAGGAAAGAGTCTTACCCTACCACTGGTTAGGCCATTAAAGACCTGACGCACTGCCTCCAGAGAGAGAGATCCCTTTGACTGCAGATTGGCTTTCCGCCATCGATACAATCCACAAAGGTCCCCAACAGTATCATCCTTCAGAGCGATCAACGGGGTATTATAACCAATCACCTCATAGAACCACGTCTGCCAAAGATAAGAATTCATAATCAAAAAGAGACGCATAAGGAAAATGCGAATGCATGAAAAGAAAATGGGAAAAATTAAAGGATCTCCTCGTGGCTCCAGTAAAAGTTTACCGACAGCACTGGCTGAATGCATCCAAAGATAAATCGAGGGTCACCAAAGTCAGGCTCCCCCAATCATAGAGAGGGATGTTCGAAAACATCCTCAAGTATGGCAAGAACCACAAATGGACGATGTCGCCACTCGACGTCACCATAAAGCCTCCCAGTAGAAGTAAAATGAACAATCAGGCCATCTGCCTCACCTGCAGCCCGTCCTCCACATCAACCACCCTACCCAGCAGAACATCCTTCAGTAAGGACAATCAGATGGAATCCCCAGAGACTATCCTCCACACATCGCCGAGCGCCTCCCTCACCGCCTCCGGCCTCACCCTCAGGGAGCGATCCTTCTCTATCTGCTTCCCATCGCAATCCATCCCCAATAGCTGTTGCACGTCTATGGGAGTCACGGTCATCTCCCCAAAACTGAAATGGAAGGTGTGGGTAGTATCCCACCATATTTTCCCCAAAGCGCACAAGACCATTGTCGACCGAGGCGTCTCATCCAATGCAAACGCCAGCCTCCCAAAACCTGCTGATGATACCACCCAATGCACCACAGGTAGAAAATGCTCCCAGACATCCTTAAGCCCCATCGTCCCGCGGGCACGTATGTTCTTCAAAGAGATATCAGACTGTCAAAAGAAGAAACTTTGTCAAAATTCAAGGAAGAAAGAAAAACTCACCAAAAGGGGAAGAATGCCAAAAGTCAGGTTACTTACATAACCGCTAGGTTTCACCACCCTCGAGGAGCGATGACACGGCAGCTCCAGTACTAAGGTTTGCTCATCCACAACCAGCTCGAATGAGTCAATGTAGTTCTCACTCCCCAAAGAAAGAGGCTCCCTGGCCTTCCACTCTACGTTCGCCCAGTCATCAACAGTCAACCATTCCCTATGCGCTACAGTGCTCACGAAGGCGGCCATTTATTGGAGATCAAAATGCTAGAACGATTCGCAGAGGAAAATTGTAGAAAGAAAGAAAGCAAGAAGCTGTGAAAAATGAAGGGAATTCTCCCCCTTTATATAGGATGCTAAGCGTCATACCGATCGGTCGTCACCTCTCTTAGGTCAGAATTGGCCTCAGTCATCACCTCTCTTAGGTCAGAATTGACCTCGGTCTTGGATCTTCACCTTAATTATGTCAGAATTGACCTCGGTCCTCGCTCGTCACCTCTTTTAGGTCAAAATTGACCTCAATTTTAGATCGTCACCTTAGTTAGCTCAGACTTAACCTCAGTCCTTGATCGTCACCTCTTTTAGGTCAGAATTAACCTCGATCTTAGATCGTCACCTTCGTTAGGTCAGAATTGAAGTCGAACCTCGGTCATCACCTCTTTTAAGTCAGAATTGACCTCGGTCTTGGATCGTCACCTTAGTTAGGTTAGAATTGACCTCGATCCTCGGTTGTCACCTCTTTTAGGTCATAATTGACCTCGATCTTGGATCGTCGCCTTAGTTAGGTTAGAATTGACCTCGATCCTCGGTCATCACCTCTCTTAGGTCAGAATCCACCTTGATCTCGGTTTGTCACCTTAGTTAGGTCAGAATTGACCTCTGTCTTCAATCGTCACCTATTTTATGTCATAATTGACCTCGGTCCTCGGTTTTCACCTCTCTTAGGTCAGAATTGACCTCGGTCTTGGATCGTCACATTAGTTAGGTCAGAATTGACCTCGGTCCTCGATCATTACCTCTCTTAGGTCAGAATTGACCTTGGTATTGGATCATCACCTTAATCCTGTAGAATTGTCTTCGACCCCTGAATTGTTCATCCTCGCGCCCTTAGGTCCTCAGAATTGGACTCGACCCTCTGAATTGGTCATCCTCCCTCAGAAGCATCATACGGCGTCTATTAGACGGTTATCATTCATTTAAAACTCACCTGTCGAGGGGATCTATAGACACCCCATTATGTTACCCCCTAAACTCTCCTTATGTTCCTAGCACCTCCCCTCATCACCACAGATCCAGGTCATACCCCGAGTACTGACCTAAAAGCGGTCGGGAGCTCTTGGGCTCTATTTGACTAAGGTCAGCTCTTGAGCTCGACCGAGACTAAATGAATCTTCAAAGGGCAGTAAAACCCTTTCCAACGATCCACATGCGCGATTTCGACTTATGGTATGGATGAACGATTCATTTGACTATGAAAGGTCACTAAATGCTTCCAAGGCCCGGTTAACCAAAGTCAACTCCTTAAACCCAATAAAACTCTTTGGAATGTTAAAGTACATCTCTTAAACTTTCCAACGGTCCACCCCATTCGCGATTCGAACTTACCATACGGACGAACGATCCGTTTGCGTCCGACTATTCCCCGTCCAATGGACTGACAAATACTTTCGAGCCATATTTGACCCAGAGTAAACTCCCGAAATCGGGATCAATCCCAAGTAATTTCAAAGGTATCTAAATTACCTTTCCAACAGTCCACCCCGTGTATGATTCTGATCAACGATTTGCATTTTGTGACCGATTTTCCAAAGAGGCCTAAAAGACACAGCCAAACGGCAGGTCCCAGACCCTGCCTATCGATATTGTGCCTAAACGCACCTGTCGAATGGCAGGAGCAAGGCTATGCCGATCGGAAATTCCTGGGCCTATAAAAAGGAGGGTTGACCTTACTTGTAAAGGGATCCCAGATCTGATAGATATCACTCTCAGCAAACCCCGAAAACCTCTCTCAAAGTCAGCGTGATTTCCATACCCAAATCCCTTTCCAACCTTCACTTTTCATCATCCTTTTCACCAAACTTGGTGAATTCACTACCCTCCATCATCATCCAAGTCTAAGGGCTGCTCTCCAACATTTAAGATCAAGCTCAAGATCTTCAAGAAGGTCCAATTTTCTCAACTCTCTCCCTAAATTCTCATAAATTTGTAATAACTTGTTTTTATTACCTAGTGCTTTTATTATCTCATTTCACACATCCTAATATACTTTTTATTTAGTATTATTGCACATCTCTTATTTTCATATAAATAAAAACCCAAAAAAAACAAGAAAAAGAGGGTTGGCTCATAAATTCCAAACGGGAATTCTCATACTTTTCTTACACTTCTCTCACAACTAAAATACTTTTTCTACACACATACACACACACACAAATAAGATAATCCCCGATTAGATTTATGGGATAAACCCCACCCCTCCTTTTGTATGCAAACTACGTGAACTTTCATGCCTCTATAGGCTACGTAGGCATCTCGGGGTAAAACCCGAGGCTCGAGTCCTATTTTTTTTACTTTTTCTCTCATTTTCTATTTTCTCTAAATTCCATTCTCTTATACTATATATATACATATATTTGTACTTAAGGGCATATTATTCCGTATACGTTATCGTTCCGTCATAACGATTAACATAGTGATGGTCGCCTAAATCCTATTTTCTAATACTTTTTATACCTTCCTACGGACGACTCGCTTTACCTCTCTCATGGTACAAGTCGATGATTCCTATCTCCACTACATATACACATGCACACATATCATGGGGAAAATAAAGGAAAATAGCAAAAACCCATGGGAGTCCGAAAGGGCAAAATGGGTGCCTAACACCTTCCCATTTCGTAACTTAGCCTCCGGACCCTTTTCGAATCATTTTGGTTTCGTATGCACCAGTATGTCTTTGGAGGTTGTCCTTCGGGATGGCTTCCCTTTTTTCTTTTGTCTGTTTTGAGTGGCAACTCTAATCTCTCAATATTTTTCACCTCACTTCCAATGACGTCAGCCGAAGCGCTCCCGAGAGGGACGCGCGGGACTCGAGGACCCACACTCTCGTGCGGCCCGCCCGCCGCGAGGATCGGGATCCGGGAGGGGATGGTCACAACATCCATAGGAATGTTCCCAAAATAATAATTAAAAAATATGATGTGTGATTGTATCAAGATATTGATCGTTATGATGCAACGATAATATGTGTTAGATAAGATGCAAGTATGAATCACATGTATGATATGTATGATTAATATAAGGATAAAATAAGAAAAAATATGAAAATAGGACTCGAGTCTTGGGTTTAACCCAAGACGCCTACGTAACCTATAAAGGAATCAAAGTACATGTAATTTACATGCGTCACAAGGGTGTGGTTTAACCCATAGATTCAAACGGGAGATTATTATATGTGTGTGTAAGAAAAAAGTGTTTTTACATTTGAGAAAGTTTGGTGAATAATCTCATTGGAATTTATGGGTGTAACCCTCTTTTTCTTGTTCTACTTTTTTGTAGAAAGTATATTTTGTGCAATATAACTAATAAAGGATTGAAGATTAATATGTGTATGATCTAAAGTAAGAGCTAAATTAAGAATTTATATAACTAATGCGAAAATAAAGAAATATAAAGAGAGAGAAGAATGTTTGGACCTTCTTTGGAGACTTGGAGATTGATCTTGATTATTGATGAGCTTATTTGCAAGTGCATTAAGAATGTATTTTTTTTTTTCTAAATTGGGTGTGAAAGTGATGGGAATGAAAAGTGGAGAAAGGTTTCAAATAAGGAAACCTCATCGACTAAAGAAGAATGTTGTTGAGATCATTGAAGTTGATGCTTATAAGGTGCCCTGGAAGGTGAGCTCATGTTCTCCTTATATAGGGTAGGGGTACTACCGATCGACATTATTGATATCCTACCTATCGGCAGGCAAACCTAGCCACACTGTCGACAGGCAGGGAAATGGAAATGCCAGTTGGCAGTCTCGTGTAGATGTTGTGAAAAAATGGTCGTAAAATGCAATTAATAAATCCAAATCGTACACGGGGAAGATCATTAGAAAGGTAATTCATAGACCTTTGAGAATCCTTGGGTTGCTCCCATGTCCTGGAGTTGACTTTGTGTCAAAGGGGGATTAGAAGCACCCATCGATCCTTTGGACAGAAGATCGTCGAACGAAGACGGATCATTCATTCAAGTCATAATTTTGAATCGTGCATGGGGAGGACTGTTGGAAACCTTGTGTGAGGAACTTCAATGTTCTAAAGTGCTTCACTTAGTTCGGAGAGTTTACTTTGGTCAAATGGGACCCTTTGGAATAAAATGGATTGTTTGTCTATGCTGTAAGACTGATTCATGAATGGGGTGGATTGTTGAAAAGGCTATTTAGTGACCTTCAAACTTCATTTAGTCTCGTTCGAGGTGAAGAGTCAGCTTTGGTCAAATGAAGCCCAGCAGCACCCGGTGGCCTCTGAATCATTTTTTAGGGGAAACGGATCATTCATTCGAACTATTATGTCATTTCGTACATGGGTCAGACCACTGGAAAGGATTTTTAGTGACCTTTAAAGATTCATTAAGATTTCTCTCTGATAATGAAGTTGATTGGGGTGAAATTGGGGCCCGGTGGCCTCCAAATCTATTTTTGGTAGTAAAATGGTTCGTTTGTCCGAATATTTATGACATTTTACACACGGGGCATACTGTTGTAAAGGGGATTTATATCCCTTCGAATATTCATTGAGATTTTGCTCTGATGATGGAGTTGATCGGAGTCAAACTTGGCTTGGGTGTGACCGATGGCCTGTAGATCGGTACTCAAAGTATGACCTAGGGTTTTTAGTGACTTGGTGAGGTGTAAAGGGCATAAGGAGAAACTTGGAGGTCCTATAATGTGGTGACCATAGAGCCCCTCGACGGATGAGCTTGGAACAAGTGAAAGCCGTCAAATAAACTCCACATGATATTTTCAGAAAGAGGTAAATTCTGCGAACCAAAAGAGACGAGGATGGATGTTTCAAAGGGACGAGGTCGACTATGAGGCTCTGAGGTAATGCTAAGGATGGTCGATTATGTGGGCCGAGGTCAAGTCTGAGGACCTAAAGTTATGGCAATAAATTCTACTGGTCAAGGGCAACCCCAAGGTCCTAAGGTTGTGGACACTAATTCTAAGGGTCAAGGTTAATTCGGAGGACCTTCAGTAGGAGTGACCAATTCTGAGGGTCGAGGTTAATTCTGAGGACCTTAAGAAAAGTCGACCAATTCTGAGGTTCGAGATTAATTATGAGGACCTTAAGTTGAGGCGACCAATTTTGATGGTCGAGGTCAATTCTGAGGACCTTAAATGGGTGGGACCAATTCTGAGGGTCCTGTGGGTCGGCATTAATTTTGAGGACTTTAAGTTGAGGAGATCAATTCTAACGATTGAGATTAATTCTGAGGACCTGAGTGGGTGCGATAAATTCTGAGGGTCGAGGTCAATTCTGAGGACCTTTAGTAGGAGCGACTAATTCTACGGGTCGAGGTCAAATCTAAGTACCTTTAGTGAAAGAAATCAATTATAAAGGTCGAGGTTAATTCTGAGGTTCTTAAGTTGTTGCGGCCAATTCTGAGGGTTGAGGTCAATAATATGGACCTTAAGTTGAGGCGAACAGTTCTGAGGGTCGAGGTCAATTCTGAGGACATTTTTATTGTAAATGCGAGGGGTTTGAACTCTGGGGAGATTTTACCTTTAGGTATTAGGATGCACTTGTGATTCTGTTAGTGCAGACAACCCATTCTAATACCCCCTAACCTCTCCTTAGGTCCCTAGCACCTCCCTTCATCATTGCAAACCCAAGTCATACCCTGGGTATTGACCTAAAGTCCATTGAGCACACTAAGCTCCGTTTGACCAAAAGTCAAACTCTTCATCTCAAATGAGACTGAATGAATCTTTTAAGGGAACTAAATCCCCTTTCCAACGGTCCATCCCATGCACAATTTTGACTTACGGTGCGAACGAACGACCCATTTTCCCTCGAAACTCGATCAGGAGGTCATCGGATGCTCCGAGGCTCCGTTTGACCAAAGTCAACTCTTTAGATCGACTGAGACTGAATGAATCTTCAAAGGTAACTGAAACCCCTTTCCAACGGTCCACCCCATACGTGATTCTGACTTACAATACGAACAAATGATCCGTTTTACTCTGAAAGGTCACCAAGTGCTTCCAGTCCCCTATTGACTAAAGTCAACTCCCCAAACTGAGTCAATCTCTTTATAATGTCGAAGTACATCTCCTAAACTTTCAAACGGTCCACCCCATAAGCGATTCGAATTTACAATGCAGACGAACGATCCGTTTGCGTTGGACGTTTCCTCATCCAAAAGACCGACAAAAGCTTCCGAGCCACATTTGACACAAAGTCAACTCCCGAACCCTAGATCAATCGAAAGGACTTTTAAAGGTCTCTGAAATACCTTTCCAACGGTTCACCCCGTGTAAGAATTGGATCATTGGTTCGCGCTCTACGATCGATTTTCTGAAGGAACCTGAAAGAGACTGCCAAACGACACATTCCAAACCCTGCCTATCGACAGTGTACCTAAACACACCTGACGATTGGCAAGAACAGGGCTATGCCGATTGGCAATGCCCTGGGCCTATAAAAAGGAGGGCCTTACCTCATTTCAAAAAAGGAAGAAGATCAGAGATCCTTTACTCTCAGCAAGCTCAGAAAACCTCTCTCGAAGTTAGCATGATTTCCACATCCAAATCCCTTTCCAACCATCACCTTTCATCAGCTTGTTAATCAAATTTGGTGAATTAAGTATCCTCCATTATCACCCAAGTAGAAGGGCTGCTCTCCAACATCTAAGATCAAGATCAAGATCTTCAAGAAGGTCCAACTTTCTCAACTCTCTCTTTAAATTCCCCTAAATTCGCATTAACTTGTTTTATTACTTAGCACTTTTATTCCCTCATCTCACATATCTTAATATACTTTTTATCTAGTATTATTGTACATCTCTTATTTTCATATAAATAAAACTCAAAAATTAAGAAAAAGAGGATTTGCTCATAAATTCCAAACGGGAATTCTCACACTTTTCTCACAACTAAAACACTTTTTTTTATACACACACACACACATATATAAGAGAAGTCCCCGATTGGATCTATGGGATAAATCCCACCCCTCATTTTGCATACGAACTACGTGGACTTTGATGCCTCTATAGGCTACATAGTCATCTTGGGGTAAAACCCGTGACTCGGGTTCTATTCCTACTTTTCCCTCATTTTATTTTTTTCTATATTCTTTAAACTCAATTCTCTTAAATTCTATATATTTACATATACAAATGTTTGTTCTTAGTGGCGTATTATTTCATGTGCGTTATCGTTCCGTTATAACGATCAACGCGAGGTTAATCGCGTAAATCCTATTTTCTAATATTATTTTCTGGAACATTCCTACGGATGACTCGCTTTATCTCTTCCATGATACAAGTCGATGATTTCCATCGCCACTACATATACACAAGCACACATATCACGGGGAAATAAAGGAAAATATCAACAACCCATGAGAGACCGTAAGGGCGGAATGGGTACCTAACACCTTCCCATTTCGTAACTTAGTCTCCGGACCCTTTTTGAATCATTTGGTTTCGTATGTATCAGTATGTCTTTGGATGCTATCCTTTGGGATGGCTCCCTTTTCTTTTGTCTGTTTTGAGTACAATAGACTGGCGACTCCATCTCTCTATATTTTTCACCTCATTAATGATGTCGGCCAAAGCACTCCCGAGAGGGACGCACGGGACCAAAGGGATCCTCTCTCGCCGTGAGGATTGGGGATGGCCACAGCTAGGGATGTGTTTCTTGGAGATGACGTTGAGTAGAGATGTCTAGTTAAGGCTTATATCTTTGTTTGGGGAAATTGGAATTCTTCTGGGAGAAAGTTTAATTCAAAAATTCCTACTAGGGAAATGGGTAGGATATTACGTAGCCCTGCTGTGGGAAGCATTTGATTTTTGCTGAGGATTTTGGGATCCACTAGGGAGTTGTAGTTGCCTTTTAGGTCGTGGGTGCACTAATTGTTGGGTTTAAGCTGGGGATAAAATGCGGTATTAATCTGGCTAGGGATTTGGGAGCTTAAAAATTGGTTTTCTTGGTGAAGAAATGTTCCAATATTTATTGGGCAATTTTAGGAATTTTTGGGAAAATTTTTGGAATCTTCTTATATTTTTTAGGATTTATTATACGAAATTTCAGGGATACTGCCGATGAGAGGGTGGTAGGAATTGTCAATCGATAGTGATGCAGTCTTCTGGGCTGCCTTGGAAAGGGGAATAGGTAGGTGCCAATCAGTGGGTGTCAAGAAAGTGCTGATCGATATGACCCTTAGCCTCCTATAAAAAGGGGTGAATTCTCTTCATTTTTCACAACTTCTAGCTTTCCTATCTTCTGCTTCCCTCGTCTACAATCTACACCTGCATTCTTTCCTCATTCGAGACTAAAAATAGCGGATTTATCAAGTACCGATACCCACATGGCGTTGTTGGATCTTAATGATTAGGCAAACCTGGAGTGGCGGGCTAGGGTTCCCCTGACATTGGGCAATGAGAGCACTTTTGACCAGTTCGAGCGTGATGTCTATGATTGCACACTTCTATGCAAGCCTTCGCACCAAAGATCGTCTAGGGTGAGGAACCCTAATGGCTATGTAAGTACCACATGGCTTTTGGCATTCTTTTTCTTCTTTATATTTTCATATTTCTTAGAATTTGACCAAATGTTTCTCCTCTATTTTGACAGACTGACATAACTGCTATGAGTTTTCATTCTTGGTGGACAATGGGATTTAGGGATATGTAGGACCATCTTCTTGTGGTGGTTCGTTGGGTAGTCTCCTTTACGAGTTTTGGGTGTTTGGCATCTGCTTTGGATGAGACGCCGTGCTCTACGGACATGTGCGCTGGGAGAGAGGTGGTGGAACACTACCCACACAATACGCTTGGGATTTCGGGAGATGGCGATGACCCCCATTGATTTTAAGTTTCTTCTCTGGATCGATTGCGAGGGTATGCAGATAGAGGTGGACGGATGGCGATTGAAACTGCACTAGGAGATGTGAGGTGAATAGTCTTAAGGGACTTAATTCGTATTTCTCCTCTCCGAGAGGTTTTACTGAGTCATTGGATTGAAGAGACAAATGGACTATAGGTGAGGCAGATGGACCACTTGTTTATTATTCTGTTATTGGGGGGTTTCTTTAGTGGCATCGAGCGGCGACGATGTATGCTTATGGTTTTCAACATCTTTCGAATATCCCTCTATACGACTGGGAGAGCTTGACTTTGGCGACCCTTTATTCTTCTTTGGATGCTTTCAGCTAGTGCTGTCAGCAGACTTTTACTAGAGCCACTTATATTCTGGAGATAATTTTCTCATTTCTCTTTATGTATTTGCTTGCATTTTTATTTTTTCTTCTTCTACTTATTCCTGCCGTTTCTGAAGACGTGGTTCAACAAGGTGATTAGGCTCAATGCACATTTGATAGGTTTGCAGGATGAGTTCGTGGGGAGCTTCTTCTGAATGTACCGGTGGCGAAAGTCCAATCGACGATCAAAGTAGTCTCTTTCCTTGTCGATGGTGCATCAGTCTTGAATGTCCTGATGAGCGACCAAGTTATTTCTTTTCTTCTGAATTCGTTTTTTGGCATTTTTTTTATGCAAGTATTGACTTTATTTTGGAAAAATGCAGATGACTTTCTATCCCTAAGGGATGGCCATCCATCACACGATGGTGACCAAGATGAATGCGTAGATGAGCCAGGTGCTGGCACACGAGTTCGGTTATTCTTGGTATTTAGGAGAGAGAGTAGTCCAACAAATCATTGAGGACAAGGTGGTGGTCCTACCAGCGATCACTACACCGAAATGGTCAAATTGGGACCCTTCAACCGTCCATCATTGTCACGGTCATTGAACGTGACAAAAAACATGCATTTTTTATCACAATCAAAGACCGTGACAAGGCCGTGACAAGTCTGTGACAACTCTACTTATCACGGACATGTCATGGTCATTGACCGTGACAATCATATAAAGTTATCACGGTCAATGACTGTGATTTGTCCGAGACAATTCTGTCAGTAAAAAAATCCTCCCTCTTCTTTTTTTCCACCGATTCTCATTCCCTCTCTCTCTCTCTCTCTCTCTCTCTCTCTCTCTAGCGACTGCACACACTCTCTCTATACAACTTTGGTATGTTTTCTCTCTCTATTTATCCTCCATTTATGTATGTGTGCGTGTGTGTGTGTGGTGTATATATGCGTGTGGGGGGGGGGGGGGGGGCGAGCTGGGGGAGGGGAGGGGGTGTTTGTGCGTGTGTGTTTGTATATGTGTGTGTGTGTAGATATGCATGTGTGTGTATATGTGCGTGTGTGTCTATGTGCGTGTGTGTATATGTGTGTGTGTGTGTGTGCGCGCGAGTGGGGGGAAGTGGCAGTGGGGGGGGGGGGGGGGATGTGTGTGTATATGTGCGTGTGTGTGTATTTTTTTTAATAATTTTTTATTGGTTTATTAGATATTGCCCCTCATATTACAGTCCCCCTCGTAAAAGAATTGATTGATTTATTATTGATTGGTTGTTAATTTTTTTGTAAATTAATAATTAGTGACCCTTTCATATGCAAGTAGGATTGCCCCTCATTGTAAATTAGTAAATTAATAATTATATACTTTAATTGTTAGTTTAATTTATGAAAATAATTAATTGAGTAGATGAATTAGAAGGAGTACAGGATACACATTTGTTGTTGCTATTGCAGTTGGATTATAGTGGATCGATTTTGGGTTGGTTAATTTTAAAAGTGGCATGACCACTGGATTATTTTCCATATGGGGTGGGATTTTTCAACTTTTTTTGAAAATTACTTTGTCTAACGAACAATATAGATATATAGTATGATAATTAAATGAAACATACTTGAAATTACATATAGTGCGCATAGATACTAGCCTTCTAGTCTTATGCGTACGCATTCAATAGCCCTTAGACCCGTTCGAGAGTCATTACCCCTGTAACGAGATCTCTCAAATTGTCTTGTTTGGACAGTTTGGGACTGCATAATTTTTGTATAATAATATTCTTAGTGGCTTAAAGTTGTTACTTTTGGAGGAAGTTTTGCAGTCGTATCCTAATGTTCTCTGGGTACATTCTAGAATGACAAGTGTGACTGTTATTTCAATTGATCAACTGAAATAACACTCACAGTTTCCAATATACATCGTGTACTTGGAGAACTACTGGGATATGCTGTAATACCCCGTATTTTTATGGCTTTTAAATTTGGGGATTTTATTAATTTTAATTGAGGTAGATTAATTTAATATAAATCCGAAAATATGTTTTAAATATTTACTAGCGTGACGAGAGTTAGTAATTATTGTAAATTTGTTGAATATTACTAGATGAGTAAAGTAATATGTAAGATCGATTTTATTAAAATTGTCACGAGCGAATAAAATGGCAATTATGAAAATTTAAGTTGGGACGCGCCTGTGTCGTGTCAGGACTAAATTATTATTATATTAAGTGAATAAATTATAAGTTGCCCATATGGTCATTTTGAATGCGCCAATGTGTCCGGTAGGGTTGATATAGTCAGAAAAGTGTACCCAGGGGTTTAGTTTGGGTCTCGGGGCGTTTTTAGGCCTAATTGACATCCCGGGAGGGTATTATAGACATCTTGTATTTAATTAGGTGGGGTGTCTCATATGCTGTCGATTTTTTCTCAAATCGTAACAATGTGCGTGAGCCGTTAAGTATATTAAAGAAATAGGCGTTCTTGAATGGGATAGGACCACTCACCCTTTAGAGGAGATGGAAGAAATAGGAATTTCAATTATAAATTGAATTTGAATTTGAAATTTAAAAATCAAGTATAAATAAGACATAATTAAATGAAACATACCATAAATCTAAGATTTGTTTATACTAATCCATGAATATACGCTTCTTACCTTTAATAGGTGATTAGTTGTGGTAGCTGTGATGGGATATTCGAAATACAAAGAGTGGATGGGTGAGACAAATAGAATGGGGGATGTGTTTCGTAGAGGTGCTAATGAATTTGTGAAATACGCAAAAAAATGTCATAATAATGAAGAGTTTCCGTGTCCGTGTGCTAGGTGTAAGAATGGTAAGGTGTTTAAGTGGAAAACAGTTGATGAACTACATTTCTTAAGATCGGATATGCAAGATAATTATCGATTTTGGAGTTTTCACGGTGAATTAAAAGTTCCTTTTGTCCCCGAACAACCTTCACAATAACCTTCAACAAGTAGGATAGATGTAGAAGGGGATGACGTAGATCATAATATGTTAGAGGATTTAGTTGATGATGCGTACGGAGTTTATGAAGCAGAGGAGAATGAGGTTACTAATGATATACAAGGTTCAAGTGCTCATGAAGATATCACGATAAACCTTGATGATGACTACCAAAGTTTAAAATTTAAGGCGACCCAACTGTTATACTCTGGCTGTGAGAAAGATCAAACAACTTTACATGCCATGGTTGGTTTGCAGAGTTTGAAGACGCAGTACGGTTTGTCTGGCAATAGTATGACAGGAATCCCAAGGAGAATACGCTTCTAAATAGCTATCCTGTTATGAAGAACAGTTTGAAAGGTTTGGGAATGAAGTATAAATCGATTCATGCTTATGTGTATGACTGCATACTTTTCCGAGTGAAATTAACGAGTTTGCAACATAAACAAGTTGCTCGTTATCTATTTGACACACATGAAGATGTCGAAGAATGGAAAAAGTAAGTTTAAATTATTTTGATGTTTAACATTATTTTAGAATATTTTAGATTATTTTATACATGATTAATTTTGTAATATGCAGAAAATATGAAGCATGTGAGAACAATAAAAGACAAAAACTAATGGTACAATTAGACAACGAATTTAGGTTGTGGTTGTCACAAGAGGTAATTATAATGAAAATGGTTGTTATATAACAGTACAATACACTGAAACTTTACAACCCATCTAATTAATATATCTATATTCTCAGCTCTTAAAGACGGGTGATGCGACATCAAGGCATGCTTGTCTTGCCACTGGACCCTTGTTCGTGGCACAAGATTACAAAAAGTATCGATTGAACGGTTACATATTTGGTGCAAAAGTGTATGAGGAAAGTACAAATGTACAGAACTCGGGCATTTCATACAAGGCTCTTTTACTTTTTTTAGAGCGAGTGCAAAAGATAAAAACCTCGTTATAGCTGAAATGACTTACTATGGTGTAATTCAAAATATATTTGAATTGGATTATATAAGCTTCAAAGAGGTTGATTTTTATTGTGACTGGGTAAGAGTTGAGGATAAAAATGTTTGTAAAGTTGATCCTATTACCAATTTGATCATGGTTGACTTGTCCAAGTTGAAGAGAGACGACCACGTGAGAGATGAGTCGTTTGTTTGTGCATTTCAAAAGGTTAACCAAGTGTTTTACTCGGAGTATATCAACAACGAGCCGTGGTCAATTGTCCTAACGCGCCAAAGCGTCTAAATACTAGTGTGGATGACTTGGCTGCTCCTAACGAATATTAATCCAATTTTTATGATAACCCGAATTTGAAACAATTTTTCAATTTGTAATAAATATTCCAATTTGTACTTTATAGATCCATTTTTAATGCTTTTAAATGATTTGCACTTTGTCATTTTCACTCTTGTGTAGTGTGAGTGTGTGTGGGCAGTAGGGGTGGGGGTGGGGATGTTTCAGATTTTTATTAATTATGCATATTATGACCTAGATGATGTTGTTTTGGAATTTAGAATTGAGGTGTTAAACAGTAACAATACATTTGGATTTGTAGTACTTGTACATATTTGCATGTCTTCTTCTAATTCATTTTGATTTATGCTAATAACAACATTTTTTTTCAGAAAATGTCTCCTTCGGGTATTAAGGAGAGGATGATGATGATATCGTCTGGGCTCGATGGTAGCGGAGGCAACGAGGGCACCTCGGCCCCTAGGCTCCCCAAATATGGCAAATTTGGGATGTCCATCGAGAACAAAATGGGGTTATTAGCGAGATCCCTCGAGCCGGTAAAGACGATCATCGGCCTGAGGTATACTAGTTGGAGGGAGGTGCCAAATGAGCTCGAGTTAGCTATTTGGGTGGCACTACAGGTAATATATTTATATTTATATTTATATGAATATTTCAATTTCAATTTCGATTTTGATTTCAATTTCATTTTATATTTATATTTATATTTATATTTATTCGCAACTAACATTGTATTTATCAGACAAGAACAATTCAGCCTGGATCCAAAGCAATGCGATTCCATCTTGGAGAAGTTAAGGGAGCAACACAAGACGTGAAAGAAAAATATGCAGACCCGGTACTTTAGGAAGACCCAAGATTCCTTTATCTGAATGTGTGAATCTGTCCCACTAAAGGAGCCGATCTCATTGGTACAATGGCAAAAGTTCATTGACAATGAGATCAGGGAGAGACAATTGGCATCTCGCCAATCGAGAGGGAAAATTGGGCAAAAAAGACGGTTGTGCACTACTCTGGTCGAACGTCTTATGCCGAGGTGGATCATAAGATGATGGTAAGATTTAATTTTTCTATAACTAAATAAATATATCATTTTGCATTATTTTACTTTGCGAGACCGATGCTAATTTTGCTTTATTTTATTTCAAGGGACAGGGAGTGGCCCTAGGGGTAGGCCACATAGGCTTGATACTTATACGGCTATACGGACGAAAAAGGGGAAGGATAAGGAGGTGTCCCCGAGCGTCGCGGCAATGATTATAAATAATCCGACAGTTTACTTTTTGTTAATTATGTTGTAATTTGTTTATTTGCTTATTTTACTAATCGTGTGATTTTTTTTCATTTCAGGCAAAGCTTAAGGAAGTGCATGAGTCGCATTCTAATGCCGAAAAGGCATTTTTGTCCACAGACACACTCAGCCAAGTTTTTGGAACTTATCGCAAGGGGAGGTCAAGGGGGTGAGCTTGCAGGTGGCCAAATCTAGGATCATAGGATTGGAGACGAGTGACACCGGGTTGGCTTGAATAGTGGACTCGCATGACACGAAGCTGTCCCGTTTAGACGAGGATGTTTACCTCGCATATTCATCTCCGACACGTGCGGACTTTGATGATCCACTCCCCTATTTGGCTCCCTTCAACCGACCGATATCGACACTTGGTTGGCCGAGCGTATTTTTACTCGACATGTTTGATGGCCAGCGAATAGGGCGGGGGTTGAGGTACCCGAATACCGCCTAGGGTATGCCAGTTCATGGATGTTCACTTCAAGACATCGAGTCCAAGGTGCTCATCACGCATGTGATACCCGGAAAGGTGAACTCCCCCTTGTGGTTGCGCGAACAATGCAACGCGATGTATATTGTTGGGTGTGTCAATTCGTATATCATGTGGCCTACTCACCTCCTCAGAGCTAACTTTACCCCAGACATGTAGTGACATTATTTGAATTGAATTATTTTAAGTCGTTACATTTTAATTATATTTGGATTATATCGTGATGCATATTATTTTGAATGTATATTTGCATTGACTCTATTTTATTTGGAAATATGATGTTTGAACAGGAACAACGTTGCTATAACATGTATAAATATACTGTTGAGCAGTGGCAGTGGCCAAACTTCCCAGCATATTTTTTTCATTTCTGCCCAGAATTGTCCCGGTCATTGACCGTGATAATTTTTTTTATTAAAAGTCACGGGTTTGTCACGGTTTATGACCATGACAAAACTTGTCACGGTTTATGACCATGACAAAACTTGTCACGGTCATAGACCGGGACATGATCATGATAATTCTAATGGACTTATCACGGTCATCGACCGTGACACGTCTGTGATAGCAAAAGTTCTCACCCCCAGAATTGTCAAGGTTAATGACCATGACAATTCGAAAGATTTGGTGTAGTGGATGCCTCCGAGGAATATAAGGAGGGTGCGAGAGATGTCGAAGAAGGCCATAGAGGTGGAGATTATTTGCGAGCCGTACTCGTCTTATACTTACATGGTGGCGACTTATGACTACCTTGACTTCATGATGAGATTGTTGATTCCCTCCTATATATATGATGTAGTGAACATGCCTCGGCCTCTTACAGCTTCAGGCAAGGCTATGAGTCAGTCGGTGGGGTATTCTCACATCACTGGCGGAGTGTCGTCGTCAGCGGCGATGGATGTTCCATTCATCCAGCATTCTCCTCCTTTCTACAATATCCAACTGGATGGAGGGGGATCGTTGAGTATGAAGCACTGTCCTAATGCGATGGACCTGATGGTGTTTGTGCTTATGGAGGATGTCCTTCATCCAGAGGTATAACTTTTCATTTCATTGTCTTTTGTCTTTCTGATTTCTTCTACTCCTTTAGACTGAATCATTTATCTTTTTTTTTTCTTGCAGCATGTCCGGGTGTCGACTACTTCGATAAGGGACGTCCGAGACTGGGTGGTTTCTGTGACAAAAAATATTCGGGATTCGATTCCAGTTCCTTCTTGACTGGTGTCGTCTATTAATTCTGAGGAGGGATCTGGATCAGTAGTGGAGGCTTCTTAGCTCTTCACCGGGGGAAGCGTGTTCATCACAGGGACAGGGGATCCTTGAGAGAAAGAGAGAGAGAGATAAAGAGAATTTGGGGTTTCGAGCTGAGTCCTGTTGTTTTTATTTTTTCTATATTCTTTCAAAAACGATGTTAATGGAAATAAATATATAAATGAATGAGACTTTATTTTATCTTTGTTTAAATGACTTATTTTACAAGCATTTTTTACTTTGTTGCTGAGACCGTACAAACGATGGGTCATTTTATTTTTCGAAAAGAGAGAGTTTAAATAACTCGAGAAAATGATTAATTTTTTAGATACGATGGGCAAAAAATGGATAATGCAAGAAGGAATAATCGTGGGGTTCTTTGAAATAAAGATTTATTTTTTAGGCTTTTCGAATTTGTCAAAAAGGAAAGATAGAATTTTCTAAAACTAGGGGGTTGCTGATCGGCATACCCATTGTCCTGTCTATCGACATATATGCCATGTCAAATCCCTTTAGGGATTTGATCGCACTTTCCTACAGCTTAGAGTCCTTTGGTGGGCCAGGTCTTTCATTTATATTTATAGACTTCTTATTTTTAGCCAAAGTTTTCAAGTATAAAATAGTGGTAAGGTGGTGTTATTTTTCATTCATCCTTCCTTTCTCCTTCTTGCTTCATATTTCTTGATTTCTTCCCTAATTTCAGAATGACCCTTTCCATGAGTACAAAATTTGCTTCATATCTCTAGAAGAGGCTATGTGCCTCTATAATGTAGACTACGATGCCTTTAATTTGTGTCGGCTCTCATTGTGATGCAATCGGCCCATCGAATGGATCATGCTAGTGGCGGCAGCATAATTTTGGTATTGCACGGATTATGTTTTCCTCTTTGTCTTGGACGAGGTCTATCCAACCTATAAGGAGTTTTTTGCTATGTTGGGGATTAATTCCATTGTGGCGACGACCATGCCTGAATTATCCCAGTCTCCTCAGGAGTTGTTAGCAGGATTTCTCCACATTTCTCCTTCGGTGGCTCGACCATTAGACACTGGTGAAATCTGTACTGTATTATGTGCGTCTAGGGAATTTTAATGATACGGTCCATGCCAAAGTCGTTACTCTTGGCTCAACTTTGAAACTACTGTTGATGAATGCGGACCTCATGGTGGACCCTCAATTGGATGCTATTACGACGTGGATGCCATATCATCGCAATCCTGTGGTGGTGATACTGACGTAGACCCTGAATGGTCAAGATACTTGGTGGGAAGGACATTCTGATTTTCTAAGAGGAATCCCGGTTATGATGTTCATGTAGCTGCCGGAGAGATTCCATTAAGCAGGTCCCCCTGAATATCCCTTAGCATCTATCACTACGCCGAAACTGGTCAATTGTAATAGGCAAAAATCGTTACAAAAAATATTTGTAACGGATTAAATCTATTAGAAAATTGGCGTTATTTATTTTACTAATGAAATTTGTAACGGTTAAAATCTGCGACAAATTTAATATTTGTAACGGATTAAACCATTACAATTTATTTTGTAACGGATTTGACGTCGGTACACATCACATATATTAGTAACGGATTTATAAAATTATAACGATTTTGACCAGTTACAAATATAGAATTTGTAATGGATAAAATCCATTACAAATACATTATAATGAATTGGGAGTGTCATATATTTTTAACAGATTTTTTTATTTGTAACGGTTAAAGCCCGTTAGCAATATTATTGTATTTTAAAAAATATTAATTTTTCATTAAACTAATAGATTCACTAATAATAACTCGTGCTCAACCAATGGCAATGCATTACTAATGCCCACAAATTTCACTCAAAACATTATTCCAAAACATACGTGACAAAATGAATGACATTATATTTCATTAATTAAACTGAACTAAAATTATACTTCATTCATAACCTTTAAAATTCTCAAAACAAAATGTAGTACAAGATAAATCATCTACCTTCTAAGCATAAACTTGAAAAAAAATCTAACAGTATTGAAGATCCACACATTATTCTTCATAAAAGTAGTCTTCATTATCGCTTATCTGCCAAGCTCTGAATGGAAGAATTTCCATTACTTCCCCAAGATGGGCTTTCTGTGTCAGAAATGATATGAACATGAGAAACACTATTAAAATTCTAACTAAAAAATCCCTCTTCCTGGAATATATGACTTAGAGCTCCTTCAAGAGAGGACTTGGTATTTCCTGGTGAATCCCCGACAAAAACAGGTTGTTCTTCAGCTGGCAGTTTATAAAATGATTCTTTCAACAGTGTGTTTAGAGCAGAAATTGCAAGAATTCTCGTCTGTGGAAGTTGACTTTTCAAATTCTTTAAGAAATTTCCTGAAAATGCATAAGCCTTAACATCAAATTTTCAAATTTGGAATTTAGTTTCTTGCATGACTGCTACTAATTAGGACTTAGAAAAGGAATATAAGAAGTGGGAAACTTATCATTAGAGTTTATATATGATCCAACCAAGCACTAAAACTGATCTACAGCTTCACTCAGAATTTTTGAAGACGAATCTGAATACATTATATTGCGGTTCAACATATAAAGGAAACAATTATGTAGATATTTTTATCCCAGTTGAAGAGTTCCAATCTTCCATCGTCTAAATGTTCATTTTTTTTTCCTTTCATCCATGTTCCTGAATAAAATGAATGAGTAATATAAGTTGTTAAGATATATAAATATGCATACAAAATATGTTTCAATAAGCAAGATGAATTATTTTTTCATTACCTGATGGCTCGAATATATGACATAATCTGCCATTAGTTTATGTGGATAAAGTGGCCTAATGCGAATAAGGAATGCAAGATAACATAGTAGTTTCATCCCAAAGGTACTCTGCTGGATTGGTCTCGGGGATGAAGTCAAGTTGACACTGATTGAGCATGAAGACAATCAATAGTCCCCGCTCTTACCTATTTCTAGTGTTTGGATCTCGGATCAAAGAATCATGTCTCCGAGTACAAATTGAGCCAGTAACCGTTGGTGTAGTAGCACTGACCCTCACTCTGGATCGAAGTAAGCAGTGATAAGTAATTGATTGGACCAAAGATAGGTAGAGATACTGATATATTCCAATTCATAAAGTAGATATACCAGTAAAAAACTATATATTTGAACTTCTATTGAAGTTATACGAGTACATGTATGTAGCATAGATATCCATACAGTCATATTCATTAGCAAATAGTTTGAGAACAAACCTTGCATCAGCACCAAAAGAATATGGTATGTAGTAGTGCAAATAAGCAATTGTAAGACTGTTGCGGAGGATATTAAACATCGGATGAAAGTATATATTCTAATTCTCTAAAACATGCACTAAAGTCTTAAGTTTTGGATTTGGAAGGAATCCCGGGAGAAATATGACTAGCTCACATGACCACCATTCAAGACTAATCTTCGGAAAATTTAAAAAATATTAGAGACATTCGCTACTGTAAAAAACAAGAAAAACATACTAATGCAGTTATAACAAGTTATATTACAAGAAGCATCATCAACTATCACACTAGTAGTAAATACCTCCTAACCTATTAATTTTGTTAAAAACATTCCTTGAAGTATTTTTATCATAGGCAGCAAATAAAACTAGAAGCCAATACACACACACCAAAAAAATAAAGACGAAGTTGTTATCGATCAGAGCATAAAGCATAATTGTTAAAATAGTAAGAAACAAATCAACCTTACTATATATACCTCCGGTGTCGGGGAAGAAAACATTAATGCAGTTTTAAACAGGGCTAAAGTAGATACGTAGATCCAGAGTGGACTAAGAGCATTAAAGCATCCTAATATCTTAGTGGACAAAGAGTACACTAAACTCAAATTTTGTGGAACTCCAGAGGGTCCCCCGAATGGCCCTAGACAAGAAATCCTACTTGGAGATTTCTAGGATATTACCTGGAGGCTAGAGAGGAACTTAGCTTCAGATTAAATCATGGATCAACTGTTCTAAGTATAAGAGAAAAAAATGCCACAATCACAACCCATTCATCAAGAAATTGCACTCTAGATCATCCCCTTCTCAAGAGGTCTGCTTGACACCCTTAAAACAAAGTACACAAAGGAGTAAAAATATAGAAGTAAGAAAAAAAAATCATTTGACTACATATGAAATGTTACAAAACTTCACGTTGATCTTAAGAGCCAGATTCTTAAGATATTGCTTATTAATCCTTGATACCTGCTTTGGTAGGCAACACAGAGAAACAATTCCCAACTCTGTTTCACAGACACGCTTGATCATTCCTGTCAGAAGGAAAATATCATCATTTAAGAAAAAAATAATTGACACAAGGATTATTAACACATGTTACCATTCTCTCTCATCATGCAATGAAACCAATGTGGATGAGTGATAATTGTAACCAAACATAGTGAATCAACGTTATAAGATCAGTGTCTTTATCTATACACTATTATAGAAGTGAACACGTGGACTATATTTTGAGGGAAGTAAACACCAAAATTATATTTTTCGAATAAATTTGTCTTCTGTGTACATGAGCCATTTAGGAGTTAGAAATTATGGTCATAATAGCAACTAAGCGCACATATTGATCACCTGTGTTTTCAATTTATATCTACTATTTAAGACATCAAATTTTTCGTCGCACATGCATTGCAATATGAGTTGTCTAAATTATGGAAAGGAGCTGTGAACGAGAGGGAAATGCATACCATTCATTTGCTGCCACACATGGATATCAATTCACGGAAGAATTGGTTGAACATATCCGGACTTGTCCTTGAGAAGTTGACAAATGACCATAATTCCACCATACCACGTTTCAAAGATTTTTAGATATAGAAGGAAAGAGATTTATAATGACATTGAGAAGGAAAATTAGACTGACCAACATGCTAAATTTGAAGTCCTATGCAATCTCCCGTATGAATGTGATCATTTCCACGACCACCATTAAAACCACAAGCTTAATTTAAAAGAGACTCAATTTTGGAAACTGGAAAAAAAAGATGATTAATTAATTAAAATAAAAAATCATTTCCCTTAAATAGGTGACAAGAACAACACAAACACGACATACCTCCAAAGGAATGAACACGGAATGATATAATACAAAACACTATGGCATAACTTTATGTGAATTTCCTGTCAGTTTTTGCACATATATGAAATCTTGTCATAAATTCCTGACACGAATAAGACATCTCATGCAACCTTTGTGTCTGTTTTGTTAATCTTGGCATTTTCAAAATTATCTTGTTTCGCTAGGTATAACTACACGACGTGTCATGCGCAACAACCATGTTTACAACCCAAACCTAAAATACATTGTCTTCTAAACAAACACCCAAAACTCGCACATACTCTGAGAAAATTCTGGTAGTAAAAATCATTAGCTATTCTCTAATAGAAAAGTTCATCATAATAATATGGGTAAATTATATGAAACTCCCCTCTTCTTAAACAAAATTACATATATTTTCCTTATCATTTTACATATTATACACCCCCCACCACCCCGCGTTTTGATATTACCCTTACATCCCCCTCATGTTTTATTTATCCCCTATTGCATGAGTGGTGAGGGGAAACAAAGGTACAAATTATGAACCAAGAAGGGGAATGAGTGTAATATTTAAAAAAGAGGGGATGCATTATGTAATTATGCTTAACAAGATGGAAAGTCGATATAATTTACTCAAATGATGTTAAACTCAGGTTATATCCAGATGTACCAAATGGGTATGCTATGAAAAGTAGTTTATTAGATCAGAATCAGTAATAAATAAAAGCAAGATGGATTGTAAAATACGAATCGATAATGAAATACAAATGATGTGAATATTTACAGGTACAAGGCATGGAGGCGTAATTGGATTAGCATGGCCAGTTTGTGCCAATAATTCTTTAACATCCTTAGGTTCCTTCCCAATTTTCCCCAAAGATTTAGTATAAGTTAATATGTTCAAATTGCTCAGATGAGGTTCTTGAAATTTGTATTCCTTCTCAATTCCATGATTTCCACAAGGTGAAATGGAGTCTGAAAGTAATTTTTGATGATCTTGAATATTCAGAAGCTCAGTTAAACATATTTCGATGCCATTCAAAAAAAGATCCTCAGCGACACAACAAGTAGATTTTGGTGAACCCACGGACAACTCATGAAAATACCTTCACAAACTGACATGCCAATGTGAGAGCAGATGTCCATTGATGAAACCCAGAAGAGATGCAAGGAAAGATACACTAGTAAACGACATTGTGTATTTACTTCATAATTTACAATATACCTAAATAGAATAATTATACTTCGAGTGTGCGCGTATGCATGATTTGTAGTGACACTTTTTTTTCACCAAAAAAATAAACAAGATACACACATCAACAAACTATATAAATTTCAATTTATGTATCATATATGAGAACCAAATCCATCAAGGTTGCATAATACAGGAGGTAACTTCAATAATCCCCTCGTGCCTCAAAACAAATAACTAAACGATAGTAGTTTAGACCAAATTTAAATGGGGAAAAATCGGACCACATATTAAAAAAATCCTTATCTTCTTTCTTTATAAAAGAAAAATCCCATTGATCAACAAACCCTTATTTATGTACACAAAATAGATGAGGCTTAAGTAGCCTCTACAGCTGAGAAATGAAGCTTTGTGACATTTTTCTTAAGAAAATTTCTCCCGCAATACGGGTCCGGGCTAAAATCCGCAAAATTGGGTGTAGGTCCATTGGGCAAAACCTCTGGCTCGTAATCATCCAGTGACATGAAAAATCTATTATGGGAAGGTCCGACACTATATTTGCAGTTTTGCTTCCTATCTTTGCTCCTAATACTTCGCGAGGATTTTCCATTAAGGCCCTTATCATTGTTCTTGTTTCTGGATTTCCTCTTAGTGTCGTTCTTGTGCTTTTTATTTATTGTTGTTAGTAGGTGTGACACTGAGGTAGGAAGGGGATTGTACACGTTCGGGCCCATATTACGGTCAGATTTGGTGGGATTCTCAGTTTCTCGAGGCTACCTTTTAGGGCAGATAGAAGAGGCACAAGGCAGGGAGGCATAACTGGATTAGCATGGCCAATTTGTGCCAATAATTCTTTAGCATCCTTAGGTTCCTTCCCAATTTTCCCATCCAAATATTCAGTACTAGTTAATATGTTCAAATTGCTCAGATGAGGATCTTCAAATTTATCTTCCTTCTCAATACTTACAGTGTCCTATTCTAAACTCAACTCAATGGTTTATCAAAAAGGATATTTTTTTAATAAAATAATAAAAGAAGCTAAACTCCCTACTGATAAGAGCATTTCCAGTCCTAAGAAAACATATGCAAACATTGGGAAACATATCACTGATCGAATTATGTTAATCACTTAAACCAACAACTGTGAATCAGCCTACTCACAGTCAAAGTAGGGATAGAGAACAATTTATAGCTATGACTTTAATTTATTAATTGAAATCTGTATTTATAGCATAATTTTGTCCTGTCCAGTCCTAGATATTACCAAAAAAACTAAATTCTATTAGTCATGATGTCAATTCAGTGACGTATATAAATAATCATATTGTATGCACTAAAGATGTTTGAGTTTCAACAGATAAGAGCACTGCCAAGCGTAGGCAAACAAATTCCGACAATGTGATAAAGGACACTGCTCGAGTTAAGCAGTAATTGGTGGTGTATTGTCTTATAACAGAGCAAATGAATCCCGAATTTACTCATTAATTACTGAATAATGCGCATATATATAAAATATAAAGAGGGGAGTAAAATTACTAACGTGCAGGATCTTGCATTGGATCTTAACGGGCAAATTCTTTCAAAATGTTGAGCCCTAAAAGTTAAAATATAAATTAGACACCAACACATAAATAATTTATATTTAGACAAAACCCTGAATGAGTGATAATGAAGAAAATTTTATATACATACATAATTTTAAATATAATTCTAAGGAAAATTAGAATGATGTATACCAACCAAGTCAAACAATGGAATTTCTAATTGGATTAACAGTTTAAGCATATATATGTCCGCATTCCAATTCGTATGTGATAATTCGAATAACATAGTAGATTAATGACCACGAATTCAGATACTATTCAACACTCGCAAAGTCACCAGTTTACTATGAGGATCTGCTAACATTAAAAAGTAGCCCCTGCCCCAACTCATTTAGTCCGGCCAATCATATTGCAAAATATTATTTGAAAAGAAAGATTACAAAACTGTAAGATAAAATATGGTCGTAATTATTTGATAGTAAAAACATAAACCATCTACTGATATCACAACTAGAATACTTAATTTCAAGTCACAACTCTCAATATCAAGAAATTACTTTCCCATACATTCAAGTTAACAATAGTAATATTATAGTAGTGTAAAAAGGTTGCCAAGTTGCATTGAAATAAACTTATCCCCAAATGTTCACGCCTTTGAAATGTGAGGACTAAAAACTACGAATAAATAAAAATCAAGGATCCCAATCAAAATTATGAATAACAAGATACTATTCTAAAGGAAACCTTTATTGATAATAGTAATGGACAAAATGATGTCGTATCAAGAAGAATGAAGTTTACTTCTTTTAATAAAACTGGATCAATATTGATAATATTAATGGACAAAATGATGTTGTAATTGAAATTCCCGTGTCTTATGATATCAACGGGCAAGAGAATAATTTGAAGGAATTGTCGTTGATTGTTGAGGTCTCTAAAACTCCTGAACAGGTTAAAGTCCTAAACAGGAATGCTCCTACAATTCTTATTGTAGAACAGAGTTGGGAAGCAGGTCAAAATAAATGTTAGTACTGTGCAAGCTATCGACACAACTAACTCTACATGAAATTTACCTATTATTATAATATTTTGCTCATCAATGGTAGTTGAATTTGAAATATTAGAATATGGACCTGAGATAATCCATTTGTAAGTTATTTATATTTTGTTAATCCACTTGTATTGTCAAATGATCTTTTTAACTCACATACAGGCAATGATTCTAGGTGGTAGTGATACCACAGTAGGCACTCTAACCTGGGCTGTTTCACCACTTTTGAACAATCCTAATGTGCTGAAAATTATAAAAGAAGAATTAGATCTCAATGTTGGATTAGAAAGCAGGGGTTTCTTTACTTCTAACACCTAAAGCCAAGAGCACCTTATCATATAACCACAGAACGAAATAAGTTTTCATCTCTACTTATGTTAATTTCCTCCCATTTCCTTTACCACGCCAAGTGGATTTTAGAAACATTTTATTCTCACTGCAATTTATTCACATAAGTTCGTGCAATAGTATTTAAATGGGAATTTCAATACATACTTACTAAATTGCTCAAATTTGTAGAATTCTTCAAGACCATCAACATCAAGTCGAAATAGAACCCATCAACGTATTTGTTGAAACTATTTAGGTTCCAACATCACAATCTTATCATCTAACAACGGTCCTTCGTCAGAAAACTCTCCATCTTCATCTAAAAATGCTTCATGAGTACGCTTGTGGTTTTTGTCAAGAGAATTGGGCATGTTCTCTATGAAATACCTAAATGATTCAACAATAACATAAGACTCCGCAATTGAACCTTCAACGTATCGCTTATTGCTAGGAATATCTTTAAAATCCTGCATCTTCCTATTCGTGTGAATAAGAAAAAAGTATATGCGACATATTCATTAACAATGGTCTATACGTATATTCTTGTGTTTGTGATTGTGTTTGTGTGAAAATAAAAATTAATATAAAGACTTTACCGTTCCAACGGATACATTCAATGTGTTCCTGTAGGACCACACGCCAATGCTTCATCAGATAAATTATCAAATAAAGTCGGCGGAATGTGTTTCTCCAACACACACAATGCCTCTCCAACCATAAACTTGGCCATTTGCATATCCTCGTGAATTAAGACTTTTGAGCACAATATTTTGAAAAATAAGATCAACTGCTGAATAGCACTTCGCAAATCTTTGTATTTCGAAAATGCATGCTGAAGTAATATGGGCCACAAATACTCCATAATAACATAATAGTCGTGTGACTTCATTGAGTGCAAGTCAGGTGGGTTAAGGGTGACGATATTACTCAGGTTGGACGAAAAGATGGAAGGTAGCTTTAAGTCTTTCAAAATTTGACAAAACTATCATTTCTCTTCTTTATCCAATATAAATGATGCTTTCGGTTTCATCCTTTTACCGGTTTGCTCATCTTCTCGCATCCATTGACAACTATGTATGCCCAAGCCTTTTATATCCTTCCGCACGTTTATTGTATCTTTAGTTTTTGTTTTATCATCGAGGATTGTACATATTAAATGCTCTGCAACATTCTTCCCGATGTGCATCACATAAAGAACATCTCGAATTTTATGACTACTCCAACATTCCAAGTCGAATAAAATTAACCTTCTATACCATGCCTCCTTAACTTCAACATTACAATTCTCATTTTCATCACCCATCTTTCGCCTGTTACTAGAAACTTTTGGAGACTTTTTCGGTGTACACTCAATGCAACGTAACTTTTTTAAAAGTGCATCCCCATTAAACTGATGTGGAGGAGGTGTATACTCCCACCTTTTCGAAATGGGTGTTCCATATCAAGGAAAATACGATAGTTTGTATAAACTATCTTACTACTGTGCATCAGTAGGATGGATGGAGTATCATCCCCAAAAATAGGGCAAGCTTTATAACCATGTGTAACACACCTAGAAAATTCCCCTATGCATGGAAATTATGAATCCCCCACATTAACATAGCTTTCACAATAAAAGGTTGCATCTCATACATGTCATAAGCCGAAACACCTACTTCTCACAATTCCTTCAACTCATCAACTAATAGCTGAAGAAAAACGTCGATGTCTTGACCCGGTGCCTTCGGACCAGGTATTAACAAAGATAACATTTGAAACTCGCTCTTCATGCACAATGAAGGTGAAAGATTATTTGGCACCGTAATAATAGGCTAACGGCTATAGCTGGCATACTGAATACTACGAGGATTAAACTCATCGGTTGCTATTGAGTGCCAAACATTGTGTCCTTTAGTAAATTCATGCCATTTTGATTTGAAACTCCTCCATTGGGATGAATCACGTGGATGTCGATGGTAATCCCATGAAGCGGTTACCCTATGGTGCCATGTAATTTCTCAGGCTATCCACAGAATAGTATAAAATCTCACTAACCTTAGAATCAGAGGGAAATGTCTCATCAGCTTTTTAGGTTCTTTGGAAATCCTTCCCCCTTTCCTTATAGTAGGGTTGTGTTTCGTCCGGATCAGATCGGAAAATGACCCTTCGAAAAAAATTCTAATTTTTTTGGATATAAAATATTTGTTTCGATTTCCTATCCAATTTTTTCGAAAAATCAAAAAAGTTTCCGAATTTTGAAAAATCAAAAAATTGAAAAAAATCTAAAATTCAAAAAATATACTAAAAATTCAGAAATTTTGGAAATTC
Source organism: Sambucus nigra (assembly GCA_949130495.1). Classification (NCBI taxonomy): domain Eukaryota; kingdom Viridiplantae; phylum Streptophyta; class Magnoliopsida; order Dipsacales; family Adoxaceae; genus Sambucus; species Sambucus nigra. The sequence continues at coordinate 448,831,216 of OX422219.1, read as the reverse complement.
CAAAATTTCAAAAAAAATAATATAGGATTTTCGATTACTCGAAATTCTCATTTTAAAGAAATCGAAAAAAAGATTTAACCCAACATGTAAATATATAAGGATTTAACAATTTTTTCATTTGTGTAGAGGATAGATGAACATTCTCCTTTTATAGAGGACTTTTTTGGGCCTCTCTTCCTCTTCTAGCCGATGTGGAACACATGAGAATGTTTAAAAAAATTGGAAAAATTGGAAATCGGAAAATATTTCGAAAAAAATCAGAAATAATTTGAAAAAATCGGATCAGCATAGTTTCGGAAAAAACGGATCGGAAAAATCAGAAATTAAGAATTATTTCCAATTTTTGATCCGATTTTTTTTCTGAAAAATCAAAAATCGGAAAATCAAAAATCGAAAACCTTATATACGTTCCAAAATTGGAAAATATCGGATCAGATATCGGAAAAATCGAAATGTTCTGAAAAAAAACACAGCCCTACCTTATAGTAACTGAATAACTTGATTCTCCACATTAGGGACATTCATCCATATATTCATTCTCCTTCCAATATAAGACATAGTTATTGACGCATGCATGAATGTAATTGGCCTTCATCCCCAAGTCTTTCATCATACTCTTCATCTTCGAATATTTTTCTGGTGGTGTATTAACTTTTGGGAGCCACCTTTTTAAGATAGACAAGGGTGTCGTGGCACTACTTCTTCACCAAAAAAATTGCTTCTTTAAGTTGTGAAGTTCTACAATTGAAGAAAGAGTTATTTCAGGACCCACTCATGAAGGATATAATTTCTAAACTAATAATCTCATATATTCATTAAACTTGTCATTTGCGACATGATCTTCTTTGGAAACTCCCAGTTGACCGCATTCAACGTCTATATAATGTCCCCCATGCACTCCGTATCAAACATCAACAAGATTTTCCACCCCAACACCTTGTTCCTTAATTTTTTCTTCTACTATGTTCTCCTCAACTTGTTCTATCTCCGGGGGATCAATAGTGTTCATGGATGTATTTTCGCCATGAAAAAACCATACAATATACAATCGATACATATCGTTCCTCTACGAATGTCTCTTTACTTCTTTCGATTTTAGACGCAATTTATTACGACACTTTGAATATGGACAAGGTATCGTTGTCAACCCCTGATCATTGTTCTCTTCCTCAAATTTAATAAACTCTTCAATTCCCTTTAAATACAACGAGTTGCCTTTGTTCTCTTCGGCCATCCAGTCGTTGTTAATCAGTCGTGACATTTTATAAAACAAGATAAAATACACATTAACAATAAGTTGCAACTGTAATCTTCAATAGCGGTTGGTGTCTATTTATAGCAACTAATTATACCATGACTTATGCTAAATTCATGGTCTCTAAATTCTAAACACACTGTTGATGAATAAAAAGAAAATTTGAACATATTCATCATATCAAGTAACTAAAACACATAATTTATCATGATTTCTATTTACAACTAACGTGATCATTCATGGGTTCCTTTTGATCTACCATAAAACTTAATGTTTATCGCAATCAGTGCATTGGGAAAATCTAAATATTGATCAACTTAGGATACAAATATAAGAAAATGACCCTCCTCATAATGTCTCAACCTAAAATATATACTTATTATTAAAGGGCTTTGTAAATTTAGGACATATTGTAATATGTATTCTGGAAATTGGACAACAAATATTTTGTTTCCATATCTAGTCCCTAATTTTAATAAAGCGGACCTGTGAGGACTCATATCCATAAAACGTCAACCAATCACAGCATGCCACATCGGAGGATAATTTAAAATTAGGGACTTAAAATGAAAATAAAATGTTTGTTGTCCTAAATCCATAATCAATATTATTTTATGTCCTAAAAGTGCATAATCTATATTTATAAACCCATGTTTTAACGCCAAATATGTATTAACAACTTTGGTTAATAAATAGATACACAGTATAACTATTTGCATGGATAAATTATTAACCTTAAGTTTTCACTTTGTCACTAAGATTAGCTACCATAATTTAACACTAAATACCTAAGTAACATATTTTGGACCGAGTATAACATATTACTAATAGAGAAAGATTTTTTGGGATAAAACAATATGCATCAACCTAATAAATATTATTAGTGACCTGTTCACTTTGTGACCTATAAAGAAAAAATAATTAAAGACAAAATTAAATGAAAGTAAAATACTAACATTAAACATAGTAGTACCATTTTCCTCTGATGGACATTAGTGAAAACACTCACTAAAATAGGAAATGAACACGCTTAAATTACATAAACATCTGCAGGCCTAACAACGAAACACGAACTAAGGAATATAAGATGACTTGGGATTAAAATTTATAACCTCAAATTTAAATTTATACTTCGATCAAAAATTAAATTAAAATAATTGTATTATATAGTAAAAAAATATGAGAGAAATTATAGTACCACATAATGATATTCATTCACATCATCAAAAAATATCAGTTTATCATTCATGTTAACAACATTTAAAAATTATATAATACAATGCCTTTTTGGTCCAATAAACATCGCACGAATATTGAAGCAAAGACAACAATGTTAGTTTCAACAAATAAAAATAGAGTTAGGAGGTAAAAAAATAGTTTTTTTTTCTTCTTTAACTCATCCACAGCCCCTCACATACATGAGACAAGAGAAGCAAGTGTATTTCAGATGAGAGAAGCGAGTGTCTTTCAGACTAGAGAAGCAAGAAAAAATTACCTGATCTGATTGAACTAAGGCTGTGAATGGTGAGAGACGAGAGAAACCGACGGTGTAAGAGAGACGAGCAGGTATGGGGGAGGGGGGAGGTACAGAGAAAGAGACGGTAGAGAGTTAGAGAGTGGGATCTCCCACTTTTTTTTAAATGACTTTTTCATATAATTTTGATATAATTGCAATGGTTTTTTTCTATTAATAACGGATTTTTTCCATTACAAATTTATAACGGACAAAATCCGTTACAGGTAGGAAAAAAAATCCTTTATAATTTTCCTCTTTTAGTGTAGTGCATGTCGAATTTCTTCACTCGTTATTTCATCAGCTTTGGCCCATCCATAGAGAACTGGGACAACTGGTTTGTGGAGCATGAAGCTCGATGTCTACGTTGGTCGGTGCCCTTATGGGGGGAGTTCTAGCCTGTTTTGGAATTGAGGGAATACCGGTATGTTCTGTTAATTAGTCTCCAACATACCTCATTTTATTTCTCCCAGAGGCTCCTACGTCAATTCGGATGAGAGAAAATTGTGCTTTCCTGTACCCTGGATTTCTTTCTTATAGAGGATTTGACTGAAGGCTTGTGCATCTTATTGGGTTCTCTATAGGAGAATCGTCAGCCGTCAACCCGTCCTTCACTGTCTGTTGGCAGGGTTTGTCATGTTTTTATAGACTACATGAAATTGATGTGGAAGAAGGTAGTGGCTAAGATATTGGTAGAGGAAATCGGACAAAGATGCTTCGTCATGTTTGACACTATAGAAGGGGGTGTAGTGGTCTTCTCTAGGTTGGTATGAGCTTATCGTTCCATGGAGAACCTTGGCATACCATCCAAGAAGGGGAATTTTGGGGGCCTCAAGGAGCAGATGATGATAGGTCTAGGTCTTCTGATAGCTGCGGATAGGGTCTTTTGTGAAGCTCGTGTTTATTTGTGAAGCTTTTGTGATGGAGATGTATTTGATTATTTTTGGTTAGTTTTTTTGGAGGGGAATAAATTAGGGAAGGTTTGGTTAGTTTTTTTTGGTACAACCTTCTAAGTGTGGGGTAGTTGTTTGACTCCCTATGCTGATATTTCATGTAATTATACCGAATTCTACTATTTATGGAGTAAAAAAGGATTTTAATTATTTTGTTGTCCTCTTAATGAGTTTTATAATTTAATCATCTATAACAATCACTAAGGCATACATAATACTTTTCGTCATATAAATGATAAAATGAATTGTCATTATTGCAGGTAAGAAGACAATAGCATTTTGTGAAAAAGAAGCATATCATGCCCATGTAAAGCATATGAGCTACCTACATACCTATGGGGGTTTTGAAAACTTTCTGACTTTTATTTTTGAAAGAAATAGGTTTTTTAGGATCAAGCCCCACATATTTGAGTAGAGGTTAATGTAGATTTTTTTAAAATAAAAGGGGGATGAGAGGAGTCGTAGCGCGTTGAGATTTCAAACTAGGGGTAGAATTTCTTAAGATGGTCCAGGTTGACTGGATGTGCCATCTCTTCTCTGTCAAGGTCAGTGAGCAAAGAGTTGCCACCGGATAATATCTTGTTCACAATGTAGTGTCCACTCTAGTTTGGCTTGAATTTCCCTTTAGGGTCTAGACGGGTTCTATGATTTCTTTGAGGGCCAAGTCCCCTTCTCGGACACCACAGTCCTTGACTCTCTTACTAAATGATCGCGCTATCCAACGACGGTATCCCCATATATGATATAAATCCTTTAGCCTCCTTTCATCTAAGAGCGAAAACTCCTTGAAACGGCTCTGATGCCCCTTTTTTGTTGACTTTTCTTTTAAGAATGATGCGTATGAAGGTATTTCAAGTTCAACAGGTAGGACTTCTTCCATGTCGTAGACCAAAGAGTAAGGGATAGCCCAGGTAAATGATAGGATTGAAGTATGGTAGCCTTAGAGGGCGTAAGGGATCCCGAGATCTTCCTATCCCCGACGCTTTGGGGGAAAGAGAGAGGATAAAGGTCCCGCACCCATATCTACTCAGGGGGGTTCTCCGGCCATCGTCGGTTTTAGGGTGATTTAAAGAGATAGAGTCACCTAGCTATTTTGCACAAAATAGGCAAAAAAACATGTCGCCGCCTCGAGAATGCGGCATCAAAGACAAAATGATGTTTGTGAAACCAATAGTTCAGAGGTTCAGGGGATAAGTTACGGAATGGGAAGGTGTTAGGCAGTCACCTACCCTTTCGGTCTCACATGGGCTTATGTCACTATTTTTTTAAATTCTTCGTGAAGCGTGTGTACGTGTAGATATAGGGGGAGATCAGAATCACTCGACTGGCATCATGGGAAAGATGGAATGAGGTCATCCATTGGGATGTTCCCAAAATAATAATTAAAAAATATTATGTGTGCACTTATCAAGATATTAATCGTTATGATGCAACAATAATATGTGTTAGATAAGATATAATGTATATGAATAAAATAAGAAAATATGAAAATAGAACTCGAGTCTCAGGTTTAACCCATGACACCTACGTAGCCTATAAATGCATTAAAGTCCACGTAGTTCGCATGCGACACAGTGGTGGGGTTTATCCCATATATTCAAACTAGAGTTTATTTTATGTGTGTGTAAGAAAATTGTATTTTTTGTTTTCAGAAAATGCAGTGAATAATCCTATTGGAGCTTATGGGTCTAATCTTCTTTTTCTTATTTTGGTTTCTTTTATAGAAAATATATTATGTGCAATATAACTAATAAAAGTTTGAAGATTTATATGTGTATGATCTAAAGTAAAAGCTAAATTAAGAATTTATATAACTAATGCGAAAATAAAGAAATTTAAAGAGAGAGAAGAATGTTTGAACCTTCTTTGGAGACTTGGAGATTTATCTTGATTAATGATGAGCTTCCTTGCAAGTAATGAAGAATGTAGGAGGATTTTTGCTAAATTAGGTGTGAAAGTGATGGGAATAAAAGGTGAGAAAGGTTTCAAATAAGGAAAGCTCGCGGACTTAAGAAGAATCTTGTTGAGATCACTAATGTTGATGCTTATGAGGTGCCCTGGAAGGTGAGATCATGCTCTCCTTATATAGGGTAGGGGGACTACCGATCATCATTGTCCTTATCCTGCCTATCAGCAGGAAACCCTAGACACATTGTCGATATGTAGGGAAATGGACTGCCAATTAGCAGTCTCGTGCAGATGTTTTGGAAAAATAGTTGTAAAATGCAATTCATAACCCAAATCATGCACGAGGCATACCCTTATAATGGTAATTCAGATACCTTTGAGAATTCGTTGTAACGCTCCTGGTTCCTAGAGTTGATCAAACGGTGCTCGAAAACTCCCATCAGTTATTTGGATAGAATATCGTCGAACGATGACGGATTGTTCATCTAAATAGTAACTCTAAATCACGCATGGGGTAGACCATTGGAAAGTTTGTGTGAGGTATCTTGATGTTCCAAAGAGATTTACTCAGTTCGGAGAGTTGACTTTGGTCAAACGGGATCCAGAAGTGCGGTGACCCTTCAGAGTAAAATGGATAGTTTTTCCATGTCGTAAGACTGATTCACGTACAGGTTGAACCGTTAGAAAGTGTGTTTTGTGCCCTTTAGAGATTCATTCAGTACCGTTTGATCTGAAGAGTTAACTTTAGTTCTACGAAGCCCGGGACACTCGGTGGCCTTCAAATCAATTTTTAGGGGAAAACAGATCATTCATTCGAACCATTATGTCGTTTGGCACATGGGATGGACCATTGAAAAGGGGTTCCAGTGCCCTTAGAAGATTCATTGAGCTATCGCTCTGATGATGAAGTTAACAGGGGTCAAATCAGGTCCCGGGAGCACTCGGTGGCCTTCAATCGATTTTTGGTAGTAAAATTGCCCATTCATCTGAACTGTTATGCCGCATCATGAACGGGGTAGACCATTGGAAATGGGATTTAGCACTCTTCAAATATTTATTAATCTTTCTCTTTGACGATGGAGTTGACTGGAGTCAAATGTGGCTTGAGAGCGTCCAATGGCCTCTAGATCGGTACTCAGAGTATGACCTAGGTTTTGTAGTGAAATGAGGAGGTGCTAAGGACCTAAGGATAGACTTAGGGAGTCCTAGAATGTGGTGTCTACAACTACTATGTTCTTTCATTGCATTTTTATCTTTGTTTATTTGGTAGTAACTCTTTCCTTATAGTTTCCTGACAAAAAAAAGGAATAGAAGACCTCCTAGCGAGAAGGACATCAATTTTGTTGATATTCAAAAAGTTTGGTCACTAAAGCACGGTCTTGGGTATAAGGACCGCTATAGGTTGATCACTTTCCCCCTCCATTACACAAGTGTAAGAGAAGTAGACTAAAATCATGCTTTATAAAGTAATTTTAGTTATGGATTTATTGTTAAAATAAAATAAATATTTCGTATTTTAATGAGAAATATGTATCGACATAGTTTTTGAAAATTTAAGATATTGCTTATGTTTTTTATTCTACTTAATAGGTGTTCTAGTTTGTAGAGTATGGATTAGGCACAAAGGATCTAATCACCAGTTCTTATGAAATATAAGTTTTATCGTTCACAATCACATATAGAATTAGACAAACCAATAATAGAGTTTTAGAATAATATTTTAGTAGCTCGATCTTGAATATAAGAAGAAGTATGGTTTCAACTTATTCTTCTAGTACACTTCGTGTGTATTAAATGGAACCACTTTGAGGTCACTGTCCTTATATTGATTTTTAAGACAATGTACACCTCATGATTATTATGTTTGCTTAAGGATCTTAATTCGGATATGAATTATGAACACATGGATTAGTTATTTATTACTTTGACTTAATGGGTGAGATTCATTATTCGATTAATAATCTTGATAGAATAGTTAATGGTGATTAATTCATAGTGAAATACTTTTATGGATGGAATTCACATCTCGGTATAGAGATTAGTGATGCCCTATTGAGATGACTATAAGTTTTTTTTGTGCCAAACTCTGTAGGTGGATTATGTTAATCTGGAACTACAAATAGGTAAAGCTTGACCGCTCAAGCACTTAAAGAAGTTAATCAAATAAATTATCAGCAATTTATTTTATTAACGGGTATCAGATACCTTAACGGGAAGAGAATTAAGTAATTAATAATAAGGAAATTGAAATATAATTTTGAGTTAAGGAGTGGAGTTTCAATTATAATTATGTAGTGGTACTACTTATAATTAATGTATTGGGATTAGAATCTGAGTTGGATTAGTCTTTCTCAGTCCCATTGGGAGCCAGATCCTTATTTATACTAAAGGTCCATGCCATAGCCTATATATATGCACTTAAGGCTCATTTTCCTAAATCCAGTCGTCACTCTTGAGACTCAATAACCATAATTCGGATTTGTCCGAATGAGATGCATCAGAGAGCAAAAGTGAGAAGAGAAGGTGGTTATGAAGGAAGAGACTACACTTTACTCGTGAGAGTTCATATAGGGAATATAGTAGAAGATCGTAAGGTGCATCGAGCTTGCGTTCTAGATCAATCATCATCACATATTGTTAATAATGAGACGAGGTCAAACTAGAGAGATCTTGAAGGTAAACCCTAATTACACCATGTAGGGTTTTACATATGAGAAAGTATTTTTTGTAGTTCGATTTATACGCATAATCAACTGATCCTGGGGTAGCCTCTCCAACAATTGGTACCAGATCCTTATTGATATCGCATATAAGATAAACTTAGCCATGTCGTATAATTATAATAATTGTATATGTGAATGAATGTTGGGTAGAAAATAGATATGTGCTAACTTTTATTTTGCAGCGATCTAATTCAACTATTATGGTCATGTATTTATGTTTATGTTTTATGTGATTGGATCATATGATGATTTATTTATGGTTAATTATTTTTATTATACTAGATGAATGTAATATTGTTGTAGACTCTAAACTCCTTCATGGAGGCATAGGACATGTATAAATTGTTGTTGTTTTGATCATGATTTTCAATTAAGGATTGCGAAACCAGATCGGCAGATAGAACCCCGCGTGTCCTGGCATAGTGGAAACACAAAGTATTTGGGTTCAAGGAGGACGATTAAGGAATCCTATCTTTAATAGGGTTTCATCTTGATCATAATAGTCAGGAATCCGTATTTATCTTGATGTCCTTATTTATGTTAATTTATATCTTTATTATTCATGTTTTAATTGTTGGGTTGTTAATATGTGTTAATGGTTCTCTTAGAATTATGGACAATATGGAATTTTGACGAGACTTAGATCATGTATATGCTAATGTAGATAATTTAAAATTATTTTAAATTGTGTAAGTTAATATGTGTAGTTAAAAAATAAAATTGAGTATCCATATTTTTAGAATAATGATCAAGGGTATTCCAAGAATTTATTTATCACACATTTGCTTCATGTTTTTAAAATATGGGTATCCCAGTATTTTTGAAAACATATTAAATGTCCTAGCCTTTTCAGAATAATCAAAAATTGGACACATATTTTTCATAGCCCTCACAATGTTTTTTAAATTACTAAGTGGGAGAGGGAGGTTGCTAAAAGCAAATCCCACAATCTCCATCAACGATTTGTAGATTTTCAATAATAAGTAGGTCCTTCAATGAGGAATGTTAATTATTACGGTGGTCAGTATAAGTTTCATTAAAGGTAATTTTAATTCATTATTCATATAGGAGGCCTCCAAAGGAGGAGTCTATTTGATAAGGAATAATCTAAAATTAGTTTGTAGTATGCACTTAGACATAAAATAATGGTAGGTTCTTCAACGAAAAATGCAATTATTTTATGGGACCAAAGTTTCAGCTATTTAATTTTATTTAACATAGTCCTTGTCTAGATAATAAAATTATAAGGAATTATCCTTCCTAATTTGTTTTGGAAATTAGGTTCTCTAAACATGAATACTATTCAAATGGTAATTAGGATGTCGACAAATTATTTTAAAATTAGAAGAGTGAACATTAATTTTAATTAGAATTCAAAAAGGTTTATGCCCTATTATAATTCATTATATTATTCAATTCTCAGTACTAAGATAAGAAGATCTTGCAATCCACTTGTTGTCATTCTTAAGGAAAAAAGATAATTGGATCTTACTACATTGACTGAAAAGGGAATTTGGATATAGTGTTGACTGTTGAAAAGTACAAGTTTGTGCTCTATGAGATTTTTCTTCTGCAACCTGGTGAGGGAGAGATCGAAAAGGAAACCCATGCTTACTGGAGCGGTGTTACATTTTGGTGTGTATGTCAAATGTTCTGCAACAACAACATCAGACGATCACCTATGCTTAGACATGATGTTGGGACTTAAAGTTATATTTGGGGATTAAAATTGTGTTGTAGGGCATGTTTCCATAAAAGATATCATGAACATAAATATGGCAAAGGGGATCCCAGTGAGGGAACATGTTTTAATGATGATGTCTCTTCTCAATGATCTTGAAATCCTTGTAGTAGAAATCAATGGGTAAACCTCGTCAATATTAGTCGATATTGTTCTCCAATCACAGTATGAGTCATGTAAGAAGTTCCGTCTAAATTATAATATGAACAAACTTTCTTACTCTTTGACGGAACTACTTACAGAACTACTTACAGAACTACGAGCATCTAAGGGTCTCATCAAGAAGTCAGGAAGTGTTTTTTTTTCCGAGAAAGGTTCTACTTCTAAGCCAATGGGCAAAAATAAGTATAAGAAGGTTCAAAAACAGGTTATGATCCCTTAAGAGGCTCGTAGGCCTCACGAAGCTGTGAAAAACCTAAGGGCAAATATTTTCCACTATAAGCGATCCGGACACTGGAAGAACAATTATCCATTTCTTTGCAACATACAAGAAAATGCAATTAAATTTCACTTGTCATTGAATCATATTTTGTGGTTTGTACTACTAGTACCTAGTCTGTAGATATGGGTGCCACTAATAATGTATTAAACTCTTTAAAGGGGTTCCAGGAAATTAGGAGACTTAGTGATAACGAGATTTATCTGACTATGCGATATGCTACGAGAGTAGCAGTAGTTGTTGTAGGAGATGTTTATTTAAGATATACTAGTGATAGGAGTTTACTTTTAAAAGATTGTCGTTATGTACCTTCCATTAGAAGGAATTTGATTTCAATTTCTTTCGTAGATGTTTATGGATATTCAGTTTATTGTCATAAACTCGTGGTTATTAAGAAAAATAATCTTTTATTTGTTCTTGTACGTTGGTTAATAGTCTTTATATTCTAAATACTATATCTCCCACACAACAAAATAATATTTTGTATGATTCAATTGGATAAAATTTAAAGAGAAAGGAACCCTCCTTAGTGAGCTAAACATATATTGCGCTCTTACACCTGGGTCATATTAATCTAAAAAGGATACGTAAACTAGTATAAAGTGGCGAATTACGCTCATTGGAAGTGGAGGCACTTCTAGTTTGTGATTCCTATTTAGAAGGTGAAATGACCAAGATGCCTTTCTCGGCTAAGGGATATAGATCCAAAGAACCATTGAAAGTGGTTCACTCTGATCTATATGGGTCGATGACAACCCGAGTAAGAGGGGGCTTTGACTATTTTCTTACTTTCATAGACGACTAATCAAGGTTCGGGTACGTTTACCTAATGCACCATAAGTTAGAAGTCTTTGAGAAATATTGAAAGTTTATAGGGAAGAAGTGGAGAAGCATAAAGGCAAAAGTGTTAAGACACTATGATATGATCGTGGTGGCGATGTAATACCCCATATTTTTATGATTTAAATAATTAAAGGATTAATTATTATTGTGGGATTAGTTGAATTAAAATGGGAGAATTTAATTGTTGATTAATCCGGATTTAAAATAAATATTAACTAATGTGCGAGAGTTAATACTTATTGATTGAATATTACTGTGTGATATGCAATATGGAACTCTACACTTTGGTAAATTCTCAAGAGTAAGAAATATGACAGTTTAGTAAATTAAGCTAGAGGCGTGTGTGAGTCATGTCGGGGCTAATTTAATGAAATAAATATATAAATTATTTTTAGTAACTCGTATGGTCATTTAGAATGCACCTTTGAGTCCGGAAGGGTCGAGATAGTCAAAATAGTATACCCGGGTGTTTAGTTTAAGTCCCGGGGCAATTTTAGGCCTAACTGGCACTCCGTGAGGGCATTACGGTAAATTGTATTTTTAGGCCTAATTAATGGACGAAAATTAAGAGTTATTTATCACCCTAAGAAAGTCCAATTAGGGTTAAAAAGTTTCAGGAAATTAAGAACGACCATAGAAGGTGTGAGGGAGAGCTATTTCCAAGGGAAAAGGGCCAAGATAACACCACCTTGCACAACCACCACCACCACCATGTAGATCGGGACAAGGGGAACACAACCATACCAACAACGTCAAGAAATCAGACGACAAATTCAAGGAAAGTTTTTATAATTTGCTGTACCCTAGCAATTATTATATTCATGTGTAGTGTAGGGATGTTATAATCATGTTTTAGTGCATAAAAGTGATGAAAATTGAGGAATTAGGATATGTAGATTGAATCTGAGAATTATTAAATTGAAACCCCTCATGTATGTAGACTAGAAATCACATTTTGATGAACTCATGTGTAGAACGAATCTGGAAATTTTGTGTTATTGAATATGAATTTGAAGAACTAGGGTTTTGGTAAATTAAATTGATGATTCCATGTTTTATTGATGATTTGTAATGAATTGATGATTCTAGAATGTTAGAATTCATATATAATTGATAGGATTCGAATTGGAACTGTTTATTTGGAGATTGGGATGTTAATTTAGATGTTTTAGGGTTAAAAATGGTGGGAAAATGATGAAATTCTGGGTAGGAGACGAACAATGCAGTCTCGCGCAATCTCGCGCGAAGTCGTTCAAGCGAGATTGAATCTCGCGTGAAGTCACTCGAGAGACACGTGGCAGTCATTCGAACGACATGTCATCTGGTTCGAGCGACAGGATGAATTTTCGGGAAATTTCTTAGGGGCAGTTTAGGGATTTTTCAGTCTTTACGAATGAGAGAAATTTATCAGTTAACAGATTTAAAACGAGGTAGGTCTACGAGGAAGTATGTGAGTTTATACTTTAATTAATCCGGAAAGAAGAGTTACTTTGGAAATTACTAAGGAATGGTAGTAATTTAATATACGTAATAAAGAGAATGAAATACGTATGGAAAATATATAAGAAGGTTAGGAGAATACCTATAATTATTAATAGGATGTGTGAATACCTATTACTTACAAGTATTATGTGTATCACATATCTAGCTGCTTGCTATCACGGGAGGTGGTGTAGAGACAGTCTTATCCTGAGGGGATTATTGACTTGTATCTCAGAATATAGGACTGTGAAGGCTTATTGGTGAGTTGATAAGCCAGCTGACTATGGGAGCGTAGGTATGTGAGTGACCCATAGATATGTGAACTATATTCCCCTGCATTCTATGTGTTTTGTATATATGGTTCATGGAAAATTCCGAACCGATAGTCCTTATTTGAGTACGAGATGTACCGGGACATGATAGCAGAGTATGCAATGCACTACAGGTTTAGCCTTGGGGGTGCTGTATTAGTATATGTATATTTTAGTGGTGAATATATGTATATATATATACTTGTATTATTCCTACCGAGAGATAATTGTAGGATATTGATTAGTACAATCTTAAGTGATGTAAGTTGTAATTATTTAACTTAGTGTGATAACACTTAACCGAATTTATTAATAAATGCTGATATTAATAATGTGGGAAATTGGGAAATGTGAAATGCTACTACGAGTTATAATAAGAAGCGAAAGTCTTCATCTAGTTAGAAATGTTACAAATGGCTAGGTGGGGATAGATGTACGCTAGGCGTGCACAATAGACGAGAGGTGAGAATCTCATGTGAGAGTTCGAACTAACATGCAATTGATACTTGCTCTATTGTAAATTTTAAATACTTGCTAAAACAAATATTTTTACACATTGGGCTCTGACTCGTTTCTTGCATCTCTTCTCTCTCTTACTATATATATGTATTATATCATGTGCTTAGCCACAGGGACACCAGGCTTAGAGATTGGATTTCTTGGCGTACTGCAGCTATTGTGGAAGCAATAGGTCTTCGTATTAGACGCCTCAATCATTTCATTTCCATTCTTTAAATACTTTCTGTTTAGGGCATGTGTCGCCCATTCCTTAGACAGTTTTTCAAATATTATGTTCAGTTTACTTTTTGTTCATTTTCATTTGGATTTATGGTTTCAATGGTATGGTTTGGAGTTTTGGAACTGGAAGGTTTTATCCAGTTTTAGTTATCTCTGCATGTGATTCTGATTCAGTATTATATTAATTAATTATGCGTGGATAGTTTACGTTAAATTTCTTGGATTGGTATTTAAATGGTTTCAATTAAAAAGAAAAAAAATGTTTTGACACTTAGCTTAATTATATTATGTGATTAAATGAGTTATTATGTTTTCGACAGTGATGCTAAGAATGAACCAATCGAACATTCTGTTTTAAATTTTATAAAGGACTTATCACCCGATATTTAATTGGGCGGAGTGTCATAGGCGATTACCACTTAGGGGAGTTTAGGCAATGTCTATAAGATCAAAGGATCAAATCCCGAATGTTTGTACCTGGTATGACTTAGGAAAATGGTGTAGCAAAAGGAAGGAATATGACTCTTTTGGATATAATTAGGTCCATAATGAGTTATACGAATCTATCAAGTTCTTTTTGGGGATATGCTTTAGTAATGACCACTTATTTACAGAACTTGGTACCTTCGAAGGCGATCTCTACTTCAACCAATGAATTGTGGATTAGGCACAAGCTCGGTTAGGATAGTTCAAAACATGTGCTAAAGATACTAGTAAGTTGGAATCAATATCAGAAGTGTGTTTCTTTGTAGGATATCCTAAGAAAACTAAGGGCTATTTATTATATGATCCTAAGGATCAGAAGGTCATTATTAGAACCAATGCATGATACTAGGAAGAGAATTATATGATGGATTATAAACCAAGAAGTAAAGATGTTCTTGAAGAGTTGAGAGGGAACCAACAAGATTCTTCAACACCACCAAGCACAAGGAGTACCTTATCGTAATGGGAGGGTTGTTCGTCAACTTGAATGGTTTATGTTTTTGGAATAGTCTTATGACAAGGTCCCTAATGAAATTGACGTCGATCCATGTAATTACAACGAGGATATCAAAGCTAAAGATGTAGAACTTTGGCTTAATGCTATGAATTATGTGATGGAATCTTTGTATTCCAATCACGTCTAAAATCTTATAGATCAACCCGAAAGGGTAAAACTCATAATATAAAAGTGGGTATATAAGAGGAAGATAGGGGTGGATAGGAAGGTTGAGACTTTCAAGGAATGACTTGTTGAGAAAGGATTTGCTCAGAAAGAGGGCATAGATTATGACGAAACCTTCTCACCGGAAGCTATGTTGAAGTCTATCCGAATTCTCTTATCCATTATAGCTCATTTTGATTACAAAATTTGGAAAATGGATGTCAAGGCTAAATTTCTTAATATTTAGAATCTTAACAAGTGTATCTATATGGTTAAGCCAGAAAGTTTTATATCTCAAGGCCAAGAGCATAAATTGTGTAAGCTCAAAAAGTCCATTTATGGAATCAAGCAAGCATCCAGAACTTAGAACATTTGTTTTGATCAAGCAATCAAATCTTTTGGTTTTGATTAATGTTATGATAAGTCTTGTGTGTATAAGAACAAGAAGAATGGAAACGTACTAGTGTTTTTAATACGATAAATGGATGACATTATTCTCATTGGAAGCGATGTTGAAGTGTTGTCTTCGATTAGTGTGTGGTTATCCAGCTAATTTGATATGAAGAACATGAGATAAGTTAGTCACATCCTTGGGATCAAGCTAATGAGAGATCTCTAGAATAGGATGTTAGGCTTATCACAAGCGACTTATATCGATTTCATTCTTACCATGTTTAACATGAAAGATTTTAAGAAAGGGTTCCTCCATTTTAGACATGGAAAATCTATATCTAAGGACCAGTGTCCCAAGACATATGATGAGATAAAAAAGATGAAAGATATCCCTTATGCTTCAGCAGTTGGGAGCCTTATGTATGTTATGCTATGAACTCCGATATTTTCTTTTTTATTGGCATGGTTAGTAGATATCAATCTAAACCTAGGAAACAACACATGACAACGGTAAAGTATATACTCCAATTTCTAAAAAGGACACGAGATTATATGCGAGTTTACTAGGCAAAGAGTCTAGTATTTATAGGGTACATCGACCCAGATTTTCAGTCTGATAGAGATTTTGTAAAGTTTACCTCAATAATGTGTTTAACCTTGGAGGTGGAGCCATTCGTTGGAGGAGTATCAAGCAATCATGCATTAATAATTCCTTCATGGAAGTGAAATATTTGACAGCCTCTAAGGCAGGAAAGGAAGCAATGTAGCATAGAAACTTCCTAATGGATCTAGCAGTGGAACCTTTTAATCGACTATTAAACTTTATTGTGACAATAGCAGTGCAGTTTCTAACTCAGAGGAATTCAGAAGCCATAAGAGAGGTAAACACATTGAGCGTATATATCATCTCATTAGAGAATTTGTGGAGTGGGGTGAGGTCATTGTTATTAAGATTGTGATAAGAGGCTTTTTGCATATGGTCATTGTCTTCAAAGCATAATCTCAAAATTCCTTGAATACCTACAAAACTTATTTAAAATAACTCGTATTTCGATAAGTACGGGTATCAATCCAACTTTCAAGGTTAAACAACTAATGTGAATGCTTGTAATTTCATTTTTTTATTAATATATATATATATATATATATATATATATATGTGTATATATATATATATATATATATATATATATATATGTGTATATATATATATATATATGTATATATATATATATTTAAAAAAATTAAAACAATTTCAATGGAGAATTAACTAAAAAATGCTAAAATTATGAAATGACTATATAACAAAAAATAATGTGTAACCGAGTGTGATAAATGTGAGCAGGTCAAAAGATGGGATTACACCGCGTTATCAATTATTTCAATTTCTCAATTTATTAATTTGAAATATTCGAGATAATATTAAATCGATAATCTAACTCTCGTTATAATTATAAATTTAATAAAATCTTTTTCAGAAAACTAATTTAAAAATCTCACACGATGAAAAATTAAGAATTATACTATTTTCAAGAAAATTACCCGCTATGATCAATTTAATAAAAACTGTATCAATTCTGTAATTTCAACACCGAATTAATATTTAATTTTAGGAAAAACCTATCTCTAGTTCGATTCTCAAAATCAAACATTAATTTTAAAATCAATTTACTAACTCCCGTTACATAAATTAATTTGTGATGGTTTAAATTAATTAACCTAGAAATATAGCATTTAATGAAATTAATTAATTAATATAATATCCTACACGGTGCATCCCATCCCTTAAACAGGGTGACTAGCCAGACATAATTAAATAATTAATAACAGTCATAAACATGGAACAATAATTAAAAAAGAAGATCAAGAAATACAATACAAAAAGTCTCCTTTCGAATTGTGTTCATGAATTGTGTTCATGAACCCAATGTCTTCACAAATTCAGCACTTGATTACACAAGTAAAAAGAAAAACTGAACTTAAAAAAACTATTCTAACACTATATTAATTTATTTATTTTTGAAATTTTTTATGTTCCTAATATGTACATAATATACAGTGTTTTTCTCTCTTCCGTCGTCTCCTCTAAACGTTAGAGTCTTAGATTCTTAGATGATAGTCTTCAAAAGTGAGCCTTCCCTTTTTTTATATCCCACGATTTGGGCTTGCTGAAGAGAGATTCTTTTGGCATTCATTTTGGCTAAGTCTAAGGTACTTGAAGACTTTGCACGTGGGTTTTGTGGTTTGAATTTGTTCCTATATTTTAGGAGATATGGCAAGTGTCAGGTTATGGCGGCGGATTCGGGTTTTGATTGATGGTGGTTGGTTTTGGTTGGTATGGTTTATAAATGGTGGCACCGGGTATGGGCAGTGTGGAGCATGGATCGGTGGTTTGGGGTCTCGGTTAAAGGGGTTATGAGATTAGGCGTGTTGAAGTGATTTGGGTCGGACTACTGTCCGAATGTTTTTTCTATTTTTTTCGGTTTGCTCGGGGAATGGTTTGTTCTTGGGTCAAGGTCACCGGAGGTTTGGTTTTGATGGGAAACGGTCGAATATGGCAGGGGTCAGCTTGGTGCGATTATCAGACCGCCAGAGGTGGACAGCTCCGGCTTTGGGCCGGAGGTCTTTAGGTTGGAAGTGGACAGCGTCCGGGTTAAGTGGGTTGTACATAGGTTTTGGTTTGTGTGCGTTTGTTAATGGAGGAAGAGAGGATGGTTTTGAGGTGGGGTGTTTTGGGTTTGGTTGTTGATGGTTATGGTGGATGAGAGAGAAGATGTTGGTAAGGAAGATGAATTGGGGTGTTTTGATGTGTGAGGGTGTATGTCGAAATGGTATGGGTTAGGGAGGATTAGTGTGTATATAAGTGTGCAGGGGTGTAGGATATATATATATATCTCTTAATACTATAAAATGTAAAACAAGGTATTTATTATGCTTTGCAATTAGTCTATCCACATGGTACATCATTTCACTATAAATCTTCTGAGGATGACACGTGGCATTGACATAAATGCAAATCTATATTACCCAATTTCCTCCTAATTGCTACTTAAGAAACGTTGGAGATTGACAATTAAAATAGATGTGGGTGTTCAATGTACCACATAAAAAAACGTGGATGTGGGTGTTCAATGTATCGCCCAAAAAAAACGTAATAAATTATATGCTCAGCCCCAAGCCACTTAAATATTAGTTAGGCTTTTTTTGAATGTTTACATGTCTACGTACTTCAAACCTTGCTCTTCATTGTAGTTTTCTTTTGGGGAAAATCAAAGGTAACACAGATTACCAAACAAATACCCAACTCATTCTTTAATTCTGCCCTTTCTCTTTCTTCAATAGATCCTTTTTTTTTCTAAATTAAAAATCACAACACCCCACTCTCTCCTCTATAAATTGATGGACGACCATCCTTTTTTACACACTCTCTCTCTTCATTCTACCTATTTCACATCTTTGTTGGCAGTGCCTTATAAACTTGGGAAAAAAATTAAATGGGTTTCTCGTGAGAGAGTCCTTTTATTTTCAATTATAATAAAGCATGATTTTTTTTCTTTCATATATTTCATCAATCCCATGTTTGTTTATAATATGGATATTTCTATTTTTCACAGGAATAGGAGAAAGTGGGTTATAAAGAAAATGGGAGAAAATGGTTTTCACCTGATTTGTTTTCCATGTTTGTTTACACTACGTATCTGTTTGTTAATAACATCCATCTTTTTTGTTTTCACAGGTATGAAAGTCATTTTCTATTTTCACCGGAGAAAATGGTGCTTCTTCTCTCTCTCTCTTGCGAATATCTTCCTATTCTCCTTCCCATTGTTGGGTATGTGAAGAGAAAGCTGTGAAAAGCTTTTGTATAGACTTGGGTGGAGTCTTTATATCTTTTGCAGTGAGTTTGTTGGGTAGCGAGTGAAGAAGCCCAGGGCACATGAGAAAAAAATAGCCAAGCAAGATACAGAACTAAAAAAATTAAGTGGGTATTTTTTTTTTTCATTTTACACTGTGTATGATTTTTTTTATTGCTTCAAATGTATTGATTTTTTTTCTCACTCACCATAATATCTTAACATCCTAATATCATATGTTTAATATAATTTATAATCAATTTATAAATGGTGCTTTGGATTATTTTTCTAATTTCTTTGCTGCCTTTTCACATTATGCACTAAAGTGCTTTCTTAATAATAATAAAAAAACATGTTGAATTGAGGGTAGTTTAATCTTTTTTTTTCTGTAAGTTAATGTTTTAATCATATTTTTAAAGGTATTGTGTTAGTTGTGGTGGGTCAGTATTTCAAGGGGATCGTTGTCGGGTTTTTAAAATGAGAGAACCTATAAATATAAAATAATCTCGGGGGTTTATTGGTATTTACACTTATTTTTAACAAACATAAAACTATGTCAAATAAATTAAATCCATTAAACCCCAATATGACCAATTATCAAGCCGAATTATTATATTTTGTCGGTCATAATTGATTTTGTTTGATGGAGTACTTTACCCTCCACTACATGTAAAACAATTTTTATACTTATTATTATTATTTTGGTGCATATTTTTAATAGGCACTCTACTTCAGTAAATGTTATGAACAAATTGGAAACATTTTTCTATTTATTTATGTGCTTTTATATTTAACTCCCCCCATTCTCAGTGCTTATTTTCCTTTAATTTAGATTTATTTTTTTAAAATTTGATTAGGGAAATTTCTAATTTAACTTATCGAGTATAAGTTTTAGGATCATTCGATGAAAAGTCCATTAACATTTTTTAAAAACAAACTCACATTGAAACTAAACATGTATGCAAAAATTGTTATAATTTAATAGTATGCTATCTTGCCTCAATAATGATGACACTTTTTCAAGAGAATTTTTATTTTTAACTTTGTATACACGTTCCCATAATTCGCGCATCGCGCGGGTTTACACCTAGTATATATGAATAATGATATATTACCCGGCCCTTAGCACATATCTAGTACCAATTGCTGAGGTGGACGGCACTATCAAACCCAAATATTTGTTTTATTAGTTTTTTGTTGATTTTTTCAATTTATAATGACATTAGTCGGACATAAAAAAAATAAAAACATGTTAGGGACAGCACTAGCAAACCCAATAGTCATTAGTTTTTTTTATTTATTATTTTTTTTAATTTATTTAGTTTCTCAAACACTCATTTATTCAATATTCTCTAATTTTTACAGGTCTGCGCCAGCGGCACCCCTTATTTTTTCAAAATTATTTTTAATTCATTTAGTCTCTCAAACACTCATTTACCCATTATTCTTTTATTTTTAAAGGGCCGCGTCATCAGCACCCTTTTATTTTTAAACTTAATTATTTTTAACTCATTTGGTCCCTCAAACACCCATTTACCCAATATTATCTAATTTTTAAAGGTCCGCGCCAGCGGCATCCCTTATTTTTAAACTCAATTATTTTTAATTCATTTAGTCCCTCAAACACCCAATATTTTCATATTTTTAAAGGTCCGCGTCAGCGGCACCCCCAAAATATTTATTCTAGTATTTTTACTTTAATATTTCGTGTTGTGTTATGTCATGTCGCGTTTTATGTGGGTTATATTTATGTTTCGTAAAAAAATGATATTTCATATCGTGCCATGTCACTTTGGAATGAGTTGTGTTCATTATATGTAAAAATAATATTTTAAGGGGTGTCGTTCCATGTTGTATTAATTTTATTTTGTTCGAGTTCGTGTTAGGTAAAAAAATTAATATTTCATGCTGTATCTTGCCACTTTTATTAGGATCGTGTTCGTGTTTGGTTAAAAGTGGCAAACATGAACACGATCTTTTTTTTAACCAAACACGATCATTCATTTACCCAAACACCCACTTACGCAATATTCACTTAGTTTTAAAGGTCCGCGCCAGTGACACCCCTTATTTTTAATCTTAATATTATTTTACAACATTTAAAGCAATTTTTTTATTTCTAAAAAATATTTAAAAATGTAAAAAATATATATATATTTATATTAAACTAACTTCTATTGGAGGTTTTAACTTTTATTTTTTTAAAAATAATTCTTCTAACTTTGAAAAAAATAATTTAATTAAAACAATTTTTTTAACTTTTATTTCTAAGTTGAGCAGCACTAGAGCGACCGGGTGCCTTGACTTAAAACCCAAACTTAATGACGTGGCATGTGCTACATCATTAAGAACACACGCTCCTCCATTTTATTACACCATAAAATTATTTTTTTTTCAAAATATATATTTAAATTAAAAAATAATGTAGTTAATTAATTTGAAAAAAATAATTTTTAGTTGATTTTTTATGTTTCACCTTAAAATGTTTAAATACTATACAAAAAAATTTAACTCAAAAATAATTTTTTACTATGTTAACTCAGTGGTATGTACAATTTGTCGGATCGTCTTTACATATCGCCGACACAAATAATGTTTTTTAAGAGTCATTCTATACCGGCACAAATTTGCGACACATTTGATGCGATACAGTGACATGTCGCACCGGTATTGGCTACTGTCGCTGGCGCAGATCCACATTCATAAGACAATAATCAATACCGATGCGACACGTCACTTTTTCGCATCACTCCGTACCGCAAATCTGTGTCGCCTGGTATTATTATTTTTTTAAATACTACACAAAAAACTCAACTCAAAAATAATTTTTTATTATTTAAAAGAAATGGTCCACATCAGCGGTATGGTATGCATAGTTGTCAGATGACTTATACATACTGCTGGCGCGGACCATTTTTTTTAAATACAACACAAAAAAACTAAACTCAAAAATAATATTTTTATTATTTTAGAAAAAAACGGTCCCCGCCAACAGTGTGTATAGATTGTGGAACCGACTATACATATCGCTGACGCGGACCAATTTTTTTTAAATAGTAAAAAATTATTGGGGAAAGTGCTCTTAGGTCCCTCACTAACAAATTTTAAACACTAAAGAAATTTTGACAAATTTTAAACACTTAGGTCAAATAATTCTCTTATTGTAAAAGTCCACGCTAGTGGCGTAACAAATTGACCTAATTGTAAATTGTCCTTAAATGTTTAAAAATTATTACCAAGGGACCTAATTGGAAATTCGCCAAAATTATTTTTGAGTTGAATTTTTTTTGTGTGGTATTTAAACATTTCAGGTGAAACATAAAAAAATCAGCTAAAAATATTTTTTTTTAATTTAATCAACTTTTTTTTTTAATTTGAAAAATATATTTTGAAAATAAATAAATTTATAGTGTGTTTTTACATGAATTTGGAGTGTGTTTTTTAATGATGTGGCAATGTTTACTCTTCTAAGTTATAATAGAGGATGTTTTTGGGATGGTAATATTGTCCAAATCAGCAGAGGGGTACTTAGTGTGTAATAAGGGCCGGGTAGTCTAGCACTACTCTCTCTCTCTCTCTCTCTCTCTCTCTCTCTCTCTATATATATATATATATATATATATATATATATATGTGTGTGTGTGTGTGTGTGTGTGTGTATCCTAAACAAACACTCTCTAACTAAAAAATAAGACTAATAAACTAAAAATTAAAATCTACAAAAAATAAAATCCTAATATATAAAAAAAACTCAAATAATAAAAAAATAAAAAAATAAAAACTAAAAATCGAATAAAAAATAAAGTCCTAAAAAAATGTAAAATCTAATAAAACTAAAAATAACTTCCTAAAAACAAATTCGGATAAAATAAAGTCTAAAAATTAAAAACTAAAAAATCAAAATCAAAGTAAAACTACACTAAATAAAAAGAAATATAAAATATAAAGTAAATCCTAAAAATTCTAAATAAATCTAAAATAAATCCTAAAAATAAAACCAACTCGAAATAAAAAATCAATTAATTGATAAAAGTACTAACAAGACACAGACAGGGCTCGGGGAATGGTATGGTCTGAGTGTAGGCTTAGGTTTGGTTCGGTGACAAGGTTCAAAACATCGGAAATAATCTCGGCAAGCTCAAATAGGACTTCGGACTTTTAGTGCTTTGATTTATTCGTTTCATGCTTTTGACAGCTATTGTGTCGCAATTATGCCCATTTAGCGCTATTTGTACCGCGACAGCATATTGATCTGCAAAATGATAAAATACGAATATAAGGCAATTTTTATTAAAAATGAGCGACTAAAATGCATCTATTCGGGGTATAAAATAGACACTTTTGGGTGCTTATCAGATTACATCACAGAACAACTTGAAAGACCCTTTCATGAAGAGTCTACTAGCCAAGACTTTTGATAGTCACATATAGTGGAGGGAGTGAGATGCATTACAATATGACTTTGAGTCTAACTGGAAGATTTTTAGAGAAGTAAACTAAAACCATGCTTTACGTGATTATTTTAATTATGGATTTATCATAAAAATAAAATCAGTTTTTCTATTTTAATGAGAATTATGTATGGTCATAATGTTTGCATTATTTAATATATTGCTTGTGTCTTTTATTCTATTTAATAGGTGTTCTAGTGTGTAGCGTATGACTTACGCACAGGGGATCAGATGACCAATTCTTATAGAATATAATTTTTATTATTCATAGTCTTAGATGGAACTGGATACATTATTTGTAGGGTTGTGGCACAATATTTTAGTAGGTTTATCTTGAGTACAAGAAACAATATAGTTTCAACTTATTATGCTGGTACACTTTGTGTGTATTGAATGGGACCATTTTGAGATCATTATGTTTACATTTATTTTATAAGACAATGTAAACCTCGTGATTATTAGGTTTACTCAAGGCTCTTAATCCAAATATGATTGATGGACACATGCACTAGTTATTTATTACTTTGACCTATCGGGTGAGATTCATTATTAGATTAATAATCTTGATAGATTAGGCAATGGTGATTAATGTATAATGAAAGTCTTTTATGGATGGAATCCACATATCGATATAAAGACTGGTGATACCCCCTTGGGATGATTATAAGTTTTGTATGTGTTAAACTCGTCAAGTGAATTATGTGAATACGACACTATAAATAAGTTAAGTTGGACCGCTCAAGGAATTAAAGAATTTAATTAGATAAATTTCCAGTAATTTATTTTGTTAATTGGTATCTGTAATATTAACATGAGGAGAATTGGTAATTAATAATAAGGTGCTCGAAATATAATTTTGAGTTAAGCGTTGGAGTTGCAATTATAATTATGTATTGGTATTAATTATAATTAATGGAATGGAATTAGAATTCATTAATGGAATGGGATTAGAATCCAATTTGGATTAGGTTTTCTCAGCCATATTAGGAGCCACATCCTTATCTCTCATTAGATTCCCTACCGTAGCATATATATATATATATGTGTGTGTGTGTGTGTGTGTGTGTGTGTGTGTGTGTGTGTGCACCTAAAGCTCTATTTTTCCTTAAGAAATCCATCACTTTTGAGACTTAAAAACCCTAATTAGAATTTATGAGAAAGAGTGGCAACAGAGAGAAAAAGTGAGAAGAGAATGTGGACACAAAAGAAAAGCCCACCCGCATTATATTTTTGACTGTTCATATAGGGAATATAGTAGAATATTGTGACGTGCATTGAGCCTGTATTCTAGATCAATCATCATCACATACTGTTCGCGATGAAACGATACCAAATCAGAGAGATCTTAAAGGTAAACCTTAAATCCTCCCTGTGGAGTTTTACGCATGTGAATTTTTTTTTATAGTTTGATTTATACGTGCAATCAACAGAATTTGGGGTAGCCCTTCTAACAACAAGTTTAACGAACTTGTTTATATCGAGACTAGTTGACCAAACTCTGGCAATTCCGATTTAATTGGATGATCCAGACACTTCCGTCTCTGAGGTTTCAAATGAGTAAGCAAAATGTTCCTCATTTGAACCATTGGATATCTCTTCCTCCATTCGGTTGCCTAAATTTGTTCTGTAATGGCCCCCAGGAGAAAAATGACGAACTTGATCGCAACCACTCTTGGCCCAAAGTCTCCTCTAGCTCACCTAACATTTAAGACAGGCATTATGAAGTTAAGGATCGTGGTAACCCATTGGTTATTGGTGAATCCCCCACCAAGGACGTCGAGCCCCCTCTAAGATAAGAATAAGGGATAAAATGCCTCCTCCCCCACCTACTTCTATAGGGAAAAATAATGTTTACAAGGGAAAGGTTGTTTCCTATTTTGTTATTGCTCGCCCTGACTTAGTGCTTGCCTTAATTAGGTTAATGTGATTTTTTACTAAAAGGGCAGCTACTTCTGGCCTAACTCATAGTTAGTTGGTGGAATGTCTTAACCACAACATTGCTCTCGTAAGCTCATTCTGAACGCTGCGTATTTCTCCTTATATCACCTCTTTAGTTGCAAACTACTGATATTTTCTTCTCTCGGTGTCTTACAGTTCCTGGATAACTACCACTAGCTGATGGATAAAAATATAGCCTTAAAGAAGTCCTCCCATGATGTGGAGGAAGCCTTAGATGCGACAATAAAGGCCTTGGATGCTACCTGAGCACCTGGTTAAGTTGAGATAGATGAGAAGGAGAATATTGACTAGAAAGTTAAATCGTTGAAGGTCTTTAATAACCTTCATAAGAAGATTAATTAAGGAGCTTGCTCACCTCATCACCACTGCTAAGAAGGAAAACGATCAGGTTGAGAAGTCCAATGTTGAGGTTGAGGATACTAAGATCATGGGTGAAGAGGTAAAGGCCATAATTGAGAAGTCCAATCCAAGTTCTATTCTTTCACTCGGGGTAAGGACAATGCATTTATTAAGACTCAAGAAAAGATTGGATACCTTGGAAAGGTATTCTTTAAAAGGGATTGGGACGGGGTACTTGTTAAGGATGATATAATTAAAGACTTAGAGTTGTTTAAGGACATTAATGTAGGTTCCCATCCTCTAATTGATGAGGATAATGATGGTGATAAGTATGAGGGAGTTATCGATGAGTAGTCTTCTGGTTATGAGGATGCCAATTCTGGTTTTGAGGTGTCTAATGTTGGAGATGATCATCAGAATTAGGTCGATGCCTATCAAGATTCCAAGAAGGGAAAAGGCTACTTAGCACTATCAAGGTTCTCAAGCAAGTATACACTTATCAAGATCCCAATAAGGTTAAGTATGGGGCTCACCAGTTGGAAGACATTGCATAAGCTCAAGATGCCGAGAAGGTAAATAAGGGATAGAAAACCACCTAAACTTTTAGAAGATACCGTAATCTTTTTGATTTCCTTTACCTCTTAATGTAGGGGTTTCATTAACTTTTAATAATGAAATTCAAAGTTTATGCCAACTTTATTTGTTCATTTATATTGAAATATTATTTGAATCTTTTCTTTTGTCGAACTTGAATGACCGACCACCTGTCCTTGCACTTTTCAATTTGATGCAAGGTGCGCAGTTCTTGTCACTACCCATCGCGACTATGAAGACAGACATAAAAACTCCTTGTTGTTAATTGTGATGAAGTTGATAACCTCAACCAGATATTGGGCCCTGGTGCATCTTCATGAGAAAGAGTGGCCTACGTAGATATGCATTTACTTTTTCACTAGGATGTGGCGACCAATGCTGTCTATTATGACATGATTCATGTTAACCAAGAATTCATAATGAAATATTACACTACACCAAATCCTGCGAATGGTCACCCACAGGGGGTCACTACCCAAATCCGGGACCATATCAACTTTAACTTCACCATATCAATGACACTATGGTCATTAATGCTTTTGGAAGTGGTCATGGTCCAAATCCCTGACCAGTGCGGGTCACGGCCTGTACTCATAACCAGACCGTGACTATGATGGAGCCAAATTCGTGCCAAATTTTCCTCCAAGTTTGGTCAAGGATGGGTCATGGACTTGGATCATGACTAAGGGCACAATGCACACGATTTTGGGTCGTGACCATATCAATCTGCTCACGTGCATGGGTCACGAATTTGGGTTGTGACCACATGGTTGCCTACACGCCAATGTTGAAAAATTTAGGGGATCTTCTTGTTAAGTCCTATTTATACAAGATATTTTCTAATAGGTCCTATCATAATATTTTTTTCCTAATAAGTCATATTTATACATATAGTGAATATTCACTATATGTTTACAAATAGGACCTATTGGACCAATTTTTTTTTAATGGGACCTGTTGGAGCAAAAAAATAGATTATAGGACCTATTGAACTACATACTTAGTAAACGGGACTAATTGGTAAAAATCCCAAAAATTTAAGGATCGTTTCAATGGGTCACGGCTCAAGGCCGTGATCACTGTCCTTATAATAAAAAAAACTCATTCTTTTCATTTCTTACCGCGACAATCTCTCTCTATCTCGATGATTCTTAATCTCAACCCCTAATTTCGTCCATTGGAATTCTCAATCTCAATATCAAAGGTAAACCCTAACTTTTTTCTTTCTGTGTTAAACTCTAATGCGTATGTGTGTATATGTATGCATTTTTGTGTATGTGTGTGTACGTGTGTATATGCATATGTATGTGTGTGTATATTTGTGTGGATGTGTGTGTATATTTGTGTATGTGTGTGTATATGTGTGAATATGTATCTATATGTATTTATAATTCTTTTTCAAGAAAAGGGATGTTAAATTTAGGAGTTAAAATTTATTGCATTATTTATTGGGTATTTAATTATTTAGGGATTGGGTATGTTATTTATTTAGGTATTGGGTATGTTATTTATTTTGATTGGGTATGTTATATTTAGGGATTGAAAACATCCCCTTTTTTTTCAAGAAAAGGGGATGTTTTATAATTTCATATTTTGATTGGGTATGTTATATTTAGGGATCGAAATTTATTGGGTATGTTATATTTAGGGATTGAAATTTAACTCCATTATTTAAGGGTATTGTCATTATTAGTAGTGACTTAATGTGGTGACTTAGGGATTAAAATAAATTATGAAAATTTAAGGGTATTTTCATTTAGGGCTTCAAATTTATTTAGAGTTTGAAATTAATTGAGTATTATTAGTAATGACTGAATGTGGTTACTTAGGGATTAAAATAAATTGCATTATTTAAGGGTATTTTCATTTAGGGCTTGGTATTTATTTATAGTTTGAAATTAATTGAGTATTTTCGGTTCAGCACCCTAATCAAACTTGTATACTCAAAATCCTTTATTTATTACAAAAACCTTAATCAAATTAATATACCCTTATACCTTAACCGCAGGACTCATATTCACGCCCAAGTATATTTTTCTCAAGAAAAATGAGGCACGGTGATATCACTCGCAACTATTGCATTTGGACCGCACACGTAACTCTTCTATTACTAAGCGTAATATAAAGGGTACTCCTATTTATAGGTATGCAGATAAAAAGATCGAACAATTTAACTACCTTATAAATCGTGGAGTTAATTTTCGGCAAGATTACCTGTTCGGTCTTATTCTATTTTCATTACCAGAAAATCGGGATGACGTTATATAAAATATATTTCACACGCATAATCCCGACGTAGCCATGACCTTGGTTACGTTGTTGGAGAAGGCAGAAAAAAATCCACCCATTATGGATACAACTGCATACAGAGATCATTAACATATACTGAGATGTCTCACGCCATACGCATGCTAAATTGAATCTTGCCAACAAGTTAAAAATGATGGGATTCCTAGTTCATGTCATGGATATCAACACATCAATCATAGATACACTTCCTCCTAGCTAGCCACGTGCAAAAATTCAAAGGTTCTTAAAAACTAAAACCGAATGGATGGAGATCAGGCACATTGAACTTATTCTAAGTCTTACGTTGAAAAGGTATATATATATAAGCTTAATTAATTAATTATAATTTTTTATTATAATTTTTTGTCACTTATGGTTTTTGATTTTTGTAGATAATGTCGAGAGGAAACAACCCAAGGGAACAAAGTGTCGAGGGGACACCGCAAAGAGGTTCACCATCTCGTGCGCAACTCAAATTCTAAACACCAATTGGTGAGCAATACACGACTCCACCAATGGTTCTTTCCTCACCAAGCCCAACTGCTTCGGTACACTCAACCAGCACTCCCGTTGCTCCACCACCCCCGTCCAATGTTGTCAACACCTGCCACTCAACCCAAAATAAGCCCATTAGGTTCTACCTTCTTGGGAATAACTCAACGGGTGATAGGAATGACGTACTGAACTTTAAATCTCGGTGTTTGGCTTTGGAAAAAATGAACGTGGGGTTGGTGGACCAGACAACTAGAACCTGGTTGATCAAGCTATCAAGGATGATATATACGATCAACTCTCCAAGTATTTATCATTTCTCGATCGTTCCTAGAATAAGTTTCTATCTTGTGTTACTGAATCATTGAGGACATATAGGAGAAACCTTCGAAAGAAATATTTCCCGAAGGACGCAGTGAGCTCCGATGTTTTATCTTTGAAAGAGAGAGTGGCTCTAAATGTTGACATTCCGATCGAGCAGTGGAATAAGTTTTTGGAGAATGGGGCAACAGAGAAAAACATGTCGTTAGAGGGAAAAAAACTAAAACACCCCCCAAGCGGCCCCGTGAGAGGCATGAACATCTCGCATGGAACAAATGTAACTCGCAAGAACTGGCCTCGTGGTCACAGGACCCCCAGTCTAAGAATATGTTGATCATTTGAAAATATCGAGAATTACGCTTGAAAACATGTAGTTAGAGGGTGAAAACACAAAGCAAGGACCCCATGAGGGGCGCTATCACTGCGCATGGGTCTAATATAGCTCATAGGAACCGGTCGCGTTGTCACGTGACCCCCGATTTGAGAGCATGGCCATATTTTGATAATATACACACTCAGGCTTCAAAACGTGTCGTTAGAGGGCGAAACCCTATAACGCCCCCCAAATGGCCCAGTGAGTGCAACCAATACCTCGCGCGGACCAATGTAGCTCGTTGGAACCGATCGCATGGTCACAGGACCCCCAAGTTGAGATCACGACCCAATTTTGAGAATATCGACACTTATGCATGAAAACATGCCATTAGAGGGAAAAACCACGCAACGCCCCCAAATGGCCCCTTGAGTGGCGCCAACACCTTGCACAAGACCAATGTAGCTCATACGAACCGATTGTGGGTTCACGGGACCCCCAATACGAGAGCATAGTCCAATTTTGAGAATATCCACACTTAAGCTTGAAAACGTGCCTTTAGAGGGAGAAATCCCACAACGCTTCCCAAACGGCTCAGTGATCAGTGCCAACACCTCGCATGGGTCCAATGTAGCTTATAGGAACCGATTGTGTGGTCACAGGACCCCGATTTGAGAGCATGGCCCAATTTTGTGAATATACACATTTAGGCTTGAAAATGGGTCATTAAAGGGAGGAACCTCATAATGACCCCCCCCCCCCCAAATGGTTCTGTGAATGGTGCCAACACCTCTTACGGGTCCAATGTATCTCTTAAGAACCGGTCGCGTGGTCACAGGACCCCCGGTTTGATAGCACGGTCCAATTTGAGAATATCCACACTTAGGCTTAAAAATGTGCCGTCAGAGGGCGAACCCCCCAAATGGCCCTGTGAGCTATGCCAACACCTTGTGCGAATTTAATGTAGCTCATTGGAATCGATCGCGTGGTCACGGGCCCCTCGGTTTGAAAGCACGACCCAATTTTAAGAATATCCACACTTAGGATTGAAAATGTTCCATTATAGGGCATAACCCCGCAATGCCCCCCAAATGAACCCGTGAGTGGAGCTAACACCTCATAAGGTACCAATGTAGCTCGTAGGAACCGACTGCGTGGTCATGGGACCCCGGTTTGAGAGCACGACCCAATTTTGAAAATATCCACACTTAGGCTTAAAAATGTGTTGTTAAACGACGAAACCCCGCAACGCCCACCAAACGGCCCCATGAGTGGTGCCAATACCTTGTACGGGACAAATACATCTCGTTAGAACAGGCCGCATGTTCACGGGACCCTCAGTTTGAGAGCACGACCCAATTTTGAGAATACCCAAACTTAAAATTAAAAACGTGTCGTTAGAGGTAGAAACCCTGCAACGCCCCCCAAACGGCCATGTAAGCGGTGTCAATACCGTGTATAGGACCAATATAGCTCATAGGAATTGTTTGTGTGGTCACGAGACCCACAGTTTGAGAGCACGACCCAATTTTGATAATACCCACACTTAGGCTTGAAAACATTTCGCTTGAGGGCGAAACCCCGAAACGCCACCCAAACGGCCCCATGTGAGGTGCCAACACCTCGTATGGGACCAATGTAGCTCGAAAGAACCAGTCGCGTGGTCATGAGACCCCCTATTTGAGAGCACGGCCCAATTTTGGGAATATCCACACTTAGGCTTGAAAACGTTCCGTCAGAGGGTAAAACCTCGTAATGCACCCCAAACGGCCCGTGAGTGGCGCCAATAACTCGTACGTGACCAATATAGCTCATAGGAAATTACTACATTATTATGGGACCCGCGGTTTGAGTGCACGACCCAATTATAAGAATATCCACACTTAGGCTTGAAAGAGTGCCGTTAGAGGGTAAAACCCCGCAACGCCCCCCAAATGGCCCCGTGAGCTATGCCAACAACTTGCACGGGAGGCCCAATGTATCTCGTAAGAATCGACCGCATGGTTTCATGCACCCCAGTTTAAAAGCACGACCCAATTTTGATAATATCCACACTTAGGCTTGAAATCGTTCCGTTAGAGGGCGAAACCCCACAATACCCCCCACATGGCCCCGTGAGTGGAGCCAACACCTCGCACGGGACAAATATAGCTCATAGGAACCGGCCGCATGGTCACGGGACCCCCAATTTTAGAGCACCATCCAATTTTAAGAATATCCACACTTAGGCTTGAAAACGTAGCATTATAGGGCAAAACCCCGCAATGCCCTCAGATGGCCATGTGAGCAGTTCCAACACCTCACCTGGGACCAATGTAGATAGTAGGAACCGATTGCATGGTCATGTAACCCCCAGTTTGAGAGCACGACCCAATTTTGAGAATATTCATACTTAGGCTTGAAAATGTGCTGTTAGAGGGCAAAACCTTGCAATGCCCCCAAGTGGCCTCGTGAGCGGTGCCAAAATCATGCACGAGAACAATGTAGCTAATATGAACCAATCGCGGGGTCACGGAACCCCCAGTATGAGATCATGGTCCAATAATGAGAATATATACACTTGGGCTTGAAAACATGTCGTTAGAGGGCAAAACCCTGCAACGCTATCCAAACGGCCTAGTGAGTAGCCCCAACACCTCGTATGCGTCCAATGTAGCTCCTAGGAACCATTTGTGTGGTCACGGGACCCCCGATTTGAGAGCATGGCCTAATTTTGTGAATATCCACACTTAGGCTTGAAAATGGGTCGTTAGAGGGAGGAACCCCCTCATGGGCACCCCCCTAATGGTTCGGTGAATGGTTCCAACACCTCATACATGTCCAGTATAGCTCGTAAGAACCGATCGCATGGTCACGGGACCCACAATTTGATAGCATGGACCAATTTTGAGAATATCCACACTTAGGCTTGAAAATGTGCCGTTAGAGGGCTAAACCCCGCAATTCCCTCCAAACGGCCCTGTGAGCTATGCCAACACCTTGCACGGGTCTAATGTAGCTCATAGGAATCAACCGCATGATCGCGGGCCCCCGATTTGAAAGCACGACCCAATTTTGAGAATATCCATACTTAGGCTTGAAAATGTTCCGTTAGAGGGTGAAACCCCGCAACGCCCCCAAATGGCCCCTTGAGTGGAGTCAACACCTCGTAAGGTACGAATGTAGCTCATAGGAAGCGACCACATGGTCATGGGACCCCGGTTTGAGAGATCGACCAATTTTTGAGAATATCCACACTTAGGCTTGAAAATGTGCCGTTAAAGGACGATACCCAGCAACGCCCCTCAAACGGGCACGTGAGCTATGCCAACACCTCGTACGGGACTAATATCACTCGTAAGAACCGGTCGCATGTTCACGGGACCCTCAGTTTAAGATCACGACCAAATTTTGACAATACCCTAACTTAAGCTTGAAAACATGTCGTTGGAAGTAGAAACCCTGCAACGCCCCCCAAACGACCACATAAGCGATGCCAATGCCTCGTACGGGACTAATACAGCTCATAGGAATCATCAATATGGTCACGGGACCTTCGGTTTGAGATCACGACCTAATTTTAGAATACCCACACTTAGGCTTGAAAACGTGCCGTTAGAGGGAAAAACCCCACAACACCACCCAAACGGGCTTGTGAGCGATGCTAATACCTTGCACGAGACCAATGTAGGTTGTAAGAACCGGTCGCGTGGTCATGAGATCCCCGATTTGAGAGCACGACTTAATTTTGATAATATCCACACTTAGGCTTGAAAACGTATCGTCAGAGGGCAAAACCTCGCAACCCGCCCCAAACGGCCCCATAAGTGGCGTCAATAACTCGTAGGGGACTAATGTAGCTCATAGGAACCCACCACATTATCACGGGACCCGTGGTTTGAGAGCATGGACAAATTTTGAGAATAACCACACTTAGACTTGAAAACATGCCGTTAGAGGGTAAAACCCCACAATGCCTCCCAAATGGCCACGTGAGCTATGCCAACAACTTACACGAGTCCAATGTAGCTTGGAGGAATCGATCACATGGTCACGGGAACCCCAGTTTGAAAGCATGACCCAATTTTAAGAATATCCATACTTAGGCTTGAAAACGTTCTGTTAGGGGACGAAACCCTGCAATGCCACCAAAATGGCCCCGTGAGTGGAGCCAACACCTCACACGGGATCAATGTAGCTCGAAGGAACCGACCGCATGGTCATAGAACCCCCAGTTTGAGAGAACGACCTAATTTTGAGAATATCCACACTTAGGTTTGAAAACGTGCCGTTAGAGGGAAAAACCCCGCAATGCCCCCAAATGGCCCCGTGAGCGGCGCTAACACCTCGCCCGAGACCAATGTAGCTCATAAGAACAGATCGTGTAGCTCATACGAATAGATCACGGGGTCACGGGACCCCCAGTTTGAGAGCACGGTCCAATTTTGAGAATATCCACACTTAGGCTAGAAAACGTGTCGTTAGAGGACGAAACCCCGCAATGGCCTAGTAAAAAGTACCAACACCTCGCATGGGTCCCATGTAGCTCGTAGGAACTGATTGTGTGGTCATGGGACCCCCTATTTGAGAGCATTGCGTAATTTTGTGAATATCCACACTTAGTCTTGAAAATGAGCCATTAGAAGGCAGAACCTTGGCCCCCCAAACGGTTCAGTGAACGGTGACAACACCTTATACGGGTCCAATGTAGCTCATAAGAACCGGTCGCGTGGTCACGGGACCCCGGTTTGATAGCATGACCCAATTTTGAGAATATCCACACTTAAGCTTGAAATGTGCCATTAGAGGGCGAAACACCACAATACCGCCCAAATGTCCCCATGAGCTATGCTAACACCTTTCAAGGGTCTAATGTAGCTCGTAGGAATTGGTCGCATGGTTACGGGACCCTCGGTTTGAAAGTACGACCCAATTTTAAGAATATCCACACTTAGGCTTGAAAATATTCCGTTAGAGGCGAAACCCCCAACGCACCTAAAATGACCCAGTGAGTGGTGTTAACACCTCGCACGGGACCAATGTAGCTCGTAGGAACCGACTGCTTGGTCTCAAGACCCCCATTTTGAGAGCATAATCCAATTTTGAGAATACCCACACAGACTTGAAAACATGCGGTTAGAGGGCGAAATCCCGCAACACCCCCCAAATGCCCCCGTGAATAGCGCTAACACCTCGAACGGGACCAATGTAGATCATAGGAATTGGTCACGGGACGCCTAATTTGAGAGCACGGTCCAATTTTGAGAATGTTGGAACACGAGGCCCCCAATTTTAAATGATTTACTACAAAAAGTAATTTCCTTTTAGATGCGGAAGCGAGATGGTTCAATTAAGCAAATTAACAAATTTTAATTTCTTTTCAAATTAAAATTACACAAAGTGAAATAAGATTAAATCTAAACAAATTTTAATTTCACTAAAACCAACTTAATTCAACCCAAGTCCTAGAAATTTGCCTAAGTCATATTTTCAATATTACCAAATTAGGCCAAACTAATTTTATCAAATTAAGTGAGGACTTGAATTAAATTAACATAAACATTACCCAAATTAATTTAGCACCAAATGAAACATAAGTAGTGATTAAGCCAAATTTTATCTTTTTACCTAAGCATGTGTTATAGGTGAATTTTGCGAAAGATAAAATAAATAATAAATCCACTACGCCGTGATGTACGAGGAAAAACCCACAACGGGAAAAAACCTCGAACGGTCCTAGCCTCAAATCCAATAAGTACGGAATTTACAATTACAAGAGAGATGACTTACAACACTCGATTCGACTCCTTCAAGCCCTGACGCATCTTCTTGTAACTATATTTTCCTAGCAAATAAGCACGGAGCTCCACCGCGGTCTCGGAATCCACCGATCGAACTTTTTCTGGTCACCGTCACCCGAACTAGGAGCCTTTCTCCAAGTGGGTATGACAACGCAAACAAGCTTCTTCTTTGTGGGATTTAGAAGCAAACCCAAACTTCTCTTCAAACGGTAAAGATAAAACTGGTGTCAAACAAACTCTCCAAGCAAGATGTATATATATATATATATAGATAGAAACTTGGATTAAAACAAACAATTGGGCGTAAACTTAGTTTTGTTCTTTGAATAACTCAATTTGGATAACAAACACCAAGGGAACTTTTTATGAAAGAATTAAGCTCTCAAACACTCTCTAGGAGATGGAAAAAGTTCTTCTAAAAATTCTATTCCCGAAGTGATTAAATTCTGTAAAAGAATAGTGGGACAAAGTAGTGGGAAAGTGCCAAAAAACTGCTAAAAACTGTTCCTGCCGAAATCTCGTTCGAACGACATTTTCGTTCGAACGAAATTTCGTTCGAACGAACTATCTAACAAATTTCCAGTGGCAAAGTCGTTAGCAAACCTCTTTCGGACGACATTATCGTTCGAACGAAAATGTCGTTCGAACGACAATTTCGAATGAAAAAACAGAAAGCTTAAAAATTCCATTTTTAGCCCAGAAACTTTATTTTAAAGTTTTAAATAAACCTTATGAAAATAAACCTTGGTTTTAAAATAAAAGTACACCCAATATAAACTTATTCCAAGTCTCCCTATATTTATATAGAAATGCATTCATACCTTTGGAAAGTATGGAATATGATGTTGATGACGTATAAACATAGCACGTGAAACTCGGCAATGATGAACCTTTATAAGACTTGGCCGCTACGTCTTCAACTCTTGCATGTCATAGGCTTGAAGGATGGTCAAGTTTTCTATCCTATGACTCAAATGTTTTTGTCCGGAATTGAGCCAAAACAACAAGGGACTCAATTGGAAATTTGTGTCCTTACAAATCTCCCCCTTTGGCTATCTCGGGACAAAAACTAAACAAAAATCCTAAAGGGCCGTCAAGCTCTACTAGACTTATAAAATGTCCCACCCAAATTAAAAATACCATGCTTGACTGAAACAATCCAAGGATCAATATCTTTGCCCGATGATGAAAGTTGCCACTTTAAAATTCCTACACACTTAAGCAAACACATTAAACGCATAAGGAATATCAAAATATTAAATGTAATTAAATAAATACTCCCCCTAGATTAATTCTCCCCTTTATCAACTATGATCAACCTAAGAAGATAACGCTCTTCCCCTAAGTTAAATCTCCCAAACTAAGATACAATTATAATAGGATTAGATACCATTTCTCCCCCTATCATTCCCCCCCTTTTTGTTCAGGAATAGACAAAGGCTAAAGAATCAAAACATAACTTATCTCCCCCAATAAAAGCATATACACCCCTTAAACTAAACAAGGGATAAATAGAGTGGGATAACAAGCTAAACATGAAAATGTGCATAAAGTGATGAGAACATTAAAGCACGTGGGCAACAAAATCATAACTAATCCAACAAATAATAACGGATACCAACTAGGATGAAAGAAAATGATACACAAATTATTAAGCATGTGATATCAACAAAGAATGCAACAAGCTAGATACCAATTATGAATTAAAAGTGTAGATGGACTAGAAATCAAGGCAAAGACTAAATAAAATATCATATATATACATACTCTAGATGTAGCAAAGATGCACATGAATATATATATATATATATAGAGAGAGAGAGAGAGAGAGAGAGAGAAACACACAAATAACACAAAATAAGATAAGCTTTTCACACTCGTATGGCAAAAATGTGTCATATGGTGTGAACTAGCAACAATTAAATTTAGACCCAATCACTTAAAACATGTTCAAGGAGTTCTCAATTGATTGTAAACTTCATCACATTTGAATATAACCTAATGTGACAATATAGATTGAACTCAATGAACAAACATACACAATGCATACAAGCCTAGACTTTTGATGATTCTATAAACCAATAGAGTCATGATAATAAAAGTACAACTAGGATAAAAGGACATTGTGCAAACTGTTGATATGCCATCCAATCTCTTCAATAAGCATATATATTTGAATGAATATATCAAACAAAAATAGGCCTCGACAATTATTTTTCTTTTTAATGCCATAATTCAATTTTTAGGCCTTTGGACCACGTATTTCTTTTAGGTCCAAACAAAAGGTGGCTTACTATTCGCAAAGGATAATAAAACCTTTCATAGCCCTTCCCCGTGCACATTTATGTATATTTTTATATCTCACGTGCAACGGAGTCTGACATGCACTAGTCCTCCTAGGTCATAAATATGTAGATGACAAGATTGGTAGGAGAACACGTCACAAAGCTTAAATATAACAAGTGATGAATAAATTTCATAAGAGCTTGTGCATGTGTGAATAGAGGCATATAAAAATAGAATTCATTTAAACAACAGAAAATCCAACTACTCCATATAAGCATGGTAAAGAACATTTTAAGGATTGACACTCTTAACCAAAAGTTCTAGCCACGTGGGAGCGTAAAGAAAAGATTCAAACACAAGTATATGCCACATAAAGTGCGTCAAACTAAAATACACACAAAAAAAAATCTTTTTTAGTTTTTTTTTTACTTTTTAAACCAAAAATAAAAATATTTACTCAAAAGACACACAAAAATCATTTGTATTTTTCATTAAGCATGAATTACGAAAAGGGTAAAACAGAAATGATAAACAAAAATCTTTTTGTATTTTTCATTTAATGCAAACTAAAATGAAAGAAATAGAATACAAAAGATAAATAAAAATCATTATTCTAGCATGCGATTAAGCATGGAGCATAGACTAGAAAATGATTAAACATACATACACCTAGCAATGATATATAATATGAAGTACAAAAATCTAGAGTGTGCAAACAAAACTAACACATTCAACCTTTAGATTTTGCAAGGTAGGTTTCATGTGAAAGCAAATGAGAATCAACAAATCTAATATGTAGCGCGTCGAAAAATGATTTCCTAACCCATACAGATGTGTATTTAAAATGATGGGATTTGGGAACTAATAAAATGCTAGACATAGACTTCCTTGGACTTCTTTTAAGATCAAAACAAAATAACCTATGGTGACCTTTCCTACCACAATGAAAGCATGTGTAAACACGAGGAATGTTACCTAAGGTGTGACCTTTTCTAAAGTCCTTGGATAAAGTTGACCCCCTAAAACAAACAATGGTCTTAGCTTTAGCAACGAAAATATTTGAACTAGATGAGCTAGAACCATTACAACTACTACTCGAGTCTTGTAAATTATTTTTCATATTTAAAATTTTGGTCTCAAGTAATAAATTAGACTCCTCAATTTTACGGGACTCCTTCTTTAAATTTTCTATAACTCCTAGAAGGTTATCACGCTCTCCCTCAATGTGAGCAAACTTGTCCCTAAGAGTCTTTTCTCGACAATCACTCTCTTTCTGGGACATTTCTAAAATATTATAATTGTAATTTATGTCCTGAGCTTTTCACGAAAAATATCTTTTCCAGATAGCGAGGTTTGCAAAAACTCAACTTTCACCTTAAAACAAGAATTTTCATCTTCAAGAAACTTAATTCTTTTTGCAAATCTCAAATTTAATTCTCTTAATTTTTCATTACACTTATTAAGCCCATTAAATTCCTCTCGAATAGAAAAAACTTCATTATCATTAGAAATGGACAAATTATCATTAAGACATCCCATCGAGAGATACAAACAAAAAATGAGAGTGAGTCAAAAATTGAACCACTTAAAAATACAAGGAGCACAAAAATTATAAAAGCCAAAAAACGGATCTTTGAAGCAATAAATTAGCGATCCATCTTTGATACCACTTGTTGGAACACGAGGCCCCCAATTTTAAATACTTTACTACAAAAAGTAATTTCCTTTTAGATGCTGAAGCGAGATGGTTCAATTAAACAAATTAACAAATTTTAATTTATTTTCAAATTAAAATTACACAAAGTGAAATAAGATAAAATCCGAACAAATTTTAATTTCACTTAAACCAACTTAATTCAACCCAAGTTCTAGAAATTTGCCTAAGTCATATTTTTAATATTACCAAATTAGGCCAAACCAATTTATTAAATTAAGTGATGACTTAAATTAAATTAACATAAACATTATCCAAATTAATTTAGCACCAAATGAAACATAAGTAGTGATTAAACCAAATTTTATCTTTTTACCTAAGCATGCGTTCTAAGTGAATTTTGTGAAAGATAAAATAAAAAATAAATCCATTACGCCACGATGTACGAGGAAAAACCCACAACGGGAAAAAATCTCGGACGACCCTAGCCTCAAATCCAATAAGTACGAAATTTATAATTACAAGCAAGATGACTTACAACACTCGACTCGACTCCTTCAAGCCCCGACGCGTCTTCTTGCAACTACCTCTGCCTAGCGAATAACCACGGAGATCCACCGCGGTCTTGGAATCCACCGATCGGACTTTTTCTGGTCACCGTCACCCGAAGAAGGAGCCTTTCTCCAAGTGGGTATGACAACGCAAACAAGCTTCTTCTTTGTAGGATTTAAAAGCAAACCCAAACTTCTCTTCAAACGGTAGAGATAAAACCGATGCCAAATAAACTCTCCAAGCAAGATGTATATATATATATAGATAGAAACTTGGATTAAAACAAACAATTGGGTATAAACTTGGTTTTGTTCATTAAATAACTCAATTTGGATAATAAACACCAAGGGAACTTTTTATGAAAGAATTAAGCTCTCAAACACTCTCTAGCAGATGGAAAAAGTTCTTCTAAAAATTATGTTCCTGAAGTGATTAAATTCTGTAAAATAATAGTGGGACAAAGTAGTGGGAAAGTGCCAAAAAACTACCAAAAATTGTTCCCACCGAAATCTCATCCGAACGACATTTTCGTTCGAACGAACTATATAAAGAAGTTCCAGTGGAAAAGTCATTGACAAACCTCATTCGAACGACATTATCTTTCGAATGAAAATGTCGTTCGAACGAATCTATCCTACGACTCAAACATTTTTATCCAAAATTGAGCCAAAACAACAAGGGACTCAATTGGAAATTTGTGTCCTTACAGAGAATATACATACTTAGGCTTTAAAACGTGTTGTTAGAGGGCGAAACCACGAAACACCGCCCAGACGGCCCAGTGAGCAGTGCCAACACCTCGCATGGGACCAATTTAGCTCGTAGGAATTGATTGTGTGGTCACAGGACCTCCGATTTAAGAGTATGGCCCAATTTTGAGAATATCCACACTTAGGCTTGAAAACGTGCTGTTAGTGGGCAGAACCCCACAACATCCCGCATACGGCCCTGTGAGCGGTGCCAACATCTCGCATGGGTCCAATGTATCTCGTAGGACACATCAGCGTGGTCATGAGACCCCCGATTTGAGATCACGACCCAATTTTCAGAATATCCACAGTTAGGCTTCAAAACGTGTCGTTAGAGGGAAAAATCTCGTAACGTCCCCCAAACGGCTCTGTGAATGATGCCTACACCTCAGACGGGTTCAATTTAGCTTCTACGAACTGATCGTGTGAACACAAGTCCCCCGATTTAATAGCACATCCCAATTTTGAGAATATCCACACTTAGGCTTGAAAACGTGCGTTTAGAGGGAGAAACCCCGCAACACCCCCCAAACGCCCGTGAGCAGTGCCAACACCTCACATGAGTCCAATGTAACTCGTAGGAAATGGAAATATGGTTACGGGACCCCCAATTTGAGAGCACGACCCAATTGTTTTTTTAACATAGTTAAAAATGGTCACGGCCAAAGTCCATGATCACCGCTTTTTTTATCACATGAATAGGGTCACGACCTAAGATCGTGACTATTTTGGGAAGGCCAAAGTGTAGGTCATGGCCCAAAGTCGTGACCCTTATCATGACTAGTCGCATGATTTCAAGGATCACGGCTTAGGGCCGTGACCAGGTTCGCAACTGGTCGCATGAATTAAAGTGGGGCTCACGACTAAAGTGCGTGACTTGGGTCATGACCAATCTAAAATATTAAAGGATGGGTCATGACCATTAGTCGTGACCAGTTGTGTGTATGGGGCATGGCTATGGTCCGCGACCAACTTCCATGACCCCCAAGATCCGTAACCCTTGAAATGGTCAGGGATTTGGATTGTGACCCACAAAAATGATCACGACCCTTGGGTGCGACCCACAGTACTAGTCCGTGACTTTGGTCGTGACCATTCGCCTAATTTGGTGTAGTGTTAGTCAATCCAAAGGAAAAGTTTGATAAGCATATGTTCGAACTAGAAAAGTTTAGTCTATACGTGCTAGAGATAATTTTATTCTACAAGCCTGCTTCCAAAAAGAAATTAAGGTCGGTATTCTTCCTAAGTAGGAGAATAATAATCTGAGGGCTGTGCTTGGAAGAGACCAATTCTCCACGAGACAAGCAAGATGGAGAAGGAGATTTTTTCTTCGAAGAGGAGACTAGTCAGTAAAGGGAAGAGCTAGGGAATACCCAAAAGTCCTTTCATGATAAAGATACAACCATCAAGAGCCTATATGAGAAGCTTGATCGTCTTAGATATCAATTCCATAGGAAACCTTAACAAGTGTTGAATGATGGATAGAATAAGGTTATCCTCAATTATGATGTTGATTTGAATGATTCCCAAAATGTTTCTTATATAATGAACTGCTCAAAACTTGAGCTATTGTGAGGATTCCAGGTTATTTTAGTAGTATGATCTCGACTACCCCGATTATAAAAATCCTCTTACGAGCTTGATGATTCATGGATACCAACGAATTCCATTCTGATAAGTTTGATAAGGAAGTATATGGGAGATTGCGTGCTTGATTCGAATAATTAGGCCTATAAATTGAGGAGGGCAAGCTCGAAGCCCGCCCATTCAGCCCTTTATTTTCGGACCGTGCTTTATTTGAGTTTGAGCTGAGCCAAGTTTGAGCCAAAATTTCAAGCCCGAATGAATTTTGGGCCTAACTTTGCCAAGCCTGAATTTGGCCCGAAGCCCGAACTTTGAATATATAAATAAATAAATTAATTAATTAATTAATTTATAAATTATAAAATATTTATGTTAACTAATTTTATATGTATAAAATATAATTAGTCTTCGTAGGTTTTCATTCTTACTTCCCTTGTTTTAGTTTAATACATTTCATAATTATATACTTAATTTTATGAAATATCAATTAGATTTTGGTGTATACATTTTCTCCAATATGGAAACACAAGAAAAAAGCACTTAGGGACTGCCCGAAATATTTTTTAGTCGAGTTCGGGCTTAAGTAATAAAGTTTAGTTCAGGACGACCTCGAGCTTGAGCCTGGGTAAGGTAATTCGGGCTGATCTTGAGCAACCCCAAGCCCGGTTCACCCAGCCCAATTTACAACCCTAGGGATAATGAGATCCACCGACCTCGTCACTTGGTCAACAGGGTGACTCCAGGCTGGCCATCAAGAGTTAGAAACTTAGATGATTCTGTATGTCTTTTTGGGCGGGTTGTTTTTCCCATTAGGGATGGGCCTTCACAGGATGAATTGCTCAAGTTACACGAGTAACCCGGATTGATTATTTTAACTTCATTGTAAATTAT
The DNA here is from genome assembly GCA_949130495.1 of Sambucus nigra. Taxonomy (NCBI): domain Eukaryota; kingdom Viridiplantae; phylum Streptophyta; class Magnoliopsida; order Dipsacales; family Adoxaceae; genus Sambucus; species Sambucus nigra. Next base: position 448,787,665 of record OX422219.1, on the reverse strand, counting down.
TCGTGGTTTTAATTTCCTTGTAATCACTTTAAGTATTAATGGAAATTTTAACATTTTAATTTATGCTATACCATGTGGTCCCTAGTCTTATGTCTTAAGTGACATTGTCACATCAAACCTTAGGCCAAGAGCCAAAAAAATAAAGATACACCTATTTCTGGGGTCATCTCCCAGCTATGATATATTTGACATGGTTGGTCCTAGGTGCCTACAGCTTCCCCATAGGCCTTTCATCTGATGTGAGAAATTGTTTATATTTTGTTAACGTTAAAATAATTTGCTTTCTTATTAGTCATTGGTGTACCAACCAATCAGTCTATATGCACACATTTCAATTAGTGATGGTCTTTGGTCGACCAGTCAATAAGTTCTGAAAAAGACATTTAAAAGAACAAACACATCAAGGTGATAGATAATATGCCGAACACAATACATTTGACTAATCGATCTTATTTATTAAACACTAATTTCTTGACACTTTCAATAAGGCAAAGAGATCAATTATGACATAATGAAAATTTTCTAGAGAATGTAAAAGAATGTTTGAGAGACAATTGAAATTAAAATGAATAAAAACTCAAAAGTGAAACTTCTTGTGATTGTATACGTTCTATAATCGGGGAACTTCCCTGGAATCCATTATTTCTAAGTGGTAGGCTCAATGTGAGTCATCTAGTATGACATTAAATGGAGTTTCCCAATTAAGCCCAAGATTTTTGTATGATGGCTTCCTCACATTTCCCATGATCTTCCTTAGGACGTAGTCCCCGACCTTGAAACTCCTCACCTATAATTTCCTATTATACTACTTGGCAAAACTGTTGGTGATAGGAGTCAAGCTTTATGAGGGCCAATTCTTCTCCTTTCATCTGTTAGGTCAAACTCAACTCTGATTGGTTAGTTGTTTAGATTTTGGTCGGCCAAGGAGAACTTTATAGTCGATAGGCCTATTATAGTGGAACAAAAATTTCTATCCGATATGATGACAACTTCCATCCCATATGCGAAGGTAAAAGGTGTTTCCACGTCAACCTCCTGAGCATAGTTCGATATTCCTGAGCATGTCGACATCTTAGATGTTTTTAGAGGTTATCCTTCAACCCATTAAGATCAATAGACTATGTCGAACAAAATAAGATTTTGGTTTACGAATGCAAGGGGAAGCTAGCCTACAATGTCCAATACCATTACGTTAAAGGTCAAGGCTCAAGAGGCATTTGAGGTCACTAACATGATGATGCACTAATGGTGAAAAGGTCTGGCAATTTTTGCACTTCTAAATATAAGTGACCATGTCTCGTTGCATATAAGGCCACCATTACCTTGCCTTTATAAATCTAAATGTGAGTGAACTACACCTGCGTGGATTCATCATATCCCTTTATTCATCTTATAGAATGTTTAGTCGACATCATCTGGGTGAACACATTGCAAGTATGGTACTGAGAAGGAGCACTAATACACTTTTAATTTGGCGATAAGTTCTACTAGGAAACTTTACTAAGATTTTATATGCTTATATCCTATCGTCAAATAAAACGTTATCTTTAATATAATGTACTATCAGATCCATCCATCTTGTGACCCTATTAATGAACATAACTTTATCGACCAACTTCCCCTTGTTGATGTTAGGTTGATCAAGATACTCCACTTAAATTGGTCACTTGAGATCTCCCTTTACGGCTGAAGCAAGTGTGTCTAAGGCATGTGCATGACTTTTGTTCCTTCTTGGGAACTGCAGAACTTGTACGTGCTTGAACTGAGCAAACAGATGTTGAGCCTCTTCAAAGTATGCAACCATACCTTATTCATAGAGTTATAGTCTCCTGATGTATAATTTAATACCAATCTTGAGTCATAAAAGAAGTTAGAATGACGCGCATCAAGGGATAATGCCTTCTTCAGATCGTCGATTAATGCTTCATACTCTACCTTGTTATTGGAGACTTCAAATACCAAGCATATCTCCTTCTTGAGGAATGATTTATACTACACCTATAGCACTATATCCATCCATGTAAAGGGTCCGCGTCTCCCATTTTTCAACCGGTTGGTGAACATCTTCTTCACGCCCAATGCTAATTTCCATTGATGTTTGATCACTGGAGAATTCAGCGATAAAGTCGGTTAGAACCTTCTTTTAATTAAAATAGAATTTTATTGATATTGAGAGAAAGATCCTCTCTAATGGCATTTACAAAGCAATAGAGGGGCAAAGAATGCCTATACATCTTTATAAACTTGCCTCAAATAAGGATAGCTAATCATATCTAGTCTAATAGCATCTTTAATAATCTTAGGAAGATCTTGAAGAGAGGAGAAATTAGATAGATCTTGAGATTAAAGGCCATATTTAAACAAAAGATTAGTAGTGTAATTGGACTCTCTGAAACAATGAGTTACTATAATGTCAAAGCTCTTTATTCAATATTTAATTTTAAGAACTAAATATTTAATTCTCTAAGGAATCTTGAGCTTACCATTAATGCAACTAACTTAGAGTTAGAATCAGATTCCACTACTAAATCTGTCCATCTATGAGAAATACAGTGTTCCAAACTATCTTTGATTGCCATAGCTTCTACAAATTGTTAGTACCACTATCTCCAAAATTATCAAATGCAAAAATAAAGGATCCAGAAGAATCTCTCAAGATATCTCCAATTCCCATTCTTCCTAGAGGATCACATACACCATCCGTATTTAGCTTGAAAAATTGATAATCAAGTCTTTTCGATGAAACTTCTAGATAAATAGGAGGATCCAAGTTTTGGCAATGAATATTAGACTTTTACAAGCCTCAATACATCTAGTGGATGAAGAAGGTTTCATCAAGCATGAAGAATCAATATCTTGATATCTCTGAATAATTCTCTGAATGATAAAAAAAGAGTTCAGTCTAACATTATCATATCTAGCTTTGTTTTAAATAACCAAATTTCCCAAAAAAGACTGCAGAAGACCATTTTGCATAAACATTTGAGAAACAAATCAGAGCTTGAGAGTAGAAACCAAATCAAGATATTTGAATTGAAACTTCCTATAGGATGAATCCCAAAGATTGATTCAACGAAAGACCATATTTAGATGGCAATAGGCCCATAAAAGAATTGATGAGAAAGGTATTTATTATATTTAGAATGGAAATACCAACTGATTTGATATTTAGGTCTAAAAGCACTGCATTATGCAACACTTTCCAAGTAAATGTAGTCAAGTTTGGCGAATTTTTTAGTCCCAAATAAAGCTATTTACAACTGATCTCAACTTGACTTCCCTTACTACCTCAACTGCTGAAGAAAATGTGAATGCACCTGATTTGGATGGAGTTCATACCCATTCATCTCCCACATTAGTTGAATTCTCTTCCAAAGTTTCCAAAACTCTACTAATTCTTCTAGCAGCCATAAAACCTTGGGAAATATGCACATTTGGGTATTTGTTCCTCATAAATACTGACCAAATAAAATACCCATTTCTATATTGCCAATCTATCTTGAGGATACTAGCCAAAACTATAGAATCAAGAGATCTTATCCCTAGACGTCCTTTACCTTTAGGAAAAAATAAATTCTCCCATCTCACCCAATGGTGCTTGTTCCCATTCTCTTTGTTTATTCCCCACAAAAATAAGGAGCATCGTTTATCTATCAATCTTATAATCGTTTTAGGTGGAGATAAAGCAAAGATAATATAAATAGGCATAGATCTTAAAACAGCGTGCAGAAAAATTATTTTACCACCAAGAGACATTAAATTATTCTTCGAACTCAGAATTTTTTAGGTAATGCCTTGCATTAGAGAATCAAACATAGAAGCTTTAAATCTACCTTTAAAGAGGGGAGCTCCCTAATATTTAATTGGTCCAGAACCAGGAGGGTACTTAGTAATGTCTGCTATATAGTGGATAAGTCTTGGAGATGATTTAAAACCAGTATAAAAGATGCTTTTTTCCACATTAATAAGTTGGTCTCATTGGTATTCATAAGAGGAGGGGAAGGGCATTAAATTCTTTAGACTTATTTTAAAACCATTTGTAAATAAAATAAGATCGTCTACAAAAGCAAGATGACTTATTAAATCACATCGCCCCTTGATTGGCTTCCTAAGAGGGACATGGTTGTCGAACCTTCCCAACTACACCGACCACTTGGACATTCATCCAGACAGGTTGTCCTTTCGAAACACTACATTCAAAGGGAACGAGGTCAAAATGATGATCATGTATACATAGAAAAATGCTTCAACTTCGAAGAGGATATCACTAGTGTGTATGCAACTTTTTATAAGGGAATTGTCTATTTTCTGTGTTAAGAAAGTTTTTTCCCTCATAATATATGGGATCTTGACTCCCATTATTCACACAAACCAGAGTCGAGCTAAGTGCATGACTAGACACTATCGAGTACAAGTATAAGGGGCCCACTTTATTAGGGATTAGAAATAGTGGTGGTTGTCTTCAATACTTCCACTTTTTCGAGTTCTTTGGTACAGTCATCATTCTAAATCTCCTTTTTATCCTAAATATCTTAAAGAACGGTCGAACCCTCTCTGAGGATCATGATATGAACCCGTTGAGTGCGATGGTTATACTAGTCGGCTAATGTACCTCACACATGGTGCTTAAAGGTTGCATATTTCTTATTGCTTCGATTTGGCCGGGGTTTGCCTCAAACCCTTTTTGATTGACCATGTATCTGAGGAACTTTCTCAAATGTACCCCAAAGGAGCCCCTTACTACATTCAACCATATTACATAATATATAAGGAATTCTAAAGTTATTTTTAGGTCGTTAAGGTGATCCTCTTTCTTCATGATTTTCACTAGCATGTCGTCTAGTACACATCAATCATTTGCCCCAACTTCTTCTTGAACATATTTGTTACAATTCTCTAATAATTTTCTTAAGCATTCTTTAGTTCGAATGACATCACCTATAGCAGTATAGTTCTAATGTGGTAATGAAATATTTTTTCTCTGGTCAGGGACGAATAGTGATATCTAGTGGTACCTTGAGTAGGCAATGAGGAATATCATATGTTGTTGGTTGGTGATCGTATCAACAAATTTACCTATCTTAGGCAAAGAAAACTATCATTGGGGTTATCCTTATTCAAATTAGTGAAGTTTATGTATACTCTCCACTTTTTATTGTTATGTTTAATGACTACATGAATCAATAACCATTTGTGTAATTTAACTTACTTGATAGACTGTGACTCTAAAAGTTTCCACACTTCTTCCTCTACTGCCCTCGCCTTCTCGGGGGAAGTTCTTCATGCCTTTTGGGTCACTGGTGGCTGTGATGGATCCACGTGGATCTTATGACACATAATATCCATGTCAATTCGTGGCATGTCATATTTTTTTCAAGTAAAAACATCTTCATTACTTTTTAGGAAAGTAACCAGTTCCTTTTTTCCTCTCCAGAAGTGTGTTTCCAATCAAGAACTACTTCATAAGTTCATTGTCGTCAAAGACCACCTCTCGGAGGGGCTCCATGACCCGATCGGTAGGGAAACCTTGGTTTCCTCAACAACAATTCACCTATAGTTTAATTTCTAATTGGAGGTCACAGAGACCTCTATTTGTTCCACAAATTTTTCTCTTTTCTTTCTTTTTTGATTTTGGCCGGATGGCAAGTATCAATCATTGCTGAGGTAAGTCCCAATTCCTTATATTTTCCACTACTCCATTTTGAGTGATGCAATTTAACTTCTGGTGATAGGTGTAAGGCACTGATCTCATGACATGCACCAACCTTATATCAAGTATACAATTATAGGAGGAATCTATTTCTACTATAAGGATCTCAATAAGTTTGGATATTCTTTATGCCTAAACAGGGATAACAACCTTTCCTAGAGGCATGATCATCTTTCTTATAAAGTTGATAAATAGTATGGTCACCTCTTAATGGTCTTTCACTAGCAAGTTGAGTTTATCATCTTGAGAACATGACTTTTGAGGAGCTCCCATGATTCCCTAGCATCTTGTCCAGATGCCAGTTGTATACTCGAGAGTGAATACTAAGGCCTCGCGATGAGGAGCACTCACTTCGATGAAATCTCCACCGGTTAATATTCTATGTTTAGAGTACTCAATATCCACTAGTCTCATACATTTGCCCACAATAGCCTTGGCCGGATGAAACTAGAATGCCTCCATCATTATTGTCAGCATATTCACCTCCATTATGATGACGTTTCCATTTATCTAATTTAGGTTTGATGCCCTATAGATCACTATATTATCATGGCATATGTGTTCATCTATCACATTAGCTAGTCTTTGGTCATGCACGGGTTGTGCTTTACCTTTTTTCTTTTAAATGAATTCTCTGAGGTGCCCAACCTAGTCCAGTTCCTCCAGTTATTTTTTAACACCTTAAGATTCTTTGTTTTGTGGCCTTGATCTTAGTGGTATGCCCACCTCCTCTTCTTAGGATCGGTTATTATCATCACACCACTTAAAATACTTTTGACCTCTGATATTGTAAAAGATATTTTAGATTTTCTCAGTGAAAATTGTGTTTATGTCCTTAAACACCTTCTTAAAATTATTCTTATTGGTTCCCTCGTTCTTTCCATTTTTCCCTCGTTCTTTCCATTTTTTCCTCCTTCTTTCCATTTTACCTTTTTCCTCCCTTTTTGCCTATTCCTTCTTTGTCTCCATTTTTGGACATCTTTGCGGATCACCTTCCCGAACAACTACGACCACTGCATCTTCAAATTTGGTGTAATTTTCAATCCACTTCATGAGGTCCTCGATAGTAATGACCTCCATCTTAGTGAGAAACTGATGGAGCATGGGGTTACTCTATAGCCTAATCTTTAATGAAGCCATTACAACTTATTCAGAGTAGTCTTCTAATTTATTGTGAACCTCTTAGTACCTCATGGAATACTCTCAAAACATTTCTGAAGGATTTTTTTAAAACATAAGAAGTGATTCTATACGTTTGCGATGGGGACTATTCGTGATGAACCTAGTCAAAAGTCTTCGACGAGCTTCTTAAACCATGTGATCGAGTGGTGAAGAAACTTCTTGAACTACTTCCGAGAAACATCCCTAAGATTGGAGGTAAGTATGCATCACATAAAACTCTCATTGTTGTTCCCCAATATCACAACCTTGCGATATTTCCCGACCTGGTCGAGGGGATTAATTTTCCCATTATAAATCTTGAACCATTGAGTGGAGAGCTTCTATGGAGGTTCAAACTCCTCAATATCCCTTCTGAACAATGATTTTATCTAGCTGACGAGGGAGCTTATAGCGAGATCCTTGGTCTCCTTGATGATTAGGGTGTCTATATGCCTCTCTTATGATCAAATCATAGACATTACTTTATCCCCGTTACTCGTCAGAGCGAGACCTCATTCCATGAGACTTAATGAGATAAGAGGATACCTTTCGGCATTAGGTACTACTCCCTTGGCTATGAGATTTATTCACTTGAGGACTTGGAGTATGCGACATATGACCACATTTACACTTATACCTATCGGCCTCTTTCTCCAACCTCTCCAAGCATCGTTGGAGTGCAATATTCTTTTCCCTTTAATACTTAGTTACAACCAATTAATCTCAAACGAAATTTTAATAGTTATTAATGAGACTTAAAATTTGGTTAGATTATTAGGGGGCTCGTCCCTCTCTTTTGTTCTCTCAACCTAAGGATAATAACATGCCTTAGAAGATTGGTAATAGTTTCAAACCTTGAATTTGACCCTTTGGGGCAAGGGAAAAGGCTGGCAACCCTCCTAGTCATCATAACTGTCACAATTCAGATGGTGTCCCTCTTAGTCTCCATGACTTTCTTGATGATTATCCTCCTGGTCATCATAATTTTGGTAATATTGATTTGGTAAGCGAGACATCATAGAAAATTTGCTAGTGGTAGTGAATTAGATAATTTCTACAAATGACACAAATTGTAGGTGGTATTTTTCTATAGGTAGTGATATTAAATGCACAAAAGCCAATGAATAATAGTATTTGCAGAAAATACTGAAATCACACACACAACACAAGATATACTTGTTTTGACAACTTGCCTACACCCATGGTGTGTTAGGGTCTCTTCTCTATTACTCAAAAACTCAGGTCGATAAAGTTATAGTAATGCCCGATCTTACAATAATGCATGCCCCATTAATATAGGGTGATATTATATTTGTAAGGAATTTTAGGAGAGTCTTAATCCTCATTAATAGTTATTACTAAGAGTTAAGACTTATCATAGATGGTGGTTAGCAATTATAAGTGATAGCGTTGAATAATTCTTCTCTGGATGGGAATCTTCATTTATCATAGGTACATGTGGCTAGAGGGCACGTGCCAATGAAATTATTAACCCTGTGATTTCTCATATCGATCTTGAATGATCAACCACTTATACTTATACTTTTTTATTTGATTCAAGCCTTACAGTTCTTATCACTACTGATTAGGCATAAATTCTTCACATTTAACCCCTTAATTTCGGTATTTTTATGATTTCTTGCAGTGTAAATAGATTGGATTTGGCTTATATTTATGCTACTAACCCTTTTTGGCAAGTATTCCGTATTTTGTGTATCTCTTATGTGTTTTACAGGTATTTCATGCAAGGTAGTGCCAAAGAGAACTCAAAACAGTGAAAGAAAACCAAGAAACGGGGAGTAAAGGGCATTTTCGTAATTTTTCAGCCTTATTCCGGAGGTGGGGCCAACTTGAAAGTTAAATAGCTTTCAACTACAAGAACACTGGAAAAAACGGCACCTCAATCGGAGTCCGGGTGTGAAAGTTATGAGCAGTCAAAGATAGAAGAAAAAGTCAAATAAAGAGGGGACCGGTCCGCCCAGAAATTAAAAGAACCGGTCCGCCCAGAAATTAAAAGAACCGGTCCGCTGTGAAAACTCCAGTAGACCTCGGATCGAAAGCAAACCGAAGAAGGAAGAAATTAAAAGAACCGGTCCGCATTCAAGGCAAACCGGTCCGGATCAAGGCAAACCGATCCGGGGGAGAAGGGGACCGGTCCGCCTGTCGCAGTTTTAATTTTCTAATTTTCCTCTAATAGAGAGTCCTAGTGCTGCTAAAAATTCGGGGAGTCTTGTTGGGTATATAAACCCATTTTATTATCATTCTTAAGAGGGGATTAGAGGAGATTTTAGATAGTTTTTCTTTTCTTTCCAAAAACCCTAGTTTTAGATACAATTTCCTGTTTTATTCAAGGTTTGAAGATTTATTCAGAGTTTGTGTGATTACCAGTTTTATTTATTGCTGCGATTATTCCTTGGGTAATTTTAGTAAGTTGTTTCTTCTTTGTGATTCTATTCTACATTATTCCATCAATTGTCCTTAGATTAATCATGAACACTTGCATATTAAACACTGTTTTCATCACTTTCATCATGTTAGGCTAGATTTTCTAAGGTCGGGGTACATGAACCTAGCCTGATGTGTTAATTGTATGCATATAACATTAATCCTCTGAATTTAGTGATTGAATGCGACCGTATCACGTAGGAACATAACAATTGTAGGTCTTTATATCTCGTTTGCCTCTGGGTAACCGTGATGATTTAGAATACAATTTGAGTGTTATTATGGCGATACTGATTTACTCGTCCTCAGATTAAGTATGACGCGGGCTTGAACCTCGTATACGTAATGCTTGGGAGTACTAAATTCCGGGTCAATTTAATCATTTAAATTCATGATTAGTGTTATAGCTGGGATTCACTAGGGTTAGGGGATTGTATTCCCGTCCTGTTTTTCCTATCACTTAGTCAAAAGTTTCAAATCATCTTTCATTCATATTTTAGGTAGTTTAGTATAGTTGCATTTCTTCATAATTTCAAAATTGAATTTAGCATAATCATTCTCAAATACCAAATCAATTTTCCTTTTTCTTTAGAGTTAGAGTTAGGATTTATCTGTCTATCCCGTCGTCACAACTCTTGTTGTCCTTTTTCCCTGAGGATCGATACCCGACTTGTAGGATTACTACTTGAACGATAGGCTTGCACTTTAGCCTAGAGAGTACACACTTTAGAGACACATTCTGAGTCGTGTCAACTGCTCATCATGACCTACAGTGGTTGTTGAGCATTCTTCTTTTAAATGGGATAGCTATTCACCAGGGTTGGTAAAATCTATAAGGTAATATTTAAACACCTTCCCCTTTGTAGATAATAGTAGCTTGTACTAAAGGTCGAAATCCCCCAGTTCTACTAACCACTTCATTAATCAACCAAAAACCTCTGGCTGGTGAAATACCTGCCTGATGGGGTAGTCGATAAGCACAATTACGATGTGGGCCTGAAAGTATGGTCTCAAATTATCATCTGAGATGATAAGTGTGAATGCTAGCTTCTCCATCTTGGGGTATTTTGACTCTTCCCTTCTAAACAATCCACTAACATAGTACATTAAACAATGTATCATATTGATCTGTCTAATGAGGGATACGCTAACTATTATTGAGGAGACGTCTATGTAGAGATATAACTCTTCGCATGGGACTAATTGCTAGAGAAATGGAGCTTCATCGAGATAGATCTTCAACTCTTGAGAAGCTTTTACACACCAAGTTGTCCAAATGGATGCCTTATTTAGTGTTTGACTGTGAGGGAGACATTATATGTCGCTTTGCTCATAAATATGTTTAGAACTACAACCCTCCCAATCAATTGATGTACTTCCTTGGTCATCTTCAAAGGTCTTATATTCAAATTGCCTGGATTTTTGTAGGATTTGCTTCTATCCACTTACAAGTGACCACAAACCCCAAGAACTTTCTAAAAAAATATTGAATGAACACTTGGATTTAAATTCATTCAATACTTGTTGAGGATGCTGAATATCTGCTCAAGATTAATGATATTCTTTTCTTTATTCAAACTTTCAATCAATATGACATCCACATAAATCTCGATTGTCCTGCCTATATTTTCTCGAACATAGTGTTGACGAGTCTTTGGTATATCCCCCTTACATTCTTCAACCTGAACAGAATCAATTTGTAGAATTATGTACCTATGTCCTTTATGAATGATGTCTTCTCATCATCAATAGGGTGCATTCAGATCTGATTATAACATGAATGAAAGCATCCCATGCCCTATTGTAGCATTTACCAAAACATCAATCCTGGGGAGAGGGTATGAGTCTTTTGGGTTCGGCTCATTCAGATCAAACTAGTCAATATAGGGTCACCACTTTTCATTGACTTCCCCAACATCACAACATTGGATATCCATTCGGGGTATGTAACATCCCCGAACCAACTAAGCATCAAGTAGTTTTTCCATCTCAACATGTGTTGTTATATTCCTTTCAGGGGGGAAAGGCCCTCAATTTCTGTCTTGTCAGATGTTTTATTGAATCAACCTTCAATTGATGTGTCATTACCTAAGTCGTCTACCTTGCCGAACATTTTAGACGAGTGTTTGATAGAAAAATTTAGATTAGGTCTACAATCAAAAATTCGTTAGTCAACTCCTCCATGGGGTCTAAACCATCAATGTGAAGTAACACTTTTTTCTTCTCTAATAATGAAAAATAATAGATCCTTATGCAAGAATGACTTTCACGTGATGTTAATATCTTGTTCGATATTAGGAACCAAAAGGATTGGGATTTGATGGATAGGACATCGTTTAATTAGATCAATGTCATTGTCTAGTTAGGATGTTATATGTTGATAAATATCGTACTATCAGAAACTCCACCTGGAATATAGTGGACTTTGGATTCTTTCCCACTGTGAATGGTAGCTCAATAGCTCCCTCGGGGTACACTAACTCCCTGTGAAACCCAAATGTGGGCCCTGCAGCAGCTTGAGTTGAGCATCTCCTAACTTCATTTGCTCAAAAGAGTTACAGTAGATGATATCAATAGAACTCCCCATATCTATTATGATTCTTCCAATGATCCAGTTTGATATTAGATCTTCAGCCAATATGGGATCATCGTGTGGGGTGATCAAATCATGGAAGTCCTTCGAAGTGAAGGTTATGCTCTCCAGATCTTCTTGAGGTTTAGGAGTTTGGACTTTTTTTATCTCTCACTTTTGGTTCTTGTAATACTTATGGGTAGAGTGATTCTCCCCTATTTATAAATCCTCCTGATATCACGTTAATTTGTCGACTTTTCTATATGGAAGTAAGCTCCTTTGGAACATCTTGCCTACAACCACGTTCCACCGACATGTGCCTAATTACTAGACCTTTTACCTTTTCCTTCCACAAATTCCCTTAGATGACCCTCTAAACTAGGTATTCTATCTCGGTCTTCTGGAGCAGACAATCATTTGTGTTATGTCTATAATCATGATAGATCTTATAACACAAGTTGGACCTCCTTCTGGCAGGTTGGCTTCTCGATCTACTTGGCTAGTTCAATAACTTTACATCTGTTATGGTGGACAGGACAACATCCCACCATCATGTTGAGGGTAGTCAACTCATCAAACCTTCCTCGGTCTCTCTTACTTTTCCCCCTTGGGGTACCCTTTTTCTTATTTAGTTTATCCTTGGTCTCCTTTTATGTGTCTCTTCTTCTTTGCGGAGGTGAAGGCGACTGTTGGTTGTATCCGTGACATGAATATGTTTACCTTGCTCATCAATTTTGTCATATTGATTGGGAATTTATTCTATAAGGAGTAAATTATGTTACTTCCATAAAGGCCTCGTAGAAAAGCAGATACCGATACCCGTTCATCCGGATGATCTATTCGGAGAAGGTAATTATCGAATCTGTTCATAAACTCTCTCACAGATTCATCTTTCATTTGAAGCACATTGAATAAGTAGTTAGTAATCTATTTATGAACCCGACTACCAATAAAGTGCCTAAAAACATTCATTAAGCTCCCTAAAACATGTTACTAAGTTCGGTAGTAGCCAATTGAACTAAGTTTTCCCTGACTCCTAAGTGATGTAGTGAAGGATCTGCATCCACTTATTTTCAAGCTTCCTAGAAAGTCCATATATGCCTCAAAATGGTGTATGCGATCTCACGGATCTAACGTGGCATCGAATGATTCCATCCTTGGAAGTTTGAGTGTGGGAGGCATTGGATAATATAGAACCTACCTGTAAAATAGGGATGCAGAATAGGCATATTCATTGTTGATGGTAAAAAGTTGGGGATCATTCCTCCAGAATACCGAAGCTCTGTGTCTTATAGAGGAGAGTATTGGTGAAGGAGGATGATTTGGGTCCTCATCTTTAGCATTCTGATATGTGTGGACCTCTTGATCCACATATTCCTCTGGAAGTAGAGTTGGGCGGTTGGGTTATAACCGGTCTAGGATCTAAGCGAGTTGGGCCTCTTACTGTTCTACGAGGTCGTAGATGCCCTGAGTAACCTTACGTTTATTCGTGGTTTTGGAAATTATCGTTCCCATATATGACTCCAATTATCTCGGGGTTAAAATATTACATATGCGTAACACAATAATGAAGAGTTCCAAATAATAGTAGCAAATAAAGAGAAATATAGAATAGACACGAGATATACGAGGTTCGATCATTTAGACCTACGTCAACGGGACAAAGGGAGAGGGGGAGGAGTTTTATTATCTTAAGAGTTAAAGTGTTAACATTATATCATTTCTTACTTTGATACATATTTTAAGCACGTGAATTATGATAATACGTATTACAAAACATATTATTACCCTATATGCATATAAATTATGTTAAAATCGAAAATTTATATATGAAGTATGTCAAATAATTTTCAATAATAAATCAAATGCAATTAATACTTGCAAAAAAAAATGTAAAGATTAGTTTCAAGTGCTTCTTATTTTTATTTTAATACATGCATAAGTGAGTACTTCAAGTCAAGACTAAAAGCGAAAAAATGACAAACAATTTTCCTACGTGTTCATTTACAATCTTAAACCTAAAATAACTGTAAGGACATTTTTCTCATGTCCAACATGTTACATTTGTGTATGTCGTACGCCGCTACATTTGGCACGTCTCCTCACGATCTCACATGACGGGCTCTATCCGAATTCCGGGAATCAAGCATTCAACATCTCCATTAATGTGTCCCACATCTGCCTCAACGACTTCACGTTCCAAGATTTTAGGGACTTAATGCAAGTGGTACGCAAGGGAAGTCAAAACAGTGAAAAAAGGCACGATAGGAGAGTTCAAGGGCATTTTCGTAATTTCACATCCATAGTCCGGAGGTCTGGTCAACTGGAAAGTTGAAGATCTTTCCGCAACGAAGATACTGGAAGAAACGGCACCTCAATCCGAGCTACGGTGAAGGAGTTATGACCTTTTGAAGTTGGAGAAAATTCCTTGAAGAATGCTATTTTTTTTACCCCATACCAGAATGGTACCCCAAACCGCATGGGGAACCGATTCGGGGGGGCGAACCAGTTCAGGGTACCCCAGAACCGGTTCGGGGTACCTGACGCTGCAAGAGTCCCCAAGTTTTAAAACTCTTTTGGTTTCCTTATAAAATCCAACTTCGGGAGAGTTGTTTTGCAAGACTTTAGGAGACGAATTTGAGAGTCCAAATACATCTAGTCTTCATATTTTTGAGTCACAAGACTCATGTTTTGATTCACACATCCTTGCCAAATATTTGTGAATCATTTTGCAACCCAAGAACACAACTTTGGTTTGTTCAACCCTTGTGGAGGAGACCGTTCTTCTTCTTCATTGCAGCCCTACTGGAAAGGGATAATTCCAGCCGCGACTACAGAATCCGATACCCGAGGGTAATTCTTAGTCAACTTGTATTTTCATTGTAATCCGATTGTAAGCCGTTTTCTTACAAATTATAGTGAAAATAAATGGTTTTGCCCCTGAGGGGGATTTTTCCTTAATTGCATGTGTTTGAATGTTCTTGCGTAGATTATCAATTTATTCAATCACATACTGCTGCATGTTTAGGGTTTGTTTGTGTTAAAAGGGTTTTATATATAATTTGATCATTTGAACGCGAGCACACACGTTCTTCAATTTGTTTTATCCTGCATGCTATATTTTATTTGATAAATCATCTAGATGCATGTCTTAGGGTTTAACTAAAATTTGGGCTTAATTAAAATTTGTTTTTATTTGAGAAGTCGCAATATTTCCGCTGTAGCTGCACTCTCAATAACATTTCAAGCAAGTGAAAATATAATCTAATGTAATTTTCATACATAAGATGTGTTCAAATAAGATCTGATAAAATTAAATGACATTTCATGGGACATTGTGTTCATAAATATTTTTTATTCAAAAGTTTGATTCACATAAAATGCCATAACATTTCATACTTTTACTCTTAAAATAAAAACATTTATGTTATCATAATAAAGTATTAAAAGTTAATGATATTACATGACCCAAATGTCTTATACAAATAAAAATTAATGTAAAATTAACATTATAGGTATTGAACACAATTTTATATAACATAATAAATATATTCCTACAAAAAAATTCTCACTAAGTAATATAATAAGATCTAGACAAAATGATTTATTATTACTTAAACCAATAGTATTGACTAAACAAATTTGTAGTAAGTAACAATCAACAAATGTGACAAATAAATAGTGAGCATTAAATATTGTGTGACAATGTGTAATTAAAATATGAGTCATCGTATATGTATGACATGATAAAATAAAAATGTTGATCACAAATATTATTTAAGTAACAAATAAAAATGGAAGTTACAAATGTTATTAAGTAACTAATTAAGTTTGTTACCATCAAAATCAAATATAAAGACCTATAGTTCAACAATAGTGATTACATACAAATAAGTTGACCTTCTTTTTCCCCTTATTCTACATTGGCCTTATATACTAGGCTTACATTGTCGTTCTTATCCTCATGTTCCCACTTCTTTAAGAAGTGGTTAATGTTGTGATACACGTGGTCAATTTTGGGGAGTCAGCACCTCACGTTGCATATCCATTAGGGGAGTGTCCCGTTTTTATAGGTAATGTGAGTCATTTGAAGTAACGGCTAGTTGACTATGATCTTTACAACTGAACGCCCGATTGCTATGTAGAGGGTGGGAGGGATGTTCGATGGATTTCCCATATGAAGGCCATTCGTATGGTCCGACCGAAAATCTCCCCCATCATCTTCCATCCTTTAAATTTCTATGCAAATCATTTCACTAAAATTTGATAAGTAGCCACCATATTGTCCTATACTTCATCATTTTAGCATAACCCAAGTGTGAAGTTTTAGCTCAAAAGGCATCGGTGATAGTTAAAGTGTCCATAAACTTAAATATTGTACGTTGAACTCTACATCTTTCGACATTGGACAATGATTTGATATACATGATGTTTAACACTCTACCTTGGATCAAATCGAAATGTTTTTAATCGTCTTATCATTGCTCAGTCATACTCATCCAATTTTGAGCTGAAATGTGGCCAATTGTGACTCAATATTTGCTCTAGTTGGCACCTAGTATCTGCTCTACCTTGGAAGGATTACTTGGCATAATTAGGCTGAAGCTAGGGTGCCTACTGACTCTAATGCCACTGTTATGTAAGGTCCCACAAATGACCATTAATATTGTCCGCAACTTAACCACTTTGCCTTAACTTATATGTGAGGTTATACTCAAAAGGCTTCGTTGATAAATAAAGAGTCCATTCAACTTAATTGTTGTATGTTGGCTCTATTATTGGACTATATATATATATATATATATATATATATATATATATATATATATATATATATATATATATATATATATATATATATATATATAACAATGTTCTTGTGCAGACTAATCCGCATTTTAAGAATGCGGATCGGACATGTGTCACCTGGCGGTGAACCCAGAAAAGAGAGAGAGTGTTCCTATAATTTAGGCGATAATTTCTAGGCGCACCATTAGGTGACACGTGTCCGGTCCGCACTCTTAAAATGTGAACTAGTCCGTACAAGAGCAGGACTATATATATATATATATATATATATAAGGAGTGATTCTCCTATGCGGACTTAAAAAAGAGTCTGCACCATACGTAATTTTTTTTAAGCACAAAAAAAGCTAGGTTGACTTTTCTTTGTGAGTTTTAAGCATTTCAGGTACTCTTGAAAAATCAGCTAAAAATAATTTATTTTTTTATTTTAAAAATTGGGTCAATATTTGAGAGTTTTAGCAACTATTTCAAAACTTGTCAAAAATTGATCTATTTTTTTTCAAATAGCAAAAAAAAAAAGTTCATTTTGAGGGCATTTTTTAGGAGTACCTTGAAATATATAAAATCCACAAAAAAATAACCTAATATTTTTTGTTTTCTTAATATTTAAAAAAAAAAAAGACTGCATGCGCGAACGCTTTTTAAGCCCGCAGAAAGGCTTTGAATGCATATATGTATGCTTTAGATATGCTAGCAAATTGATTTCTCCAAAATTGTCACAACAACAACTGCGAATATCATTTCATACAAATTGATTTATGGAAAGTTGCCCTTGTAACAAATTTATATTGCATAAACAAATTTCTGTCACATACAAAAGGGGCTAACCATGAACTTAACGTGTCATCATTGATTTCTATATTTTCTCAGCCCTGCCCTTTAGGCCTTTCTTCACTTTGCTGTAATTTTAAGTAAAGGGAATTTCTAATATCTATTTTCTGTCTCCTGGTGATTGAAGGTACATGCAAGTGTCCCAAGTGGAGGAAGAAAAGTTTAAGAAATGTATGGTGAGTGCAAGAGATGCTGGATACATTTCTGGTGATTGATTTACTCCCCTTTAAACAAGGGGGAATATTTTGTTTTGCATTCCACTAAATCGATCAAATCTTTATTAGTTTATGGGTCCCACTCAGACGTAATCAAGGTTTCACAAAAAAACAGAAAGTATAACTTCATGAATACAACAGATTATATATAACTTGTACTATTGGATTTTGGGAATTGCAAGTGTACTTTGGAGGTATATGATTTTAAAATATCCCGTCCCCAGTGAGCGATGATTAGGAAGACAATTATTTAAATGAAATTTATCGATACATCTTATTTATTAAGTTTTCAGTTCAATAATTCTTTCCGGTTGTTTTTTTTTCATTTAATTTCATCAAAAAATATTTTTGATTCAATATGCCTCATTAAATAATATAAAGTGAATATTTATTACTTGTGCAAAATATATAATAGATATTTACTACATATAATTATAAAATATAATAATACTCACTACTTGCGTAAAACAAGTGTAGGATCTATTGAAAAAATTATATTTTAATACAACCAATTAAGAAATCTCTTACGTAAATAAGGCTTATATCAAGCTTCCAAAATTTGAACTAAAATTGATTTTTATAAGAGCACGAGATGTATAAAATAGATCTAAGTTATATTGTATTGTGTACAAAAAAAAAATTTACATCTATAAAAAAAAGAAGTTAAACTAGGCACATTTTAAGTATGGATTAATAAAGTATCACCATGTGCTACTTATTTTATTTATTTATTAGGGCCCCAACTCTTTTGGCTGCTCGTAATTGTATGTAACTGTATGTTAGGATTACTAACATGAATTGTTTGAATAAAACTTGGTAATAGAGGTAATTTAAAAAGAAGATTATCATTCTTGCATATATCATTTTATTGTTACTATAATCCAAAAGTCGAACAAATGAACATAACAATCACAACTCAAGAATAAATAGGAGTATTTTACGAAGTTAGCACACTATTTTACCCAAAACTTATTGCATATTTTTTTTTTTTGTAACAATAACAATTTATCTTCCGGCTAATACAAAAGCTACTTTGTTTATGAAATAACTCTTCTAAAAGACGTGGCCCACATCAACACATAGGATACTCCTACCAAATTTGAAATGGACAGAATATAATCATGTCGATAGTCAAACCATAAATTATTAAATCAATAACGATTTGGGATAGAAAAAAGCAGAGAAAAAGGGAGAAAATGCGGCTATGCTACGGTGCAAAGGCAAAATAATTGAACAATAGGATAGATTTTCACGTTCGAGATAATCATGAAATGTTCCCGTATCTTATCATAGACTTTTATTGATTTTCACTAGATTGGTTGATCATCGGTGATTAAGGAATTGTACTTTGAAGGTTATGAGCTCCATTCCCTTTCTCTAGCATAAATTTGAGATCACCGATTGCATACAGTATTTTTGTTTTGCAAGTTGTTCGGAGTAAAAGAAATAATCTGAAGTGCGTGTAAAGTGTCCGAAATGATTAACCTTTCTTACCAAAAAAAAAATAATTAAGAGAATATGTGGCCAAAAATTCTCAAGACATAGATAAACAACCGATAACCTTCAAATTTAACCGTTTTATTAATTAAATAACAAAAAATGATATTATCTCACTAGTTTTGAAAGGATCATTTGGGGGTTAACTTTTTAAGTTATCCTTATCTCATATTACCCTAAGAGTATTTCTTGTTTAGCTTTTGACCTCGAAGTTCACCATTAACTCCGTCAAATATTTCTAAGAGCAACCCTTACGCGCAGTGTAAATTTACACATAACTAGGCTAAATTTGTCTGTTAAAATACACAAAAATTGCTACGCGCAGCCGGTAAAAAGGGTCAAAATAGAATAAATCAGCAAAATCGTACCAAAACGACGTCGTTTTGGCTGGGGCCCTCATAACCTTGCGCGGAACATCATGTTCCGCCTAAGGTTATTGGATTTTCGATTTTGCCCCCCAAAAGTCTTACGGCTTTTACGTTTCTACCCTGCAATTAATTACCTCAACTTCCACCTACATTTCAACAACCAAATTAAATTCCACACCCCTATTTAAATCTACCCACCGTAAAATATTTTTTCACACTTCAAAAACCAACAAGAGTTTCCACAGACCTTTACGAAGGTAAATTCTCTGATTTATTTTTCCTTGTAAATTATTTATTTATTCATTTTAATATGCTTTTTAATTACTTAATTATTAAATTTATTTAGTTAGAGAATATCAGTAATTATATTTCTGAAATATCAGTAATAAAAAATATCAGTAATTAATTATATTATCAGTAATAAAAAATATCAGTAATAGTTAATATTAATTATATTATCAGTAATAAAAAATATCAGTAATTATTTTTCTGAAATAATTATAGAATATCAGTAATTATATTATATCCATATGTAAATATTTCTGAAATATCACTAATAAAAAATATCAGTAATTAATTATATTATCAGTAATAAAAAATATCAGTAATAGTTAATATTAATTATATTATCAGTAATAAAAAATATCAGTAATTATTTTTCTGAAATAATTATAGAATATCAGTAATTATATTATATCCATATGTAAATATTTCTGAAATATCAGTAATAAAAAATATCAGTAATTAATTATATTATGAGTAATAAAAAATATCAGTAATACTTAATATTAATTATATTATCAGTAATAAAAAATATCAGTAATTATTTTTCTGAAATAATTATAGAATATCAGTAATTATATTATATCCATATGTAAATATTTCTGAAATATCAGTAATAAAAAATATCAGTAATTAATTATATTATCAGTAATAAAAAATATCAGTAATACTTAATATTAATTATATTATCAGTAATAAAAAATATCAGTAATTATTTTTATGAAATAATTATAGAATATCAGTAATTATATTATATCCATATGTAAATATTTCTGAAATATCAGTAATAAAAAATATCAGTAATTAATTATATTATCAGTAATAAAAAATATCAGTAATACTTAATATTAATTATATTATCAGTAATAAAAAATATCAGTAATTATTTTTATGAAATAATTATAGAATATCAGTAATTATATTATATCCATATGTAAATATTAGTAATTATATGTTGTGTTAATGTTTTCATGTAAATTTAATAATTATCATGAAAATTTAATAATATAAAGTTATCATGTAAAGTATTAGGTATTTACCAAGTAGCATGTAAATTTAAATAATTACTTTTTTTTTGTTATATTTATATTTATTTGTTCATTAACCAATATGCTAGAAAATTAATAAATTTTTTGTTGACATTACAGTGTTGATAATGGAACAAGTTGGAAAACAAATTAGATGGGCTGTTCGGGTTAAAAAGTCTAGAAAAATTGGAGAAGCAAGTCGAGAGCCCGAAGTAACTACTGCCGAGCGACCTATAGTTTTTGAAAACTATAGGCGTATTGTGGACGATGAAGATCACATTAAAGCTTCTCCGGACACGGCCACAAACGGCAACACAATACAGATGCGTGGCAATTGGCATAGTCTTAGAGCCACATATCAACATTTTAAGACATCTCCCGATGTCATGCATTTTATACACCGTAGCGGTTGGGGAGAATTGTTGGATGCTCAAATTCCCAAGACAAGTTGGGGGTTGGTACAAGCGCTCGGTGAGCGTTGGTGGGATACAACCAATACATTCCAACTACCTACCGGGGCGCTCACCATTACTCCTTATGATTTTACGATTTTGTCTGGTTAGTTTTTGTATATAAAATATAACTTTAGTAAAAACATTAATTAGTAGAATAATTAAATTTACAATTGATTGTTATCATTCCCATGTTGTAGGTATTCCCATCGGCAGCGGTCCTATGGTAGGATGATAGAAAATACTTGATCGTAATTGACGGAAGAACTCAAATTCGGGATGACATTATACATAAATATTTTCCCGGCATTGAACCAAATTGCAGTGATTCTTGTGGGGTGAAAGTGTCCAGCTTAAATAAGTGGTTTGATGCCATAAAGTTAAATACTGTGATTGTTGGCCCTGAGGACACTGCTAGGGCATTTCTATTTTTTTTTGTGGGACATATTTTCTTCCCGACCGCAAGAGACAGCGTTCCTATTGGTTGGTTGGCTGCTTTAGAGGATATGAAGATTGTGGGATCATACGATTGGGGTTCGGCAATTCTAGCTCGCATATACTACTCTCTCCATCTCTTATCAAGATGTCGCGTAGACTCTATGAATTGTTTTTGGCAACTAGTTTTGGTAAGTGTTAAAAGTGATATTATCTGTATTTCATATATAATTAATAATAAAATTTTGTTTTATAATACTCATTTCTGTATTGCAGTTTTTCGGGTTTGAATACATACAACGGGCGTGTCCCTTATTGAAGGAAGATGCTGGTGATTGCTGGCCTAGGATTAATCGATGGAAGAAACAAAATCGGTTAAATCGTAAGGAGACAAAGGGCTCAATCCAGTATAATTTTCCCACAGCCCAGAGTCAGATTGAAATGCGATCGCCAGGTTCGATCAATTGGCTACCTTACTCGGGGTCTACTGTGGAGATGCATGCCTACGTTCAACATGCGAAGTACGTATCACTAAAACGATGCGTTCTTATGGATCCTCAATATGGGGGGGTATATTACTTGGGTGATCGATGCCGCCGACAGATCACCGGTGAAATTTGCATACCAAATGACCCTCCCGCGCAAATGATGAGGATACCCTTTCACACTGATAGGCATGGGATTATTATTGAAGAGATGGACCCGAGCGTATCCATTATTTCTCAACCCATGTATGACCGTTACTGGAAGCAAGTGTCCCTAGGCCTTGTAATGCCACCCCTCTATCGAGCAGTCAACACGGATGTCATAAGTCCCAGCGCACTGCCATACCACATCCAAATACCGACTGTCCCTTCACAGGCACCTGGCGCTTATGAGACTCCCACTGGTCGGGTAAATCCCACTCAACCACAAATGACTTGGGATCTACCATTTTGCAGTCCTTCTGGTGTACCCATATTGATTCCGGTTCCACGGCCGGACAGGATTGCGGTCGATGAAGAATTGCCCACATACGATGACCTCCTATTTACTAGTCGGGAATTCTCTGATTATTGGCAGTCCTCGAGAGCCACCGCTCTAGGTGCAGCCATGCATCTTAATAACTATTGGAGTCATGAGTTGGATATAGCTACAAGGAAGCTCCAAGAGTTGGGTGTATCTCACGAGCGGACTGCTCCCCCGCCTAATTTTTTTAGTGGTACAACCTCGCCCTTTTACAACCCCACAGAAGATCCTCGACCTGCGACCACAGTGTATCGACCGCACATGGATGGAATTGGTGCACAAGAAGATAGTAGCCAACCTGGTCCGTCAACGCAAAATTATGACATGTCTGATGCTGTAAATTTGGATGATGTAGATTGGGATTTCGATAATTAATAAATATAATCCAATTACTGTTTCTTTTGTCATGTTGTTAATGTTGTTATCTTTATTATTAATATTAATATGTTGTTATCTTTATTATTAATGTTGTTAATGTTGTATTGTTAAGATTGACGCAAATTCATTTCACAATATGAAGCTTAATTTCACAAATGCATTTCATAAATTAAGAGAGTGTTCAGTATAAAAATATAAATGTAATAATACGAAGAGTGTATGCTTTTAACCAATTTATGTGTTTAGTATAAATTTATAGAGTGTTCATCAATAATAGTGTGTGATTTTACCCAATTTAATGTTGTATCGTTATTATTGTACCGAACTAATGTGTATATGTGGAAATTTGAAACAAATTCATTTCACAACCCAGAAATTAATATTACATAGTAGATCAAACGATAAAAATAAATAACATGTTACATACTCAGAAGCATAGAAATTTTAAAATCCAGATTGACCACCGTGTGGTGGATAGTTTGGAAATTCCGATTGGCGCCGTGCTTTGTTGATTATATTAAGCACGAGGTATTCATGGTACTCCTTCTGGATTGAATTCATGTTTGAGGTGTCAGTGTTCATAATTTGTTGATCAAGCAATAATTGTTCACGCATATCTTTCCTCTCCATAGCCAATATACTGCGTTCGTTGAGCTCCAAACTTCGCTCCTTTAGTTGCAGTGAACGGTTAAGCCCCAAACGGGCCTCTTCGTCACGTACACGATCAGCCTGACATGATCGCTCAAATGATTCATTGAATGAAGAGCAACTATTCAGTATTTCTCGGTTCACCTCAATGTTTGTAGCCTTCGCTTTTCCTTTAGCCCGTTGCTTCATCTCTTTCCTTCCAGGTGGCCTCGGATAAGGCCTTTCTATATCAACTTCTGCCCCATCTTTGGAATTTCCTTCGTGAAACCCAGGATTCAGACTTCCTTCAGTATCTGTCGCACCCGTCATTGGCGAATCAAAATGAAATTGAGGGGAGTCTAAAAAAGTTTGGGAAAGTTGAAATTTGTGGAGTTGTTTTAAAATTTGGTAACAAGATTCGAAATTAAATGATTTTCCCTTGTTCTCTCGCTGGAATGCTAGATTAGCTGCAGTAACCTAAAAAAAAATAACAAAGTAATTTTATTAACCCGTTAGCAACAGATTTAAGAGAAATAATATTTAAAAAAAATTACAAAAGATATAAGTGATTTTACCCAATCTGTGTTAACTGTCCCACTAGCACGATTTGTCATCGATGCATCTTTCAATTTAGAAACATATAACATTACGTGCCTCGAGATTTTACTATATCGGGTTTGTAGGCTGGGTCCCGTCCGTCGTTCAGTGATACCCGTCGTTGTATTATATTCTTGGGCGACTGCATCCCAAAATAATGTGCTAGGTCGATTAGTTCCTCGTAAACCATCATTTGTTTGATTTACGTAAGCGGTGCATAATACTTCATCGTCGTGTTGAGACATATTTTGACCTCGAACCATTGTCAAATAATCACGAAATATGTTAAGCAAATATAAAAATTTTGAAATTTTTTATGGGTAAATAAATAATATTTACTTACCTAAAAAAATATTTTTTGGTAATAATAATATTGAAGATAGTAGAGAATGTTTTGAATAAAAAAATGAAAATGATGAAAATGAAGAAAATGAAGACACTAGAGAATGTTTTGGGAGTGTTTAGAATACAAATAAAAATGAAAATGAAGAAGAGTAATCGTATTTATAAAAAAAAAAAATGTAACCGTTGGATACATAAATAAATAGCCGTTGAAATGTAACCGTTGGATAAAAAAAAAATATTTAACCGTTGAAACCATTTGAAAGAGTTGGGGGATGAAAGTGGAAATATTGGAAATAGGGAATTGCTTGGGCGGAACATCATGTTCCGCTTAAGCAAATAATTTTTTTTTTTTTTCTTCCTTGCGCGGAAGATCATGTTCCGTTTTAGGTGCGGGTCCCACAAAAAACCAACTAAGTCAATTGCATCTTTGTTATTTTATAGCTTAGTCAGTGTTATATTTGACGTTTTAGCTTACCCACAACATACTCATATAGGCTATTTATACATGTTTAGCATACCCATAAGGGATGCTCTAATATATATCTAACTTTCTATTCTGTCTCTTTACAACAGAGCCACCATCAGAATATGTATTAACAATTTACAAGTGGTGACCCGTGAATACATAAAGAAGTTTAAATATAGAATTTAGAAAATAAAATTAGAAAGAAAAAACATTTTTCATATTGTTATCATCCGTAATTTTGCTCTCAATGTACTGGTGCATACAACACGCCCACGCGTCCTGCTTATGACACATCTCCGTGCGTAGAAGCTTATGCATTGTCCATGCCTCGTCGGGCTTACGATATCTTTTATTGTCGTATAATATTTATTAAAATTATTAAGTGTTACTCTCTCTCTCTCTCTCTCATACAAGAAAGAGCTCCATATCTACTATCTCGTATGTTTAGAAATGTGAATTTTTTTCAAAATTATATTCTTAAATTATATATAAAAAAAATTGTGTGATTTTTATTTCACTTGTTTAAACAAGGTGCAAAAGGATTATAAATAGTAGGTAGACAAAGGAATTGCATTATCTTTTCTCTTATTTAAAGTAAAGAGAAAGCCGGAAAAAGTCACCATTTTACATGCAATTTTCCATTACCAGGCTCGGCTCAAGGTGAAATTTTGAAATGTGGGTATTTAAAAATGGTACTACTAAATGCACCCATTTTTTTGTCATTTGTACCCAGGTACTATTATTCAAACATGGACACTTATTTTCATGTATGGTGTCGTGCAATTGAAATTTTTTTTGGTCGCATTTAGTAATATTCATATAAAAAATTATAAAAAATGTTATGTCTATGGAGAAAAAGTATCCCCAAAATTCATGTGTGTTGTATTGAGATAGTATTATTTCATGTCAGTGTCAAGAACACCCGGCATGTTTAACTAATTATGTCGAATGGCCTAACACTAATGCTACCACAACCCATAAATTTGTAATATTGGTTGACTGTCATAACCCTTGAAACCATAACCTAAGGCTATTATGTTTTTCATTTAACCAAACATACCACTCCTAAAGAATTCATTTATTTTAAGTACAAGGAACAAATATGTAACATATCATCTAACTCTATGAGAAATTAAATAATATCATATCAATATATAAAAATATTTGATGCGTTATCCGTAAAATAATTAATAAACATGTATATACCGGTGCCGAATTTAAGTTATTCTTGTTAGATAGTAACTCGACTCGTTTATTATTCTTGTTGGCGAGTCATGTCATTTTCGAGTTCATGCCAATAAATGATCAACTCTAACTCGTTAACTTCGCGTCAAATCAGAATTATGTTGTCGTGTCGTGTCAATAACTCTAACCTCTACTTTATATCAAATTTAAGCATTTATCATGACTTTTTTTTAGTGGTGATAAACTTTTGGGTCATTCGAGCAAAAGTCCCTCAAGAATTTAATGATTAAAGTTCAATCAATATCTTTTTATTTTGTTAATATAAAAACGTTCACAAATATCTTTTCTTTTTGCATCCTAAATCTTAAGAAAATTTTGTCAAGAAAATGAACAAGGAACTTTTGGAAAAATAGAAAAATAAAGTGGTTAACTCCAAGAGACCAAGCATGAAATGACCTATTTTTTCAAGTGTCATAAGTAAACACCCTTATGTGACGTTTTCTTAGTTATTTATTTTATGTTGATTTTGCAAACAAATAACAGAACATTCGATAACCACTAGCTCCACAGTACTGTCTTTATAACCATGATGTTTTGCAAGTGTATAGTCATTATCCGAAATTGATATAGAAGAGACATTAGGATCGTTGTCGTTTCCCTCACCATTTTATTATTTATTTATTATAATTTCATTTATTTATTTTTTTGGTGAGTGTGGGTGAGGGGGGTGGGGGTGGGGGTGTTGTGTAGATTGGTGGAGGTGGGTTGGGAGTGGGATAGGCTTTTGTCGGCTTGACTTCACTAATCAACACCTTACTCTCCTCGAAGATATCTCCTTTTTACGTAGTAATAATAATAATAATAATATATTATTTAGAAAATAGAATAAATTTAAATAATGATGAGAATTGTTGATGTAAAAAATTAGATTGCTCTAATTAATCAATCACAGATAAATAAAATGAGACAAAGATTTTTAAAATGGTTCAGCCTTATAAGAATGGCCTACGTCCACTGTTATGTTATTGCTGAGTGTTTGGGAATTCTTGATTACAAGTTCAGTCAAGAAATTCCGGTCCCTTTGAATGAGGGTGATACAAGGTATTTATAGCCATTGGGTTGTACATGAATGGGTTGATACATTAAATGATATACATATGAAAGGGTAGTACATTTAATGCAGCATGTGCGTCAAGATGATAAACATTCAATGAATAGTTGAACTGTTGACATTCTGGCAATTGATATTACGGCCGAGATGCAGCTCGGACCGCCTTAGTTGCTCGTTGATCAGGAGTTCCTCGGAGCGCTAAAGTACCTCGGAGTGTTGCAGTTCCTCGGTATATCCTCGTTGCTCGGGGAAAACATGAGTTGGTCGAGGAAATGAACTTCCTCGTTGTTATTGTGCCACGTAGATTGACAAGTGTCTTCGTATGATTCGTCCACATCAGCATATTAATTTTGGTATCAACAGAAGCCCCCAATGTTTCATATTTCGAACTTTGAGGAGTATGGAACATTCTTTCTCGGTTTATGGCAATATTGAATGATTTTCCTGGGTTTTAGGAGCATCGTATTTGAATTTATTTCCAAATTCAACGAATTCGCCTTTTTTCGAACTTTTAAGAGCGCTTCGATCTTAGTGCCCTTTTTTTCCTTTTAGCCGTCGGAAGTTCAATAGTTTCTTTTTTGTAATCATTTCCTTCGCCGCTTCCCAAGGCAAAGTATTTAAACTTCTTAGGTAACCATACCGTCTTCTTCTTTTTCCAATTTCCTGCATTTAAGCTTTTTATTCTCTCCTTCTCTCTTGTGCGTTCATCCTAGTTTTCGTTCGTTGTCAACATACCTCCTTTCTTCCTGTAAGATCTTCTTCCTTTCTTCTGTATCTCTTTTATTCAGTATGGTTTATATTGTGGAGTCTGTTGAGAAATTTCGTTCCGATTTTTCCATTCCTTCTTGGGTAACTCTGGAGGTTCTTTCCGAGCCTTTAGATTATTTTCGATTGGCTGAGGGACATTGGTTCCCCAGTCTATTCATTGCTGAATGTGGATTTTCTTTTCCACCAAACCCATTGTGTCTTGAGTTTTGTCAGTATTTTGATCTTGTCCCTGCAAAAATAGCCCCTAATTCATGGAGAATAATTAATGGGGTGTACAAATTAAATCTAACTCATGGGACTCGTATAGGGATCCCTGAAATTATGTATTGTTATAAATGGGCCACTCTAGATAATATTTATTACTTAAAAACTAGGTTTCTGAATAGGGCTCTTGTAGTTAACCTCCCTGACTCAAATAGAGATTATTTTGAACATGGGTTGGTTATCAAAAATTGGCAATATGCCCCTTTAGTTGGAGATGGAGTATACAACGGTCCCAGATGCCCCCCATATGGCAATGTGATAGGTTTATTTTTCATTTTATTTTACTTATGAAATTATGCTTTTATCATGTTTGACAAAATGTATGACTGATATTTCATTATGTGTTTGTTTGCAGTTGATAGTAAAAGAAAAACTCCAAAAGAATCAGAGGTTAATATTAAGCATCTGAAACTTATCTGGGGTTTGCATAAGAACGTTGCAGACGAGCACATCAGGTCTGCATCATATCTGCTACAGTATAAGAGTTACACAACCTCTTATACTGCTCGCCCTGTTGAACCAGCTTCAACTCCAGAGGATTCTTCTTCAGATTCTCATCTTCCTTTAAGTCAAAGAATGGGCAAGAAAAGAGCTCCTCCTGCTCTTTTTGATGACATTACTTCTGTTGTTGGGGCTAAGAAAAGAAAAACTGATGTCCCAGAGGGGACTAAGAAGGTGGATGCTTCACCCTCTAAAGCTGCCGAGAAGCCCCCAGTGGCTCCGAGCAAGAAAGTTGCTCCTATGGAAGTGATTACTATCTCTCCGACCAAGAGTTCTTCCTTGGTTGAAGCTGATGAAGTCCCTTTGAGAAGACTGAGGAAATCATCCTCAGTCAATTTTGCTGAAACTGTCCCTTCTCTACCAGCTGGTGGTGTTGGTATTCCAACCATCATTCCTCCGAGCTCTGCAATGAGCTCGGTAAAAACTTGGATCATACCCGAGGTCCAAGGAATTGATGAAAATATTTTTAGGGATATGTTGACATCCCTAGCTACTCGTCACCTTGCTTCGGTAAATTTCTCATAATCTGAGTTTTCTTTCTTTCTCTGAATGCTTGCATTTTTGTATTGACTTAACTATTTTTCTCATCTTTCAGCTGGTGAACTGTTTCAATAATATCGTGAAGAAGGATGAAGCTATTAAAGCTTCAAGCTCCTCGTTAGGTGTAGAGGATTCTCTGTTGGGTTTGACCCAATCTTTGCAGGAATCTCGCTAACAGTATATTGAGGACAAGGCTGTTTGGGAGAAAAAGTTGTCTACAGTTGAGGCCGAGAAGGTGAAGATGGCTGAGATCTCCAAGAGTTTGGAGAATAAAGTGAAAAGTTTAGAGGTCGAGCATAAGAAATATGACGACAAACTCAAGAATTTTGGAGAGCTTGAAGATAAGCTGAAGAAGGCAGAGGAAGAGTTGTCCGCCCTGCGAGATATCAAGGTCCAAAAGGAAGAATTGGATGTGAAGCTCTCCTCGGAGAAACTAAAAAGAAAGCTCGCCATTAAAAAATCCTTCAGCGCTGGCTGGGAAAAATGATGGGATAAGGGGATTGCTGCTATGACATCCCAAGTTCAATATGGGAAGTTGAAATACTTCCGAGATGGCTGGGTAGCTGCCTTGCAAGAATTGAAAATCAAAGAAGATTCTGGGCTATTTCAGCTACACCTCCCTGGTCCTCCCCCACCAATTGTGGAGGAAGAAGAAGATGAGTCTGTCTCTGATGAATCTTCCATGGCCATAGGTGATCAAGTCACTGCCTCTATACCTGCTGCCAACGAGGACATTTCTTCCATGCCTCCTCCTTCTGACAAAATTTCAACTCTTGTTGTTCAAGCTGCTATCACCTCCGAGCAACCAAGCTCCTCGTCCCAGCCTCCCGAGAAAGTCTTGGGAGACAAGGAAAAGGTGTGAAGTTGTTCGGTATCATTTCTATCTTTTATTATCACTTGTAATCAAACAATGTAATCTTTTGATGATCTAATAAAATACATTTTTGTTCATCTCTGTTGTTGATGATTTGTTTTTGTTGATTGTTGTCTTTTTCTCATCCTTAGTTTGTTGCTAGAATGGAACTGATATCTGCACATGATACCAAGCTGATGCAGCAATGTCACGAATATTATAAGGCTGGTCATACAGACCTTAGTACATCAGAAATTGCTGACATCCTTGGCCATGATGCCTCAGAACAGGCAATTGAGGCTTATCGATACTTGGAAGATTTACTCGACCGAGCTGTGGCCAACAATGTAGCCTACTACGACTTGATTGAGGAACTTCATTATTCCTTAGAAGATCTACAAGGTCAGCACAATAAATCAATGGCTTTGTTGCACAAGGAATATGAAAATAGATACCAACAGCTTTCTTCTGACACAGGCCATAAAAAGATCCTGGCTGGATACGATGTTAGGGAAAGAACTTTAAAAGGTGAAGTTGAAGCTTGCAGGCAGATTGCTGAGTTACTGGAACAGGAGAACAATAATTTACAGAAAAAGCTGGCACAGTATGAATCTGCAGCGTCATCTTCCACTGCTTTAGTGCAAGTTACCGATGAAGGTTTCTCGTTCTTAGAGGTTGAGAATGCCAAATTAAGGCAAGAACTGGACAACTTAAGAAAATCTGTTATTCCTGTGACTGTTCAGGGACGAGGAAGAACTTCTCGTGGGCGAGGAAGAGCTGTTCAAAATGTTGCCGAGGAGCAAAGTTTTCCAGTCGTTGCTCGGAGTCGATCAAGAGTTCTTAGCCGCAATGTTGAAGAGGCTCGCACTCAATTTACTTTGGAAACTCAAGCATACCAATTAAACGCCAAAGATCGGGCTTTATCTGAAATGTCCAAGAAAAATTTATCTTTGGAAGATCAACTTACTGCAACGAAGTCTGCTTTGAATAATAAAGATGTTTTTGCCAGGAGCCTTCACGAACAATTGGATAGATTAACCTTCCAATTCCATAAACAACCCAGGGAATTTTGGATGGCAGGATACAATGAAGCCCTTGTTCATTTAGATGCTCGGATTGAACATGCCAATAATGAAGGTTATAAGCAGGGGTGGTTGAACGCCTTGGGTGTACTGAAATTGGAGCAAGGGCATTTTCCATGGGATTATCATGCTCCAGGATTACTAGATTTGCCTGTGCCACCTTTCAAATTGGACATGGAATGGATCCCAGCTCGTTCCATTCCTCGGAGTTTAATTTCAAAATATCTCGGCGATTATAGTCTTCATTCTCAAACTGAATTATCTTGCCCAGAGCATCTCTTGGATACACCTTCTGTGATGAACGTCAGAATGCTCAGAGATATTAATTTCATCAATTCTCCTCTTTGCTTAGAAGATCCTTCTGCCGGCGAGGAACCTGTTTCAAAAGCTAAAGGAAAGAAACCAATAAAATAGGTTTCTCAATGTAACAATTAGCACATATGTATAGCTTGTAATACATTTTTATCTTAATGAAAGAATTTCATTTTTCAAATTTGTATTGCGATTATCTTGTGTTTGTTTTTACATTTTTACATTTGTGTACATGTATCTGTTAAAAAGATAACAATATGACGCTATTCATCAACCAACTTAGTAAATAAAAATTACAAATATCAATGTTGCTCAATCACTTAATAATAAAGTAATGAGTATAAAATGTTTAAAATGTCTCCAACCAACCAAGGTTGTTAAATTGTGTTTGTTGACCAACTACAGTTTATGGGTTTTTATCCCCGACCAACCATACTTGGTAAATAAATTTTTTTTTTCATAAAATGTGCCCGACCAACTTTGGTTGATAATTTATCCTCGTCGACTAAGTATAGTTGATCACCGACCAACTATACTTGGTTCAGTTTGGAATTCTTTGTATTTTCTGGAATAATTTTACCTTCCGACCAACTTGTTGGCCTATTTTCAAAATGATATCGTTCTTTCCTCAACCGTAGTTGATTATTGAACTATCAGGTTCCTTCGAACTATCTTGTCCACTAGTTATCTTACCAACCTTAGTTGGTCACGCTAGTGTACGCCTTCTAACCAATGGAGTATATTTTTTTGTTCTTTCAAACTTTTTGTCCACTAGTTATCTTACCAACCTTAGTTGGTCACGCTAGTGTACGCCTCCTAACCAAAGGAGTATATTTTTTGGTTCTTTCGAACTTTTTGTCCACTAGTTATCTTACCAACCTTAGTTGGTCACGCTAGTGTATGCCTCCTAACCAAAGGAGTATATTTTTTGGTTCTTTCGAACTTTTTGTCCACTAGTTATCTTACCAACCTTAGTTGGTCACGCTAGTGTACGCCTCCTAACCAAAGGAGTATATTTTTTGGTTCTTTCGAACTTTTTGTCCACTAGTTATCTTACCAACCTTAGTTGGTCACGCTAGTGTACGCCTCCTAACCAAAGGAGTATATTTTTTGGTTCTTTCGAACTTTCGTCTTCTTTTTGCTGTCGAGCAGCGTAGTGTACAACACTAGTATTCCCCGAAAAACTTTCAAACAAAGGAGAAGAAAATGGTGAAAACATCATCGTTTTATTCATATTGATGGAACCGTTGTACATTTTACATCATTGATAATACTTGCGAAGGTGTTCATCATTCCAAGCATTCTTGAATTCTTCTCCTTCTAAAGTTGCTATTCGGTAAGTTCCTGGTCGAACAACTTCTGTAACTCGGTAAGGCCCATGCCAGTTTGCTTCCAATTTATTGTGCTTCTGAATGACCTTCTTTAGCACATAATCTCCTTCTTTTAAATCGCATTTCTTCACCCTTTTGTTGTAGAAAAGAGCTGTTCGTTGTTGATAAGCAGCATTCCTAATCGCTGCTTCTTCTCTGACCTCCTCGAGCATATTCAAATCCAGTCTTCTCATCAAGTCGCTGACTGGGGAACTGAAATTCAGCACTCTGTGTGTTGGGAGACCTAACTCGGCAGGTATTACAGCCTCACTTCCAAATGCCAGCATATATGGTGATTCTCCAGTCGCTGCTCGGGGAGTTGTTCGGTAAGCCCACAATACTGATTGTAGCTCGTTAATCCAGTTAGCTTTAGCTTCACTTAGCCTTTTCTTCAAACCATTTAGCAGTGTTCTATTCGTCACTTCAGTTTGTCCATTGCTTTGAGGATGGCCTGGTGCTGAATGGACCTTCAAAATGTTCGACTGATGACAATAAGCAGCAAATTCCTCGTTATCAAATTGGGTTCCATGGTCTGTGATGAAGGCATGAGGGAGATCATATCGACAGATGATATTCTTCCAAACGAACTGGTATACCTTCTCGTAAATCATGTCGATGAGGGGTTCAGCTTCTACCCACTTAGTAAAATAGTCTACTGCGACGACGAGGTACTTAAATCTTCCTCGGGTGATCGGCAGTGGTCCCACCAAATCAATTCCTCACATGGCGAATGGCCAAGGGGAAGTTATGGGTGTCAACAATGCTTGTGGAGATCGTCGGATAGAGGAAAAACGTTGGCACTTGTCACATTTCTTAGCATAGGCTATACAATCAGCCCTCATCGTTGGCCAATAGTATCCTTGAGTCATTACCCTTTGTAAAAGCGTTCGACCTGCTACATGAGCTCCACAAGACCCTTCATGGATTTCTTCAATCAATTCTTTCACCTCGGAGGGATGTACACATCTCTGTAAACCTGCCATAATTCCTCGTCTATACAAAATACCATTAGTTAACACATACCGAGCAGCTTTATACTTCAGTTTCTTGGCAGCGAGCTTGTCCTCCGGCAATCCTCCCTCTTCAATATATGCCCTGATGGGAACCATCCAAGATGGTCCTAAATCAAGGGTTATTACATTCATTGTCAGGTCTTCATCTATGCTCCGACCTTCTAATACTTCAATCGGTATGGTTCTTCGCAACTCGGTACGAGTAGCTGATGCTAGTCGGGCCAGTGCGTCTGCTTGTACATTCTCCATCCTCGGTATTCTCACCAACCGAATGGCATCAAATTCTGTCAACAACTTCATCACCTTTGCGTGATATTTGATCATTAACTCTCCTTTAACCGCATATATTCCCGTCATCTGATTCAAAATTAGTTGAGAGTCACTGAATACCATCACTTGTTGTGCTTCCATAACTTTTGCTAAGTTTAACCCCGCTATCATGGCCTCATACTCAGCTTCATTATTAGAGGCTTTGAATTGGAATCGTAAAGCATATTCCATGTCAATCTCATCTGGGGTGCTTAAAACAATTCCTGCGCCGCAACCTGCTGTTCAAGATGAGCCATCTACATATAATCTCCATATGGGTAACCCATCTTCAAATTCCTTATCTGACAGGGTTCCTCGGTGAAATATTTGTTGCTTCTTTTCCTCCTCCCCTGACACTTTTCGCTCCTCGTCGATCATTTCTTCTCGCTCTTTTACCAACCGGAGCTGGTCTGAGTTTGAAGTTGATGATCCTTCTACATCCATAAGTCCTTTTACCAACCGGGGTTGGTCCGGATTTATGTCTGTTGATCCTGTAACATCCATAGGTTGTTCAGCGAGCAACTTTTGTTCCTCGGGGGTATCAGGGTATGTAAACTCTGCTATAAAATCTGCTACAGCCTTCCCTTTCAATGATGATCTGGGCTCATATACAATATCATATTCACCGAGTTCTATTGCCCAGTACATCAGTCTTCCTGACTTCTCTGGCTTATGAAGGGCTTGTATCAATGGCATATCGGTATAAACGACGATGGTATGGGCCTGGAAATATGGCCTCATTCTTCTACTTGCTTCAATTAATGCCAATGCCAATTTTTCTAACTTTGGGTACCTGATCTCTGCACCTCGAAAAGCCTTACTTGTGTAATAAATTGGCTTCTGGACTCCATTCTCCAATCTGATCAATGCCGAGCTAACTGCATGCTCTGATACTTCTAGATACAAGTACAACTTCTCTCCTGTTATTGGCCTAGACAACAATGGAGGTGCTCCCAAATACTTTTTCAAATCTTGAAAGGCCTTCTCACATTCATCAGTCCACTCAAAAGTTTTTCGAAGTGTTTTGAAGAATGGGAGGCATTTGTCAGTTGCTCGGGATACAAATCTGTTGAGCGCTGCAACTCGTCCTGTAAGACTCTGCACTTCTTTCTTGGTTATTGGAGATCGCAACCCTAAAAGAGCTTTGATCTTATCTGGATTTTCTTCAATGCCTCGCTGATTGACAATGTATCCGAGAAACATTCCTTCTCGTACTCCAAATGTGCATTTCGTCGGGTTGAGCTTCATCTGGTATTTATCCAATTGATCAAATGTCTGAGTTAAGTCAACTAGATGATCTGCAGCTTTCTGGCTTTTTGTTAGCATATCATCGACATAGACTTCCATGTTGCAACTGATTTGTTCGGTGAAAACCTTGTTCATCAGCCGCTGGTATGTCGCTCCTTCATTTTTCAAACCAAAAGGCATAACATTATAGCAATAAGTTCCCCTAGGGGTAATAAAAGAAGTACTTTCCCTGTCTTCAGGTTTCATTTTGATCTGGTTGTAGCCAGAGTAAGCATCCATGAAGCTGAGTAGCTCATGTCCCGAGGTAGCATCCACTAGTTGGTCAATTCTGGGCAATGGAAAATGATCTTTTGGGCATGCCTTGTTGAGATCAGTGAAATCAACACACATTCTCCATTTATTGTTCTTCTTCTTTACCATCACCACATTTTCCAGCCAGTCTGGATATTTAACATCTTCAATGAATTGGGCTTTGTGGAGCTTCTCGACCTCCTCTTGTATGGCTTGATTCTTCTCGGGGCTAAATACCCTTCTTCTCTGCTTTACAGGCTTGATCTTTTTATTCACATTGAGTTCATGACATAAGAAGTTTGGATCTATTCCTGGCATGTCCTCATGACTCCATGCAAAAGTTTTCTTCCTGTTTCTCAAGAACATTATCAACTCTTGTTTTATTGAAGCATCCAACGACGAACCTATCTGGGTTACTCGTTCAGGGTGCTCCTCGTCCAGAATAACATTTTCTGTAGATTCTACCACCTGTCCTTTTACAAGTTGGGATTCATCCCTGGGATCAAGAGTTTCAATTTTTGTAC
This sequence comes from Sambucus nigra, assembly GCA_949130495.1. Taxonomy (NCBI): domain Eukaryota; kingdom Viridiplantae; phylum Streptophyta; class Magnoliopsida; order Dipsacales; family Adoxaceae; genus Sambucus; species Sambucus nigra. Next base: position 448,751,071 of record OX422219.1, on the reverse strand, counting down.
CTTCCTCTACCTGGTAGGTAATAGTCTTTTTCCTTGATTCCTCAAGCTCCTCTTGTTCGGCAGACGAATAATAACATTCCCGAGCTATTTTTTTATCACCTTTTACAACTCCTACTCCGAAGTTTGTTGGAAATTTTAAGCATTGATGCACTGTAAATGAAACTGCTTCGAACTTCTTCAAACCAACTCTTCACATGATGATGTTGTAGGCTGACTGCACATTCTTATCCATCACGAAGAAGGGTATTCTTTCTGTTCGACAAATGGGCCAAGTTCCAATGAATATGTCCAACTTGATCGTCCCAAGTGAAAAAACTTTCTCGCCAGCAAAACCCAGAAGGGGTCTGTGATAAGGTTCCAATTGTGATAATTTCAAATTCAAGCTATCAAAGCATGAATAGTACATGATGTCTGCCGAACTACCATTTTCCACCAACACCCTTGAAATCACCACATCTTTCATCCTCATTTTGATCACCAAGGGATCGTCGTGAGGGTAAAGAACACCTGCCAAATCGTTTTTTGAAAAACCAATAACTAGCTTCTCTTTATTTACTTTCCTCGGACGATCATCCTCGGCAAGATTTATTCGTTGAATATATAAGCAGGCTTTAGCCTCTCCGAGATAGGGCTTTCTTTCTGCAGTAAGGTCTCCCCCTCCAGCATCTCCTCCTGTTATAACATTACAATCAATTGACCCAAAACGTATGGAAAATACCTCTCGTTCAAGATGTCTTGGCTTCTTTGGAAGATCGGGATCTTCATCTGGATCATCTTCATGATCTCTTTCCTTTTTCTCCTCCGCCCGACGAGGAGATCTGGAACGATCTCTAGTTCTATCATCATTCTTTCTTTCACCTATGCGATTTACATACTTTGACAACTTTCCTCTTCGGATGAGCGTTTCAATCTCGTTCTGAAGGGCTGTGCAATTTTTGGTTGTATGGCCATGATCTTTATGGAACTCGCAATATTTGGCCATATTCCTCAGGTCAGGATTGGTCCTCAGTTTATCTGGCCACTTGATTTCTTCGTTATTCTTGATTTCTTCTAAAACATGATTAATACCCATCTTCAAGGGAGTATAATTATCATATTTCTTCAGGACTTCCCATGACGTCCTATTATTCTTGGAGTGCTTGTCACCACCATTACCTTTTTGCTCTTTCTTCTTAGATTTGTCAACTTCCACCTTGGTTTCTTTATCCATATTCTTCTTTGCAGCCATAGCCTCCTCGGCATTCATGATTTTGGCCGCTTTTGCCATCAACTCCGACATAGTTTTAGGTGGATCTTTGGCCAAAGTATAATATAACTTGTTAGGCAGCAATCCACTCATCAAAGCAGTGATCGCTGTCTTTTCTTCGTAATCTATGACTTCCAACTTCTCGTTATTGAAACGAGTTATGTAATCTCTAGTACTTTCACCCGATTTTTGTCTAACACTTAACAAGTGCGCTACTCGCTTTACCGGCTTTGCTCCAAAACAGAAATTACCAATGAACAACTCGGCTAACTGAATAAAAGTTGAAATCTTACTCCGAGGAAGATTGTTGTACCATATCTGTGCAGATCCGGTAAGAGTTCCCGAAAATGCTCTACACCTCATCTCGTCGGGGACAGCATATATGTCGGCAGCAGCCTGGTATTGTTCTATATGAAGAACAGGATCTGTCTTTCCATCATATTTAGGGGTCACTACAGGTGCTTTAAATTTCGATGGTGTAGGAAAATTCACAATGGCCTGCACAAAAGGTGTCCCTTGAACAAAAGTTTTATGTAAGGGATTCCTTTCTTTAACCATTTCTCCAAGTCTATACTCCAATCGCTGAATGGAACCCTTCCACGCTTCATTTCCTTCCTCGAGCTGCTTAGTCCGAGCAATTGATTGTTCTGACGTAGCTTCCTGAGATCTATCTCGACGAGTAGCTGGTCTTGATTGTGCTGATCCTTCTCTCAAACCTGATGGTGGTCGAAAGCTTCTCGATGGTGCTCTAGGTGGACTCATATTTCTCCTTGGTCCTAGCCGACTGAAAGGAGATGCTCTGCTTAATCTTTCCAGGGCGCTAGTTCTCTCCGGAGAGAGGGTGATATGTTGATCTGTATCCGTAGCCCGTATCGATGAAGTTCGCCCAGGTTGATAAGAAAAATCATTAGATTCTTCATTACGATATGACTCAGTACGCCTGGATCGCGATTGCCCACGATCACTCCTTTGCCTTAAATGGGTAGGTGCACCGCCGTGAAGAGTTTGAATGAGTTGCCTCATTGTTTCTTGCATGGCGGTTTGTCCTTCAGCCAGATTCGTCATAATTCCAGCCAGATCTGGAGGTGCAGATGGATTTGGAGGATTTCCAGTATTTCCAGCATTTCGATTACTGGATTCTGGATTATCTGCCATTGATGATAAATGATTTTTGGTGAAAAACGATAGCAACAGTCGATTCCCACAGACGGCGCCAATCTGTTGATGTAAAAAATTAGATTGCTCTAATTAATCAATCACAGATAAATAAAATGAGACAAAGATTTTTAAAATGGTTCAGCCTTATAAGAATGGCCTACGTCCACTGTTATGTTATTGCTGAGTGTTTGAGAATTCTTGATTACAAGTTCAGTCAAGAAATTCCGGTCCCTTTGAATGAGGGTGATACAAGGTATTTATAGCCATTGGGTTGTACATGAATGGGTTGATACATTAAATGATATACATATGAAAGGATAATACATTTAATACAGCGTGTGCGTCAAGATGATAAACATTCAATGAATAGTTGAACTGTTGACATTCTGGCAATTGATATTACGGCCGAGATGCAGCTCGGACCGCCTTAGTTGCTCGTTGATCAGGAGTTCCTCGGAGCGCTAAAGTACCTCGGAGTGTTGCAGTTCCTCGGTATATCCTCGTTGCTCGGGGAAAACATGAGTTGGTCGAGGAAATGAACTTCCTCATTGTTATTGTGCCACGTAGATTGACAAGTGTCTTCGTATGATTCGTCCACATCAACATATTAATTTTGGTATCAACAAGAATATTGGCCGGACATTTGCAAATCAAAGTATATAACTTGAAGTCCACTCCTCTCGCCTATTTTTCAGTCATATTGTGTAGCTTCCATGCTCCTACCACCCCCCCCCCCCCACCACACACACACACACACACACACACACACACACACACACACCTTTCTTTCTCACTTTAAGATTAATCAAATAGTCATAACCTCTTATTTAAGCTAGAACTAGGAAGGTTCTCATGTCACCTTTTCAAAGACTTTCTTACGAAGCTCTTTAGCAAAGTTGCAGCTTTTGTTGAGATTGTTGTTCACTCCATGTTATTCATCAGATTTATTTGACATAAGATAATGCAACCGCTTTATTTTCTTACTTGGACACTTTATTGTCTGCTGCGATTTTCTACTGGAAATGAAACTTAAATGCAATATGGTATTCGCTTCAAAGGAGCTTCAAAAGGTTTAATAATTAGCAAATCATAGTTGTCTTGTTAGTTTCATATTTTCTTAACGATTTGATGTTAAAAAGGGGTTAGTGTTGTACCAAAATGACAACACACGTATGATGCACTGAATTTTTCAATCTCATTGTGATTCTTTGGTTAAACATCCAACTAAACAAATCTACTTGAATAACTCGTCTCTTATAAAAAAATAATACTCCTGCAATACAATTAGATCTTGCTCATCTTCATCTAGAATCGGCAACTAGGCGATTGTGGGCAAATGTGGGTGGGTAAGAAATGGTTCGGGTCAAATTTGGATGTTTTTAAAATGAATTGCGGCATGTGGTGGTTCGGATATGGATGGTTCAAAAATAGGGTGGGTTTGGACCAACCCTTCCCATTCCTCCCATGAATTGTTAGAGAGAGAGAGAGAGAGAGAGAGAGAGAGAGAGAGAGAGAGAGAGAGAGAGAGAGATTAAAAAATAGTTAGAGAAAGAAGGTTGGGACCCGCTTTTGACCCGCCAATAATCCGCCTTGAACCAGAAGAGTTGGCTATGAAACCTATTTTAACTCGGGAAAATAATAATGTGACCCACTCCGTATTATTTTGGATGGTTAATTGGTGGATTCCTCCTAACTTACCCATATTGTCGATATTTTCTTCATCCTTGAGCAATTCAGACTCCGACCATCATCCACGCACAAATAAATCCATCGGAGATCAACCTTAACCGGTTGAATTTAGAAATTTTAGGACTGGATAAGGATAAATTCTATCTACACACATTCCAGTTAATCCAGGTTTTCTGTTGAAAATTAATGAAAGGAAAATAAAAAATTGTAATCAAAGTTATCGCAAGATACATTCTAGGAACGTTGTCTTTTATGCAATATTTCTTTTCGTCAAGGTGAACAACCTCAAGTAGATAATGGAGAAATTTCCTTCAGGATATAATGCAGTGGTGTCACTTGTTTGATGCAATATATACGGTTTAATCAAATCCAGAACAGTGTGAAATGTGAACATGATAATGTCAAAGGATAAAAGATAGAGCGAGGATAACACAACAATTTTTGGTGTCCAAAATAGATATTTAAAACTATTTTAATGGCCATTTTTGTTAGTGTTCATGAACAGTCAACTCTTACCAGGCGCATGACTCAATAGTCGTTGGATCGTATTTGTTCAGATTTATTTTGATTGCACGGTCCAGCTTCGGCGTCTCATCGTACGTGAATGGACGTACCCTCTATGAATCGTCATAAGTTGTTCCGACGGTTCAGATTTTATGTCTCATCATAAGTGAATAGAGGCGACGGTGGTTATTTTCACCACCGTGAAGAGCCATATCATAACCTATTTGACTATAAAAAAAAATAGCCACTTTTGTCTTTTTATTATATACCCTTTCAATTTTCTCTAAAGTTTACATGTGGGACTTTAGAAATTACACACATTTCCTTTACACTCATTTCCTTGAGTTCTGTATCTACAAGAGGACTCAAACTATAAATTAATTTACATAAAATTAATACCCATTAATATTTTGAAAAATTCAAACAAACCCCGACACTTTTTAAATTACACAAAAATAAAACAAAATACTTTTATTATGAGGAATTGCGTATATAAGAGTACAAGGACAATAACAAAGTTCTTTTGACAATATTGCTAAAATCTAGTATATAAATGAGAAATGTCTTTCGGACTTGACCTTACACTTAGTGAAAATATTCAAAGCTTCATCAAAATGATGTGATAAATGATCTTGAAGGACCCTTAAAGACGAGTTGGAACCATCGCACATACTGATCTATGTGCTGAAGAGAGTTCCCTAAGCATGCACATTTCTAGCCTTATGCTTATCCTGACTTCATGAGTGATTTAGGATCGATCTTAGTGAATCACTTAAATGCGACTCACAAAATAACTCGTATAGTTAAATCAACATGAGTGACTTTGCAATTCCCATTTATTTGATTTATTAAGAAGTAACCTTCAACCTCCATCATCCAGAGACCAACATTAAGCACATAGGAATGGTACTTTATACATAAGTTATTAGTGATCTGTAGCTATCAATTTACTGGTTAGTACCACATTAAACTTTGTCTATATTTTCAAAACATAAGTTGGTCTCACATTAAATATAGTTGTTTTATTTGACAGACCGTAGTCCCATTCCTTTTTACGTGATATATATCATCTCTCTAACAAGACCCATCTCTCTAACAAGACCTTTAGTTAGAGGATCACCTAAATAATTGTTTATTTCAACATAGTCGAGTGTATTTACTTATTTCTTAAGTAATTGCCTCAAAATTTGATGTCTTGGAATAGGGTGTATAGATTTCTCATAGGAGGTTTTGCTTGAAACATTGTGTATTATAGTTTGATTATCACAATTAATCATAATAGCAGGAGGTGGTTTTTTCCATGAAAAAATATCAAATAATAAGTTTTGAGTAATTTGGCTTCTTTATATTCATCTATTGGGGCTATGAATTTTGATTGCATTATTAAATCACACACGCACGTTTGTTTTTTGGATTCCCAAAAAACGGTCTCTCCTCTTAGCGTTAATTCTAAGTTATTCCAACTATAATCACTACATCCTTGTAATACAAATGGATACCCTACGTAATGTAAGTCAGAATTCATAGTCCTCTACCAGTATCTAAGCACTCTAGAGACTGCATTCCAATGCTCTTATCATATATTACTTGTAAGTCTACATAATATGCCTACAGCGTAGGCAATGTCTGGTTTATTACAATGCATGGTATACATAAAACTTCCAATGACACTGACATATTTAGGTTCATCCATAGTACAACCAATATTTTTCATTAATTTTATAATAGGATCCACACTAGGGTGGATGTTGGCTTAAGTTCAAAATGATTATATCTCTTAAGAACTTTCTCTATATAGTGAGATTTAAATAATGGTAAACTATTTTACTTTCTCACTATATTGATTCCTCGAATCACATTATCTTCTCTAAGATCTTCATATCAAAATTTGATCATATAAACCTTTTAGTTTCTTCAGCATATTTGAAACTTATTCCACATATAAGCATGCCATCCATATATAAGTAAATAATTATACAAATATCATTTCAGAATTAATGTAGATACATTTGTTGGCATCATTTACTTTAAAACCATGGGATATTATCATGTTATCAAGATTTTTATGCCATTGTATAGGAACTTGTTTAAGACCGTAGACAGATTTTATTGATTTAGACACTTTCTTTTTTTGGCCAAGCAAAATAAACCCCCCACGTTGTGCCATATAAATATATTTTTCCAATTCACCATTTGGAAAAGGTGTTTCATATCCATTTAATGAATCACTAAATTATGGATGGAAATAAGAGATATTAAGAGTCTAATGGAAGTGATACATGCAACGAGTGCACACGTGTCAAAATAATCAATTCCCTATTTTTTATAACCTTTAGCAATCAATATTGCTTTAAATTTATTAATCAAAACATAGGGATTTAATTTCCTTTCAAATATCTATTTGCACCCAATTGATTTTTTTGCAGCAGGAAGATCGGTAATGACCCAAGTTTGATTTGACTCAATTGAGTTCATTTCATCATTAATTTCTTCTTTCAATGATGCCATATCCCTCAATGTTACCACGTCATGAAATGTAGTATGCTCATCTTCCACATTAGTACAAATTTGATTTTTTTTCTTAGTTTTATTCATATATCCCTCAACAAAATACATTAATATGTCATGTACAAATGTCTTTTTAGTTCTTTGTCACTTACTCCCCTTTGGTTCAACATCATATGTTTATTACAAATGAGACACTGGTTGTGAATGGACCTTAAAAGGTGAAGCGTCAATTATTGAACAATTGTTTTCCAAACATTGATTCAAAAAACTTGACTTTCTTATATTTTTTAAGAATTTTACATACATCGACTCAATAATTTTTTAAGTTTCAAGGTTAAGAAATCTATAAGCCATACTATTGGTAGAGTATCTAATAAAAACATTTGTAGGTCATGTTTCCTAATTTAGGCCTCTTAGGTTTGGATTTTCTTACGTAAGCAAGACAATCCCAAACTTTGAAACGCTTAAGATTAGGCTTGCGACTAAACCACAATTTATATAGTGAAATATACTTATTTTTAAATGTAATTCCATTAAGAATATAAAATGCAGATAAAACTTATTGCCGTATAAATACAAAAGCAACCTAGAATTCATTAATGTTGCATTGACCATTTCAACTAAAGCCCTATTTTCCTTTTTACGGTTCTATTTTGTTACAATTTGTATGGTTATGTAACTTTATGGATTATTCAATGAGTATTACAAAATTTTATAAACTCATTTGGGTAATATTCACCATCTCTATCATATTGTACTTTGATATTCTTATTCTATTACGTTTTAACTTCATTTTCAACTTTATCCACGATTAGCGTTACTCTTCATATCACTTAAGTCACTATGTATAAGTGTGGACACTTCAATTCATAATAGGGGTTTGAGTTCTTCTCCCAATCAACAACCTATAAATCCCAAGGGTTAAAAATTAGAAACCACAAAAAATAAATGAGGATGAAACTACTCATGGAAAAGTATTTGGGGAACAACATGAAATTCATATAAACATTCCAAAGGTCTGAAAAACACCTATAAGGGGTCCTTAAACCGAACGATTAAAGTCCATGTTTTCCCTTTAAATGAGCGGTTACATCATTTTAACCTAATGACTAAACATTCAACTGCAATGATTGCCAAATCTTTACATCTTCTCCCAGCCCTACACCTTCACCCAAACCCCTCATCCACCCAACATGTGTTCATCCTTTTAATTATTAGGTTAAAGGATCCCTTTAACCATTCGGTTTATGGCCTCGAATCAAAAGTTATAAAAGGGGTCCCCACCAACCTTAAAAAAGATCCCAAAACCCAACATTGATTCAGTTTTCTAATTTTCTTCAACCTCGAGAATCTATGAATCACAAGTTCTATCAGAAAAATCCTGAGTAAAGTTCGTACTTCAGAAATATCGCTTCCTTCGAGCAATGGAGGCAAACCTTTATGCGCACCCCGTAAAATTTGGCACTTCTAAATGAAGCTCCGCCTATTTAAACGGTGACACCTCATAAGAGATACTCTACCGAGAAAAAATTCATCTCACGCTATAAGGCTAAAGAAAACTCGGCTAAAATTTTGAGTCAATACCCCAAATATATATTATGATTAAATCACTTAGTCTGGCCCCCGTTACAGGACTGGATATGCACTTTACAACATTTAAATTTTAAAATCATAGCTTTAACCCAACAACTTTGTTCGTTAAACTGATGACATATTGATATGTAAAATAAAAGCTAATCATGTGCAATTACTAAATATGACACGAAAAACATACTTTTCAAGACCGTTCTCAAGGAAGTGTCCGTGAGCGAAGTTTTTTAAAACTTTGCTAAAAACCAAAGTCTAAAAACCAGAATGATCTTATTACTTCTCTGAGAAAACATAGCTCGTATCAACATAGACATCCTCAAATATGAGATTTCTTGGAATACTTGTTAAACTTCAGGTCATGTTTAATGTCTTTTTAACAAATAAATATGACATTCCAACTTATAACGAAAGTGATATATTAATGACTAGGCACTATAAATATTATAATATTGTGCATTGTGTACCCGATATCTCATCCCCTACTCCTGTAAATATGTCATGTTCATTGGAACTACATTGAATTTTATCTAAAGTCTTCTTTGGTACGTAGGCACAATACCGAGCCAATATCGCGATCCAAAGCTTTATAATACGTCTCATTGCATATTGTTTATTAAGTATGCTTGCATCTATAGTACAAACCCCATTTCTCTATCACCTCAAACTATCTCGAGTCTTATGACACCTCTGGGATTTTAGTCATGTATGTAAGGACATAATTTTATAAATGACCAGGGTAGAATCTAGGAATTTTCTGTTTTCTCCTAGATCACAGATTGTATGTCTGATACCGCTACATTCGGAATGTCAACACGATTAACCTCGACGGCCTTTATCAGAATTCAATGCATCCATTATCTTCAAGTGCATTATGATTCATGCGACGTGCTGCTTAGCTCATTCCCACTGCTCCACTACACTTTGTCGGTAAAATGGTTTATTGGAGCTTTAATATTTGCATAAATATTTGGGAAATTTTTTAGAAAATTATTTTTGAAGTCTGGATTAATTTTTTATCAAAAGCAAAATTTTTTCTAAGTGTAGAAGCGAAGTGCCTTGAACGACGAGCTCGCTCAAACGACTTTGAATGTCATTCGCGCGAGATAGGCATGTCGCGCGATCTCGTTCAAACGACATTTGTCCTTCGTTCGAGCGACATGGCTATCTCGTTCGAACGAGCCACTGCCTCGATTTTGGTATAAATATTTGTTCTCCTTCTACACGATTTTTTAAGTCTTTCTGCAATCTCAAAATTCTACCAAAATAGTCCAGAATAAGACTTCGTCTTTTTAAGGTTTTCTAAACCTTTTTGATTCACAAAACCATTCCCATATATGTGTGTGATTCTTTAAACCTTCAAGAGGATCATTTACTCATTTAGAGTAATTTGTGAGGAATCCATTCTCTTCTTTATTGCTGCCCTACTGGAAAGGAATAGTTCCAGCCGACGACAACAAAACCGACACCCGAGGGTATTTCTTTGTCACATATTTTCATTGTAATCGGTGTAAGCCGCTTTCTTACAAAATTATAGTGAAAATAAAAGGTCTTGCCCCTTTGGGGGATTTTTCCTCATTTGTTTGTGTTTGATTGTTCTTGCTTGATTTTATCATCATCAATCACACCTAGATGCATGTTTTGTACTTAATTGATAAAAACTGAGTTTAATTAAATAACTTCCTTATTTTAATGCAAGCGCATTCTTCTCAAAATGGTATCAGGGCCAGTTACACAACTTTACCGTGTAATTTTCCACAAAATTTTTCTAAGATATCAATTTTCTGAAAATTTGATTTTTAAAAACAAGTGTGTTCTTAATAGAGAAGTTATATAATAAAATGCCAGTTTTTGACGGGACAAACTATGCTTACTGGAAAGCCCACATGAGATTTGCATTAAAAGGAATTGATGAACGTGTCTGGATTTTAGTTGAACGAGGGTGGACACCTCCCTCCGTCACTCTTGAAAACGTGACGAATTTAAAACTTGTTACTACATGCACTGGAGAAGAATTTAAATGTTCATCTTTTAATTCTAAGGGTTTAAGTGCTATTTCTGGGTCTGTCACACCTGATGAGTTCAAACGCATAATGATGTGCACCACGTCAAAAGAGGCATGGGATGTTTTACAGCTTACCCATGATGGTACTAATGATGTGAAAGAGTCTAAACTGCGAAATTTAACAACTCAATTTGAAACAATCACCATGCTTGAATCTGAATGTTTTGATGAATTTTATGCTAGACCGTCTGATATTGTTAACACTAGCTTCAATCTTGGTGAACACATTCCTAATGCTAGAGTTATTAAAAAGATTCTTAGATCACTACCTAAGCGTTTTATCCCTAAAGTCATTGTGTTATATTCTATGGGTAATTTAAATACGCTTAAATTGGAAGAACTCGTAGGAGACTTGCAAACGTATGAAATTGATATGTTTCCTAAATCTGTCAAGTCTAAAAATAAGGGAATTGCACTTAATGCCCAGGAGAGAAAGAGTGAGGGGTCAGCAAGAAAGAGGGTATAGTCATTTAGAAAAAGAGAGACAGATACGTCATATTCTGAGTGCGATTTTGTTTAGATGATTTGGCCCTATTTGCTAAAAATTTCAAGAGAATTCTCAAATTCAAGAAAAATGGTAATTTTAAAGATAAAAAGAAGTTCGAGAAAAATAAGTTTGAAAAGAAAAATGAAAAAGATTTTAAAGATCCTCCTAAGAAAGAAAGTAAGAGATGCTTTGAGTGCGACTGTAGGGGTCATAGAGATTTTGAGTGTGCTACTAGGATGAACAGAGAAAAGGGCAAAGCTATCCTTAATGCTACCCTTAGTAACGACAGTGAGGTCAAGTCGATGGATTCTGGAGACGAGTCACCACGTGAGTGTAACTTCACCGCATTCATGGCTAGTCATGTGAGTACTTCCAGTGCTTCTCACGATGATGATGCTGATTTGTAGGGACACCTCGATAGTGAGATCGATGTGAGTGAGGGGGAGGATGACACAAGTGAGAGCGAGAGTGATCTTCAATGCGTCTACGCCGAGATTTATTCTGAGTCATTTAAAACTAAAAAGCGTAACAAAGCGTTAGTTCTTAGGATCACCTCTTTAGAGGACGATTTAAGAAAAGCGAGAGAGAGAGAGAGAGAGTTTCCACCTACACTACCTTAAGAGAGAGAGAGTCTGCCTGTGTTGAGAAAGAGAGTTTGTTTAGAGAGAGAGAGTTGTTTTGAGAAAGAGAGAGGGGACTTGACTAAACAAGTGGCTAGTCTTACGAGTGAGCTCCATTCCTCCGTGGAGACTCGAAAGAAACTTGAAGCCCTTATAGCCTAGCCTACTCATGATCTGGAGAGAGAACGGGAAGTCAAGGTACAAATCGAGGACAGATCTAGGAAGATGGGAAAGATGCTCCTCGCCCCTGCTTTAGGTTTTGGTGATAGGTAAGGAATAGGTTATTATGGTGCTTTCATGTCCCAAATTGCACCTGGACCAGTTCCTGAGTTTACTACGACTCCTTATGGCCATCGTCAAAAACCTCAATGGAGAGGTCGGCTAAGAAAATCAAACCAAGGTCCGCCTTTGACTGTGTTCTTTTGTACATATTGCAAAAGAAAAGGCCACCTCAGGGAGTTTTGCTATAGTATGGGTCGAACACGACGTACTACTGCTCCACCACAGCATACTGATAATTTTACTAGTCTGAGAGAGAGAGTTGAGTGTTTAGCTGCCACATCACAGAGTTCAATGGAGGAATTCCGACGGATGTCTTTACCGTTAGTGAATACTTCTCACATTCCGGCTAAAACCAACAACAACAAAGGTAAACAAAAGGTCACCACTTCTTGGGTACTTAAGAAAGATAAAAAGGCATGTGTTGTTCATGTCGCTCTCAAAGCACATAATACCTCACAGTGGTATTTTGATAGTGGGTGCTCCAGACATATGACAGGTGATGCCTCATTTTTTACTTCTCTTGAGGATTATCACGATGGTAGAGTCACCTTTGGAGATGGGAGCAAGTCTAGAATTGTAGGACGTGGTACTGTAGAGTTACCAGGATTTCCTAAACAAGAGAATGTTTTGTATGTAAAAGGTTTGAAAGCAAACCTTCTCAGCATTAGCCAGCTGTGCGACGCTGACTTTGCTATAAAGTTTGATCGGGACGCATATAATGTCTATAATCAAGCCAGTAAACTTTTAGTGCGAGGGGTGAGGACAGAGGATAATTGCTATGGTACTGAGCCCAAGTCCTCACTTGTCTGTAACAGCGCCATAATCACTCCTATGGATCTATGGCACCAACGTTTAGGTCAGGTGAACATTAGAGATTTAACTCGTTTAGCTAAAAAGGACCTACTACGTGTCTTACCATCACTTGGAAAGCCAGCTTCGATGGTTTGTGGATCCTATCAGTTGGGAAAACAAATTCGTAGCCCCCATAGGAAGTTTCATTCCATTACCACCTCTCGTGTACTTGAGCTTCTTCACATGAATCTTATGGGTCCTACTCGTACTGAGAGTCTGGGTGGTAAGAGGTATATCCTCTTAATGGTGGATGATTTCTCCAGATACTCAATTGTAGGTTTTCTAAGGGAGAAATCCGATGTTGTGGAGTTTTTAACTACCAAGTGTCGTGTCCTGCAAAATCAACACGGAGTCACAATTAACAGGATACATAGTGACAACGGCACTGAATTTAAGGAAGCAAAGGTAGATCTTTACTGTGAGAGCATTGGGATCAAACATGAGTTTTCTGCTGTGCAGACTCCTCAGCAAAATGGGATTATTGAGAGAAATAATAGGACGATCCAGGAAATCGCTAGATCTATGCTTCTAGGTCATAAGGTTTCTAGGAGATTTTGGGCAGAGGCAATGTCTACTGCATGCCACACGGTGAATAGGGTTTACCTGCATCCACACACTCTTAAGACGCCTTATGAATGGTGAACTGCCAACAAACCCAAGCTTGCATATTTCTGTGTTTTGGGGACTAAATGCTACATCCTATGGGATAGAGAGAAATTAGGAAAGTTTGACTCTCGAAGCGACGAAGGAATACTGTTAGGATATTCATCGAATAGTAGAGCGTACTGGGTTTTTAACCTGAAGGGCTCTAAGGTTATGGAGTCAATAAACGTCACCGTGCAATATGACGAACCTTCGGTGTTTATTGATTCTAGCCTTCAGTGTGAGGATGAGGATGTTTCTGTCATAATTTACTTGTACCTCACCCACACTATGTGGACCCTACTCCCGTGTTAGGGGACACACCTGCTTGGGTTCGCAAGAGTCATGACCCTTTTGCCATTATTGGTGATCCCACTCTAGGGGTCAAGACTCGTGCTCAGCTCGAGAACGTTGTTAGCCATTTTTACTACACGTCCAAAGTCGAGCCCAAGAATCACAAAGAAGCGCTCAAGGATGAACACTGAATATCTGCTATGCAGGATGAGTTGCTCCAGTTTAAAAAGAATAATGTCTGAGAACTTGTCCCCCAACCTAGTGAGACTAATGTGATAGGTACCAGATGGATTTTTAAGAATAAAATGGATGAAAATGGTACGATAATCAGAAACAAGGCTAGGTTGTTCGCTCAAGGCTAAACACAGATAGAAGGTGTAGACTTTGGGGATACATTTGCTCCTGTTGCGAGGCTTGAGTCCGTCCGCTTACTACTCGCCATCGCATGTCATCTGCGCTTCAAGTTATATCACATGGATGTCAAGAGTACCTTTTTAAATGGCATTCTACAAGAGGAGGTTTACGTGGAACAACCAAAAGGGTTTGAAGACCCTAAGCACCCGGAGCACGTCTACTATCTGCGAAAAGACTTGTATGGTTTGAAGTAAGCACCTTGTGCTTGGCACGAGAGGCTAACTTCCTATCTCTTAGCCCATGGCTTCAAGAGAGGGGGAGTTGATATGACGTTGTTCGTAAGCAGAGATGACGGTGCTATTTTAGTTTCCCAGGTCTATGTGGATGACATAGTGTTTGGATCCACGTGCTCCCAACATGCTCATCACTTTGAGGAGGATATAAAAAGTGAGTTTGAGATGAGCATGGTTGGTGAGCTTGCTTTCTTCCTTGGTCTCCAGGTTCGTCAACTAGAGGATGGGATGTTCATCTCCCAATCTAAGTATGCTAGAGACTTAGTGAAGAAATTTGGGTAAGACTCCACTAAGAATGATCGTACACCTATGAGTACCACTACCAAGCTTAGTAAGGACACTTAAGGCAAGGACGTAGAGCAAACCTTGTATCGGAGTATGATAGGTAGTCTTCTCTACTTGACTTCCAGTCATCCCGACATAGCCTTTAGTGTTAGATTCTGTGCGTGATATCAGGCATCCCCAAAAGAGTCACATTTACTTGCTCTAAAACGTATTATTAAATACGTGAGTGGGACTCTCTCATACAATATTTAGTATTCCCTTGATACCGATGACCGTTTGTCCGCCTATTCGGATGTCGATTGGGTAGGGGATATAGATGGTTGTAGGAGCACTTCTGGTGGGTATTTTTATTTTGGTTCTGCTATTGTCTCCTGTCTGAGCAAGAAGCAAAATTCCATCTCTTTGTCCAGCGTGGAGGCTGAGTACATCGCTGCTGGGAGTTGTTGCACGCAACTCTTTTAGATGAAGCAAATATTGGAGGATTATGGGATTTCACAGGACACCATGACTATTTCCTGTGATAACACGAGTGCGATACACATATCCTGCAATCCAATCCGACATTCGGGCACAAAGCACATCAGGATACGCGAGCAATTTATACATCAGTTAGTTAAGGAGAAAGTCGTATCCTTGAGTTTCGTACCCACCGACCGTCCGTTAGTCGCTATTTCCATGAAACCTTTAGATGCCCTTAGATTTGAGAGTCTTGGGAAGTCTTTGGGGATTTGCATAGTTGACTGAGGGGTTGGTCTATGTCTAGGATAGGATGTTTCTTCATGTTCATATCATATGCTTCCTACTTCTAATTTGTGTTATATGTATTATTTCTTTGTTGTACATATATTTGTTTATTTTTTAAAAATTCAAAAATATTTTTGTATTGTATTTGCACCTTTTATGGATGAGCATTTAAGATAGCCGAGTCACAATTTCATTCCATTTATCCATGTGACTATTTGATAGAGATTTGAGACGCTACATCATTTCATCCATGTGCTTTACATTGTTTGGAGTCTTTGAGATGTAATTAGTGATATCTTCCTACATGTTTGACTCCTATCTCCTTTATTGCACACATGCACGACTTTATTTGATTCTTGATCTTGTCTATCACATATTGTCTTGAGTGTTTTCATCTCAATTATGTCTATACAACTAACCATCTGCGATAAAACTTGACAAGGTTGGAATACATGTAAAAACCGTTTTGGTGAGACTGTGTGTTTATTTGAAAATGGAGAAGGGCTGCGAAAGGTTCATTTAGCCTTTGCGATTTTAAGCCACCGTTAAAAAGGACTTAAAAAATTGAGGAATTTTATCATCCGAGGTCCAAAGAGGTTAAAAGATCCCGAAAAAATTTAAAGGCAATAAAAAGCAATATATGCCTAATATGGGCCATTAGGTTTCACCATCAATTCTCCAAAGTTCGAATGTCATTTTTGCAGTGACCCTTGCGGTGACCCTTCTCAACTTGGTCTTCTGCAGTGACCCCTACTGTGGCCCTTCTCAACTTGGACTTCTACAGTGCCCCTTGCGGAACACTTCTCAAATGTTATTTCTGCAGTGACCCTTGCGGTGGCCCTTCTCAACTTGGACTTCTGTAGTAACCCCTGCAGTGGCCCTTCTCGACTTGGACTTCTGCAGTGGCCCTTACGGGGTACTTCTCAAATGTTAATTCTGTAGTGACCCTTGCGGTGGCCCTTCTCAACTTGGACTTCTGTAGTGGCCTTTGCGGGTCACTTTTCAAATGTCATTTCTGCAGTGAACCTTGTGGTGGCCCTTCTCAACTTGGACTTCTGCAGTGGCCCTTGCGGGGCACTTCTCGAATGTCATTTCTGCTGTAACCCTTACAGTGGCCCTTCTCAATCTTGGACTTCTGTAGTGGCCCTTGCGGGTCACTTCTCAGATGTCATTTATGTGATAACCCTTCTCAACTTAGACTTCTATTGTGGCCCTTGCGGGACACTTATCAGATTTCATTTCTGTAGTGACCCTTGCGGTGGCACTTCATGAATGTCATTTCTATAGTGACCCTTACGGCGGCCCTTCTCAATCCTGCACTTCTGCAGTGGCCCTTACGCGGTACTTCTCAAATGTCATTTTCGGAGTGACCCTTGCGGTGGCACTTCACGAATGTCATTTCTGCAGTGACCCTTGTGGCGGACCTTCTCAATCCTGGACTTCTGCTGGGACCCTAGGGTGATTCCTTCTCAATATGAGTTTCTGCCGGGACCCTGGGGGGTTACTGCTCAATATGAGTTTCTGTCGGGACCCTAGGTGGGGTTCCTTCTCATTATGAGTTTCTGTCGGGACCCTGGGGAGTTCCTTCTCAATATGAGTTTCTGTCGGGACCCTAGGGGTCTCCTGCTCAATATGAGTTTCTGTCGGGACCTGGGTGGATTTTTTCTCAATATTTCCAATAAATATATATATATATATATATATATATATAACGATATTACATGTATAATTTACTATAAAATTATATGCATACATGAATTGATAATATTTTTTAATACATAGGTACTATATGTATATTTTATATTATTTCATACATTAATAATACGTATATAAAACTATATATAAATATCATATATCTATTGATTATATTATTTAACTTTATATTATTCCATAAGTAACTTTGTGTACATGTACATATATATTTTTTATTTATAAGAATTACACATATATTAATGTATCATGTTTGTATATTATATATTAAGGTATAAATGCATTAAAATATTAAGAATGGATAATTCTGAGTTGAAAAATAAAAAACAGAAATTATAAAACACCCTCAACCTATTTTCTGAAAGACTTGATTATAACACAAAAATATTATAATTCAGTGTTTAAAAACAGGTTGCCAAATACAATTTTTTATCAGAATTGTATTTAAACATAGAAAACAGAATTATAGTTGCAAACCAAACAGGCCTTAGTGTATGAAGGTTATTAATTTTTGTGAAGTTTACTAATGGAGTTGATGTAAATATTTTTTTGTAAAACTTTATGTTAATGGTGCACATTTTGGAAAGGCGGATCACTATGGTTGTGTTGGGTAGTTAGGATATCAATGAAATGAAACTTATGAAAGTGTTTGATTCTTGTGTTTGATTCCATTTACTAATAACATGAAAGTCTTGGGTTTTTTCTCAATATTTCCACTACTAGTTTCACAAGATGATCCATCAACGTACAAGTCCCATATTGGGAGATCGTCGAAAAATTCATGGTGTGTCAAAATTCCATAGTGGAATGGTTTTATCCCTACTTCCTCACACTTTTTTAACATCTCCTTTGTTCCTGAAGAGGAATATGGTAGGTCGGTAACTGCCTCTCCTAATAAAAGTTCCTCGAGAGCTTGGTTGCCAACAACTTTATTTTCTCCCGATCCTTTCTCGGCCTGCTGATTTTATTGCTCAGAAACCTCGGGGTAAATGAATTCTTCAGATAATATTATACTCCCCCAACTCCACTAACCAATACATTAATATTCCAGTTTTCTCTGGCTTGTGTAAAGCCTTCCTTAGTGGCATATCAGTGTATACTACTATTGTATCGTCTTGAAAATAGGGCTTCATGCATATATATGCTTCAAACAACGCCAGTGCCAAATTTTCTAAGCGAGGGTACCTAATTTCTTCTCCTCAAAAGTATTTACTGGTGTAGTAAACAGGCTTTTGAACTCCATTCTCCTCTCTAATCAAAGTGGAGCTCACGGATGATTGTGAAACAACTAAGTACAGGTATAGTTTTTCCCCTATAATTGGTCAAGAAAGCAGTGGAGGTAACCCCAAATACTTCTTCAACTCTAGAAAATCTTTCTCGCATTTTTCATTCCATTCAAAACTCTTTCTAAGTACTTTGAAAAATGGTAGGCACCTATCTGTATCTTGGGACACAAACCTGTTCAGAGTTGCTACTCGCCCAGTTAGCCTTTACACATCCTTCTTGCAAGTTGGGGACGCATCTCAAGCAATGCCTTAATCTTATCTGGGTTTGTTATAATTACCCTCTGATTTACTATGTACCCAAGGAACATTCCTTCCTGTACTCCTAAGACGCACTTGGTCGGGTTTAATCTCATTTATTGATTTTCAAGTTGATCAAAAGTGGGTGAGGTCAGCAATATGGTCAAATTCTTTTTTGATCTTTGTAAGCATATCATCTACGTACACTTTTATGTTTTTTCCCATTTGATCTTCAAAGATCTTGTTCACCAGACTTTGATACGTAGCACCTGTATTTTTCAAACCAAAAGGTATAACATTATAACTGTAAGTTCCTCGGGGAGTGATGAAATAAGTTCTTTCCTTATCTTTAGGCTTCATTTGATCTAATTATAACCAAAATAAGCATCCATAAAACTAAGTAACTCATGTCCTGAGGTAGCATCCATAAGCTGATCTATTCTGGGCAAAGGAAAGTGATCCTTTAGGAATGATTTCTTAAGATCTGTGAAGTCTACGCACATTCTCCACTTGTTATTTTTCTTTTTGACCATAACTGCATTGGCCAACCAATCTGAATATTTCACCTCGTCAATGAAGGATCCTTTCTGAAACTTTTCAACTTCCTCCTATATTACTTGGTTTTTCTTGGGGCTCAACACTCTTCGCCTTTGCTTGATTTTCTTGATTTCTTTATTAACATTAAGCTCATGGCAAAGGAAGTTAGGATCAATCCCTGGCATATCTTTATGACTCTAGGCGAACAAAGATTTTCTCTGTCTAAGGAAGCTCACTAGTTCCTATTTAAGTACAAGATCCAATGTTGTTCCAATTTAAGTTGTGTGCTCTGGTTTGTCATCATCTAACACAATGCTTTATACTATCTCTATAATCTGACCCTTTACCAGGTCTGTCTCCTCCCTTGGATCTAAGGTTTCAACCTCATATTCTTTATTAGGTTCAGAGGTATCCACTTGGTAAGTAGTGGTGTTCCTCTTTATTTCTTATAGGTTTTCCTGCTCGGCAGATGAGAAGTAGTATTCCAGAGCTAATTTTGGATTGCCCTTTACAACTCCTATGCCAAAGTTAGTTGGGAATATCAAGCATTGATGAACAGTAGAGGGAACTACCTCAAACTTCTTTCATCCAACTTTTCCCATAATTACAACGTACCCTGAATGGACATTTTTATCCGTTAAAAAGAAATGGATTTTCTCTGTTTGGCTGGATGGCCATGTATCAATCATTACTTCCATATTGATGGTTCCTAAAGGGAAAACTTTATCACCTACAAAACCTATTAGTGGTCGATAATAAGGCTCTAACTAGCTGAGCTTAAAATTGAAGCTATTGAAACAAGGACTGAACATGATATCTGCTAAGTTACCATTATCTACTAAAAATCTAGAGACAATTACATCCTCCTTTATGATTTTAATTACTAGAGAATCGTCGTGGGGGTACAACACTCCTGATAGGTAATTTTTAGAAAAACCAATTACCAGTTTATCTCCATTAACTTTCCATAGTTTGTCTTCCTTTGCAAGATTAATCCTCTCTATTTACAAGCAAGCTTGAGCCTCATTGAGGTAATCGTTTCACTCCACCATATGATCTCCCTATCCTTCATCTCCACTTGTAATCATTTGGCGATCAAAAGAACCAAATTTGAGTGCAAGTACCTATCTCTCTGGTTGTCGGGTCTTTTTAGGTAAGTCGATATCATCATCCTGATCATCTTCACGAGCCTTTATCTTCTCCTCTCTAAGTCGGAAGGGGGATTTTGATATGTGCCGAGCTCCCTCATTATTCTGCTGATCAACAAACTAATTCAATTTTCCTCTTCGGATGAGAGTTTCAATCTCATTTTTAAAAGTAATGCAACGATTCGTCGTGTGACCATAGTCTCTATGGAACTCACAATATTTAGTTTTGTACCTCTTGGTAGGATAACTCCTCAACTTGTCCTGCCAACGTATATCTTTGTTATGTTTGATCTCCTCAAAGATGTGATGAACTCCCAAGGTGAGTGGAGTGTAGTTGTGATACTTCATGAAGTTTTTCTATAATTCCTTTCTGTTTTGACTCCCTGAGCTCCTTGGAATATATATGATCCTTCTTGTCATTTTTGCCCTCAATTTTTACTCCCAAGCTCCTTTTGGCTGCCAATGCTTCCTCGACATTCATAATTTTCGTTGCTTTGGCCATCAATTCTGCCATGGTCTTTAGGGGATCTTTAGCAAGTGAATAATAAAGTTTCTTAGGGAGTAATCCACTCATAAGGGCTGTTATAGCAGTTTTTTCCTCATAATCCATAATCTACAGCTTCTCATTATTGAAATAAGTGATGTAGTCCCTGGTGCTCTCTCCTTCCTTCTGTCGTTCACTAGGCAAATGTGCCACCCTTTTTACAGGCTTGTACCCAAAATAAAAGTTGCTAATAAATAGCTCAGCCAACTGGTGGAAGGTGGAAATATGTCCCTAAGGAAGGCTATTGTACCAGATTTGGGCAGATCCAGTAATTATTCCAGAGAATGCTTTATACCTCATTTCGTCAGTAACTGCATAAATATCAATTATTGGCTGGTATTGTTCTATATGGAGGACTGGATCAGTTTTTTCATCGTATTTGGGAGTAACTATTGAAGCTTTGACCTTTGCTGGGGTGGGGAAATCCACAATTACTTAAACAAAGGGAGATCATTTTACAAAGCTTCTTTGCAATGGGTTTTTCGCCTTAGTCATCTCTCCTAGCCTATACTCCAACCTCTGAATAGAAACTTTTTAAGAGTTATTACCATCATCAGACCTATGCATTGATGTTTTGTTATTCGATGAACTCTTCTCTTAGGATTGATGTTTGGCCCGAGCAGTACGTCAGGTGTCTGATCTAGACTGGGCAGAGCTTTACCTTCGATCAGATGGTCGTCTAGGGTTTCTATACATTGACCTAGGTACATTTCTGTTCACCTAGGTCCCAAATAATCAAATTGGTAATCAAGGCTTAGCCTTTCTAAGGAGCTTAGCCTTTTTGGATAGTAAGACTGTGTATTGAAAGATTTTAATGCCCTGGATATTGAATTTAATCGTGGACGATAGGATGTGTCCCTTGTAGTTCTTGACAGACTTTGCCTTCTACCTCTTGGTTGTGGCGCTGGCATATTTTCACATGCAGATATGGAAAGTTCTCCTCCTTAAAGATTTTATGCAAGTTACTTGACAGTGTCCTATATTACCTCTTGGCATCTTGCAAGACTGGCTAGAATCCCAGTTAATTCATTCATTATTGGTAGGGAAGAAGGGACATGCCGAATGCCATCATTCTCGAGATTTGATTCAGTAATATTTGCCATTTTGGTGCTTGAATGAATGAGAACGATTAGAAATATGTTCTCACAGATGGCGCCAATCTGTGATGGAAAAAACTAGACTATCAAAATTAATTTATCACAGACAAAAATGAATAAAATAGATAAAGTACTTTTAAAGTGGTTCGGCTAAGAGAAAAACCTACGTCCACTGTTATGTATTGCTTTAGGCTTGTTCAATTGCCTCTTGTCTCGTTTTTCTCATGTCCCTTAGTTATAGGGTTTACAATGTATTTATATCCCTTTGAGGGTGTATAAGAGGTGGAATATTAAAGGATGGAATGCCTTTAGAACATAGGCATTTACATATGTACAATGTTAATAACGTTTACAACTGTTCATGATTTATTGTCATTGTTGGTCGGTCTTCCTGGTGTTGGTCGGTCTTCATTAACTTATTGGTCAGTCTTCCTTCATTTGGTATATAACTTGTCCTTATTGACTTGGATTAATACCCATATGTTTGACACGTGCTCTTATATAATTGGTCCACGTAGCAGGATAATTTTTTATATCAACACCTGTATTAAAAACATACGAAGGATTAGACTCTTATATGTCCATTTGTCTAGATATCACCTTCAGATGCAAGTTCAAAACATAAACCTCGAGGAAATGTAATATAACTACCAAAACCTGGGATGATGTATGTCGTGATTTTTTTAAGAAGGAAGAATACAGTGAGGATCTTGATATTACCCATAAGGAGTTAGAAATGCTGAAGCAAGAGGAATGAGAGGTAGTTAGCACTTTCGGCACTAACTAGAAAGAGAAATTAGATCAGATGGTCAAGCCCCCCTTGGCAAATGATCAGATCAAGATCGTGATAGAACAAAACCTCCCTAAATAAGTACAAAGTTAGGTTGGTCTCAATTGGATCCCGAACCTCAAACCTCTCAAGCACATAGGACGTAAGATCGAGGAAGCTTTGTCCACCAAAACTACTAAATCTACAGAAGAGTCTCGTTGACCATCTAATCAGTTCTTCACCCTTAAAAACTCACCTGGAGCCTCCACATCTCACAACACTACCCTTGTAGTCAGTTCGTATCCCGAATCACCCCAAGTTACTAACACCCCCAAGGTATTATATCCATCGTTGTAACTTTTGAACCATAACCCCTCTAAAAATCTATGAAGTAATGCCCCCTCCCAAAAGGTTCTGAACTCGAAAATGAAAACACACAGATCTTCAAGCTCCTCTCAATCGATTCTTCATCGCACTGAAATTCGATGGTAGACTAAAACCTCTCAATACCAGGCTACCCCAACTATCCCATATAAAAACTGGTAGGATGACTCACATTGTGCATTCAACTAAGGCCTCGGTCACATCACGGGTAACTGTTTGGCATTAAGATAAACCATCCAATACCTTATTGATGCCGATAACCTCATCCCACCAAAGCCTAATGTTATAAATAGCCCACTTTCTTATAATACCGAACCACACACAAATTCCTTATCAGATACCTTCACCCAAACATTAACCTATCCACCCTAATAATCCCCATTCCTCACCAACTGAGAATGAGGACACATATCCCAATCCAAATAACAACCCATCTGTTCATGCCATCACCCTCCATAAAAGTCATCCCCAAAAACTAAGCCGATCATTGACCATATGACATTTTTCATCATAGCCATACTTTTCCTGCAAACCAACCATTGTGTCCCAGACATTCTACTGGTCACAGAGTTCATGCACTCAGAGGAGCTAGACATCTTACTCCCTCTTTTGAGGAATGGATCACTTGGTCAAATGAGAAAAGACGTATGATGATGCCCTCTAAGCGACAATGCTTATCACCTTCTTCGTACCAATCCAATTCAAGGAGAGAGGTAAGTCAATCTTCGAGAACCTTCTTTGCCCTCACAGATTTAGGAACCGATAATGATGCCACGTCTATAAGTTTCCAGATAGAAAACCCCGCATTTTGAACCCCCAAATATCCTAGACCCCGGTAAATGATCGAAAGAGACCGACAAATTAGAGAAGATGATCATATTAACTGAAAGTAGAGAGTTCATCACCAACTACAGTATCACGAGGAAGATAATATATGGACTCACAATGACTAAAGAGATACCGTCTCGGAAGATGAACTAAGAGCTAACACTAGACCCACGGTATATGTAAGAAAAAAATTCTGAATAAAGTTAATTTATATGTTTTGGCATATTCCCTATTTGGACAAAACTCTTTGAGTCATAGGTTAGGACTTAAGTGTGTTGACCTTTATAGACTATGACGTGGTTTCTTGAAGACGTAGTGGAAAAGTTAGAAGATATATATCATCGTGTCGTGTTTCATGCTCATTTTCATCTTCACGTTCCACAAATCTCTCAAGTATGAATGCAGATTTATTTTGAGCCTTGGATATTTATTATTTGGGTGTTAGAATTTTATAAAATTAATTTTAAAATTGTTTGCAATAATTTTATTCTCTATAATATTTTCTAGAAGAAAAATATTTTTTCGCGACGCCGTTTGAATGAGTACTAGTATGTCATTAAAACTAGGTAAGGTACCTCATTCAAATATGTTCTAACAAAATTTGAAAGAACCAACTTTGGCCTTCGTTGGAATTTCATTTGATAGTTGGTTGTATATGGATTCAAACGAGTATCTATATTTGATTCGAACGGGATGTACTTGTTTCGAACAAGCTCAAGCATTTTTCAAGATTTATGATTTTCTTCAAAGTGTTTCATTCTAATCTCATTTTTGGAAAACATCCTATTAAAAGGAGTGTGGAGAAGCAAATTTTATTTGATACAAAATCTTATGTTTTTTAGTCTCCAAACTCTATCAAAAATCTCTCGAAAACCCTAACTGACATCCAAGTTGTTTAGGATCCAAGTGTTCATTATATTATGATTTGAGATCCTGTTTAGGGAACATTTATTTTATTCTCTTCATCTTGTTAAGAATCGTTTCATATAGTGTGCGGACATCGGAGGTTAGACTCCCTCCGATGTGCGTAAATACTGGTGTCGATGGTCATCAGGGGGGATAATGTAAACAGGCAAAACAATGTTGTCGCCTCAAGAGAACGACATCAAGGTCAAACTAATGCTTGTAAAACTAAGTAGTTCGAAGGTCCGAGGACTAGGTTACGAAATTGGAAGGTGTTAGGCACCCATTTTTCCCTTTTGGTCTCTCATGGGCTAATGTTAATATTCTCCTTCTAGACTCCATGATGTGTGTGTACATATGTATAATATAAGTGATGGGAGAATGGAATTATCTAAGTCGCGTTATGGAAGGGACGAAGTGAATTCATCCGTAAGAATGCTTGTGAAAATAATTATAAAAATATGATGTAAGTTCTTGCCGAATCACAAATCACTACGAATAAGAAAATGTGCACGTCGGGCGAGACACAAGTATGTAAGAGTACAAAAATAAAAAAAATATATACATGATAAGATGTAAAGTCATAAAAAGGGAAAAGAACCCGAATCTCATAATTGTCCCAAGATGACTACATAGCCCAAAGGGCATCAAAAAAGTTCATGTAGTTAGAAAATATCATAGGGGTGGGGTTCGACCCATAAATCCAAATATGGGACTTCTCTTATGTGTGTGCAGAGCAAATGTGTTTTAAAAGTGAAAGTGTGAAATGGACATCCCGCTTTAGGAATTTATGGATAAACCCTCTTATTCTTATTTTGGGGGTACTTATGAAAATATATTATGTGCAATATTACTAATAGAGAGTAGAGATTTGTGGTTGTGATTTAATATAACAAAGCACAAAAATGGAAATAAGGTGAAAATGCTAAAAATGGATGAATTAAAGAAAAGGGATGAAGAAATAGACCTCCTTATGAATGCTTGTTGCTGATTTTGAAGTGATATGGAGAGGTGGGGTAATTACCAAGTGAGGTAAGAAAATATGGGAAATGGGCTATTTGGATAGGGAAAGGCTTTGAAGTCCAGTAGAATGTTTTTCGACTTCCTGTGAGGGATCTCTTGTGTCTCCCTGTAGGTGAGGTCATGGCCCCTTTTTATAGGGTTAAGGGTGGCGCCAATCGGCATGGCCCCTAGTCTGCCTATCGGCATAGGGCCTGCCTTACTAGGCAAGGAAAAGTACACCTTACCAATAGACATGGAGTCTAAGGTACCTATAAACAGTCCGAAATGGTTTTTTGAAAAAATAGGCACAAAATACAAATTATAAGTCCGAAGTGCGTGTAGGGTAGACCATTAGAAAGGAAATTCTTACCTTTTTAACAATACATTGAGCCACTCCCAAGTCCGTTAATTGACCAAAGTTAAATGGGTCTCGGGCGGTTTTCAGAGGAAAATAGATCACTCGTCAAAACCGTAAGGTCGGCTCACGCATGTGATGTACCATTGGAAATGTAATTCAGTGACCTTTGAGATTTCACTAGGATTTAATCAGTTCGTAGAGATGATAAAGGTCAAACAAGGTTCGAAAGCACTTAATGAACTTTTGGAGTAAACTGGATCGTTCCTTTGAATCGAAAGTTCAATTTTCACACGCGATGGAACTTGGAGAGGGGGATCAAACCCCTTTTAAGATTCATTGGGCTTAGCTTAGGCTGGAGAGTTGAACGGAGTCAAATGGGGCTCGAGAGCGCTTGGTGACCTCCAGATAAGTAATCAGAGTAAAACGGATCGTTCGTGCAGACGATAAGGCTGATTCATGCATGGTACGAACCTTTTAAAAGGATAATCAATGCCATTCGAGGATTTATTAAGCTTCGCTAAATTTGGAGAGTTTTTTAGAGTCAAAGGGTATTCAGTTCCCTAGAGCTCCCATTGGCCTTTAATCGCTACTCGGAGTATAACCTAGGGTTTATAGTGAATGGTTGAGCACTAGGGACACAAGGAGGTTCCTAAGGGGGTCGTGGGATGGGGTTTTTACAGACCCCCTCGATGAGAGAGCTTAGAACAAGTTAAGGCCATCGAATGATAAATACCACATCGACTTCGGGGAAGAGTATTTTAGGTTAATTCTTCTGACCTAAGGGGTGGAGGTGACTAATTTTACAAGTAAAGGTTAGTTATAAAGACCTATAAGTTAAAACGACCAGTTATATGGGTTTGGGTCAATTCATACGAGTGTAATGGCCAATTTTATGGATCGAGGCCAATTATGAGGATCTAAGATGGTGATGACCAATTCTGCAGGCCAAGATCACTTCTGAGGACCTTTAGTTGTGGTGACCAATTCTATGGGTGGAGGTCAATTCTAAGGACCTAAAGTTGTGACAATCGATTATGTGGGCTGAGGTCAATTCTGAGGACCTAAAGGATTGAAGATCGGTTTTGCGAGTCGAGGTCAATTATGGGGACCTAAAGTTGTGCCGATCGATTTCACAGTCCGGAGTCAATTTTGAGGACCTTGAGTTGTGATGACTAATATTGCAAGTCGAGGTTAATTCAGAGGACCTTGAGTTATGATGACCAATTATGCGGGTCGAGGTCAATTTTGTGGATCTTGAATTGTGCTGATCGATTTTACAAGTCAAAGTCAATTAAAGTTGTGATGACCAATTATGGGGGTTAAGGTCGATTCTGAGGACCTAAAGTTGGGGCGATCAATTCTGTGAATCGAGGTAAATTATGAGGACCATGAGTTATGATGACTAATTCTGGGAGTTGAGGTTAACTTTGAGAATTGCGACACCCCGATTATTAAAATAATGGGTAGCCAACCCTTATTAAAATAAAATAAAAATCACATTTGTTTCTTTCTTAGCATCACTATTGAAATCAATTAATTACTAACCACCTATTAATTAATTAAATCGAGCGTCAATCTTAATCTTTATTAGCAATAACATACTCAACCCACAATTTAGTTAAACAACTAAAATCCACAGTGCCAATATAAATTTGAACCATATGTATATTACATGCCAAATCCTTAACCGAATAACCCCACATCACGTTCTAGTGGTGATTACCCTCAGAATTTCCAATTAAGACATCGATAAGATGCTCGTGGACCAGGGGAGTTCGTGAGAAGTGATGTACCTGGAGTTGTTCCACAAGCTGAAGTTCAATCTCATCGACCTCAAGGAGGCCACAGTTTTGTTGGTCGGCTTCGCAAGGAAAATCACAATGCCACTGGTAAAGATAGTCCTGCCAGTCAGAGTAGGCAACATCTCAAAGTTGATTGAGTTCTTAGTGGTCGACATAGATCCCATGTAACGCCATCTAGGGCGAAGGCTGACTACATGCCATTAGGGTCGTACCTTCCACCTACAACCAAAACCTAAAGTGTGTAACCGACCGGGGCATGGTCAAAATTTGCGATGACCAGGCCACTGACAAGAAGTGCTTTATTACTGCAATCCGCTAATAGTAATTACAGTACGACCAACTAGGGGTGGAGGAGACCAGGGTACACCCCGCTAATAGGGTCGTTGAATGTCTGGAAGAGGTTGGAGCCGATGATAACTTTCCAGAATGGAAAATTTTAATCGAAGCCACGTTTGTCTATCAAGATAAAAAAGCACTGATTGCCTTTTTAAAAACCAATCCAGATGGTTTTCGCTTAGTAATCGTATAATTTTCCAGGGATTGATCCCAACATGTCCTGCAATCGCCTGCATATCGATCCATCATTTAATCCGATCACTCCAAAGTCCCACCGAACAGACCCTAAGAAGGCTAAAGCTGTGGAGAATGAAGTAGGGAAGCTACTGGATGAAAGATCCATTAGGGAAGTTCTCTTCCCCAAATGGTTATCCAACCTAGTAGTGGTATACAAGAGTAATAGTAGTTGGAGGGTATGTATCGATTTCACAGAACTCAATAGAGTATGTCCAAAAGACAGCTTCCCACTGCCTACAATTGATCAGTTGGTTGACGATACGGCAATGCATTAAAGGATGAGATTTCTGGATGCCTACTCTAGCTACCAACAGATTTCGTTGTTCATCCCTGTCCAGGAAGAAATGTCCTTCAAAACCCCCATTGGGTTATACTAATATAAGGTTTTGTCATTTGGCCTAAAGAATGCGTGGGCGACTTACCAGAGGCTGGTCACTAATATGTTCAAGAGACATATGGGAGAGACGATGGAGGTCTACATCGATGATATGCTGGCCAAAAGTAAGAACAGGGGAGACCACCTCACAGACTTAGCCAGAACCTTTATGATCCTCAGTAAACACCAAATGAAACTTAATGCAAGTAAGTGTTCATTCGGTGTCTAGTCATGAAACTTATTTAGCTATATAGTCAATAAAAGAGGAATTGTGGCCATTCTAGATCAGATCAATGCTATCACCAGGGTCCAGCCTCCTCTGACATTAAGAAATGTTAAAAATTCATTGGTATGCTTGAGGTGCTCAATCGCTTTATCTCTAAGTCTTCGAAACACTACTAACCATTTTTCCAAATCTTAAAGAAGGACAAAAGCCTTATATGGAATGATGACTGTTCGAAAACTTTGGAGGAGATCAAATCCTACCTTAAAAAACCACCCCTGGCAGTGATTCCAAAGGATAGAGACCCATTGCATATTTACCTTGCAGTATCAAACCACACTGTAAGCTTCGCTTTGGTGTGTGAGAAAGAGAGAGGGAAGCACCTGGTTTATTACGCTACTAAGACACTTCTGGATGCAGAACAGTGCTACCTGCCTTGTAAAAGCTCGCATATTTATTAGTGGTCATCTCAAAGAAGCTGAAAGATTACTTTGAAGCTCACTTAGTATTAGTAATCACTTACTACCCCCTCAAAGAAATTCTTCGAAAAGCTCACCTCTTTGGGCGACTCTCAAAGTGGTTGGTAGAGCTTGGGAGATTAGATATCCACTTTCAACCAAGAACAAAAAATAAGGGGCAATTCTTAGCAAACTTTATCATAGAATTCGCAGGGGACCAGCCAATTAGTCAACAGGGTACGGAGCAGTCAACAAATAAGGAAGCACAATCTAGGGACTGGACGTTATAAGTTGATGGAGCCTCCAATTCTAAGGGGGTAGGAGTAAGAATCGTCCTCATCACTCCAGAAGACGTTGTCATCGAGAAAGGAATTAGACTAGGATTGGAGGCCTCTGATAATGAAGCTAAATACGAATCACTTATCGCTAGCTTGCGCAAGGCCCAATTTTTTGGGGCAAAGCTCCTTCACGTGTTCAGTGACTCCAAACTTGTCTCCAAGCAAGTAAATGAGGGCATCAAGACAAAAGATGATAGAATGACACTCTACCTCATCATGGTAGGAAGACTTATGGTAGGATTTGAGAAGGTGGACATTCAACAATTCCCCTGGGGGCAGAATAATCATGCAGATGCCTTAACATCCCTGAGATCAACAATGAACTCTCACTTAAAGAGAACCATTCATATATAGTTCCTTGCGAATCCAAGCATTGACCAGACTGTCATAGTCGAGAAAGTACTCCACAAAGAGAAGGCTCCTATTTTGATGGATCACATCATCACAAATCTACAAAGTGACATACTTCCCGACGACAAAGGGTCGGCCCATCAGGTAAGGGTCAAGGCTGGCATTTTTACCTCGCCCTAGGGGAATGGTCAACAAGAAGTCATTCACAGGTCCTTGTCACCAATATGCTCACTCACATGACACCGAGCAAGTACTCATCAAGATCCACTAGGGAATTTACGAGAGTCAGACCGGAGGGAGATCATTGGCCTTTTGAAAAATTAAGGAAGGTTACTGATGGCCTCATATGCAAAAGGACGTAGGCACTTACGTTCATAAGTGTACAAAGCATTATCCTATAGTCCACCAACCTGCTAGTAACCTACAATCCCTGATAAGCCCATGGTCATTAGCACAATGGGGGCTAGATTTCGTGGAACCACTACCTACCGCATCTAAAAATTGTAAGTATCTGTTGATTAGCACAGACTACTTTACCAAATGGGTAGAGGCAGAACCACTGAAGAACAATCATGATTTAGATATGACTAGGTTGATCTGGAGAAACCTTATAACATGCTTTGGGATACTAAGTACTATCATCACCAACAATGGCATGTAATGTGAAAGTAGTTTCTTTTAGGGTTTCTATGATGAGCATGGTATCAAGCACCACTTCATTTCTATTGTGTATCTCTAAAGTCATAGTCAGGTAGAGGCTTCCAATAAAACCATGCTCGATGGACTAAAAAGAGGTTGGAAAGAGCCAAAGATGCTTGGGTGGATGAACTCCCTCATATTCTATGGGCTTACCGTATCACTCCCAGGAGGCAAACTAGGGAAACACCCTTTGCACTCACCTATGGGATGGAAGTTATCATTCAGCTGGAAGCAGGTCTCCCTACTATGAGAATCACCTTAGTCGACCAAGGCCTTAATGATGATGCATTAGTAGACGAGAGAATAGAACTGGCCATGATCAAGTTGTCTTCCTATCAATAGAAATTTCCAGGCAGCACAATAAGAAAGTCAGCCCGAGGAAGTTTTTTGTGGGGGACAATGTCCTAAAGAAATTCCATGGCAGTGCCGTAAAACCATTAAATGAAAAATTGAGACCAAATTGGGAAGGTTTCTTTAGGGTGATAAGGGACGAACTTCAAGGAGCATATCACTTGGAAATGTTGGAGGCAGCGAGATATCAAGAGCGTGGAATGCAACTAATCTTAAGGATTTTTATTTTTATTCTTCTTTGTCATTTGATTAGCGCATTTAATTTATGCAAGTTTTAATTTTCAAACTTATGTCGCTCACAAGTTACTATTCAATGAATAAAGGCCAATTGGACCTCGTACTTTGATATTATATCTTGGTTTATTATTATTTCTTGATTGCATCTCAATATTACGCACCCTTTGCAAATGATAACTCCCTCATGCATAGAATATTTCTTGGGGATTACAATAAGTTATTCAACTTGTATCAATCAAGGAATCTCACATGATAATAAGGCTTGACAGAAATTATAACAAGTCACTAAAAGTGTTTTAATTACTTTAACCCTCAAGTATTTATTGCAAACACAACAGACCTCATGAGTTGCCCCGACAATAACAAAAGTCCTACAGGGGATCCTTAAGCAATAAAGTCAACTCAGATTGGTCACCAACTTTGTTGGTCGCAAAAAGACTTCTCAGGCGGATGACTCATTAACCAAGTACATTATTTCCATCATCTTACTTAAGCCTAAGAGTGTGTGACGACACAACCTAAAAGGTAAAGTAGATGGAATGATACTGCTAAGGCGTATTAAATTGGGAGAATGTTCAAGCTCAAAATGACTAAACCTTAGTACTAGTCCATTTAAATAATAAAGGTCCTAAGATGGTCAATCAGTATTGGCTGGTCGACAAAGATGTTGAGTAATTAATGGGCAATAGCTCTTTCCAGTTCAAGCTTAGGCAATAATTATTAACACATGTTTAGTCAACACATGCTTGAAATATGGAAAAGGTTAATAACTAAAGATTTTTACTAACAAAAGTGTGAAATTACAATTACATCAAGACTAATAATACACAAGGACCTAAAATGGATCGAGATACGGAGTAAGATAGTCTATAAAAAGTGACCTTTAACCATCATCTGGTGTGGGGCGAGCTCTTCCGCTTCGTCCGCAAGGTCTTACTCCAAGAGATGGGAAGGTATGGCATCGATCGGGATCAATTTATCATCCTTTGATAAATTATTATGGAGGTACTAAGGGCGCGTGACTTGGTATTTGTACCAAATTTATACTCCCTGGGCTCTTAACCTCCCTAAGGGCACTTAGCCACCCACGAGTGAAGGTAACTTCCTCTACCTCCTTGAACTTTTTTGGGGCATCTGCCTAGCCATCATTGCAACCTTTTGCTCAGGCATCTCAAGGTACTATTTTAAATGAATGCCTCAGCCTTTTAACATCCTCCTAAATCCCATCTATAATTATTTTCATCCCAGTGACCTCCTTTCATTGACCATCATTCTCAACTAGGAGCAGTTTACCCACTTGTCTTACTTTAGTAGTCTCTATGAGTTTGGCCCTCAGAGCATTCACTTTGTCCTGGATCGAAGTTTTGATATCCTCTATGGCTTGAAGATCGTCTTTTAGCTTAGCGATCATCTTAAACTGATTCTTATACTGCTCTGTCCTTGACTTCAAAGACTTACAGATCTTCACAAATGCCTTGAGAGATTTCGCATTGGTATTGGTCCCAAGGATCATTCCTAAACGTGAGTTAGGAGGAATGTAGTTCTTGTCAAACTATAAACAACACAAGAAAAAATCATAAGCAAGATATCAACATAAATAAAAGGAGTAAATCAGCATGAGAAAAGAAATTTTTCATTCATTTCATTTATAAGGGGGTCCAAAGGCCAATACAATTGAATAGTAATAAGAATTACAAATATTTAAAAGATTGTATATAAAAGAAAACTAATAAGCCCTATTTTTACATCTGCTCAACTTTAATTATCGCTTTCCCCTTGTTAGTTGTCCTCTGCTCCTCATCGGCATTCACGTCACCTTCAATTGGCACGTCCTCAGCATTGTCGACAGACAACCTACATCTTCTTTATCTATATAAATGGATCGGGACCTGTAGAGTAAAGGTTAAAAAATTTTGAGTCAGCACAAGTCCCCGTAACTTTCATGGCCGGGTCCAAGCCTTTCTTGAAGGCAACCTTTCGTCCATAAGCAAGCTGAAACTTGGCATCGTTATAGTATTTGTTAAAACCCTCAAGATAGTTGATGTCCTTCTCGCAAGGAAGAACCTTCTCCAACTTTAGAACCCTGTCAGACACACCTTGATTCTCCTTGACCAACTTTTCCTTCTCGGCGACCACCACCTTTTGGGACGCCTCAAGAATAGCACAGGCCTTAGTTAACTTCTCCCTCTCCTCTACCATACTCGACGAGTGTCAGAAAAGGCCTTCTTCTCATCCTCTAGAGCATCTTTCAGCTCTTGGGGACTTCCGAACTTATTCGCATGGTCTTCCAAAAGGGTAGTGAAGTCAGACAAAAACTGCACGGAAAGGGAAAATGGTAAGTTAGTACGAAGAAGGAAAAATACAAAAAAAGAAAAAAAATTAAGGGAAACAAAGAAAATACTTACCATGAACATTCCTTGGACATACTTGAGGGCGAGTTCGAATGACCCCAACCTCATAGAGCACTCGCGATCAGCCGCAAGCACTGCCCCTTTAGTAGAGTGTGGCAAGGGAAAGGAGATCACCTACACTAGCCCCTTCAGACTCAATATCATGAGAGGGGAACACATAATCCCTTAAGACCAACTTCCTTTTGTCCTCTTCCCTCTCATTTTCTCTCTTCTTCTCCTCTTCTTTCTTTTTCTGTCTCACTTTTCTCCTCTTGTTTTTTTCTTCTTTCTTCTTATCTTTCTCCTTTTCATTTGCCTTGCCTCTAGGGCTAGAATTTCTAGCCCTAGGGAATCTAATCTCAGATGTCTTTAGAGACTTTCGTTAATCAGACAAGGCTATTTGATCATAATCGTCGTCAAGACTCAACTTTTTCCTCTTAATTTGGGGAGCCATATAGTTCTCTTCTTCTTCATCTTCCTCTTACTCATCCTCATATTTTTCTTCTTCTTCTTTTTCCACTTCCTCTCCCTCATCTTTGATTCTTCTTCCTCCTTATTTATCACGATTAGATTGGAAGGACCAACTTCAAGAGCTTTCAAGTTTGGAACCTTATCAACCGAACGTGCATTAAAATTAGTGGTTATATTTTTATACTCCAATAAATAAGCTGTCGACCTTGGGTGTTCGTCATTAGATAGCCTTTCCTTGATATTCCAAGCCTTCAGAAGCTCATCAGCATTAATCTCACTTATGTCACGCTCCTGATTTGTAAATCAAACTGTAAAACTAAGGAAGAAGAACATTAGCCAAAAGACAGGATTGAGAAACAGAACAATATAATGAACAAAAGAAAAGAATAAGTGACCTATATGGTCCTCTCTAAAGTCTGAAATTATGGGGCCCTGGTGCCTTTTGCCCTCAAAAAATGAGGATATAACCAATTTCTAGCAATGAAACCATGGTCCTAATAATCTTTATGGGAGTCTGAAAGGTTCACCATCAAGACCCCACCAGCTTTCGTGGTCTTCAAATACATAAGTCCATCACTAGCTCGTGATCATACATGGCAGTAGTAGATTTTAATAAAGTCTAGTTTTATCCCATATAGGTTATTATTTTGTGTACCCCATTAACTATCTTCCAGACATTAGGGGCACATTGAGCAGACACAATTTCAAAACATTTAAGGAACCTAAGAAAGAGGTGGTTTGGGGGGAAACGTCAAACCCCCCTTTGTTATCAGAAGGGTGTGAATCTAGTGCCCCCTTTGATGTCATGAACATTTTGGGGAAAGGGGGTATAGTCGATCTTCACCCAATCAGGATTGTTCTATGACTTCCTAAACTCAGTTATTAATTGGCTACAGTAACAAAATATTGCAAAGAAGAGGAAAAACTGAGAAAATGAGAGCCAAACTTACAAAGATTGACGACGCTCTAAAGAAAAAGAGAAAGATGAAGAAGAGAAGTTATGGACTACTTAGTGAAGAAGAAAGAGATTCTAATTGAAGTGACAAAGGAAATGAATCTTCAATTTAAAACCCAACACCAATGATGAACAAAATATCCTAGGACGATTTTTGCGCTTCCTCTTGCTACTCGGACAATGGTACCCTCACTCATTTACAAAAACTACAAGTATGCCATGGTGTTTGACTGAGGACGAGTGTATCCATGCAAGTTTAGCACATTCACCAATATGCCACTCCGATTGCAAAAGTAAACGCCATAGTTTACAGGACCTTAGTTCATTATAAAATTATTGGCCCAAATTTCACAAGGCTAAAAAATTTTAGGGGAAAATCTGGGGACCCATTCAATATGGCCCACGAGAGTAGCCGACCATCTTGGATTATCTAAAGTTCTGCTCGACCCAAATAAGAATTTAATTTACTCGTGTGTATTTGAAACACTCCAGAACACTCATTTCAAATTTCTTACTAAAAATCTCGAATGAGATATTCAAGTACGCCACAAATTATCCACGTGTTCATTGAGTTCCTTGCGTAACTCAATTTCTTACTTTTTCTTATTTATAAATTATAAATTCTGATTCAGGGAAAATGGATGTAATCTCGAGCATTAAGAGACACCATAATAAAAGAGTAACCTCTCCATGGACGTAGGCAAGTTACTAAACCACATACATCGTTATTGTGTGCGTGGTTTTGCATTCTATTCATTGTGATTATTTCTTGGATAATTATTGCGATAATTCTTATATATATATATATATATATATATATATATATATATATATATATATATATGCTACGGGGTGTTATAAGGACCTTGAGTTATGGAGACCAATTCTGGGAGTTAAGGTCAAATTCCGAGGACCTTGAGTTATGATTTGTGGGTAATAGATTTACTAGGGAAAGTGTAAAAAGGGTTTCGATGAAGGCACACCATTGGTTCCGCTAGGGAATGGGTTGACTTGCATTTTTTGTTGGAAAAAATGTAGAAGGCTTGAATAGGGTCGCATTGTTGGTCTCATCAATGAATTTGTTGATGATGAAGGTGTTTCGTTGATCCGATTGGGAATTTTTGAAGGTTTGTAAAGGGCTTGGTGCTTTAAATTTGATTTTCTTAGGGAAAATAATGTTTTATATTTTTGGGGGATTTTATAGGAACTTTCTGTGTAATTTTTGAATTTTTTTTAGTATTTTCGGGATAGAATTAGGAGGGGGCGGTCGATAGGTGGGTCAGGGAGGTGCCTATCATTATAGGGAACGGACTCCCGGTCTTCTCAGGGAAGGGTAAAGGACACTTTATTTTTTCGTCTTTCTATGGATTCTAAACTTTGCTTCTGGGTGGGTTACTGATTCTTTGTTGGGTATGTAGGAGAGCTTATACCCGTGAAGTCTTCCTTCGAAGGTCGCGGGGGATACATGTATGCATTCGGAGATAAAGCAGTTATTGGTTCATGAGGTTGGGTATGTCTGGTACCTTGAATTGAGTGGGGGGCAACAAATGAGGTAACATCAAATTCTTGTACTTCCCTTTTGGGATTTTATCGCAGTTTCGTAATTACGATGGGTAGATCTTGGTGTTGACCATGTTGTATGCATGATTCATTGGCTTTCTTTGTACCTAAAAAGAGACACTCAAAGGAAAAAATGGTGCATTTTTTTATTTGATTATTTGATTTAGTGGCTTATTATACATGCCCTTTAATTTGCCGCAAAGGTTTTTTTTTTAAAAAAGTAGATAAAAAATTAATTTTTAGCATAGGAAGGCCTTCGAGGCTTGGTTGCAAAAGCTTCCTTTGGAAGGGACTTATCTTGAGAAAAATGTGTTTTTAAAAATTTTTGGGTAGAGGAAGGCCATGGAGGCTTGGTTGGTATATGGATGAGGAAATAAAAATTTGGATGTAAAGTGGAGCTCGTCACCTTTGTTGGGTTGTGCTTCATCTGATGTGCTGGAGGGATCTTTTTTATTTTAGTTTTGTCAGAGCCTGAGTGCTAGGCTGTTACTCGTGGCGGGTGATGGGTGACTTGAAAGTCTATCCTAAGGTGGCCACGGTAGTAGTGTGGATGTCTTACCGCAATAGTCCTATGGCGGTAGTTGTGGCGGAGACCTTTAATGGTCTTTATACTTGGAAGGAGGATTATTTTGACTTTCTATGGCGGAGCCCTGCGATGATGTTCATGTGGATTTTTGAGAGATTTCACCTGGTGACCCCTCCTAAATACACCTTGTCGGGTGTACCTAAGGCCTTTTTTCAATTTTGGCCCTTAAATAGAGAACTAGGTTAATTGGTTTGTGGATCATAAGGCCCGGTGTTTTCGTTGGTTTGTGCCATGGTGGGGGGACTTGCGGCTCATTGTGCAGTTAGGAAAATACAGGTATGTGCGAATGGTTGGCCTTCGGCAGACTTCCTTCTATTTTCCTAGGATGCTTCTGCGTTGAGTGGGGTGGGAGTAGATATTGAGTCTTTATAGATGATACTAAGACCTTTGTTTCAGCGCCGCCGGCTGTCCACCCGTCCTCCACAATCTGTTAAAGGGGCTTGGTATGTGTCTGGGGATTATCTGAAATAGTTGTGAAAGCGGGTAGTTGGAAATGTATTGGAAGAAAAGTTTGTGCAAAGGTGGTTTGTTTCCTTTGACACTATGGAGGATGGTATTGTGGTTTTGACAAAGCTTATTAAGGCATACCGTTTCATAGAGCTCGTTAAGAAAACTAATCAGGAGTTGGAGACTTGGGATCCTCTAGGAGAAGTTAATAATGATGAGGTATGGTCGTTTGGCGGTTGGGGGAAGCATTTTTTGAATGTTGGGGGAAGTATTTATAATGCTAAGGAATTTTATTATGGGTGGTTTACGTTAGTTTTTGGCAAGTTTTAGGATTTTTCTGTGAAACTAGTTATCTAAAAGGGATTGGGTAGGTTGTTTGTAGGTTAGAAAAATGGTTGTATGTTTGACTCCCTTGACTGAAATTCAATCTCATGGTTATGTTCCTTAATTTAAAATAAATATGATTTTGACATTTTTGTTTTGTCTTTTGATGAATTTTTCTTTTCAACTAACTATACCAATCACTAAGGCATACATAATCCTTTTTCTCACGTAAATGATGAGATGAACCTCCATTCTTGAGGGTTCAAAAAGAATAGAATTTTATGAAAAATAAAGGACTGCACCCATGTGTGTCGTATGGACTGCCTACGTACCTCTGTAGGTTTTAAAAATATCACGTTTTTCATTTCGAAAAGAACTGTTTCGAGAGGATCGGGTTCCACTTAGTTCAAGGTAGGGGATATAAAGAATTTGTTTTTAGAATTGAAGGGGGTGAAAAGAA
This sequence comes from Sambucus nigra, assembly GCA_949130495.1. Taxonomy (NCBI): domain Eukaryota; kingdom Viridiplantae; phylum Streptophyta; class Magnoliopsida; order Dipsacales; family Adoxaceae; genus Sambucus; species Sambucus nigra. The sequence goes on along the minus strand of OX422219.1, from coordinate 448,712,057 downwards.
TCATAGCGTGTCGATAACTGAAATTAAGGGTAGAATTTCTTGAGATGTCCAAAATGACTAGACGAGACATCTCTTCTCCATTGAGATCTGTGAACATAGTGGTGCCGCCAAACAGAATTTTCTTCATGGTGTAAGGAAAAGCGAGTAGTTTACGCTTTAGTAGCTAACGTGTCACTGACTCTAGTATTCACTGGCTTTCAAGGAATGGAATATTATCAAGCACCCTTAGAAAATATTTTCAAAATACTTTACCCCCGAAGAGCTGATCCAAGCAAGGGCATTTCGAAAGTTGGTCAGTTAAGACAAGTTGGGGAAATTCCTAAGGCTCCTTTTGACCTGCGGTCTTGAATTTCCCATAAAATGATCGCGTCGTCTAGTGATGGTACCCCCGTATTTGGTATAGATCCTTAAGTCTCTTTTCATACAAGAGTAAGAGTTCGTCATAGAGGCTCTGATGTTAATCCTCTTCACTAACTTTGCTTTCAAGCATGACACGTAGGGAAGGTACTTCTAGCTCAATAGGGTGATGTTCTTATGTGTCGTATACCAGAGAATAAAGGGTAGACCCAGTAGATTTTCTGATGGAAGGGCGGTAGCCCTAAAGAGCATATGGGATTAAATCGAAATAGTACCCGCAAGTTTTGTCATCTTTCTAATGATGGTTTTGAGGATTTCTTGTGGCTTTAACATCGCCATTGGTTTGGGGTTGGTAAGGAGAAGACTTGTGCCTCTTAATTCTATACTTGTCGACCAGTTCTGTGACCTCGGCTTCTAAGTGGATCCCATTATCAGATACCAAATCATGAGGAACCCCGTATCGGTAAATAATTTTCTTTCTGATAAACATGGCCACTTTTTGGGCATTTAGTATTGCGTATGACTCGGCTTCGACCCATTTTATAAAGTAGTCAATGGGGATCATGATGAACTCGTGTAAGTTTTAAGCTTTGGTAGTGACTTTCCTTATATTATCTAATCCTTAAGTGGAGAATGGCCAGGGATCGATCATGTTGTAAGATTTTTGGGGAGGCAAATGTTAGAGGTTGGCAAAACAGTTAGAGTTTGAGGCATTTTCAAACATAGGAAGTATAGTCTTGAACTATAGAAGTCTAATAGTACCCTTGACAAATGATCTTTTTGTAAAGCGTGTGACCGTTCATGTGGGTTGGAATTCCCAACTATGGATCTTCTGCGTCATTCCTCCAATATCATCCCTTACTATGTAGTGCAAATGGGTTCCAACAAAGGTTCTCTTGAAAAGTTCATTATCACAGATAATGTACTGGGCAACTAGTTTGCGAAGGGTCGCACGGTCTTTCTTATCTACATATCTAGGATATCTACAATGTTTGAGGAGGCACCAAATATCATAGTACCATAATCTTTCCATGTCGGAGTCTTCTTCGGTGACACGATCAATGTGGTAACAGTGGGTGGGAGTGACTTTTTTTTTAACCAAGAAAGGGGCCATTGTTATTCCCTCGGGCATCGACCATAGGGGACAAGGTTGTCAGGGCATCATCTATACTGTTTAATGAGGGAGGGTAATGAAAGGAAACATAGTTGAACTGGGAGGTGAGCTCTTTTAGGTTGCCATGAAAGCATAAGAGCTTCTTATCTTTGACTTTCCATTTTCTGAGAATTTATTCAACGATGAGGACAGAGTCTCTATAGACGTCTTGGTTTTTATGCCTTTTTGGAGGGCGTTCTTGAGGCCTACGGTGCATGCCTCATATTCTGTTATGTTATTGGTTCAAGGGAAGTGTAACTTGATGGAAATAAGGTGTGGGAGTCATCGGGAATGATTAAGAGTATTCCAATGTCGTATCCTTTCTTCTTAGCATCTCTATTGAAAAATATCTACCATCTGAGATCCTCTTTAGAAGTGCAGAGAATGTTATTATCTGGGAATTCATAGACACAAACATCGATTCCTTCGATGGAATATTCGGCAAGGTAGTCGGAGATGGCCCTTCCCTTCATGGAATTTTACGTATCATACATAATGTCGAAATCGTCTAGAAACATCAACCAACGGGACATTCTTCTTGATAGAGCGGGTTTCTTTAGCATATAATTAATGGGTTCCATTCAGGATACTATTCTAATGGTAAAACTAAGCATGTAGTGTCATAATTTCTATGTGACCTGAACTAAATCGACACATGCTTTCTCCAAGGCAGTGTAGTTGACTTCGTACCCCTCTAGTTTCTCACTAGCATAGTATATGGACATACCCTTTCGGGATTATTCAATGTATTGGGCTAGTAAAGCACATGTTGTAGTATCAGTGATGGTCAAGTATAGGAGGAGGGGGAGACCTGGCTCCGGAGGCATAAGTAGAGGCATCGCTTGATTTGGTCATAGGATTCTTTATAAGCCTAGTTCCCATAGCTTGGTTGAATCCTTTCAGAGAAGTTTGAAAATGGGTTCGCAAATTGGTTGATGAAGCGATTGATGTATTTTAGTTTTTCCAGGAATCCTTTGATTTTCTTCTCCGTACGGGGTAGTGTCATCTTGAGTATGGCCTTTAATTTGGCGGGGTCCACTTTAATTCCTTTCTAACTGACCATAAACCCCAAGAGCTTCCCCTTAGTGATGCCAAAAACACACTTTTATGGGTTAAGCCTCATTTAGTATTGTCTTAGTCGCTCGAAGAACTTCCAGAGGGAAGGAATGTGGCCTTCCTGAGTAGGGGTGTAAACGGATCGGGTCTGGGTAGATCCATATCCGATTCGGGTATTTTTTTTAGCGGATCGGGTCTTACCCGATTACCCGTCGGGTCTCAAAAAATTGTTCTAGACTCGAATTCATTCAAGATTCGAGGACCCGACCCGAATACCTTTGACAAACTTTTAAAAACAAACTTACTATATATATATATATATATATATATATATATAGTTTGCTGTTTGTATATATTTGTTGTTTGTATATGCAAACATGTAGTTTGCTATTTGTTGTTTGTATATGCAAACTAACTGTTGTATATGCAAACATGTAGTTTTCTATTTGTTGTTTGTATATGCAAACTAACTGTTTGTATATATTTGTTGTTTGTATATGCAAACATATAGTTTGTTGTCAGTATATATTTTTTGTTTATATATATAGTTTGCTGTAAGTTTGTAACTTTACTATATATATATATATATATATATATATATATATATATATATATATATAAATATATATTTATTATATTATATATCTACACATTCGGGTCGGGTCCTTATCAGATCAGAGTCATGTATATCCAGACCCGGTCCATTAACTAGTCGGATAATCGGGTCTATAAAATTTTCTCAGATCTGTTAATTCGGGTCAGATCCGGGTCCAGACCCGGTCCATTAACAACCCTATTCCCAAGTCTTGGAGTTAATGATCATGTCGTCAACATATAATTTGACTTGTTTGTGAATAAGGTGGTGGATAATAGTCGTTCTAGCCCTTGGGTAGGTACCCAAGCATTTTGGAGCCCGAATGGCATGATAGTTTAATATAATGTTCTCCAAGGGGTGATAAAGGCAGTTTTCTCCTGATGGTAAGGGTCCATTTTGATCTGGTTATTACCAGAAAATCCATCAAAAAATTATTTTAGGGCGTGGCTAGCTATATTATCCATGATCATGTAGATGTTTGGAATTGGGTAATCATCTTTTAGGGATGCCTTGCTTAAATCCAGATAGCCGACACACATGCGAACTTTTCCTCCCAATTTTGACATGGGGACAATATTGGCAAGCCATGTAGTGTATTCGACTAAACAAACAAAATTCACGTTTATCTGTTTGAATATTTCCTCTTTAACCTTGAGGGACCATTCCATTCATAGTTTTTACAAGTTCTTCTTAATAGGTTTGCATTCTATGAATGTCGGGAGACTATGAGTTCCACAGAGACCACGGCCACAACACAGACAATAATATAGCTTTGAAGAATGATATTGAGGGCCTAATCAGGAGGGTCGAGTTGTCCAAATATGTGGATGGAAACAGACCACATCTCGAAGAAAGTAAAATCAGGAGACGTTCAGATTCACCCTACCGAAGGACGAATGATAAGAAGAGGGAGAGGGACAAAGATGCAGATGATGACTCATATCTCCTTAAAAAGCCTAAAGAGCCCGTACGCGATGTGGCCATGATCTCCTTTTACTGTAATTTCATCGCAGGGGGTGGATCCAGAGGGGGAGAAGACCCTGTAGAAAGGAAAACCTACCTAAATAAGGCACAAGCTTGCGATCATATATAGGTCAACTTGAGAGCCAGTTCAGAAAATTGACCCCATAAGGAGAATAAAGATAAACTAGTCGTCGGCATTTTACAAGATGACCCGTCTGGGGTGTTGTACCCCCATAATGATACTTTGGTTATCATAATGGTCATCCAAAAAGGTTGATTGGGTAAGATTCTGGTGGATAATAGCATCTCTGCAGATGTAATGTTCTACATATATTATAAGAAGTTTAAGCTGTAAGATATAGAGCTAACACATTTTTACCATCCTCTGATTAATTTTTTAAGTGAAGGGTGTACCCGCTGTGGACGGTGGATCTAGAAGTCACGGTTGGCACTTGGTTGATCAGTTGAAAGGAGAAAATACACTTCTTTATCCTTGATAAGAATGTACTATCGGCATACAATGTGATCTTTGGAAGGATCGGCCTGAAGAAGTTCGAACCTTTCTCGTCAACAGTACATCAATGCTTGAAATTCCAAACCCAGTTCAGAGTGGGAATCGTCAAAGAAAATCTAAAGGTGGCATGTGAGTTCTATTTCATCTCAATCAACCATGAAGAACAAAATAAATTGACGACCACCTATCACATCAAAACTATTGACCCTCGAGATGAAGCAAAATTAGTCAATGGAGGTCCCGTCGAGGAGATTAAAATAGTCACGCTTCACGTCGATCATCTAGAATGAACGATTCAAATCGGGTCGTCTTTAAAACCGACTTTAAAATAAGAAATCAAAAACTTCCTATAGAAGCGCAAGAGTATACTCTCATGGAGCCACGAGGACATACCCGGTATAGATCTTGCTTTCATCTACCACAAGTTGAATGATATGAAAGAGGACAAAGCAAACAAGCAGAAACGGGGTTTTTTGTATGCCAACAAGAACCAAGTGGTCCAGAAACAGGTTCACAAGCTGCAGAAAGATAATTTCATCGATGGCGTGAAATATCCGGAATGGTTGGCTAACATGGTCATGGTGCGCAAGAAAAATGACAAATGGAAGATGTGCGTCGATTTTATAGACTTGAGCAAGGCCTGCCCATAAGATTACTTCTCGCTTCCACGAAATGACCAGTTAGTCGATGCCACTATGGGCCATGAACTCCTTAGTTTTATGGCTGCCTACTCTGATTTTAACCAGATCAAGATGAAGCCCTCCGACAGAGAAAAGACGTCCTTTATAACCCATAGAGGTATTATTGTTATAATGTTATGCCATTTGTCTTAAAAATGCAGGGGCCACCTACTAGTGAGTGTAAATAAAGTTTTCAAAGACCAAATTTGGGTTTATATGGAGGTTTACATGGACGACATTCTTAGTAAGAGCAAGGCAGTCGCCAACCACATTAAAGGCCTCAGGAAAAACTTTAACAAATTAGAGAAGTACAAGATGAAGCTGAATCATGCCAAGTGCTCTTTCGGGATAAAGGAAAGATTCTTCCTAGGCTTTATCGTCAGTCAATGGGGTATTGAAGCTAATATAGATAACATCCAGTATCTACTCAACATAAAATCTCCCACGACCAAGAATGATGTGCAAAGGCCAATGGGGCGAGTGGCTACACTGAACAAGTCCGTCTCTAGAGCCACTGATAAGTGCTTGCCTTTTTTAAGGTGTTTTGAAAATTGTTGGAAAGGAATGAAGAAAGCAAAAATGTGTTCATCGAATTGAAGCGTTATATGGGTTCCCCACCTCTCTTATCACGACCAATTATTAGTGAAAAAATCACCTATATCTCATAATGTCTGAATCAGTTGTTAGTTCGAAACTGGTGAGGCAAGAGGAAGGGGTCCAAAAACTAGTTCATTATACTAGTAGAGCGTACCAGGGGGTTGAGGTTCGATGCCCATGAATGGATAAATTGGCATTGGCATTAAGATAAGCTTCGCGAAGGATGAAATCGTACTTTCAGACCCATACTATTATGATATACACAGATCTCCCTCTTCGGTAAGTCCTATATAAACTAGAAAAATGTGGTCGACTCATGGCTTGGGCAGTTGAACTAAGTACGTACGATATACAGTATGAACCAAGGATCGTTACAAAAGGGTAGGTGTTGGAGGACTTCATTTCCAAGTTCACCTGCGAGGAAAAACCTTCTGAGAGGACTCCCTGGGGAGAGATATCGATTTCCAGAAATGAAAAGTAACACCTAAAGGAAACCATAGATCTTAGTAGCACCGAGTAGCCTCCCAAGGGAGAAATCTCCCTCAAGGAAGCTAAGGGAAAGTGTGACAAGTCCCATCAAAAACTTTTTAGGTTCAGAAAAATAGAACAAGCAGACTTTGACCAAGATAGTGCTATATGGAATTTGTATGTTGATGGGTCGTCTTATTGGGAAATTAGTGGCATAGGTATTATCATCACCATGCCAGATGAGATAGAAAAAAAATACGAGTTGCGTTTTCAATTCAAAGCCTCCAATAACAAAGCGGGATATGAGGCTCTAATTGGCAAACTAAGTGTAGTTTCATCCATAAGAGACAACCATATTTTGACACACAACGACTCCCAATTATTTGTCAACCAAATATTAGGGGTTTATGAAGCTAGGAAGGAGTCTATGGTAAAATATTTTGTACTTATACAACAAATATTGGAAAAGTTCACAAAGGCGAAAAAAGTAAGAATTCCCAAACTGGAGAACGTATGAGCAAACACCCTAGCTAGGCTAGCCTTGACAACCAGAACGTCTTTACGAAGGATGATATGGATCGAAGTATTGGAACATAGGAGCACTGAAGAGGATAGTCTAAGAATAATGGAGGTCAATCTGGGAGCATCATGGATGGACCCCATACGAGCAGACATTGCAGATAGCAAGATCCCTGTGAATCCAAATGAGGCCAGAAAGCTGCGCTATAAGTCAACTCAATATATTATGGAAACAGAATTACTATAAAAGCGAGTCTACACCATCTCGCTATTGAAGTGTGCTCAGTCGATGGAAGTAAATAAGCTTATTAAGGAGGTACATGAAGGGTGTTATGGATCTCATTTCGTCAAAAGATGGTTGGTCAAACGTATAGAAACCCAAGGGTATTATTGGCCGACTATGACGGCTGATTGTACAGATTATGAGAGAAAATATGAAAAGTAATTGAGGTTCGCAAAGATCCATCGTTCCCTTAGGTAACATTAACTCCAATTCTATTAGCATGGCGATTCTCTATAGGGGGAATCGATCTAGTCGTCCAGTTATCGAGGATGAAAGGACGATATAAATACCTAGTGGTTGTAGTCAACTACTTCACGAAGTGGGTGGAAGCCGAGCCCTTGGTGGAAATGCCTTACGAAAGGGTATTCCAGTTTATCTGGAAGATGATTATATGCCACTATAGTATGCCATTCGCATTCATAACAGACCACGGCACACAATTTGAAAACCATGATTTTAAAAACTGTTGCACTAGGTTTAACATTAGAAAACTACACTCCGCACCGGAGCATCCATAATGCAATGGACAAATTGAGGTCACCGAAGGGATAATCTTGGATGGAATCAAGAAGAGTCTTAATGACGCACAGGGTAATTGGATCAATGAACTCCATAGTGTGCTTTGGGCGTACAGGATCACCCCACGAACAAATACCGAAGAAATGTCATACATTCTCACCCTTGGCATAAAAGCGATTGTCCTTACTGATATAGGTTTCTGCGAACAGAGAGTCCTTAATTTTGATTCTCCAATAAGTGACCTGGCAAGAAGACTAGATTTTGACCTGTTGGAAGAAGTCAGAGAAAATGCAGCATTATGGGTGGCCACCTACGAGAAAAGAGCCGCATGCTACTACAACCGTCGAGTGAAGCCGAGCAGCTTGAAGGAGGGGGACTATGTCCTAAAGAAAGTGATACAGAAAAGCAACAAGCTTAAGACAAATTGGCACGGGACTTATAAGGTAACCGGCATTGTGCGGCCTAGGAATTATCTCACTGAAAGCCTTGAGGGAGAACAGTTCAAGAACCCCTGGAATTCAGAACATCTTAGGAAATATTATCAGTAGTTTGTCAGTAATTTCATTTATGTATTTCTCACTATTGCAATTTATAGAATGATGTTTTCATCTCTCATTTCATCGACTTCTTTTCGGAATGAGATAGTGTGAACATATCTAAATTGTACGATAAAAAAAATGACAACATCAAAACAAAAATACTTTATCCTTGAAAAGACTATACGACCTCAAAGGTTACAAATAGTTAAAATTTTGTAAACATGTTCTCACAAGTTTATCAAACCCTTGTACGACCACATAGTTCGGGAACGAGGTGGTCGACTAAAACCCTTGTACGACCTCACAAGTCGCGAACAAGGTGGTCGGCTGAAAGACTATACGGCCTCATAGGTCACGAACAGTTAGACTTGTATAAACTTGTTCTCACAAGTTTACCCAACCCTTGTACGGACATATTGGTCACGAACGAGGTGGTTGGCCCAAAAGACTGTACTACCTCATAGGTCGTAAAAAGTTAGACTTGTATAAACTTGTTCTCAGAAGTTTACCCAACCCTTGTACGACCTCATAGGTCGTGAAAGAAGTAGTCGGTCAACATACTGTACAACCCCATAGGTTGTGAATAGTTTAACTTGTAAAAACATATTATCATAAGGTTCGAAAACAAGGTGATCAACCTTAACAATCTTCATAACCTCCTGGGTTGTGAACAGAAAGATTTTCAATAAATCATTTAGCAACAAGATATAAGCAAGAGGATTGACAAGTAACATTTAAATACAAAAATAGTAAGGAAACCAGAACCGTTTTATATATAATGCAAAAATACAAAGCCATCACTTGACAAATATAAGGCAACAGGAGAAACGATCTAAACAATTCATCAAGTATAGCCAGGTGCAAAACCATCGGTCAGAGGTTCACCGCCTTCCTCTCCAACCAAGGTCGTAGCTTCTTCATTATCTCCCTGCCACTCGTTCACTGTCTCGGCGATATCAGGGTAATGAGTTGACACACTCTTCTTCAACCCCTCATACCCATACAAAAAATAACCAAGTCACTCAGTGGTTAATTATGCATAGGACTTATAAGCCTCAATAAAAGTCATTCAAGCAGAAGCAAGATCTTCTCGGGAAGCTTGCAACTCCGTAGTAAGGGAAGACTTTTCTTTTTCAAACTTCTCTCACTCAGCAATAAGAGCATCATTCAAACTCTTAATCTTAGCATCATTAAGTGTCATACTTTTCCTTAAGAAGGGTGTTCTTATTTTTCACCTTGATCAATTCTTCAGTCCTTGTCATTAACTACTCATCTCTCTCCTTCAGTTCCACAGATATTTTGTCATGATCGTTTTTCAAAATCTTATTCTCCTCGGCCAACTCATTGTAGGCGACATGGTTCACCAAGGACTTCTCTCAAAATATAGTACAGTCCATAGACGCCTAGAAAATAAATAGGAGAACACAGTCAGGACACAATGCCAACACTAAATTGCAATAAAAAGTTAAAAAACATCCATACCACTGACAATCGATGCTATGCTAAAGTCCACAAGGAATCTGGGTCAGCACACCTCAAGAACTCAAAATCCTTCACATGACCCAGGTAACCATACAGACCTATGGCATTTTTAGCATGGTAAAAGACAGAATTCAAGTCGGCCTTCAGGTCTTCATAGGTCACCTTATGTTCAGGATAAAACTCAAATTTAGGAACCTTTCCATAACTAGAAGCATGGTCCGGACCAAAAGCATGACCAGGCTCAGAGGTATGTCCAAGTCCTTTCAACAACTTACACAAGGGCTTCATATATTCCTCTTCCTACTGGGATCTCTTATCCCCAGCAGATGGATGCATGGGGGCTTTACCCTTGGCTTTGGCAGTTATTGCTTCCTACCGGTGGGTATCTTGGTTAGCTTTCTTAGAAGCAGCAGTTGGCTCGACCCTAGTCTACTTCTAGCCAGTACCAACTCTTTTTTTTCCTAGCCTCAGCTAAGGACTTATGATTAATTTGATGAGGGGCCATTCCCAGTGTTTCCTCAGATGATGCACCTCTACCCCTGACAGGATGGTAAACATACACATCAGTATATAGTCTCAAAGCATAAAAAGATAAAAAGTTAGGTGCCAGTATAACTTACCTTATTTAAAATTTCCTTTCCTACCTACAGGTTGATCACCTGTGTCAAGATGAGTCTCTTTCACTACCCATCCTTCCAAAAGCACCTCAAAATCAAATGGGACCCTACCACCAGGAGGAGTACGGTACCCAGCAACAATGAATTTTTCAACAGTAAATAAATCCTTAGGAGGCTTCTTTTCATAATATGACACAACTAGGTCAACCAAAGACTTGGGAAACCTGGGGCTCGCTTCACTGAAATAAGCCAAACAGAATAATAATGTCAGAACGATAAGATGAATAGAATAGAGAAAAGATATATCAAATGACATAATTTTTTTTACTTATATCCTTAGGTCCATTCCATTCCCTGGGAACCTTACACGACCTATCTCGCTCGTGGGACCTAAATTCCCAATATCCTTTAATGAACACGTATTGACCCTTCCAGCTATGGTTGTTAGTCTGGACCACGGTAACCATCCTATCTTGGGGCTTTCGAGTAGAAAAATAATAATACCCGGGAGCTTTGGCATTGTATTTTAAACTGTGAACATATCTGAAGATGTCCCCCATCAAATCAAATCCCATTCTAAGTTTCAAAAACATCATAGCCCCGGGTATGGCCCTATAGGCATTGAGAGGCAGCTGGGTAAGAGTCACACTATAACCCCTCAGAATGGAACGAATGGTGGGATGAAGAGGTAGATCCCATAAGGGAAAGAAAATCTCCTCAACATCCTTTATAGAATAACACCTCTCTGATACGCTAGGCATTCTAGTTTGGATGGCTATGGGAATGGAGAATTTATCTTTCATCACCCCCAAGCTCCTCGTAAATTACAGTACACTAATACCAATGAGCATAAGTTTTGGTCTATTAAAAGACCCAGCAAGTTCCTCTTCCTCTCTGTTTTTTGCCTCGACGTGGGATCCATCAGGAGGAGAAGTAGAAGGGTGGGGACCCACACTTTTCGATCCAATATCCTCAGCCCAATCAGTAGTGGGATACTCAAAAAGAGAATTGAGATTGTTGTGGTCTATAGAGATGGTGTTCATACAATCACCCTCAACAGAATGGGGTATGATAAAGACAGTAGCAAAAGTTTCTAAAATAGGGGAAAAAACATAAGAGACGCCAAGGTTAATAGAAGAACCACAACAAGAGGGAGTCTTAGGTGTATAAAGGGGGTGACCAGGCTCTTCCTCTAGTCTAATCACTTGCAAAGGACGAGAAAACCTCCTCTTAGTAATACCAAATGCTCTGACTCAAGTCCTCAAATCAAGTTATAAATTCTTTGGACATGTGGGGGAAAACTCATAAGAACTCTTATTTTTTCTACTAAACCTAGGCCAATCAACTCAATGGTCATCTAAATGGAACAATATCTAAGAAACAACAAAAAATAAGCCAAAAAATTAAAGTACGAAGAAACCCTAGCTAAAATAAGGAAGCCGTACTTAGTAAAATAAATTAAGGGCGAGTTAAGCTATGAAAGACAGAGAAGGAACGACTGAAATATCATGGAAACAAAAGGATTGATCTCTCAAGGACGCTTGAATAAATACTTGAATATCTCTCTCTCTTTTCAGCTCTGTGAAAATGTCAAATGAAAATGAGATAAGTGGCGTGTATTTATAATTTTTGAAAAAGAGATTGAAAAGACGCAGCAAACCAATTGTCAAAAAATCTGTAGAAATAAAATGGTGGTATAGAGTATCAATATGCATGTACAGTTGCCACTATTATAAAGAAGACGCTTCAGCTACCTAACACGTGTCCTTGAAATTTATCAAAGAAACCCTAAAGGAAATCTACTAGGTGAGCCGACCATAAATGTCTTAATACGAACAGCATGTAACACCTCATCCACTCACCCTGCATCAAGTTGTAGAGTTCGTGCAAGAGGTCTTGGGACTTTCTGTTCTACCCTTATACTCTCAAAGGTGAATAAGCACCAAGTGGCAAAGGAATTAATAAATGTTCTTAGCTCTACTCTAAAATGAGATCATCTCAGTATTAATCTATTGGTTCGATCCGCTTGACAGTTGTCGCATCCATTTAAATAAGGATGGATGCATCATATGTTCATGTGGGTGATTATACACTAGATGTCCCCCATTGTTCACGTGGGATTATAATAACATGTTTGTTGCAACTTGATTATCCACACACTTATCCATAAATCCAGCTCATTATCCCAGGGGATTTAGTTTGATATTATGATAAACATGTATCTCCAGGTGTAACTGCCCGACTTATAAGGGAAATACACCTATCCTCTTGTAAATACCCATAAATTACATATAAATAGGGCATTAACCCGTGATAGAAGAGGACTTACGTTGGTATCTTCTCAAAGCAACGAGTTATATCAGCAACCCTAATTGTAACTTTATTAATAAATGCAATAATAAACCAGCAACACCATGGACTTAGGTTTCCTTGAAGGGTCGAACCACATAAAAATCAAAGTGTTTTGTTTGTCACTCATACCCATTCTCTACTATTATTATTCCACTCTTTATCAATTTATTTATTATTTGTTGTATCCATTTTTGGACGTCAACACTCATTCTGAGCTATTTCGAGGTCAATGCCAGACATGTCATCATAGGACCATGCGAAGACGTCTATGAACTCTTTCAGCATCTCCTGAACTTGCGCAAGCTCAAGCTCGTTAAGGGTGGTCCCTATCCGAATGTCGCACTAATGGCCACTAAAACCGAGGTTAATAACAAGTCTCATCATCATTAGTTTGAACACGGTTATGTTTTTTTATTATTTTCCTTATGAAGATCGGTTAAGAATTTTTTATTTACAAAATCTTCATCATCAAAAGTTTAATTAGAATCAATGCAATTAATGTAAGGCACAACAAGATAGTCAAAATCCTCATTTATTTCATTTTTAGGGGGAAAAAACGTTGAGAACCTCATCAAAAGAGGTCTCAGTTACATTTACATCAGGAAAATGAGAAATAGTAACAGGTGCATAGATTTGAATTGGATAAATAGTAGGGTAGGGTTGAACTTGAGTAGGTTGGACTGGGATAGCGTGCCAGTTTAAGAGAGGCATATCGATAATTATAATTCGAGTGGATGAGTCCGACAACATAGCATTTAAGTGGATCGTGTAGAGACCCAACCCCAGTGTCTGCAGGTTAAACGACTCTTCATAGTCATTACCCTCAAATTTATTAGAAATTACCATGGTTTGCTCGACAAGATGCTTTACTTAATGTTTATTGTCTTCATCCTAAATGTTATTATTTTGAAAAAATATCTTCAACCCCGGTTTCATATTCTTGTCAACATGTTTAAGCCATGGTTCAGAGAATCCAAAGAAGGGGAAGTCTTCACCCCTTGATAAATCTTTCATTTAAAGAGTCCCCCAAAATAGTATTTTCCTCCTCTAGGCTTCTTTTCGATCTCGATAGGTGGAGTGCTTTAAGTTCAACCGGTGAAGGTTATTGGCATTACACTAGCCCCATTCTGGGCATGAAATTATGTTCCTGAATATCTAAATTACATTGACATTATCGTGAGGGCTAAGTTCTAGGAAAAATCAATCTTTGAAGTTATCCCCTGTTGGGACGTTAACACGTCTACCTTGAAATCAAAGAGAAACATGCCATTAGTCAGATGCTGAATTTTTAATACTGGGTTACTGGTGCTGGCACTGTTTGAACTATCATCGTTACCCAAATGGGTGATGAGTTGATCTTTGGCAAAGAACTTTAATTTCTGATGGAAAGAAGGGGATACCCCCCAAATTCAATGGATCCACGAGCTTCCAAAGAGTAGGTTGAAGCTATCAGGAATATTAATGACTTGGAATTCCATCAGAGGGTTGATAAGTGTGAGTTTTATGGAACCTATTACCTCTCGATGAGTGTTGTTATAGGCCCGCACAACGGTAGATATAGGAGAGAGATCATTGACTTTTAATCCTAAGCAATTGAAGGTTTCGAGTGGACAAATATTTAGAGAGAATACATTATCGATAAGTGATAGTGGGACCATTTTCCCCAAGACTTCAACAGAGATGTTGAGAGAATAGTTGTGATCATGGCCAAATTTTGGGATTTGTTCTTCACGGAAAGAGAGGAGTCTAATAGAGGTTAAGGATCCAATTATATTCATGACTTCTTCGAGAGTAGTAGAGGGAGAAACTATGTGAGGGACTTTATCAAGGCATTTCAGTGCAACTACAAGGACATGAAGAGTCCACATAAGGTTATGTTGGCTTGGGTTTTCTTAAGTTGATAAAAAACTTTGTTTTATTTAACGATCATTTCTGGCATTGGGAGCTCTTCGGCTACTCCCTTCCTTTTATCTACTTTGGTTGAATGGGGAATTGGATCCTTGTAGTACCGCCCTAATCTGGTCATGTGGTTCGTAGAGGAGGGAAAGAATAAGAACCTCATGGATTCATTTACTTCGGGTTTAATTAATACTTTTTTTTATTTCCCCCAATAAATCCTCGAAAGAGATCATTCCACACAAATTAGAAACTGACTTGGCTTCTCCATGATTCGGTTCATCATCTGAGCTGTCAAAGTCATCCCCTCATCTAATGGCGATGATTTCTTCCTGCCACGAGTAATCATTTCATTCTAGAACCTCAACGGCTTCATCATATAAGTATTTCGATTCAGCCAGGAAATGCAGAAGTGAAGGGACGAATCCTCCCTAAAGCTTTAAAGTAGTGAGCAACTCACAATTATTGCAGATTTCCCCCGTCTGGCGAAACATATTGGCTATGATTTGTTCAACATCATCTAGACTAACTTTCTAAACGAGTACCACCCACTCACATAATTCTCGAGCCCACTTCTGGGCTTCCATGAATAAGCCACTGAATCTCTGATAGTCGGATGGACATCTCGGTGGGTAATTTTAGCCCAAACCTTTAGAGTTTGTCTAGCATAGTAGGTACTTATACGCCTCCCCCTTTAATCAGGAGCGGATGATAATATAGGCTCTTATAAGGAGAGAGAAAGCTTGATTATCAAGGAATGTTGGTTTTAAAAGAAATAACGGAGAAACCTTAAAGGCTTTGAGTGAGACTATGGAGATGATGGGTACTTTGACAGGCATAATTTGGGTTTAAGGGACAAACTCGGGGTTTCTTTCTAAGAAGATGGCATTTGTTTTAGTTCCTTATTCTGGAAGAGGGTAGTAAGTGGTGTTGGTCTTGGGATTAGCTGGCAGGGAGATGATATCCTAGTCTATCAAGCTTTGGATCAAATTTTTGAGGTGAAAGCATTGGTCGGTGGTGTGACCCGTGACTTGGTGCAAGTCACAGTGGGAATTATACTTGAAATTATTAGGGAGTGGGTTTGGTAATGGCCAAGGTTCTAATGGTTTGATAATATTTTCGGCAATCAGGGTCTGGTAAACCTTTGATAGGGAAATATGGATTTTTGTATACCCCTTTTTGGAAGGATTGGGGAGACTTTCTGGTGACCAAGAGGTAGCAGGTTGTGATATGTTATTGATGGTTGAGATTGAGACACTGGCAGGCTTCTCAAACTTCTTTGGTGTAAATTGTTCAATCAACTTCTTTGGTTCAGATTCCACTATGGCGATACCTTATTTGATTTCCACATCAGCCTCTTAGGGGGGTCAAAAGTGCGAGTAGTATTGTCCTCCTGTAGATGATCGAATATGAGGTAGGAAGTTTTTCTTCATAATGCCCGCTTGTTCTTCCTCTGAGGGCTTGCTGGTCATAGTGGAGGCTTTCTCTCTCCACCTTCCAATAAAGATACTGACTAATTCTCCAAGATTTTTCTTAAGCAGCTCGAGGTCTCTACTTGTGACCTCCAACTCTTCATTGTAATTTTACTGAGAAATGAATTCTTGAGCCACATCTTCCCATAATAGATTCTGGATTATATAAGATACCAGAACCATCGGAGGTTACTTTCTTTCAAGGTCTGCTGAAACATTTGGGCCATTACCTCCTTTATGGCATAAATAAGGGTCATGGCTAGGTTATAGCTGCGTAAGTGCACAATTGGGGGCCCGTTACCCCTCAAACGTTTCTATGTTTGGCATCTTGAACTTATCTGGAAATCTGACTTTGGGATAAGGATATATATATTGGTATATTCAATGTAGTTCCCAAAGATTTTGACTTAGTTAAACTTTTTCGATAGCAGCTTGAGATCTTCCTTAACCTTGCTTAATTTTTCTTCTTTAAGATCCACGAGAACTAGCAGATTAGCCCCAGGTTGGGCAAGATTCAGAATTGGGAGTTGAGCAAGTGGCGGCCCATTTATGGGTGGGGCATGAGGTATATGAGGATATTCTTTTGGGACCCAAATAGGCTCGGTGGCTAGCTGACCCATAAAACGACAAATGAGGGTTTGGGGTTCATGAGCTTCTAGAGTCTAGGCTCGATGCCGCTGCATCTCTTGGACATCGTTTTGAAGTTTATCAATCTTGGCGCTGAGTTGGGATAAGATGTCCATCAGATCTAGATGGACATTCGATGCTTGATCGGAGTCTTTCGCGAAGAACTTGTAGAGGTAGATCCCAAATTCGGATGAAGTAGCAGAAGAAGTAGTGGAGCTTCCGGTCGGTTTGACGGATGAATGGAGCCAATAGGGATCCAGGCCAAAGTCGAGTATACAATCGATCTAAGAGGGAAAATTATTTAGGTTTATTTTTGGAGAAAAAGGAGAATTCTTGGCATTTTATAAAAAAGGGGAAAGCATATTTTTGGTATTTTTGGTTTTTAAAAAGGAGGGGAAAATGAGAGGAATCTCAACATGATTATTATTATTATTATTATTATTATTATTATTATTATTATTATTATTATTATTATTATTATTATTATTATTATTATTATTATTATTATTATTATTATTAGGTTTTCACTTGTATTATGTTTGCCTCAATACAGAGAAATAATGGACAGGACTCCAGCCTAGGGAAAATAAGGTTTAAAATATAAGACACGATTTGACTTGTGTCCATGCTCACGGACAGGGTCCTATTTTAAAAATGGATGAATAACGAAAAAATTTGAGCGGTACACCAACCCGAAATGTTGGCATAGTTTCGCATGGTAATCGGTAAACTAATTATCAGTACCTTAAGGTTGATGCCTATATGAGCTTTATGAACTTATTGGGTTAGTGGAAGGGTTACCCCTTTGGCATGACTCCCACGATGTACCACTTGCCTACAAGGGCAATCATTCATCATTATGTGTGGACAAGCCATTTAATATAACTGAGTGTACATGAATTGTCTCACAATATACCTCATGAGGACGATATGTGGAAGAGCAAATTCGATATACTCAATATACATGAACGAGTTCCCTACTATATACCTCCCATCGTGAGTTCGGTCAAGTGGTACGATGCGGGGGGAACCGTTCGATATATGTCAAAGATACGAGTCCAATGGAAGGTGAGAATCATATCACTTTGGTTAACTGCTCCCCAACGGGAAAAAAATTTGGTCAATATTTCCATACTCTAGTGATGTAGTGTAAAAAAATGTATGAGTCTTTATTAGTATATTATGGAGATAGATTTCTTTATTTGCATGCTAAGTAAGGGGAATACTACACTAATGAGGGAGACTGTGCAAGTATTATGAAAAAGTAAAGCTAGTATGAAGACTATACCAAGAATAATGATAGGGAATCATGTGAATATATAAAAGTGAGTGAGATGTGTAAGGTGAGATAGTGGCATGGGAATATTGTGAGTGATCATATGAGAGAGTGGCATGGATCATTTATAATTGGTTTGTGATATGTGTAATTGAGCATGGATATATATATATATATATATATATATAAGTGAGAGAAGTGTGGGTGGGTGCTAGTAAAGCCAAGCATGGATAGAGGTGTAACTATACATGAATGTGTGAAGTGAGCATGGAAAATATATACAAGTGTGTGAAGTGAGCATATACAAGTGAGTGAAAAGTGATATATATACATGAGAAGAGAGAATGGTAGAGATAATCATGAGATACAAATAAGTAAAAGAGTAAAGGGAACATGCAAGTGACAGTATATACATATGTAAAGAAGTATGGGAAAAAAGAATAACACCCATGTAGAAATAGAGTCTATTCTGCTTAAGAACGGCCCCAGCGAAGTCTCCAATGTGGCCATCTGGGGTCGGATTCCCTCTGACACGTGCGGATACGGGTGTCGATTGTCATCAAGTGGGGGACAATGTAAAGAGATAGAGTCACCAGCTTATTTTGCCCAAAAGAGGCAAAAGAGTGTTCTCTCCTTAAGAGAACGACATCAAGTTCAAACTAATGCTTGCGAAACCAAGTAGTTCAATGGCCCCGGGAGCGAGTTACGGAATGAGAAGGTCTTAGGCACCCATTCCATCCTTTTAATCTCTCATGGGTTATTTTTAATATCCCATTTTAAACTCCGTGACGTATGTGTACATGTGTGTAATATAAGTGATGGGAGAATGTAATTATCCAACTCAGGTCACAAAAGGGACGAAGCGAATTCATCCGTACGAGTGTTCCCAAAATAATGGTAAAAATATGATATAAGTGATGGCCGATTCACAAAGCTCTATGAAAGAGAGAATGTGCGTGTCGGGGGAGACACAAGTATGTAAGAGTAGAAAACTCATAAAATAAACATGATAAGATACAAAATAAATATTTACTCATAAAAAAAGTGAAAAGGAACTTGAATCACAGGATTGGCCCAAAACGCCTACATAGACCAAAGGGCATCAAAGTTCACATTCTTCGAAAATGGCATAAGGGAGGGGTTCAACCCATAAATCCAAATGTGGGACTTCTCTTGTGTGTGTATAGAGAAAATGTGGTTTAAGCGTGAAAGTGTGAAATGGAAATCCCACTTTTGGAATTTACGCATAAACCCACTTTTTCTTCTTTTGGGGGTTTTTATTAAAATAGACTGTGTGAAATATTACTAATAAAGAGTAGAGAATAGTTGTTGTGATATAATCAAATGAAAAACGAAAAATAGAAGTAAGATAAAAATGATAAAAATGGATGAACTATAGAAAGGGATGGAGAATACACCTTCTTATGAATGATTGTTACTAATTTTGAGATGAAAGTGCTTTGATTTTAAAGTGGTAAAAAGTGATAGGGAGAGAGGTGGAAAATTACCAAGTGAGGTGAGGAAGTGAGGTAATAAAATAACGGAAAATAGTCCATTTGGAAAGGGAAAGGTTCTGAATTCAAGGAGAATATTTTCTGACTTTTTGAGAGGGGTCTTTTATGTCTCTTTCAAGGTAAGATCGTGGCCACTCTTTATAGGGTTAAAGGGGTGACCATCGGCATGGCCCCTGGCCTACTTTGACGGGTAAGGAAAAGTACACCCTACCGATAGGGCATGGTGTCTGGGGTGCCGATAGACAGTCCCAAAATATTTTTTTGGAAAAACGGGCATAGAATGCAAATCGTAAGTGCGAATAATGCATAGGATGCACCGTTGGAATGGAAATTATGATCCCTTTAAGAATTCATTGAGCCACTACCAGGTCTAGTAGTTGATCGAAGTTAAACGGGGCTCAAAAGCATCCGATGGTCTTTGGACGGGAGGTTTTCGAAGGAAAATGGATCGTTCATCCGAACCGTAAGGTTGATTCACACACGGGATGGACCGTTGTAAAGGGAATTCAGTTCCTTTTAAGATTTCATGAGATTTTCTTCGTTCAGTGATCTGATAAAGGTTAAATGGGGCTCGAATTTTCTCGATCACCCCTCAGAGTAAAACAGATCATTCATCTGAACCGTTAGGTCGATTCGTGCACGAAACAGATCGTTAGAAAGGGAATTCAGAGGCCTACGAAGATTCATTGAGATTCTCTAAGGTTTGAGAGTTTATCGTAGACAGGTGGGGCCTGGGAGCACCTGATGGCCTCTAGATTAGTACTCAAAATTAAATGGATCATTCGTGCGGATCGTGAGGATAATTCATGCACGGAACGGACTGTTGGAAAGATTATTCAATTCCCTTAGGATATTCACTAAGCTTCGCTCAAACCAAAGAGTTTATTGGAGCTAAACAGGGCTCGATATCACTTAATGGACTCTAGATCGGTACTAGCAGTATGACTAAGGGTTTATGATGAATGAGTGAGCATTAGGAACCAAAGGAGGTGCTTAAGAGAATTCTATGATGGGGATTCTACACAATGGAATTCATATTTATCGTTTACCCATGATCGAATCTATATTGTGGTATTGCGATAAATAAGCGATAGATTTCATGTCCAATTTGTAGACGGTTGCTGAGATGTTCGGCGGATATCGAGGCATGTGTGGTCTCACACATTGTGGCAGTTACGTCGGTGGACCTCTACATGTCACTTTACGAAGATTAAAGGAACGAAGAGATCAAGTCTTGCGAAGGTGTAGATTTTATGCTATAAGTCTACTATCGTGTCTTTTGTAATTCCGTATATAGTGAATTTTTGTGGTTGGGTCGTCCGAAGTTTTTTTTCTTTGTGGGTTTTCCTTGTACATCTATCATTGTCGGATTGTTTATCTTAATTTATCTTGTTATCACCTAGATGCATGTTTTAGGATAAAATAAAATTGGCCAAAACTGATGTACACATTTTTCATTTAAGATTGGTTCTTAGCTTTATTTTGGGTTAATTTTGCTTAAGTCGAATATTTAATTTGAAAGAATTAAAAATTAGCTTTTGTTTAGACCATTATCTATATCTTCACTTTCTAAGTGGTATCAGAGATGGGACACTAAGTTATTATATTAGATGTGTATTTAGGCATGAATTTTAGAGGTTCTTATATAGAGGCTTAATCGTTTTGAAGACCACTTTTGTTTGATGGGTAAAACTGTGCATATTGGAAAGTGCAAATGAAATCAACACTTAAGTCATTAAATGAGCGGGTATGTCAGGGGTAGTTAAGGGTTGGTCCCCATCCACATCCTTAGTAGCTAATTGTAGGATTCCCAAACTTGTATAAACCTGGATTAAGGGTGATCCAACTATAATTTATGTAGTCTAAATGCTTTATTTTGTGCGGTCACACCGTAGGAATCCCATCGTATTATAACATGTGAAACATCTAAAGAGGCTTGGGACATACTCCAACTCATTCATGGGGGTACTATCATTGTTAAAGCTACCAAACTCCAAAACCTCACCACTCTATTTGAAACCATTAGAAAGGAGGAGAGTGAATCCTTTATTGAGTTTTATGTTAGACCATCAGATATTATGAACTTGTCGTTTAACTTAGGAGAGAGAATACCCAAAATTCATGTAGTTAAGAAAATCTTAAGGTCCTTACTAGAAATATTTAATCCAAAAGTGACGATTTTGAATCCCTTGAGTACTTTGGACTCTACGAAACTCAAAGAGCTCGTAGGAGATCTTGTAAACTATAAACTCAACATGTTTTCCTCCAAAAAGCCAAAAAATGATAAGGGCGTTGCTTTGAAATCCCAGTAGGAGGAAACACGTTTTTCAATTGATGATTTTGATATCGATTATGATGATATGTCCATGTTCATGAAAAAGATTAAGAAATTTCACAAGTTTGAAAAACAATAAAAAGATGAAAAGAAGTCTAATAAAAGAATCTTTAACATGGATATAAAATTCCCTAAAAATTGTAATAATAATTTTAAGAGGTACAAGTCGAATAGATGTTTTGGGTGTGAGGGTTATGGCTATAGGGAAGATGAGTGTCCCACTAAACAAAGGAAGGATGGTAAGATATCGAAGGTGTACAATGCCACTTTGAGAGATAGTGATCTGAAAAAGGAACCAAATTCCCCCATTAAGCGCAACTACACCTCATTCATGGCTAGTCATGTGAGCTTTGATGAAAAATATTCCAATGAAGATAATTTTGAGCAAGACACTACTGAGGCCATTATTTTTCATTCCTAAGTGAGCGATGGTGTAGATAATATAGAAGAAGAATAAGAAGATGATGGTGATGACGATGACGACGATGACGAGGATGATGATGATGATGATGACGATGACGACGACGACGATGATGATGATGATGATGATGATGATGATGATGATGATGATGATGATGATGATGATGATGATGATGATGATGATGATGATGATGATGATGATGATGATGATGATGATGATGATGATGATAGAAGAAGAATAAGAAGATGATGATGATGAAGATGACGACGACAACGATGATGATGATGATGAGCATGAGCATGAGCAAAATGAAGTTCAATTTTCAATTCATGATTTGTATATGGAAACAATGAAGTTAAAAAATGCTTACTTGAAGTTGGACGTTAGGATAAAATAACATGCCATAGGTAACAATGAGAGTATTTTGATGGAGGATTTAAGGAAAGTTAATAAGAATCTTAGGGAAAATATCGCATTTTATGAAGGGGAGCGAGATAGCTTTCTGGGATTAATGGAGATTTTGAAGAAGAATTCCTTATTTTTTTATGAATCTATTCATTTTCTCGAGTTTAGTATTATGGAATTAGAAGAGAGATTGAGAGACTCTAGTAATGTCAAATATAATTTGGAGTTTAGGTCAGAAAAGTTGGATAAAATCTTAGGCACCATCCAATCAAAGATGGTAATTGTGATATTAGATTTCATATTCCAAATTTTTCTCCTACTAAATCCAAAATAATGCGTTTGAAAGAGTTAACCATTACTAGGAACGTAGGAAAGGTCAACCAAAGAGTAATGCACGTGCGCACATTGCAGTAGGAAGGGTAACCTTAAGGATTTTTTCGATGACCTTAGAGATGGTCCTTAAAAGTAAATCTAGAGTCACCGAGGTTCCCAAAACCCAAGAGCATCATTACACACCTACGTGGGTTGGGAAATTAGATTTGAAGGCTTTACATGTTAGACTTGTTAATTCTCTAATGCTTACACATAATACTTCTAATTCTTAATCTAATGGTTGATTATATTCACATGTTTACACACACTAGCTTTTCTGCTTCATGTTATATGTATTTGGTAGTGGTATGTAGTTTGAGTCTTTTGTATTTTTATTTTTAATTTATTGTCTCTTATTGAAAAATCCAAAAAAAATTGTCTTTTGAGTTTGTTTTCATGTGTTGTTTTTGAAAAAGATTTGTATTTATTTGTAGTTTAATTCTACACATTTTGTGTGACATATCATTGTGTTTGAATCCGCTTCATTCCATGTTTTCAACTGTCTATGACATTTTATTATGATTTTTAATGCATCAAGTTTTATTTATCATGCTTGCATGGAGTAGTTTGAAAATGACTTGCTTAATGGATTCACTTTTCATATACCTCCCCACACACATGCACGAGATCTTTTGGATTTTAAATTCTCCTAATAATTTTGTTATTATACATATATATTTGATTGTGGTATTTGCGCATGTAATAACCATTGCCCCTGAGTTTGTGTCTTTATTGAAAATATGAATGTTCATCGAAAAGGGATACGAAGGAAGAAATCTTCCTTATATGAAAGGCCACCGTTGGCAAGAGTTTAAAAATATTAAGAGGCAAACGTAAAGGAAAAGAAAATATTGCCAAGTCCAAATTTTATTTCATTGATTCTTCAATTAAATTGGTACGTTTAAAATATGAGAGTGAAAAATGTTTATATATATATATATATATATATATAATTTTGAAGCTATTATAAGTTGAAGATCAATAGATTTGCACACTATGTCCAAGTTAATTTATGTTTAACGCTATTGATTTGAGAATCATCAATATTTTCTTGGCTAGTGTGGATTGTGTTTGTTTGTCCATTTATAAGTTCAATTTATTTGTCACTACGAGCCTAAATCTTTGTTTGATAAAGTTAATGCAGTCAAATACAAATCCTTGGACATTTTTGAGTGATGGGATCATAATTCATTTATCTCTAGTTCATGCCCATTCACTTCATACCTCTTGTTTGGACACATCGGTACTATGCTAGTGTGTAAAGATTATACGTTTTGTGTCGTGTTTATGGTATTTATATACACACACAAGAGTGTGTGTGTGTGTGTGTGTGTGGTATCTTTTGCATATTTATATATATGGTGTCATTTGTTTCGAGTCTTTGCGTTTGCATTTAATCCATGTTTTCATGTGCTTTCTCGTTTAATCAAATTGGTATGCCACATGATTATATTGGTATCTTTTGTTGCTTTTTTATATTGGTATCTCATGCTTCATTTTGCATTCAAGTTGGTATAATTTTTTCATCATTATTGGTATTGATTGATCAATGTTTGTATTGTTTGTGCTTGTTGCAGTTTACACCATTGCATGATATTATTCTTTCCTTTATAATTTCAATAAGTATGACATATTCTCACATTTTGGGGGAGCAGTGGACTATAGGGGAGAAATGATTTATTATGCTTTCTTTCTTTATCTATTTCTGAATAAAAAGGGAGAGAAATGATATCTTTCACTTTATTTAGGAGCAGATCTTTATCTTGGGAGAGATGCCTTACCTAGGTGGGGTTCGTTAGACATAGAGGGAGTTCATTCTTATGCAGATTTTATAATTGTTATATTATCTTTGTATTTGAAGGTATGTTTAAGTGTGCAAGTATACAACATGAGACAAAGTTATAAGTGAGCAGCTAATCAAAGTTTATGAGGTCAAGTTGTAATTTTCCCTATTTAAGGTTGGGATTGAGTCTTAGATGAGCTTAACCGACCATAGAAGTTTTGTTTTGTTTTTTTCCTTAAATGGCCACCAAAGGGGGAGATTTATGAGCACGAATTTCTGAATAAAGCCAAATTGTATGTTTTAGGTTATTTCGTGTTTGGACAAAACTCTCTAAGTCATAGTCTAGGACTTGAGTGAGTTGACCTTTCAAGCCCATGGTGTAGTTTCTTGAAATTGTTGCAGCCAAGTTAGAAGATCTAAATCATCATGTCGTGTTTTGTGCTTATTTTCGTCTTCACATTTCGAGGATCTCTCAGGTATTAATACGTATTTATTTTTATCCTGGGATGTTTTTTATTTGGACGTTAAAATTTTATAAAATTACTTTTAAAATGTTTGATAATGATTTTATCATTTATAATATTTTTTTAAAAGAAATATTTTTTTCGCGACGTCATTTGAATGAGAACTTTTATATCATTAGAACAAGATAAGGTACCTGGTTAGAACAGGTTCCAACGAACTTTGAACAAATCGACTTTGTTCATTGTTGGAATCT
Source organism: Sambucus nigra (assembly GCA_949130495.1). NCBI lineage: Eukaryota > Viridiplantae > Streptophyta > Magnoliopsida > Dipsacales > Adoxaceae > Sambucus > Sambucus nigra. The sequence continues at coordinate 448,686,544 of OX422219.1, read as the reverse complement.
CATTTGATAGCTCGTTGGATACAGGTTCAAATGAAATCCTATACTTCGTGCGAACTAGATGTACCTCGTTTGACCGAGCCGATGAATTTTTCAAGACTTAGCGATTTTCTCCAAAGTGTTTTATCCTAATACCATTTTTTAAAAGCATCCTATAAATAAGAGTGCAGGCAACATTTTTATTTGAGACAAAAACTTATGTTTTGAGCTCCTAATCTCTATCAAAAAGCTCTCTAAAACCTTTGTTTACACCCAAGTTGTTAAGGATCCAAGTGTTCATCATTATGCTTTGAGATCCTATTTTGGGCACGTTTGGTTTATTCTCTTCATCCTATTTAGAACGTTTCATATGGTGAACTCCATATTTGATATTTACACACAATGGACTCCGTGTTGTGGTGTTGCAATGAAAAAGCAGTGGATTCTATATTTCAATATGCAGACGGTTGTTGAGTTGTTCAATGGATATCGAGGCATGTGTGGACTCACATGTTATGAAAGTTGCGTAGGTGGACTCCAACGTGTAACTCTACAGAGGTTAAAGGAACGAAGAGTATGAAGGCTTGCAAGGCATTGAGTTTGTGTTGTAACTTTATTGTCTTATCTTTCGAATTCCCTACATAGTGAATTTTTGTGGTTGGGCCATCCTGGGTTTTTTTCGTTCTGGGTTTTCCTCGTAAATAGAACATTGTGTGATTGTTTATGTTACTTTATCCTTCTATCATCTAGATGCACGTTTTAAGACAAAATAAATTTAACTAACTTTCATTTAAAATTAATGCTTAGGTTTATTTAGGGTTAATTATGTTTAAGTTGAATATTTAATTTGAATAAAATTAAAAATTGGCATTAGTTTGGACCATTCTGTATATCCTCACTTTAATTATATGTTGTTCGCACTAGTATTTGAAAAGAGAGGTGGAACCTACTCTGCAAAAATCAAAGGGTCATAGTGACCCAGATAATATTTGAGACCAAGTACGATTGTCAATGAGGAATAACCGCTTGTCCCCCTCCTCAATGACCCAAAACACGAGTCTTTCCTCTTGGTACCATTCACATTATCCAAACTGACTCTAGGGACAATCTCGATCCTTCTATAATGATCGATCCGAGACCCAGGAGAAACGCCGCCTTCGAAAAAACGGAGCCTACTTCAAGACCTTTTTCCCATGATCCCGAACAGGTCTACTATACTTACCTACCAGTACTGAGCATTACAAATTTCTTTGACCCTCTTTGAATCATTAAGGGTAACACATCTCCAATGCCTAGAGATGAGTTTTCCCTCAATCCCCAAGTTGTGATAATGATGACATAATGGGACTACTCCCTAGGAAAAGGAAAGGGTCTTCATAAATAAGGGCCTACATCCTTTGAGGCTCTAAGAATTAGAAATTACAAGTTTGGGATCAGATACAGAGCTACCGCAAAAGAGCTTAATCGACTTGCACAACATGAATACTGAACCTGTCATATAAAAAAGTAAGGCTACACTCCAGACAATTTATATCTAAGTAACTTGTATGAGGGGCCAGATCTCCTATTCTTCATCAACAAAGGAAAACTCTGACAAGAAAATATCAATATATACCAAAGCATTTGGTTTACTGGGTGGGTGAATTACCAATGGAAATACAATATACCATATGCGGTGCTATGGGGCTTTCCTTAATCCGTCCAAAATTATTTCGCCCCCTGGTATCTTAATGCACGTATTTAATTTATTCGGAGCTATTATAGTGGGATCTACATTTTAGGGAATATGAGTCGAAGAAATAACAATAATATTTCTAGTGGAACATATTTCCCAATCTCTGTATAGATGGTTAACTAATAGACCAATGTAGAAGTAATTCGACTCATTCACGTCTAGATCATGAATGTTTAGAATCCATATTATGCAAGGAGTCATTGCTTTTGCCAATTCAAAATGAAGGGTGATATAAAATCGATCAATTTTTGGCATTAGGAGAGAAGGCTTAGGGTGATGGGTTTGAAGACAGGTTATGACTAACGAGTGAAGTCATTAAACATAATGATTCTGGGGGTTAGAGGAGATTAAAATTGGATCGACCACCGGGAGATGAAGATTAAGAAAGAAAGGTCTGATTTATCCATTGAATCATCTTTTGAGGGAATTGGGGGAGGTGCATTTACATAAAACAAACCTTCAAAGATTTTTTTTAAAATCATGGTACTCATTATCCTTTGACCACACCATATTCACCTCAATAAAATGTGCTGCTAAAAGAAAGAATCGCACAATCCTTAACATGGCACATAGTATGTTTAAAGGTAAAACATGCCACAATACTTTGGGCCAAATCAGAATGAATTCTTCAAATGCGCTATACCCCTCAGCCTACAGTTTTGTTTTCCCCCATTTTTTAAGATCCTTTCGATCCCTACAGTTAACTAGACCTTCTTGTTCTACAGCTAACATTCGACCTCTTCATGCTCGAAATATCACCCTAAATTCGTCACTACACCACTGTAGGACGTACCTATAGGAATAATCCACATGATGCAGAACAAGTATTTATCGTAATCAAACTTTAAGATGAGATGACCCATCGAGGACAACCCGCACTAGAAGTTACCCTATCCTAGAGATACTCATATGCTTCCGAGATGGAACTGTTCAATCACGTTACCAATGACTATGGACGTGAAAAGTTTAACAACCTGTAATATGTAGTGTATGCATTGACCCAAGCAAGATGCGTCAATGAGATCTCACCTTGGGTCCTCAATACGCTGAGTATCAGTACTCTTATGGGGATATCTATTATGATGTTGCCAGCATCATGAGGAAAATGATCCCAGAAGAATCTAAGATATCTTCTGACAATGAATATCTCCAAGAAATCGCCTTCGATAATTACATATGGTCAGGATTGTCTATAAAATCATCACATAATACTCCCAACCAGAAAGACGATCAAGTACTGGCCACAACTGTAAAAATCCTCACTCCTACCTTGAAATTCAACATATCCATACGTCAGATAAATGACTCTATATCCCAATATATACCCAAAACTCAAGATGAACCTTCGAAAAGCTTAAAACATGCACGGCCTACCATCGGCCCCACATCCTTAACTAACCTTTTACCTTCTTCAGAAAAAGCTGAGTGAGAAGATCGAGAAGAACCCATACTCTCTCTGGACAAAGAGCTCGAATTATTCACCAGTTTTGTACGACATTACACTCTTCCAAACTCGCCAAGAAAGGAGAAATTTCCCTCTAAAGAAGATATCATCCCCCTCCTCAGGAGAATAACAAACTTCGAGATCAACTCTGTCGGATGTCAACTAATATCACCATTTGGGAGTTACTAGCCACATCTCAAGGACACCTAGAAACTCTCTTCTACCTCTTGCCTCAAGTTTATATGCCTTAGGACATGACTCAGATCGAGTTGTCTGTAACTATCGAGTCCATTACAATGTAACATCACATTAGCTTCATTGATGACGACATCCCCATACAAGGCCATAATCATCGATTCACACTATATATCACCACTGAGAATTATGGGTAGATTTTTCCCTTAGTACTAATAGATAGTGGGTCCAATATCAATGTGTTTCCCCTCCACACTACCCTAGGTGTAGAATACACTACTTCCGAGTTTATTCCATCTTCTACGACCATCAGAGCCTATGATAAAACTAACCGAGAGGTAATAAGAACCCTAACCTCGTGCTCATAGTAGGGTGTATCAAATATAACATAGAGTTCCAAGTATTCGACATCCCTTCCATATTTAACCTTTTGTTAGGGAGAGACTTAATACACCCCGTGGGTAAGTTACACCCATCATTGCCCAAGAAATTTAAGTTCCCATTTGATACAGAGCTTATAATGATCCAGGGGGATAACGGATGGGCCAAAGTTTCCAACACTAGTCTCATTCCCCTCTTGGTCACCCAACATGACAGTAGCGACATATATATCAATGGATTTTGGGCCATCCAACTCGCTAATACAATGGAAGAGGAATCGGCTAATCATAATATGGCCACCTGAATCATCTATAAAATGGATTACCTACTAGGATTCAGACTTATAATAAATCAAAAGGGAACACTGGAAGTCGTCACTGCCGCGGAACACAAAGGGATATCCATTCTAGGTTATGTATGTAGAAACAAGACATCAATCCCCAGTCCTAGGGACCCCAATCATGGGTGGAACGGTCACTTTAGTCTTAAAGGGTAGAACTTCCTCTATCATGGGTTCCCTGAACCATAGTTGAATGATTTAAAAAAATACTTACAACTCAGTATGGAGATCCTATATAAGGAAGGACTATAGATTATGGGAAAGTCCATAAGGTCAACCACAACAAGCTCAGCATGTCATGGTTTACCACGGGATAACAAAACCCAAGATAGAACCTAAATGGGTACTACCCAACTTATTTCTTGATTAATTCACACTAGTAGCCATATTGGGATCCACAGACTTAGGTCCCGCAGAATGCTTCCACAACTAATACACTACCTTTGCCCCCCATAATAAAGGAATATCAGCTTGCTTACCTGAACTCAATCTCTACCTCCGTGTAATAAATTTAATGGCCCCCAAATCATAGACACCGCATTCAATCGAACCTTAAAATATGGTCTGCCAACTCCCGTAGGACTACCAGTGGAACGAAAAAAGTCACCAGCGCTTCCTGTAAGACCTCTCCAAGGCCCTCCCTTATGTTGAACCCATAAGAGATCCAATAAGGGACCCTGTGACAAGCCTTGAGGGAAAGATAGCCTGAATAAAAAAAGTTGTTTGTCCTAGGCAGAAGTTTGCATCAAGGGTCCATAACAACCATAGACCACTCCAAAAGTCCCTCGGTAGAATATGTCCCACCTCATCACCAACATTATGAAAAGAACGGTACTTAACAACTGTACCTCTATTAAATAAATATCAACGCCAATCATTCAGGAGTCTTTTAAGTCTGTCATATTAATAATTGTGTCCTTGTTTACCCTCTTCCTAATGTATCCCTCTATGAATCACACTTGTTTGCTATTATTAATGATGTCCTTCCCCCCTTTGAGGCATAATAAATAGTGATTTCTAGTATTTTCATGCATGTGTTGCATTTGATGACTACGAATCTAGTGATGGATTAGAACGTTCACCTAATTATGATGACTTTAAGGATATAAAATACTTCAAAAAATTATAAAACCTTGACCAAGGTTAAAACAGACACGTCTCCCAATGAGGATTACATAATAATCATAAACTTGGCAACTCCCTAAAATCTTAAATATTTACAAATAGGGACCTCCCGAAATGAGAACGAGCAAAAGGAGTTGACCAATCTCCGCTCTAACATCATAAACGTATTCACTTGGTCCAAAATCGACCCAACCATTGTTATTCATGAGATACCCACTCTCCGCGGTGAAAACTTATGAAATAGAGACTTCGTAAACATATACCCAAATTGTCCCAAAAATTTAAGATGGAGGTGGAGAAATAACTCAGCGTTGAGTTCATCCGAGTAGTAGAATATCCCACTTGGCTGGACAACATCGTACCCATACCTAAACTTAATGACAATGTCAGAATGTTTGAGGACTACAGAGATCTCAGTCAGACCTGCCCCAAAGATGATTTCCCTCTACCATATATCTACCTATTGGTAAATAGCACAGCCACCAATGCACATAAGTCCTTTGTAAATGGATTCGCAAGCTATAACCAGCTGATAGAAATGCATATCGATCACCAGGAGAAAACCATATTCATCACACCATAGGGAACATGTTGTTACATATTTATGCCATTCAATCTTAAGAATATCGGTAAGACTTACCAAAGAGTAGCCATAATGATCATATACGATCTCAAAAATAAGGAAGTCGAGCTATATGTAGATGAAATGATCATCAAATCCAAGTATCGCAAATGCCACTATTTGAAACTCTAAAAATTCTTTTAATGGTTACACCTCTTCAAAATGTGGATAGATTCTCAAAAATATGTATTTGGAGTCACCAAACGAAAAGTATTCGGATTCAGTGTTAGCAAAGATAGGATCGAGGTAGACCCTATCAAGGTCAAAGACATATGGTAAATACAACCACCAAGATAGATAATTAAGTTAAAGGATTCCTAGGTCAAATAAAAATAATAAATCGGTTCATCAATGAGCTTAGCACCATTTGCGAACCCATCTTCCAAATAATTAATAAAGACTCGATGATAGCGCGTGAGAAGTGTGCGCATTTAAGTTCACAGTCGTTGTTTTCTGTCTCACCGCGACTATACAAATAAACCTAAATTACGACTACACTCAACTGGTGAGTATAGCGGTAAGTCGGGTATCGAAAATCCACAGGGATGAGTTGCTAGAATTTATACGATTTAATATTTCGAAATAAAAGTGTAAAAGATGATTACAAATTAAAAGAAAAGATGCATAAAAGGGAAATGTTAATCTAGGCGAGGGAAATGAAACTAGACTAACAAAGCGAGTAAAACTAGAGGTTGAGTCGAATATCCCTCAACCGGATTAATTGGTATAAAATGGTTACATGGGTCGATGAGTTATTAAAAATGCGTCTCGTTTCGACAGTTAATTAAATCAAGGGTTGTCACGCCCCTAAATTCGCATAAAAGCCTAAAAAGGTTTTGGCGTCAACAAATATCCCAGAAATTACGCGCGAAAGGTCGTAAGCACGGGACATACATGATATGCCCCGTCAAATCTCCTAGGCATAATAACTAGGACAACGCACCCGAAATAGACCCATAAACACTATCACTAAGCAAAGCAACGCATTAACTCGAGTGAGTTACATTCAAACACAACCTAATTTAAATTACCTAGTAAGCATGTTAAAAACGCGGTAAATAAAGCAGTAAAGAAACGCGATAAATCTATACTAGAAATAAATAAATGAAAGCATGTAAACCTAATTTAGAAAGCATCGAAATTACAGTACAAAGCAAGAAAATAAGGAAAACAAGCTATATTAATGGAGAGGGAAGATGAAAGTACCAATTACAAACCCTAAAGGGTGTCAATCCAAGAGGGGAAGAAGAAGAACACTCAAATCCCCCAAACCCTAACCTAAAACTATCTAAACTACTTTATATCTTATTATTACAACAAAAAACCTATTTATAGTAAGTGGGAAAGAAAATAAAGGAAAAAGAAAAGAAAATAAAATATCTCAAAATATCTGGCATGCGCGGTCGACCGCGTCCAAGGGACCGATCGATCGGTCCTTCAAGCATAAGCCCATTGTCTCCTTCCCATGGAAAAATATGAAACCCCGGTCGACCGGTTCCAGGGACGCGATCGACCGGTACTCTGTTTTTTAGCCAAGCTTGGTCCATGAAGAGGGGGAAAAGGTCAATAACGAAAACGGGCATATCTTCTTCATTCGAACTCCAAACGATGCACCGTTTGCGGCCACGCGATACTAACTCAATGAACCACACATCCATGGAATTTCCTTGAGATGGAAAAGTAATGTCAATTGACTAAAATGCGCTTGAAGTAGCATCCGACGATGAAACTTCTCCGAAATGCAACGGATCCTCACTTTTAGCATTCGAATACCTACAAAAGCACAATTAACCCCTGTAAAACATGTATATATCCAAATCCAAGGTTGTCTGGTTAATGAGCATAAATATAGGCATCAGGACCGTAAAAGCGCTAGAATACATAAAGATAACGGGCGGAAATATGCAATATTTGATATGAATCACACCCCCTAACTTAAACATTGCTAGCCCCTAGTAATGAAACAAACAAAATCAGTCCACAGAAGGCGGTACAAGACATATATATGCATCGAAATATAAATGCCACTTCCATAGGGAGCACGATTGCATTTAGCATATGCAATAAGTCGTTAAAACCCTAGGTCACCCTAGTGGACGAGTGTCGTCTCGTGAGGGTTTTCAGGGATGATACCCACAAACATCACATGGTTTCCTCAAAATATACCCACACTAACATGCGACAAGACCAACAATAGCGAAAAGGATTTCATACGCATTATTAGCAAATTGAACGGATTCAAAAAAAAGTCCAAATCATTAACATTATAGAATGCACCTCATGGAATTGAAACTTTAAAATGTGGGAGGGGGAGCGAGCACATGCAAAGTATGATTTGGAGAAAACTTATATAAACCGGATAAACATTAAAGAATGCATATATTCGATCCTCACGGACATTACACTCATCAAGCGAATTCACTCGAAACACGGAGGTATCACACGGAACATGCGGGCTAAAGAGTAAATGGAAATGGAAACTAGGTTGCACACATGTCACAAATGAAGAACGCTATATATAAAATGAAAAATTTTAATCTCAATGAAAGATACCGAACATTAAAAGAGGCGAAATGTATTTTTCACAGATTATCAAAACTATTTTGACTTTTAAATTACATCAACCTAAGATCACATAGGACTTTACTAGCGTTGTAATGTAGGTTTGGCTAGGCTATGAAGTGAAAGGGATGTATATACGGATTCAAAGTGTTCGGAATGAAAACTCGGGATAATGGAAAAATGCGGGCAATATCAAAATTGGAAAACAGGTTCCAAAACGGCATTAGATATATCATCAGGGACAGTAATCAAAGCTTATTGAACTATATACACAACATTTACAACTTTCTCTTTCTTTTTCTTTTCTTCTTTTTCTCATTTTTACTTTTTTTTCTTTTGCTTTTTGCTTTCTCTTTTTCATCTCTTTTTTAACTTTTCTTTTCTTTTACTTTTCAAACTCTCATATGCCTAAATCGTAACCGACATCATAACATCATCATTCAATCCCAAGTAACATTCCAAACAAAGGTATGTAAGGGGTATGTATGGTTTAAAACTCCAATTCGGAGTTGGTTATGGGATTGGGGTTATGAAACCAAAGGTTATATTTAGGCTCAAAGGGGTTAATGAGGGTAAACATATAAGGGTGAGGTCAATGATAATATGGGTGATATAACAAAGAAGGCCTATGATCATTTCCAAAAGTTTACGCAATTCTCGAGTCAAAACAATATATAAAAATCATGCTCAAGTAACACATTTCAAGTATGAACTCAATTAATGAACGATCAAATGAAAGAATAGTGAGATTACCAACGAATTCAACGTTTTCAATGAAAAAAGAATAGTGTATACACTCCCAAATGACGAAAGGTACAAAGTTTACTCGGTGTAAGTATATACAATGCAACAAAATATTATCGAGTTATAAAAATCTTAAACCAAATCAATATAGCAATAAAAGTGCATGTGCTCATGGGATTAAAGTTTAATTCATGAAGTTATTCATAATATCAATAAGTGAGACTAAAGTCTAATAACTTCTAAAATCGAGAACATGCATCTTTGGGTTGTCTATTGGATTGAGCAATTATTGAAATTTATCATCGAAAATAAAGGCAAAATGCCTAAAAAATAGAAAAAAGAAAGAAAATATTTTTGAAATCTTTGAATTTTTCTAAGAAAAGCATACTAAGTAACTAACAGGTGAGCAAAAACATGGACTAAATAAAGAAATGGATAGAATATCCCACACCCCCTAATTTAAAACTTGACATTGTCCTCAATGTTAATTAAGAACCCAGTTAAGAGAGGAAAAGAACGATATCACCCAAAATTGGAGTGATCCCCATAAGAACAAGTCCAAAGAATCTACAAAACAAGTTAGTACCGAGCATAGAAAAAACAGTGAACAAAAAGTTAACTAATTACACTAGACTAAAATAAAAAGAAAGAAAGAATAAAAAGCTAACTATATACAACCTACTATTTAGGCTTCATACTAACTATACACTAGAAGTCTAAATTACTGAGGGTCCACCGTAAAAACGATTTGACTTTGGAGGATAAACGGTGTACCCTCACATATAAGCATGCCCTCCGAAAAATATGGATTCCGTTTGAACAACGGAAGCCATGTGTAAGGCGTAAGAAAGGAACCATCGCCAATTAAAAATTTTAGAGGGACAATAGGTGGATTGAACGGGTGACAAAAATATGTGGGGACCAAGAAAAGCCGCATATCCTCCCATGGATTTTGAAATTGGAATGGGAGGCGTCGCACACAAAGGCAAAGATGCGATCGTGGAAGACGACTCGAGCAAGTACTCCTCATCGGCGAAAAGGTTTAAAACATTAAAGTTTGAAACCGAATCATCGGGTACTTGAGACAGTGTGATAATAGAGGATGAAAATGGGGATGAAAGAAACTCAAACTCATGAGATGAATCATCATCGCATGAAGTTTGAGTTTCGAAGGAAATAATATCATTTTCATTGCAAATAGATATTATGTCATTTTCATCCTCATTATGTCATTTTCATCCTCACTTTCAATATCTATTACGCAATGGGCAAAGTCAAGAATGGTTTATTCCAAAGTAGGTAAAAGTACTTCATTTGGTTCAAAATATTCCTCGACTTCGAAAGTCTCGGAAGTAAAATCGTCTTCGGACTCAAAAAGTAAATCCAAGTCATGTTCCCACAAACGATTTTCTTCCCGATAACGAGTTTCAATTTTCTCATTTTCATATATATGCAAGCCCTCATCGAATGTCATGGGTCGAGGTGCGGATGCATGAGAATGGGAACTTTGAAAATTACCATCGGACTTAAACGAAACCTCATTATGATAGGAATTTTGAAAACTATTACAATTCATTTCAAAATTCCTATTATAATGAGGTACAGGCCCAAAATCATTGTCATCATCATCAAAATTTCAATAACCTAAATTTTGACTTTCGTTATACCCGCCCAAATTCATATTTGAATTTGTTATACTTTGATATTCTAAGTATTCACCGAAAGTCATGGGCTTGCGAGAATTGTGAGAATTATAACAAGGATTACCGAAAGAATTAGAATTAGAAATGCTTACCAAAAAAATGGCTCGAAGTGGCGGATTCCACAAAGTAGGTGCGCACGGGAAAAATTCGAGCGTTTCTAAGTGCTCAAATGTAGAAGTCCTACAAAAATATTAGCAAATAATACAAATAGAAAGAAAATACTATGAAATACTAAATCAAATAAAGTCTAAACTAAACAAGTCCCCGGCAACGGTGCCATTTTGATAGCGCGCGAGAAGTGTGCGCGTGTAAGTGCACAGTCGTTATTTTCTGTCTCCCCGCGACTATACAAACAAACCTAAATTACGACTACACTCAACTGGTGAGTATAGCGGTAATTCGGGTATCGAAAATCCACAGGGACGAGTTGCTAGAATTTATATGATTTAATATTCCAAAATAAAAGTGTAAAAGATGATTACAAACTAAAAGAAAAGATGCTTAAAAGGGAAATGTTAATCTGGGTGAGGGAAATGTTAATCTGGGTGAGGGAAATGTTAATCTGGGCGAGGGAAATGAAACTAGACTAACAAATCGGGTAAAACTATAGGTTGCGTCGAATATCCCTTACCCGGGTTAATTTGCATAAAATGGTTACATGGGTCGACGAGTTAATACAAATGCGTCTCATTTAGACAGTTAATTAAATCAAGGGTTGTGACGCCCCTAAATCCGCATAAAAGCCTAATAAGATTTTGGCGTCAACAAATATTCCGGAAATTACGCGTGAAAGGTCGTAAGCACGGGACATACATGATATGCCCCGTCAAATCTCCTAGGCATAATAACTAGGACAACGCACCCGAAATAGACCCGTAAACAATATCACCAAGCAAAGCAATGCGTTAACTCGAGTGAGTTCCATTCAAACACAACCTAATTTAAATTACCTAGTAAGCATGTTAAAAACGCGGTAAATAAAGCGGTAAAGAAATGCGATAAATCTATACTAGAAAGAAATAAATGAAAGAATGTAAACCTAATTTAGAAAGCATGAAAATTACACTACAAAGCAAGAAAATAAGGAAAAGAAGCTATATTAATGGAGAGGGAAGATGAAAGTAGCAATTACAAACCCTAAAGCGTGTCAATCCAAGAAGGGAAGAAGAACTCTCAAATCCCCCAAACCCTAACCTAAAACTATCTAAACTACTTAATATATGATTATTACAACAAAAAACCTATTTATAGTAAGTGGGAAAGAAAATAAAGGAAAAAGAAAAGAAAAGAAATATCTCAAAATATCTGGCATGCGCGGTCGATCGCGTCCAGTGGACCGGTCGACCGGTCCATCAAGCATAAGCCCACAGTCTCCTTCCCACGGAAAAATATGAAACCGCGATCGACTGATCCCAGGGACGCGGTCGATCGGTACTCTGTTTTTCAGCCAAGCTTGGTCCATGAAGAGGGGGGAAGGGTCAATAACGGAAACAGGCATATCTTCTTTGTCCAAACTCCAAACGACATACCGTTTGTGGCCACACGATGCTAACTCAATGAATACACATCCGTGGAATTTCCATGAGCTAGAAAAGAAATGTGAATTAACTAAAATTCCCTTGAAGATGCGTCCGACCACGGAACTTCTCCGAAATGCAACGGATCCTCACTTTTAGCGTTCTGATACCTACAAAAGCATAATTAACCCCTACAAAACATTTATATATTCAAATCCAAGGTTGTCTGGTTAATGAGCATAAATATAGGCATTAGGACCATAAAAGCGCTAGAATGCATAAAGATAACGGGCAAAAATATACAATATTTGATACGAATCACACGCCTAAATATTTGAGCGCTCAATTCCAGGAAGAATTAGAGAAAATAGAGAAGTACCTCACTCACACACCTATATTGGTACCTCCCCAACCGAGACAACCTCTCATGCTCTATGTGACCATTACCGACACGACTGTTAGAACCAAGTTAGCTTAATATGTAGAGCGTTATCGAAAGGAATGATCCATTTATTATATCATTAAAAAGCTTATACTGCGAGTTCAAATACACTGCCTTAGAAAAGGCATGTGCATATCTCGTATGGATCACTTACAAGCTCTGCTATTGCATAATGTCCTTTGGCATATGACTCATCTTGAGGACGGATCCCCTGAAGTTCTTATTCATGAAACCATCTCTCTCTAAACTAATGGACAAATGGGTATCCGAATACGAGATCATAGAAATCTACCTAGAGGAGATCCATATTCGGCCTTCTCGCACGACAACCACTATCAAATGAGGAAGAAGAAAATGAGGTAGAATTCCCTCATGAAGACCTATTCGCCTTAGAAAATAGAGAAATTTGGTAACCCTATTTTGATGGGGCCTCCAACAAAAGGGGATTTTGCATCAGAATGCTTCTAATATCTACTGATTCATGTCGTCTCCCTATGGCTATAAAACTCATTTACGAATGCACTGGCAATATGACCAAATATAAGGTTAGCATAATGGGTCTCGAAATCTCATTTCAGATGAGAATCACTAACCTTAAAGATTACAAAGACTCAAGTTTAGTCACCAGCTCAATATTATACAGATGTAAAATTCGGTACGATAAACTACAATCTCACTATTTTTACTTAGAAGATATATCTTCGCAATTCGAGCACCTTGAATTTGACTTTCTACCAAGGCCTAAAAAAACTTTTTATATGTATTTTCCACCCTAAACTATATGATAGATATTCCATAAGGAACCACAAAAATAACGTTTATCGTGACTAGTCGGAACACCCATTCCTACTACTTTGAGATCAGCGTCATTAAGGAAATGGCAGTATGACCATGATTTGGTACTACAACATATAAGACTTTCTAAATAAGAACCACTACCCACCATACTCCTCTTCAAATGAACGATTCGCACTAAAAGTATTGGCGTCCTAATTCACCATCTGTGGGGGCGAACTTTACAAAAGAGGGTTCGATGGAGTACACTTAATGTGCATCAAAGAGGACAAAACCCTTGAGATCATGGAAAAAATACATAGCGGTGAATGTGTCCCGCACATGAGTGGACACACTCTTTTAAAAAAAAAACTCATAATGTCGTACTACTGGACTACCATGCAAAAGGATTACACATATTTCATTAGGAGGTGCCCTAAATTTTAACTTTACGCCCATGGAAACATCTGCATCCCAAAGAGATCTATTATATGATCACACATTGGACTTTCTCTACTTGGGGGATAGACATCATAGGGAAGGTCACACCTAAAGCCTCTACCAAAAACAATTTGATCCAGTGGCTATCAACTACTTCATAAAATGGTTCTAAGTTGAATCTTACTCGGTTATGAACCCTAAAAAGGTTGCCAAGTTCATATGTTTAAACACCATATACCGCTTCATCCTACCACAAAGTTAGTATTAGATAATGGTTCTTACTTTAAGAAAGAGGTATTAATCCAAATACATGAATACAAGATTACTTGACGTAATTATTCCTTATACAGACCTTAAACTAATGGGGCATTCAAAGCTTCTACAAAAATGACAAGAACATCATCAGTAATATAAAAGGGACCTACAGACTGGTCAGACAAACTCATATATGCTCTCGTTGGTTTATGGCATGGATTCGGTCATCCCCATAGAATTTGACATACCATCATTAAGGGCCATGCTCAAAAGTTAAGTAGCCGAAGCCAATTGGGTCCAAGCCCTCTACGATGATTTAGCTCTCCTCTACAAAAGGAGACTAAAAGACTCTTATCACAATCAGGTCTACTGTGAGCATTTTTGCCTGAACGTTCGATAAGAGGGTCAAGAAGTGAATAATACAAGAGGGTGACCTAGTCCTAAAGAAAAACCTCAAACATGTCCCTACTCCCGGCGTAAAATTCGAACCCAATTTGGGAGGACCCTACCTCATCACTAAAATAAACTCCAACAGGGAGGCTACCTTTACTAATCTCAACAGAGCCATATTTCCAACCTTTCAATCTCAACCGGTTAAAGGAATTCTTCTCTTGAATCTTCTAGTGGTGAAAAGGAAGAAATCGACTTAACACAAAAAAAAATGGTCATAATAGAATAGAAAAGCAAACAAGCCCATACACATTCTTATCCCTACATTAAAATGCCCATTTAAAACACCAACCACTCATTTGAAGTCTGCTAAAAAACTTCAGGCCCCCACTTTTTCCCTTTTCAATGGAATACATGAATCTAATTATCCTCTATATTATTATTGCAAACATTCAAATATGGAGACGACGTTATCTTTTAATCAAAGATACGTAGGTAACCCGAGATATCACTTTCAGTCTAAAAAATACCACAAAAATTTTTTACAAATGAAACTCTATTTATAGTCGTTGTACCCTCCGTCCAAAATAGTTGGCATGGTCTAAATACACCAAATGTCAAGTAATAAATTGATGACCCAAGCCATTTTTTAGACTCCGTTGAGTTGTCCTTATTTAAAAAACAACAGAAAAAGGATGTTATTAGCCTAATGGTAAAGAACACTACCCCAAGCCTCTGTTTAAAAGAAAAAAAAACAAATAACACCTTCCTCAAAACACCCCGCATTGCGGGACGAATCATCGACACGGAGACTCACAAGGAACTCGCTGAAAATGGCACCCTACCGTGAATAAATGAATATACTCTGATTCTAAAGCAGCAGCAAAAGGCTCTCACTAGCACATAAAAAATAGAAATGAAATTTCCTTCCCTCACACACCACATCAATACAAAAAACATCGCACCAGCAATCGAAAAAATTGCCTCTCTATTAAAGAAAAGTCTCAAAAAGACGTGGAATATTTGTTTCCATGTGTGCATTTACCTTTTTTCTTTTATTTTGTATAAAAGTGTGCATATATATATATATATATATATATATATATATATATATATATATATATATATATATATATATATATATATGTTATCACCATTTTAATAAAAAGATCTTAGGCTCACTCTATCCATATGCATATCTCCCGTTATTCTTATATATTAAATTATCATTTGAACCTGCTATAAACAAACCATAATCAAAAAATGATCTTTCTCCGTGGAAAGTATAGAAGCATATGTATGAATCTAATCAAAATAATATCATAAAAATCTGAAATCCCAAATATCACATCCCAAATACCAAATCCATTAAAAACAAATAAAGAATCATATGTGTGCATCAATGAAAGAATCAAAGAAGGGGAGCCAAATGTATGAATTAGTGGGGACAGGCCCCCACTTAGACAACAAAATAACACCTACTCATCATGACATGACTTCTTGTCCCGCTCACTATCATCACAATCACAATCATCTCCTACATATGCATCCTCATGTGGCTTAGAACTAAGATTAGCCGGGACAGGGGTCATATGTCCAGCTGGTGGATGGTTCACAAACATCATGCAAGAATATGAAACCACTATGGGATGTGTGGTTGAATGAGAATGGGAATCTTGAGACGTAATCCACTCCTTACAAGCCTTCGTAGGGTAAAAACTACATCAAGTAGGCTAACTCCTAATATAGCAAGGACCAAAGGGTTAGGATGCTCTGGAGACTAGATGCCAAAACTGTCACCTCCTAAAAAACATAAAAAAATAGGGAAATAATAAGTTTAGAAATACTCTAAGAGAATCTAAAACATAAAAATAGAATAGGGATATAAAAGATGGCATACCCGCTCCGCTCCTATGGATGCCTAGAACGAGATGAAAAAATGGTCCAAAATAGCAATAGATGAAGAGATAGAATATATAACCTTTATGACACACCGATACATCTCCACCAACTCAGGTAAAGCGGGGAGGTCCATCCTCTAAAAAAAGAGTATCACTTGAGAAGCATCTCCCTCCTGACTCTGCCCCAAATCTCACTCCTCCAACTCCATTACCCTAGCCTTGATGTAGACAATACGAGAAGCGTTAAAGTTCTCCACTTGGGATCAGCTCTGTGTTATACCATCTTCCCTCACCTTCAACACCTGCTACTCTGCCTCCATATTCAGATGTCAAGTCTCCATATCCTCCTCCCCATGCTAGGAAGGGGGTGAGAATCACAACCATCCTAGAATTCATCACCCAACCTTACTCCTCAAAATTAAAATACCTCATGAATGAATAAATATCCCAAAAATACCCAGGACGAGATCTCCTAGGATCGTGCTCCAAAGAACCCATCATATTAGGCCCAAAATGAAAATTTCCCCCTCACCCCCTCACCCCCCCCCCCCCCCCCCCCAGCCCCCTTTACACTCCTAGGAAAATCAATAGGTACCTCTGGGAAAAGCCTCTCTAAACCATCATTATCCTTTCCAACTTTATTGTTCCTCCCTTTTTCCTCCCATGCACTTTTGCCACCTACCCTGGCAAATTTCTAGGGTACAACCCATGGAGCCACCTGCTACCCCTTTCCCACCCTAAGGAACTACCCGATCTCCCCTATCACCTTATATCCACCCTCTGTAACCACATTCTATCTGTCTGCCATCACAGACTCTCCTTCCAGCAAAACTACACCATACTGTGCCAATAAGGCCTCACGAGACACCAAATCGGGCATCATCATGACGCTCCTCTCCAAGAAGCACTGATAATCTAAATCCTCCCTCAGGAAGTCATAAGTAGACAATCTATCAAAAAAAAATTGAAGATTCACCCCAATCAAGCCCTTGGCATGCCTCATACGATAAGGGGGGAAATGACACCTGTATGGGGAGATCCCATATATATTTATCAAGTCACCCTCTCCCCCATATTGAAAAGGTCCACATAAGGCTCGTTTAGAATTAACCTTTAACTAGACAATGTCCAACCCATGACACTAGCCCCGGACACATGGTGGGTAAGCTCCCAAGGCACTAAAGGAGGAAATAAACAAAAATGATGCCTAATAAGTAAATAGATTTTAAAAACAAAGAAAAGAAAACTAAAAAAATAAAGTACCCAACAACTGACCCTCTCTACACTCATATCTCCCAAATACCACCTGGCTATTAGCAACAAAAATAAAGAGCCCTCTATCACATCAACCCACGCATATTGGGTAAAGATAGGGAAAATCCCATCAATTCCAGAAGCCAAGACCTCCTAATGGCTGGAGCAACATAAGAAAAAAAATAGCTGAACAAAAAGGAAATGGGATACACCATAATTAAAAAAATGGGTACAACTAATAACTAAGCAAACAAAGAGAATAAAACTAACTAACACGTACCTCCGACAAATACGAAAAATCCATGAAACTATAAGTAGAGAGTCTCGAAAATAGAGACATAGACCAGTACGTCTTCGCTAACCCCATCCTCCCCCATGCATAATCTAAAATCTGGGGAAAATCCATCAAAAATGAAAACCATCATAAATAAATACCTCCCTCACCCCTGGTACTAAAAGCCCTTGCATCCAATAAGAACAAGCACATCGCATACCAATTTGGTATCGCCACATCAAGCCCGGGATCCTCCACTTTATGAAAATGAGTACTCAAGACACTAGCTTCAATAAACTCCTAACGAAAAGGAACTGTCTGTATCACCAAAGCCACTGACATACCCTAAGTCATAATAGTCACGGTCCGATCCACCACTAAGGGAATTCCAATAAACAAGAGTCTCATGAAAACAAAGAAGTTCAAGGGAGTCATAGTAATATCCGATACGATTAGGTGGAGGGTGTTGGTGGTATCCCACAAAACGTTCCCCCAATGTGGCCATGGTCAACCAACTCCTCCTAAAATGTGGTGGGGAGGGACTATCCAGTAACAAATCAAACCCCACCGCATACACAAAGATACGTACAAATGAAGGTGACTTCTCCCAAGCCCTTGGCAATGGTGCAACTGATCCCTGCCTCGGGCATACCCACCTAGCTGCAAATGATAAAACACACATATATAATAATCAATAATAAGAAAGAAATCTTTTTCTCTCGGTGTTTTAATTTTCGTTTGTTCCTACTTAAGATACCTATCTTCGGTTCCTGCTAACTAAGAAGGTTAATCAATTGTGAAGTAATCATAAATCCCCCTAAGCCTTAAACCTCTCATTATTTTAATTATCGTATGATCACATTTAAGATACCTATCTTCGGTTCCGTCTAACTAATAAGGTTAACTAGTCGTGAGGTAATCCTAAATCCCCGGAGCTTTCTGCCTCCCGATGATTTAATGGTCGTATGGTCACACTTAAGATACCTATCTTCGGTTCCCTCTAACTAATAAGGTTAAGCAGTTGTTAAGAAATCCTAAAACCCTATAGCTTTCACCCTCTCAGTGTTTTAATTTCCAAATGTTCATAATTAAGCGACCTATCTTTGTTTCCCGCTAACTAAGAAGTTAACTGATGGGGTGAAAATCGGGCGTCCGTGTAGATACACTAATCCTTGTTATCGATTTCCAACCGCAATACAAAAATCCTAAACTTTAATTACACTCTTGTGGAGTATAGAGATCAGTCTAGGTATCTAAAATCCATAGGGAATGTTTGATAGACGTTAATTGATTTGTTACTTCTCAAATAAAAGTGTAAAAGATAATGATGGTTTAAAAGGGAAAAAGGAAAAAGTTAACTATGCAATTAAAACTAAACAAAGATCAACAAAACGAGATTAGGATCACATCCCCTCCATGGGCCAACAACATGTATTGAGGAACATGGTCCGTACACACAATTAACTAAGCATATTCAAGTGATTATAAGCATCACATATGAAGGGACCTAAATCAAAAATGCGAGATTTTACTTTCAATCGAAAATGGGCACAAATGGATTAAAGTCACAATATCGCTATAAATACTATCGTTGCATGACAAATGAAGTTAAACGCCTAATATTATGATTTTAGTACATGAGGTTTCAGTTAAAAGTGTTTCGAACCAAAACCTAGATTTCAAAGCTCGATACCCATTAATGGCAAAAATATGATCTCAACCATTAAACTAGCTAATACACATGGTAAGAATAATTAACACAACTAATTAACAAATGAAAGAAACTATTAAAATAACAACAAATAAATAATAAAGTAAATAAACTAATTAACAAAGAGACGAAACTAGATATATAGGGAAGAACATAAATAGTTACGCTGACAAGTAAAATGGATGAAACCCTAGGAGAGAAGCTAGAGCTCCCATTACAAAATAAAACCCAATCTAAAATTAAAAATATGATCTCTTGACAATTGAAAGCAAAAACTTATCTAAACAAAACCTTAGGGGCAAACTTATAAAAAAAAAAAGAAAAATAAGGAAAATGGGGGTGAATCGATTTGCCCATTTGGGCTGAATAAATTCGGCTAAAAAAACATTCGTACTACCTTAAAACGAATCGATTTGTCCATTAGTCCCGAATAGATTCGAACATGTTTGACTTGCGAGGGATGTGCTTAATGGGTTTTGTCATAGACTTTGTTCCGCAGAATCCTTCGTAACTTCTTCGATAGGAGTCAGATTCATGCATCGTCGACGGCCACGTAAAGATAACTCGATGAGATCCAACTTTCGTGAGATCTCGGGGGCCAAACCCGAGTGCTGAAATTACTAAAATTCCCCTGAAATTGAGATTGTAGATGAAACTTCCCCAAAATTCAACCGAACCTCATGCCTTGCATTCCCAACACATATAAAAGATCAAATAAACCATGCACAATATATATATATATATATATATATATATATATGTGTGTGTGTGTGTGTGTGTGTGTGTGTGTGTGTGTGATGAAAATAGAGGTTATTCAGTAGATGAGCATAAGTCCCGGGAATAAGGTGTACGGGAATGCTAGAATGCGCAAATATAAGGGGTTTTAAATGCAGTATTCATCGATAATCACTCCCCCTAACTTACATATTTTTACTCCCGAGCAATGAAGCACCAAGAAACCAGAATCGCAAGTAAAAGTACAAGTATCAGAAAAGAGCATCGGATAAAATAAAATCACTTTCATGGGAGAACGATTGCATTTAGCGTATGCAATAGGACTTTAAACCCCTTAAGTTACCTTAGTGGACGAGTGTTGTCTTTTGAGGGTTTTCAGGGGTGAAACTCACAAACCTCAAGTTCCCCAAAAATATGCCCAATTAATAAAAGAAGAAAAAATCAACAATAACAAATAGGATTTCAACATTTTATTAGCAAAGTGAATGAATTCACACAAAAGTTTGTGGTTATTAACATTAGATTAACTTCAATCATAATTGGAACCTTAAAAGTAAGAAGGAAAATGAGCATAAGAAAATAGTTTGAGTTAAAAAACGTTTATAAATCAAATAATAAGCATTAAAGTGTGCATGATATTCAATCCTCTCTGGGTATTACACTCAATAAATGAAATCACTAAGAACGAGAGGTAATACACGAAACATGTGGGCATAAAGAGTAAATTTAAATGGAAACTAGGCCACCCACATGTCATTAATTGAAGAACGCTATATATAAAATGAAAAATACATAACCTAAATGAAAGGATATCATCATTAAATGAGGTGAAATGCATCTTTACAAATTATCGCATTTATTATGACTTTCGAATCACACTCACTTTCTGATCACATAGGACTTTTATAGGGTTATAATGTAAGTTTGGGTTTGAGGTTATAAAAGAAGGGGAAATTTATAGATTCAACGGTGTATGGGCATGAAAAACTTGGGATAATGAAAACTTATGGGCAACTTCAAAATTGGAATATGATTTTCATAAAAAGCATTGGATATAACATTGAAAAGAGATAAAGATTATTGAACGCTATGTACGAAATGGAAATACTTTCTCTTTCTTTTATTTTCTTCTTTTTCTTTTTTTTATTTCTTTATTTTCTCTCACACTCTCATAGGCTTAATTGCCACGACATAACAAGAACATCATTCAATTTTTAAGATCATTCCAAACAAAGGTATGGAACGTAATATGTATGGTTTATAACTCCAATTTGGAATTGGTTATGGGATTTGGGTTATGAAATGAAATGTTATATTTAGGCTCAAAGGGTTGATAAGGAAAAACATTTAGGGTGAGGTCAAGGTCAATATGGGTGATATAAAAAAGCGGGCCTATGATCCTTCTGATAGTTAACGTAATTTTCGAGTCAAAATAACTTTGAAAATCATGATAAAGTTATACATTTCATATGAACTCAATTAATGAATGATCAATGCAAGAATAGTAAGATTACCAGCGAATTAAACATTTTTAATGAGGAAAAAGTAATCTATAAACACTCACAAATGTAGAAAAACCCAACTCTCACTTGGTGCAAGTAAATACAATGGAACAAAAGATTACCGAGTTATAAAGGCCATAAACCAAATCAAATAAACAACAAAAGAACATGTGATCATGGGTTTAAAGTTTAATTCATGAAGATTTTCGTAATATCAATGATTTAAGGACTAAAGTATACTAACTTATAAAATCGAGAACATAAATAATTGAATTATCTATTGGATCGGGCATTTATTGAAATTTATCATTGAAAATAAAGGCAAAACGCCCAATAAAGGAGAAAAAAGAAAGAAAATATTTTTGAAAATTTTCAATTTTTCACAACATATCATGCTTGGAAATAACACATGGTCGAATCAAAGAACTGTAAATGAATGGGAAGAATAACCATACCCCTAACTTAAATGTGGCATTGTCCTCAGGGTGAATCAAGAATACAACATAAAGAGACGAAAAAAAGATATTACCCAAAATGGAGAGTTTCTCGATAAGTACAAGTCCAAAGAATCTACAACACATGTTATCATAAAGGATAACAAAAAAGAATAATAAAAATTTTAACTAATTACACTAGACAGTAAGTAAAAAAATAAAAATATCAACCTAAAATTTAAACTTCTCATTAACTATACACTAGAAGTTGAAATTTTTGAGGCTCCACCCAAAACACAACTTGACTTTGAAGAATCAAGGGTGGTTCCTCATTTGAGTGAATGCCTCCCAAAAAATAAGAATTTTCGTTTAAACAACAGAAGGCATGGTTTGGACAAAAAAAATGAACAATCACCAGTTACAAGTTTTTGGAGGGTGATGGTGGTTTTGGATGTTAAGGGGGACAAGTAAAATTGTGATCCAAAAAAAATAAAATTTCCTCCCAAAGGTTTTTTAAGTAGAATGGGAGGTAGGGCACACAAAATGGGAGAACCCGTCTAGGAAAACAATTCAAGTAAAGAGTCCTCATTGGTAAAAGGATTAAACATTTCAAAGTTTTCAACCGACTTATAGTTATCTTACGGTACTTGTAATGGTTCAATAATGGTGAATGGAAATGGGGATCAACTAAATTTAATTTTAAATTATTCATCATCCCTTGGAGATTGAATTCGAAAGGAGAAAGATTCGCTTTCAATGAAATGTTCTTATAAAAATGTTTGAAATGAAACACAAGTCTCAACCACCTCTTTGTTTTCCAAAAAGGAACTCATCTCATTGCAATGTGCTTCAATTTCCAAATTATCACCATTAGCGTTATCCATTACACTTTGGGTGGAAAGAAGCATAGTTTCTTCCAAAGTAAGTTTTCTTAACTCTAGATACTTGGACTCCTTATTTGGTTGAAAAGATTCTTCAAATCAAAAGTTTTGAAAGAAAAATCATTGTTGGATTTGAATAATGCATCTAAATCTTGTTCCCAATAATGATTTTATTCCCAATAACTATTTTCAAGCGTTTCATTCTCAAGAATGTGAAGGCCTTCACACACAGTAATAGGTGAAGGTTCGAATTCTTCAAAATGAAAAGTTTGAGAACTATTCCCATACAAATGTAAACCATTATAATTACCAAAATCACTATAAAAAGACCTGATTACGAAATAATTTATAGATGTAAAATCCACATAGAGAGATGTGTGGCTGAGAATTCAATGTTTCTTGTTGCTCAAATGTACAAGACTATAAAAAAGATTAAACTAAAGAATAAAAATACAAAGGAAAAATATATTATGAAATAGTAAATCAATTACAATCAATAACAAAACATTCCCTAGCAACGGCTCTATTTTGATGTGGTAAAAACTGAGCGTCCATTTAGATACGCTAATCATTGTTATCGATTTTCAACCGCAATGAAAAAAACCTAAACTTTAACTACACTCTTGTGGAGTATAGCGGCCAGTCCGGGTATCGAAAATCCATCGGGAATGTTTGATAGACATTAATTGATTTATTACTTCTCAAATAAAAGTGTAAAAGATAATAATGGTTTAAAAGGGAAAAAGGAAAAGGTTAACTACGCAATTAAAACTAAACAAATATTGATAAAATGAGATTAGGTTCACATCCCCACCATGGGCCAATAATACGTATTGAGGAACTTGGTCCGTACACACAATTAGCCAAGTATATTTAAGTGTTTATAAACATCACACATGAAGGGATCTAACCCCAAAATACGAGATTTTACTTTCAATCGAAAATGATCAAAAATGGGTTAAGTTTCAATATTGCTATAAATACTATTGTTGCCTGACAAAGAAAGTTAAACGACTAATATTATGATTTTAATACCCAAGGTTTCAATTAAAAGAATTTTGAACTAAAACCTAGATTTTGAAGCTCGATACCCATTAATGGTGAAAATATGATCCAAACCTTTAAACTAGATAATACAAATGGTAAGAACAATTAATACAACTAATTTACAAATGAAATTAACTATTAAACTAACAACAACTAAATAACAAAGTAAATAAACTAATTAACAATGCTTAAAAAAAAGAAATGAAACTAGATATATGGGGAAGATGATGAATAGTATCACTTACAAGTAAAAGGTATGAAACCCTAAGAGAGAAGGAAGAGCTCCCATAACAAAATAAAACCTTATCTAAAATTAAAAATTTGATCTCCTAATAATTGAAAG
The DNA here is from genome assembly GCA_949130495.1 of Sambucus nigra. NCBI lineage: Eukaryota > Viridiplantae > Streptophyta > Magnoliopsida > Dipsacales > Adoxaceae > Sambucus > Sambucus nigra. Next base: position 448,661,816 of record OX422219.1, on the reverse strand, counting down.
CAAAACCTATTTAAACAAAACCCTAAGGGAAAAATTGTAAATAAAAGAAAAATATGGGTGAATCGACTCGCCCATTTGGGTCTAATCGATTCGACAATCAAAAATTATGTTTTTCCTTAAAACTAACCGATTCGATCGTTAGGCCCAAATCGATTCGAACATGTTTGACTTGCTGGGGATATGCTGAATGGGGATTTTGATGGACCTTGTTCTGTGGATTCTTTCGTAACTTCTTCGATAGGAGTCGGATTCATGCACCGTCAACGGCGACACGAAGATGACGCGTTGATATCCAACTTCCATGAGACCTCGGGAGCCAAACATGAGTGCTTAAATTATAAAAATTCCCCTAAAATTGCGATTGTCGACTACACTTTCCCAAAATTTAATCAAACTTTACGCCTTACATTCTTGATACCTATAATGGGTTAAATAAACCATGCATAATATATCAATGATGAAAGTAAGTGTTACCCAGTAAATGAGCATAAGTCCCAGGAATAAGTTGCACGGGAATGATAGAATGCGCAAATATAAGGGGTTTTAAATGCAATATTTTTTACTAATCATTAACTAGTAATGAGGTAATCCTAACCCCCGAGAGCTTTCTCTCTCTCGGTGTTTTAATTGATCTGTATTCACACTTAAGCTACCTATCTTAGGTTCCTAATAACTAAGAAGGTTAATCGTTCATGAGGTAATCATAAACCCATAGAGCTTTATCCCTCCCGGTGTTTTAATTACCATATGTTCACACTTAAGCTACCTATCTTCATTTTCCACTAGCTAAAATGGTTAACAAGACGTGAGGAAAACCTAACCTCTCCAGATATTTCTACCTCTCGGTGTTTTAATTGTTGTATGTTCACACTTAAGCTACTATCTTAGATTCCTACTAACTAAAACGTTTTACCAGTCGTGAGGTAATCTTAAACCTCCGTAGCTTTCTCCCATATTATTATCTTTCAAAGATATGCATAGGACACACGAGTTGATCAACTATTCCATCATCACCATTAATTTATATATTTATTAGGTAAGGTCATTTCAGTCTTTCCTTATGTGTTTATCCTATCTATTTTACTTACTTATTTATTTATTTGTTCATTTTTACTTTACTACTATTTTATGTGTTCAACCACTTTTTCCTTTTTTCCCATTATTAGATTTTTACTATGATCTTACTTAACCTTTTCTCTATTTATTAAAAGGGAGGTTCAGAATGAATTCATTACATTTTGTCTAAAACCCAAGATATTCCCATTCTCCCGCGCAAAGTATCAGGTATTGTACATATACAAAAATAACCCAAGCATGCGGTAAAACATAAAATAATATAAGAGACGTACATGTGGATCATTCGCAAGACGTATCATCAGTACCCTGTGAAAATCACACTCCCGTAAAATGATTTCTGTATCTGCCTCATCCACTAGTAGGGATGCGTCATAAGCCACCTGGGGCCCTAGAACCAGGGACTCACCCCACCACACCACCCCTATCCCAATCTTCTACGTGTGGTGCCACACCCTAGTGCCCCATGGGTCCCATGACAAACACATGTGGGCACGACACTGCCTTCGCTAGCCCGACCTGCCCCATGACCCATGACACCCTCCGTGGAAACCCTCTCATCCTGATTCAGGTCTATGTCCCAAATCTCAACATCTTCAACTAAAACTACCTCCTGGTGGTCCATAATGTGTAAAATTACAAATAAATCTAAAATAAAACCTACGAGTGAGTGTAAAATCATGCATAGAGAGAGGAGGGCAAGAAAGAATAAGGAATGTAGTTGAGGAAGAAGAAGAAGAAGAAGAAGAAGAAGAAGAAACTGCCAAGAAGACTGCATTCTTATTCGTTTCAAACTTTCAAATGTTTAACCTAACATGAAAACGTTATATTCCCTTTAACCAAATGGTTAAAGGGACCATTTAGCCGAATGGTTAAAACCCCATATATTTTCCAAAACCACATTTCCCCCCAAGTTTTAAGTGCATCCCCCCTTCCACCCACATCCGCACCCATCTCCAAATAGGAAAACCTATTTCCATCCCAGTTTTTTATGAAGAGTGTTCCCATGCAAACCCTTTTAGTTGATATGTTGACACCTAGATTCATATTCGTAATTTGAGTCTTTCTCCCAATCAACACCCTATATATCCTAAAGAATGAAAATTGGAAACCATTAAAAATAAAGGGTGTTAAAACTACCCATGGAGAAATTTTTGCAGACCAAAGTGAAATTCTTATAAAGTTTTTAAAGGACTAAAAGCACTTGTAGACGGTCCTTTAACCAAACGGTTAAAAGCCCTATTTACCCTTTAACTGAACGATTAAAGCCTTTTAACCGAATGGTTAAAAATCTAGCTGTAGTGATTGCCAAATCTTCTCTCATTCTCTCCAGCCCTACACCTGGACCTGGACCTGATCCTCGTATCCACCCGACACGTGTTCATCCCTTGAACCTTTCGATTAAAGGCTTCAAAACAGAACCTATAAAAAAATGTCCCCACCAACCTTAAAAAGGATGAAAAAAACAACATTGATTTGGTGTTATAAAATTTTCCAAACCCAAGCATCTCTAAATCTCGAGTTTTGTCAAAAAAAATCCCAATCGAAGTTCATAGTTTAGAAAAGTCGTTCTCTCTGAGAAATAGGGAGCAACTGATTTCTTGAATATTATATTTATTTAGCCCTTTTTCTTATACATTTTAGCCACCTCGAGTATCTTAATTCTTATATTTATTCTCGTTAACTAGGCAACCTCTGTTACGTATGTTTACATGCTTTTTAGAGGTATAATTGAGCATTTTTAGATAATAAAGTGCTTAGCTTAAAGTTTGGTCGGATTTCGAGACAGGTTTGACATTAAGGGAACATTCAACGGCATTTTAATCATTTAATAATTTGGATTTTTGGCAAAATATATTCTTTGAAGTTGTATCCCTATGAGTCAGCCTCTAATCGCGCCTAATTTTGATTTATAATGAAAAAGTTACAGCATTTTTCATACGTTGATCCGGGATGGAGAATGCAGACTGTCTGGGGTGAATCGATTCACCCACTTTGGGAAATTAATTCGATTTGGACCAGAAACAAATTTTCCTGTAGCTGAATCGATTCGAATCCTGTAGTAGAATCGATTCGGGCCTGTAGATTTTGTCTTTTTTATTTATAAGTTTGCCCCTAGGGTTTTTATTTAAAGTGATTTATGTTATCATTTGTTGGGGGATTCATTTTTGGTAGTTTAGAAGAGGTTTTGGGGTTTGGGAGCTTCTTGTATCTCCCTATTAGGGTTTTATCCCCTTTGTTTGTAAGTATACTTTTTGTTATCTTCTCCATTGATGTAGTTCCATTTTCTTGTTTTAAGCATTGTTGGTTAGTTTATTTCCTTTTATAATTAGTTTTTGTTGTGTAATTAGTTATTTCCATTTATTAATTAGTTTTGTTAATTGCTTTTAATCATGTGTAGTATTTAGTTTAAAGGTTAGGGTCACATTTCCACCATTAATGGGTGTTGAGATTTGAAATCTAGGCTTTGGTTAGAAATACATTTAATTAAAACCTTGTTATTAAAGTTGGAATATTAGGCGTTTAGCTTCCTCTGTCACACAACGGTAGTGTTTATAGCGACATTCCAAAATTAATCCAATTGTGACCATATCCGAGCGAAAGTTTAATCGTTCATTGTTGGATTAAATTTCTGCATGTTTGATGTTTATAATCAATTGAAGATGCTCGGTTAAATATTTTCAAACAAAAATTCTTTTTTACACGTTGTTTAGTCCATGGTTGGGTTGTGATCCTAATCTTGTTTTATTAATCTTTGTTTAGTTTTAATTTGCGTAATTAACTTTTTCCCTTTTTTCCCCTTTTCAACCATAATCATCTTTTACATTTTTATTTGAGAAGTTAATAAATCAATTAGAGTATATCAAACATTCCCTGTGGATTTTTGATACTCGTACTAGCCCCTATACTCCACAAAAGTGAAGTTAATAGTTTAGGTTTTTTGCATTGCGGCTGGAAGTCGATAACAATGATTAACGTATCTACACAGATACTCGATTTTGGCCACATCAAAATGATGTCGTTGCTAGGGACTGTTTTATTATAGATTATAATTTATGTACTATTTCATAGTATTTTTTCCTTTGTGTTTGTAATATTTATTTTAACTTTCTTTTTTACTTGTAATAAATTGTTTCAAGAAATTTTAAATTTTGGTGCTCATCGCATTTTTGAATTGCCCTCTTTAAAATGTGTTCCTATAGCTATTTAGAAAACTTAATTGATTTGATAATATTTCTCAAAGTTACACTCTCATGACTATGCAAGAATGCTTCCAAATTCATGAAAATGAAAGAATTGTACGTGAATTTCAAGAATTTATAGGTAATCACTCATCGTCTTGGGTACAAACTATGCGAAATGTGGAATCCTCTAACTATGAGAAAACCTCCCAAGAAGATGTTATGTCTTCTTATTGGTTTGATCAGGAGTTAGCGGAAAAGAAATTGAATGAACAAACTGAGATTTTTAAAGCTTGGTCTTTAGAAGTAAATGTCCAACTCGATGAGATCATTTATTCTTTAAAAGGCTCAGTTGAGGTTGAAACATGCGTTTCACCTCCCCCCACCCCCCCTTTTTGAAGAAGAAATCATTGAGAGTGATCCAATCACATTCGAATTTCAACTTGTTATCAATATTTCGAATTCTATTGAGGTTGATGGTCCTTCATTTCCTTGGTTCCCCGCCATTATCGAACAATTAAATCTATCACGAGAATCGGATGAAAGTCTTTAGGACTTTGACTAGATTCTTGAATGGGAATGTTATTTTAAGATGCTTCATCTTATGGTCTATTCACTCACACTTTCCCCACCTTCCATTCCAATTAAAAAACCTTAGGGAGGTGATTTTAATTTTCTTGAGGTTAATTTGGTCTTGTTCCCCTTACCATCCAATCCCCCATCATCCACCAAATTTTTTTAATTGGTGATGGTTCATTTTTTACGCCTTACACATGTTTTCCATTGTTCAAACAAAATTCTTATCATCAGGAAGGTATGCATTAAAATGAGGGTACACCATTAATCCCTTAAAATCAAATCGTATTTTGGGTGGACCCTCAAAAATTTCAACTTCTAGTATATATATAGTTAGTTAGAAGTTCAAATTGTAGGTCTTATATAGTTATTTTTTTTCCTTTTTTTTTCCTTTTTAATTATATTCTATTGTAATTAGTTAAATATTTTTTTATTCTTTTTTGTTATGCTTAGTTCTAACATGTTTTGCAGATTCAATGGACTTGTACTTAATGGGGATCTCTCCCTTTTGGGTAATATTTTTTTTTGTCTCTCTTTATGTTGTATTCTTGATTCGCATTGAGGACAATGCAACATTTAAGTTATGGGGTGTGGGATATTTTTCCCATTCATTATAGTTTCATTGATTTGATCTTATGTTCGTTCCAGGCATGCTTTTGTTGAAAAATTAAAAATTTTAAAAATATTTTCTTTCTTTTTTCTCCCTTGTTGGTCATTTTTTCTTTGTTTTCAATGATAAATTTCAATAAATGCCCGATCCAATAATAAATTCAACGATGCACGTTCTGGATTTTAGAAGTTATTATACTTTATTCCCCAAATCATTGATATTATGAATAACTTCATGAATTAAACTTTAAACCCATGAGCACATGCGCTTTTCTTATTTTAATGATTTGGTTTAAGGCGTTTTAAATCGGTAATCTTTTGTTGCATTGTATATACTTACACCGAGTGAGCATTATGATTTTCTTCATTTGTGAGTGTTTATAAATTATTCTTTCCTCCTTGGAAACGTTAAATTCATTAGTAATATCACTATTCTTTCATTGATCGTTCATTAATTGAGTTCATTTTGAAATGTGTTACTTGAGCATGATTTTCGAAGTTATTTTGACTCGAGAATTGCGTAAACTTTAGAAAAGGATCAAAGTCCACCTTTGTTATTTAACCCATATTAATCTTCACCTCACCTTATATTTCCCTAGTCAAACCCTTTGAGCCTTAATATAGCCTTTCGTTTCAAAACCCAAAATCCCATAAATAAATCCACAATGGAGTATAAACCATATATATCACCTTAAATACCTTTGCTTGGATTGATACTTGAGATTGAATGATGTTATTGTTAAGATGTTTCAATTAAGCATGTGAGAGTAAAAAAGTGAAGAAAAAAATGAAGTGAAAAACAAAAGAAAAAGAAAATATTTCCATATTGTATATAGTGTTCAATAAACTTTGTCACTCTCCAATTTCATATCCAATGTTTGCTGTAGAAATCATATTCCAATTTGAAATTGCCCATAATTTTCCATTATCCCAAGTGTTTCATCCTCAAACATCTTCAAATCCGTAAATATCCCCATTTTTTATAACTTTAACCCCAAACTTACATTACAACCCTATAAAAGTCCTATGTGATCCTAAGGTGAATGAAATTCAAAACTTCAAATAATTGCAATGCATTTCACCTCATTTAATGATGATATCCTTCCATTGAGATTGTAAAGTTTTTATTTTATATATAGTGTTCTTCATTGGTGACATGTGTATGGCCTAGTTTTCATTTATATTTACTCTTTATGCCTGCATGTCCCATGTATTGCCTCTCATTCATAATGATTTCAATTGTTTAGTGTATACACCGAAGATGAGTGATATCATGCGCGCTTTAATGCTTATTCGGTTTATAAAAATTTTGTCAAATCACACTTTGCATGTGCTCGCTTTTCCTCCCACTTTTATGGTTTCAATTCAATGAAGTTCATTCTATAATGTTAATAACTATGAACTTTTGTGTGAATTCTTTCACTTTGCCAAAAACATGTTGAAATCCCTTTTGTTAGTGTTGAGCATGTCTTTTTTATTAGTTGGGCATATTTTGAATAAACTTTGATGTTTGTGGGTTATATCCCTATAAACTCTCACGAGACAACACTCATCCACTAGGGTAACCTAGGGGTTTAACGGCTTATTACATATGCTAAATGAAATTGTTCGCCCGCAAAAGTTGGAATATTAGGTGTTTAACTTCCTTTGTCACGCAATTATAATGTCTATAGCGGCATTCCAAAATGAATCCATTTGTGACCATATTCGAGCGAAAGTTTAATCTTTCATTATTGGATTAAATTTCTTCATGTTTGATGCTTATAATTAATTGAATATGGTCGGCTAACTATTTTTGAACCAAAATTCCTTTTTACGCATTATTTATCCCACGGTGGGGATGTAATCCTAATCTCATTTTATTAATTTTTGTCTAGTGTTGATTTTCATAATTAAATTTTCCCCTTTTTCCCTTTTTCAACCATCATCATATTTTACATTTTTATTTGAGAAGTAATAAATCAATTAAATTCAATCAAACATTTCCTTAAGATTTTCGATACCCGGACTAGCTGTTATACTCCACAAGAGTGTAGTTAATAGTTTAGGTTTTTTACATTGCGGTCAGAAGGCGATAACAACGATTAGCGTATCTACACGGACACTTTCTTTCTGCCACATCACAAACCTCTGTTCGTACCCCATAAAATTCGGCACTTCCAAATAAAGCTCTGCCTGAATTAATGGTGAGACCTCACAGGGGACACTCCCCCAAAAACAATTCGACTCATGCTACAAGGGTTAGGAAACTTTGCAAAAAATTTGGGTCAATACTCAAAATATGTATTGTGGTATACACTATCCATATCTATTTATATCAGTTAGCCTATCCCCCATTAGGGGATCGGTTATGCACCTTACATTTTTTATATTTTAAGTGCCTAGTTTTTAACCCAGCACCTCTGTTTATTAAGCTGAAATTACATGTTCTTATTGTAAATAAATTATAATCAGATGCAAGGACTATATATAACAAGAAATAAATACTTTACAAGACCGTTCTTAGGAAACTATCTGTGAACTGAGTTATTTTGAAACTTTTCTAAAACCAAAGTCTAAAAATCGCAATGCTCTTACCATATCCGCTAGCAAACAAAGCCCGTCTCAAGGATGGCATCCTCGGATATGTGTTTTCTTGGAATACTAGTAAAACATATGCCTTATTTTAATGCATTTTAAACATATTAATATGACACTCCAACCTATAAATGAAATACTATATTAAGGATTAGGATTATAAATATCGTAATGTTATATAATTTATACTCGGTATCCCGTCGCCTACATCCATAAATATGTCCCGTTTATTATAACTATGTTGAATTATATCTCAAGTTTTCTTGAGTACATGGGCATAATCCTAGTTCAAATTCACGAGCCGAAGCCTTATAATACGTCTCATGGCATATTATCTATTAGTGATGCCTCCATCTCTAGTTCAAACCCCCTTGATCCATCACCTTAAACCACCTCAAGGCCTACAACACCTCTGGGATTTTAGCCATGTTGATAAGGGATACAGAGATCTCTGTCGATGACTTATGGTTCACTCCAATCCTATATACATACATCCCCCTCCTTATACACCACCAAACTAGTCTGAAGGTTCAACAGACACAAATATCTTTGCAGAGTTAGTGATCGCTCTAAGTTAGTGATCGCTCATCCTCTAAGCTAGTGATCAAAACCTATACATACATCCTCTAAGTTAGTGATCGCTCAACAGACACAAATATCTTTGCAAGCATTTTGATATCCACTCCCATTACAAACCCTCTATTGAAACTAACCTCTGGCCCACAGATAGCTTCTCCTCTTCTCAAGTCAAGTCCTCACACTTGCACACATATCACTTTGGAACTCTTCCATTCGACTAAGTGTAACAACCAAGCTATATAGGTTTTGATCTCATGAATACACTGATACGTAGGTGAAATATCGAATCCTTCTCATGAGAACAAGCCTCGACAATATGTCTCTTGATTTGTTATCATAACAGAGATGCATCCATATCTCATATTACATTTCCCCCCTCTCACGTGTCGAACAAGATATCAAATTATCTGAAGTCGTGATTTCTTGTGCATAAAAACACATACACATTAACGGCCCCACATTATATAAGTTAAGCTTCCTTGCACATTTACATATTAACGGCCACCCATTATCCAAACACACATTCATGCACAACCACTCGTGTGTACCCCCATCGATTTAAGTGACGTTCCTACACCTCTCACTAATACTATTTAATCCCTAAGCACATATCTTTGATTCAAGGTATTTTCAAACTAAGGTCTCTAGTCATGTTCTAAAATAAACTAAAAAGTAATCCCATAATATAAAGAGGATAATAATCATAGAAGTACTAGACTAATGACAGATCAAGGCAAAGAGGAGCTTAATCGAAGACTAAGGAAGCCTTGTAGAAGAATATAGTTGATCCCCCATGTGTTTTATGTATTTTTATGTAATTATGAGATATGTTGAAATATTTATTAAGGTTTCTCGATAATAGCGATGGACCAGGTCTGGTAGGAACAAGAGCTATCATGTTCTGTCGAACAACCTCAATTGGTAACCTTTGAAGGAATTGGTTTGGAGGATAGATATCAAGGCAACATTAAGGCCTAACTTAACTATTTTAGATACACCACGTAAAACAACTAGCTTTGCCCAATCGAGCATAATCGAAAAACCTTGAGCTACCAACCATGAGTTTACTTAGCAATAGAGCTTAGCAATAAAAATATTATAATTCAATAAAAGATCTACGTGACATCATACTATACCTAACACATGTCAAATCAAACTTACCCGAAACAGTGATAGTTAGGTAAATAGTTGGTTTGTGCGATGCTGACATACTATTGTGCAACCTGACACATCGGTTGGTCACTCGAGATTTCACTCAACATTTAATGCTAGTGACATGTTAGGTATGGTAGTCTAACCCAACATTTAATAAGCGTGAGATTTCTCACGTGAAATTTGAGCCTATATATACCCCATTTCTCCTTTAATAAACCACCAAACATTTAAGCGAAAAGACCTCTTTGAGATATTTATTGGAAACTAGAGATTTTACTCTCCCCTATTAATATGATTATCCTCTTTTTTCGAATAAATCAATCATTTATTAAGTTTTAAACACCATACTACTTACATTTGTTGTTTAGCTACCTACCTTGGGTTTATTGAAAGTAAATACTTCTCTCTCCCTATAACTGACTTCCAACTGAGGTTCATTTACTATCCAAAAAGTTGTATTTATTATCTTTTATTAGGATATATAAGTGAGTTTATTAATTATCATTAAGATTACATTTATTATCATTGTATAACCAATAATACGAGTTACGCCTCAACTTATCTATAAACATCCTAGTAAAGATAACTACTCTTTTAGATTTGGCAACTCAGATGGGGAGGTGTTCTCTTAAAATTGTGAATGGGAATGTAAATTGTAATCTTACCTTTGATGATATTCAACGAGAGGAGGAACAAAATATTACTCATGTTGTTAAGGTTCCTCCAGTTGTTGTTGTCGCCGAAAATGCCAAAATGGGATAAGCTTCCATGATTTATGTGATGGGGCCCAACACATAACGAATATTATGTCCAAATTTGTGGAGTTTTTTCAAACTCAACAATGAATGGCGATGTTTGATTCCACGATGGACCTCGATTCCTCTGTTACTTCAGTGTCACCACCTATTATTCCTTTGAGAGGAGTGTTCATTCTACCTGAAAGATCTGCTGGTCTCTCGGTGATCAATCGTAATCCTATTACTGCACCAATTGTTGAAGCATATGTTGCTACCAATGCCTCACCTGAGGCATCTATGCTAAAATCCAAGGAACTTGTACCGGCTGCCTCACCCTATTTGACCATTGAGGAGGTCAAATGATAAATGAAAATTATGGCATCTTCATAGTCTCCTAGTAAGGCGGTGTTTATCTATGATAATTTTCTTACTTATCATCTATTGGATTAAAATGATGAACCTTAACCTGAGGGGTATGTCCCCCCAATCTTTAAAAAGTTTAATAGGAAAAGGAGTAACTAGAAGGAACACATCAAGCAGTTTGTTGAGCACCTGAGAGCTAACTGCAACAAAAAAAAAACTTCGCTTGAGGGATTTTTCCAAGTCCATTACCATTAAAGCTTACACGTGGTTCACATAGACCCAAGGAGTGTTAATACATAGGAGGACATGCACATTCAATTTCTCTTGGAATGTTTTTAGGCATAAGATGTGAGAACGCGTGTAATATCGATTTAAATTAAATTCGCAAGTTTCCAAGTAACCCTTATTTAATTAGCGTCTACTTTTAAATCAAATAAATTCAGCCCCTAAAAATCCATCTACGGTGCGTGTGTCAATCCATAAATAAATAAAGCATGTGATACAAAAATATGCTGAGACACAGATTTCAGGAAAAAAACCCTTTCGGGTAAAACCTTTATTTCACTATGAATATACAAGTCGCAACTTACAATTACATAGAGAAATCTGCAATGGATCAACGCGCAGCCAACCCACAAAGACACGCAGTCTTAAACTCAGCAAGAGAATACACGCAGCACCCTCCAAGGACTCTCAGCCCAAACAACGCAGGAAGAACCGCAGCTCTCCTCAATGACACGCAGTCATAAAACTTTGTAGAGACTCCCTCAGCAATGACACGCAGCCCTCGGTTGCAAAGATCTCTCCACAAAGATGAACAACAACAAAGTTTGTGTTCTAGGGTTCCAAAAGATTCACAAAAGTGTGTGAATCAAAAAGATGTTTGGCACATCAAAAATTGAAGTCTTGTTATGTTTATACTCTTAAAAATGTTTTCTCAAAGACTTGAAAAAATACACCATCGGAATAGTAATATATATAGGAAATATAAGATGGTGGGTAAAAAACACATGGAACTACTCGAGCATATCCCAGGCGTACCGGTCCGGCTTGGGGGCGGATCGGTCCGGATGACCAGATCAGTTCTTTTAAAATATGGCTACATCGGTTCGCTTGCGGTCCGGGATATACTAGATCTGCAGCAAGCGGATCGGTCCGGTTGAGGGGCGGACTGGTCCGATGGCGGATCGGTCCGAATCGGTCCGGTTGAGGGGCGGACCGGTCCGATGGCGGATCGGTCCGGTTGAGGGGCGGACCGGTCCGGCTTCCCAGAAAAATAAAAAACATTTAAAAGCCTCATTTTGCTTTAAAAAACTTACTTCTTATTTTTATAAAAAAACATTTTATAAAAATTTCCCAATACTAAATATGAACTTTAAGGAACGTAAAAACAAAATTTTACCAAGTTCATTCTCGCAGAGGCTATGATGTTGAAGACACTTTGAAATTTGGATCCGTTGATGTAGATGCGATCTTGAGTTTCTTCAACTGTGTAACGGCGTACGACATACAAATTGATGATGGACAAAAATGTCCTTACAAATCTCCCCCTATGTCTATGCCGGTACATACATAAAAAATATCCGAATTATCAACTAATGACCGATACAAATCTACCCTCCCATGAACCCTAAAGATGGAAAGATACAAATGTTTAAATCTTCATCGTTTGTTCTTCAATCTTCAACAATCATCAAATCTCAAAGCTTTTCTCATCAGGGTGTGCAACATATTGATCTTCAATCTACACACATGAGACAAAGCAAATACCACGTGACATATCGAGTTTGAAATGAGATAAACATGAATACCAATGTATGATAAAAACATAAGCTACAACTCAAAAACTCCCCCAAAATACAAACTCCCCCATAATATGATAATTCTTTCTCCCCCTTTTTATGATGTCCCCAAATAGACAAATGAGAAGAATGAATCAAATAAGCAAAATCGAGGTGTCACGGTATAGAAAACAGGGCATCAAACTATATGGTAAACGTGCTCTTGCAAGGAGATGCTCAAACAAATCTTCACAAACTATTTTTGAATTTTTCAATTTTTTCGTACAAAAATAAGATACCAATGTGAACAAGTATGATACAAAAATCACACCATGGATTTAGACTCAAACAACCAAGTCATGGAAACGGAATGAATGGGTGTGAACACATTCGATAGGTAAATCAACTCAATCAATCATATGTGCATGATGCATACGTGTACTCCTAACGAATGAACATCAAAGATATCCTTAGGTGTAAAAATTTGTTGAATTTAGATGACATCGTCTTATGCAAATCAACAAATCAAAGTCAGAATGATTTCCACCCCAATAACGTCCAAAACTATGTAGCGCATTTTCAAGTATATCAAGGACGTGCAAACCCGTTTTAAATTCTCCAACCAAACTCCCTCATATATATTTTCTTTTAGAGGTAATCTAAATTTTCAAACTTTGGAGAATTGGTGCAAAAACCTAAATGGCCCATATTTGGCATGAATATCTTTTTATTTCCTTTCAATTTTTTTGGGCTCTTTTAAACCTCTTTGGACCTCGGATAATAAAATTCCTCAATTTTTTAGGTCCTTTTCAACGGTGGCTTTTGCGCAAAGGATAGATGATTACCTTTCGCAGCCCCTCCCCGTTATCAAACAAATCACACAAACTCACAAAACGGTTTTTATATGCACAATTTCCTTATCAAAATCTATCGCGCTTGGTTCGTTTTAAAGACAGGATTGAAGTGAAAACACCCAACCAACATGTGATAAGACAAGAACAATAATCAAACAAATCCGTGCATGTGTGCAATAAAGGAAACATGAGTCAAACATGTAGGAAGAACACTTAATTACATCTTAATGACTCCAAACATTATAAAGCACATGGATGAATTGACCTATTGTCTCAAAACACTATCAAATAGTCACATGAAAATAATGGAATGATGTTGTGACTTGGTCATCCAAAGTGTTCATCCATAAACGGTGAAAAAAAAACAAAAATCTTTTTGGATTTTCTCAAAATTTGTCAAAAAAAATCTTTTTGGATTTTTCAGAATTTTTCAAACAAAATATACAAAAATGATACATACTAGCAATAGGCAAACAATGTCATCATGAAAATCACCCTATGCTAGTAAACAAGTCAAACCTCAATCATTAGGTGCAAAGGGGTTTTCCAAAGGTGGTGACAGCTTATGAAAAACCTCCACCAATTCTTGTGAAGATTTGATTAAAAACTTAACTTGCTCACCTAAATGTGTAAACTCTCTCATGTAGTCTCCGGGAGCATGTAAAGTATCATGTGTGGGTGCATGTGTGCCAGAAACACGTGTAGAAGCAAAACGTGACACATAACCCAACTTAAAGCAAAATTCCCTAAGGTGTCCTCTCCTCTTGCAATGGGAACAAACATAAATAGGCCTAGGAACACCTCTCTCAAAAACTCTAGGACGCACTCTCCTAATGGGAATGGGACGCCTAGGTGGGTTAGGGTGAGACATATGTGAAACTGTCACTAAAGTGGGAACCGGCTCGGGTGCTAATTGGGAAGAAGATGCACCGTCATGACTTATTCCAAACTTCTCACCTTTACCCTTAAGAACCACCTTTTCAACCTTCTTAGGTGCGTTCTCAAACTTGACTTTGACCTCCCGGGCACGTTCGAGATCACTCTCGAGTTGGGATACACGTGTCGTCAGACTAGACAACCTAAATCCCTATTATACTTCTTTATTTTTAAGGTCTCGGTGTACAAATATCTAAAAGCTTTTTGGAGATCACTTTCATCTCCACTTTCACTCTCACTTTCTCCCTCACTTGAAGCGCTCAAACCATCACTATCACTTTCGTGTGCACTATTGTGGGACAAGGTAGGTAAGCTCACACGACTAGAAAAAGCTACAAACTTCTCACCACTAATCTCATCACCTTCACCTTCACTACTATCACTAAGTGTGGCGGGCATAGCTACTTTCTTTCCTTTCTTTCTAAGCCACGTAGGACACTCAAACGACTTATGTCCCTTACCCCCACATTCAAAACAAGTGATGTTCTCAAAATCTTCCTCACACTCCTCATCGGATTTATTCTCTTTTTCCCTCTCACCACTTTCTTTGGCCTTTCCTTTCTTTTAATTTTTCTCAAAAAAATTCTTTTTATTGGAAGAATTATTATTGTTCATGTTGAGAAATTTTTTAAAATTTTTCGTAAACAAGGCCATGTCATTAAAATCAAAATCTCCCTCAGAATCGGACTCACAAACTTTTTCTTTCTCTTTCTTAAAATTAGTCTTTAAAGCAATGCCATTATCCTTAGCCTTAATGGTTTTGGGAAACATGTCAATCTCACAGGTTTGAAGATCTCCTACAAGTTCTTCCAACTTAAGTGATTTCAAATTTCCAAAAGAGTTCAAAACAATGACTTTAGGAATAAAGCGTTTTGGGAGAGATCTCAAAATCTTTTTAACGACACGCGTGTTATCAATCACCTCACCCAAATTAAAACATGTGTTAACAATGTCCGACAAACGTGCATAAAAATCATCAAAGCATTCGGACTCAGACATGGTGATAGTCTCAAATTGGGTGGCCAAATTTTGTAATTTTGACTCTTTAACCGCGTTCGTACCCTCATGTGTCAATTTCAAAACATCCCAAGCCTCTTTAGACGTGGTGCACGTCATAATTCGACGAAACTCATCAGGAGAGATAGCTCCAGAAATAGCACTCAGACCACGGGAATTAAAATTGGACAATTTATAATCATCATCAGTCCAGGCTGACACGGGTTTTAAAGTGGTGATGTTATTAACAGTGACCGTGGGAGGAGTCCAACCATTTTCGTAAAGCAACCAAACACGCTCGTCAATAGATTTTAAAATCGATTTCATACGAGCTTTCCAGTAGGCATAATTAGACCCGTCAAAAATAGGCATCTGATTATAGAAGTGCTCCATAGGAAAAATTGCGATTTTTCACAAAACTGATTTAAAAAAAATCAATATCACATGATTTTGCGGAAAAAAGGAATACGCGATAAATTAACGTAACCGGCTCTGATACCAATTTGAGAACGCGTGTAATATCGATTTAAATTAAATTCGCAAGTTTCCAAGTAACCCTTATTTAATTAGCGTCTACTTTTAAATCAAATAAATTCAGCCCCTAAACATCCATCTACGGTGCGTGTGTCAATCCATAAATAAATAAAGCATGTGACACAAAAATATGCTGAGACACAGATTTCAGGAAAAAACCCCTTTCGGGTAAAACCTTTATTTCACTATGAATATACAAGCCGCAACTTACAATTACATAGAGAAATCTGCAATGGATCAACGCGCAGCCAACCCACAAAGACACGCAGTCTTGAACTCAGCAAGAGAATACACGCAGCACCCTCCAAGGACTCGCAGCCCAAACAACGCAGGAAGAACCGCAGCTCTCCTCAATGACACGCAGCCATAAAACTTTGTAGAGACTCCCTCAGCAATGACACGCAGTCCTCGGTTGCAAATATCTCTCCACAAAGATGAACAACAACAAAGTTTGTGTTCTAGGGTTCCAAAAGATTCACAAAAGTAAATGGGATTTTTGTGTGTGAATCAAAAAGATGTTTGGCACATCAAAAATTGAAGTCTTGTTATGTTTGTACTCTTAAAAACATTTTCTCAAAGACTTGAAAAAATACACCATCGGAATAGTAATATATATAGGAAATATAAGATTGTTGGTAAAAAACACACGGAACTGCTCGAGCATATCCCAGGTGGACCGGTCCGGCTTGGGGGCGGATCGGTCCGGATGATCGGATCGGTTCTTTTAAAATATGGCTACATCAGTTCGCTTGCGGTCCGGGGTATATTGGATCTGCAGCAAGCGGATCGGTCCGGTTGAGGGGCGGACCGATCCGGTGGCGGATCGGTCCGGTTGAGGGGCGGACCGGTCCGGCTTCCCAGAAAAATAAAAAACATTTAAAAGCCTCATTTTGCTTTAAAAAACTTACTTCTTATTTTTATAAAAAACATTTTATAAAAATTTCCCAATACTAAATATGAACTTTAAGCAACGTAAAAACAAAATTTTACCAAGTTCATTCTCGCAGAGGCTATGATGTTGAAGACACTTTGAAATTCGGATCCGTTGATGCAGATGCGATCTTGAGTTTCTTCAACTGTGTAACGGCGTACGACATACAAATTGATGATGGACAAAAATGTCCTTACAAGATGAGTTTTTATTGGCCTAGTTCCCTCCGAAGAGATAAAATCCAGGGGAGGAAGTGATGACTCATATCATAAGGTTTAGAGAAAGATCTTTGGACGTTAGAGAAGATGCTATGGAGAGAAAGATCCTTTAAATTTGTACTAAGGGGTTACTAGCAATTACATTTGTTATTTATTAAATGAGACCTGATATGACACGTTTAAAGATTTTATGAGGGATGCCCAAAATATCTCATTGGTTATTGAAGATGAGGACAAGCACTTCACGTGAACTATATAGAGGGTGGCGATGAAACTTAAGTTGGTGGTTAAGCAAAAAAGAAGAATAAAAAGAGAAAGTTTGATCGAGAGGATACACCTCCATTGAATTTCTCTATTGAAGAGGCAATAATTTATTGCAACACCATGGTAATAGATGGTTTGGTTTTTCCACCAAAGAACTCTCTTCCTTATGCACCAATAGCGGAGGTGCAAGTTGAACCCAAATATTTCCACATATATTGGCATATTTGTCATCCAATGATCCCATGCTTCACTTTGAGGAGGATCATTAACAAGAATATGAGGGCTAAAAACTTGTAGATTCCCCAAGTCAATGTTAAGAACAATCATTTGCCAACTCATAGGGCATATATGGTGGTTAATTTTGATGAGGAGGTAGACGCTCAAACGAGAAAGGAAAAAAAAAAGAATTTTGAATGATGTATGATAAATGTCTAGTGGGAATGGCCAGCATTGTCATTTGACTATGACAAACTAAGAATTAAATATAGTGAGAAAGCATATCAAACAGAGGATTATGAGGTTTATCATAGCCTGGATTAGTAAGTTGTATAGAAATCACTAAAATTTTCATAGTTCTTTGATCTAGTTGGTATTCCCCAAGTGAGGTTGGAGATTACACAAGCGATTTTAAAAATTTCAAAAAATAAAGTTATTCCTTCACTCGGATGGAAAGGGCCCATTGAACGATTAAACACAAGTTTATGTTAGAAATAACTTTCTCAGATGCAGATAGACCAATTAGGTCACCTCACAGCAGGCCTTTGTATATGACGTCAAGTATAAATAGAACTAGATTTTCTAAAGACTGAATGGGTGGAGGTGCTTTGGTCAATATCATGGCATTTAGTTCATTTTATACAACTAATATATCAGAGAAAAGGTTGATCGTGATGTTACTTTTAATATCAGGCAATGACAACCAAACTTCTAAGTCCAATGGTTATATGAATGATGGAATAGTGATTGGAAATCTCAAATCACACATAAAGTTCCATGTGATTGAGTCAGCCACCTCCTACCATATTTTAATTGGTAAAGTTTGGATGTATAACCACAATTTGGTTCCTTCAACATACCATTAATTTTCTAAAGAAAATGTGAAGGGGAATGAGATTGTGATCCATGCATCCAAGAAGCCTTTTCACAAGGATAAATCACACTTGGTGGATGTTGCCTTCTGCACAGAGTTGAATGAGGATACATTCATCCTTGTAAGGTGTATTGAAGGTGTAAGGTTACCCATGATGAAGGATGGGTCGGAACCTATGGATGATCAAGATGAGGAATCAGAGGAAGCTATGTAAGTTAATCGAGTGAAGGGGGGGCATTCCTAAAGCTCATGCAATGTCTAAATAACTCAAAGATTTAATGAAATTGGGGATTAATCCAATTGATAAAGAAGTGAGACGCCATAGTGCGCTTAGCAAAATCACCATCCTAAAGATGGAGCAGGTGAAGATCTCCAAGAAAAGGAAGGCACCTACACATCCTGAGCGAAAATGTAAAAACATTATTTAATGATGGAAGTGTGGGATATTGCCTTTGAAGGTGTGAGTATGCAACTTATTTTATAGAGAAAGTTGACCCAAAGTATGAGGGTTTTCTAATGGATAATCAATGACAATGTCTTGTCATTGATAATTTCAACATCCAGGAGTTCGTTAAAGATGTTGAAGATGATCCTCGATCTATTGAAAATCACCCAAAGCCCCAAATATAAGAGTTAGAGCATATTGATTTGGCCAAGGGTGGATAAAGACCAAGGTCCATATTTATTTCAAAAGACGTGGAGGAAGAGAAGAAGCTGGAGCTGATCAATCTCATTCAAGAGTATATAGATGTCTTTGCATGGGAGTACACTGAGATACCGAGGTTAAACAAAGATGTGAACTACCACAAGTTGAATGTTATGCCCTTAGTAATCCTGATCAAACATGCATCCAGAACTTATAAGTCTGAGCTAGATGTCAAGTTTAAGGTTGAGGTGGAACGACTATTGGAAAATGGATTTATCAAGACAATTTAACATCCAGTTAGTCTTTTTATCAGAATGATCCTAAGATGAGTTCCCTTTATTTTCAATTGATAGTTTGATCGATTCAACAATAGGCCAGGATAGTATTTTGTAATATTTTTATTTTTATTTTTATTCTTTGTTAACTATTTTTGTAGGACTTCTACATTTAAGCGCCAAGAAACACTTGAATTCTCGATTGCGCATTCATCTCGTAAAAATATCCATCTTGAGCTTATTAGGGTAAGTATGTCTTATTCTAATGTTTCCGATAATCGCAACGATAATTCTCCAAAATCTCTCTAAAACTATGGCTTTTGATTAATACTCTCAAAGTCAATAGCTTGATACATCCAAATTATCGTTGGGTAAGTATTACAAAAGTAAAGTTGTGGATTATGGGAATTCTGAGAATGATTTTGTCAATAAAAGTCCACAAAATCCTTATAATAAAAATGTTGAAACTGATTGCAATAGCCTTCAAAATTCTTATAATAATGATTTTGATAATAGTAGTGAGGATAGTTATAAACCTTTTAATTTTGAAGAATTCGCCCCTCTGTCTATGACCTTACGTGAGGGCATTCACCTTCTTGAGAATGGAAAGAGTGAAAACCATTATCGGGAAGAAAATAATTGGTGGGAGCATGACTTGAATTTATTATTTGGATTCAACAATGATTTTTCTTTCGAGACTTTTGAAGTTAAGGAATGTGTTGAACCATATGAGGAATTGATGCCTACTTTGGAACAAACCATTCTTCTCTTTTCCCATGACATAACAGATAATAAAAGTGAGGAAGAAATGAATGCAGTTTCCATTTGCAATGAAATGATTTCTTCTTGGGAAAACAAAGAGAAGTTAAGGGTTATGTTTCACCTCTAGCAATTTTGGAGGAACATTTCATTGAAAGTGAATCCTTCTCCTTTGGAATTCAATCTTCAGACAATGATGCGTCATCTATTGAGATTGAATTTATTTCCTCCCCATATTTATTCTACATTATTAAACCCTTACAAGTATCCCATAATCGGTTCAAAACTATAAAATGGTTAACCTTTTCACCGATGAGGATTACTTGTTTGAGTCTCTTTTTATGAGGGTTATCATGCCTACATGTATGCCATCTCCGATTATATTTGAAAAACTTTTAGGAAGAAATTCAGCTTTTATTGGATCCCATGTGTATTTATCACCCATTCAATCCAAACACCCCATCATCTGTCAAAAACTTTTAATTGGTGATGATTCATTTCTTATGCCTTACACATACCTTTCATTGTGTAAACATAATTCTTATCTTTCGAAAGGTATGAACTCAAATGAGGGTACACCAATAATCCCTCAAAGTCAAATCGTATTTTTGATAGACCCTCAAAAATTTTAACTTCTATTGTATAGTTAGTTAGAAATTAAAATTGTTGATTATACTTATTAGGTTGATTTTTCTTTGTTTTATAATTAGTTAAAGTTTTATTATTCTTTTTTATTATGCTTGGTTATAACATGTTTTGTATAATATTTGGACTTGTAATATCTGGAGATCTCTCCATTTTTGGGTAATATCTCCTTTTTCCCTCTCTTTAACTTGGTTCTTACTTCACATTGAGAATAGTATAAGTTTTAAGTTAAGGGGTGTGGGATATTCTTCCCATTGGTTTTTAAGTTCCATGGCTTGATTATACGTTCTTCCCAAGCAAGCTTTTGTTGTAAAAAATTGAAAATTTCAAAAATATTTACTTTCTTTTCTAATTAAAAATATTTGATGATTATATTGATCAAAACTCGGAGCTAAATTAAACCCATATGTTAAATACATCATTTAAACCATAGTTCATGTTTTATCTTTGATAATGATCATAAATAGCATAAATCAAGTTTAGATTTGTTATCTTTTGTGTTCTAGGATCATTTTAGGGTTATAATGATATTTAGTAATGATGCGGGGCGATAGAAATTGATTTTGAGGGTTTTTGGATGCCTAAGGAGATTTCAGTCTAGATTGTGTTGCGTACAGGCCCATCCTCGCGGAGGCAAAATAATTGAGCATACGATTTGGGGGCAATTGCTTAAAAGGGGGTTTTACTGGATGGTTCCAGTTGTTTGTTGTTAATAAGGACCCGTGGAATGTTTATATGTATATTATGAGATATGATATATATATACATATCATAGTTTAAAAGGTGATAGATTGGGAGGGGATTTTAAATATGTTTTGATATGTAATAAACCTTTAATGAATTTGCACTTCACTATCATGTCCCTTTTGTCATGGTCAATGACTCTGACAACATAACGTTGTCACAGTCAATGAATGTGACAATACTGGGTGTGATAATGATTCATTTCACGCTAAAGGACCATGATAACGCCCCTTAATCACAGTCATTATCACCCTTTAAATATCACTATTAACTCGGGGTGATCTAGCCTTGTCGGGGTCATGTCACGGTCCTTGACTGTGATAAGAATTGGTCTTATCATGATCATGGACCATGACAAGATCAATGAAATGTATGTCAATCCATGCACATAGGCTTATTTTGTAGCCGTGTACATGGAGAAGGGTCATTCGCATGATTAAAGTTAATTGTGCGAATGGACATAGGCTGTGTGAAATGTATGCTAGGCGATGCGCACGACTACAAATTAAGTTCGTGCGCATGGCTACAAATTAAGGCCGTGAAGACGGGACTATATTTTTTCCCCAATTTTTTCACGGTCCTTGACCATGACATCAGGAATTTTTCATGGTCAACGCCCGTGGAAACACAATAGAAAATGAAAAAAAAATTATTGGGCTATAGCTACTGCCTAACAGTAAATATGTTTTAAAAAAGTCTTATTTTTTCGTAACATCAACGCATTCAATAATATAATACAACACAATAATGAAATCAAAACGAATAAACACCGACATTATATATCAAACCAAATTAATGTTTCAGTTTAATTACATTAATACATCACAAGTTTAATTACATCCAGTTTGTTTTATGAAATATAACATTCTACCAAAAACTTAGTAAGGATTGAGGAGAAAATTTGGCCAAACGATGTACACCCCACTGTGTCGTCAATATGTCAGATACCAACTTGATCGTCCAACCACAATACCTCGTCCTCTTTCCCCACCGTAATCTCCATAACTAGACTCGAGACTCAAAATCTTGCACTGGACGGTTGTGCACCATGGTACTAGGAGTGATGCTCATATCTTTCACTTCCTTGGAAATTGGGGCACCTCCATGCATGTCAAGGATGTGTAGTCTCTCCCTAACTGGCTCAAATGGAGTCAGGATAGTTGAGTTGGGGTTCGATTACATATCTTATCGGGATGATGAGTCGGGCAGAGTCAGTGAGAGGGATGGATTAGTGGTCCCTTCATCCACCTTCCCCTTAACCTTTCCCTTAACCTTTGCCTTCAACTTGCCCTTACCTTTATCCTTGATTATGTGTTAGATACGTTCAAACATGTGATTCATCATTTGTTGGAGACTTTATAATTTTGAGTTCATGTCTGATTTTTACATGTCAAACTTGGAGGATAACCCACTGTTATTGCAAGCAATGTCCATCAGCTTCATATCTGGGAGCTAACACCATGAGTACAACATTTTCTATCATGGACCAACACTTGGCTCGGTGCATCCATACTCAAAGATGATTTATTGGCATCACTCTGGGTATTGAGCACCTTCTTTAGCCTCTCCTAAGACAATATAAAAACACGTTATTAACTTTGAAAAAGAATATATCAATAAATAATATGAAATTGATAATATAATTTCAACTATAACTTACGATGGTCTCGATGAACTGTGAATTAATAATCTTGCCCTTCTTCATCCGAATTTTTATATAGGAGTTGATTATAAGCGGCTTTCCCCCGGGCCAATCACAGACTCCTGAAAAATGCGACCAAATTAAAGTAAAGTGTTATCAAATTAAAGTAATTTACTTACCATCAAACAAAATATGATTTAAAACTTAGCATCCTACACTACACCTCCACGTAAGATGTTCATCCGGAGTAGTGCACATCCACCTTATTTGACCGGTTAACCCTCCCCGAACCACAAGAGGATAATTGTCTCTCACAGGCCTCATTATCCACAAAACTCTATCAGTTGACTAACGTGATTGGATCCTTCTCTCGGACGGTGAACTTACATTCAAGCACAGACTCTCGGTCCTTCCCGAAATAATAATGACGCATGTTCTTCTTCCAAGTCTTCCATTACAACCCTACACAGGCCAATACACTGTCCCGCACTTCTAGGGGAAAGTTGAATTATTTATGTCCAACAAACATATAATATGAAAAAGTTAGTGAATTAAAATTAAAAATAATAATAATAATAATTTTTTAAAGGAAATTAAAATATTTAATATAAATATTGAGACGACCATTTTCAGATCTACAAGCACGATCCTCTAATCTCTGTGCCCGGGACGAATTACTGATTTCACCAAATCTAACACCTTCATATTTATATTAGTTTTGTTTTCAACTATGGTCCCAAATTTATCAAACTTGAGGGGATTATTGTTAGACGATCCCATCACCCCCGCTTTTTTCCAGGGTCAGATGGCATGATGAAGTCATATTTTATAAAAGAAAAAATTGGCTTCAGTAGAATAATATATAACAAAAATAAAATGGAAATACTCAAGTTTGGGATATAAGAATTTGAATAACACAAAATTATTCCACCCAATTGTTTTCATTAGTGAATCAAAAGAAAATACTCAACCAGGATATAAGAATATGATGGAAATACATACACAACCGTTTTAATAGAACAACCAACATTAGAGTTAATGAAAAATAAATTAATGTTTGAGATTATTTCAAACTTCATAGTACAAATTACAAATTGAAATCCTCAATACATTTTAAAACCCAAATAACTCTACTCATGTAAAGTATCTAGAAATTATTTCAAGCTCGAGTTTTCATCCAAAATGGATTGATATGAGATAGGAGAAGCCAGGTCATCCATGCTACTTGTTAGACACTTTGGTGCATGTAAGATGAATGACCACAATTCGTTGGTTATATACTCCCAGTAAAAACACTTTCTAGACCTTTTCTCGTGCAAAAACAAAAAGCTCATCATTCATATGCTCATTTCTCTTCATCTGGGACAGTCTACTATTATCAAATTAATACCCGAATCAACTTTACAATAACTTTTTCCCTCAACTCTTACCCAATCACAGTAAAACATAACATCTTTGAAATATATATAGTCTAATTCAAAAATGTTTTGAATGACACCACAGTAAGTCATTTCTGCTTCAACGAGGTTTTTGTATTTGGCAATCCACCTAAAATACATAAGAGACTTAAATCAAGTGTCGTTGTTTTGTAACAACGTATTTAGCTCGTACAACCTCATTGACAACACATAACCATTCAGTTAATACTTTGTATACCCGTGTGCCATAAAATTAGGTCCAGTGGAGAGACGAGCAAGCCTTGACATGGCATCACCTATCTTCAACAAACTGAAATTATAAATTACATAAATTAATGTGATAAGTTTTTAATCTTGCAATTATTTATCATGTAAAAAGGCAAGTTTAACCTAATAATTACTTCATGTAACACCCAAAGTCTAAATTCACTATCACAATGTGAAATCATTCTTCATTATTTATTGTGCCCAAACGCATTATATTTTCTACATTGAATGACAAAATTTATCAAGAAGGTGAAAAAGTATGTAAGATAACTACACGAAGTAAAATACAACATGAGCTTACTCTATCTATTAATAGACATCTTCAGGGGTTTCAAACATAAAACGAATCATTTTATTTTATTCTAAACTTGTCAGTTTAATGCATTTGCCCATGACTCGACTGTAAATGTGATGTGATATCGATTATTTATGGATTTACAAATTTCTAATTCAAGACTTATTTAATTAGATGTCAACTTTTGATCCAAATTAATTAAACCCCAAACATATGCGTCTAGGTATATAAATCATGCCATCACAAACAACCATAAATTGCTTACACGCAAATTTCAGGAAAAAAATCCCCCGAAAGTCAATAAATATAACAACACTTATAGAAATCTGCAATGAATATTCCACAAAACACTCACATAGACCTCAACCTAAGATCAGTAATGGATTGACCGCAGAAAACCCACAAGAACTGCATCTCAATCTTCAGCAAGAAACACCCTTGAGCATTCCCAAGTGATCGCAGTCGTCAACCAATAATTCCCTCAAGAACTACCAAGTCAGTAATAGAGATTTCATCTCTGCAAGAGAAACTTCGATAAGATTGTGTCCTGGGATCCAAAAAAATCACTAAAGTTATTGGTATGATTTGTGAATTGAAAAACAAATTTTTTAACTCTAAAAAGAGAAGACTAAAATTCTGCAGAATGCAATTTTTGTGTATCAAAACTCTCAAGTCTTCTCAAGCAAAAAGTACTCAAGAGGCAGCTATTTATAAAACAAATTGAGTCGGCAACCTCGTTCGAACGACAAATCAACGTTGTTTGAACGACATAACATGTCGCTTGAAGGGACTTCATGCAACCAATCAAACGAGGTAAAATACCTAAAACAGTACCATATCATTTAATGAAATGCTTCGTGTGACCTTAGTGCGACTATACATGTCGCTTGAAGACTTCGTTCGAGCGATAACTCCATGTCGTTTGAACGACATAAGGAAGTCATTTGAACAACCAAAGGGGAAAATTATTTTTCTTTAAAACTCTGCCTACAGATCCTAGAAAAATTATTTTGACAAAGAAAAACACCTCAGGTGCTTAAAAAACATTTTAGAAAAATATCCTAACACTTTAAATGAACATTAAGGGACTTAAATACAACCTTACTAAAATCTATCTCGCAGAGACTTGTTTGTTTAAGAACTATAACATTCGGACTTGTCTTGATGCACGAATGAACTTGAACTCTCTTCAACGGGTGTAGCAGTATACGACATACTCAAATGTAAACAGACTATGTAAAATATGTCCTTACAAATATCCCCCGAAGTCTATGCCGGTACACACTAAAAAAATCTGAATTATCAAATCAAATGTCCTATACAAATCTAATACCGTCCCATGAACCCAAAATTGAAAAGGTACCAAAATTGCAATTCTTCAAAATTCTTCAGCATTTTCAAATCTCCATCATTTCTTTGCCATCATCTGGGTGTGCAAAATATGATCCTCAAACTTGTACCTACACACATGAGACAATAAACAAATACCTTCGTGACATATTGACTTTGAAATGAGATAAACATAAATCAAAACAAAGACCAAATCTCAAATTTCCCCTATAATTCAAACTCCCCCATTGAATCATAATTCTTTCTCCCCCTATTTATTTATCCGAAATAGACAAGGAAAAGAATAAACAAACGAAAGCATGGAGTGTTACGACAAGCATAGAAAATCAACTACGGTCATCAAAGAATAAACTTGAAAGCATTCACCAACTATTTTTAATTTTTTTCAAACAAAAATAATGTACCAAAAAAAAAAGTCACACACCATGAATTTACAATAAGATTACCAAATCGTGGATACGGAATGAATGGGTGTGAACAAATTTGACAGAAAAATTAATGTAACCAAACATAACATATGTGCATGATGAATATGGATACTCCTAACGAACGAACTCAAAATCATCCTTACGTGTCAAAATGTGAATTTTTATGACATCGACTCATCTAATCGACACATCAAAGTCAAGAATTATTTCCACATCAATAACGTCTAAAACTATGTAATGCTTTTTCAAGACTTTGTCAGGACGTGCAAACTCATTGATTAAATTACAACCAAACAACCTCATACATAATAAATTTTTTATTTTTCTAATGAGGTGATCTAAAACCTAATGGCCCCTTTTTGGAATATATATCTTTTATTGTCTATAATTTTCTTTTGGGGGAGGGGGCTCTTTTCAACCTCTTTGGACCTTGGCTACTTTTCACAATGCCAATCTTTTTTAGGTTCTATTTAAATAGTGGCTTAATATCAAAGGATATGAGTACCTTTTATATCCCTTCCTCATTTTTCACATATATATAAAATAAATCCTCACGGGAAACGGTTCTTATATGCACTATTTTCATTGTCAAGATTCATCGCATTTGGTTCGTTTTAAAGACAGGATTGAGATGGAAACACTTCGCCCAACATGGGATATACAAGTAAAATAATCAAACAAATCCGTGAAAGTTTGCATTAAAGGAGACTAAGAGTCAAATACGTAAAAAGTAATCTCAAATTACATCTTAATGACTCTAAACATTATAAAGCACAAAATGAAATGATGATGTGTCTCAAACAACTATCAAATAGTCACATGGATATTTGTGACTTGGTCATCCTAAATGTCCATTCATAAAACGATGTAAAAACTAAATACAAAAATCTTTTTATCTTTTTCCAAAAAAATAATCAAATAAAATCTTTTGGCTTTTTCAATTTTTTCTCAAAAAATAGAAAATCTTTTTGTATTTTCCAAAAAATTTCAAAAATAAAATCCTTTTGGTTTTTTTGGAAAAATATATCAAAAATGAAAAATATAAAAATAAAAGTGGTACACACTAGAAATAGGCATAAAATATCATCATGAGAATCATCATATGCTAGGAAACAAGTCTAAACCTCAACCGTTAGGTGCGGTGGAGTTTTTCAAAAGTGGTGACATCCTATGAAAAACGTCCATCAAATCATGTGAAGTTTTGACCAAAAACTTAACTTGCTCGCGAATATGTGCAAACTCTCTCATGTAGTCATTCATAGCACCATGTGTGGGGTGTGTGGGGGAACACGTGACAAAACTTTATATGACACACTACCTAAGTTAATGAAAAAGTCCCTGAGGTGTCCTCTCTTCTTGCAATGGGTGCAAACATACACAGGCTTAGACACACACCTCTCAAATCGTCTATGATGCACTCTCCTCTAGGGTAACGGATGTCTAGGTGGGTTGGGTTGAGATCCATGTGGATCTATCATAAACTCGAGAACCGGCTCGGGTGCAACAAGTGAATTAGACGTAACGTCATGACTTATTCCTAGTATCTCAACATTACCCAAAGCGGGACAACGGAGAATATTTCCTACCTTCTTACATGTGTCTTCTATAGTGAACTTTACCTCGTAGGCGCGTTTAATATCTCTCTTTAATTGTGACATACGGGCTTCAAGTTCACTCTTTTCTAGACCTACGACGATCAACTACTCACTCAAAGTAACCTTCACTTTATCGAGCTGACTCATCGACACCTCAAACCCCCTCAAAATCTTTACCTCTCTCTCCAAATCTATCACCCTAAGACCTAACTCCCAATTCAACTTCTTGGTCTTTAAGGTATCGACGTACAAGTCTCTAAATGCTATTTGAATCTCACTTTCATCTTCGCTTCCAAAATCACTTTCACCCTCACTAGAAACACTCAAATCATCATCGGGGCTCTCACGTGCACAAGTATCCTCATCTTTGTGGGACAAACTAGGTGTGCTAACGCGACTAGCTAAAAAGGCGACAAACTTCCCATGTGAAGACTCATCCCCGGAATTATTTACCTCGTACTCAATATCGCTAAGAGTGGTTGGCATGGCAATTTTCTTGACCTTTATCTTTAGCCTAATGGGACACTTAAAGACCTTATGACCCTTTCCCTCACACTCAAAACATCTCTCCTCTTCCTTTTTCTCTTTCTTATTCGTTTTCTTACCGCTCTCTTTGGCCTCATCTTTCTTTTTATTTTTCTCAAAAAACTTTATATTAGAAGAATTTTCTTTTGAAAATTTGAGAAACTTTTTTGAAATTTTTAGCAAGCATGTACACGTCATAAAAATCAAACTCTCCCTCAGACTTGGACTCATAAACTTTCACTTTTTTTTCTTCTCTCTCTTAGACACTTCCTCACTCTTCCTAGACTGAGCTCTAAGTGCTATCCATATATCCTTAGGCTTGACAGTGTCAGGAAACATGTCAATGTATGAAGGTCTCCTACCAGTTCTTCTAACTTAATATTACTCAAATTTCCTAAGGAACTCAACACAATCACTTTCGGGATAAAACATTTAGGCAACGGTCTCAAAATCTTTTTTATGGATTCGCAAATTTCCAATTAAAGACTTATTTAATTAGATGTCAACTTTTAATTTTAATTAATTAAACCCTAAATATATGTATCTAGGTCTATAAATCATGCCATCACAAACAACCGTAAATTACTGGCACACATATTTCGGGAAAAAATCCCCTGCAAGAGTAAAACCTTTATTTCAATAAGTGTAACAACACTTATACAAATGTGCAATGAATATTCCACAAAACACTCACATAGGCCTCAACCTATAATCATCAATGGATTTATCATAAAAACCCACAAGAATCGTATCTCAATCTTTAGCAAGAAACACCCTTGAGCATTCCCAAGTGACCACAGTCGTCAGCCAATAATTCCTTAAAGAATCACCAAGCCAGTAGTAAAGATTTTGTCTATACAAGAGAAAATTCAATAAGATCGTGTCTTGGGCTTCAAAACAATTCACTAAAGTAATTGGATGATTTGTGAATTGAAAAATAAAGTTTTTAACCCTAAAAGGAGAAGACTAAAATTCTACAGAATGCAGTTTTCGTGTATCAAAACTCTCAGGTCTTCTCAAGAAAAAAGGTCTCAAAAGGCAGCTATTTATAAAATAAAAAAAATTGAGTCGACGGCCTCATTCGAATGATAACTCAATGTCGTCTGAGAGACATAACATGTCACTTGAAAGGACTTTGTGCGACCTATCAACCGAGGTAAAATACCTAAATGCATATCGTTTGATGAAATGCTTCTCGCGACCTTCGCGTGACTTTGCATGTCGCTTGAATACTTCGTTAGAGCAACAACTATATGTTGTTTGAACGACATAAGGAAGTCATTTGAATGACCAAAGCAAAAAATTATTTTTCTTTAAAACTCCACCTATAGATTTAAGAAAAATTATTTTGACAAGAAAATACACCTCGGATGTTTAAAACATATTTTAGAAAAATATCCCAACATTTAAAATGAAACATTAAGGGACTTAAACACAACCTTACCAAAATCTATCTCGCGGAGGCTTGTTTGTTGAAGAACTTTGATATTCGAATCCGTCTTGATGCATGAATGAACTTGAACTCTCTTAGACGGGTGTAGCGGTATACGACATACTCAAATGTAAACGGACTATGTAAAATATGTCCTTACAACCACCCTCATCGGCAAACTTATATCCATCATCTATAATGTCAGTATCGGGCATATACTCCCTAGTGAACATGGCTTCCTCCACAGTAATGTATTCCTCCGTAATGAATCCTCCAATATACCTCGTATTCTTAACATACTCTTTGAAAACTTTCATCAACCTTTCAAACCAGTATATCCATCGATATCTTATTGGGCCACAAATAAGCGCCTCATCGCATAAGTGCATCAATGAGTGAATACTTATGTCGAAGAATGTCGAGGGGAAGTACTTCTCCAACACATAAGTTGCTTCAGCTAGAGTAGCTTTAACATCCACGATGTGCTTTCGGTTGATTACTTTTGCACACAAATGTGTGAAGAAAAGCATAATATGCATAATGGCTCTCTGTAAATCATTATTTTTAAATAAACAATGCTTAAATAATAAAAGGACAATTTGTACGATTACATTCCAATCGCGAGACTTGCATTTTTGTAAATCATGTGTGGCATAACTCACAATGGTTTGCAAATTTGATGAAAAATTAGAGGGAACTTTCAAATTATGTAGTGTGTCTAAAAGCAATTTTCTTTCTTCTATCGCCAAAGTATATTCCCTAGTCGGGATTATATTCTTCCTAATACTGTCTTCCTTTAATTGTGACATAATTTCCAACACTTCAAGATCACGTCATGAACTTTCTCCATCCGTAGAATGACTTTTACCTAGACATGTGCTCAAAGATGTTTGATGTTCGATATTTAATACATGGCATGTGGGGTTACCTTTCCAAAATGACAAGTCAAATAATATTAACTAATACACCATTCTTCCCTTTCTCAGCTTCATTCTCAATAAGGGTCTTTTTATACCTGACATTCTTGAATTTAGTATTCTTCCCCCGCACATTAGCTCCACATTTGGAAGACCTCCGTTCAATTTTTGAACCTGAAAGCTTTCTTAGAGGTAGTCTAGATTTGACCCCACCTGATAAAAAATTAGAACCTTTATTAAATCTAAACCTATGATCGGGAGGTAAGAATATCTTATGAGAATGACTCAGCACCCTCGGCTAACAGAATAGGACTCAGCACCCTCGACTAGAAGTCGCACAATCTGTTCCTGGCAAAATGGGTCTGTGGTCTGTGCGTGTATCACCCTCGTAACAATCTCGGGTGTGACTGACATCACGGATATGAAGGAACGTGCCACTGCGTCCTGGTGACCCAATTCCTTCCACTTTGCCTTCCAGACGTCCGCTACATCGTCTACCGATCTATGGCTCAACGCATCAGCAACTACGTTGGCCTTCCCCGGATGATACTGTATATCGAACTGGTAGTCCTTCACAAACTCTAACCACCTGCGCTGACGCATATTCAGCTCTCGCTAAGTGAACAGGTACTGCAGTGACTTATGGTCTGTGAACAAAGGGAATTTCTCGCCCAATAAGTAGTGCCTCCAAATTCTCAATGCAAAGACGGCCGCTGCTAACTCCAGGTCGTGGGTGGGGTAATTCTTCTCATGCAACTTAAGCTTGCGGGAAGCAAAAGCTATAGCCTTCTCTTCCTGTTGAAGTACTCCCCCAAGTCCCCGTAAGGACGCATCGGTATAATCCAGGTACTCCGCACCCGGTTTCGGTAAGGCAAGGACTGGTGCTGAAGTAAGCTTGTCTTTTAGCTCTTCGAAAGCCAGCTGACAAGCGTCGTCCCAAACATATGGTACCCCTTTGCGAGTCAGATTCGTCAATGGACCCGCTATTTTGGAGAATCCCCGAATGAATCTCCTGTAGTATCCGGCTAACCCCAAGAAACTACGCACTTCTGTCGGTGTCGTGGGCTGTCCCCACTCCCTCACCGCTGATACTTTGCTCAGATCAACTGCAATCCCCTGTTCAGAAATGACATGGCCCAAGAACTGTACTTCTCGCAGACAGAATCCACACTTCTCGTACTTAGCATACAACTGATGCTCTCATAGAGTCTGAAGGACCTGCCTTAAGTGCTCGGCATGCTCCTCCTCGGAGTGTGAATATATCAAGATATCATCTATGAAGACGATGACGAACTGATCCAGGAACTCTCTGAATACTCGGTTCATCAAGTCCATGAAAACGGCTGGGGCATTTGTGAATCCGAACAGCATCACCCTGAACTCATAGGACCCATATCTCGACAAGAAAGCAGTCTTTGAAACATCCTGCTCTCTAATACGTAACTGATGGTACCCCGACCTCAGATCTATCTTCGAAAAGAAAGTTGCTCCCCTCAACTGGTCGAACAGATCATCGATTCGAGGTAACGGATACTTATTCCGTATCGTGACCTTGTTTAATTCACGATAGTCCACACACAATCTTAGTGAACCATATCTTTTTTTCACAAACAAGACTAGAGCGCCCCAAGGTGAGGTACTCCTACGGATGAAGCCCTGACCTAACAGCTGCTCTATCTGATCTCGTAGCTCTCGCATCTCTGCCGGAGCCATACGGTACGGTGTGCGTGCTATAGGTCTCATATCTAGAAGTAAATCTATAACAAAGTCTATCTCACGACTGGGCGGTAGGCCTGGTATCTCCTGAAACACATCGAAATACTCCCTGACAACAGGGATTGAATCTAAGGGAATAACAACCTCCTTAGAGGTATCCTCCTCTATGTAGTACAAATGAGCGGTCGAACCTCCCTCTGGGCGAGGCATCGCCACTACAAACATCTCTTGCCCCGGAATGGCAAAAACAATGCTCCCACCGAAGCAATCAATCATGGCTCTATAAGCTGCGAGCCAGTCCATACCGATAATCACATCATGCTCGTGCATGTCTAAGACTAACATGTCAGCAGGTAATACCAAGCTACCAATCTCTACCCCCACTTCCCGGCATATAAAGAATATAAGTGACCCACTCCCCAGTGGTGAGTCGACACACGTCACGGTGCTCTCTGCTGTGGCTAGCAATCCTAAGGACTTCGCGAAATGCGTAGCTATAAAACAATGCGTTTCCCCTGTATCAAATAATACCCGACCCATAGTACCATGGATAGGAAACATACCCTCAATCACGGGTGGTGCCTGTGGAGCTGCTGCCTGGTGGACGTTATAGACACGTCCATACTGCAATTGCCCCTGCTGCACTGGAGCTGCTGGAATGGCTGGTAGGGCTGGCACCTGGGCTGGAGCTGGGAGGGCAGATGGAAAGAGTGGTCTCTGCGGCTCATTACGGGCTCCCTGCTGCTGTGGGGCCCTATCGCCCTCTGGCCAATCCTGGCGCTTATGGCCATATTTACCGCACCCAAAGCATCTGCCTTTGAAGTTACCGCCCCTCTGACCCTGCTGTCCACGGCCCTGTTGGCCGTTACCTCCACGCCACTGGCCCTGTTGGCCCTGATGTGCACGCTGTTGGCCTTGCTGGCCCTGCTGTTGTCCTTGCGGTCGGTGTTGGCCCTGCTGATTAGGCTGGCCCTGATGGCCCTGCCTGAAACCCCTTAATCCCTTCCTAGAATCACCTGAACGGAATCGCTTAGCAGGGTCCCCTTGATGGGAACTCTGCTCGTGCTGACGAGTCTGTCCATGAGTTGGTGCCCCACCGGCATTATTACCCCCGGTCCTGCCCTGCTGGCTGGACTCTCCTGCTCTCTTGCTTCCCTGAAGATGGAAGCGGTGATCCTGGCAATGTAGTAATGCTGCATTGAGTACGTCATTGAAAGTACTCAGGGATAGATTCCCAATAAGGTGCTGACGGATCCTCCAAGCTAACCCGTCGACAAACAGAAAAATCTTCTTGCTCTCAGTGGGTGCCTCATCTGGCACAATAGTGAGAAGTCTCGTGAACTCATCCTCATACTCAGCTACAGTAAGGTTCTCCTGCTTCAGATTTAGTAATTTCCGCCTCATCTCAGTCTGCACTGGGGGTGGAAAATACTTGCGGTCAAACTGCTCCCAGAATAACTGAATAGGGATCGTGTCCCTCTCCTCCAGAGTAGTAGTGGACTCCCACCACTGTAATGCGGCTCCCACCAGCTTAAAGGAAGCCAATAACTGCTTTTGCACGTCAGTGCACTCATACATACGGAGGTGCCACTGGATGTCTTTCTTCCATTGGCTGACTGTAACAATATCGGAGCTACCAGAAAACTCAGGGGGATGCGCTTTCTGAAAAGCATCCCGAACCCTCTCCCATGCGGACGAAAGCTGTGCTTGTACTGGCACCACTGCCTGAACCTGGGGTGGATCCTGTTGAATCACCGCTATTGCAGCATTCACCGCCTGAGCAACAATGGCGGTTACTTCGTTTACATTCATTGTGCCTGGTGCCGGAGCTGCTGGCTGCTCGGCTTGGGCACGCCTATCTTTCGGAGCACGTCTCGGAGGCATCTAAAACGTGAACAAGTTTATTAGTCTATAGTTATTATCATATCTCAAATAGCTGAAGACTTAAACGTAAAAGCAAGAATACAACAATCCTAAAAATAGGGCTCTATAGCAATAACGTTAAGCTGAAAGCGAAATAAGCCGTACAGATCCTATGGACACTAGAACCTGATGCTCTGATACCACCTGTGACACCCCGCCTAATTAAATACAAGGCGGTCACTCCTTTATTAAATTAAATCAAGGTTAACAGTTGGTTCATTCTCAGCATCACTGTCGATAAAAATAAATTTTCCAATTTAACACCTTAAATAATTAAGCTAAGTGTCAAAAATATTTTTCATACAAACTTTCCAAATTTTAATTAGAGAAAAGATTTATTTATTTAAAACAACATTTCTACAATTAAGAATCACACCACGATGAACGAAATAATAACATACATTCGTCAATCGAATGTCAACATAATAAAACTAAAATCACAAGTCCATACTGAAATAAATCCCAAAGAACAATACTGGAAATGACTGAAATATAAATGTCCCAACAACAAATGAGATGATAAAAAGGGCGACACGTGCCCAATAAATGAGAGTACTAAGAGTGGAGTCAATAACAGAAGCCGTCTACTCAAGTGACATGCAACTCCCACCTAAGCTGCAGCTCGTTCTTCTCAAGAGATCCTAAGCAAGACGCCCCTGTGGCTGGGCACCTGAAAATATATATATATATATATACAAGAGAGAGAGAAAAAAAGAAACGGGCCAGAGCCCTAAAGTGTGTTTGATTTTAAAATACATTAAGCAAGTATTTAAATTGATACAGGCCAATGCAACAACATATTAGTGAGTCTCTCTCTTGAGAAATACTCACCTCTCTTCTAATGTGCACACCTATCGCACTAACCTCCCCAACGGTTTGTTTTAGCATCTAACATACTAGTCTTTCTAACAGCTTTAACTTAACTTAAATTACTCGTAAGATTTATAATACACGATATCCACTTTAAAAGGTGTTCCAACAAGTAGCCCAAAATTCTCTATTTTTAACTTCATAAAAATAATAAAGTTCCCGTGACATTTTATACTTTCTCAAAACAAGTATTTAATAATTTGAGTCAACAACCATGTTATACTTATCAAATCTCAGTAGACAGTTTCAAATATCATAATCTCATATATATATATATATATATATATATATTAACTACTCGCATAATATATATATATATATATAACAGCACCCCGAATAAAACTATGGTGCGTGCATACTTCCACTATCCAAAGCCCCATATCACTCATTTTAAGGGGAATACATTCGGAATCACTCTCGAATTGTATTAACATAAATACACAAACAATATTGAGGCGAAGCATAGATTCCAAGTCTCTAAGAGGGTGGCACATACCGGCGTCTCTTAGGACCGTCTGAACTATCACATCGATAGCCTGTACCAAGGACATCTATCTTCTAGGGTACAAGTCAATATCCCCCATAAAGGTCCCATCGAGATAAGACTTGTCCCAGCGCGGAAACCTCAGGGATAGCAAGTAGCGTGGGTATGATTTTCACATGCATAATATATGTACACACAATCATATAAATATACCACTTTATCGAATTAATATAGGTTCTTCTCATCACCCGTAATTATACCCTTTATCCTGAATTACACAGTTATGGAATTACATATAAGGTTTTATTCCTAACCTTAACTCGAAGGGTTGTTCTCACTTATTACCTAACACTCATCGATTACATCCTCAAAATTCTGAAATTCAGTAAGTGACTTTATTAGATTCCAACATAACTCTCTTACGTACCTCACCCTTTAAATTCATAAATCTACCACCCTAAAGTAAATATCCCATAAATACCATTTTCGTTGAAGATTAAAGGTACTAACATTTATCCATATACCCTACTGATCCTCAATGTCTCCCAATTTATTTTATTTAGAATGCCCAAAGATAATTTCACGATAACATACGTTAACTAATTAAACAAGGGAAATAGGAGTCTGCCAGGAGGGGTCGATCGATCGAAGCTTGGGGCTCGATCGATCGAACCTTCGATCGATCGATGCTCTATGTTCGATCGATCGATCAAGCAGGTCTGGGTAAAAATTCTGCAGAATTGCAGTTACGGGATTCATCAAAATTCTTCATCAATGTCCATATTTTCCAACACTAATCGACCCAAAAAGTCTACTACTAACATACTAACATAATTCCAGATGTTTTTAACGTTCAGCACGCGTGTATACATCATTAATCATGGTTAAACAATCCAAAATCTCATCTAAACATCAAGAACCCTAAAGTTTTCATAACTATTCTCCAATTCAGTTTTTCTCCAGAATTTCTTCCTCATATAACATCAAAATTCGTGGGTAATACATCTATAACATCAAGAGTTTCCAGCATAAGGTTTTAATATTCTCTACATGTAATTTCCTATCAAAATTTGGGGTTTTCTTACATGGATTACATTCCTAATTAATCCTAAACTAATATGAACATTGCACTAACGAAATACGCAAGTTAAACACTTGCCTGGGATTTTCAGAAGTCTGATTTCCTGTGGATTATGGTGTGGTTGCGTTCTCCTCCTCGCGATCTACGCGTTGGTGGTGACGGCGGTGCAAACGGAGGTGTTTTGGACTTGAATCTCCTAGAAAGGTCTCTCCTCTCTTCTCCAATGGCCGTCCTAGGGTTCTGTATGTTCTAACCCTAAATGGCTAACCTAACCAGATGATAAAGGCTGCTAAAATTCGTGGGTTTAATTACCCTATTTTGGAAAAAGACCAAAATGCCCTCCCGGGTCACTAATTAGGCCTAAAAACACCCCGAGACCCGAACCAAACCCCCGGGTACACTTTTCTGACTATCTCAACCCTTCCGAATGCGTCGGCACACTCAAAACGACCATACGGACAACTTATAAAATATTCACTTTTTATTTAACACAATTAGTCCCGATGTGACACGGGCACGTCCCGACTTAAATTTCCGAAATAGTCATTTAATTCACTTATGACATTCAATATAACCAATATAATATATTACTATGCTCATTAGTAATATTCAACAAGTTTCCCATAATTACTGACTCTAGTCACGTTAATAATTATAACATAATTAATTTTCGGATTTTTATTAAATAACAGTCACATTAAATTTAATAAATCCCCAAATTAAATATAGCATAAAAATACGGGGTATTACAGGTTTATCCCAACATCATCATGAGAACTAGAAACTACACCACAATATTTATTATCTTCCCTATCAGAATCCTTATTATTTTCCACCACATAAACTCCATAAGCATCGTCTATTAGATCATCTAACATATTATGCTCTACAAGGGTATCCTCATATCCTTTCATCGTTGATGCACTTAACGGTTGTAGTGGAGGTTGTTCGGGAACAGTGTATTTCCCTATGAAAAACTCATGCCCAATAATTGTCTTGTATACCCCATCTAAACAGATGTAATTCAATTATTTTCACTCAAACACTTCCCCATTTCTACAACATGCACAAGGATATGAGAACTCTTCATCATTGAGACACCTTTTGCGAATTTTACAAACTCATTATCACATCTATGGTACATATCCTTGAGTCTATTTGTCTCACCCATCAATTCTTTGTATAGAGGACACCCCATTATAGCTTGTATGAATTATTACCTACTATGTGTGAAAAAATGGGTGTTTCTACAAGTTAGTTTATCCCTGTGTTTAGTTGAATCATTAGTTAACACTAAAAACATTGAAACACTATCATGTTGAAACCTTAAGTTGCATATACATACCAAACTGATTCTAACTATACTGTATAACATAATCGAATCCAATTTTTAAAACCTAGGTTGAAACCTTAACTTGCGTATACATACCCAATTGCCTTTAATTATGATTTATAGCCTAATCAAATCCAATTTTCAAAACCTAGGTTGGAATTTATGGTAGAACGTTCATTGTGTTCTTCATTACATTTTTAAATAAATCCACAAATTACTTTTAAATAAACCCACAAATTATTTTTAAACAAACCCATAAATTATTCATATTACACATACGATATTATGCATACGAAATTCCAAAATCCTTCGAATTTTTAAACAAACCCACAAATTATTTTTTAACCAAAAGGCTTACATTTAAATTAAATATCAACCCTGGGTGTACCTTAGAGGTGCTAACGAGTTTTTAAAATTCACAAAGAGGTGTCTGAATGATAAAAAGTGGATGGTTAAAATTATTTTTAAACCAAAATGATTACATAAACACATATATTTAAGCCTAAATAAATATCAAAGTCAAATTGATTAAACCTTCAAACTTAGGTGTTACACAAGTTATTTTCTAACAATATCAAGCTATACATGTAAATACAACTATTTTTAACAAATACATATTTAAGTCCAAATAAATATCAAACCACTTTTGTGCGATATCTTCCACGCTATAAGGGAATATACAACACATGAAGGCATCGTTATTAGTCCATAGAGTCGTAGCTTGCCAGTACTGGTGAACATAATCAATGGGATCTATCTACCCATCATAGATTTTGAATCTGGGGGTGATGAACTTCATAGGAGGTTTATTTATCTAATTGATCTCGATAAAGGAGACCGCATCTGACTGATGAGGTCCCTTATGTCCAATTCCTTAGCGAATTTGGTCCCTGTTGAGTTGGGTGCTCTCCCATTTCATGTCAGATGAGGTCATAGAGATCTCTGTTGAGATGATCTCCTTTATGTCTTTTTCTTTCTGGTGGGATCTAATGCCTAGAGTTCTCCATATCGTGTCACAAACTCCTTCCAAGGTTACAAGTCTTGATCGCATGTTGGCTAGGGGTTCGAGCATATCATTTATATTTATCCCCATGGATCTCCTACTCTATTTGTTTTAGACAATGCTGAAGTTGGGTGTTTTCTTCATGTTCGTGGCATGTTGTGTCCTCCTGTTGAAGAAGTCTCCGCTCATAGGAGTCCACAAGATGTGAAATTAGATTGGATCGTGGAGGTTCATTAATTTCCATAGTTTGTTCCTCCTAGAGACGATAACGGATCTAACTCATGATTTGGTTGTGAGAGTTACATCTTGAGTTGTCTTGGGTTTGGTAGCTAGAAATTGGGATTATCCTGCCACGAATAAAATAAATAACGAATCTAATTTATTGTGATGGTGGTAACGAATATCCATTCTCTTGGATATCATATGAATCATGGTTTTCTTCACAATCCCTCGAATGTTGTAGTAGTCTACATTTGATGCTTATCACAACCGATAAGTTATCTTTCCTTTTAACTTCATCGATTTTTATGAGATGATGGGTTCCCATAGGTTGCACGTACTTTTTCGAGGGCCAATCATTACTAGAGGTGACAATTATATCCACACACACGCACAAACATATACATATATATAATTTCACCTATCCCCCTCAACTATAATGGATTTGCGGGTCCCCCCCAAAAAAATACCACTACACCAAAATGGGCAAAATGTCACCTTTCAGCTGGCCAGCCTTGTCAAGGTCATTAACCGTGACAAAAAAAACACGCGTTTTATGTCACGGTCATTGACCTTGACACGACCGTGACAACTAATTGTCACGGTCAATGACCGTGACAAATTTACTTGTCACGGACGTGTCACGGTCATTGACCGTGACAATTCTTTAAATAATTGTCAAGGTCAATGACCGTGATACGACCGTGACAATGTTCGCAGCAAAAACCCTTTCCCCCTTCTTTTTTCCCTCCCGCCGTTCCCTCCCTCTCTCTCTCTCTCTTCCATTTATATATATGTGTATGTGTATGTATGTGTATATGTATATGTGTGTGCGTGTGTATATGTGTGTCCGTGTGTATATGTATGTGTATGTGTATGTATGTGTATATGTGTGTGTATGTGTGTGTATATGTGTGTGTGGTGGTGTGTGGTGGGGGAGGGGGTGGTGGAGGGGGGCAAGGGGTGGGGTGGGTGGGGTGGGGTGTGTGTGTGTGTTTGGTGGGGTGTGGTGGGGTAGGGGGTGGGGGAGGGGGAGGGGGGAGGGGGTGGTGGAGGGGGGCAGGGGGTGGGGTGGGGTGGGGTGGGGTGTGTGTGTGTGTGTGTGGTGGGGTGGGGTGGGGTGGTGGAGGGGGCAGGGGGTGGGGTGGGGTGGGGTGTGTGTGTGTGTGCGCGCGCGTAGGTGTGTGTGTGTGTGTGGCGGGGGGAGGGGGGCAGGGGGTGGGGCACCCATTTAATAACTCTTTAAATATTTGAAAAAAACATAATATTACAAAATTGAAACGGAATGGTATTGACGGAACTTACACATACGTTATGTACTGTGCACTTACGTTGAAAATTATTAGATAGAAAAAGAAAAATATAAATTGAGATAACCTTAGAATCTAATTAGGCTAAAAATATAATGGCATCAACTAACATATATACACAACACTAAAAGTAGACATCAATTTTATAAATAATTGATAATAGTTGGATAATAATTGGATAATAAACATCGGGAGGGGGTGGGGGTGGCGGGGGGAGGGGGGCAGGGGGTGGGGCACCCATTTAATAACTCTATAATATTTGGAAAAAACATAATATTACAAAATTGAAACGAAATGGTATTGACGGAACTTACACATACGTTATGTACTGTGCTCTTACGTTGAAAATTATTAGATAGAAAAAGAAAAATATAAATTGAGATAACCTTATAATCTAATTAGGCTAAAAATATAATGGCATCAACTAACATATATACACAACACTAAAAGTAGACATCAATTTTATAAATAATTGATAATAGTGGGATAATAATTGGATAATAAACATCGGGAGGGGGTGGGGGTGGGGGTGGCGGGGGGGAGGGGGGCAGGGGGTAGGGGTGGGGGTGGGGCACCCATTTAATAACTCTTTAAAATTTTTGGAAAAAACATAATATTACAAAATTGAAACGAAATGGTATTGACGGAACTTACACATATGTTATGTACTGTGCTCTTACGTTGAAAATTATTAGATAGAAAAAGAAAAATATAAATTGAGATAACCTTAGAATCTAATTAGGCTAAAAATATAATTAGAATCTAATTGGATAATAAACATTGGGAGGGGGTGGGGGTGGGGGTGGGTGGGGTTTTGAATATTATTTACATTTATTTTTTTGGATATTATATACATTCAAAATAAATAATTGATAATAGTTGGATAATAATTGGATAATAATTGATATTTTCATTCAAAATAAATATTTCATTCAAAAATATTGGATAATAATTGATATTTTCATTTAAATTGATAATAATTTTATTCATGAAATTAATTCAATTAGGTAAAACCGTAGATAATTTTTTAACAGAATTTGATAATATTATATAAAGTTTAGTAAATTCACAAAGGCCCAGTTTGGTTGCGCAAATTGTTTGATTATGTAAATTGATTCATTGTGAATTAGTGAATTGTAAATGAGTGAATTTGAAATGAGTTAAATCCAATTTTACATGATGTTTGGTAATTTGAAAATGATATTAAAGGTTCTATGAAAAAAGGTAAAAATATATATAGAGAGAGAGAGAGGGGGAGAGAAAATAGAGAGGTGGATAGGAAGAGGGGACATGCACTTTATATGACTTCTATTTCTAATGGATTCATTTCACGTTTTTTGTGAAATGATCCAATTTTAGATTTTGCACATAAGCTAAAATGGGATAATTAATGAATCCTTTCATTAATGAAACCAAACACAATTAATGGGTCAATTTGTAAATTAATCAATTTATTAATGATCCAATTTACAATTTTGGGACAACCAAACGGCGCCAAAATGTTGCCAATTGTATGTTTTTAGGAATATCATTAGTTAGAATCCATATACATGCATGTTGTTAGAAAGTCTTAAATTTAATTCTCACTTTAATTTGTAGAATCTCTGTACTTGGTTGGATTTATCCCTTTATGATAATGAAATTTATGCTACAATTATAATTATCTCATGTCATAATTTTATTGATAAACAATATATGTAGTTGTCACGGTCGTGGTGGGGGGAGGGGGTGGGGGTGGGGTGGGTAGGGGTGGGGTGTGTGTGTGTGTGTGTGTGTGACGGAACTTACACATACGTTATAATATAGACGGAACATTTTTTTATCTGTACTATTAATTCAATTAATTCAATTAGGTAAAACGAAATGTGTACTATTAACATTTTTTTTTATCTGTACTAATAACATTTTTTTTACAGCAAAAATGTTTCCTTCAGATGTTAAGGCGAAGATGATGATGCTGTTTATGATGATGTCGTCTGGGTTCGGTGGTAGCGGAGGCGACGAGGGCTCCTCCGCCCCTAGGCTCCCCAAATATGGAAAATTTGGGATGACCGTCGAAAACAAGTCGGAGCTATTAGCGAGATCCCTCGATCTGCTAAAGACGGTCATCGGCCCGGGGTTTATGAGTTGGAAGGAGGTGCCATATGAGCTGAAGTTAGCTGTTTGGGCGGCACTACAGGTAATATTTATATGAATATTTTAATTACAATTTCAATTTCAATTTCATATTTATATTTATATTTATATTTATATTTATATTTATATTTATATTTATATTTATATTTATATTTATATTTATATTTATAGTTATAGTTATATTTATAGTTATTCGCAACTAACCTTGTATTTGTTGGACAGGAACAATTCAACTTGGATCCAAAGCTACGCGATTCCGTCTTGGAGCAGTTGAGGGAGCAACACAAGACGTGAAAGAAAAATATGCAGACACGGTACTTTGAAAAAACACGAGAGTCCATTTTACAATGGCGCGGATCCGTCCCGCCCAAGGAGCCGATCTCATTGGCACAATGGCAAAAGTTCATTGACAATGAGATCGAGGATCGACAATTGGCATCTCGCCAATCGGGGAGGGAAAATCGGGATAAAAAGACGGACGTGCACTACTCCGGCCGGACCTCTTACGCTGAGGTGGAGCATAGGATACAGGTAAGATTTAATTTATCTATAACTACAGAAATATATTATTGGATATTATTTTACTTTGCGGGGCCGATACTAATTTTACTTTACTTTATTTTATTTCAGGGGGTAGGGAGTGGGTCAGGGGGTAAGCCACATAGGCTCGATACTTATGTGGCTCTTCGAACGAAGAAGGGGAAGGACAAGGAGGTGTCCCCGAGCGTCGCGGCCACGATTGTAAGTAATCCGACAGTTTAATTATTGTTAATTACGTTATAATTTTTTAGTTTACTTATTTTACTAATCATGTACTTTTTGATGTTTCAGGCAAAGCTTAAGGAAGTGCATGAGTCGCAGTCTGATGCCGACAAGGCATCTTTGTCCACAGACGCACTCAGCCAAGTGCTTGGCTCTGATCGCAAGGGGAGGACAAGGGGAGTGAG
Source organism: Sambucus nigra (assembly GCA_949130495.1). Taxonomy (NCBI): domain Eukaryota; kingdom Viridiplantae; phylum Streptophyta; class Magnoliopsida; order Dipsacales; family Adoxaceae; genus Sambucus; species Sambucus nigra. Next base: position 448,617,400 of record OX422219.1, on the reverse strand, counting down.
CTCGCGGGTGGCCAAATCTAGGATCATCGGATTGGAAACGAGCGACACCGGGTTGGCTCGAACGGTGGATTCACACGACGCGAAACTGTCCCGTTTGGAGGCGACGGTCCAAGATATGTACGCATTCATGAAGCGTACGTTCGGTGGAGACCGTAAAGGGAAAGGTAAGGAGAAGGAGAAGGCGGTGGAGGAGGAGGTGCGGGAGGACGAGGCGCAGGATGACGAGGATGTGGACCTCGCTGCTTCATCACCGACACGTTCGTACTTCGACGATCCACTTCCCTATTTGACGCCCTCCAACAGACCATTGTCGACAATTGGTTGGCCGAGCGTGTTCATATTGGACGTATTTGATGGCCAGCGGATAGGGCGGGGGTTGAGGGACCCGAATATCGTCGAGGGTGGAATAGTCCATGGACGTGTTCTTCAAGAGATGGAGTCCAGGGTGCTCGTCACTCATGTCATACCCGGAAAGGAGAACTCCCTATTGTGGTTGCGCGAACAATGCGGCACGACGTATATTAGTGGGTGCGTCAATTCGTATGTCGTGTGGCCTACTCACCTCCTCAGTTTTATCCAAGACAAGTAGTAACATTATTTTTAAGTTTGTCCATTTTAATTATATTTGGATTATATCGTCATGTATATTATTTTTACTTTGAATATTTGGATTATATCGTCATGAATATATATTTTCATTATCTTTAGTTTGTGTTGGATATATGATGTTTGGAACAGGTACAACGTTGCTATAACAGATACAAATATACTGCTGGGCAGTGGCGGTGGCCATACTGCCCAGCAGATTTTTTTTAAATTCTGCCCAGAATTGTCACGGTCATTGACCGTGACAAGCCCGTGACACAAAGTTGTCACGGACGTGCCACGGTCAATGGCCGTGACAATTTTTTTTAAAAAGGTCACGGCTTAGTCATGGTTTATAACCGTGACAAACGTGTCACGGTCATTGACCGCGACACGACCGTGACACAAAACGCGAGTTTTGTGTCAAGGTCAATGACCGTGACAAAAAAAGTTGTCTCGCCTCGAAATGTCACGGTCATTGACCCTGACAAGTTGGATTTGTCAAGGTCAATGACCTTGACAAATGGGCAGATTTGGTGTAGTGTACCCAACATGCTCACTACCTTAACTACCAATTCATTATAATTAACACCAGAAACTCAGGTGATTCATTTTTTAGTCTAATTTGACTAAAATACCCTCCCTAATTCAAAAAAACAAAACAAATATAAAAAAAATAACTCAGCAAAACAAATACAAAATTCAAACTCAATTATCCTCTTTCTCCTCACGATTCAAACCCTCTCTCTCTCTCTCTCTCTCTCTCTCTCTCTCTCTCTATATATATATATATATATATATATATATATCGCGTCAAAATTAATCCCCCTCTCTCCACCACTGTGTAATACCCCGTACTTTTGGCTATATTTATTTTTGGGATTAATTAATTAAATGTGTATTAATTGGAAATTAATCCGGGTTATAAATACTAACGAGATGCGAGTTGGTATTTGATTATGTGCATACATGTTTTGATATATGTATTTGGTATTATAAAATTTGTCGTGAGATTTATATACGGCATTTTAGAAATTTTGTTGAGACGCGTGGGACCGCCGCGTCACGGTGTAATAATTTGATTATAAAAAGTGAATTTAAAATCTATAAACCGTATGGTCGTTTTGAGTGCGCCAACACGTCCGGAAGGGTCGAGATAGTCAGAAAACACTAGCCGGGGGTGTAGTTTGGATTCCGGGGTATTTTTAGGCCATACCGGCAACTTAAAGGGTATTTTGGTAATTTTACATTTTGAGGAATTAAAAGTGACGAAAATTGGGAGTTTTAATCTGATGTGGATTTAACCCACTAAACCCACTAACCAACCCATAGTAACCCATTAAGCTACGGAGGCTATCATTAGGTTTACAAACTCTCCCAAAGAAAACCCTAGCCACCTTAAGCCACCATTGAAGAAGGAGCTTGGAAGAGAGGAAATTCTGCAGAAAAACTCCATCGAACCTACACCAAAATCAGAAATCGAACCAAGGCAAGTGACTTTATTCCATTTAATTTCAGAGAATGTCTTTTCCATGTTAGAAATTGAAGAATATCAATTGTTCTTGAAAGATAATGAAAACCCATGTTAATTGAACTTAGAACTTGAAATCTTGAGGAGGATTTGCATGTAGAATGATAGGTAGATGTTCCTACTGATGATATTTATGATTGGGTGAAATTTAAAACGGATTTTATTGGGTTAATTCATGATTCAAAAGTTAGGGTTCATGTTCTTGAAATAATTGGGGAAAAAGTGTAGAGATTTATATTTTGATTGATGTTAAAGAGATTTAATCCTTGAAAACATGTTAGGAGATGACTTGAATATGTTTAGGATGAATTAGAGACCCTAAAACGTTGTTGGGATGAACTTTGGAAGAGATTAGAAGTGATAAAAATGGATGAAAACGAATTGGGGAAAAATCTGGGCCGAAACTGGTCAGTCGTTAGAAGCAATCCCCAGGTCGTTCGAACGAACTCGTTCGAACGAGCTTCTAACGAGTTGACCAGTCGCTGCTAACGAGAAGGGATTTCGTTCGATATCTCGTTCAAACGAGATTTCGTTAGAAGGTACAGTTCGTTCGAACTAACTGGAATCTCGTTCGAACAGCCTCGTTCGAACGAGACTTCTAACGAGTTGACAGAGGAATCTCATTCGAACAGTCTCGTTCGAACGAGACTTCTAACGAGTTGACAGTTTGGTCCTTTTTGGACTGTTTTGATTTTTGGAGTCCCGTAAACTTGTTCGAGGAGATAGATAACCTTCCTTTGATGATGTAAGGATAGATTTGGGACTTTTGGGTTATTACGAGGAGTAAATTTATATACGAGAGATTTAATTCAATGAACCATTTGGGTTGAGACGTGAGTGTCTACTACGACGTGAGAATAGATTATGGCGCGTATGATGATGAATCGGAATAATATAAGTGTAGATATTATAAGTTAGTACGAGAATGCGATATGTACTACGATTAAACTACGGTATTACTAAGACGTGTGTTTACTTAGTATTGGTATATGAATTGTATGTATGACATACCTACCATACTTGCTATCACGGGAGGTTTGCGTTCGCTTAGGGCCCTCTAATCCTTGTGTTGCCCGGATTTAGACTGGTTACCTCGATGAACATAGGTCATAGAAAGACTTATTGGGATATTAATAAGTCCGCTGATCGTGGGAGCGTAGGTATTTGCGTGACCCATGTGATGTGACTATGTTCGCCTCCACTATTTGTGATTTGTGTTATCTGGACTATTCCTGAGAGATTCGGAATATGTGATCCTTATGTACGTGATGTACCGGGATGGATAGCAGAGTATGTGTGCACCGCAGCTTAGTTCTCGAGGTGCTTATATTGTATATTTATGATGAGAATAATTTACACTTAATTAATGAGAACCTTCATGTTAATGATGTGAATATAATTACGGTATTGTTTCGAGAAATATAACGAGTTAACTGATAGTTATATATATTGCATATTGAACATCTGAGTTACGTTAAACCCCTACTTAATTACGAGCGTTATTATATTAAGAGAACCGAGTAATAAGGGTAGGACCTATGATAGTCTAGCTAGATATGTTGTCACGTAGCTAGTAGTCTGTATCACTCTAGATGGGTACTTGCGTTAGGAGTGCACAGTTAGACGAGAGGTGAGAATATCATGTGAGTGCACGTCCTAACATGTACTTTGCATTTAATGTTTTAAATGTTTTTAAAGCACTTGTAGGTTTTTAAAATAACTCCACAATTCGGGCTCTGACCCGTTTGCTTTTCAAATCTTTTTCTTGTAAAACCATTTTAGGTGCCCAGCCACAGGGACACCAAGCATAGGATTCTCATTCAGGTGACGAGCTGTAGCTGTTTGTGGAAGCTACAGGGATTTGCTTGTAGACGCTTCTATCTTTTGGATTCCAGAGTCACTATCTATCAGCTGTAGGGCATGTTGCCCATTTCTATTAGAGACGTCTTTTACATTACAGTTTTCAGACTTTGATTTGTATTGTTTTAGCATTCGGTTATTTATTTCAGTATGGGATTGTAGTGAGGAGTTTTCCTCCAGACTTTATTTACACTATGTGATGGTTATTCGTTTTACTTCAGTATGGTGAATGGTGTTACTTATTTCTTCATTACGCTTGTTGCATGTTAATCAGACTTTAATTAAAATTTGGCAACTTACTTTTTAAATACTAGGTGGTTAGTAAAATTAAAATGTTTTCGACAGTGATGCTATTAACTGAGCCAACTTGGCATTTTGAATTAATTTAATAAAGGAGTAGCTACCCGGTATTTAATTAGTCGGGGTGTCACACACTGTCCCCTTCCCACTCCCACCAACATCCATAAATAACCATCCTCACACTCACTCGTTCGTCCCTCACAGACCAATCCAAAGACCGTAAACCTTCTCCTGAAGAAATGGTCGAAACATATGTTCAAACTTCCACCAAAGTTCTTGGCATGTAATAATGTAAATATAAAGTGTTTATGGGACTTTTTGGAATGAGGTCTCCAAACTAAGATCGCCGCTTTTCGCATCGAAACAGTCACGTACGTCAGATATGGAGGCGTGTGTTTTGGTGATAAATGCGACTGTATGAATTAGTGATGATGGTGTGAGAGTGTCCCATTACTTAGCATTTTTTGGCACCCAGATTGAGTTTGATTATAGTCGATCAAATGCTTCTCATCACCTGTTGTATATTACTCTTTTTATTGCACTTTTCTTAGCTGCGGGAATGTGGGTTTCTCATTACCTTTTATTGTAGTCAATTTTGAAGTGGAAGTGGGTGATGTCGGTGGTGGGTTTTATGGTTGCGGTGGCTCAATGATTTCAGGCAGAAGTGGAAGTGGGTGAGGACGACGGATGATGATGGTGAGTGATGGTAGAAGTGGTTGGCTGCTAGGGAGAAAAGTTAAGGTTTGGGTGGTGGTGGTGGTGATAGTGGTTTTTTGGTGGAGGTTTGGAGAGAGATGGATGATGGGTTGGGTTTGAAATGGGTTTGTTGGGATTTGTTTTCATTTTGTTGAGTTGTTTTTTTTATATTTGTTCTTTTTTTATTTATTTTTTTGGGGGTTTTAAATTGGGGAGGATGTTTAAGTCAGTTTAGACTAAAAAATGGGTCAACTAATTTTTGGTGTTAATTGTAATGATTTAGTAGTTAAGGGATGAATTTGTGAGCTATCTTTTTTAGGTGGTGACCCGCAAATTTGTGAGAGTTAAAGGGGATTAACTGAAATTTACCATATATATATATATATATATATATATATATATATGATCTAAAATTCTATACAAGGTAGTAAATGCTTCTGTTTTTGTAAGTTGTCCACGTGGCAACAAAAATCAAAATATGTCAATCTCTCTTTCTCTACATATTTACTGCTGGAAGTTGTTGAGACTTTTCGCCTCCTCTTAACCCCTCATATCCCCTTATCTTTTATATTTTGTACATAGCACAACCTCTCACGTCTCTTCAATCTCAATAACTCTTCAACCCCCTGTCTCCTTTTTTTCGGGTGAGAATAATCTATCTCCTAATTGCTTCCTTTTTTAATGTCTCTTTGTACACAAAAGAAGACTATGATATACAAGGTAGTAAATGCTTCGATTTTTGTAAGTTGTCCACGTGGCAACAAAAATCAAAATATGTCAATCTCTCTTTCTCTACATATTTACTGCTGGAAGTTGTTGAGACTTTTCGTCTCCTCTCAACCCCTCATATCCCCTTATCTTTTATATTTTGTACATAGCACAACCTCTCACGTGTCTTCAATCTCAATAACTCTTCAATCCCCTGTCTCCTTTTTTTCGGGTGAGAATAGGCTATCTCCTAATCGCTTCCTTTTTTTCATGTCTCTTTGTATACAAAAGAAGACTTTTCAGTACCTTTCCATTTGAATTTGGAGCCATGAATCTAGCACTGGTGTAAAAAGAGGAGACAAAAAGGATTGCCCAGCTTGTACATCCCTCTCTATTTTCTAATACATCAAGATCAACTATAACAATCCGTCCATCGACTTCAAGATCAAATATAAAATATGTTATTAGAGGTAGATGAACAATCAAAAGGAGACAAAATCAGACAAGTCAAATATATGGATGTTGTTCAGAGGTATGTCCTATTGTTGTGCTGTGATTTTAGGTTCAAATGCTGCAAAGTCGAGTTCCTACTTTTTTATAGAACGTAAAAATGTTTGAAAGTTGAGACTGGTTTGGTGGTTAGATTGGTCCAAGAAGAAGGTGGGTATTGTTCTTATGGTGATTGGATTGGATTTTCTGGGTTAGTTCTAGCTTAGTGGTTCAACATTGTGGGTTAGTTTCGATTTAGACGGTTCGTTTTGGGTGTATTTGTTCAACACTGAGATTGAAAAGTATTTTGGTTTATATTTATTTGGTGCTGAGACGGTTAGGTGCTGAGATTGATAAGTAGGTTATATTTGTTTTGGTGGTCGGTAAATTGTTGATAAATAGTTTCGAATCGGAGTTTGAACATGTGCAAGTTTTTTTTGGTCAGTTCGAGAAGAAAATGGTATCATTATTTTTCCAAATGTCTAATGATATTTTATTGATTGTTGAAAAATATATGTATATATAATTTTAAATTAGTATATAATTTTAAATTATTAAATTTATACATGCTTTGGTGTCACGCCCGCATTTTTAATTTTCGAAAAATTGACGCATTGGCGTATTCGTACCCACACTCACATCCACACCGCTCCTCATATTTGTGACTTAGGGCAAGCCTCGACCCGAAGGAACAAAACCTACAGTTGACTCGTCAACTTGCTACGAGTTATTAAACTGTTATACTTTTTACTCCTTTAACAATGTTATCATATATAATAAAAATCTTTTTTTTAGCTATCAAAATATTAGAAATATATGTACATCATACTTCGACATAAAAATATTATTTTCGGTACATATTTACAAATTTTATCATCTATTTATATTATTAATTTTTTTCTTCTTTTGATTTTAGTGTGTTTGTGAATGAAATTTGTAGACAGCCATATTTCAATAATTATATGTTGAAAGGTTTATATACTATTAACTATTCATCTATGTTGATATTTTTTTTTGTTTTGTATATTTTTTGTCGTTAATAACAATCAAATTCACATTTTAAGTATTTTGAGAGTCTTGCCCTATTAAGGGGAGTAATATGGAAATGAAAATTTTGTTGGTTTTAGAGATTTCATCCATATCAAGTTGTATTTTTCACATTTAAGTTCGTTTGGATAATTAGTCAATGTATCGTTATTCTGGTTCATAATGAATATAAATGCAAGAAAATATATGACTATGTTCTAAGTAATCCCCCAATAAATGTTATACATTTGAATTGCTCCAATGCGTGTTTCATGTTGAAGTAAATTTCATGAAACAATTAAATAAATGAAAACTTTCGACTTGCATATATTATTGTCATGGTTTTTCAATTCGGCATCTTTTATGATAATTACGATATTTTTTAATGCTACAATTTCTTATTTACACATTTTAGATACGAATGAATTATCACAATCTCGTAACTCGCGCAACACGCAAATTTACACCTAATTATTTATAAAAACAATCACGTGTCTCAAAGGTTTATGACTAAGTATCCTTTTTAGACCATGAAATTAACGTGTAACCTTTTATTTAATCAAAATAACTCAACTTTGGATATGGCACGTAATTACCATTTTATGTAATCTAATCAAATTAATTCATGAAAGCTACTTATGGAACAATTCCCATGGAGTCAAAGTTGGCAAAGCTAGTGGTAGGTTATTTGTCATTTTTTTAAATACAAAAAATCAACATTGTGAATATATTTTGGATTCTCTTAACCAAAGGTTGACATGGCTAACACGTGTCAATTGCTTGAACCTCAAACACACGCAATGATTAGTTTCCTACCCATTTACTTCACCAAATTTGTCTCACTTATCCCCATATCAACGGCCCCTATTTTTTACACTCTATTATAATCTCACGATAAATTAAACTAACGCTCCTTGTTTCATGATTGGAGATACCCAATCATATCCCACCACCATTAATGCACCCAATACTAATCTTAACCGTTAGATTCACTAAAGCTATATCCAAACCTTATATATACAACAAGCAATATCTAACCCATGAATGAAATCAGTTTGATTTTAGAGAGAATGGAAGTTTTGGAAAAATAGTTAAGGCTTCAAACTTTTGTATGTTTATCTAATAACTCCGATTGATTTGTTATATTTATAAGTTTTAAAGTATGGTCTATTGATTTTCCTTATTTAAGGATATGTATTTATGGAAGTGAATGGATTTTTGTTGGCCCAGTTAAGAGTATTCACTTTGTGAACATCTTTATTATGCTTTTGACTTTTTGGTAACTTTTGATTGTGTTTTGGTTAATGGGTTTTGTTTGGATTGAGTTTTTATGCATTAATTGACACTTTGTTATATTGATGGTTACTGCAACAGGCAGGGACCAAGAATTGGGTGTAGGGTATTAAATATCCTATTGTGGTTGCTGTCCACCAATTGTTTGATTAAATGGCTGTATCTTTCACGCGTTTTTCGTGGTTGTATTGGAGTGGGAAGGAGAAAGAGCCTGTTTCTAATGGTTCAGATTGGGGATTGGGACTGGGATTGAGGGAGTCTGATTCTGTGAAGTTTCGGTCGGTTAAAGGGGCGAAAATGGCGACCGCAGCGGCGAGTAGGAAGGTTAAGAGGAAATGGAGTAGTAGGGAGGAGAGGAGGATTGATAAGGAGTATGATGTTGTGTTGGTGCCGTCGGACGGGGTGTGTTTGTCGGGATCGGAATCCGATGAGTCGGACTGGTCGATCGGGTGGCTGGAGCCGCACGCCCCGGATTTCCAGAGTGATGATGAGGGGGATGATAGTTTTGCTGTGTTGGTTCCTTGTTATAGGCATAATTGTGAGGAGGTGGAGAAGGGGGAGCTTAGTGGTCAGTTGTTGAGTGCTATAAACAATCTACCAGATGAGTACTCTTCTGGTAAGAACTGTTGTTTCTTCAAATTCTTTGTATGCTAGCCCTGTTTTGGTTTGCAGTTTGATCTATAGTTCATATTTTTCAATCATCTTATCATAAATGACGGATTTGTTTGATTGACACATCCAATTCTCTTTAGCACCCATTTTTCCATGTCTAGAGGGTCTCTGTGTTCATGTTAGATCAAATCCTTTTTGTTCATTTGATTGAGTGTATAGTTGTTAGCCTTGAAAAATGTTTTGAATACATCTTTTTACGCCACAATGCCTAGGTTCTTTATTTTATTGGGTACCCATAATTGTTAGCTGATAATTCAACTCAGGCGTGCTTTGTTTTTGCATCCGAACTTAGGGCCCATTTGGCAACCCAATTCCAAGGCTTGGAATTGGAATTGGAAGGCCAATTTCAATTCCGTGGAAGTAAAATTGGCCTTCCAATTCCATTTCTATGGCTTGAAATTGGATTTCCAAACGGACCCTTAGTGTTTTTTTTTTTTCTTTTCTAAATCAATAGGCTAAGAGCTAAATTTGTATTTGAATGCTTAATTGGTAAAAATATGTTTGCATCTGAATCTGAACACACTGAATCTGAATAATAAAGATTCAGATACACATATTTCAAACTTCAGATTTAGACTTCGAATAAAAAATCGCAATCTTAGATGGGTACTACCTCTTCTCCCAACACACAATAAAAAAGAGGGGTGAAAAAGAAAGAAAGATACTCCCTCCATCCCACATAAATAGTCATTGTTGGAAAGTCAAACAATTTAAGGGAAAATCTATTTTGTAAATTTAATTTCCTAAAAATAATAAATAACATTAACTGCATGCACTTGGATCATTGTTCTATCATGGTTATTGTTTAGATGGGTAACTTTGTAATATCACCTAAGTATATGTACTATTTTCTGAAAACATGACTTTTAATTTGGGACTCACGAAAAAGGAAACAAATGACATCTTTTTAAATCATGTGGGTTTCCTATGTTGTTTAATTAGTTAGATGGGGGAGATAGCACATTCTCTTTTCTTTTAATGCAAAGAGAACTAATAATTCTTCACATCATATGCCTCTGACCGCTCTTCTGTTAGTTTTTTAGTTTATTTAGATCGACTTGATATATAAAGAAATAACAATTTTGGAACTGTCTAAAATTGTTTAGTTTTTAATCTTCCCTCACACATTATGATAATATACTTTCTCCAAACCCAACTTGTGGGTCATATTCTGTTGAAACTTTTTAAGACCACCAAAATATCTCTTTCTCTACATCTTTATTAGCAATTAAAGTCTTTCATAAACCAATTAACCTTTGTGTCTTAGTAGTCAATTTGAATTGCTTGATCTGCCAAATTAGTCAATTTGGATATTTAGTCTCATGCACTGTTCTAAAAAACTCGCCTAGGCTTAAGGCTTGGGAGAAACGCCTCGCCTTACGCTTTTCACGCTTTATTCTTGGTAAAACCCTTAAGGCGCATTTTTTTTCTAAAAACAACAATGCTTTAGTGAAACAATGTCGCCTTTTAAAGAATTTGTTTACAAACCGGACCATTATCTCATCCAAAATAATCAAATAGTATTTTAATTTGCATATATTCAGACATATTTTTATGATATGTGCAATTTTTGTATTTTAATAGCCTTGTTATGGTTAAAAAATATTAAAATATATTAAGAAGGGCTAAACGCCCTTTCACGCTTTTTCCCGCCTAGACCCGCCTAGGCTTCTAAGGCTTAAGGCTTGCCTCCACGCCTCAATCACGCCCCGCGTTTTTTAGAACCTTGGTCTCTTGTAATAAATCAATGTAAATGCTTCCTTTTAGATTTAGTGTACCCAAATCTTATTGAGTGTTCTTTTTATGTTGATGAAAAGAAATGGTTTTTTTCGTCTTTCTATCCTTACATCCTTTAAGAGTTGGAATTATACTGAATTTTCCCTGTCATCTGTTTGGGTACACAGAAAGCAAGTACATGGAGCAGTGGCTTTCTTCTCTTCAGAATGTGTAGAGCCTACTGATAATATGGTCCTTGCTTAACTACTTCTTCATCATATGGTGCTCCGATTGAAGAACCGTGTTAATAATGTGGGATAGAACTTATTAGATGAAATAATTCTTGAGAAAAAAATGAAAAAGGAAAAAAGAGTTAGTTTTGATGCGTATTATGTTTCTTTGGGTTGCCGAAGTTAGGCTTCTTTTGACAGTCTGAGGGGGGGAAAACTTGACAGTGTTCTGATTCTTTGTTGCATTGTAAATATGTGAAAACATGTGTGAAGCATTTGACTGGCTTCTGATGTAAATAATTCCCTTACTCTCATTCTTCAGTTGTAAATTCTTGGAACATTGTTCAGTTCTTAGTTGTTATGGTCTCTCTTATATTGCTTTTTTTTCCTTTTTGGATTTTGTTTGGTAGCTTATATTGTTAATGGAAAAAACTCACCCTACCGTAGAGTCAGGAGGATCCTTGCTCGACTAAAATTTTCTCTCCCCGCCCCTCCCACCTCTGATTGAGTGTTTGTTTCAATCTTTGATCAGAACCATGGCAAGCAATTTCAAATTGTTACCCTTCCGTTGGCAATTAAAGCGATGAGATCAACCCACATTACAATAAATTAACTTTTGATGTAGTGTAGTTACATATTAAAGGGGGTTTTGGGGAAAGGTCCTCATAATTCTCAAAGTGTATAAAAATAGGACATCCACATAATTTTTATAAATTTAGTCCCTATACTAAAAACATGACTAAAACACCATGAAAAATGGTGTCGCTAGCACGGACCCAAAAAATGAACTTCTAACTCTAAAGGGACCACACAAATAAATGATATTGTACCACAGGGACTAGATTTATAAATTTAAAAAGCAGTCCTAAAAATCCAAATATATGAAGGAACATGATCTTTCTCTTAATTCTCTACATATTAAACTCTTATAATTTACAACTTCAATGGTTTATTTATCAAAGAATGAAGATTAACTACATGTTAGAGTTATTCTATAAGAGAAGAGCTCAATCCAATGAAGTTAGTACGCCTGTGTTTTCAACGAAGTCTGTGTTTTCAACAACTTTGTTTCTTGCTTATTCTGATTCAATTTTTATGGGAAGTCAGATTTTGGGAGGGGTATGGGGGGGCGTAAAGTGTTTCGACAACATAGATCGTGGTCTCCTAATCTCAGTTCTTCAATCCTATTTAGGTGAGGAGAATCCACCCCAATGAACGGTAGTACGATGGATGTTTATTCCTTTCTCTGGGCATCATTCCCTTCTGAGGAGGGATGAGCGGATGGATCAATCAACGAATTTGCAGATAGATCATCGGAGTAGGCAGTTTGGTATTGCAATGATTATCGAAAATTGTTCAGAAACATTCAGATCAAGAAGTTCGAAAATTTTGAACACTGGGAAATTCACAAATCAAAAACTTTGTTGTTCAAAAATCAGAGAAGTTGTTTTAAGAAAAAAAGTCACAGCCCTACTGTAATTGGTGCCTGAATGAAATCTTCCTTGGTGACCTGTACGAAAGGAAATTTTTATTTGTTGGTGAAAAATAGGCAGCCTAAATTTGGACCATTGTGAGTTGAGGTCGTTGTAAACATCTTGTGAGCATGTGTAGCGGTTAAACATTAATGCAAGCAGTGCTGCATGTGGTAGTTGCCTTTTATGTATACCAGTGAGTGATAAAGTTGATTCCTTTAGAGCATCAATGTAGGGTGGTCAATGGATCGAATCTTGACCCGGACCCAATCCGAATTAACGAATCTAAGCAAATTTTATAGACCCGATTATCCAATTGCCCGATTAATTAATGGACCGGGTCTGGATATACACGACTCCGATCCGATAAAGACCAGACCCGAATGTGTATATATATAATATAATAAATATATATTTATATATAATATTATATATATATATATATATATATATATAGTCTTACTATATATATATATATAAACTGTAACTCTATAGTTACAAACTTAAGACTGCAAAAACTGTATATATATATATATATATATATATATATATATATATATAGTCTTACTATATATATATATATAAACTGTAACTCTATAGTTACAAACTTAAGACTGCAAAAACTGTATATATATATATATATATATATATCCAATTACAGTAACAATAGTTTTTGCTATCCTAAGTTTGCAACTATAGTTACTATTAAGTTCGTTTTTGCCGTTAAAAGTTTGTAAGATTGAATATATATATATGTAACTATATGTAAGTTTGCTGTCAAAAGTTTGTTGTCAAAGGTATTCGAGTCCTTAATGGATCCGAGTTTGGATCCATTTCCTGAGACCTGACGGGTAATCGGGTAAGACCCGATCCATTAAAAAAATATTCGGATCGGATATGGTATACCTTTAGTCGATCCAGACCCGATCCGTTTACACTCCTACATCAATGGGGATGCAAAATGTCAAGAAAATTTGTAAGTTTACAAAATGGGATGTTCGATTTGTAGCAAAGGGTTTTTACTAACTTTATTTGTTCGTAGGAATTCCTAGGAACAAATAAAGTTCACAGGAAATATAAATAATCATTTTTAACATATTTTTGGATTATTACAAACAACAATAGTCCATAAAAGTTCCTACAACAAATGTTGTTCGTAAAAAATATGGTGTTCGTAGGAAGTTTGATTACTAATTTCCTTATCTCCACCATTGTGAAGCTTGTATCTTAACGAATGGTGTATTCACTTTACATTTTGTATATTTAGCTTTCATCCGAGTTCACCGCTGGAGATGCTCTTATAAGGGGAGAATGTTGTTTGTAAGTTAGTGAACTTTGGTACATGATCTTAAATATTGGAGATGTTTAAAAATAATCTCTTAAAAATCTATTTATATATGATCAGTACAATCGATAATCTTGTTGGTATCTTAAATTCAAGGTTCTAAAAAACGCGGGGCGTGATCGAGGCGTGGAAGCCAAGTCTTAAGCCTTAGAACCCTAGGCGACCCTTAGGCGTGAAAAGGCGTTTAGACCTTCTTAAATATTTTAATATTTTTTAACCATAACAAGGCTATTAAAATACTAAGAGCATGTTTGGTTTGCAACTATAATTCTGTTTTCTATGTTTAAATATAATTCTGGTAAAAATTTGTGTTTGACAACCTTTTTTTAAACACTGAATTATAATATTTCTGTGTTATAATCATGTTTTTCAGAAAACAACAAAAGGGTGTTTTATAACTTCTGTTTTTTATTTTTCAACTAAGAACTATTCATTCTTAGTATTTTTATACATTTATACCTTAATATATAATATACATACATAATACATTAATATATGTGCAATTCTTATAAATAAAAAATATATATGTACACGTACACAAAATTATGTATATTTATATTATTAAATTATATAATATACTAAGATCCATATGTTAAATAATAATATGAATAGATACATGATATAATATACTAAGATCCATATGTTAAATAATAATATGAATAGATACATGATACTTCTATATAGTTTTATACATGTATTATTAATGTATTGAATAATATAAAATATACATATACTACATATGTATTAAAAAATATTATCAATTCATGTATGTATATAATTTTATTGTGAAGTATACATGCAATATCATTATATAGACACACACACACACATATGTGTGTGTGTGTGTATGATTAAACTTCCCAACATACCTAATTAAATATACATAAATATACATGATATTAAATGTACATGTATATAATTTATGATGTATGTGTGTATGTATGTATGTATGTATGTATGTATGTATGTGTATATGTATACTTTCATGTATCATGTATGTATGGAAGTTTTATGTATGTGTTTATATATATACACATATATGTATAATATAAATATACATGTTTGCCAATTTTGTCAAATTTTCAAAAGACTGTATTTAAAAACAAGTTTACCAAACGCACACCAATAATTATAAACACAAAAAATTGAATTTTAAAACTGTATTTAAAAACAACGTTTAAATCGAGTTTTCATAATAGAGAACCAAACAGGCCCTAAAATTGTACATATCATAAAAATATGTCTAAATATACGCAAATTAAAATACTATTTGATTATTTTGGATGAGATAATGGTTCGGTTAGTATAAAAATTATTTAAAAGGGGATATCGTTTCACTAAAGCATTACTGTTTTTAGAAAAAAGTGCGCCTTAAAGGTTTTACCAAGAATAAGGCGTGAAAAGCTTAAGCCGGGGCGTTTCTCCCAAGCCTTAAGCCTAGGCGGATTTTTTAAAACAGTGCTTAAATTCATAAATTTTTTAATTAATTAATGATAAGTTCAAATGATAAAGATACATTTATTGATATGGTATTTTTATATAAACCACTCTTTTTTTTTCCAGCCCCCATTTTTATTAAACCCTCATTAATTGGTTGAAATCCTTTTAACACACCAAACCATTGGGGTTTATTGAAGAAGAAAACTTTTACCAAACCAAGAACCATTCAACAATACTTCTCCTTCTTGTAGTCATCGAGTACTTTCTTCAAAAGCTGAATCTACAACAATTGAGAGAGAAGTAAAGGAATGGGCTTTCATTACAAGCTAGCACTTGTGGTTGAGCGTAAATTCTCTGTCTCGAGTTATAGTATTGATTCCGGTTTTGGTCCTACCCATTTATGTATATTTCGAAAAGGTCTTGTATTATCAGCTTTAAGAAGATGAATCACAGTCTAAATATATTTGTCCAATAAAGCAGAATTTCTTTTTGATGAGTTTGAAGATTGTAACCACCTTTATATATTTATTTTATTTAACCATTTTTATCTTTAGTTACAAATTTATCTTTAGTTACAAATTCTTTTTGAAATTATAGAGAGCCCTTTGTGGAAATTTTCTTGACAAATATAGAGAGCCCTTTGTGAATATTCTTGATCGAGTAAATATACTACCAATTAAATGCTTTCCAGAAACTTGAGAATTATAACAAATGGGGATTTATACAAATGGTTTCAAGCTTCACAAATAGTACGAGGAGAAGTTTTGATCTGATTCTTTCATGGTTTTATTTTTTATTGTTTATTTAGTTGTTATGGAGTTCTATATGAATTGTCCGTATATATGATGCAGAGTTCCAGTAATGGTACTGATGTCTTTTACAAAATTATCATTTAAGCACTGATAACTATCAACCGGGGTTTTTAGAAAGATAGAGATGGTGTAAATAAAAACATCCTTATTAATATAGATACAATTAAATTTATTGATGTAGATACAATTGTAAGTGTAACTCTATTTACATTTATATTATACCTCTAATACAATAGTATTAGAGATATTAATAGCAATTCATACAATAATTTTCTCTTTGTTCATTTATTAATATACCAATTAAATTTATACAAATAACTGTGTGTATTCTTGAAAACCAAAGAGATGGAACTCGTGTACATTGGAAAGCCAAAAGTTTATCTTGAAATGTACGAAACTTTAATCAAATTCGTAATCTGAATCCTTATTCCATCTCAGTCCATATATGTACTCAGTCAAATATGAGATACCTATACCATCTCTCTATCATTGTGAGTCCTATTCATTTTGTCTTACCCCTGCCATTTCCTTAATCATTTGTTGATACATTGAAAAACCTCATTTTTATTGGTGCCATTTTTGTCAACAATAATCTCTCTCTACACCCAAAAACGGCAGATCATCACAAACCTTTTCACCTACTAATCACCGATCATTCTTTTTTCTCTTGTATGATCTTGAGCTTGACCCTTTTAATGTTTTCTTAATCTGTTTATGATAATCTTTTTATTTTATGTATCTTTGTTGTTATGGGTTTTCTTAAATTTACTTGGCATGTTGATGAGGGTTGTGAGAGTGAGGAGAGGGATCTGTGAATTTCTGGATTGGGTGTGGTATTTTTTGTTTGATTAAATGGAATATTCGTAATGGTAACGCTACCAATATTTTTGCTGACTGGTGGTGCGGGGACACCACCCTCACCCCACCCACAGGAGTCAATACGGAAGAGTTCCCAAATGTGAATTCTCTGCTTAACCATGATGGGGCTTGGGACCCCATCGCCATCGCACACTGGATTCACCCTGCGGAGGTTACTGCGGTAATTAACACCGATATCCCTAGAGTCGCACCACGTGAGGATAAACCTATCTGGATACCGAATAATAATGGGAAGTTCACTATAAACTCCTGCTACAAGGAATGCATAGGCAGGGACCTCAACATTCTTGGTCACAATAAATGGAACCTGATATGGACTCAAAAGATACCTCAAAAACTCAAAATCTTTCTATGGACTATCCTTTACGAAAAACTCCTCAGTAATCAGCCTCGCATGGCCAGAGGTATGACTGATGAGCCAGGGTGCAAACATTGTGGGCAGATTGAAGACATGGAGCACGTTTTCTGGAACTTACCCATTGCAAAGCAAACTTGGGGCCACCTCAGTTCCAGGCAGGACACAATCAGACACGAACAGAATAGCTTCGTTGAGTGGATCATTGACAATGGCCTCGAAAAATATTACACCACCCTTTTCATCTCCACCTTATGGCACCTCTGGAAAGCTAGGAATCTTTTGATTTTTGAGGAAAAACACACTACACCCTCGAGGATCGCCGAGATTACTGTTAACTATGCCCAAGAGGTGGTTCAGGCACATCCTAAACCGATAAGGTAAGAAAGCCGCAAAATTAAAGATCTTATTAATTGGTCGTGTCCTTGTGCAGGTTCTCTGAAGATTAATACAGACGGCGGGTGGGATGCTAATACGAAAGTGGGAACATTTGGAGGCATTGTACGCAATCACAAAGGGGAATGAATCACTGGCTTCTTTGGGAAGATTATTGGAGCTACTCCGTTGCGGGCAGAACTCGAAGGCATATTCTATGGAACCATCATGGCAAAGGAAAGGGGCTGGATAAATGCTACAATCGAAGCTGACTGCAAGAATGTCGTGGATATGATCAATGAAGGAGACTGGGACTCAACCATCATCCCGGATTTTCGCGACATGAAAGAAGAGATGAACTTGACTGTGAAGTACATACCTAGAGAAGCCAACATATGTGCCGACTGGCTCGCCAAGTTTGCTAAGTCCTGCGCTGAAGACTTTTTCACTATTTTGGTACCTCCTGAGTCTCTGAAGAAGCTAATTGAATAAGAGAAATCGGGAAGCCAAATGGATGGAAATACTGGCAACTAATTTTTCTTTGTTACTCCCTGCGCGGAGATGAGTATTGTTCATGTGATCTTTAGGATTTGTTTGAAGTCGCCTTTGTGCAAATTTGTTGTAATCTCTATGGTCTTGTGCTAGTTATTTAATTTCCCCTTTCACCAAAAAAAAAATTTAAAAATCTTTTTAAATGGATAAATGGGTTGGTGTTTTTGTGTACAAGACTAGAATTTATTTTATGAGGTTGAAAATGCAAGTGTTTTTTCTTTCTTGTAAATTTGCCTTGATGTTTATTTTTTCAACATGGTAAGGTGCTGTTTACAACATTGAATTTGATTATGTTTGGTGCAGGTGATTTCCAGTGATGTGGAAGTTAATTGAATTGGAGTTTCGGAGGGAGACCAGTGGGAGATGGAAGTTGGGTTTGATTAGTATTCTTTTTCTGAGGATTATTACTTCTGTGTCAGAACTGGTATGGGAGTTTACGTGGAGGTCTAGGATATGGAGAAGAAAGGAGAGGGTGTGGGGCTAGATTTGGAAACATAATGAGGGTATTTTCGACATTTCAAACTGGCACAAAGTATGAAATTGTAATACCCCGCATTTTTTATTGATTTGAAAATGAAAAAAAAAACTATGTCAGTATATATATTCGAAATGTTTGGAAATAAAACTATGTCATTATATATATTCGAAATGTTTGGAAATGAAAAGTTAAAAGGAATTCATTGAGATACGAATGTGCGACTTAAATATAAGAAGCGAATTAATGCGTAAAAGGATCAAGAGGGTTAAAATTGGGGGCAATGGCATTTTTGTAAATAAACTAACCCTAGGTATAAATAGAAAAAAAGAGAAGAAATCTTCATTCTATCATTTCACAAATGGGGGCTAGGGTTTGATAGAGAGAAAGAGAGAAAGAAGAGAAGAAAGCTAAGAGGATTTCAAGAGGATTCAACTTCTCCATACAATCCAAGGCAAGTTAATAACCTATATGTGTATATTACGTATCTATAATGAAATTTCACATGAACATGTATTTGGATCCCTAAATTAATATGATATTGATGTTAAAAATGATATGCAATGTATTAGGATCACCCTCCATGTAGATTGAAATGCAATAACATCATTATAGGGATTGAATTGTTGAACAACCTCTTGAATTTGAGAAATCTATGAACTTGTAAATCGTCATATTAAAAACTGTTTTGAGTTGTTTTGGTTTCGAAAATGGATGTTTCGTTCGCGCTGCCCGACAGAAAATTACATTCCGAACAACTTTGTAGTTTTAAGTTTTTTTCAAAAACGGATCGAAAAAGTCTCAAATCGGCGTTTTAAAATTCTGCGCAGAAAGTTATCGTGAACAGGTCCGAACTATATATGTTAGTTTCAGGTCTGTTTTAAGCAGGCTATGGTAATGTGCTCGCGCGACCTTGTAGAAAATCACGTTCCGAACAACTTTGTAGTTTTAAGTTTTTCCAAAAACGAATCGAAAAAGCCTCAAATCGGCGTTTTAAAATTCTGGGCAGAATGTTATCGAAAACAGGGGCGAATATTATATGTTAGTTTCGGGTCTGCTTTATGCAGGCTATGGAAATGTGCTCTTGTATATTTATGGAAAATCACATTCCGAACAACTTTGTAGTTTTAAGTTTTTCCAAAAACGGATCGGAAAAGCCTCGAATCTGCATTTTAAATTCTGGGCAGCATGTTGTTGAAATAAGAGTGATAATGTTTTCATATTGTTAGTAAGATAATTGTGGTGTTGTGCCTAATATCCTAACTTGATCACATACTTATGGTTATTAGGGATATATAACCTTGAAATGATTTGATGTTGAATTAGTAAATTAATGATGCAAATTATGTTATATTATAAATAATGACTATTATATAACTCGAGTAAGAGGCTTGACACGATTGTATATATACATAAGCGTGAAATTGTTTTACATGTATATTGTCGAGTATACACTAGACTAGTCCTTCGGTCGACGTAGGCACATGTTGAATGCGATTTTTTTTTGTGATTGATCCGGTTAGGTTCCGCTCGAGTGCCGTGTTGGAGATAAACCACCGAAACCGGACACATGGTTGTAATGCGGGTCGGATAGAAAGACCTTGAAACGCCATGTGATTTAGGACTTAGTATGATTGCCCTTGCCACGTAATATTGGGGAATATTCGTGTGTAGTCCTAGTGTTACGACTTGTTCCCCCGGGTAACGATAGTGACCCGATATGACTTGTTGTGTGAGATATTATGCTTGTGTCTTAAAGTAATATCCCGAATCGATGTATTTGATATTATACTTGAAGGAAATATTTTGATATATTAAATACTGAAATGAGTTTAATAATGATTAATCATGATACGATATGAGACTACACGGTACTCGAGTTTGGGTTGGGTAGTCACGACATAGGAACATTGGTTAGGTAATTGAACAACTTAATTACTGGAGACGAGTAATGACTAGTGTGCTTTCATTATAAGTACATCTTATAATCTTATAGCTTGTTTTCTTGCTTTGACGTCCGTCTATCTTGCTTCTTACTCCTCTCCTATATATATAATATATGACAGGTCCTCGTCCCGCTGGACAATAGACTACGGAGCCTGATGAGATTATATCAATCTTAGGATTCATGTAGCCGTGGAGTTATTCTATTTTCATTTATGTCGTTCATTTCCCTTTTCTTAAGGGTGGTATCAGAGATTAATATCACTTACTCTTTCCCATTTTGTGTTGGGATGCATGTATTGGCATTTTATATTCTTCAGTTTGAGAGTACTGATGGATTATTACAGTTAATAGTTATGAGTTGGTTTCACTTGTTATAGATGTTATGATGTGATATGGTTACACGTATGAGAGTGTACATGTTTATTTTACTGCGTTTATTTAAATTTTTGTTTCTAATGCCAACATATTGACGCTCCGCTTTAATTTAATTGGACGTAGCTAACCGAATTAGATATAAAAAGCAGGGTTGTCACAGAAATGGGTGTGTGTATTTGTTTGCACGATTGGCTTACTAACTATTTGACAGAATGTTTGAGTCAATCATATTTTTATGCATAATTGGCTTCTAAAATCTCCAATGCTCACAAGCGAAGTGAGAAGTATCTCCCTACTTATTTATTTACTAGGTGTTTGTAAAATTGTTTGAGTGATATTTTTTTATTTTTTTTATTTTATAATTGCATGAAATAATTTATGTTCTAATTCTTATTATCTATGTACCAAAATAGTTATTCCTCCAACCTCATATCAGTTGTCCATTATTGGATGTTGTTTGCACTGATTTGTTGAATGTAGAGTTCATGGTGGTGATCAGGGGAGGATTCATGTACACATGGTGACA
Organism: Sambucus nigra; assembly: GCA_949130495.1. Classification (NCBI taxonomy): domain Eukaryota; kingdom Viridiplantae; phylum Streptophyta; class Magnoliopsida; order Dipsacales; family Adoxaceae; genus Sambucus; species Sambucus nigra. The sequence continues at coordinate 448,595,741 of OX422219.1, read as the reverse complement.
ATTTTTCACATGGATTTTTTTTTTAAGAAATACATTCCAAATTGTGACAAATATAACATTTGGTCAATACTTTATAATTGTATTTGGAGGTGAGTTTATTAGTTTGATTTAATTAATGTTCATTGATTACCATAGATGGCTCCAAAGAAAAGGAAAGATGGATCATCATATATAGTTTGGCAATAGTCTGTGTGGTTATTTGTGATGGTTTTTTATGGGATTGGACTTGGCTTACACCAGGAGATGTAATCAAGATTGGGTATCATAAATAATTCAAAGTTTTGAAACGCTTTGGTGAATATAATTCATAATGTTTAACGAAATTTTCAGTATGATTATATAAATATTTATCAGCAATATGTATGTATTTAAAAAGGTTGAAATACATATTATTTATAATTAAATTAAATAAAAATAAGAGTAAAAGAAAAAGGTAAATAATAAAAGAGATGGTCAATTTCTTTTTATGCATAGTCACTTTACCTTTGTTACCGTTGTCTATTGTTGATGTAAAAAATTAGATTGCTTCTAATTATTTAATCACAGATAAATATAAATGAGACAAAGAATTTTAAAGTGGTTCAGCCTTATAAGAATGGCCTACATCCACTGTTTCTGTTATTGCCAAATGTTTTGGAATTCTCGATATGTGGTTCTATCAAGAAATTCCGATCCCCCTGAATGAGGATGATACAATGTATTTATAGGCCTTAGGCTGTACATGTGAAAGGGTAAACAATTAATGCCCTTTAAGAATATATGTTTGTATGATGAGTATTCAATGAATAGTTGAACTGTTGATTATCTGGCAATCAATGCTATGGCCGAGATGCAACTCGGACCGCCTTAGTTGCTCGTCGTTCAGGAGTTTCTCGGAGCAGTGGAGTTCCTCAGAGCGATGGGGTTCCTCGAAGTGTCTAACTTGATCGGGGAGTAAAGTTCCTCGTTGCTAAAGTGCCACGTAGACTGACACGTGTCTTCGTGTGATTCGTCCATATTAGCATATTAATTTTGGTATCAACAGAAGCCCCCAATGTTTCATATTTCGAAATTTGAGGAGTATGGAACATTCACTCTCGGTATATGGCAATATTAAATGACCTTCCTGGTTTTTAGGAGCATTTTCTCCGTATTTAATTTTCCTTCCAAATTCGAAGAATCCGCCTTTTTGAATTTTTATAAACGCTTCAATTTTCGCGCACTTTTTGTCCTTTTAGCCGCCGGTAGCGTAATAGTTTCTTTTTGTAATCATTTCTTTCGTCATTTCCCGAGGCAAAGTATTTAAGCTTCATAGACAATCCCATCGTCTTCTACCTTTTCCAATTTCTGCTTTTGAGTTTTCCATAGTCTTTCTCTCTCTTGTGCGTTCATCCTTTCCTTCGTTCATTGTCAACAGATCTCCCTTTTTTCTGTAAGATCTTCTTCATTCTTCTTCATTTATTTTATTCACCATGGTTTATGTTATTGAATCTCTTGAGAAATTTCGTTCTGATTTTTCTATCCCTTCTTGGGTAACTCTGGAGGATCTTTCTGAGCCTTCAGATTATTTTCGCTTGGCTGAGGGACATTGGTTCCCCAGTCTTTTTATTGCTGAGTGTGGATTTTCTTTTCCACCAAACCCCTTGTGCTTAGAATTCTGTCAGTATTTCGATGTTGTTCCTGTAAAAATAGCCCCCAACACATGGAGGATAGTTAATGGGGTGCATAAATTAAATCAAACTCATGGAACTCGCATAGGAATTCCTGAGATAATGTTTTGTTATAGACGGGTTGTTCTAGATAATATTTTTTATTTAAAAACCAGATTTTTGAATAGGGCTTTAGTAGTCAACCTCCCTGATGTCAATAGGGATTATTTTGAACATGGGAAAGTTATTAAAAACTGGCAACATGCCCCTCTGGTTGGAGACGAAGTATACCAAGGTCCTAGATGCCCTCCCTATGGCAATGGGATAGGTTATTTTTATCTTATTTTATTTCTGAAATTGTGCTTTCATAATGTTTGATAAAATGTGTGATTGATATTTCAATATGTATTTGTTTGCAGTTGACAGCAAGAGAAAGACTCCAAAAGAATCAGAAGTTAATATCAAGCATTTGAAACTTATCTGGGGCTTGCATCAGAAAGTTACAGACGAGCACATTAGGTCTGCTTCATACTTGTTGCAGTACAGGAGCTATACATCATCCTTCACTGCTCGCCCTGTGATCAGCACTAGTGAACCAGTTCCAGCTCTTGAAGGCTCTTCTCCAGAATCTCATATTCCTTTGAGTCAGAAAATGGGCAAAAGAAGGGTTCCTGCTATCTTTGAGAAAGATGCCTCAGCTGGAGAGGGAAAAAGAAACAAGGCTGATGTCCCAAAGGGGACAAAGAAAGTAGATGTTGCTCCTTCTGATGCATCTCAAAAGGCTGTCGAGAAGCCCCCAGTGGCTCCGAGCAAGAAGGATGCTCCTAAGTAAGTGATCACCATCTCCCCAACCAAGAGTTCTTCCTTGATTGAAGCTATTGAAGTGCCACCGAGGAGACTGAAGAAATCCTCCTCGGTCAATTTGGCTAAAACTATCCCCCAGCTCCCAGTTAGTGGTGCTGGTGTTCCAACTATTATTCCCCCGAGCTCTGCTATGAGCTCGGTGAAGACTTGGATCATTCCCGAGGTCCAAGGAATTAAGGAGAATCTTCCTTGGGATATGCTTACATCTCTAGCTACTCGCCATATTGCTTCAATAAGTTTCTCTTATTCTGAACTTTCTTTATTTCCTTTATTACATATATCTTTGTACTGACTTGTCATAATTTCCTTTTTTTTTTAGTTGGTGAGCTGCTTTAACACAATTGTGAAGAAGGATGAAGCGATTAAGGCTTCCAACTCCTCGTCCGATGTAGAGGATGCTTTACTGGGGTTGACCCAATCTTTGAAGGATTCCCGTCAAAAGTATGACGAGGATAAAGCTGATTGGGAGAAGAAATTGGTTGTGGTTGAGGCAGAGAAGGTACAGATTGCTGAGGTCTCCAAGGGGTTGGAGAATAAAGTGAAGGACTTAGAAGGGGAGAACAAAAAGCTTGATGAGAAGCTCAAGAACTTTGGTGAGCTTGAGAACAAGCTGAAATTGGCAGAGGAAGAACTGACCCTTCTGCGAGAAGTAAATCGCCAGAAGGAGGAGGTGGAGGGCAAACTGAAGGCCACCGAGGAACTTCTATCCGAGAAGCTCTCCTCGGAGAAGGTGAAAAGAAAAATAGCAGTGAAGAAGTCCTTCAGCACTGGTTGGGACAAAGGATGGAATAAGGGGGTAGCAGCAATGATGTCCCAAGTGGAGTGTGGGAGTGTCAAGTACTTCCGGGATGGTTGGGTCGCTGCCTTGCAAGAGTTGAAGGTTAATGAGGGCTCTCAATTGTTTCAACAACACCTTCCTGGTCCTCCCCCAAATATCGAAGATGAAGAAGAGGACGAAGATGCCTCCGAGGAGTCTTCAATGGTAGTGGGTGATCAAATCCTTGCCCCACAACCTATTCAGCCTGTCAACGAGGAGCTTTCATCTCTACCTGCTCCATTTAAACAACTTCCTTCTCCTGCAGTCCAAATTATTGTTCCCACCGAGCAACCGAGCTCCTCATCCCAGCCTCCCGAGAAAGTCTTGAGAGACAAGGAAAAGGTGTGAAGTTGTTCGGTATTTATTTTATTTCTTTTGTCATCTGTATTCTGAACGTTGTACTCCTTTCTATGATGTAATAAAAATCACCTTTTTCGTTCATCTATGTTGTTGATGCTCTATTTGCTTTCTTATTAACTCTTGCCTTCTCTTCTTTATTAGTTTATAGCCATAATGGAATTGCTATCTGCTTATGACACAACTTTGCTCAAACAATGCAATGAATATTTTAAAGCTGGTCATACTGATTTGGACAAGTCCCAAATTGTAGACATCCTTGGCCGAGATGTTTTAGAACAAGCAGTTGAGGCTTATCAATACTTGAAATGTCTTCTTGATCGTTCTGTAGCCAATAATGTGGCTTATTACGAGATGATTGAAGACTTGCAAGGTACTCTCAATGAACTTCAGCAACAGTACAAAGAGTCCACAGCTCTTTTGCACGAAGGGTATGAAAAGAAACTCAAACAACTCAGTGCTGAGAAAGGCTATGATAAGATGCTTGTTGGCTATGAAGTGAGAGAGAGAACGTTGAAGACAGAGGTTGAAGAGCACAGGCAAATCACTGAGCTACTGGAGCAGGAGAATAATAATCTGCAAAAGGAATTAGCTCAGTTAAGGTCTGCTGCTTCATCTTCAACTGCCTTGGTACCTATCACCGATGAAGGATTCTCCTTTTTAGAAGTTGAGAATGCCAAGTTGCAAGAAGAATTGGAGGCTTTGAGAAGAGCTGGCCCTTCTACTGCTGTTCGGGGACGAGGAAGAGGTTCTCGGGGACGAGGAAGAGCTGATGTCGAGGAACAAGGTACTCAACCTGCTCGGGGACGACCAAGAGTTCTTCGTCCTACCATTGAAGAAGCTCGTACTCAAGCAGCGTTGGAAAACCAGGCATTCCAATTGGGGGCAAAAAACCAAGCCTTGTCTGAAATGTCTAAGAAAATCAAAAGTTTGGAGGGGGAACTTGCTACACAGAAATCTGCCTTAGAGCATAAGGATATTTTTGCCAGAAACCTTCATGAACAATTAGAGAGACTAATTTTCCAATTCCATAAACAACCTCGTGAATTCTGGATGGCAGGCTACAACGAAGCCCTCTGTCACTTGGATGCTCGTATTGGGAATGCTAACGATGAAGGCTATAAACAGGGATGGTTGAACGCTCTGGGTGTACTGAAATTAGATCAAGGTCATTATTTATGGGATTACCATGCCCCTGGGCTGCTCGATCTACCAGTTCCACCCTTAAAGCTTGACATGAGCTGGATCCCTGCTCGGGCCATTCCTCGGTGCCTCATTTCAAAGTACCTTGGTGATTATAAGCTTCATTCACAGGCAGAATTATCTCGTCCTGAGCATTTACTGGATACACCTTCTATAATGAACATCAGAATGCTTCAAGACCCTAACTTCATTAACTCTCCCCTTTGCTTGGAAGATCCTCCTGCTGGCGAGGATCCTGTTTCAAAAGCACAAGGAAAGAGACCAATAGACTAGGGTTCTTAATGTAATAATTGTTTATACATTTCATAATCAATGTATTCATTTTTGTACTTCATTTTTGGATTCAATGAAATATATATAATTTTGTTTGCAAATGTTGATTGCTATTATTTTACAGTTGTAAAATACTTTTCATTTGTGTATGTATCTCTGTTAAAAAGATAACAACGTTTTGTATTTTATCGACCAACTAATTGTCGACTAGCTTGACTGTATAAAAGATAACATTTTGTATTTTGTCGACCAATTGATTGTCGACTAACTTAAATTTGTAATAATCATTTGGTTGACCCAAAAATAATAATGTTTTGCTTCTCGACTAATTAAAAGTCACAAGTAACAAAATTTTTAACTTGGTAATATTTGCAAAATGTTTCCGACCAACAAGGGTTGGCGTCTTTTACTTTTCTACCCATATAACTTGGTGAATTTTCTTTTTTTGACCAACTTTGGAATTTTTTGGAAAATATATTTTCCTTCCGGAGTTGGCATTTTTCTTTTTCTTCGTCGACATCCTTTTTTGCCCTTTTACCAACCTAAGTTGGTCTGAGCTCGAATTTGATGATTCTGTCATGTCGACCTGCCCTTTTACCAAAATAAATTGGTCTGAGCTAGTGTCTGCCTCCTAACCAAAGGAGTATGGTTTCCTAACCAACCGAAGCTGGCATTTTTAGGAAAGTCGTTCTTTCCCTTTTACCAACTTAAGTTGGTCTGAGCTCGAATTTGCCTCCTAACCAAAGGAGTATGGTTTCCTAACCAACCGGAGCTGGCATTTTTAGGAATGTCGTTCTTGCCCTTTTACCAACCTAAGTTGGTCTGAGCTTGAATTTGATGTCCACTTGCCCTTTTACCAACCTAAGTTGGTCTGAGCTAGTGTCATGTTTTCCTAACCAACCAAGGTTGGCATTTTTAGGAATGTTGTTTTTACTGTTGAGGAGCAGCGTAGTGTGTAACACTAGTATTCCCCGACAAACTTTCAATAAAAGGATAGAGGATGGCAAAATATCATCGTTTTATTCATATTGACGGAACTGCTTTACATTTTACATCACTGATAGTATTTGCGTAGGTGTTCGGCATTCCATGCATTCTTAAACTCTTCTCTTTCTAGAGTTGCTATTCGGTAAGTTCCTGGTCGAACAACTTCTGTAACTCGGTATGGTCCATTCCAGTTTGCTTCCAACTTATTGGGCTTCTGAATGACCTTCTTTAGCACGTAATCTCCTTCTTTTAGGTCGCATTTCTTCACCCTCTTATTATAGAACAGAGTTGTTCGTTGTTGGTAAGCAACATTCCTAATGGCTGCCTCTTCTCTAACCTCATCGAGCATGTCCAAATCCAATCTTCTCATTAAATCGCTGACTGGGGAATTGAAATTCAGCACTCTATGTGTTGGAAGACCCAACTCAGCAGGTATTACAGCCTCACTTCCAAACGCCAGCATATATGGTGATTCTCCAGTTGCTGCTCGGGGAGTAGTACGATAAGCCCACAGTACTGACTGTAGCTCGTTAATCCAATTTGCTTTAGCCTCACTTAGCCTTTTCTTCAATCCATTTAGCAATGTCATGTTCGTCACTTCAGTTTGTCCATTACTTTGGGGATGACCTGGTGCTGAATGGAACTTTAAAATGTTGGACTGATGGCAGTAATCAGCAAATTCTTCATTATCAAATTGCGTTCCATGGTCGGTGATGATTGCATGAGGAAGACCATACCTGCAAATGATGTTTTTCCAGACAAATTGATATACCTTCTCGTAAGTCATGTCGACCAGAGGCTCAGCTTCTACCCACTTAGTAAAATAATCCACTGCGACGACGAGGTATTTAAATCTTCCCCTGGTCGTTGGCAATGGTCCCATCAAATCTATTCCCCACATGGCAAATGGCCAAGGGGAAGTTATAGGAGTCAACAATTCTTGTGGAGTTCGTCGGATGGAGGAAAAACGCTGGCACTTGTCACATTTCTTAGCATAGGATATACAATCAGCCCTCATCGTTGGCCAGTAGTATCCCTGTGTCATTACCCTTTGTAAAAGGGTACAACCTGATACATGAGCTCCACAGGATCCTTCATGGATCTCTTCAATCAATTCTTTCACCTCGGAGGGATGTACACATCTTTACAATCCTGCCATGATTCCTCGTCTGTACAAAACACCATTAGTTAGTACATACCGAGCAGCTTTGAACTTCAATTTCTTGGCAGCGAGCTTATCCATCGGTAATTCTCCCTCCTCAATATATGCCCTGATGGGATCCATCCAAGATGGTCCTAGATCAAGAGTGATAAAATTCATCGTCAGGTTTTCATCTATGCTCCGACTTTATAATACTTCAATTGGTATCGTTCTTCGCAGCTCGGTACGAGTAGCTGATGCTAGTCGGGTCAGTGCGTCTGCTCGTGCATTTTCCATTCTCGATATTCTGATCAACTGAATGGCAACAAATTCTGCCACCAACTCCATCACCTTTGCATGATACTTGACCATTAATTCTCCTTTAACTGCATATGTTCCCAACATCTGATTCACAATTAATTGAGAATCACTGAAGACCATCACTTGTTGAGCTTCCATAGTTTTTGCTAAATTAAGACCTGCTATCATGGCCTCATACTCAACCTCATTATTGGAAGCTTTGAACTGAAATCGCAATGCATATTCCATGTCGACTTCGACTGGGCTGCTCAAAATGATACCTGCTCCACAGCCTGTAGTACAAGATGAGCCATCTACATACAACTTCCATATAGGCAACTCGTCTTCTAATTTCTGATCTGACAGAGTTCTCGGTGAAATATTTGTTGCTTCTTTTCACCATCCCCTGAGTTTTCTTGTTCTTTGTTGATCATCTTCTCTCGCCCTTTTACCAACCTAAGTTGGTCTGAGCTTGAATTTGATGGTCCTGTCACATCCACTTGCCCTTTTACCAACTTAAGTTGGTCTGAGCCAGCGTCTGCTGTTCCTATAACATCCACTTGCCCTTTTACCAAACTAAGTTGGTCTGAGCTAGTGTTTTTTGATCCTGTAGCATCCACAGGTTGATCGGCGAGCTGATTTCGCTCCTCGGGGGTATCAGGATAGGTGAATTCTGCTATGAAATCCGCTACTGCTTGCCCTTTAAGCGATGACCTGGGTTCATAAATTATATCATATTCACCGAGCTCTATTGCCCAGTACATCAATCTCCCTGATTTTTCTGGCTTATGAAGGGCTTGTCTCAATGGCATGTCGGTGTATACGACTATCACTACACCAAATCTGCCCATTTGTCAAGGTCATTGACCTTGACAAATCCAACTTCTCAAGGTCAATGACCGTGACATTTCGAGGCGAGATAACTTTTTTTGTCACTGTTGTGTCACGGTCATTGACCTTGACACAAAACTCGCGTTTTGTGTCACAGTAGTGTCAAGGTCAATAACCGTGACACGTTTGTCACGGTTCTAAACCGTGATATAACCGTGACCCCTCTTGCCCAGAATTGTCACGGTCATTGACCGTGACAATTCTGGGCAGAATTTTAAAAAAATCTGCTGGCCAGTATGGCCTCCGCCACTGCCCAGCAGTATATTTGTACCTGTTATAGCAACGTTGTACCTGTTCCAAACATCGTATATCCAACACAAACTAAAGATAATGCAAATATATATTCATGACGATATAATCCAAATATTCAAAGTAAAAACAATATACATGACGATATAATCCAAATATAATTAAAATGGACAAACTTAAAAATAATGTTATTACATGTCTTGGATAAAACTGAGGAGGTGAGTAGGCCACACGACATACGAATTGACGCACCCACTAATATACGTCGTGTTGCATTGTTCGTGCAACCACAATAGGGAGTTCTCCTTCCCGGGTATGACATGCGTGACGAGCACCCTAGACTCCATCTCTTGAAGCACACGTCCATGGACTATTCCACCCTCGACGATATTCGGGTCCCTCAACCCCCGCCCTATCCGTTGGCCATCAAATACGTCCAATATGAACACGCTCGGCCAACCAATTGTCGACAATGGTCTGTTGGAGGGCGTCAAATAGGGAAGTGGATCGTCGAAGTACGAACGTGTCGGTGATGAAGCAGCGAGGTCCACATCCTCGTCATCCTGCGCCTCGTCCTCCCGCACCTCCTCCTCCACCGCCTTCTCCTTCCCTTTCCCTTTCTCTTTCCCTTTACGGTCTCCACCCAACGTACGCTTCATGAATGCGTACATATCTTGGACCGTCGCCTCCAAACGGGACAGCTTCGCGTCGTGTGAATCCACCGTTCGAGCCAACCCGGTGTCGCTCGTCTCCAATCCGAGGATCCTAGATTTGGCCACCCGCGAGCTCACTCCCCTTGTCCTCCCTTTGCGATCAGAGCCAAGCACTTGGCTGAGTGCGTCTGTGGACAAAGATGCCTTGTCGGCATCAGACTGTGACTCATGCACTTCCTTAAGCTTTGCCTGAAACGACAAAAAGCACATGATTAGTAAAATAAGTAAACTAAAAAATTATAACGTAATTAACAATAATTAAACTGTCGGATTACTTACAATCGTGGTCGCGACGCTCGGGGACACCTCCTTGTCCTTCCCCTTCTTCGTCTGAAGAGCCACATAAGTATCGAGCCTATGTGGCTTACCCCCTAGCCCACTCCCTACCCCCTGAAATAAAATAAAGTAAAGTAAAATTAGTATCGGCCCCGCAAAGTAAAATAATATCCAATAATATATTTCTGTAGTTATAGATAAATTAAATCTTACCTGCATCCTATGCTCCACCTCAGCGTAAGAGGTCCGACCGGAGTAGTGCACGTCCGTCTTTTTATCCCGATTTTCCCTCCCCGATTGGCGAGATGCCAATTGTCGATCCTCGATCTCATTGGCAATGAACTTTTGCCATTGTGCCAATGAGATCGGCTCCTTGGGCGGGACGGATCCGCGCCATTGTAAAATGGACTCTCGTGTTTTTCCAAAGTACCGTGTCCGCATATTTTTCTTCCACGTCTTGTGTTGCTCCCTCAACTGCTCCAAGACGGAATCGCGTAGCTTTGGATCCAAGTTGAATTGTTCATGTCCAACAAATACAATGTTAGTTGCGAATAAATATAAATATAAATATAAATTGAAATATTCATATAAATATTACCTGTAGTGCCGCACAAACAGCTAACTTGAGCTCATACGGCACCTCCTTCCAGCTCATAAACCATGGGCCGATGACCGTCTTTAGCAGCTCGAGGGATCTCGCTAAAAGCTCCGACTTGTTTTCGACGGTAATCCCAAATTTTCCATATTTGGGGAGCCTAGCGGCGGAGGAGCCCCCGTCGCCTCCGCTACCACCGAACCCAGACGACATCATCATAAACAGCATCATCATCTTCGCCTTAACATCTGAAGGAGACATTTTTGCTGTAAAAAAAATGTTATTAGTACAGATAAAAAAAAATGTTAATAGTACACATTTCGTTTTACCTAATTGAATTAATAGTACAGATAAAAAAATGTTCCGTCTATATTATAACGTATGTGTAAGTTCCGTCAATACCATATCGTTTCAATTTTGTAATATTATATTTTTTCCAAATATTTAAAGAGTTATTAAATGGGTGCCCCACCCCCACCCACCGCCACACGCACACGCACACCTACGCACCTACGCACACACACACACACACACCCCACCCCTACCCACCCCACCCCCACCCCCCACCACGACCGTGACAACTACATATATTATTTATCAATAAAATTATGACATGAGATAATTATAATTGTAGCATAAATTTCATTATCATGGGTTTTACCTAATTGAATTAATTTCATGAATAAAATTATTATCAATTTAAATGAAAATATAAATTATTATCCAATATTTTTGAATGAAATATTTATTTTGAATGAAAATATAAATTATTATCCAATTATTATCCAACTATTATCAATTATTTATTTTGAATGTAAATAATATTCAAAACCCCACCCACCCCCACCCCCTCCCGATGTTTATTATCCAATTATTATCCAACTATTATCAATTATTTATAAAATTGATGTCTACTTTTAGTGTTGTGTATATATGTTAGTTGATGCCATTATATTTTTAGCCTAATTAGATTCTAAGGTTATCTCAATTTATATTTTAAGTTCGTATCCATTTGTGATGTTCAAGTAGTTTGAAATGTTGGAATTATATACTATTACTTTGACCGTTAGTTTGTGCACCAACTAAAATAGTTCCATAAGCACAAGTTATGACTATATTTTTCACTTAACATATGCATTATGTTGCACTTTTTGTATTTTTTTCACGAGTTTGAAATGTGTGTATTTGTGTGCATGGAAATAGATGTTGGAATCTAAAGGGAGACATGATTGTATCTTTTGTTTGTATTTGTCTCACTCTTACTTTAGTTTTTATGATCAGATGTGGAATTTTAAGTATAATTATTTGGTACTGGGTTTATCAAGTTATACTCTGTTTATTTTAGTTTTAAGGTTAACCATTGTTCAATGCTTATGTATAGATAAATAAAGAGATCAGTTGTTTGGAGTATATATATCATGCTTATGTGTAGATAAAGCAAGTCCTCGGCTTTTTTATTGAACTTTTAGTTATGTAGTGTATTGTAGATTGATGCAGCCACACAATGAGCAAACAATGAACTACTATTTCGCCTTTTACTAAAGAATATCATATGCTCACAAATAGGCGGCATACGCCCATTTTTTTAATTGTTTATACCATAAGTTTCTCAGTGTCATTTCTTCCTAGATTCAGATGCGGTAGATCTTACATTTCCAAACTGAAATATGGACCACCATTAGTCCTTGATTTATCTAACTTTAATTTGTCAATTTTCTTAGTATATGATGATTTCTTTTCAATACATTTATACCATAAGTTTCTCAGTGTCAAACCCTAACATTAAGATATTGTGGTACTTCTTTATGCATAGGCCCACACACCCCACCCCACCCCACCCCCTGCCCCCCTCCACCACCCCCTCCCCCACCACACACACACACACACCCCACCCCACCCCACACCCTCCACCACCCTCTCCCCCACCACACACCACCACACACACACACACACCCCCTGCCCCCCTCCACCACCCCCTCCCCCACCCTGCCCCACCCCGCCCCACCCTGCCCCACCCCCCACACACGCACACACATACACACATATATATATATACACATACACACATAAATATACACACAAATATATATATAAATGGAAGAGAGAGAGAGAGAGAGAGAGAGAGAGAGAGAGAGAGAGAGAGAGAGAGAGAGAGAGAAATTGGACCTGAAAGTAGAGAGAGAGAGAGAGAGAGAGAGAGAGAGAGAGAGAGAGAGAGAGAGCGTCAAGAGAGAGAGAGAGAGAGAGAGGGAACGGTGGGAGGGAAAAAAGAAAGGGGAAAGGGTTTTTGCTGGAAAAGTTGTCACGGTCGTGTCAAGGTAATTGACCGTGACAATTATTTAAAGAATTGTCACGGTCAATGACCGTGACAAGCCCGTGACAATTAAATTTGTCACGGACTTGTCACGATCATTGACCGTGACAATTAGTTGTCACGGTCGTGTCAAGGTCAATGACCGTGACATAAAACGCGTGTTTTTTTGTCACGGTCAATGACCTTGACAAGGTTGGCCGGCTGAAAGGTGACAATTTGCCCATTTTGGTGTAGTGTATGGTATGCGCCTGGAAATATGGCCTCATTCTTCTACTTGCCTCAATTAATGCCAATGCCAATTTTTCCAGCTTTGGATACCTGATCTCTGCACCTCGGAAAGCCTTACTTGTGTAATAAATTGGCTTCTGGATTCCATTCTCCATTCTAATCAATGCCGAGCTGACTGCATTCTCTGATACTGCCAGGTACAAGTACAACTTTTCTCCCATTACTGGCCCGGACAACAGTGGAGGTGCTCCCAAATACTTCTTCAAGTCTTGAAAGGCCTTCTCACATTCATCATTCCACTCGAAAGTTTTTCGAAGTGTTTTGAAGAATGGGAGGCATCTATCAGTTGCTCGGGATACAAATCTGTTGAGCGCTGCAACTCGTCCTGTAAGACTCTGCACTTCTTTCTTCGTCGTTGGAGATCGCAGCCCTAAAAGAGCTTTGATCTTTTCTGGATTTGCTTCAATGCCTCGCTGGTTGACGATGTACCCGAGGAACATTCCTTCTCGTACTCCAAATATGCACTTCGTCGGGTTCAACTTCATTTGATATTTATCCAGTTGATCAAAGGTCTGACCTAAGTCAACTAGATGATCGGCAGCTCTCTTGCTTTTTGTCAACATATCATCGACATAGACTTCCATGTTGCCACTGATTTGTTCGGCAAAGACCTTGTTCATCAGCCGCTGGTATGTCTCACCTGCATTTTTCAAACCAAAAGGCATAACATTATAACAATAAGTTCCCCTAGGGGTAATGAAAGAAGTACTTTCCCTGTCTTCAGGTTTCATCTTGATCTGGTTGTACCCATGGTAAGCATCCATGAAGCTGACTAGCTCGTTTCCCGAGGTAGCATCCACCAATTGATCAATTCGGGGCAATGGAAAATGATCCTTTGGGCATGCCTTGTTGATATCGGTGAAATCAACACACATTCTCCATTTGTTGTTCTTCTTCTTTACCATCACCACATTTTCTAACCAATCTGGATATTTAACATCTTCAATGAATTGTGCTTTCTGGAGTTTCTCGACCTCCTCTTGTATAGCTTGATTCTTCTCGGGACTAAATACTCTTCTTCTCTGCTTTACAGGCTTGATCTCCTTATTCACATTAAGCTCATGACATAAGAAGTTTGGATCTATCCCTGGCATGTCTTCATGACTCCATGCAAAAGTTTTCTTTCTACTTCTCAAGAAAATTATCAACTCCTGTTTTATTGAAGCATCCAACGACGAACCTATTTGAGTTGTTCGTTCAGGGTGCTCGTCGTCCAGAATGACTTCTCTGTAGCTTCCACCACCTGTCCTTTTACAAGTTGAGATTCATCTCTAGGATCCAATGTTTCAATTTCTGTACCTTCATCCACTTGATAGGTAGTAGTCTTTTTCCTTGACTCCTCAAGCTCCTCTTGCTTGGCAGATGAATAATAGCATTCCCGAGCTACTTTTTGATCACCTTTCACAACTCCTACTCCAAAGTTTGTTGGGAATTTTAAGCACTGATGTACTGTAGATGGGACAGCTTTGAACTTCTTCAAACCAATTCTTCCTATGATGATGTTGTAAGCTGACTGCACATTCTTATCCATCACAAAGAAGCGTATTCTTTCTGTTCGACAAGCTGGCCATGTACCAATGAATATATCCAGCTTGATCGTCCCAAGTGGAAAAACTTTCTCGCTAGCAAAACCAAGAAGTGGTCTGTAATAAGGCTCCAATTGAGATAATTTTAAATTTAAACTGTCAAAGCACGAGTAGACCATGATGTCTGCCGAGCTACCATTGTCTACCAAAACTCTGGAAATCATCACTTCTTTCATCCTCATTTTGATCACCAAAGGGTCATCGTGAGGGTATAGGACACCTGCGAGGTCGTTTTTTGAAAAACCAATGACCAGTTTCTCTTTGTTTACCTTTCTCGGGCGATCCTCCTCGGCCAAATTTATCCGTTGAATGTATGAACAAGATTGAGCCTCACAGAGGTAAGCTTTTCTTTCTGCAGTAAGGTCTCCTCCTCCTGCATCTCCACCTGTAATAACATTACAATCAAATGACCCAAAACGTATTGAAAATACCTCGCATTCGGGTTGCCTTGGCCTTTTGGGAAAATCGGGGTCATCCTCCATATCATCTTCATGATCTCTTTTCCTGTTTTCTTCTGCCCGACGAGGAGATCTAGATCTCTCTCTTGCTCGATCTTCATTTCCTCTTTCATTTCTACGATCAACATACTTTGACAACTTTCCTCGTCTAACGAGTGTTTCGATCTCATTCTGGAGGGCTATGCAATTTTTAGTCATATGACCATGATCCTTATGAAATTCGCAATATTTATCTCTATTCCTTCTGTCAGGGTCTGCCTTCATTTTCTTTGGCCACTTTATCTCCTCGTTATTCTTGATTTCTTCCAAGACATGATTGATACCCATCTTCAAAGGAGTATAATTATCAAACTTCTTCAGGACTTCCCATGACGATTTATTATTTTTGGAGTGCTTGTCACCACCATTGCCCTTATGCTCTTTCTTCTTAGATTTGTCGACTTCCACCTTGGTTTCTTTATCCATATTCTTCTTCGCAGCCATAGCCTCCTCGGCATTCATAATTTTGGCTGCTTTTGCCATCAACTCCGTCATAGTTGTAGGTGGATCTTTAGCCAAAGTGTAATATAACTTATTGGGCAACAACCCACTCATCAAGGCGGTGATCGCTGTCTTTTCTTCGTAATCTATAACTTCTAGCTTCTCGTTATTGAAACGAGTTATGTAGTCTCTAGTACTCTCACCGGCTTTTTGTCTAACGCTTAATAAATGCGCTACTCGTTTTACTGGCTTTGCCCCAAAATAGAAATTTCCAATGAATAACTCGGCCATTTGAAAGAAAGTTGAAATCTTACCCCGAGGAAGATTGTTGTACCATATCTGAGCAGATCCAGTAAGAGTTCCCGAGAATGCTCTGCATCTCATCTCGTCGGGGACAGCATAGATGTCGACGGCAGCTTGATATTGCTCTATGTGAAGAACAGGATTTGTCTTTCCATCATATTTGGGGGTCACCACAGGTACTTTAAACTTTGACGATGTAGGAAAATCCATAATGGCCTGGACAAAAGGTGTCCCTTAAACAAAGGTTCGTTGTAAGGGATTCTTCGCCTTAGCCATTTCTCCCAATCTATCCTCCAATCTCTGAATAGAGCCTTTCCACGCGTCGTTTCCTTCCTCGGGCCTATTGGTTCGAGCAATTGATCGAGCTGATGTGGCTTCCTGAGATCTATCATGACGAGCAACTGGTCGTGATTGTGCTGATCCTTCTCTTAGATCTGATGGTTGTCGAAAACTCCTCGACATAGCCTTAGGTGGACTCCTATTCTTCCTAGGGACTAATCGATTGAAAAGAGACACCCTGCTCAATCTTTCCAGGGCACTGGTCCTCTCTGGAGAGAGAGTAATACGTTGCTCAGTATCTGTGGCCCGTATTGATGAAGTTCGCCCAGGTTGATAAAAGAAATCATCAGATTCCTCATTACGATATGAGTCAGTACGCCTGGATCGTGAAGAAAGTAAATGGGTTTGCCTCTAACCACTTCTCTGTCCTGAATGAGCAGGTGCACCGCCATGAAGGGTTTGTATGAGTTGCCGCATGGTTTCTTGCATGGCGGTCTGACCTTGGGCCAGATTTGTCATTATTCCAGCCAGATCTGGAACAGCTGATGGTGCAGAGGGATTTGGAGGATTTCCAGCGTTTCCAGCATTTTGATTGCTGGATTCCGGATTGTCAGCCATTGATGATGGATGATTTTTGGTGAAAAACGAAAACAACAGTCGTTTCCCATGGACGGCGCCAATCTGTTGATGTAAAAAATTAGATTTCTTCTAATTATTTAATCACAGATAAATATAAATGAGACAAAGAATTTTAAAGTGGTTCAGCCTTATAAGAATGGCCTACGTCCACTGTTTCTGTTATTGCCAAATATTTTGGAATTCTCGATATGTGGTTCTATCAAGAAATTTCGATCCCCTTGAATGAGGATGATACAATGTATTTATAGCCCTTAGGTTGTACATGTGAAAGGGTAAACGATTAATGCCCTTTAAGAATATACGTCTGTATGATGAGCATTCAATGAATAGTTGAACTGTTGATTATCTGGCAATCAATGATATGGCCGAGATGCAGCTCGGACCGCCTTAGTTGCTCGTCGTTCAGGAGTTTCTCGGAGCAGTGGAGTTCCTCGGAGCGATGGGGTTCCTCGGAGTGTCTGACTTGATCGGGGAGTAAAGTTCCTCGTTGCTAAAGTGCCACGTAGACTGACACGTGTCTTCTTGTGATTCGTCCATATCAGCATATTAATTTTGGTATCAACAGATGATAGACGAAACAGAAATTTTCAATTGAACTTATTCTTTCAATTGGTATTTTTGGTTGAAACTTAGGTATGTGTTTTTTTATAAACATATAGGTCATAAGTAATATTGAAATACGCCCGCGCATCATGCCGGGTACATGCTAGTTAATAAGTGTAATTATAATTACATTAATAAGCGTAATTAATAATTGTAACACATGTGGACTTATCGAAAAAAATATTTTTTACTTGTCCTTATCATTTATTTTTTAAGAGTCTAACGATTTATCACCATGTTTCCCAATAAATAACTCTCTTCTAATTTATTATATTAAAAGTTGACAAATTTTAATTTAGAGAGAGAGAGAGAGAGAGAGGCAAGCTCCTGTGCTTATTACAATTTGCACATCATTTTTTTAAATAGCTAAAACAATATTTTTAAGCTGATTATTTTTATATGGGTTCTTTAAAATGTTGAAATATCACACAAAAAATCAATAAATAAAAATTGCTATTTTAAAAAATTTGGTCAAACTTTTGTTGCTTTTAAGAACTTTAAAATATGCGAAAGTTCGACCGATTTTTTTAAAATAGCAACAAAAAAAAATTGCGCTGAATTTTTTTATACAAGTTCCTTGAAATGTTTACATATCACACAAAAAAATCAGCTCAAAAATATTTTTTTGCTAATTTAAAAAAATGATGTGCAAACTGTAGTGTGCACAGGAACCTCTCTCTCTCTCTCTCTCTCTCTATATATATATATATATATATATATATATGTGTGTGTGTGTGTGTGTGTGTGTGTCTGTGTGTGTCTGTGTGTCTGTGTGTTTAACTTGTACATGAGTTTTTGTATACATTAAAAAGGGGTATTTTTAAGGGCACCACAAAAAATGCTTCAAAATACCACAAGAGATTTTTTACATTTTTTTGCTAAGGGCATCCACATTGTATATATATATTTTTTTTACTTCCTCTCAATCATTCTTTCAAAGCATTTTCTCTCTCACCATAACTTTCTCTCAACCATTCTCTCACTCAAAACCCTACATAAACTTCCCATTTAAACACTATACAAATTTCATCAACAAATTACCATATTAATTAGTGAAACAACATAATAACTAGGGTTTTCAATCATTGAAGTTACCATATTGAAGTTACAACAACTAATTGAAGTGTTAACAATGGATGTGGCAACTCCAAAACTAATGAAAATTGCCAAAATATTATGTTTGAGGTCATTTTTGTTGCACAAATATATTTTTTATGTTTTTTAACCCTAGAAAAATTAAATTCGAAAATGAAAATTTACAGTGGTTCGGTATCGAGCCCCCGAAGAAGGTGATGATTTTCGGGGTGATTATCCCGAATGAAAGTTAAATTTTTCTGTGAAGAAAAATCTCCATTCGGGATGATTATGCCGAATCGAATGCATATATTTGGGATGATTATGCATCGAATGCATATATTCAGGGTGATTATGCCGAATCAGAGTTAATTTTTTTTGAAGAAAAATTTTCATTCGGGATGATTATGCCCAATGGAATGCACATATTCGGGGTGATTATGCCGAATGTAATACATATATTCGGGATGATTATGCCGAATTAAATGCATCTATTCGGGATGATTATGTCGAACCACTGGGTTATCAGCTAGGGTTTATTGATTATGTGGTATTTTCTCAACATATGAGGGGTATTAAACGTTCTTTGCAACAAAAATTAACACATTATTGTTGTTCAACATGTTTTTAATAGGTTCAACATGTTTTTCAAGGGTTACCATGTTTTTCATAATAAATAATATATCAAACAATGTCTATTATATATGTTTTGATGACTACAATCTTGCTTGTATGGTGTTGGATGATGATTTGACGAAAATATTTGAAGATTTGGAGGTTTAGACAATGGGATTAGTTTTTAGTTGAGGTTGAGAGGTTGAAAAGTTGAAAGGTTGAGAAGTTGAGAGGTTTGTGCAATACCCCGCATTTTTTATTGAATTGAAATTGAACTAATTTTAAAAATTAAAAAAAAGGCTAAAACTATGCCAGTGTATATATTCGAAATGTTTGGAAATAAAACTATGTCATTATATATATTCGAAATGTTTGGAAATGAAAAGTTAAAATGAATTCATTGAGATACGAATGTGCGACTTAAATATAAGAAGTGAATTAATGCGTAAAAGGATCAAGAGGGTTAAAATTGGGGGAAATGGCATTTTTGTAAATAAACTAACCCTAGGTATAAATAGAAAAGAAGAGAAGAAATCTTCATTCTATCATTTCACAAATGGGGGCTAGGGTTTGGTAGAGATAGAGAGAGTAAGAAGAGAATAAAGCTAAGAGGATTTCAAGAGGATTCAACTTCTACATACAATCCAAGGCAAGTTAATAACCTATATGTGTATATTATGTATCTA
This sequence comes from Sambucus nigra, assembly GCA_949130495.1. Lineage (NCBI taxonomy): Eukaryota > Viridiplantae > Streptophyta > Magnoliopsida > Dipsacales > Adoxaceae > Sambucus > Sambucus nigra. Next base: position 448,576,122 of record OX422219.1, on the reverse strand, counting down.
TAATGAAATTTCACATGAACAATTGGATCCATAAATTAATATGAAATTGATGTTAAAAATGATATGCAATGTATTAGGATCACCCTCCATGTATATTCAAATGCAATAACATCATTATAGGGATTGAGTTTTAGAACAACCTCTTAAATTTGATAAATCTATGAAATTGAGTAAATCGTCATATTAAAAACTGTTTTGAGCTGTTTTGGTTTCGAAAATGAATGTTTCGTCTTCAATGCCTTGTATAAAATCATGTTTTAAACAACTTTGTAGTTTTAAGTATTTTCAAAAACGGATCGAAAAATCCTCGAATATGTGTTTTACAGTTATGCGCAGAATGTTGTCGAAACAGGGGCGAATATTATAGTTTAGTTTTGGGTCTGTTTTAAGCAGGAAGGAAGTGTGCACGCGATTTCCTGTAGAAAACCATATTCTGAACAACTTTGTAATTTTAAGTTTCTTCAAAAACGGATCGAAAAAGTTTCAAATCGACGTTTTATAATTCTGGGCAGAAAGTTGTTGAAATAAGAGTGTTAATGTTTTTCATATTGTTAGTAAGATAATTGTGGTGTTGTGCCTAATATTCTAACTTGATCACGTGCTTATGGTTATTAGGGATATATAACCTTGAAATGATTTGATGTTTAATTAGTAAATTAATGATGTAAATTATGTTATATTGTAAATAATGACTATTGTATAACTCGAGTAAGAGACTTGATACGATTGTATATATACAGAAGCGTGAAATTATTTTACATGTATATTGTCGAGTATACGCTAGACTAGTCCTCCGGGCGACGTAGCCACATGTTGAATGCGATTTTTTTTTGTGATTGATCCGGTTAGGTCCGCTCAAGTGTCTTGTCGGAGATAAATCACCGGAATCGGACACATAGTTGTAATGCGAGTCGAATAGAAATACCTTGGAACGCCATGTGATTTAGGACTTAGTATGATTTCTCTTGCCACGTAATATTGGGGAATATTCGTGTGTAGGCCTAGTGTTACGACTTGTTCCCCCGGGTAACAATAGTGACCCGATATGACTGGTTGTGTGAGATATTATGCTTGTGTCTTAAAGTAATATTCCGAATCGATGCATTTGATATTATACTTGAAGAAAATATTTTGATACGTTAAATACTGAAATAAGATTAATAATGATTAATCATGATACGATATGAGACTACAGGGTACTTGAGTTAGGGTTGGGTAGTCACGACATAGGAGTATTGGTTGGGTAATTGAACAACTTAATTACTGGAGACGAGTAATGACTAGTGCGCTTTCATTATAAGTATATCTTATAATCTTATAGCTTGTTTTCTTGCTTTGACGTTCGTCTATCTTGCTTCTTGCTCCTCTCCTATATATATAATATATGACAGGTCCTCGTCCCGCTGGACAATAGACTATGGAGCTTGATGAGATCATATCAATCTTAGGATTCCTGTAGCTGTGGAGTTATTCTATTTTAATTTATGTCGTTTGTTTCCCTTTTCTTGAGGGTGGTATCAGAGATTAATATCACTTTGTTTATACTTGGGACTTGAGAGAATTGTTGTATTATTCTTTCCCGTTTTGTGTTGGGCCGCATGTATTGGCATTTTATATTTTCAGTTTGAGATTACTGATGGATTATTGCAGTTAATAGTTATGAGTTTGTTTCACTTGTTATAGTTGTTATTTATTTTATTTAGATTATGTTTCTAATTCCAACATATTAACTCTCCACTTTAATTTAATTGGGCATAGCTAACCGAATTAGATATAAAAAGCAGGATTGTCACGGTTTGAATGTGTAGAGAGAAGGAGGAAAAGTGGGTAAAATAATTTTTTAAACTTTAAATATGTGGTAGCCCTTTTGTGGTATTCAGAAGTAACTATTAAAATTAAGTCGTATTTTGTAGTGAAAAAAAGAGTTGTAGTATTTGGGAGTTATTTTTGGAGTGCCCTTAGAAACACCCTTAAAAAAGTGAGGGATCTATAGTGTCAAAAAATTATATAAGTGAACTATGGTAAAAAAATATTATTTATTGAGGGCAAAATTAGATAGCAATAAAAAAAAAGACAATCAATTATAAAAGGGTACACAAATCATTTCATGTGTTAATTAAGTTCAAAAACAAGAATAGGAAATCTTAATTTGGGATATTCCCTAAAAAAAAGTAAGAACTATTAACTTGAGACACAAGGAACATATATACATATGTATATGTGAATATTTATATAGACCTATACATTATGTGTAAATATTAAATCATTTTTTGTCGATGATTTTTTTAAACACAATCGAGTCGTGTCATGTTGTGCTCCCATTAAAATTAATACTCATGTTCAATTATGACCCTTGTCATGTAGTGTTCGTACTAAAATTATGACTCGTGTCGTGTCATACACCTGTTAAAACTATGACTCGTGTTGTTCATGATTCTGCTAAATTTATGACTATTTTCGTATCATGCACATGTTAATATTATGCCTCGTGTCGTGTTGTGCACATGTTAAAATTTTAACACGAGCATAACATAAAAACTTTTTTGAGGGAGGAAATCAAAGCGTAGAAGCCATGTATACTTTTCTTTTTGTTGGCGAAACTTTAAAAGTGTCATCCTTAAATGTTAAAAATAATAGCTTATATTAGAGATTCAATACTCCTTTTAGTGTATATATACACAAACCTAACACAAATGCATTAGAAAAAATCACATATACATTACGAAACTTCTTGTGCATAGTAGGAAAAAACTTACATTTTGCTGAACCTTATTTTTCAAATATTTTCAACAAAAAAATTATTTACCAACAAGTAAAGCTAGATTCTCCGATTTATAAATCATTGTTAATTTATCACTATTATATTAAGAGTGTCACACCACTACACCAAAATGGGTAAATTGGCACTCTTCCAGTGGTCAGCCTTGTCACGGTCATTGACCGTGACACGTCCGTGATAAATTTTCCAGCAAAAACCCTTTTCCCTCCTTTTTTTCCCCCACCGATTTCTTCCCTCCTCTCTCTCTCTCTCTCTCTACGATGTTCTCCCCCCCTCTCTCTCTCTCTCTTTACTTTCAAGTTAGTTTCTCTCTCTCTCTCTCTCTCTCTCTCTCTCTCTCTTTCATTTATATATGTGTGTGTGTGTGTGTGTGTGTGTATATGTGCATGTGTGTGTATGTGTGCGTGTGCGTGTGTGTGGTGGGTGGGGGGTGGGTCTATGTGTGTGTGTGTCGTAGGGAAGGGGGTGGGGCAGGGTGTGTGGGGGGGGGGAGGGGGGGTTGTTTGTGTGTGTGTGTGGTGGGGGAAGGGGGAGGGGCAGGGATGGGTGGGTGGGTGGGTGGTGGGGTAGGGGGATGCGTGTGTGTGTGTATATGTATGTGTAGTGTGCATCTTTGTGCGTAGTGCCCCTTGTAAACGAATTGATTGATTATTAATTTTTTTAGTAAATTAATATATGATTGCCCCTCATTGTAAATTAGTAAATTAATATATGATTAATTATGAAAGTAGGATTGCCCCTCATTGTAAATTAGTAAATTAATAATTGTATACATTAATTGTTAGTTTAATTGATGAAAATAATTAATTGAGTAGATGAATTAGAAGGAGTACGGGATACACATTTGTTGTTGACGTTGTTGTTGGATTATAGTGGATCGATGTTGGGTTGGTTAATTTTAAAAGTGGCATGACCACTGGATTATTATCCATATGGGGGTGGGATTTTTCAACTTTTTTTGAAAATTACTTTGTATATCGAACAATATATATATATATATATATATATATATATATATATAGTATGATAATTAAATGAAAATACTTGAAATTACATGTAGTGCGCATAGATACTAGCCTTCTAGTTCTTATGCATACGCATTCAATAGCCCTTAGACCCGTTCGAGAGTCATTACCCCTGTAATGAGATCTCTCGAATTGTCCCGTTTGGACAGTTTGGGACTGCATAATTTATGTATAATATTCTTAGCGGCTTAAAGTTGTTACTTTTGGAGGAAGCTCTGCAGTCGTATCATAATGTTCTCTGGGTACATACTAGATTGACAAGTGTGACTGTTATTTCAATTGAGCAATTGAAATAACACTCACACTTGCCAATCTACGTCGTGTACTTGGAGAACTACGGGGGTATGCTGTCGAATTTTTTTCAAATTGTAACGATGTGCATGAGCTGTTAAGTATATTACAGAAAAATGCAGTCTTGAATGGGATAGGACCACTCACCCTTTAGAGGAGATGGAAGAAATAAAAATTTCTATTATAAATTGAATTTGAAATTTAAAAATCGAATATAAATAAGACATAATTAAATGAAACATACTATAAATCTAAGTTTCGTTTACCGTTAATAGGTGATTAGTTGTGGTAGCTGTGATGGGATATCTGAAATACAAAGAGTGGATGGGTGAGACAAATAGAATGGGGGATGTGTTTCGCAGAGGTGCTAATGAATTTGTGAAATACGCAAAGAGATGTCATAATGATGAAGAGTTTTCGTGTTCGTGTGCTAGGTGTAAGAATGGTAAGGTGTTTGAGTGGAAAACAGTTGAACTACATTTGTTAAGATCGGGTATGAAAGATAGTTATCGATTTTGGAGTTTTCACGGTGAATTGAAAGTTCCTTTTGTCCCCGACCAATCTTCACTACAACCTTCAACAAGTAGGATAGATGTAGAAGGGGACGACGTAGATCATAATATGTTAGAGGATTTAGTTGATGATGCGTACAGAGTTTATAAAGTAGAGGAGAATGAAGTTACTGATGATGTAGAAGGTTCAAGTGCTCGTGAAGATATCACGATAAAACTTGACGATGACTACCAAAGTTTAAAATTTAAGGCGACCCAACCGTTATACTCTGGCTGTAAGAAAGATCAAATAACTTTACATGCCATGGTTGGTTTGCACAGTTTGAAGACGCAGTACGATTTGTCTGGCAATAGCGTGACAGAAATTCTGAAATGGGTGAAGGGTTTATTACCCAAGGAGAATACACTTCCAAATAGCTATCCTATTATGAAGAACAGTTTGAAAGGTTTGGGAATGAAGTATAAATCGATTTATGCTTGTGTGTATGACTGCATACTATACCGAAAGGAGTATGAAAATCTCAAACATTATCTAGTATACGATGAACCTAGATATGTCCAATCTACTAGTAAGGAAGGCACAAGCTCAAAAGTACCTCAAAAAGTGTTGAAATATTTTCCCGTTGGGCCTAGATTGAAGCAATTTTTCACAGTACCATGGATAGCGGAGGCAATGACTTGGCATGCTAGGGTAGAAGTAGGGAGTAATATCATGCGTCATCCTATTGATTCTACATCCTGGAGGAGGATGAATTATGAGTATCCCGATTTTTCTCGACAACAACGCAATATTCGTTTGGCTATATCAACAGATGGTTTCAATCCATTTGGAAATCTAAGCACCAATCAGAGTGTATGGCCGGTGATACTAGCCCCACTCAACTTTCCTCCTTCACAGTGTATGAGACCTGAATTTTCGATGATGGCTTTGTTGATACCTGGGCCAAAGGCACCACGTGATGACATCGACATCTATCTGGATCCTTTGGTAGAAGAATTAAATGAGTTGTGGGAAGAGGGTGTGCAATCATTTGACTCTTTTAGAAAAGAAGAGTTTACGCTGAAAGCTATGTTGATGTGGGCAATTTATGATTTTTCAGCTTATCGAACATTATCCGGTTATTTTGTGGAGAGGAGACTGAATCTCTTCGTTTATCCTTTAGCTCAAAAAATGTATACCATTTCCACATGAGAATTTTACACCCGGCTCATAGTTTCAGATTTGATAAAGGTTCCAATTTTTTATTGGGCGGAGTTGAATATAGGCTACCGCCAAGACAACTTTCGGGTTCAGAAATGAAAAGTAAATCTTCTGAATGTGGCCCTAATATGCCAGCTAAGAATCCCAAATTTAAGAATGTCAAGCATAAGAAGACCCCAACTGGGAATGAAACTGAGACAAGAAAGGCATGGTCTAGGAGGTCAATTTTATTTAACTTGCCTTATTGGAAGAATAACCCGGTGCGCCATGTATTGGATGTGATGCATGCAGAGAAGAACTTCGCTGAACATATTGTGGGCACTTGCCTTGGGTGAGTCATTCGAAGGATATAGAAAATTCACGAAAAAAACTTAAATCGTTGAAACTTAAGCCACAACTATGGTTGAAAGAAGATAGTAGGGGAAGGACAATAATTCCCCCTGGTGCATTTACTTTGACGAGTGGGGAAAGGAAGGTTCTTTTACACACAATATATAATTTGAAGGGCCCATCTAATTTTGCGTCCAACTTGTAAAGGATTGTGAATTATGCTACTCATGATTTACATAAGTGTAAGTCTCACGATTGGCATGTGATCATGCAATTGGTTCCTTTATTGTTTAAGCACTGCTTCTCCAAGTACAAGGATTTGCGGAGGGCTATTATGCAAATATACAGAACTCGGGCATTTCATACACGGCTCTTACTTTCTTTCGAGCGAGCGTAAAAGATAAAAGCCTCGTTGAAGCTGAAATGACTTACTATGTTGTAATCCGAAATATATTTGAATTGGATTATATAAGCTTCAAAGAGGTTGTATTTTACTGTGACTGGGTAAAAGTTGAGGATAAAAATGCTTGTAAAGTTGATCCTGTCACCAATTTGATCATGGTTTACTTGTCCAAGTTGAAGAGCAACGACCACGTGAGCGATGAGCCGTTTGTTTGTGCATTTCAAAAGGTTAACCAAGTGTTTTACTCGGAGTATATCAACAACGAGCCGTGGCCAATTGTCCAACACGCGCCAAAGCATCTAAATAGTAGTGTGGATGATTTGGTTGCTCCTACTGAATATCAATCCATTTTTTATGATAACCCGAATTTTAATTAATTTTTCAATTTGTAATAAATATTCCAATTTGTACCGAAACATCCATTTTTAATGCTTTTAATTGATTTTCATTTTATCATTTTCACTCTTGTGTAGTGTGCGTGTGTGTGGGCAGTAGGGGTGGGGGTGGGGATGTGTAGTGTGCGTGTGTGTGTGTAGTAATTGTACATATTTGTAGTAACAATTCATTTTTATTTGTACATATATGTGCGCGTGTGTGTGTGTATCTGTGTGTGGGGGGGGGGGGCTGTTTGTGTATATGTGTGGTGGGGGAAGGGGGCAGGGGGGGCAGGGATGGGGGGATATTTGACAGTAACAATTCATTTTTATTTTTAGTAATTGTACATATTTGCATGTCTTCTTCTAATTCATTTTGATTTGTACTAATAACATTTTGTTACAGCAAATGTCTCCTACAGGTATTAAGGCGAGGATAATGATGATGGTTATGATGATGTCGTCTGGGCTCGGTGGTAGCGGAGGCGACGAGGGCTCCTCGACCCCTAGGCTCCCTAAATATGGCATATTGGGGATGGCCATCGCGAAGAAGTCGGGGCTATTAGCGAGATCCCTCGAGCTGGTAAAGATGATCATCGGCCCGGGGTACATTAGTTGGAAGTAGGTGTCATATGAGCTCAAGTTAGCAATTTAGGTGGCACTACATGTAATGTATTTATATTTATATTTATATTTCATTTTATATTTATGTTTATATTTATTCGCAACTAACATTGTATTTGTTGGACATGAACAATTCAGCCTCGATCCAAAGCTACGTGATTCCGTCTTGGAGCAGTTGAGAGAGCAACACAAGACGTGAAAGAAAAATATGCGGACCCGATACTTTGGGAAGACACGAGAGTCCGTTATCCGAATGCGTGAATCCGTCCCGTCGAAGGAGCCGATCTCATTGGCAAACTGGCAACAGTTCGTTGACAATGAGATCGAGGAGCGACAATTGGTATGTCGCCAATCGGGGAGGGAAAATCGAGCAAAAAAGACGGACGTGCACTACTCCGGACGGACGTCTTACGCCGAGGTGGAGCATAGGATGATGGTAAGATTTAATTTTTCTATAACTACAGAAATATATTATTCTGCATTATTTTACTTTGTGGGGCCGATATTAATTTTACTTTATTTTATTTCAGGGGACAGGGAGTGGCCCTGGGGTAGGCCACATAGGCTTGATACTTATGTGGCTCTTCGGACGAAGAAGGGTAAGGACAAGGAGGTGTCCCCGAGCGTCGCGGCCACGATTGTAAGTAATCCGACAGTTTACTTTTTGTTAATTACGTTATAATTTTTTAATTTACTTATTTTACTAATCATGCGCTTTTTGTCGTTTCGGGCAAAGCTTAAGGAAGTGCATGAGTCGCAGTCTGATGCCAACAAGGCATCTTTATCCATAGACGCACTCAGCCAAGTGTTTGGCTTTGATCGCAAGGGGAGGATAAGGGGTGAGATCGCGGGTGGACAAATCTAGGATCATCGGATTGGAGACGAGCGACACCGGGTTGGCTCGAACGGTGGACTTGCATGACACGAAGTTGTCCCATTTGGAGGCGACGGTCCAAGATATGTTCTCATTCATGAAGCGTTCGTTGGGCAAAAAACACAAGGGGAAAGGGAAGTAGAAAGTGGTGGAGGACGAGGTGTATGATGACGAGGATGGACCTCGCTGCTTCATCGTCTACACGTGCGGACTTTGATGATCCACTTTCCCTATTTGGCTCCCTTTGACCGACCGATGTCGACACTTAGTTGGCCACACGAATCTACATGGAGTCGGTCTCATTGGCAAAATGGCAACAGTTCGTTGACAATGAGATCGAGAAGCGACATATTTGATGGTCAGCGCATGGGGCGGGGGTTGAGGGACCCGAATATTGTTCAGGGTGGACTAGTTCATGGATGTGAGCTTCAAGACATCGAGTTCAAGGTGCTCGTCATGCATGTGATACCCGGGAAGGAGAACTCTCCATTGTGGTTGCGCGAACAATACGGCACGATGTATATCAGTGGGTGTGTCAATTCGTATATCGTGTGGCCTACTCACCTCCTCAGATTTAACCTTACCCAAGACATGTAGTGACATTATTTGAATTGAATTGTTTTTAAGTTGGTACATTTGAATTATATTTGGTTTATATCGTGATGCATATTGTCTCTATTTTGAATGTATATTTGCATTATCTCTATTTTATTTAGATATATGATGCTTGCACAGGTACAACGTTGCTATAACAGATACAAATATACTGCTGGGCAGTGGTAGTGGCCAAACTGCCCAACAAATTTGTTTTCAATTCTGCCCAGAAAATTCACGGTCATTGTCCGTGACAAAGGATTGTTGTCACAGACTTGTCACGGTCAATGACCGTGACAATTTTTTAAACATTGTCACGAGTTTGTCACGATCCTGAATTATGACAAAACTTGTCAAGGAGCTGACATGACCGTGACAAGTCTAACGAACCTGTCACGGTCATTGACCGTGACAACAAAAGTTGTCACCCCCATAATTGTCACGGTCATTAACCTTGACAAGTCCAACTTGTCGAGGTCAATGACCGTGACAATTCGACAGATTTTGTGTAGTGCACCACAATAAATATTTTGACTCCGCCACTCTCTATTAATAATATTTTTTTACTCTAATTCATTTACACAATTTTGGAACACTCAGGTTTCTCACACTTTATGTGTACAAAAACTCATGTCCATGTAACAAACTTTTTATATATTACTAAAATTGGGTATACATTAATTGTGTTATTGACCCCAAAAAATTACCGATTTGGGAATAAAGTCCATTGGTTATTAAAAGCTGTCTCACATTTTCTAAATCAATTGATCACGTGAAGGAAAGAGACAAACAGTGACATATTTTTCTCCTCCCTATACTAATCCGGTATTTGTTATTCACTGATATTATAAATTTGAAATAAAAAACATATTCTTTATTTCAGTAATTACACAAATAAATAAATAAATAAATAAAATTCAGAAACTTACTTGTAGTAGATGAAATTTGCAGAATATATGAATGATATTTGACAAAAAATAATCCGAGCACTGTTTAGAAAAGTCTCTTTAAGACAAATGTATTCCCTCCAATGTGCTTCAAGCTTATTGAATAATTGTCTTTCAAGATTGAACGGATTTCCGAATTAATCAAGTAGCACACCAATGATTAATTCCAGCGAACACAATTTTGTGTTTTCTACTCAACCAAGCAATAGAAATAGTACGGATGAAATGTAGAGGAAATTTTCATTCGGAAAATGACATTGAGAACATGTATATGAAGTTGACTATTGGGGAAAATATTTTTTAACTGTCAAACAGTTAATAGTTAATTTCGGTTTAATTCTTTAATTAATTAATTCGGCTAAAAAAATGAGGTCATTTTTATAAGCCCAAGCTCGAACTGAGCTGGTCGGACGACACATGTGTAGGCTTTTGGTACAAGCTCAACACTTGCAAAGAGGTCATATCTGCTTCAAAAAGTTGGGATACCCCAAAGGCGTCTAACCCTTAGTGCACATTGGGGTTTTATTAACTTTTCAAATTCTCGATATTCTTCATATGTGGGATAAGAGTAATATACACCAAATTCATTAACTTTCATTGTTTTATGAGTAACTTTGGAAACATATTTATCATTTATAACTTCATGGAATTGGACATGTGTATACACACCTCTATAATTTATTTACGAAGAAGAACACATTTATATATTATCCCACAAATATCGTGACGTGAATCTCATCTAAATTTGAGCTCAAAGTTACTATCCAAATACCCATTTCCAACCGTATTAACACCTTGATGGTCTAGCATTAGCCTTTCAAACAATAAGCAAGGGTCTCCCATTGTTTTGTTCATAGTTGACAGAATAAAAACATCCAATCCCACTAATTGACTCGACCATTATAAATTATCTCGATTTTTCTTGCGTGCCATTTCTGGAATTATGTAGATCATTAAAGTTTAACTGGTCTGTAACATAACTGTTGTACAGTAATGAGGTAAACTTCCTTGAGAACATTAGGCCTACTGCCTCGCCTGCCGGATGATAGCAATTATTGTTGAATAAAATTGAAAAGAGCACTTCTACACGAACTGCACGGCACCGCGACTGCATTTTTTTTTTTTATTCTTTTATTTTTAACAATTGATAAAACAATTTTATATATATATAAAAAAAACAGTTTTCCTATTAACATAAAAAAAAAAACAGTTTTTTTTATTAGTGTCGTTAGCGCGGATTAACATTCATCAAATGATGTGGATCCGAAAATGTTGGTCCGCGTCAGCATTACAATTCAATTGTGATATCATGTCAATAAACATAATTTTTGTATTTATGAAAAATTATTTTTTAATTTTAATAAAAAAAAAAGTTTAATTTGATGTGTTAAATTCGCGATTGATTAGTGTTGCAAGGGAACCACACTCAACAAATGATGTGGATCCTGGAATGTGAATCCGCGTCAGCGGCACTATTCAATTGCGATATCATATCAATAAACATAGTTTTTTTTATTTATGAAAAAAATATTTTTAAATTTTAATTTAAATAAAAAAACTGTTTAATTTTAACTTTAATAAAAAAACTGCTTAATTTTAATAAATAAATAATAAAATTATTTAATTTGATGTGTTAGATTCGCGATTGATTAGTGTTGATGGCGCGGACCCACATTCAACAAATGATGTGGGTCTGAAATTGTGGGTCCACGCCAACGGCACTAATCATTCGCAATATCATGTCAATAAACGAAAAAAAAATTATGAAAAAAATATTTTTTAAATTTTAATTTTAATACAAAACCATTTAATTTTAATAAAAAAAAACTGTTTCATTTGTTGCGTTAGATTCGCGATTGATTAGTGCCGCTGGCGCGGATCCACATTCAACAAATGATATGCATCCGGGAATTTGCGTCAGCGCCAGCGGCACTTTTCAATTTCGATATCATTTTAATAAACATAGTTTTTTATTTATGAAAGAAATATTTTTTTAATTTCAATTTTAATTGTAATAAAAAGTTGTTTAATTTTAATAAAATAAACAAAACTGTTTAATTTGATGTATTAGATTCGCGATTGATTAGTATCGCTAACGCGGCCCCACATTCAACGAATGATGTGAGTCCGCGTCAGCAACATTAATCAATCGCAATATCATGTGAATAAACATAAGTTTTTTTATTTATGAAAAAATTATGTTTTTAATTTTAATTTTAATAAAAAACTGTTTACTTTCAATAAAAAAAATATTACTAGGAACACTATTTTGCTTTATATATAAAAAATTATTTTTATATCAATTGTTAAAAACAAAAACAAAAAAACTTAAAACAAGAAAAAAGGGAGATGTGGTCCCTAATCAGTTTTGAGGGGCGGTGCATTTAGAATTTCTCCAATTGGAATTATGAGTCATGCTAGACTTACCGAACTAAACCTACTGATTTCATACCTAATGTCTATCTCTTTTTTTTTTTTTTTTTTTTTTTTTTTTGGGGGGGGGGGGGAGGGGGGTTAAAATCAGTTTTAGTTAGTTTTTTAAATTAAAAAACTGTTTGTTTTATAAAAAAATCTGTATTTTATAAAACAAACAGTTTTTTTTTTTGGGGGGGGGGGGGGGGTAAAATCAGTTTTATACCTTTTTTTAGTTAGTTTTTTAAATTAAAAAACTGTTTGTTTTATAAAAATTCTGTATTTTATATTAAAAAAACAGGAACATGACTAACTTAAAATAACACGAACATAATTTTTTTTGTTAAAATCAGTTTTAACACTTTTTTTGGGTGTTTTTTTTTTTTGATAAAATAAGTTTTGTGTCCTATCCAGTGTCAATTAAATTTGTATTAGATAAAGCACGATACGAGTTTTTTTTTTTTTTGATAAAATTAGTTTTTAAAAAAAAAATAACTTGTTAATTTGATGTCTTAGATTCGCGATTGATTAGTGCCGCTGACGCGGACCCACATTTAATAAATGATGTTGGTCCGAAAATGTAGGTTCGCACGAGCGGCACTAATCAGACATGAATATAAAACATTAAATTAAACTGTTTTTTTAATTAAAATTAAAGAAAATATTTTTTAAAATTAAAAAAACTATGTTTACTATAAAAAAAAAGTCCATCACGACAAAAATAAAAAAAATATGTTCCAAAAATTCACTCACTATATGAAAACACTCAATGTATGTCGCTGGCTCGGACCTTTAAAAATAAGAGAATATTAGTTAAATTAGTGTTTGAGTACCTTTTGGAACAAAATAAAAACACTCAAAGTGTGTCGCTGGCGCGGACCTTTAAAAATAAGATAATATTGATCAAATTAGTGTTTGAGGTCTTTTTGAAACAAAATAAAAATGATTAGACAATATGTATATTAAAAAATATTTGAGAAACTTTTTAATAATTAAATTTTAGTTTAATATAAAATTAATTTATCTCTAAAATAAATCGCATTTATTAATTTAAAAATAATAAGAGAGTATTTTTTCATTTTTGTTTAAAATAAATAATAAGTGTAGGTATATAATGTATTTTTTTTAAATAATAAATCAAGGGTTAAGATTATTTTGGTTGAAATCAAAGATAAAGATGGAATGGAGGATGGATTCGGTAGACTCCTTTGGGGCAGCCTATCATTATTCTGGAATTATACATTGAAGAAGTGGGGCCCATCTTTCATGTAGGGTTTCTTATTCAAGTAAAAAGATAAGTGCGTGCAATTCAAGTAAAAGGTCACCTCTTAGTGCTATTTCAACTGAAAGCAATTGATCCTTTGCCTGGGCTCATTTTTCAATTCTACTTAAATTACGTATTCCCATTTCCGACTCTCTCTCATTTGGTTCACTAAATGACAAAAAAAAAAAAAGGTAAAACTTATTTTTTTTTAAATAAAAAATAAAAAATTGTATTTTCAATAAAAACATTTTTTTAAACTGTTTTTAACTTTTTATAACTATTTTAAAAAACAAAAAAAAACATTTCAACGTTTTTAAAAAGATTTTTTTTAAAAATTTGTATTTTCAATAAAAAAAACATTTAAAAAAAACTTATTAAATGAGGTGGGTCCGTGCCAGCGGCACTAACCAGCCGCGATAATGATGTGGATCCGCACCAGCGCCACTAACCAATCACGATATTGTGTAAAACTATTTTATTTTCAAAAAAAATATTTAAACCTTATTTATTTTCAAAAAAACAATTTTTCTATTTATTAAAAATAGTTTCTTATTAAAAAAAAACTGTATTTTTTATTAAAAATATGATAAACTATATCTTAAAAAATGGCGCTGCCCACATCATCATCGTGATTGACTAGTGTTGCTGGCGCGGACCCACAGCATCATTGCGTTTGGCTAGTGCCGCTGACGCAGACCCACAGGATCATCGTAATTTGCTAGTGCCGCTGGCAGGAACCCACAACATCATCGCATTTGGTAGTGTCGTTTGCACGGACCCATATCATCATTGCGATTGACCAATACCGTTGGCGTGGACCCACGTCATTTAAACTATTTTTTTTTTAAATCACTTTTATTGAAAATACAAATTTTCAATTAAAGTTATTTTTTTTTTAAAATAGTAAAATTTTTTTTTTTTTAAATAGTTATAAAATGTTAAGAACACTTGTAAAAAACAATTTAAAAACAAAAATAATTTATATTGAAAATACAAATATTTAGTTTTTATTATTAAAAAAAAACAATTGGACCAATAGTTGTGTGCCAACACATTGTGAGTCACAAATCAAGAGTCGCTCTAGATTTATTCTTATCTATTATATACCTCTAATACGATCGTATTAGAGTTATAAATGACCATTAATACCTAAGAGTGAAAGGTTAGAAGGAGAATTATGCATACCATCTACCCGCTTAACTCCCTTACCCTTAAGTTTGGATTGTCCAAACCTTAAGTTTTGTGGCTTAATGATAATAGGAATGCCGGATTATATTTCCAACTCCAGAGAACTTCAAGACATTAGCAAGCTGTAGAAGCGAGGTCCGCAAGGCACTTGGTATAGCAGAAGAGCGATGTGACTTATCAATGGGAATGTCTGACGACTTTGAGTAAGCTATTGAAATGGGTAGTACCAATGTGAGAAGCAGTCATCGTGGCATATCTTTCAAAGATTATCTGAATTTGATTTATGGGATCTTAGATAGTTTACAACCACAGATGATGTTTTTAGATGGATGTCCAGAGTAAAGGTGGTATTGAAACTGCATATATATTTATTTAATATTTTTGAAAATGAGAAAGGATTGTGACCCAAAAAAAAAGTTAAAAGTAGAACTCAAATGCACGTTACACACGCGTTAATATTTAAAGGTCAGGAAAACGCAAGAGAAATATTACTAATTGATCGTTTAGGGAAATTGTAGAATATGATGAAAATGTATTAATGTTTAAAACAATTGCATGATTTGAAGATTTCATTTCAAATGCCATACGTTCTTTATGTCTACTGCTGTATTTTTATTGATTTGAATGTTGTATGATTTAATTAGGTATTAGATTTAGATTGTATCGCCTAAAGGTTGTGTTCAAAATCCCCAATTTTAACAATTTAAAACTAAAAAATTTCCAATTTCAAGGCATGAAATTGGAGTCCCAAGCAAATATGAAATTGTCATCGAAAATGTCTTAGTAAATAGTGTTTATTATATATTGTTCTTGACATGTTGTATTGTAATATTTAGTATTGGAGGTATTAATAGCAATTAATACAGTGATTTTCTCTTTATTATTTATTAGTATACTAATTAAATTTATATAAATAACCGTGTATATTCTTGAAAACCAAAAAGATGGAACACATGTACATTGGAAAGCCAAAAGTTATCTTGAAATGTACAAAACTTTTTCTCAAATTCGTAGTCTGAATTCCTATTCCATCTCAGTGGACTTCTCTTTCCTTCGCATCATTCTTATCTTTTTCTCTTCCTCTACCAAGAATCCAAAATTTTCAGATCCGAAAATTTTGTTATGCTCTCTCTCTCGATCTCTTCTCCATGCATCCAACAACCGTGGCACACGTAAAAACACACATTGCACGGGTATAAATAAGATCTTACGACACTTCTTTTTCTTCTTTTCCTCAAAAAAAGTGTCAATCAAGGTTTTAAAAAATGGTACTCAAGTTAAACATTGCCACGCGGTGATACAACATAAGAAACATTGACCAAAAGCAGAATGACTTGAGAATTTATAAAGTGAAATGATTATCGTATAAATTCTACGGAGAATATATTTCCTAACTTGCGAGGTTAATGTATCAGTTGTGAAGCATGTTAGCATTTATTTGTAAAGGTAAGTGGGCCCGAGTGTTTGGGCCTTTTCTCCGCTTAAGTTGTCAAACAATTGACCTACTTTTTTACTTGACCAAATCAGTGGGCTTATACTATATAAGTTGGGTACAAATTGATATGCATCTGGCCTTATGAAAATGGGGCCCCGAGGCGATCGTCTGGACCACCTAAGCCAATGTCCGCCTTGAATATATCCAGTTTAAATAGAAAGAGAAGGGGAAGAGAACCCCAGATTTTGACACGTGTAATGACTGTAAAGCTTTTTGACGGAGGGATGGCTTTGAAATACCTTTCAAATATTGAGTGCAAAATTAAAACATTTGTAAGATCATGAGAGAAATTGAAAATTGACCCAAACTTTAGGGACTCATTTATTTAACCCTATTAATAATGTTCATTAAGTCTTGGGTGAGTTAAGTGTATTGGTAAAAATAAGGATGACGGTCAATTAATGAAATTACACGTTAACTATTGCATTTGCATTTAAAGCACATATATAAAATGCAAGGATTTTAACTTGTGAATTATAAGATTATATTATGCGAATATATATACTTGTATTCCTCCACTTGGATTTGTAATAAAAATATTTCAATCAAAACCCATAAGTACAATAGGATAGTAGTCACTATTGGAGTTCCTCCTATCACACAAAATCATTGGGAATGCTACGACTCCTGACGTTTTATTGGTAACTTTACTGCTTACATGTAAATGAACATTGCATGCTTACTCTACACAGATGCAAGAAGCTAAAATAAATTAGCGACCCACCCAGCGTGGATCACATTTCACTTAACGCAGTCAATCCAGGTTAGGCCAACCCACTAGTCACATCCTTCAAATGGGCCACTATTACAACTTGGTCTCAAAGCATTAGGCTAATGCTCCCTTTTGGAGTGCATTTACGCTTGCTTGTTACCCATCGAGACTGAAGACTGCAGAACAACGTTGTTAAAGCGGAAAGACTCGTTCTCAAAAGGTAACTTCGAACAAGAAAGTGAAAAAAGGCCAAGGGATGTGAACCAACGAGTAGGGTAGGGAGTCAGGCAAATAGCGATAAGGTAGAGGAGTGGTGGTAGTGGATCGTGTGTGGGTGTGAGAGAGAGAGATGGGAGATTGAAGTTGCCGATGGCAATGATGGAGCAGAGGTAGTTGATACGTGTTGTGTGTTAGAGAGAGGGGAGGGAGGGAGGGAGAGTTCTGCTTTTAGACAAAATATAGATGAAAACATCTAAAATGGCCATCTTTTCAAAATTTCCACTTAAAAATATCTCCTCAATTTTTTCGTCAGGCTCGAATGTTTTGATATTTCACATTAAAAAAAAATCTCAAGATTCTTACTTGAATCTCTAAAGTGTGAAAATTGTAATTTAACCTCTCAAATTTCCAGGCATTACAAATTTGCTACAAACCTTTTATTTCAATTTAAACATGGAAGATTATAATTTAACCTCTTTCGACTTGAGAGATACTACAAGATTGCTACAAATCGTCCACAAAGAATCGTTAACATAATGTCAAAGACAGTGGTATCCGATGTTCCTTTTGAAATGGTAAAAAAGAAGGCTTGTGTTTCCTTTTTATTGTAGGCATTTTTGCAAGGAACAAATGGGTTTTTTTTTTTTTTGGTGGGTGGGTGGGTGGGGGTGGGGGTGGGGGTGGGGGAGGGGGGGGAGAGAATTAAGGGGACTCTTACCTCATATAGGCATTTTGGACTCGATTATACATTGATTGATGGCTTTGTACTGTCACCTTGACATTTACTATCTGGGGCTAAACCCTAATTGAGAGCTTATTACTCTTTTTTCCTTCCGCCACTTAGTTTATAATTTAATGATTGCGTACAAAAACACGAGCCCTTCATTTCACAACAATAAAACAAGATTATCAACAAACAATTTTTTATACAAAGTGGCATATAAATATTATTTCATCACATTTACCAGCCAAATGCATAAATAGAAGCAATCCTCAAGTCTTCTGTAATTCCAGCAGGAGCAAATCTTCTCCACTTGAATCCAGTGTTCCCACCTTACTAGTTCGAATTGCCACGTGCCTCTTTAAGGCTCTACAATGGAGTATATGTCACGAAAAGAAACAAAAACAAAATTAGCCAGATATAATCATGGTGATAGGGTGTTCTAATACTTCAACCAATAACAAGTGGGGGCTAAAATATTTGAATTCTAGATTGAAAACGTTAACAATGATGTTGTCATGGTACACACCAGTCGTTTGAAGGATCGGCTTTGTCCAGTTTTCTTTGCCTTCTCCAAATCTGGTTTGGCACGATCCAGAGCCTGGAGCACAAGATAAGCATGTTATAAATACCTACAAACAAATCTAAAAGGGAGGTGGACAAAACTGGAAGAAGAAAAATATTCATGATAAAAAACCCTAATGAGGTTTTAATTACGTAAGTGAATTTGAAATGTATGATTTTGGAATTTAATGTAAAAAGGCCAACTGGTGTGGGGTTGGAAGGTAACTGTTAAAGCCTAGACACACGTACCGAATGTAAATATGGGCACACCAAAATGGAAAGTACTAAAAATTGAAGATAAATACGCCGCAAGGGCAGCACAAAGAAAATTGGGTTCAAAACATCGAAAGGACAGATGGTAAAAAGAAACAGCACATGTGTGAGAAAAGAATCCTTTCATAGGGCTGTAAAAGGAACCAAGCTATTTGAGCTGGAGTCGGGTCTCACATTACCTCATTTACGGGATCGTAAGATAGATGAGAAAATATTGATCATATTTTTATAGCTTGTTAGCTTATTGGGCAAGTCTCAATTAAGTAATTATCATAACAGACTGTTAATTTAGACTCTCATGATCAGCTTAATTAGAGCTTGTTGAAGATCAGTTTGTGCGATAAACGAGCCAAACTCAAACTTTATTACAATTCATTAAACCTTTCAAGTCGAGCTTGAGCAACTTACTACTTGGCTCATTAACCCCTACCCTTGAGAGAGATTCTCCCTGTTAATAGAAATTCAGCATTTCCCAAGAGTTTAAGGCTATTTACCACTCTTTACAATCAACCACCATATGTAGTAAGATCTGAAATTTCTATTTCGCATGATTACTTTCTCACACTCTTAAGCATTTGAATAAACCAAGACCAGCATAACCAAATGAATAAAGCTACCAAATCGTCAAATGGACCCAAATTGAAGTTAAGATTACCTGAATTAATGATTCCACGCGACGTCTCATTCGAGTATGCATAAAACCTTCTGAACACTGCATCAAAGTGCACATGAAAGATATTAAAATGGCTATAAAAAGTCAATTATATGTTGAATACATTTTATCAACTAAGTGTAAGAATGCAAAAATAATAGAGAGAAAAATTGAAGACCTTACATGTCAGCATGCCAAGAGAAACAATAAAATGTGTAGCCGGACTACAAACTCAGATAGTATTTTAGTCATCCATGTAAAAGATTGGAGGTTGGATTGGAGGTTGGAGATTAAGGAAACATCAGGTAACTCGAATGATTCCAAGTATAGGGGAGACTGACATAACTTAGCCAATGAAATCCTCTCTTTAAAATAGGAATAATGAGGCAGTGCCTTATATCATGACTATTTAAAGTAAAGAGGAGTTGTAAGCCTCAAAGGAACAATGTGACAATACCAAGGGGAAGGGAGTTGACACACAATAATGAATATTATAAATAAACCCTCTCTTATTTACATCATACTCGCCCTAAGCAAAAGTTCGCCCTCAAACTAAGAGTGGGATGCTCTTTGTCTCCAATGTTCTTGATGGAAATGGGCCCTTTTTAAGGTTTTATTGCATTTTAGTTTCTTTTGTTATTTTATTTTGCAATTGTATTTTCTTTTTTTTATTATTTAGAGGTAGGAGTAGCAAAAGGCAATTAAGGGCATTTTTGTAATTATAATATTAGCTTAGAGCCGAAGCCACTCCCCCCCTTTAAATACCCCCATGTAAGCCTCATTTGAGGTAGAGTTGATTGAATTTTGATATAGACAAGAGTATTTCTCTCTCAAAAGTGTGCTTAGATATTTGTAGGAGCCTTTTAACGTGTAATTTACGTCAGTTTTAGGCGGGCGTGGGATGGGCTCCTAGGTCTAGGCGGCCCTAGGCGTTATTTTGTTTTTTTTTAAATACAAACCAAGTGTACTTTAAAATTTAAGTTACGAACAAAGAACAATTCATAATGATTTACTCTTAACATCACTAACATTCTTTCAATTCTCATACATAAATAAGAGGCATTGCTAATCAAACTTCATTACAATATATAAAATAATTAATCATAACGATTCATAAGTATTCATATTAACCTAATTTCCAACAAAAAAAAAAGCTAGTCTCAATCCCCATACATCTATGTTTCAAACCAAACTTCCAACAAAAAACTAACAAATCTCATCTCCCATACTTCTACGTTTCTTTCAATCCCCAAAAAAATCCCAAAATCCAAATGAACTACATGTAAAACCCCGTATTTTTATGGCTTTTAATTATGAGATTAATTAAATAGAATTTATTTTAATTATGGGATTTATTAATTAATTTGGGATTAATTAAATTAATTTGGGATAATTAATTGAAAATTAATTCGGATTTAAATGCTAACGAGACGAGAGTTAGTATTTGGTTATTATTATGTTGTTGAATATTACTGAGTGATTATGGTAATATGTGATCATTGGATTTATTAAAATTGTCATAAGTTGAAAATACGGCAGTTTCGGTAATTTAGTTGGGACACGCGTGTCAGTCGTGTCAGGACACAATTTAATGGATTTAAAAGTATTTTATTTTTATGTCATCCGTATGAGCTTTTTAAGTGCGCCAACGTGTCCGGAAGGTTCGAGATAGTCAGAAAACACTAACCGGGGGTTTAGTTTGGGTCCCGGGGCATTTTTAGGCTAAACCGGCAACCCGGAAGGGTATTTTAGTCATTTTAAAAATTAAGGAATTAAGACCCACGAATTTTAGTGTTTATTTATTCATTATTGGAAAGGCCATTAGGGCCATTATCAGCCAAAAACAAAGAGAGGGCTACGTGAGTTAGAGGAGAAGTTACAAAAGGTCTCCAAACCAAAACCACCACCCACCACCACCATTTTCAACAGAATTGTGACCGGAAAGAAGGAGAGAACCAGCCCTTGAACACCATCAACGAATCAGAACATCAAACTTAAGGCAATTGATTTATCCTGCAAAGATTCAAAGCATATATTTTACATGTTTTATAGAATTGAAGATTTATCATGAATAATGAAAAATTGAATGGATTTGAAGGGTTTAAATCATAATCTGGGTAGGACTTGCATGTAGGTTAATGTTAGAGATGATAACAACCACGAATATATGATTTTATGGGTAGATAATTATGAAATTTCATTGAATTATGTGATGTTCTTGAAGAAATAGTAAAACTAGGTTTTTATATGAAATTCGGCATTTTGATCCAAGAAATTGATGTTATATGTTGATTTGATGAATATAAAACGTGGGGAATGATGTAAATGTGTTAATAGGATAATTAGTATACTTAGTTGTGAGTTTTGGACGTTGGGACGAAGAATTTGGGGTGTAAAAAGAGGATAACCCGTAACTGTTAAGGAATCATGGGTTGTTACCTGCTTGATCGATCGATTGACCCCTTTTCTTCGATCGATCGACCCCTTCTAATTTTTGACAATTGTTTCTCTTTAAGGTTTAATAATTATTCCAAAGCCAATGTTGATTATTAGGGTGATTAATATAATCTTGTGGGACTTAGATAAAGTCAGTAGGGCCTTAGTTATTATCGGAGAATGTTATAACTTATGGAATTGATTGCTATTGCTTTCAAGGGTCTACCGAGTGAGGTACGATTAGAAAGCGTTCGAATTGAAACTATAACACGAATGTATGATGATGTAAAGTTAAGGGCAGAAACGGAGTGACCGTAAGTGTTGAGATAACATCAGAAATTAATAAGAAACCTAGCAACCTTTTGAGATAAGTTTAAGTACTCAAATTGATACAACGAGAGAGTTATCAAGCTGAAAATATATTACGTATTATGTTCGGGGTAAAACTTGCTACGTACGAGTCATTGCTAGATGAATTGTGTGAATACTTATATCGTAATATGATTACTTAGGTTGTGAGAATGCCTAGTGTATGGATTTCTTATGTGTATGACATACCTACCATACTTGTTATCACGGGAGGTTAGTTTTATTTTGGAAAAGGACCCTCTTATCCTTGTGTGCCTTCGGGGGGTTTTAAACTGGTACCTTAAGGACATAGGGATGTGAATGACTTATTTGTGAGTTGATAAGTCAGCTGACCATGGGAGCGTAGGTATGTGCGTGATCCATGGGTATGTGAACTATGTTCGCCTCCAATATGTGATTTATATTTAAACGGTTCCTGAGTGATTCGGAACTTGTGATCCTTACGTACGTGATGTACCGGGATTCGATAGCAGAGTATGAGGGCATCGTAGGTTCTATCCTTGTGGGGTGCCTTATTTGCGTATGAGATATTATACGGACGTGTATACATGTACTTGAGATTGTTCAGTTGTGTTGCTTAGTAGATGTGAATAACTAAGATATTTGAATGGGTTAGGAATGAGAATTAAATAAACACTTGAGATAAGTAATTTAATGAATGTGAACATGGGTTATAAATATGGCTAATTTGGGTGTTACGAGTAAATACTCTATGTTAAAATGCGAAGGCAGGAGTGATGCAAACTAGTTAGATAGCGGCATAACTAGGATGGGTAAAGGCATACGTTAGGCGTGCACAGTAGTTGGGAGGTAAGAGACTCATGTGAGAGTACACAACTAACGTGTTTATAATATGTGTTGTTTAATTGTAATTAAAACACTTGTTAAACTTTTAAACTGTTTTCACATCGGGCTCTGACCCATTTTCCTCCAAATCTATTTTGTTTTGTAAAACCCTTTTAGGTGCCCAATCACAGGGACGCCAAGCATAGGAGTTCCATTATGATGACGTGTTGTAGCTGCTGTGGAAGTTACAGGATCTTGGTAGTAGACGCTCTCATTTTATCCTTGATTCCTTCAGAGTCATTTGTATCAGTTAGGGCATGTCACCCATTCTTATTTAAAGGTTGTAGTTGCAGACTTCCCTTATTTCAGTTTTTGGTTTATTATTTGTTCAGACTCTTGTATTGGGACATTATTTACTCTGGCATCTTTATTATTGGAGTGTTTACTCCAGACTTATTTGATTTCATCTCGTTGAGCATTTATATGAGATTGTTTATGCGATTGATGGTTTATGAAAATTCTTGTTTATTTGTTAACTTAATTAATAAAATTTGACATCTCTCTTTTTAAATATCAGGTGGCTAGTAATTAATTAAATGTTTTTCGACAGTGATGCTAAGACTGAACCAACTTGATATTCTGTATTAATTTAATAAAGGAGTAGCTACCCGGTATTTAATTAGACGGGGTGTTACACTACATATGTCGTCTGACGGAGGAGGAGCTTCTCATCTACTCTAGTTAATTTTATGTCATTTATTTTGTCACTCAATTATTTAGGGTATTTTAGTCTTTTCCTTATGCTTATAAAAGGACTCCTAGTTGGCTAGTTTCATTATTATTATGTTATTTTCACAAAGAGTTTAGAAAGAGAATTAATGGATGTTTCTTATTTCGTTATTTTGTCCGTGAGTGTGTAATTAACGTGTGTATATTTCACCGCTTTTACATCAAAACTGGAATCAGAGCCACGTTTTTCTTGGAACCCTAATGGCCAACAATTAGGACTTGGATTGGAGAGCTACACATTAGGAAAGTGCCAAAACAAGAGAAGAACCCCACTCCGGTGGGGGTGCCTCCGCACACAGTCGTCGAGCAGGGGAGGAAGCCGCGCCTAGCCATGTGGGGCTAACGGCCGCCAAAACCCTAGCCGCCCAGACCCTTCATCTTGCCACCCAGATTTGTACCTATTTCGGCCAAAACTTGCACCGGATGGTCCCTACCCCATAAACCCTTGTCGACCATCCCTACACCCACCCCCAAAACCAACCTGGAGGACCCCCTACCTACCGACCCCTCAAACTCGCCCCAGCCCAGTTGCGAAGTCCACCCGACCCATGTTTGTCCACATTCGACCCTAACCCTTCAAACATTGACCTGACCCGACCCGACCCGACCCGGTGAAACCATAATCGAGTTGGCAACAAAAAGCTCGTTTTCAATCACGGGTCACTCGTTAGGCCTCGAAACCATCAACTCAATCATCCCTACTAGCACCCGCGCATCCATCTACTGTAGGCGCATAACCAACAGTCAAAACCAACTTCGTTTACTAAACAAACCCACGACCACTCTGCTCCCACCCCCAAAACGCCCCGAAAGGCCAGCCACTCCACGGCTGTGCCAAATCCCGTCCCCCCCACCCACCCACCCACCAGACACCGTGCCCTCATCCTCCTCTTTTCCCTCGTGTCCAATTCATTCGTAGCACCGACGGATCAGTCACAATGACAACTTGTCTTCCACGTAGTGCGTTGCGAAGGGAAGGTTGTGTAAAATCATAATCGATGGTGACTTTAGTGTTAATTTGGTCTCTCAAGAGATGGTGAAGCGCCTAGGTCTTCGTGTTGAACCTATCCAGAGTTCGTGTAAGAATGGATGGTTGGGATCTAAGGATGAAGTGCGCCCTACGACACGGCGCCAAGTACCATTCACCATTAGTCCATATTCGGATGAGGTCGTGTGTACGGTAGTTGATATGGACGTGTGCCACCTCCTGTTAGATCGGCTCTGACAGTTTGAGCATGCTAGCATGCACGACGGTCGTGCTAATACTTATTCATTTATACACAAGGTCCGGGAAGTGGTCCTTGACCCCATGTCGCAGCCCAGACTCCCCGGCTCACTTTTGTCCCAGACTTCGAAGCTTGTACTCCTTGTCGATGCCCTTGAGCAGGGGTTGTGCTATGCCCTTGTTAGCCCTTGGGTGGCGCACCGACCTGTGTGCCAGATGCCTTTTGCAATAACTTGGTGTCATTCCCGGATGTATGTACGCCATTCGATTCCCTTGCATCGTTAAGAGACATACAGAATGCGATTAAATTTGTTCCTGGAGCCCAATTGCCCAACCTCCCCCGTTATATGATGTCACCAGTCGAGCACGCTCAGCTCCATCGACAGGTGTCCGAGTTATGCGACCGTGGCCTCGTACGGGAGAGTATGTCCCCTTGTGTTGTGCCTTCTTTGTTGACGCTAAAGAAGGATGGTAGTTGTTCCCATCCCGAGATTGGAGGATATGATTGATCAATCTCACAGGGCCACTGGTTTTCCAAACTTGATATGAAAAGTGGGTACCATAGAATTCGTACGAGGCCTGGGGATGAGTGGAAGATTGCTTTCAAGACGAAGGACGAATTATGAGTGAACTGTCATGCCCTTCGGAGACCTCGACCTACTTTCTAAGTACTCCGTCTTAACTCATATAAAGCTTAGGGGGTCCTCAACCAAAAAATCCCAAGGAGGTCACCCTTAGCTGACATCGGCCCCCTCACTTGTCCATCACACAACCTTGGTCCAAAAAGTCCATCCAAGGAGCTCCCGGCCTCACATCATGAATCTCGGCATGTCTTCTCCAACAACATCAAGCAACATGCAACAGAGTACGACCGTCCAAATATACAACTACCAAATTTACAAGATCTTCTATACACATGGGTTAACAGATTCATGATTACCTCTCCATATTAGCTCCTATAAAGTGCACATGTAAACACCTCATGTGAAGAAGGCATGTCAAACTTGGATTCATATATTCTATACACACCCCATTGTAAACCCCTGAAGGGGGAGTTATTCATATGTGTTTGCAAGAGAGAGAGAGAAAATTATGAGTAATAAAGTGTTTTAAGAGCTTGAAAGTGTCTCCCATGGACTTATGTATACTTTGTACGATGTGATCTATTCGTGTGTGTGTGTGTGTGTGTGTGTGTGTGTGTGTGAGAGAGAGAGCGAGACAACAACTCCATGCAACACTCCTTTATAGAGCACCCTAATTGCTCGACACGAACCAAGTCATGTCACTTGCGACTAACATGGTATAATGCAACACTCCTTTATAGAGCACCCCTCAATTGCTCGACACGAACCAATTCATGTCACTCGTGACTTACATGGTATAATTTTGCCTCAGCCTAAGAGTGTCATAATTGTTGACGCCCACAACCAACTGATGCAAAAACCACCAACTGGATCCAAATAAGCGACAAAAAACGAGCACAAATCTGAATTTTTATCCGCAAACCAAATAATGGGTCCTCTCTTTACATCATATCCTATTATACTAAAAAGTATTCTTATTCCATTTAGGAAAGTATTAAAAGACGAAACACTTGCTCTAATATTTTCTAAAGAGGATAAACCCATTTTATTACATTTAATACAAAATTAACTAAGCAAAGCTATAAACCCCTATCTACATTACTCTCCCCTTGTGAAAAATAGTTTGACCACAAACTCAAATTGGCAACGAGTGAGATATTCCTAAAATATGCAGCCGTGCAAACAAAAAAACTCAGGGGATCCCAAAAAAAAAATTGTCAAAATAGGGAGGGCCCAAATTTTTTTTGGCCTAAATCCTCCTCAAATTAGGCCAAACTAGCAAATATGTAAAGCTCCAGAATTTTCACGCCCAAAATCATCCTTGAAACAACACATTCAGACCTCCCATTTAAAGTGTAGGCAACAACAAAATTAAGGGCCAATTGTGTCAAGCCCTTCGTTACTTCCTTCTTATTAAATGGGCCAAAATCACCCATCTGCATCTCGTGGCCCCTCTTCTCTTTCTTCGATTTTGCGACCGGGGCTGCAATGTTGGGGATCATACTCCTCTTATTCTCTTTTATCGCAGCCATAGGGTTTTCATTGGCTAGGGTTTTAGAAGGCTGTAGAGGCTTCAGGTGGCTAGGGTTTGCAGCGGATATAGTTTGGGGAAATTCTTGAGGGGATGTTTGGGTAGCAATTAGGGCCTGCCTTTGCTAGGTTGCAAAGCTCTGCAAAGAAAAGATTCATCGTACCTTCAATGGTTGTCATACGATTCTCCATTTTAGCCGCTTGTGTACTCTTCTTGGGAACCATTAATGGTAAGAGCAACGGAAGGACATTCACAAGATGGTTGCTAAACACCACCAATTGGAT
Organism: Sambucus nigra; assembly: GCA_949130495.1. Classification (NCBI taxonomy): domain Eukaryota; kingdom Viridiplantae; phylum Streptophyta; class Magnoliopsida; order Dipsacales; family Adoxaceae; genus Sambucus; species Sambucus nigra. The sequence continues at coordinate 448,548,664 of OX422219.1, read as the reverse complement.
CCAAAGACCAAACACAATCTAAAATTTTATAAGCAAACAAAAGAATGATACCTCTCGTTACATTATATCATATTTATACTAAAAAGTAATCCTACTCCGGTTAGAAAAGGGTTAAAGACCAAAACACCCTTCATTTACTCTAATATTTCCTAAAGAGAAATAAACCCATTTTCATTACATTCAATACCAACAACTAACAAAAACAAAGTTTTAAACCCCTATCTACATCACTAACTAGTCCTTTTTAGCCACTAAATGATGATCTCTTCCTTATTTCTATATTTATTTTGATCACTAACTAGTTGTGTTCTAAAAGGACCGCCTAGGCTTGACGCTTGAGAGAAACGCATCGCCTACGCCTTATTCTTGGTAAAAGGCTTAAGGCACACTTTTTTTAAAAAAAAACAAAGGATTAGTTGACAAATATTGGTTATAGAGCATGAATATGAAAAACATGGCTACCAAACATATGAATATGTTTTCAAAATTCAAGGTATGTATTATTTTATTATATTACTAGCCTTAGAATAATTAAAATAATAACAAAAGGAAAAACGCCTTTTTACGCCTAGGCTCCTAAGGCTTGAGGCTTGACCTCTACGCCTCGACCACGCCTCACGCCTTTTAGAACCTTGCTAACTAGTCCTATCTACATCACTAACTAGGCCTGTGCCTAGGGTGGTCTCCTAATTAATGATGATCTCTTCCTTATTTTTATATTTATTTTGATCAGATGAGGGTCTCTTCCTTATTAATAAGGAGTCAGAAGCTTTTAATACCATATAAACCTTTAAGGGCTTCCCAAATCACATTTTTTTATGAGCACCCTGAATGTTGATGGCATAAAATATATGGAATAACAATATAAATGGCAGGTTTGTTTAAGGAAAAACACGTAGACGCATTTATCAAGAAAGCAAGACAAAGTTACAACTTTGAGAAGGATGTATGGCCATGAATTAAATTAGACATGCTCCACAAAAAAGATAGAAGCGACAAAATGTGAGGTTATTTGGAGTTTGCCCCCCATTAATTATTTGTAATAGAGTTTAACCCCCGTAATTTTCATTTCTTGGGGGTTGGCCCCCAAATTGACTTTTAGCAATGCAAAAAGTATTGCCGAGAATTTTCGCGACACTTTTTCCATCGCTAAAAGTCATTTTGGGAGTCAAACCCCAAGTGCAAATGTTGGGGGGCCAAAGTAAATATCAAAGAATTAATGTGGGCCAAACTCTAAATAAGAAAATAGTTCAAGATGCTTTGATCCAGTACAATAGGAATTACTTGACAGGAGAAATATGCTTATAGTAAAAAAAAAATTAAAAGGCATTATGAAGAAAACATGAAGGGGTGTTAAAGGTGGGTTGAGGCGATGAGAGAAGCCAAATTCTTTATATGTTGAGTAAGGTTATGTTCCTAAATGAGGTTGAGCAACAATGCAAGAATTGTGTGTACATTCTAAGCAATTGGACACAAAGCTTTGACATCATAGATTTCACATTTTCTTGCCAGTGGATAAAATAGGTGTAGATGCGGTGCAAGCACTGAACTCAAAGACCCAACTCGCACTACTTCAGGTCGCAACATGCATCCTTCTTGCCTAGTCTGTTTAATGTAAAAATATGTGCCTGTCTAAATCCAACGAATAATATCCTATTATTATCAACCTTCAATCCACAATATTGAAGCCTTCCTTCAAATATTTCTCTCTCTTCTACTTCTACCTTAATTTAGCCATTACTCCATGGTATGAATTTCCTACTGTTAATATTGAAAATGTGTTAATAATCTGCATTAATTTTACATGGACTGCAGCTCAAATAGCAAATTCAGCTGTTGGCAATTGTAAGGAAGGGAGATTTTTCCTTTTTTCCCGAATAAAAACTCTAAGAAAGAAAATTAACTACACAAATGACACACCTCTCCCAATTTTAAATCAACCCTAAATAAGTGTTAAACTGTCCCAAACCAAATTCAAAACCTGAACCTAGCGGGATTTGAACAGATATTGGTTTTGCACATAGTTACCTGGATCTTTAATCATAACATGGTGGGTTCACAATCTGAATCTCAAGTGATGTCCCCAATATTAATAATTAATATTTTGGTTGTTACGAGTAAATGATGCAACTTTTGATCTAAAGAATGATTTAAATGAAGAAAAAAGATACATCGTATATATATATATATATATATACAAGAATGGTTTGTATATACAAGGTTCGAAGTATCGGTTGAAACCGAGACAACTCGACCGAGTTGAGTAGGTATCGCAGGGCACCGAACCACGTTCGAGTCACTAGTCGTGAAATAGACAAAATAGTTTTGACTTTGTCTGGCTCGGCCTACATATTGGCGACTCAGCCAAAATATTGGCGCCTCGGCCAAAATCGAAGAACCCGGATTAAATATTGGCTTCCACTCGAGAACCGCTCGTTTGTTTCCTATACGAATCCCTCGTTCGCTTATAAACGTTGACCTTTTAACTACTGATATGTGTTGATTAAGTTATATATGTATAATCAAGATATATAATTATACATATAAGCTTGTAATTTGCAATTTCTTTCTTTTATTTTTTTAATTCTAAAAAATCTGTAGATCGTGCTTATAACTTATGAAACAAAGGAATCGACACGTGCACCATGCGCTAGTATATTCAACCATACAATGCTATGAATACTAAATGATGACTTTGTAACTACTAAATTGATCCATACTATTATACTTATTTTTCTAAATTTTTCAACGTTTTTTTCCAATAGAATTTGGACCCTCTAAATAGCAAACCGTTAAATAACACCCAAATATAACAATATTGCAACGGAGTTGAAAAGTTGGATGACCGAGTCATAAACCGATACCATGACTTTGAGCTATGTTCGTATATTTTTTTTATATATTACATGGACTATACACCAAAGGCAATCTTAGTGAGAACCTTTCTATATTGATGGAGTATATTTAATCTTGACAATATATTAATGGTTTTAAAAAAATCCAGCAATAGTTCTAAATCATTAAAATAATCCAAAGTAGCAAACTAAGTCTACCCCACTGTACTGCATATAGGCTAAATCAACGTACCACATCCACATACACATACCAAGTACAGGAAAGGTTATTACTTGTTTTTCAAGGGGAAAATGGGAATCGTTGGATCATCTTTTGCTTCATTGCTTAGTAATGGGGAGATGACGGAAGATGCTTGTTGCTCTGTTTGGAGTTTTTTCATCCAAGGGGTGGTTGTATTCTTTTGATGGCAAGAAACTTCGTTTCAATAAAGTAGCTTATTGCAAACTGATATTACTATATCTTTTGGAGCTACGGGTTTCATCCCACTCTTTATTGTCTTAAGAAGGATATTTGTGGTGAACTTTTTTTTGTCTATGTATCACTCGTTTTTGTATATAAAGAGGGTTTTATAGCTAAAGAGCCATTCTTGTATATCTTTTGTAATATGGATTCTACTCCTCCATGCTATTAATACATTTTACACATCAAACGTATATGCATCAATTAAGATTGAAATTTTTTTTATTAGTGTCATTTCAGTATGAAGACTCAAATTGAAAATGGTATTACTCTGTCAACTTGAATACAATTGAGTGTGAAAGACCGAAGAAAATAACAAAAAAAAATACAATAGAAAATGAAGAATCCAAGGAATGAGATGGTCAAATTCTCACCTTAACATGATAACTCACATATGCATGAAATGTCAATAAACTCCAGACAGTTTTGTCCAACTTTTTGCCTTCTACATGGCGCGGGGAAATGACTGCATTGGTCAAACATGTAATAAGAAGTTATAGCGAAAGGGAAAAATCGATGAACAAACTCTATCAAACTTGTGGCATTACCAAAAGTAACAAATCCAGCATTTACAGCTAATGCTTCAACTGGAACTTCCTTCAGTTCTAGAGGAGGAGAAGGAGACCACAAACATGAAGGGGCATTGTTAAGCGCAGCGGTACGCCTTGCTTCCACAAATTCCTGAATGTGAACCATATTTTAAAGGATTAAAATTGACCCATGTATGGATTATAGGAAAAACTGGCTCTGCAATAAATGATAACAAACTTATATATTGTAAAATACACGTATCAGTTAGACTTGACAAGTTCGGGAATATGATACGGATTAAACACATCCATTCGCCCACACACCAAGAGGGATTATATATAGGAAGAGGAAAATACATCACAAGTTGACTATAAGTTCCTTCAGAAAACTCTTCTTATATTCCTCAAGCGTGAATATTCAGAATTGTATTATAGTTTTAACCTTTCCAATATGGATGACCCCAGAAAAACGTGAGACCTAGGTAAAGATGTTGATATGATAGTCCTAATGTTCTAAATTAAGGAGTCGATATCTAGTGAGTGCCTTCAGATCACCCACCATGCAAATGAAAGTTCACTTTTACCTATTTCTGCTATTGAGAAAGGGGGGAGGAGAGAGAGAGAATTATCCAATTAACCAGAATTAGGTCAATGATATAAAATAGTATACTTTCAATACCTGTAGGAAAGAAGTTGCGAGAAGAGTATCTATCGAATCCTTGAATCTCATAGGAAACACCACTGTAACCTTTTCCGCCTGCCATGAGCAGTTGCAATATGTTACTCAGCTAGTATTCAAAATAGGCAGTAGGTTCCTCCCATATTGATATACTACATTGAAAAGTTAGATAGATGGGTATCCCAAAAAACAAATGCTCTGTAAATACTTGCATAATCAACATAAAATAAATAAAGTACATGAGTAATTCAAAATGGAGCAGTGAAAAATCAAGTATTAGAGCACAAGATAAAATGGAAGGCAGTACCACCTTATAAATAATAAGAACGAGTACAAAAAGAAATGCACAAGAACATATATCCAGTCAGAAGCAAACTATTATATGCAGTAAATAAATGCACATGGGGAAATAAAAAATGATGGGAGTACATTTAAGGAGCCGTTTGGTTTGGGGTGAAATATTTTTCACCTTGGTGAAAAGTATTTCCACATGTTCAGAGTTAAATTATGTTCACTTTTTTGTCCAAAATCATATAATTATAACGTGCACGTATTTACAGGTTTATACGAGCAAACTTTTTAAATCCAAATAGATGAAAATACTTTTTTACCATTTTACTTTTCACCCAGGCGAGAAACATTTCACCTCGAACCAAGCGGGGCCTAAGAGAAAAACTACATCGTTGGAAGAGGTTAATCTATTGAAACCAAATTTCACCTGAGGAATAAGGAAAAATGACTCTTTTGGTCGATGCACGAGGGCAACAAGCGTATCTAAATCAGGAGAAACTGTCTTTAAAGAAAGATGTCTTAAAACTACTCTCAATGGGGCCCCCAGTACCACTTCCCTCACAGATGCAATCTTTAACAAAAGGGCCTGTTTGTACTCTGCACCATTTTAACAGTAAAGTGTGAGAGCGAGAACATATGTATCAAAGGAACACGCCCAAAACTAAGACAAAAATTTATGGGAAACCCTACGATGTCCTAATACTGTGATTATATGTGTTCTAAACAATCAGATAAGAATTTAGCGTCTTTATAGCAAATAAAGGATTATAGATTTCATTTCTGAAATAAAAGAAAACCTTAAATTTGAAGCATATAGTTGAGCTTTGTAAGAACTTAGCAATGATTAGAAGGGCACTTAGAATACATGGACATGCTGAATTATAGAGACACTAAAACACTTGAAACTTAACTTGCCTATAACTTTATGGACGAATCATAATCTATCAACATCTTCCAACTAACAATAAAAATTGAGTGTGTTCCTAGCAATAATCTTGTGTGTCAGCCGTAATTGGTCAATCCTCTTCATTCTATGTTCCCTCTTCAGTTCTAGTTTAAAATCCTATTGTATAAAAGATTTCCAATGAATAATGTATGAACAATAGTACCATCAATTTGTTTGGATGCATCAGATTTTGATCTAGAAATCACATATTTCAAAGAAAAAGCCATTATTTTTACTACGCTTCAACCATATCATACAATGGGATTGTTTCATAGTGTTGATTAAACACCTAAAAACCTCAGGAACTTTATCCTTATTGTTCAAGGTAGATGTGATATGTTCTAACTTGGAAATTCAATATAATAGCCAACAAATAATATTTAGCCTGGACATATCATATGCTATAAACTCATTACTACACAGGAACTTCCATTTTAATAATAAGAAGGGTTAATTGCAAAAGAAGAAAAAAATGAATAAGATGAAAAACAAACTCATCAACTATTATATGTACATATATATATAATTGGTTTTTGAGATGGGTTCAGTAGCTGTATGCGATTTTCAATTTCCACTGGTGGCGGGTTGCGAGACCGCTGGTTGAGAGATACTGATTTGGCTAAGAGATGCGGTTGTAAGGTCATGGGTTTTTGGTTTTTCAATTGGTGGTTACGGTGCTGGTGTTTGTTTTAATCGATGCTGGCAGTGTTGGGTTTTAATGGTTGGGTGGTGTTTGGGTGGCGATTTTGATGTGGTGGTATTGGTTAATTTTTCTTGCGATGCCACAGGGGGTTGGTAGTGTTGGTTGTGGTTCCGGGGTGGGTGCGGGGGGGTGTTAAGGTTTGTCTCGTGTGTGTGTATATTAAAAAAAACGCGTCATTTACCACTGGCGCGGACCAATTACAACATAGGAATTAAAATTTATTGGATTCATTAAAAAATTCGGTTTTTAGGTTCACTTTAGAACCTCTCTCTCTCTCTCTCTCTCTCTCTATATATATATATATATATATATATATCACTCTTTCGCCTAAGGATGCCTAACCGTCGCATTGATCATTAAGGGAGAGGGGGACTTAAATAGTGTTTGATTATTCTCCATCATCCTATGTTTCGGTTAATCCTCCAGAATCCGAAGAATGAGCATGAGTGGATGACCCCTATTTCGAAAGGGCACAAAACCTGGTAGAAATCATTTGTTCAGCTAAATCTACTTCTATATCCTCCTCTTATCTTAGGGGTAATCAAGACGGTACTTGTGAAATGAAATGTTTATTTCAGTTTTATGTACTGCGATACATTCATCCAATTCAGGCGGATCCTTCCCCCAACTAATGATGAGATCTTTGCTCATATTGCGAGAAATCCAAGAATTTATGGGGGCACTTGCATATGAGCAAAAATGATTGATTAGTCTACTGTTCTATGTAGTTGTCTACCTACGTCAATCGATCTACATCTTTCTCCATAGACTCTGGTAGGGGTAGCAATTCGGGTCAACGGATCGTGTTTCGGGCCGACACGACACGACAAGGTTTTTTCGGACACGAACACGAAACAACACAAATTCGTGTTTTTTTTAGTTGACACAAGCGCGACCCGAATATAAAACAACACGGCACGGCACGACACGAATACCATAATTTCTTAAATTCTACGCCTAAAAAACACGATAACACGACACGACACGATTCATAATTCAGACACGAACAAGACACGACACGACTTCGTGTCAAAAAAACACGACACGAACACGACATATCGTGTCAATTTCAGGTCAATTTCGAGTCATTCCGTATCGTTTTTTCGTGTCGTTTCTAAAATTGTCACCCCTAAACTCTAGTTGTGGTTGTGGCTCGATCTCCTGTGTGTGAAATCAAAGGGAATTCCCCTACCTGTATAATCATTCCATGAAACATCATTTCCCACAAAAACAAAGAAAAGTTCATATACCAATGCAAAAATATATTCTCCACATTTTCCATCTCACTGTGACATAAAATGCACCAAGAAGCACCAATGAGGATTCTCTTTTGGACCAAGTCACAAGTATTAACTCTCCTCTTAGCAATCAACTATAAAATACTTGTACTTTCATAGGGAAACCCAATTTCCAGATCATCTTATAGGGATATAAAAATTATATTAACAAAGTCGCCAAAGGAGAGTATCGCGATAACTGCCCACTGATATCTTTTGTCATAAGAAAAGATCCAGGAAGAACTGCCCACCGCCTTTCTTTTGTTAACATAAAGATTTACAAAGACACCATCAATGATTGCATAAAACGAACTAGCCAAATTCTCTATTATTTATATTATTATGGAAAGAAGGATTGAAGAACCTCTTTGTGAAAAGCCAGTGGATCCCACAGTAAAGATAGATAGAGGGATTATGATCCAATGACAAATGATATTTATATGTGGTAAAAGAATATGGAACGAGTGATCACAAATCAAAAGATCAACCCAAACCAAACTATTGATCCCAAATTAAAAGGCCTTACCAAACCCGAACAGAGGAACCCAGTCCACAACCAATTTGGCATATCTCACGAAAGAAGGTAATCCCCAAGATATGAATTTCTGTTTGGAATCCCATCTATTGTCATCAACCCCGTATTTAATCCCTATAATCGGATACCAAAATGAGCTCTGTTCCAAAGGAAATCTCCATAGCCATTTTCAATGAGAGAAATTTTTAGATCAGAAAAGGAACTTTCATTTAAGTGAGGAAAAAAGTTACATCAACGAAGTGAATTTGCGATCCACTTTCTTAGCAATAAAAGCAGAAAGAATATATACAATACAGCTTTGAAACAAAACAAAACAAATAGAAATAACAAAAATCCATTTCAGCACCTTCCCATGTGCAGAGCTTGAACTAAACCTGCCCCTAGACAGCAATCCCAGCCAAAAACCACATGCTTCCAACTTCAGAGATGTATTTTTAGAAGTTTTAACATTGACGCCCACAATGACGCTATAAACTTTACTTTCTCCCACGCCCATCCTTTACATTCCTCTCTCATCAAATATCCTATAAGATTTTTTCCTTTTCTTTGATTTTATTTTATTTCTTCTACATGAAAAGCACAATCTAAATTAAAGACATGTAGATATAAATTTTTTTTAAAAACACCCTACATATTTCATCACAACCATGGCAAGCTCATAATAACCTTAGAACAATGAATTTACTGAACCTTCATATGGGGGGAGTTTTGACAAGTTCAGTTTTACTGTAAGATTGAAGCCATCTCTTGGAGGATCAAGAATTTGCACAACCACACCGTATGCCGCTTTTATAGCTTCTATCGCTCCGAGAGGAAGTCCCCCATAGAAAACAGTTTCTGGAGGCGGTGTGGGTAACGATACTGATAGTAGCAAGATCTGTGGATTCTTCATTGACGCCTGCAATATAATTTGTAAGTCAGATATGCCGATCCCATTGGTTTTTCCCTTAGGTCCTAGCATGAAACCAAAATGCAAAAATAACTAAATAACCCAGATAACCATCTGAATCAATATTGTATATATTCTCATCAACACATTTTCTGATAATTATTCTCCTCCTTACATAGAACTGTTTAGCAAAAAGCTAACTCACCTGAATATGGTAACGGACATCATCAAACTCAACCCAATGGCAATCCAATTCGACTCCTTTCTCAAGACTGTAGAATCATAAAGGAGGATGTCAACATGCTGTGACAAGTGACAGTCATTATAAAGTAAACAAGGTATAAAGGTATTCTAGTTATTTTTTATAGACTCAGCAGTTGGTAAAAGGAGAAAATTGACAACCATTAGTTAGCAAGATACAAAATACTGACAATTAACAACATTACGATATTCAAGAACCTGTAGGAAAATGGAAATGATAAAATTTGTTTAATTAGAAGAGGAAGAACTATATCTGATTGCTATCCAAATCGCCACCATACTACAAGATACGGTTGTCAGACAATTTTGATCTTTTAAAAAAAAAGAAAGAAAGAATTGAAGTAGTTGGGTAGACTTAATTTTGAGCAATGAAAATATAAAATAAAGAGTAATATGAAATCAATCATCAAACTGGCAACAAGTCGATGGCGTTGACAAGTGACCTCATGATCACTGACTTGAATTAAGTTATTGCTTGACTTGTGAAGGGTAAATCTGACCTAGCATTCTATTCACTTAATCCGTTTTTGTAATGACAAAAGCTTCGCTTGCCAACAGATATAATAGTATGAATGCTGAGAAATGTGCACAAAAGTTGGGGGGAGTTAAATGAGAAAAATATTAGTGCCGAAAGTAAAGGAAGGAGGTAGTGCAGCACGTGTGCGCTTTAGCAAGGAAGGAGATAGTGCCCTTGTTAGTAGCGGTTGCAAGGTGTGATAACTCCTTGTAAGGTAGAGGTTCCACCATAGTAAACCAGAAGATAGTGAAGTTCTCGAGTCCCATCTCGAGCATGGATGTAGTAGAGGTCAAACCACGTAAAAATATCGGTTTACAAAGTCTCTCAAATTAATTTCTCAAATGTATTGACTCCCCATAATTCAATCAAGCAAAAATATATTTTTCATTTACTATTGATTTAATAAAAACCCAATTCACCGCCTCTTGGGTATTTTTCAGGGCCAACAAGGGTTGTTTGGACTTTAGCCCACATTTGTCAAGTGTGACTCTATCACCCAAAGTTTTACTTGAAATAGGTATGGCACCCAAAAGTGTTGTAAATAATTAAAAACTGGCATAAAATAACATCAAAAGGCGTTATGAAAGAGAAATGATTCAGGGCGCAAACAACAATGCAGAAACTTAATAGAACAATCCAGGTGATCTTTTATAAACATGACATATGTTGGGACACAAATGAGACAGTTGGCAAGTGGCGTCATGATCTCTGGCCTGGCAAAGACTTGAGTTCAAAGCAACAAAGTACAAAGTCAAACGTAACTTCTCCATAAGAAAACATCTACATTCTAAGAACGCCGAGAAATCTGCACCAAAAGTTGGAGGAGTCGAATGAGGAAGATATGATTAGCCCCTCAAAAACAAAATTCGCAGTGTGAGAGATGGTTCCTTTGGGGCCTTTTTTGTCCATTTAGTTGGAGAGAATTTTCTTGTCCATTTGGTTATAGAGGAATAGAAGATACTTTAAAGGAAAAGGAGTTTCATATTATGATAGTAATGTTGGGGAAAGAGCCTTAGCACTTGAGCTTGTTTAGTCCTTTATGTAGGATCACAATTAATTAATTGATGATAATGGAATAAATTAATATGCAATAATGTGGAGAACACACAAGACAACGATATATGTGGCTCGACAAAGTATGCTTACTCTCTATTTCTTCACTAAAAAATCAAGAATACAAGGATTACAAGTCGCACACAAAAGCTCTTGAAAAGAAAATGCCCAAACTCATAATTTTTCTCTCAAAAGAAAGATATTCAAACTCTCTTTTAACCACCCTTGTTTTTATCCCGCATATGGGACATATCCCACCAAACATGGAGCCAGCTAGAGAAAATTTATGGTTGCATTACTCAAAAGAATTAGGCTCATTTATGATCCATGTTTTTCATGAAATCAAGCCAACAATAATCACAAATCTCAACCCTACGAGAATATCAGACTTTCTTATTAATCCTTTGTTTTGGCATAAAAGTACTTGCGCCCCTTTTGAAGAATATTTGACATCATCGTCAACCACCCGAAGGATCCCAACAATGTCGGATATTGATCATGTTTGAGCAATGCTCAAACTTGACCTATGATACCACTTGTCATGTCCTACAAATTATCCTTGGTGTTAATCTTCTATAGAAGAATTTCACCCTCTTCGATAATGTCCTTGATGAAATGAAAACGAACATCAATATGGTTGGTCCTTCCATAATGAACCTGGCTCTTTGCTAAGTGAATAGTACTTGGTGAATAGTACTATGGCTATTATAGTGCACCTTCATACTCTGTTGTGTGATCCCCATGTCACCAATAAAACCTCGGAGACATATATCCTCCTTCACAACCCCTGCCATATACTTTGCATCCGTAGTAACAAATCCACTATCGGCTGTAACATAAACCTCCAACTGACTAGACCACCGCTTATCCAAGTAACCTAAAGAATCAACATAATTGATATTGATTAACCCATCTGGTGTACATATGAGCAATCCTAAAGATATCGCAGAATCCACTTCATTACATTTAATGTTGCTTGCCTCGATTTGCCATGTACCTTCTTACCATGTTGATCACGTGAGCAATATTAGGACGAGAGTGCATGTTGATCCTTCGAGTTGTGACCAAGGGCGGCAATATTAGGACGAGTGCATAATTCTTCTTACCACTTCATTGCATTTATTAAATCACTTTTAACCATATAAGGTATTAAGTTTGTGCGGCACAAATAGAAATAAACTATTCTACAGACTACACACGCTATCAGCTAAACTACTCACACACTCGTTTTATTAAATCACTTTTAACCTAACCGGCTCTCTCTCTCCATCCTCACGATCTCCACTCCATCCTCTCCTCTCTCCGCCGCATCCAACAGCACCCTCTCCTCCTCTCCTCTCCCCCATCTCAGGCGCCCGCCGCACCCCAACCTCATCTGAGCAGCGAGCTCAAAGCCCCGACCTCCTCTCCTCTCCGCCCACATATGAGCAGCCGCCCGCCGCACCCCAAAGCCCCAACCCAAGCAGCGCATCTAACCTGAGGCTGAGGGAGGAGCATCTCTTCAAGTTCCAAGCTCCAAGCAAAAGAAGCAGAACAAAGACGCAGAACATCCGAGCAGACTTAGCACGTAATTTTTTTTTATATAATTTTTGAATAAGTTAAATATCTATATGGTTAAAATTAGTTTATTGTAAAAGTTAGTTATGTGAAATGTCATGTTATGTGAACTGTTTAAGATTTTTTTTAACAGTAAAATTAGTTTAATTTTTATCTGTCATGTTAGTTTTTTTATCACTTATGTTAAATGTTATGTTTAATTTTTAATTTTTTTATTGTTGGGTTGTTCAAAAGTTAAATTAGGGCAAAAATTAAATGGTTGAATGATTACATATAGTTTGTTAGGGTAATATTATGTTGAAATATTATAAAAAAAATCACGAACAAAGTAGGAGCCCAAATTTAGTAAAAAATTGCAAAAACAACCCCAAAAAAATTGCCTCGGGGGCTCCCGTCCCCGAACCCCCATACTTCGTCATAACTTTTCGCACCCCTCACTCAAAATCCTAGGTCCGCCACTGGTTGTGACATGTAAATATCCTCCTCTGAGTCGCCATGCAAGAATGCAGTTTTGACATCTAGTTGCTCGAGCCCCAAGTCAAACTGCGCCACCATAGCCAACATTACACAAATGAAACTGTGCTTAACTACGGGAGAAAAAACTTCATTGTAATACACACTTTCCATTTGTGTATATCCGTTTACTACTGATCTGGCCTTATATTGTACATGACTCACAATGGAACTTGAAGAACCACCATCTTTTTCGTGAAAACCCATTTACACCCAATTGGCTTCTTACTTACCCTGGGAACTTTTACAAGTTTTTAAGTGTGATTCTTATAAAGAGACTGCATCTCTTCATATATAAATATCTTCCAATCTTAACAATGATGATCATGCATCGCCTCTCGACAGGCAAACGGCTCATCACCAAATATTGACAGTGCATACGATGCACTATCCCAACTGTATCGGTGTGGTACTTTGATTCTTGGTTCTCTGCTAGTTGCTAAAGATTGTTTTTGTTGTTACTCTTGTTGCCGACTCGGTTCCTAAAATAGAACCTCATCTACATCTTATGTCACATCTTTTGTAACATCTGCAGAATCATTTGGAGTTAAAAACTCCACTAGTAAGAAATCACCACCACCACCACCACTTTCCTCTTGAGGAATCTTCAAAGTCTGGTTATTAAGTTCTTGTATAGCATGTGCGGATGCTAAAATTCTGGACACCATAATTTGTATCTCTTAATACCTATTTGGTAACCCAACAAAATTGTTTTATTGAGTTGAGGATCCATTTTATCTTCACTAACATGAAAATAAGTCGGACAAGCGAACACATTAAGAGAACTACAGTATGCAAGTTTATCGGACCATGCCTCAACGGGTGTCTTAATCCAATTGTTGCAGATGGTGATATATTCACAAGATAGCTCATCATCTTCACACACTTAGCCCAAAACTCTTTACACAATCCATAATTGGATAGCATGCATCGCGCTCTCTCCAATAGGGTACGGTTGATCCATTTCGCAACCCATTTTGTTAAGGTGTTCGCAAGTGTCCTCCACACCATTGTCAGAGCGCATTTGCTTCAATTGTCTACCGATGTGCTTTTCAACCATTGTCTTCCACTCCTTAAAACACATTTGTGACTTTATCTTTATGCTTCATGCTATAAAACCAAACTCTCCACGAGAAGTCATCATTGATGATAACAAAATACCTCGCACCCCCTTTGGAAACAACTCTAGAGGCCCCCCATACATCTGAATGGATGTAATATAAAGTGCTTGTAGTACGATGAACAGTCGTACCAAACTTCGCTCTGCACAGATCTCTAAATATGCAATGCTCACACATATCCAACTTCTAATTTTTACATCGCCACGCAAGTCACGCTTGCTCAAAAATAGCAAATCCCTTATCATTCATGTGGCCTATTCGCATGTGCCACAATCCTGTAGTAGTCGATTCTTTCTCTTCAACTTGGGAAAGTGTCGCTCCACCTGAAATGGTATTCCCTGTAAAAAAAAAAATTACAAGTTACCATGGCGTTGCCCAGTCATAATCACCTGAACACCGCTACTCACGCTTAGAATTCCGTGATGGGCTACAATTTTATAGTCATTTGCTCTAATACCCCTAATAAAATCAAGCTTTTTCAAAGATAGGGGACATGTTTAACCTCTATTAATGTCCTCATGGCCTCCTTAAACAAACACTTTTATTATGCAATTTTATTTTATATTTTTTTGTTCCTTTAATTTTATGGTTTTATTAATATTTTTTTAATATTATTTTGCTCTTTTTTTTTGTGAGGCTTACACCTCGCCTCGCCTCGCCCCTTTTTAAACATTGCAAGTAACATATAAGACTTTTTAAGTCTTATACTTTTTTAGTATAGATAATATTCCCCGACCTCTGTTCTAGACGTTATTGAGCTTTGGGGAGGTAAGCTTCAACAATCTGTGTTGTTGTGGTTGTGACCCAGTTTGAGAGACCTCAACACCCTCACGCAGCATCCAACTAGGCCAAAGGAGGCTCATCTGCCTTACCCAAAGATTTAACCAAAGGTACAATATTAGGGAACACTTCAGCAAAGGATTAACCTACCATCACCAGGTAGGGACCTCAAGTAGCCTCAGGAAAAAGCACAGTTGTTCACAGTCAAGGTACCCCAGTACCTCCTTCCCATATGAACAGTCAGGAAGAAGTCATCCACTCAATCTGACGGGTTGGTGAGAAGGTACACTCACTATTTTACCAATCCCCACTCCCTCTATGCAGTTTGTCCCGTCGCATTAAATGGCATTTAATACCGCCACTCATGACCTGCAGCTCTCCCTCAAACACTCTACTGCCATCACTGTAGCAGGCAGACCTCAGATAAGGACGCCCATACTGCACCAATCACATATCACCGGTTCTAAGCAACTATATATTGAAGACTTGGGAAAGGTTGCAAGGAATCAAATTCAGGCTATCTTGAACCAGAGTAGAGTTTAGAGCCATTAAAGTTGAGATTTGTAAAGGGAAAGGACCACTTCCTAAGCAGTAGATATATATATATGCCTCGAGACATATCTCAGTCTTGAGTCAGTAGCGCCTAGAGAAGTCATTCCAGTTACTTCCTAGAAGATTCTTATCCGTTACAAAGACATCCCCAGCCCTTCTTTACCTCAGAACCACTATACATCATTTGTTATCATAATTATTAGCATAAACACACCTCCTCATCCTCCCCTCCAAAGAGGAACAATTAGTGAGGCTGATTTCAACACCATGAGAGCCACCCAAAGAAAATTTATGGCTGCCTTAGTCAAAAGAATAGGGGAGCAGCTTTTTTGGATTTGTAAAGAGTACACTTTCTAGTTTTTCATCCTTAGCATTTTGGGTTGGTGGGTCCATTAATCTTAACATAAGAATCAATAAGAATCCTAGTCCAACTAGGGCTCACCCTTGTATTAGGGCTATCAAAAAATCCCAACATTTTAATATTTTCATTATAACACTTTGCAATTAAAATTGTACAGCCCTATTGATTGTTGGAATTGTAGGTCAGCACTTTTGATAATTTTGAATAAAACCAGTTAAAGAGTATAGCGATGTAGAGTAAATACTGGGAAAATAAAAAATAATGAATTGCAGTGAAACATGAAAATGACGAAAAAAAACCTGTGAACCCGATTAGACAAGATCTGGAGGAGATATCTTGAGTGAGACTGTAGCAGTATCATCGATTCCTTTTTTGTTTCTGTGTTTTCAAAGTATGCTACTCAACCAACGATCTTTGTCACTTGCGACCAGGTAAGGAATCACCTGTCTTTTTATTTCACGTGTATCATCAACCAGGAAAGAGGATATCACTATGCATAAAAAATATGTTGAAAATGAATTGGATGTAAAAAATGAATAGATATGGGGAGTTTGGTATATATATATATATGTCTGAATGGATTAGTTTAGACATATAAGTCTTTTTAAAAACAATTAATATTTGGTATCTCTTAAATCTGTTGTTCAAATTCATATTTTAAAGTTGAAACAAATGAAGTCGACCCATTTAATCTTGGTTCCCCCATTTTAGTTTTGTTGTAGAAAAGTGAGCATCATCGGCGGCGGCGTGTGCGATGGTAAGAACTGAACTTTGTCGGCTTTTCTTTTCATCCCTAGCAAAGCAATTGATACATAAGAAAGATATCGTTTGTGACAGATGAGGTGTGGAGATGGATATTAGAGATAGGAATAAAAAGGTCAACATGGGAATACAAAGAGCTTTGTTGCCTCTCCATCACTTGCGCACGCCTCAATCGTCTCTCCTCCAAAGATCCCCTCTGGTCCCATTTACTCTTTTCCGATTTTCCCTCTTCTTCAACCAACCGCAACCGCAAACACAACTCTTCCTCCAAATCAATCTACAAAATCAGGTACACACCTGCTAACCAATTGGAGTTGGTATAGAATTTTATTTTTTTAGACAACTTGTTATAAACCCAATAGGTGTATTTATCTGTGCCTTTTAGATTCTTAAGTAACCCTGGACCTGGGTGCTATTTTGTTGCAATATTAACATATGATGTGCTCTAAAAATATTCCCCTTTCTTAATATTACGGAATTTGTTAACTTGCAGTACATACACGTAGCACATACGGGTTTAGGATTACCTGATTTGCGGAATATAATCCTCTGTCGAACACCGAGAAATCTGATACGCACTCTTGTTCTTCCTCCGTGTACACTTTGCGACTCGTGAATGTCGGGGTTGGCTACGAGAGTTGCCCCTTTGATCTTCACGATCACCAATCCAAGGTTCTTGGATGATGAACCAAGAAAGAGAGAGAGATCCATGAAATTTGAAGAGAAGAGAGAGAAAGTAGAGAGATAAATTTTTGGGTCAATACTAAATTAGTTATCTTGATTTATCTCCCATATAGATATATATATTAGATAAGATAATAAGAATCGTAAAACAACACAAAGTTGGATTCTATCGTATCTAATATGATAAGGACTTGTCCAATACTAAATGGATAATCCAATTATTATGTGGGCGGATATCGGATCCGGGTAAAAACCCAACCCATATATTAACATCTCCCACCCGCCCACAAAAGGCATGCTTTCTCTAACATATCTTCAACGATCTCCATCACTCATCTCCTCATACAGAAAATGTGACGTGCGACCTCACGAGAAAAACGTACAGTCTCAGGAGCATAATCATTAAGCCAGCATCTAACTAACGATGACGCATCACTCGAAGGAATCTCATATATACCCAGACACTTTGATTTACAGTGAATTTAGCACTCTTTAATCCCTCAAGAAAGCAGTGCTATACTCCATATATGTAATGTACTCATGACTAAGTCGTATACAAAACACGATAAAACTGTCCGGACTATCAGTCACATTATCATGGTGTATAATCAAACAGTCTTCCCTAAGTCCTCATGTCAATTCAATTAGACTCAACCGCTTTCCTAGTCGTGTCCCTTAGACGGTATCATCCATCGTCCTCGGTAAACACGCTAAAGTAGCGTCATTAAGCCCTCTCTTCATGGCATAGTCTCAGGTCAACAAAAGGCATACAAAAGGCATAGAGTAGGATTATAATAATCCTTGTGGCTCACACAGCGATGAAGCAGGGATTCATTCATCGCTCCCACTATTGGTCGGAAAAGCACATACAGTATGAAATGTATGTTATGGCGTCATCCCACAAAAATGGGTATGTCACTTTTGAAATAAAAAGGACGCCATACGAATCTGAGTCTAGTCGCCATCTAGCGCTTAACCTGAGTTTTAGCCCAGTCACTCGCATAGTGACTGCCTGAAATCTCACATTCGGCTAAAACAGGCTACATAGAGTTATGGAGACACTCTATGATCAACCTTTATATATATAAGGTCTCATCTTAGTACCCAACTAAGGTGACATAGCAAAATATACATAATCGTATATATCTTGCTCGCCTTTCAAGCGCCAAAAATATAAATGTCTCGGCTCGCTGTCAAAGCGCCACAAACATAAATGTCTCATCTTGCTCACTGTCTAAGCGCCAAGGTGAATCACCCGTGTGAGAGAGTCGATTCAAGCCCGGTGACATATCTATAAGATGTATACATAATGATAACAATTCATTTAATTAAAAAAAATGAATACTATATCAAATAAATAATAATAATAATGTCAATGAACAATACGGTGCCAAGCATATCAAATCCTACGAAGCCCCATGCTCCTAACATGAGAAAGGAAACATCTCGAGCAATGGGCTTGGTTAATGGATTAGCCACCATACAACCCGTGGAGATGTGTTTCAGGACAACCTCCCCTTGCGCAACCATATCTCTAATGTAATGATAACAAAAGCCAATGTGCTTAAACTTCCCATGATATTTTGGATCCTTCGCATAAGCTAGGGCTGATGTGCTATCACAATAGACAAGCACAACGTCTGCTGCATGATTTAAAATGCCCAGCCTTTGCAAGAATCTCCTCTGCCAAATAGCTTCCTGAACAGCTGCCGAGCATGCCACGTATTCCGATTCCATTGTGGATAAAGCAATACAAGTTTGCTTTTTACTGCACCATGTGACAGCTCCACCCCCGAGAATAAACGCATATCCTTAAATGGATTTCCTTCCATCTCTGTCACCAGCCCAATCAGCATCGTTGTAGCCTCTAAGTCTCAAGTCCCCTCCATGGTAACATAGGACGAGATCAGCAGTCCCACGTAGGTATCGAAAAATCCTCTTCACTGCTCTCCAGTGAGTGTGGCCTGGGTTACTCTAATAGCGGCTAACTACACCAACAGCATAGCAGATGTCTGGACGCGTACACAACATAGCGTACATCAGACTCCCTATGGCTGCTGCATTTGGGCATTTAATTCTTTTCTTCATCGGTTCTTGGACAATCCTCTAGGCTTAATGAGGGGTGGCAATTCGGGTTGGTCTTGTCATTTTCGGGTCAAGTTGATTTTTATTTTAGTATGAGTTTTGGGTACTCTTAAATATATACACGCTAATCGTGTCATGCTCGGGTCATTTCAGGTTATTACCGTAAATGGGTTATCGGGTCAAAAATTGTCAGCTCTACTTAACGTACACCCTTTCTCCATTGGGGGGTCTATGGGTTTGGAGTTATGCATGCGAAACCTTTCCAGAATCTTCTTTATGTAAGTCTCCTGAGACAAACAGAGAAGCTTCTTAGATCGATCTCTCACGATCTTAACTCCCAGCACGTAATTTGCTTCACCCGTGTCCTTCATCTTAAAAGTTGAGGACAACCACTCTTTAGTGGCGATTGTGGAGTCCAGGTCATTCCCAACTAACAAGATGTCGTCAACATATAATGAAAGGATAAGAACACTTTTCTTGGATCGTTTAAGATATACACAGTGGTCTTCTTCAATCATCTCAAAACCAACAGAGGTAATGGCATGATGAAATCGGAAATACCACTGTCTTAACGATTGCTTGAGACCATATATAGAACGTTTGAGACGGCAAACTTTGTGCTCTTATCCTTTAGATACAAAACCCACAGGTTGATCCATATATATATCTTCATCAAGTTCTCCATTGAGAAATGCAGTCTTGACATCCATTTGAAATAATTCTAAATTCATTTGTGCGACAATAGCTAAGATAAGGCGGATAGAGGCAAACCTCATCACTGGGGAGAATGTCTCTTCGTAGTCTACACCCTCTCGTTGGGTATAGCCCTTCGCCACAAGGCGTGCCTTATACTTGTCAATTGAACCATCCGCTTTACACTTGACTTTTAGAACCCATTTGTTCCCAATAGTCTTGCTCCCAGGTGGAAGGTCAACTAACTCCCAGACTTTGTTCTTAGCCGTGGAGCTCAATTCTTCCTGCATAGCAACCATCCACTCATCCTTAGAACTTGAGGAAAGAACTTCTGCAAAAGTAGTTGGCTCTTCTTCATCTAAAGCAAATGCTTTGGAAGGTATTCCCCTCAATCTCAAAATGACGACGTGGAATATTTCCTCATTTACCGCGGCGAATTTGAGAACCTTGGGTATCTAGTGGTGGTGCACTCTCACTGACTGGATGCTCCCACTAGGCTGAAGACCATTACTATCTTCAGCGATTACGAGAGGATGAACTAATCCCCCAGGAAGATGGTAAAATGTCTTCATTTTCCTCTAAGTCATTGAGTTCAAGATCCTCTTTTGCATTGCTGATGCTGGGGAAATCCTTTTCTAAGAATTCGACATCACGTGACTCTATTTCAGTCATTCCTCCATCAGGGTGTTCACCATACATAACGTAGCCTTTTGAGCTCTCAGAATATCTTATAAAGATATGTTTTCGAACTCTGGGGCCTAACTTCCCGAACTTATGGGAAGTTGTATGAACATAACCTGCTAAACCCCACGAGCGCAAAATTGATTATCATAACATTATATCTGCTGTGATTTTAAATTATGATAAATGGATGGAATTGATTAATAGATGTGTTCATTAATCAGGAAATTTGTTCAAAAATCAATTGGAAAATATATTCTAATTTTACAACATTAGGAGATGACTGCGAGCTTTGCAAACTTTCGATTTTAATGTGTAAGAAAAGAAATATTTTCTAATTGGATTTTAAAACAAATTTAAAATATTTGTTTTATAATATTAATGTCAATTTTTGTGAAAATTTAATGTAGTGATGGCAACCAATAACGTTATCGCCGCTATGACTAAAGAGGATAAGCTAACTGACTGGTAACAACTACAACATATGGCACCGTAAGATCCAATATCTTCTCAATCAGCATGAGTTGCTTGATTGTCTCACCCATGGTCGGCCCTGGCCATGTGCCAAATGGGCAATGGCACAGGGCCCATTTTAGAGTATGCACCTATATATGTATATTTTAAGGGTCCAAAAATATTTTATGTATATTAAAAATATCAATTTTTAAAATAAGTTCAATTTTTTGGGGCCCATTTTAGAGTATGTACCTATATATGTATATTTTAAGGGTCCAAAAATATTTTATGTATATCAAAAATGTCAATTTTTAAAATAAGTTTAATTTTTTAGGGGTCCATTTTTTTAACTACCCAAAAACAATATGTACAAAGAATGATTCAACTATTTTTAACTACCCAAAAACAATCTGTACAAAGAATGATTCAACTATCCAAAAATCTCACCGAACTAAAATGGGCCCTAAAAAATAAGTTTTATTTTTTAGGGGCCCATTTTAGGTATTTAATATTTTTGTACAATATTATTTTAGAAGGGCCCTAAATTTATTTTCGTACAAGGCACTCTCAATCTTAGGACCGGCCCTGGTCTCACCACTGTTATGGCTGAGCCTGCTGAGGGTAGTGCTGCCGCCGACCGACGTGAGTATGAGGCTTACCAGGCTTGGGTAAATAAGGATCGTGCTGCGCGCTTTACTATGCTAAGCCACATGCACGACAACCTCGTCGGGCATTAGGATCACTTCAAAACAGTCAAAGTAATGTGGGACCCACTTCGATTCGACTTCGGTGGTACGTCCGCTACGAGACTTAGGAGTCTTGTTTTGAAGTTCGAAAATTATCGTAAGGATAATAAGCATACGATGACTGAGCATCTTCGAGTGATGTCCACTTTGATTCGTGAGCTTAAGGAAGCTGACCACATTCTCTCTAATGAGCAACAGGTTCGGACTGTTATCCGTTCCCTTCCTGAATCATGGGTGCATATGAAGCAAATAATGACTCATTGACAATATTAAGAATTTTTCTGACATATCACGTCATGTTAAGCTTGAGGCGGAGCGCCAAGAGGCGAACCGTGCTGCTTTCCTTATCGCCCAGAGTGGCAAAAGTCAGGGAAATAGGCCAGGCAAAATGGAAAAGGAAAGCAGAACAAGCAGGCTGGGGCCCTAAAGGGAAAAAGATAGCAAAGCGCCATAGAGGCAAGCGAGGTGGCAAGAAAGATACTTCCAAAGTAAAGTGCTACAACTGTGGGAACAAGGGACACTTTGCTCGTGATTGCACACTGAGCCAAAAAAGGTACCCTCTCCATATTTGTGTATGTTATCATGTATTAGTTGCTCATTTTATTCCTATGTGGATTGTGGATACAGGAGCAACAAAACATGTGACGAGGAGGATTTGTAAACTATCGCCGCATTCCAGCTGGTACTCAGAGTGTCTACATGGGAAATGGTGCTCGTGAAGATGCTGAAGGAGCCGATTCGTACGAACTCCATCTTAGTACTGGACCAAGCTACTTCTCCGTGATGTGCTCTATGTGCCTGGAATAAAGCATAATCTACTTTCAGTTTTAGCTTTATCAGACTATGATTTTTCTTTCAGTTTTAATAGTAGTGGTTTTAATATTATTTTGGATAATATTATTTGTAGACATGGATCTTTATGGAATAATTTGTTTACTTTGGATTTATTTGATTTTATTTCTTCTCCTTCATTATCATATATTGCAAATGTTAATGTTGATTCAGTTACTTGGCATGCTAGGCTTGGGCATATAGGAAAAGATAGGATGGCCCGATTAGGTAGAGAAGGCCTTTTAGGCCCACTCGCTAAGGTCGACCTACCTATATGGGAGCCTTGTTTGGCAGGAAAAGCCTGTAGAAAGCCTTTTGGTAAGGCTTTACGAGCTAATCAATCGCTAGAACTAGTACACTCAGACATATGTGGACCTATGAGTGTAAAGGCACGTCATGGCGCCTCTTATTTTATCACGTTTATTGATGACTATACGCGATTTGGACATGTCTATCTGATCGCTCGCCGCTATGAAGCTTTGGATTGTTTCAAACGCTATGTAGCAGAGGATGAGAATCAGCAATCGAAGAGGTTAAAAACTTTTTGTACAGCCAGAGGACGTGAATACTTATTAGATCAGTTCAAAGAAACGTGTGAAGAAAAGGGGATACGCAGACAATTAACTATTCCTCACACTCCGCAACAAAATGGTGTTGCAGAGAGAAGGAATATAACTCTTCTAAACATAACTAGATCTATGATGGCGCAGGCTAACCTCCCAATATCCTTCTGGGGGAATGCTCTTTTGACTGCCGCCTACATACTAAATAGAGTGCCTTCTCAATCAGAATTGGAATTCTAATTCTATGGAATTGGTTCCAATTCCATGGTGTTATAATTCAATTATTTGAAATCAAGTATAAATTCTTTTGGAATTCTAGACTTTAACAAGAATTCCATAATTGAAGTAGCATATGTAAAATAAGATAGATAAAAGTTCATCTAAATTTAAATTTAAGAGTAGGTAAAACTAGGTAAAATTAGAACTAGTTTCTAAGCACCATCACCATTTTCTAAAACAATGATCCCCAACAAATAATGATCCATTTTCTTAAATTACACATCACAAAAAGTATATTACAATACACCTTTTAAAATAAACATCATTTTTATTTTTCTAAATACAATTACAACATTTTTTATGACACATACATACATAAAAATAAAATAAACATCAATTTATGATACATACTTACATACATAAAATTATTACAACTTTTTTTTTTATACACATACATAAAATTATATTACAATACACCTTTTAAACAAAACATCAGTTTAGTCAAAACCGAAAACATATTTATTTTCACTAAACATTGAAATGGGTCATTTGGCATAGATAATAAAAAAAATTGTACAGCATTTTATTATAATACATACATACATAAAATTGTACATAAAAAATTAAACACAGATTTTTCAACACCAAAACCACTCTCAAATTACAAAACTCACCAAACTGATTTTAGCAATAAATTGAGTTGCTTACCCACATAGAAAAAAAAATTAAAAACAAACCCAACATAATTAAATCTAAATCCATAAAAATCTGCTTACCCATATATGTATGTGTAGTTTAAATTA
Organism: Sambucus nigra; assembly: GCA_949130495.1. Lineage (NCBI taxonomy): Eukaryota > Viridiplantae > Streptophyta > Magnoliopsida > Dipsacales > Adoxaceae > Sambucus > Sambucus nigra. Next base: position 448,524,261 of record OX422219.1, on the reverse strand, counting down.
TAAAAAATAAATATCATTTCAGATCTGCGAACCATATATTATGGATTGTATATATACTTACATATATACATACATACATATAAACATATATATACAAAAATGAGTTGCTGGATATATATATATATATATATATATATATATATATATATATATATATATATATGTATATATATATATATAGAGAGAGAGAGAGAGAGAGATCATACATGCTGGAGATATATATAGATCTGAGAGATCTCGTCTATTGTACCTACCGGAGAAGAGAGATGGACAACTGGAGAAGAGAAAGCTCGAAAGATGTCGCCGGAGATCTGCCGGAGAGGAGGGAGGGAGCTGCCGGAGGGTTGGCTGGAGAGAGAGAGAGAGAGAGAGAGAGAGAGAGAGGAGTGAGAGGAATAGAAGTGTTTTGTTTTGGGTGCGTTGTTGCGTGTTTTAGCGCGTGCCACGATTCGGATTCCGGGGTGGCAGTTCGAGTTTATCGTGAGTTGAGTTTTGTTTTGAGTATAAGTTTTTCATACTTTTAAATTTATACAACTTAATCGTATCATGTTCGGACGAAGATTATTGTATTAAAAATTAGCAGTCTTACCAATTTCAAAGGGCGTATTTGATTGTCCTCAAAATTATAAATTAGTCCATTTAAAATTAACTCATTCATGAATTGCCTTATTATTAGTGTTTGGTTACAAGAATGAACAAATTCAAAAATGAACCAATTCATGTTAGATTCACAAAAACTTAAATTAGTTCATTTCACCAAAAGCTTGAAATTGCACAATTTATAATTACAACATGAATCTTAAATGCACCACTTCCATAGAATATTTCTCACCATACTACTCTCTCTCTCTCTCCACACACACACACACACACACACATCAAAAGTAAATAACTCCATTTTTCTTTTTCAAACACGCTACAAATTAGATTTAAACCCATTTAAAATTAATACATCGACAATCTATTCATTTCAAATTGATCAATTTATAAAATTAAATAATTTACGCAACCAAACGGGCCCAAATGAAATTGATTTTTGAAATCCCTAACGAATGTGTAGAATTAATGTTATGAAATTGGACCCTATGAAATTATAAGCACTCGTTTGGCAATCCAATTTCAAGGTTTGAAATTGAAATTGAAAAGTCAAATTCAATTACGTGGAATTTAAAATGGCTTTTCAATTCCATTTTCATGACTTGGAATTGAATTTTTCGTTTGGCAACTCAATTTCAAGCCATAAAATGGAATTTGAACACCAATTTTAATTCTACATAAATGAAATTGGCCTTTCAATTTCAATTTCAATCCTTGAAATTGAGTTGTCAAACGGTCCTAAATGAATTCCAATTCCATGGATTTTTTATGTACCAAACAATAAAATTGGAATTAGGTCTCCCAATTCCAATTTCAACGCTTGGAATTGCGCTCCCAAACAAACCCTTGAGACCTTTAATGTCTTTTTTTTCCCTCAAGCGCTCACATGAAATAACAGTTTTGTTCCAATAGATCCCATTAGACAATAGGCACTAAATGTTTAGTACTAATGCGGAAATGTCTTACGTAAACAAGACTTGTTTGTCAAGCTCTCATACATAATTATATAACATCAAGGATTGAACACAAAATTGTTAAGAAGTTATAGCCCCTTGATTTTTTTAGGTTTGAGAGGGATAAAGAGCAAAAGGTTCTGGCCCATAGAAGGTCTGTTCTTAGAGGTGAGAGTCGAATTGCTGAGCATTCAAGAAAGCTTTAAGGGATACATTAGGGACTCGCTAAGGATGTTGAAAAATTGCAGTCAACACTTGTGGAATTATCAAATTTACACAAGGTCAGGTAATAATAATAATTAATTTATTGTCTTCCTATAATATGGACTTATTTGTAGGATTATAATAGGATAAAGCTAGGAATGTTGATTGTCAGGTGGGTTTGGAACTATTTTAATGAGATTTTATGATTTGTTTGATTTTATTAGGCAAGCTTCGACAACATTAAATGTGTGGCAGCCAGAGGTTATTCGCGGTAGACAAAAACAGATAATTGAGCAATGTGTTGTAACCATAGACTATCGAGTCAATGCACTTGAGATGGAGGTTAAGCTTTGCAAAAAGAAAATGGATGGGTTTCATAAGAGTTATGTAAGTCTAAACTCTTAGTGCATTACTACATGCATTTTAATGGGGGGTGGTGAAAAAGAATTGTACATCATATTATGGTGGTTGTGTATTTATTATAGTAGAGAGATGAGATGAGAAAGCTTGATGTGGCAAAGGAACAGTTGGCTTCGGTGCAGTATCACCCCTTAAGGGATTATAAGTCGACAAGCAGCAATGCTGATAAAAGTGGAATCAATAGATAAAGTTAAAAGAAATGTGTTGGCTCTGAGTCTCTCATTTCATCTTCTGCCTAATAATGTGAGTAAAATTTCGTTATAACTTTGATCCTCTATTCTTATTTGTCATTGGTCTTGCAAATTTTGTTTTGAAATTTATTATTGTTCTACAACCAACCTTAAATCATTTCCAATGGTAGTGTATAATTTTAGTTTAAATCCTATACGTAATGTTAATGTAAATCCTATGCGTAAAATGAAATCATACTCCATGTGGGTGGTCAAAATGAAAGAGGAGAAACGTGGATGGTCAAACAAATATACGTATGACCAAAAAAAGGAAGAGAGCAAAAAAGAAAGATAACACAATCAATAAATAAAAAAATAGAAAGAGGCAAGAGAAAAGTGCACACATTTTAGTTTTCTACTTATACGCATACATTGTTAACACATTTTAATAATATAAACATACACACGTACATTATTAACACATTTTAATTTTCTACCTACATGAACTCGAGACATGAAGTCGACCCATTTAATCTTATTTCCCCCATTTTAGTTTTGTCATAGAAAAGTGCGCATCGTCAAGTGTGCAGTGTTAAGAATTAGACTTTGTTGGCTTTTCTTTTCATCCCTAGCACATCAATTGATGGATAAGAAAGACGTCGTTTGTGCCAGATGAGGTGTGGAGATGGATATTAGAGATCGGAATAAAAAGGTCAAAATGGGAATACAAAGAGCTTTGTTGCCTCTCCATCACATACACACGCCTCAATCGTCTCTCCTCCGAATATCCCCCCTAGTCCCATTTACTCTTTTTCGATTTCCCCTCTTCTTCAACCAAACTCAACCACAACAGCTCTTCCTCCAAATCAATCTACCTAATGAGGTATACCTGCTAATCAACTCGACGTGGTATAGATTTTATATTTTTTAGACAACTTGTTATAAACCAATAAGTGTATATTTATCTGTGCCTTTTAGATTCTTAAGTAACCCTGGATCTGGTTGCTATTTTGTTGCAATATTAACATGTGTTGTGCTATAATAATATTCCCCTTTCTTAAGTGTGTATTTAAATAAATCTCTTAGGCTCCGTTTGGATGCATGGAATTGGAATTCTAATCCTATGGAATTGGTTCCAATTCCATGGTGTTATAATTCAATTATTTGAAATCAAGTATAAATTCTTTTGGAATTCTAAGAATTTTGTGAAATGCAAACAATTTAAAAACATTACTTTTAAAAAGATTTTAATTAAAAAAAGGAATAAAATCACATCACACTTTAACAAGAATTCTATAATTGAAGTAGCTTTGGTAAAATAAGATAGATAAAAGTTCATATAAATTTAAATTTAAAACTAGGTAAAATTAGAACTAGTTTCTAAGCACCATCACCATTTTCTAAAACCATAATCCCCAACAAATAATGATCCATTTTCTGAAATTACACATCACGAAAATTATATTACAATACACCTTTTAAAATAAACATCATTTTTATTTTTCTAAATACTATTACAACATTTTTTATGATACATACATACAAAAATAAAAAATAAATTTCAGTTTATGATACATACTTACATACATAAAATTATTACAACTTTTTTTTGTGATACACACATACATAAAATTATATTACAGTACACCTTTTAAACAAAACATCAGTTTAGTCAAAACCCAAAACATATTTATTTTCACTAAACTTTGAAATGGGTCATTCGACATAGATAATAAAAAAATTGTACAACATTTTTTATAATACATACATACATACATACATACATACATACATACATACATACATACATACATACATACATACATACGTACATAAATTACACATACATAAACTTTTACATAAAAAATCAAGCACAAATTTTTCAACACCAAAACCACTCTCAAATTACAAAACTCACCAAACTGATTTTAGCAATAAATTGAGTTGCTTACCCACATAGAAAAAAAATTAAAAATAAACCCAACATAATTAAATCTAAAACCATAAAAATCTGCTTACCCATATATGTATGTGTAGTTAAAATTATAAAAAAATAAATATCATTTCAGATCTACGAACCATATATTATGGATTGTATCTATGGAAAATAACTATTTTGGTTCTTTTTTACTTTTGCATTGCTTGATTTTAAGTATCACTTTGTAAAAAAATGATCACAAATACAAAAATTATTCTATAGTTTTATCATCATTCATGGAATACATTTCTTAACCAACCCCCAAAGAATTGATTTATAATCAAAATTATGAAATTTGTTCTGTAGCTTATCATTTTCCATGGTAAACATTTTTAACCAAAACCCCAAAGAATTGATTTCCATTAAAAACTTCAAAAGTGAGACCATATTTCTCATATTTTCCCACTCATTTTCCAACTTCTCGGGAAAATAAACTGATTTTTAGTTATTTTCCAATTTTGTTATCAAACTTACACCCATAGTACAACGTTTCTTAGTGCACATGAACACATTATGTTGTTGAGCACGCATTAAAAAAGCTAACAAATGAACACGCAAGACTTCAAAATATATGAAAATGAAGATAAAGTCATTAGGTTTGTCGACTTTTCGTGTGCGATTTTTTTTTAAAGAAGCATAGTGATGTGAATTGAGAAGATTAGTGGCTATTTTTACTACATACCCACTCGAGTGGCATTTTTGTTATTTTCTCTATTATGATGTACTTTTCTTTTATTATTAGTTTAATATTTTTGTTATATTTTTTAGTTGTAACAAGGGCTGAGATGGAAGTTTCTAGAAGGTTCCATTAGTTAGTGTTGTCATAGATGAGTCGTCATGATAACTCATACTTGGCCAACTTCTAGAAGCCTCTCTCATTCCCTATAAATACTCACTATGTAGCCTCATTTGAGGCATTATTATATTTTTGAGATACTGAGAGAGAGTTGAGACGAGAGTTAAATCATCTTCTTATTTTTCATTTGATGCTCATTTACGTCAATTGGTATCAGAGCCTCGTTGGCTCCACCCATTGTTGTTGTTGTATAGCAAATCGTAGACGATGGTAAATGAGACCTCATAGGAGGGTTTCTCTCATGGATCCATGCATCGATAGGCTCGAGGAGGTTTTAAACAGCCTCATAGCACGATTCGACGCTCTTGATGCTTGCCTTCCTCCACCCGACACATCCATGAGCCGCCCTATCACCACTCCCACCATCACCCAAAATCATAATTTTATCGCCCCCATTACCCCTCCACACTCGGTTACACCACCACAACAGAACCTAAAGCCACAAAAAAACCTTATGTCAAAACCCAAAATAAGAAGCAGAAAAATGGGTTTAAACTCCATCCTAGGGTCCCTACAAGGAGAGAAAAAGGGCCCAAAAAGCAATTGCACCAAGAAGGACCTGAATCGAACAAATTAACCACATGTTCCTCTTTTTTTCCCTTCCAAATGTCCTGACGATGGTTAACGGCAGCCTTCTTGTCCAGCGATGTCCACGGATGGTTAGGTTTGGAGTCTTGAAGGCCTATCATAGGTGGCTACATTTTTTTGGGCCCACTTATTTTCAGAAGGCTATTTTCTTTGGGCGCACCTATTTTCAGAATTTTCACACGAGTCCCTAAAAGTTTCAACGCTCGAGGACGAGCTTGGTTTTCTAGCGAGGGAGAATGATTTGAATTGGAGAAGCTTATAGGCTATTTTTAGTACATACCCACTTGAGTGACATTTTTGTTGTTTTCTCTATTATAATTTACTACTTTTTGTTTATTGTTATTTTAGTATATTTGTTACATTTTTTAGTTATAGCAAGGGTTGAGATGGAAGTTTCTAGAAGGTTCCATTAGTTAGTGTTGTCTTGTCATAGATGAGTCTCATGACAACTTATATTTGGCTAACAACTTCTAGACATATCTCTCATTCCTTATAAATACTCCCTATGTAGCATCATTTGGGGCATTCCTACATTTTTTAGATATTGTGAGATAGCGTTGAGACGAGAGTTAAATCATATTCTTATTTCTATTTGACGCTTGTTTACGTCACGTAGTTTTGACAATATTTGTGTGCAAAAAAGTCAAGATGCCCAAGAACAAAAAGATACAAATCAATCCATTTTTAGAGTTATGAGAAGACAAGAGGTACTGACTTTTTTTATATCATTTACCTAGTATAATATTATGTTTTTTTTACGAGTATTGTTTTTCTTTTTCTTTTACATATGGGTGTATCATAGGGTTTAACTGTACAATGTAATGTATTGTATGATACACCGTGATACTATGTCAAATAATTTTCTACGTGATATCGCATTTTTTTCTTATGTTAATCATTTCGTACTACTTCAACAACTATTTTTTCTACCTATGTGCCCACACCTTAATATCCATTAATTTAAGGTTAATAGCTACCTAAATGTACTTAGAGCAACCTCCTTATTCTAGTTATGATGCTTTTAGACGCGTCTTTACGTGTGTCTGTGCATGTGAAATATAATTTGTATGAGTTAGTATCAACTTCCATTTGTTAGAATACGAATTCTTGCACATTTGTTTTGAAAAATATCTATATGTATGTTTAGGGATTTGAAATTCTCCTCATTTGTGTTGATTAGTGACGATTTATTATGTTTATTCACATTTATCTATCTTCCTTAATTAGTGAAAACACAAGACGTCCTAGAGTACATAGACAAACTAAAAAAATGTGCTCATGTAATTTCAATTTGTATATATGTAACTTAAGCGTTATTTATTTATTTATTTATTTTAAGAAGTACTAAAAATATAATTTTTTACTATGATAATTCTTTTTTCCTTAAATCTACATTTGATGGAATTACTTCGAGGATACAGATTAATTTTGAGGCGTGGTGTGGATAACTTATTTCTTACAGTGTAGTAAGTAAGATATTGCATCTTCTTTTTACCTTAAATAGAATCCTTGAACAGATGTTGGTATTTGTTAGAGCCTTTATTGTTAAGTTGGGCTCCATGTGATATAGGTGAGAGAGTATTTTGCGTTCGTTAAATTCACGAAGAGCATATTTGCAATCTCGACTCCATAGTCCTTTGAGTCTACAAAGCTTGCATATTTGCAATCTTGACTCCATATTCATTTGAGTCCACAAAGCTTGAAAATAAAGAAATAAAGGTAATAGAATAAAAAAAATAAGCCGAGATGATGAATCTTGACATTTTATTGATGATGATGATCTCCTCCTAACTACTTATATATAGATATATTCGGTTGCTCTGATCCTGATAGAACTTGGACTTGACTAAAAAAAAAGTCGTACCGCACAAGTCTCCCTCTTTGAGGAAGATGTCGGTTGGCCTTATTCCCATATATGGAGAGACTGCTCCCATGTCTCGAATCCGAGACCAACCGTAGCTTATGCGAGGGAACTTGCCATCGCACCATGGTATGACCCCTAAAACTTAGACTTGACTAAACTTGATAAATCAAGAAGGACTTGGCTAACAAGAATCCTACAAAATCTAAAACTAAAATATATCAAACCTACTAACAAAATTACAATTGAAATTTACATGAATAAAATATAATAAACCAATATAATTTTCATGATCCTGTCGTATCATTCACTCATTAACCCTCTGCTCGAAATTTATCTTCGAGTTTAACCCAGTGTTTAAAAATTCCTGCCTAGACACTTCTCTGTCGTTCGCCCGGGCCCCATGTGCTAGGTGTTTCGCATACGACCAAATATATATGTATTAGGTATAACCCGTGTCAGTGGCGCAGTTGTAAATTTGTTCTGGTACAACTTTCTTTTGAACGTGAAATGTTATAGGTATACGATACGCTATGGGTGCATGTGGTGTTGACAAAAAAAACGCTTTTGTCATACCAATGGGTGGAATAAGATTTAATCTTGTGTGAGGGGAGAAAATATTAAGCCCAGTATTAACAATAAATTAACACTATTTATATACAATAAAGTACAAACTCGAACGAAAATACTAATTATATGTCTAGTTAAATATAAGTATTTACAAATTTACGTAACTTTTGTATGGGATATATGTTGTGTGCATAAAGATGATAACTATATATGAGCTGAACGCCTTAAGTTATTATACAAAGTCATAACTCTAGTCATTCAAGAATCTCTCCAGTTGATACGACCCCATTTGCCAAATAGAGACCAATAAAACTAATCCTTAAACCCAAAACATCATGCACTTTTGGCACTTCTTGAGACATCACATCGACTCAAAGTTTCACATTTACTTCACTAATACCTTTTGCAACGTTGACCCACTTTAGTGTCTTAGATTAAAATTACAAAAATGACAACAAAATTAATGAAATGAAGTTGTTTTGTATTCATCTAAATCTTCAAGTCTAGTTGGATTATTTCAGTATCCATGTATCATTACTAAATATGATAATAAAATATGGAGTATAGACATATATGTTTTATTAGTCAAACATTGATTTATTAGACATTTTCTCTACATATTTAAAAAAAATTTCTATCTTAAACAAACATGTATAATTACTGAATACGATAATAAGATGGAGTATAGATAATCTCAATTTAGCTCTTTGTTAGACCTACTAGAGGGCTTTGTTTGTGCTTCTTTGACGTGGAGAATTAAATATAGGCTCGAACTATTTTTTCACAATTAATCAGCAGCACTGTAAAATTATGAACACGCTTTTATTCACCTTTGAACTACATTTTTATGTTTCCTAACCATTTCGTTTAACACACTACTGTCTCCTTCACATATTCTCGTGCCTTCAATCAAGACTTATAAGCAATGTTTTGGTGTTGACCCCATAATCTCCTGAAAACCTCTCTCTCTCTCTCTCTCTCTCTCTCTATATATATATATATATATATATATATATATATATATATATATATATATATATATATATATCTATCTATCTATCGATCGATCTATCGTCGCAGTGCCAACAACCTATAACTTATTGTGTGGCAGCCCTTCTTTTGTTTCTTCTGTCTACTTAATTTTTCATACCTTCTCTTCTCCCCTTTTTACTTTTTCCTTTACACCAATACACATACTGCGCGTAACTAGGAATCCACCCAACATGCAAGAGAGTCGATAACATGTGAAAACAAAACTAAATCAAAGCAAAATAACCAAAACAGAGAGAAAATTTGATGCAAACACAACCAATTGCATTCAAAGAAAAGACAAAACACAAGCACAAATCTAAAAATTATATTATCAAACCAAAGAATATTTACATCTCTTATTACATCATCACTTATCTATAATACTATAACCCAATTCTAACTAGGATTACATTAAAAGACTAAAATACCCTTCACTTATTCTACATCTGCTAAAGAGAACTAAACCCCTTTTATTACATTTAATACTAATAATTAACAAAACTAAACAATAAAAACCTATTATACATCATTTTTTCCCCTTTGAAAAAGTTCATCCTCGTACTTTGAAATGATGAATTGGAGCAGCTCGTCACACGAAAAAGTCTTGCCAAAATTGTGCCCAACCATGCCACACGAAAAAATATTTAGAAAATACATTTTTCTTTTCTAAAGCGGCCTCAAAAGATTTTTTTCAAATTTTTTGGGGCCATAAATTAATTTGTTCATCGATTGCGCAAGAGAATCAGGCCCAAATTTTTCCATATGAAGAAAATCAATTTTTTGACCACTAGTTTGCAATCATGCTTTATTCCCACCACCAAGTCGAAAAAATTAGTAAGACTCGCGAGAGGTCGATTCAGGTATGGTACTACGCTTCGTCTTGGTCCCCGATTCTGATATGGGAATACTAGTGAGGAAGACAACACAATCGTACAAGGAAAATGGTGTAGACAAATCCCCGTTGGGCTGCATTATCACTCGATCTATTTGACTCCTTTTATTCTCTGGCCCAAGAATCTCCTAAAGAGCGGACCCAACCTGAAATAGGTTTAATTTAGGTTTGGCTTGCCACCTAAACTGAGTTCTAGGGTTTGCGACGACTTTCAGTAAAGTGCAGTCCGCCGGTAAGTGTCCCACCCATTGCGTTAAGCTCCACTTCCTTTCTCTCCTCTTGCAATATTCAACCACCTCGTTAAATCTCATCATCAACAATACAACCTGTATGTCCAAAGAGTAATTGTGCTTGAATCTGAAGGTGAGCCCACCACCAATGGATGATGAGGTCTCATCCAAATAAAGAAAGAGAGAGAGAGAGATGCTTACCTTAAGTATTGTTAAGATGTTGCCATGTCATGATGTTTAGTATAAAGGGAGATGTGACACCCCGCCTAATTAAATATCGGGTGATCAGTCATTTATTAAATTAAATCAGAATATCCAGTTGGTTCATTCTTAGCATCACTGTAGAAAAATAATTTATTATTAATTCACCTAATAATTAATTAGGTCACGTGTCAAAAACTTTTCCAATTTATTTTAATTAAAACCATACCACCATACTAAAATAAATTAAATACATCCTATCACAACTGAATTAAAAGTCAACAAGTATAAATGAAACTGGAATAATCTCTCCAGTTGAAATACTTCATTATCACCATCCAAAACAAAATGATAATAGTATCAATATAAAACCATTTTTCTGCTTTAAGTATTCACTTACTTAACTCAATCCATATTTTACTATTCACTTTTTATCTACTAAATCACACATTAGATCACATCATAGTATATATATATATATATATATATATATATATATACTAATACGGAACCTCCCAGACACAGCTGCGGTGCATGCATACTCTGTTATCATGTCCAGTTACACCTCTCGCTGTAAAAATGACTCTTGGTTCATCGTCTCTCCCGAACCATAAATAACATAACACACATATTTGTAGGTGAGCATAATCCCCAGTCGAATGGGTCACGCACATACCTACGCTCCCATTCAACCGTCAAAACTATCATACATACCGATACAACGTATCCAAGGTCTTATGCTCAAGGTACGAAATCAACATAAAGTACATAATCAAGCATTAAGCGAAATCAACATATGAAATCTGGGAAAGTCAATCGATTGATAGACTGGGATCGACCGATCGACATTCAAGGTCGATCGATCGATCGATCAGGTGTAAGCCTATTGTTTCTGCATATGGCCTACGGGTTTACCCAATTTTCATCCTCAAATCCTCTATATTAAAATCCCAAACTCCTTATAATTTGTTTTACATGATATAACGATATTTATAATTGATTTCCAATCATTAAACAATCTAAAATCATCAAGAAATTTGGACTAAAACATATTTTTTTTCCACAATTTCAAGAAAACTCATATTTATCATTTCTTCAAGAACAGTCTATGAAACTCAGATATTCTCCATCTAATGATTTTAAATTAGTGCATTAAAGTATATAATCAAAAGGAGATTTGTCCCACATATTTTTCATATCAAGAAGTCCATTAAAATCATCACGGTATATCCCTAATCATGCAAAATTCTCAGAATCCTGCAACAGTCCTAACATGGACATTATACATGCTAATTTGCAAAGATTAAGTCACTTGGCTTTTGATTGTAGGTCTGAACCTTTGGGTATGATTTTCTACTAGTGGCCCCTCCCTTTTTTCGGCTAACTTTCGGTGACTGTAGTGGTGTAGGGTGACCTTTCGCCTCTTAGCTTCCTAGAGGTGTCTATTCCTTTCTCCACAGAAGTCTATCAATCTCCCTAAGTTGTGACACCCTGACTAATTAAATACTGAGTGATCAGTCTTTTATTAAATTAAAAATCAAGGTGAACGGTTGGTTCATTCTTAGCATCATTGTCCCAAAATAAAATTTCCAATTTAAACAACCTAAATAATTAAGCTAAGTGTCAAAACCATTTAAAACCTTATTTCCATTTTATTAAATTCCAATTTGAAATCCTTATTAATAATCAACAGTTTAAGAATCACATAAATACGAAGGATGGAAATCAACAAAAAATAATTAAACCATCTAGATAAACCACACCAAGTTTTAAAACTACAAATGAAATTATCCTGACACGAGTCAACTCCCTAGGAGTACTGAACTGGAAATAAAAATAAACATAAATCTCAATAAAGTCAAATTGAATAGGAAAAGGGGCGACACATTCCCTAACTAAGCAGAACTAAGAATAAGAGTAGAATCAACGAAGAGGTCGTCTAAAGCAAGGGCCATCATCTTCCACATAAGATGCAGCACGTCCAGTCCAAAGAATCTAAGCATGACTCCCCTGTGGCTGGGCACCTGTAATATACATATATATACAAGAGAAAGAGAAAATGACAGAAAACGGGTCAGAGCCCGAGTGTAAAAACAGTTTAAAAATAGTTTAGCTAGTATTTAAAATGCTTACCAGCTAATGTAACAACCATGTTAGTATGCGACACTCTCTTGAGAATTCTCACCCTCATCTAGTGTGCACGCCTACCGTGCTACTAATCTCATAAGTTTATCTAACTTATTTTTCCATAAAGTTTTATCCCGAGAAGTAGAAAGGTTATGATATTTATTTTATACAAAAAAATCCATTTCTTCAAGACTTATTACTTTCCCAGAACAACACTGTACCATTACACAGTTCCCGAACACTTATTAATAAGTTGGAGCAATTTATTCATTACTTAACTACTTACACGCACAGTAGAAAGTTCCCATATACAAGTATATATATATATATATATATATATATATATATATATATATATATATATATATATATATATATATATTAACAAAGAATATGAGATAAAAGTCATAGCATTAATTGATTCAGGTGTAGATTTAAATTGTCTACAAGAAGGATTAATTCCAACCAGGTATTATCATAAAACATCTGAACGATTAAACTCAGCCAATGGAAGTAAAATGCAAATCAAATACAAATTACCCAAAGCACATATTTGTCAAAATAATGTATGTTTCAAAACTCCTTTTGTTTTAGTTAAAAATATGACCGACAAGGTAATTTTAGGAATCCCTTTTCTTTACCTTCTATATCCGTTCACAACTAGTGATAATGGAATAACCTCCCTAGCCTTAGGTCAACAAGTAAAATTTGAATTTCTTTCAAAATCAGAAGAGATTTAAAAACGCTCAAAGATTTTTCAATATCGGTAAACCGTCTTCAATACAAGAGAAGATATTTAAATTTTTTAAACGAAGAAGTAAGATACAATAGGACTGAAGACCAACTTACTAACAAGATTATCCAAGATAAAATAGAAAATTGAAAATTAAAAATCACAAATGAAATCTGTTCCGATCTACCAAATACCTTTTTACACAGAAAGAAACATATAGTAACTTTGTCATACACCAAAGATTTTAGTGAAAAATTTATCCCTACCAAAGTAAGACCAATCCAAATGAATCAAGAAGATATGGAACTATGTAAAGATGAAATTAATGGTTTATTACAAAAAGTAATTATAAGAAAAAGTAAGTCTCCTTGGTTATGCCCTGCATTCTATGTCAGAAAAAATGTCGAATTAGAACGCGGAGCACCCAGGCTAGTCATCAATTACAAACCACTTAATAAAGTTTTAGAATGGATAAGATATCTAATCCCAAATAAACGTGACCTCATGAACCGATTAAATCAAGCAAATATTTTTTTCAAGTTTGATATGAAGAGTGGATTTTGGCAAATACAAATCCATGAAAAAGATAGATACAAAATTGCATTCACAACTCCCTTTGGTCACTATGAATGGTGTGTCATGCCATTTGGGATAAGAAATGCACCTAGTGAATTACAGAATATCATGAATGAAATATTTAACCCTTCATCCTACTTTACTATTGTCTACATTGATGATGTCCTCATCTATTCACACACAATTGACGAACATTGGAAACACTTAAATTTATTTTTTGAACTAATAAAAACTAATGGTTTAGTGGTTTCAGCCTCAAAAGTTAATTTATTCCAAACAAAAGTAAATGAACATAATTCCCAGTTCCCAGATTTACTTTAAAGGAGAACTAAAAATATAGATCAAACACAATAACTGGGAACTTGGCTCTGATACCAAAAGGGGAAGCAACGCATATAATAAAAATTGAAATTATTATTGAAAAATTGAAAACTGAAAACTGAAATTATAGTATCTGAAAGTAAACTTACAAAAATTACTGATTAATACAGTTGGTTGAACCGGATGAACTTGAAAGCATAATGTTTAATACAAGATAAGAATGAAAACTGAGAGAATAATAGAGAGATGGAGAGAGAGAATAAGTTTGCAGTAGTGAGATAGGAAATTGGATTCTGCCTTGAATGGATGACTGAATGATCTATTTATAGTTGAAACTCTTTTGCTTTTACTTTGGGTGAACTGCTTTAACCTTGGGTAACTAACTGCTTTAACCTTGGGTAACTGACTTTAACTTCGGTTGAACTGCTATAATCTTGGGTAACTGACTTTAACTTCGGTTGAACTGCTTTAACCTTGGGTAACTGACTTTTAACTTCGAGTAAACTGCTTTAACCTTGTGTAACTGATTTTGACTTCAGGTCAACTGTTTTAACCTTGAGTAACTGATTTTAACCTTGGGTAAACTACTAGCAGATAGACTGTAAACCCGTGTGACGGCACTGTTCATGAATAGTAACTTATCGGGGAATATTTTAATCATTCGGCATTGTTCATGAATAGTAACATGTTGAGGAATATTTTTACTGCTCATAAATAGTAACTCATCATTAAATTTTGACCAAATATTATCCTGTAAAAATATAATAAATTTTATTATAAACTGTAAGGGTCTTGGCCATCTTGGAATAATGAACTTGAATATGGATCCGATGTGTTAACTTGGTGACTTTTTGTTGACTCGGTAGAAGAGGTGGGAGAACAATAATTTTTCTCTTCGGCTTTAGCTTGAAGAAGAAGTTATTTTGCTAAATCTTTGAGCTACTGGGAATTTTTTGACTTGGTTAATGATGTATCCATAGAACCTTGACTAGATTTCTTAACTGTTTGGACTGGAATGACTGGTTGGCAAGGAAACTCCATTTGGACAACATTAATAATCCTTTGTTGATTGAAAGAGTCCCACCATTTAACATAAAATTATCAAACAATTGTTGACTGTTGATTGCATATTGCCATTTGAATATCCATGGAACTTTGTATTTACTACAGAACAAAAGTAAAACTGGGAACTGAGAATTATGTTCATTCACTTTAAAGACTGTGGAGAAATATTTAACTTGGTCTTGGAGGTCTGCAGGTAGGATTTCTGGGATAGAAACATGTTGTGTCCACCACCGGAAAAACCAAGAAGGAATTTGACTTTTAAATTTTTTATCAAAGCAAAGAAACCAAGAATGAGTGAATGACTCATTTTGGAAAAAGAGAACTTTAAACCATGCTTCAATATAATCACAATACCTAAATTGAATTTGATGACTTGGGAGGGTTTTTAGAATGGAGGGATGGGATCCCCAATCTTGAAGAGAGATTATATTATTAATGTGCAAGGAATGGTAAAGAATTCTTGACGAATCGTTGCGATCGGTGATTGCTTTAATATGAACTGATTCTGAGGAATAAAGAATATCCATGAAATTTTTTAAAGTATTGGCGGGATGGTGGGGAGTGAATTGCCAAGAGGGAGGAAAATAGTTTTTTTACTAAATCAATTGGATTTTTAATATGGTTGTGATTTGGCTCAATAGAAAATAAATTTGAAAATTTTGATTTGAGCACATAATCATTTTTAGCAGGGTGATTATAAAATTTGGTTTTAGTAATTTGTTAAATAGGTTGTGTAGCAAATGGGTCATTAAGTAGGTTATGACACCCCGCCTAATTAAATACGGGGTGATCATTCCTTTATTAAATTTAAATCAAGGTGAACGGTCGGTTCATTCTTAGCATCACTGTCGTAAAAATAACTTTTCCAATTTAAACACCCTAAATAATTAAGCTAAGTGTCAAAACCATTTTAGACATTACTTTCCAAATTTTATTTTATAAACCAACATTTAAAATTTTACATGATTCATAGTTAAAGAATCACACAACACTATCCTGGAACATATAATCCAAACAATTAAACATCCAACTAATTGATTCCAACATTTAAAACTTAAAGAAAAAAAATTCTGACAATAATAAATCCCAAAGTGTAAATACTGAAAATAAACGAATCACAATATCCAATAAAACAACTGAATAATGGAAAAGGGGCGACACATGCCCAACTGGATAAAATAATGCTAGGAGTGGAATAAAAAAAATGAGGTCGTCTAAGCAAGAGGACTGCAACTCTCACCTAAGATGCAGCGTGTCCCTTCCAAAGGATCCTATGCAATACGCCCCTGTGGCCGGGCACCTGTAATATATACATATATTCAAGAGAGAAAAGAAAATGGAAATGGGTCAGAGCCCGATTGTAAAAACGGTTTAAAATTAGTTTAGCAAGTATTTAAAATGTTTACTGGCTAATGCAACAACATATTAGTGCTACACTCCCTTGAGAAATTCTCACCTCTCTTCTAATGTGCACGCCTATCGCAATAACCTTCCCAACGGTTTAACTTATCTTATCTTAGGTTGCTCGTAAGATTTTAAACGGACAAATTCAATTGTTTAAGAGGTTAATTTTATTTAACAACAAAGTTATCATTTAAACCTTATTTCATAATAAAGTTTCTCAGTAATATATCATATTACCAAACACTCATTTCCATGTTGAAATAATTATTCATTTCTTACTTTCCATAGACACAGTAGGTAGTCCCCAAATTCCAGATTTAAATATATATATATATATATATTCTAACAGCACCCCACATAACAATTATGGTGCGGGCATACTCTGCTATCCAGTTCCCGTATCACTCGTACTAAAGGAAATACAAGTTCGGAATCACTCTCGAACTGTATTGACACAAACACAAACAATATTGAGGCGAATCATAGTTTCAAGTCTCTAAGAGGTCAGCACATGCCCTCACGTCTCTTAGGACCGTCTGACTATCGATCCGATAGCCTATACCAAAGGATTTCTATCTTCTAGGGTACGAGTCAATATCCCCCATAAAGGTCCCATCCAGATAAGACTGTCCCAGCGCGATAACCTCAGGGATAACAAGTAGCGCGGGCATAATTTTTACACGTATATAGTATATGCATAAACACAGTCATATAAATATACTACTATTACCATATCAAATTTAGGTACACTGTCACGACCCATAATTATGATATTATCCTTATTATTCATTATTTAATTATCACGTATAACGGTTCGTCTCTTAATTTAATTTGTGGGATTATTCCAACTTACTACGTAACACTCATGGGTTCCTATCTCTCCAAGTGTAATTTCAGTAGGTACTCATTTATTTTACAACATATCTTCCTTACGAGTCTCACCTTTTAACACAAGTTCCCATTGTCCTTTATGTGTAAAACAACCCCCCCGTGATATGTTAATCTCGTATTACATTAACGGGTTCATATATTTCTAAGGTCCTACTGGTCTTTTTTATATCCCAAAATGTATTAACATTAATATCCAAGAATGTCTAATCATTTAAGTTGGAATGAACTATTAAAAAGGGAATATGAGTTATACAGGAGGGGTCGATCGATCGATGGAAGGTGTTCGATCGATCGAACCATCGATCGATCGATGCTCTATGGTCGATCGATCGATCAAGCAGGTATGGCGAATCTGCAGTATACTAGTTACGGAAATTATCGTCCAAACTCATCCAAATCCTAGTTTTTAACTCCCAAACTCCCAGAAATTTATACCACAAACATTTTAAACCCAAATGAACAATATTCTATGTAAGGCATGCGAGTTTTCATCAAGAATCATGGATTAAAAGGGCAAAAATCTATACAATTCTCATGAACCCTAAAAATTTCTTTAACTTAATTCTTCTCATTCTTTTTCCAGAATTTCTACTTCTAATCCAACGTAAATTCGTGGTTCAACCTCTACATGTGAAGGGAATTTCCAGAATAATGTTTATATCTCTACAACATGCAATTTCTAATCTCCAACATGGGTTTTCTTTCATAAAAACTCATCTTAATCAACCCTAAACTAATATGAATGAAACATTAACTAAATTAAGCAAGATAAATACTTGCCTGGGGATTTTAGTTTATGATTTGTAGATGAAATCAGTGTGGTGGTGATCCTCGTTACGCGATCTATCGTTTGGCGGTGACGGCGGTGCGGACGGAGGAGTTCTTGGCCTAGAACTCCTTGGTAATCTTTTCCTTTCCTTCTCCAAAGGCCGTCTCTTAATTTTGGTTGTGTTTACCCTAGAAGACAACCCTAAGCATTTGATATAACCTTTGAATTTTCGTGGGTTTTCAGGCCCAAAAATGTAAAATGTCCAAAACGCCATCCCCGGGTGTTAATTAGGCCTAAAAACGTCCCGATACCCAAACTAAACCCCCGGGTACATTATTTTGACTATATCGACCCTTCCGGACACTTTGGCGCACTCAAAAGGACCATACAGGTGATTTATAATTTATTCACTTTTATTAATCAACATTTAGTCCCGACACGACACGAGCGCGTCCCGACTTAAATTTCCAAAATTGTCATTTTATTTACTCGTGACATTTAATAGAACCAATATTATATATTACTTTTCTCATTAGTAATATTCAATAAGTTTCCAATGATTACTAACTCTCGTCACGTTAGTAATTATAAAAATAATTAATTTTTGGATTTATATTAAATTAACAACTGAGCATACCGACCCGTGGTATAGTCTGTTCGCACCGACAAAAAATGAGCCACATTGGTTAAACGGTCCACAATAACCCAGATGGAGTCGTGGCCCCGCCGTGATGTAGGCAACCCAGTAATAAAATCTATAAAAATACTCTCCCACTTCCACGTGGGTATTCCAATGGCTGAATCAACCCTGACGGTTTTTGGTGGTCCACCTTTACCAGCTGGCAGGTAGAACATTTGGACACGAACTCAGCAATGTCCTTTTTCATCCCACTCCACCAGTATTGCCGCCTCATATCTTGGTACATCTTATCTCCCCCAGGATGTACCGTAAATCGGGACCCGTGAGACTGGGTCATCACTGCATGACATAAGTCTGCTCCTTCTGGGACCACCAATCCCATTAAACCTCAAACCCCCATCAGAACTAACAGAATAGGACTCAGCACTCTCAGTTAAAAGTCGTACAATCTGCTCCTGGCAAAATGGGTCTGCGGTCTGCGCCTGTATTACCCTCATAACAATCTCGGGTGTCACTGTTATGACAGATATGAAGGAACGGACTACTGCGTCCTGGTGACCCAACTCTTTCCACCTTGCTTTCCAGATGTCCGCTACATCGTCTACCGGTCTACGGCTCAACGCATCGGCAACTATGTTAGCCTTCCCCGGATGGTACTGTATGTCGAACTGATAGTCCTTCACAAACTCTAACCACCTGCGCTGACGCATATTCAGCTCTCGCTGAGTGAACAGGTAATGTGGTGACTTGTGATATGTGAACAAGAGAAATTTCTCCCCCAATAAATAGTGCCTCCATATCCTCAATGCAAAAACGACCGCTGCTAACTCTAGGTCGTGTGTGGGGTAATTCTTCTCGTGCGGCTTAAGCTTGCGGGAGGCAAAAGCTATAGCCTTCTCCTCCTGCTGAAGTACTCCCCTAAGTCCCCGTAAAGAGGCATCGGTGTAAACCAGATACTCCACGCCTGGCTTAGGTAAAATAAGGACCGGTTCTAAAGTAAGCTTGTCTTTCAGCTCGTCGAAAGCCAATTGACACGCATCGTCCCAAATATATGGTACCCCCTTGCGAGTCAGGTTCGTCAATGGACCCGCTATTTTGGAGAACCCCCGAATGAATCTCCTGTAGTATCCGACTAATCCCAAGAAACTACGTACTTCTGTCGGTGTCGTGGGTTGTCCCCACTCCCTCACCACTGACACTTTACTCTGGTCAACTGCTATCCCTTGTTCGGAAATAACATGTCCCAAGAACTGCACTTCACGTGATCAGAACCCGCACTTCTCGTACTTAGCATACAACTGATGCTCTCGTAGAGTCTGAAGAACCCGCCTCAAGTGCTCAGCATGCTCTTCCTCGGAGTGTGAATATATCAGGATGTCATCTATGAAAATGATGACAAACTGATCCAAGAACTCTCCGAACACTCGGTTCATCAAGTCCATGAATACGACTGGAGCATTTGTGAGTCTAAATGGCATCACTCTGAACTCATAGGACCCATATCTCGTCAAGAAAGCAGTTATTGAAACATCCTGCTCCCTAATACGTAGCTGATGGTACCCTGACCTCAGATCTATCTTCAAAAAGAAAGTTGCTCCCCTCAGCTGGTCGAACAGATCATCGATTCGAGGCAACGGATACTTGTTCCGTATCGTGACCTTGTTCAGCTCCCGGTAGTCCACACATAGCCTCAGTGAACCATCTCTCTTTTTCACAAACAAAACTAGAGCGCCCCAAGATGAGATACTTTTGCGAATGAAGCCCTGACCTAACATCTGCTCTATCTGATCTCGTAACTCTCGCATCTCCACCGAAGCCATACGGTATGGAGCGCGTGCTATAGGTCGAGTATCCGATAATAAATCTATGACAAAATCTATCTCTCGACTGGGGGGTAGGCCTGGTATCTCCTAAAATACATCGAAATACTCACGAACAACTGGGATCGAGTCTAAGGGAATCACAACCTCCTTAGAGGTATCCTCCTCTATGTAATACAAATGAGCGGTCGAGCATCCCTCTGGGCGAGGCATCGCCACTACAAACATCTCTTGCCCCAGAATGGCAAAGACAATACTCCCACCGAAACAATCTATCATAGCTCCGTAAGCTGTGAGCCACTCCATACCAATAATAACGTCGTGCTCATGTATATTTAAGACTAACATGTTTGCTGGTAATACCAAGCTACCAATCTCTACCCCCACACCCCGGCATATAAAGAAAATTAGCGATCTATTTCCCAGTGGTGAGTCTACACGCGTTACAGTGCTCTCTGTTGTGGCTAATAACCCTAAGGGCTTCGCAAAATGGGTAGCTATAAAATAGTGCGTCACCCTATTATTAAATAAAACCCGACCCATAGTACCATGGATAGGAAACATACCTTCAATCTCGGGTGGTGCCTATGAAGCTGGTGCCTGGTGGACGTTATAGACACGTCCGTACTGTAACTCCCCCTGCTGCACTGGAGCGACTGGAATGGCTGGTAGGGCTTGTAGGGCTGGTACCTGTGCTGGTGCTGGGAGGGCGGCTGGAAAAAGTGACCTCTGTGGCTCATTACGGGCACCCTGCTGCTGTGGGGGCCTATCACCCTCTGGATAATCCTGGCGCTTATGGCCATTCTTGCCGCACCCGAAACATCAGCCCCTAAAATTTCCTCCCCTCTGACCCTGCTGACCACGACCCTGTTGACTGTTACCACCCCGCTACTGGCCCTGTTGGCCCTGATGAAAACGTTGTTGGCCCTGCTGTTGGCGGTGTTGGCCTTGCTAGCCCTGCTGATTAGGCTGGTCCTACTGACCCTGCCTAAATCCCCCAAATCCCTGCGTGGAATCACCTGATCGGAACCGCTTGGCAGGGTCCCCCTGATAGGAACTCTGCTCATTCTGATGAGTCTGACTCTGAGATGTCGGTGCTCCACTAGCGCCACTACCCCCTGTCCTGCCCTGCTGGCCGAACTCTTCTGCTCGCTTGCTTCCCTGCAGATGGAAGCGATGATCCTGGCAGTGTAGCAAAGCAGCATTGAGTACATCTGTGTAGGTACTCAGAGACAGATTCCCTATAAGGTGCTGATAAATCCTCCAAGCTAACCCGTCCACAAATAATAGTATCTTCTTGCCCTCAGTGGGTGCCTCATCTGGCACTATAGTGAGAAGTCTTGTGAACTCCTCTTCATACTCAGCAACAGTAGAATTCTCCTATTTCAAGTTCAGTAACTTTCGCCTTATCTCAATTTGCACGACGGATGGAAAATACTTGCGGTCAAACCGCTCCCAGAAAGACTGAATCGGGATAATATCCCTCTCCTCCAAAGTGGTGGTGGACTCCCACCACTGCAAAACGGCCCCCACTAGCTTAAAGGAAGCCAACAACTATTTATGCACGTCTGTGCACTCATACATACACAGATGCCTCTGGATATCTTTCTTCCATTGCCTGACAATGATGATATCTGAACTACCCAAGAACTCAAGGGGATACGCCTTCTGAAAGGCATCCCTAACCCGCTCCCATGCTGATGGAAGCTGTGTAGGTACTGGCGCCACTGCCTGAACTTGGGGTGGAACCTGCTGTACTATCGCTAGCGCGGCATTCACCGCCTAAGCAACGATAGCGGCTACCATTTGAATTCATCATTCCCTGAGCCGAAGCTACTAGTTGTTCGGCTTGGGTACGCCTATCCTTTGGTGCACGTCTCGGAGGCATCTGAAATATGAAGAAATTTATTAGTCTACAGTTATTATCAAATCTCAAATAGCTGAAGACGTAATCGTAAAAGCAAGAATACAACAATCCTAAAATAGGGCTCTATAACAAAAATGCTAAGCTGAAAGCGAAATAAGCCGTACAGATCCTAAGGACACTAGAACCTGATGCTCTGATACCACCTGTGACACCCCGCCTAATTAAATACTGGGAGATCAGTCCTTTATTAAATTAAAATCAAGGTGAACGGTCGGTTCATTCTTAACATCACCGTCGTAAAAATAACTTTTCCAATTTAAATACCCTAAATAATTAAGCTAAGTGTCAAAACCATTTTAGATATTACTTTCCAAATTTTATTTTATAAACCATTATTTAAAACTTTACATAATTCATAGTTAAATAATCACACAACACTATCCTGGAACATATAATTCAAACAATTAAACATCCAACTAATTGATTCCAACATTTATAACTTACAGAAAAAAAATCCTGACAATAATAAATCCCAAAGTGTAAATACTGAAAATAAACGAATCACAATATCCAATAAAACAACTGAATAATGGAAAAGGGTCGACACATGCCCAACTGGATAAAATAATGCTAGGAGTGGAATAAAAAAATGAGGTCGTCTAAGCAAGAGACCTGCAACTCCCACCTAAGCTGCAGCGCGTCCCTTCCAAAGGATCCTATGCAAGACGCCCATGTGGCTGGGCACCTGTAATATATACATATATACAAGAGAGAAAAGAAAATGAAAACGGGTCAGAGCCCGATTGTAAAAAAAGTTTAACATTAGTTTAACAAGTATTTAAAATGTTTACTGGCTAATGCAACAACATATTAGTGCGACACTCCCTTGAGAAATTCTCACCTCTCTTCTAATGTGCACGCCTATCGCACTAACCTTCCCAACGGTTTAACTTATCTTATCTTAGGTTGCTCGTAAGATTTTAAACGGACAAATTCAATTGTTTAAGAGGTTAATTTTATTTAACAACAAAGTTCTCATTTAAACCTTATTTCATAATAAAGTTTCTCAGTAATATATTATACTTACCAAACACTCATTTCCATGTTGAAATAATTATTCATTTCTTACTTACCATAGACACAGTAGGTAGTCCCCAAATTCTAGAATTAAATATATATATATATTAAATACTCATATAATATATATATATTCTAACAGAACCCACATAACAATTATGGTGCGGGTATACTCTGCTATCCAGTTCCCGTATCACTCGTACTAAAGGAAATACAAGATCGGAATCACTCTCGAACTGTATTGACACAAACACAAACAATATTGAGGCGAAGCATAGTTCCAAGTCTCTAAGAGGTCAGCACATGCCCTCACGTCTCTTAGGACCGTCTGACTATCGATCCGATAGCCTGTACCAAAGGATTTCTATATTCTAGGGTACGAGTCAATATCCCCATAAAGGTCCCATCGAGATAAGACTGTCCCAGCGCGGTAACCTCAGGGATAGCAAGTAGCGCGGGCATGATTTTTAAACGTATATAGTATATGCATAAACACAGTCATATAAATATACTACTATTACCATATCAAATTTAGGTACACTGTCACGACCCATAATTATGATATTATCCTTATTACTCATTATTTAATTATCACGTATAACGGTTCGTCTCTCAATTTAATTTATGGGATTATTCCAACTTACTACGTAACACTCATGGGTTCCTATCTCTCCAAATGTAATTTCAGTAGGTACTCATTTATTTTACAACATATCTTCCTTACGAGTCTCACCTTTTAACACAAGTTCCCATTGTCCTTTATATGTAAAACAACCCCCCGTGATATGTTAATCTCATATTACATTAACGGGTTCATATATTTCTAAGGTCCTACTGGTCTTCTTTATATCCCAAAATGTATTAACATTAATATCCAAGAATGTCTAATCATTTAAGTTGGAATAAACTATTAAAAAGGGAATATGAGTTATACAGGAGGGGTCGATCGATCGATGGAAGGTGTTCGATCGATCGAACCATCGATCAATCGATGCTCTATGGTCGATCGATCGATCAAGCAGGTATGGCGAATCTGCAGAATACCAGTTACGGGAATTATCGTCCAAACTCATCCAAATCCTAGTTTTTAACTCCCAAACTCCCAGAAATTTATACCACAAACATTTTAAACCCAAATGAACAATATTTTACGTAAGGCATGCGAGTTTTCATCAAGAATCATGGATTAAAAGGGCTAAAATCTATACAATTCTCATGAACCCTAAAAATTTCTTTAACTTAATTCTTCTCATTCTTTTTCCATAATTTCTACTTCTAATCCAACGTAAATTCGTGGTTCAACCTCTACATGTGAAGGGAATTTCCAGAATAATGTTTATATCTCTACAACATGCGATTTCTGATCTCCAACATGGGTTTTCTTGCATAAAAACTCATCCTAATCAACCCTAAACTAATATGAATGAAGCATTAACTAAATTAAGCAAGATAAATACTTGCCTGGGGATTTTTGTTTCTGATTTGTGGATGAAATCAGTGTGGTGGTGATCCTCGTTACGCGATCTATCATTTGGCGGTGATGGCGGTGCAAACGGAGGAGTTCTTTGCCTAAAACTCCTTGGTAAGCTTTTCCTTTCCTTCTCCAATGGCCGTCTCTTGTTTTTGGTTGTGTTTACCCTAGAAGACAACCCTAAGCATCTGATGTAACCTTAGAATTTTCGTGGGTTTTCAGGCCCAAAAATGTAAAATGTCCAAAACGCCCTCCTGGGGTGTTAATTAGTCCTAAAAACGTCCCGTGACTCAAACTAAACCCCCGGGTATATTATTTTGACTATCTCGACCCTTCTGGACACTTTGGCGCACTCGAAATGATCATACGGGTGATTTATAATTTATTCACTTTTATTAATCAACATTTAGTCCCGACACGACACGGGCGCGTCCTGACTTAAATTTCCAAAATTGTCATTTTATTCACTCGTGACATTTAATAGAACCAATATTATATATTACTTTGCTCATTAGTAATATTCAACAAGTTTCCAATGATTACTAACTCTCGTCACGTTAGTAATTATAAAAATAATTAATTTCCGAATTCATATTAAATTAATAACTCATTAAATTTAATAAATCCTCAAATTTAGAAAGCATAAAAATACGGGGTATTACATAGGTATTGACTAGAAGAAGGCCCAAACTCTACAGGAGTTGCAAGAGTGGAACTGTAACTAAAATTTGGTCTTGGAATGTTTCGAAGGACCTGGTATCTGTTTGTTACTTGGAGAGGGGATGAAATTTTAGTAGAAGGTTGGCTTGTGGGTAGATTTAGATCTCTTGTTGTCTTTTGGGGATTTTTCTCCGTCATTGTTATTCTGTAGAAATTCACGTGTGAGAAAATCAGGAATGGAATTCTCACTTCCTTTAATATACTCAATATCAAAATAAAAAATGCTCAGTATAAATTGCCATCTAGCAAAAAATTGTTTAGAAGCAATATTGCGGACATCCTTTTCTAAAACATATTTTGCACTTTCACAATCCACACAGACTAAAAAATTTTGATTTAAAATGTCACTTTGAAATTTCGAAACACATAAAATAATAAATAATATTTCTTTTTTAATAGTACTATAATTACTTTGCGCTTTATTCCAGACTCCGGAATAGAATCGAACAATTTGTTCCGGGGAATGAGGGTTGATTTTCTGTTTAAGAATACCTCCGTAGCCAATGTCAAAGGCATCGATTTCAATGATTTTGAATGAATTTGGTGTAGAAAGACCAAGACAAGGTAGGGTTTTAAGATGTTTCTTGACATTTTGAACTACCGAGGTATGTTCTATAGTCCAAGCGGGAGGGTTACTTTGTAGCCGTTCAAATAATGGTTTCCATTATTTGCGAAGATTTGGATAAAATTCAGCTATGTAGTTCAATGATCCTAGAAATCTTTGAAGTTACGTTTTCTCGAGGATTTCATCAGGAAATTTATTAGCGAATTATATGGCCCTATCTATGGGACTAATTTTTCCTTGGTGAATATTATGACCTAAGAATCTAACTTTTGTTTGGAATAAATTGACTTTTGAGGCTGAAACCACTAAACCATTAGTTTTTATTAGTTCAAAAAATAAATTTAAGTGTTTCCAATGTTCGTCAATTGTGTGGGAATAGATGAGGACATCATCAATGTAGACAATCGTAAAATGGGATGAAGGGTTAAATATTTCATTCATGATATTCTGGAAATCACTAGGTGCATTTTTTAGCCCAAATGGCATGACACACCATTCATAATGACCAAAGGGAGTTGTGAATGCAATTTTGTATCTATCTTTTTCATGGATTTGTATTTGCCAAAATCCACTCTTCATATCAAACTTGGAAAAATAGTTGCTTGATTTAATCGGTTCATGAGGTCACGCTTATTTGGGATTGGATATCTTATCCATTCTAAAACTTTATTAAGTGGTTTATAATTGATGACTAGCCTGGGTGCTCCGCGTTCTAATTCGACATTTTTTCTGACATAGAATGCAGGGAATGACCAAGGAGATTTACTTTTTCTTATAATTCCTTTTTGTAATAAACCATTAATTTCATCTTTACATAGTTCCATATATTCTCGATTCATTTGGATTGGTTTTGCTTTGGCAGGGATAAATTTTTCACTAAAATCTTTGGTGTATGGCAAAGTTATTATATGTTTCTTTCTATGTAAAAAAGGCATTTGGTAGATCGGAACAGATTTCATTTGTGATTTTTAATTTGAAATTTTCTATTTTATCTTGGAGAATCTTGTTAGTAAGTTGATCTTCAATCCTCTTGTATCTTACTTCTTCCTTTAAAAAATTTAATTATCTTCTCTTATATTGAAGACGGTTTACCTATATTGAAAAATCTTTGACCGTTTTTAAATCTCTGACTTCTCGTTTTAAAAGAAATTCAAATTTTATTTGTTGACGTAAGGTTAGGGAGGTTATTCCATTATCACTAGTTGTGAACGAATATAAAATGCAAAGAAAAGGAATTCCTAAAATGACCTTGTCAGTCATATTTTTTACTAAAACAAAAGGAGTTTTGTAACATACATTATTTTGACAAATATGTGCTTTGGGTAATTTGTATTTGATTTGCATTTTACTTCCATTGGCTGAGTTTAATCGTTCAGATGTTTTATGATAATACCTGGTTGGAATTAATCCTTCTTGTAGACAATTTAAATCTGCGCCTGAATCAATTAATGCTTTGACTTTTATCTCATATTCTTTGTTAATAATTAAAGTTGCTTGTACATGCCATTTTTGTAAATTAATTTGATTTGTGATATTTAATTGCTGATCAATTTCTTCCGTTGTTACTATTTTAGGTTCTTATTCAGCTTCTGGTTCACTTTCTTCTGATGAGATGACTTACTACTTTTGGAAAGTTTGGTCTACTTTTAAAATAGTGATATCATGTTTTAATTCTTTACTTTCTATTTTGATGTTTTTGATATCCTGTTTAATTATGTTGACTTCTCGTTGGAGATCTTGTAATGTAACTTCCTTGTGAGTTTTAAATCGTTTTAAAGTATTATCAAGACTTATCTTTTTTTGTGTATTTATACCACTTTCTTCTTTGGATAATGATTTTTAAAATTTTGAAAGGTATTTTGATTTTAATTATCGATTTTCTATTTTTCCAATTAAATCAATTAATAATTATTCTTGTTCTTCTTGTTTAGTGAGAACATTGATAGTTTTACAACAGTTGTCTTTGCATCCTAATTTTATATCCGGAGAACTAGAGTTTGTACCTGATTCATAGTAACTTGATGATTCGTAATCAATGTTTTGTTCACCTTCACTAGAAGAATTTTTTAGTTCAAAATTTTTGTATATTTCTTGTGTTACTTCAGATGATAATTGTTGTTGATGTAAAAAACTAGATTTGATCTAATTATTTTAATCACAGATAAAAAATGAATAAGTAAATAAGGCAAAGGAATTTTAAAGTGGTTCAGCCTTAAGAGAATGGCCTACGTCCACTATTCTTGTATTACTGAGTTGTTTGCCTGGAATTCTCGATAAATGATTTTACCAAGAAATTTAGCCCTCTCCCCTCAATGAGGAGGTTACAATGTATTTATAGCCTTCAAGCTGTACAAATGAAAGGACAATGCGCTGTTATCTAGTAGACATGTACATCTGGATGATAATAAATGAGCATTTAATGCCCAGTCGTCTCCTTGATTATCCTGATTAGAGTGCTAAGTTGCTCGGACCGCTTAAGTATCTCGACACGCTTCAACTGCTCGGGGTCCCTGAGTTCCTCGTGGCTTCTTAGTTGCTCGGTGATCTTTGAGTTGTTTGGAGTATAGGAGTTCCTCGGGTGATTGAGTAACTCGGTATAAGCATCTATAGTTGCCACATAGGTTGACACGCGTCTTCAAATGATAGGTCCATATCAGCAGAATAAATTTGATATCAACAGAAGCCCCCAATATTTCGTAGTTGGATGTTGAAGAAAAGTATGGAACATTCTGTTGCTTATATTTTCAGTTTTTATGGATTTTAGACAAACTTTCGTTGTATATAACTCCTTTTTTTGAGTGCGTAGTATCAGGCTTTTAAAGTATTTTGAATTTCCATAACCGCTTCGTTTTTTGTGCCCTTTTCTTATTTTTAGCCGCCGAATACGCAATCGTCCGTCCTGGTAATCGTTGTCTTTCTCTATTCCCGAGGTAAAGTATTTAAGCGCTACAGAAAATCCTATCGTCTTTTACTTTTTCAAATCTGTATCTTTGAACTCTTCATTTCTTCTCTATCTTGTGCGTTCGTTTCTTCCATTGTTCGTTGTCAACTAATTCACTCTTTTTCTGTAACATTTTCTTCCTTCTCTTTTATTTACTTTGTTCATCATGGTTTACCTTGTTGAATCGCTTGACAAATTTCGTTCTGAATTTTCAATTCCTTCATGGGTCATTTTGGAAGAACTTTCTGAACGTGCTGACTATTTTTCTTTGTCTGAGGGACATTGGTTCCCAAGTATCTTTGTGGATGAATGTGGCATTTTTTTTCCTCCAAATCCTTTATGTTTGGAGTTCTGTCAGTATTTTGACGCTGTATCTGCAAAAATAGCGCCAAATACCTAGAGGATAGTTAATGGAGTTCATAGGTTGAACCAACTTCATGGAACTCGTTTAGGGATTCCTGAGATAATGTACTGCTACAGATGGGTCATCAGTGATAGTACCTTTTATTTAATAACTAGGTTTTTGAATAGGTCATTAGTTGTCAATCTTCCTGACGCCAACAGGGATTATTTCTAACATGGAGTGGTAATGAAAAATTGGCAACATCCTCCATTAAATGGAGATGATGTATATCAAGGTCCTAGATGTCCTCCTTATGGCAATGGGATAGGTTGTTTTTATTTTTGAAATCTTATTTTCTTTGTGTTTGATAAAATGTGTCACTGACTTTTAATTTTTGATTATTGGTAGTTGATAGCAAAAGAAAGTCTCCTAAAGAAACTGATGTTAATTTAAGGTATTTGAAACTTATCTGGAGTTTACACCAATCCGTTGCTGACGAACATATTAGATCAGCCTCTTATTTATTGCAGTACAAGAGCTATACTTCATCCTTCACTGCTTGTCCAATGGTGGTTGACATCGACCAAGTACCAGCTTCTGAAATTGGTGTGGAAGGTTCCTCCTCTGAATCGAATATTCCCCTTAGTAACATAATGAAGAGAAGAAGAGCTCCTGCCTTTTTTGACAAATCAGACTCTGCCAATGTGGAGGCAAAGAAAATTAAGCAGGATGATCCAGAGGGAGGGACGAAAAACATTGATGTACCCCCTCCTATTGCTGCCAAGAAAGTTATTGAGAAGCCCCGTGTGGCTCTGAGTAAGGCTGTGGTTATTTCTCCTCCTAGTGAGGTTATTGTCATATCACCAACCAAGACAACTTCTTTGGTTTAAAATATTCCTGCTCCTCTGAAGAAGTCAAAGAAAAGCTCCTCGGAAAGGCTCGCTGAACCTATCTCTCAGCCTTTAAGTGTTGAAAGTGGTATTCCCACTTTTGTTCCTCCGAGCTCTGCCATGGGCTCGATGAAGTCTTGGATTATCCCAGAAATCTAAGGTATTGAAGACACTCTTTGTCGTGACAGGGTCACTACATTGTATGCTCAACATATTACCTCAGTAAGTATTACTAGTATAAGTTTTCACTTTTCAGTGCTATGTCCTTGTATTGACTCAAAATTATCTCTTTCTTCAGTTGGTAACATGTTTTAACAGTATTCTGAAGAAAGATGAGGCTATTAAAGTTTCAAGCTCCTCGGGGGGGTGTAATGGAAGCTTTTATCGGTCTAACTCAGTCCTTAAAGGACTCTCATCAGAAATATGAAGAAGATAAAGTGGCTTGGGAGAAGCAACTCAAGTCCATTGAGCAAGAGAGAGATCGAGCTGTGGAGGCCTCCAAGGGGTTAGAGAAAAAGATGAAAGAGTTTCAGAAGAACAATAAAGAGCTTGAGGAGAAGCTCAAGAATGCTGAGGAGCTTGAGAATAAGCTCAAAACTGCTGAAGAGGAAGTTGGTAGACTTCGCGAGGTTGATCGCCAGAAGGAGGAGGTGGAAGGGAAGTTAATAGCTGTCGAGGAGCTCCTTAAGGAAAATACCTCCTCGGAGAAAGAAAAGAGGAAAAAGGCTGTTAAAAAATCGTTCAGTGATGGTTGGGATAAAGGCTGGAACAAGGGCCTGGCTGCCATGACTTCGCAAGTGGAGTATGCTAGCCTCAAGTACTTTAGGGATGGATAGGTTTCTGCTTTGAAAGAGATGAAGATTGCTGAGAATTCAGAATTGTTCCAGCAACACGTTCATGGCCCTCCTCCCTCTCATTGGGAAGAAGAAGAGGACGAAGCTGCCTCAGAAGAATCTTACATGATAGTTGGGGATTAGGTCCTTGCTGTTAAAACTTGCTCCGAGCATCCCCAACCAGTAAATATTTCTGCCGAGCAGCTATCGTTGCCCTCCGAGTAGGGGTGTAAGCGGTACGGGTTGGTCGGTAAATAGTAGATACCAATACCAAAACCAAACTTTGGATGGTAAAACCAAACCGTACCAATTTACCACCCGGTACACCAAAATCAATACCCAAACCAAACCGACCGGTATTTCGATTTTTTCGGTAATTTTAGTTTTTTTTTTATTTCGATAAATTCTGGTTTTTTCTAGTTTCGGTAAATTCTGGTTTTTTCTGGTTTCGTTTTTTTTAGTTTTGGTAAACACTAAAAGCCCCAAAAAACCAAAAATAAAACCAACCAGCTTTTTTTTAATATTAAAACCAAAACCAAAACCAAAACCAACTTTTTTCTGGTTTCGGTACGATAATTTTGGTGAATTCGATATGGTATGGTAATCTCGGTACGGTTTTTTTTGTTTTCGGTAAAATCGGTACAATACGGTAATTTCGGTATGGTTTTTTCTGGTTTTGGTAAATTCGGTACGGTAATTTCGGTAAATCGGTTTTTTAAATATTAAAACCAAAACTAACCCACTTTTTTGTGGTAATTTCGGTTTCAAATGGTATCAAAGCTTAGGTATACGGCAACCCTCGAGGCTTGAGTTTCGGGTTCATTGCGTGGATAATAATTTTTTGGAGATAGAAAATTTTACGTGATATTCGTGTTAGGCATCTAGATTAGATGTGAAGAATTTATTTTTGGAGACGAAATTATTTTTGGAGATTGTTGGCCTGATTTTGAGAGTTAGGCATTCGGCGAATTTCGAGGGCGAAATTCCATTGTTAGTGGGGAAGTGTAATAACCCGCGTAATTTTGGGGGTATTTTCAAAATAAAGAGGAAAAATAAAGTTTTTGATAAAATTATTTTTATTGCTCAAATATGTTGGTTATTATTTTTTAAGGCGAGAATTTCAAACGGTTTCGAAATCGGAGTTAGAACCGATTTTAAAATTATTTTTAAATATTTTTAACTCTTGAAATTCTAAGTCGACGAACTGTCAATTTTTGGGCACGATCGAGTCGATCGATCGACCTCCCCAGATTTCGTGAACAACAAGTAATTTTCAAGAGTTGTTTTGGCTTCCAACTCTTCATTTCTTTGCCTTATTTAAAGGAGTCTTTTGGCTTCCAACTCTTCATTTCTTTGCCTTATTTAAAGGAGTCTTTTGAATTCCAACTCTTCATTTCTTTGCATTATAAAAGGAAGTCGTGGGCAACCCTTTTTAACCTACTTTTGGCACAAATTTTGGCAGCAAATATATTTTATATTCCTCTTCTTTTTATATATACTGTGGCCCTTGAGATTTGTGAGTTCCAACCTTAGATTAGATGTGTTCTTGGGACTATTTTGTTGGAGGTTCTTGGAGGATCTTTTGTAGATATTTGGTATTGATCTTGAGGATGTGATCGTTGGTTTCTCATCATGGTTTGAGGTATGGGGCTTTACACAATATGCTCCTTAAATCTCGCGAGTGTCATTCTCTTTGAATTCTTGTTTAATTGAACTCATATTTGAATTGATAAATTCATTGAAATCTGGAAATAATTGTTGAAATTATTTTGATTCATGTGGTATCATTATATTGTTGTTGAGCACGTTGTCATGAGATTCTAATATGGCACGGATGTTGGGCACCCGCCAAAATTCCTGTTTCCCGGGCTATGGCTTGATAAAGCATATACGGATGTGGTGAGGCCTGGTGACCCAGTTAAAGTGTTGTTGAGAAATTATATTGATAAATGCTTTGAGATTTGCATTTTGATTTGAATATTCGTACTCGTGTTGTTACGCTTTGTTCATCGTTAATATATTTGTTGAGCATCTTTCCTGTCGTATTGTGTACTTCCCCATATTTTCTTTTAGTGGCAGGTTAGCATGGATTTGAGCGCTATGGACCAATTGGGATGATTTTAGTGTGGATTATTTTGGGAAGAATATTTTTGGAAGATTTGTATTATTTATTTTGTTGTATAGAGCATTGGAGATTTGTATTTTATTTTCGAGTTAGTTGTTGCATGTAATTCGAGAGACTTGGTATTTATTTGAAGAAATTGAGATTTGTAGTTTCTCTTTTGTTGTTGTGGGATTTAGATGCTCTATACCTTGTTATATTGTGGATTTAGTTTAATTTTATCGATGAGCGGCGCTCCGTTCGCTCTCTCCGGGCGGGCGGGGTGTTACAAATGGTATCAGAGCTTAGGTATACGGCAACCCCCGAGGCTTGAGTTTTGGGTTCATTGCGTGGATAACAATTTTTTGGAGATAGAAAATTTTACGTGATATTCGTGTTAGGCATCTAGATTAGATGTGAAGAATTTATTTTTGGAGACGAAATTATTTTTGGAGATTATTGGCCTGATTTTGAGAGTTAGGCATTCGGCGAATTTTGAGGGCGAAATTCCATTGTTAGTGGGGAAGTGTAATAACCGGCGTAATTTTGGGGGTATTTTCAAAATAAAGAGGAAAAATAAAGTTTTTGATAAAATTATTTTTATTGCTCAAATATGTTGGTTATTATTTTTTAAGGCGAGAATTTCAAACGGTTTCGAAATCGGAGTTAGAACGGATTTTAAAATTATTTTTAAATGTTTTTAACTCTTGAAATTCTAAGTCGACGAACTGTCAATTTTTGGGCACGATCGAGTCGATCGATCGACCTCCCCAGATTTCGTGAACAACAAGTAATTTTCAAGAGTTGTTTTGGCTTCCAACTCTTCATTTCTTTGGCTTATTTAAAGAAGTCTTTTGGCTTCCAACTCTTCATTTCTTTGCCTTATTTAAAGGAGTCTTTTGGATTCCAACTCTTCATTCTTTGCATTATAAAAGGAAGTCGTGGGCAACCCTTTTTAACCTACTTTTGGCACAAATTTTGGCAGCAAATATATTTTATATTCCTCTTCTTTTTATATATACTTTGGCCCTTGAGATTTGTGAGTTCCAACCTTAGATTAGATGTGTTCTTGGGACTATTTTGTTGGAGGTTCTTGGAGGAGCTTTTGTAGATATTTGGTATTGATCTTGAGGATGTGATCGTTGGTTTCTCATCATGGTTTGAGGTATGGGGTTTTAAACAATATGCTCCTTAAATCTCGCGAGTGTCATTCTCTTTGAATTCTTGTTTAATTGAACTCATATTTGAATTGATAAATTCATTGAAATCTGGAAAATAATTGTTGAAATTATTTTGATTCATGTGGTATCATTATATTGTTGTTGAGCACGTTGTCATGAGATTTTAATATGGCACGGATGTTGGGCACCCGCCAAAATTCCTGTTTCCCGGGCTATGGCTTGATAAAGCATATACGGATGTGGTGAGGCCTGGTGACCCAGTTAAAGTGTTGTTGAGAAATTATATTGATAAATGCTTTGAGATTTGCATTTTGATTTGAATATTCGTACTCGTGTTGTTACGCTTTATTCATCGTTAATATATTTGTTGAGCATCTTTCCTGCCGTATTGTGTACGACCCATATTTTCTTTTAGTGGCAGGTTAGCTTGGATTTGAGCGCTATGGACCAATTGGGATAATTTTAGTGTGGATTATTTTGGGAAGAATATTTTTTGAAGATTTGTATTATTTATTTTGTTGTATAGAGCATTGGAGACTTGGTATTTATTTGAAGAGATTTGAGATTAGTGGTTTCCTCTCTTGTTGTTGTGGGATTTAGATGCTCTATACCTTGTGATTGTGGATTAGTTTAATTTTATCGATGAGCGGCGGTTCGTTCGCTCTCCCTGGGTGGACAGGGTGTTACACCTCTTCGTCCAAGCCTCCCAAGGAAGTCTTAGGAAGCAAGGTGAAGGTGTAGAGTTATTCGGATCTTTCTCTTTGCTTTTTTGTTGAATGTAATTTTGGGCTATGTACTTCTTTTTGTGATGAAATAAAATTTGAACTTTGGTTGTTCGTCTCGATTTTCCCTTGTCTTTACTCTGTTTATATCATCATTGATTCTTTTTATTTCTGTCGTTTTGCTATTTTATGGCCAGGATGGAGCTCCTATCGGCCCATGACACAACATTAATGAAAAAGTGCAACGATTATTTTAAAACTGGTCATGCACCTCTTAGTGAAGCTCAGATAATTATCATTCTTGGTCCCGATACTTATGAACCAGCAGTCGAAGCTTACCAATATCTGAAGTGCTTGCTCGACCGAGCTGTTGCCAATAATATAGCTTATTATGAGATGATTGAGGATCTTTAAGGAACTATAAAGGAATTCCAGCAGCAGTATAAAGAGTCCTCCATGCTTTTGCAACAAGGGTACGAGAAGAAATATCAACAGTTAAATGCTGAAAAAGGGTATGATAAATTCATCTCTGCTTACGAGAAGAAAGAGAGCATTCTAAAGCTTGAGGTTAAAGAGCATATGAAGATCGCCAAGCTATTGGAGCAGGAAAACATTATTTTGCAAGAAGAGATTACACAATTCAAGTCTGCCGTATCTTCCTCGGGGGCCCTGGTCCCCGTTAATGATGAAGGTTTTTCTTTTTTGGAAGTAGAAAATTCCAACTTGCGAGATGAGTTGGAAACTTTGAAAAGAGCTGGACCCTCCACTTCAACTCGTGGACGAGCAAGATCTTCTTCTCGGGGACGAGTAAGAGCTACTCGGATTTCAATTGAAGAGACGAGGACTCAATCAGCCTTGGAGAACCAATCATTCCAGTTGATAGCGAAGAACAAAGCCTTAGCAGAGATGTCCAAGAAGATTCTGAACCTCAACGAGCAACTTTCTACACAAAGCTCTGCCTTGGAAAATAAAGAAATTTTGGTGAAGAATCTTCACGAGCAATTGGAGAGGTTAACTTACCAATTCCATAAACAGCCCAGAGAGTTTTGGATGGCTAGTTACCATGAAGCACTTTGTCATCTTAACGCTCGTTTAGAACAGTCGAACAACGAAGGGTATAAACAGGGCTGGTTGAATGCTCTTTGTTTTCTGAAATTGGAGAGAGGTCATTTCCTATGGAATTACTATAATCCTGGAGTTCTTGATTTACCCGTGCATCCTTTCAAGCTCGACCTTAGTTGGATTCCATCCCGGGCATTCCTCGCGTTCTAATTTCCAAGTATCTTGATGATTATTGTCTCCATTCGAATTTTGAAATATCTCGACCAGAACACCTGCTCGATCGTCCATCTATAGTGAATGTCAGAATGCTGCAAGACCTGAACTTCATAAATTCCCCTTATAGTCTTGATGATCCTCCAGCTGGGGTAGACCCTGTGTCAAAGGCAGAGGGAAAGAAAGCTATAGAATAGGATTTGTAATGAATTTCATTCATATTACATGTAATCATATGTAATTTGTTCTGGTTTTAAAGAAGAAATCTTTGTTTTCTTTGCAACTTTAATTGTTATTGGTTTGGAAATATTTTATGAAATATCTTTTTTATTCATGTATATATATCTTTGGACCGATAAAAATGTCCTATTTGATTTTTAAACTGCTGATCAACCGGAGTTGGTGATATAAAATTATTGACCAACCAGAGTTGGTGGTAATTGATTCCCAACTAACTTAAAGTTGGTGGTAATTTATTGCCGATCAACCAGAGTTGGTCGTATTTTTTTCCCAACCAACTTAGAGTTGGTGGTAATTTGCTTCCCGACCAACTTAGAGTTGGTGGTAATTTATTGCCGATCAACCGGAGTTGGTCGTATTTATTTCCCAACCAACTTAGAGTAGGTGGTAATTTGCTTCCCGACCAACTTAGAGTTGGTGGTAATTTATTGCCGATCAACTGGAGTTGGTCGTATTTGTTTCCCGACCAACTTAGAGTAGGTGGTAATTTGCTTCCCGACCAACTTAAAGTTGGTGGTAATTTATTGTCGATCAACCGGAGTTGGTCGTATTTTTTTCCCGACCAACTTAGAGTAGGTGGTAATTTGCTTCCCGACCAACTTAGAGTTGGTGGTAATTTATTGTCGATCAACCAGAGTTGGTCGTATTTGTTTCCCGACCAACTTAGAGTAGGTGGTAATTTGCTTCTTGACCAACTTAGAGTTGGTGGTAATTTATTTTCGATCAACCGGAGTTGGTCGTATTTGTTTCCCAACCAACTTAAAGCAGGTGGTAATTTACTTCCCAACCAACTTAGAGTTGGTGGTAATTTATTGCCGATCAACCGGAGTTGGTCGTATTTGTTTCCCGACCAACTTAGAGTAGGTGGTAATTTGCTTCCAGACCAACTTAGAGTTGGTGGTAATTTATTGCCGATCAACCGGAGTTGGTCGTATTTGTTTCCCAACCAACTTAGAGTTGGTGGTAATTTGCTTCCCGACCAACTTAAAGTTGGTGGTAATTTATTATCGATCAACCCGAGTTGGTCGTATTTATTTCCCGACCAACTTAGAGTTGGTGGTAATTCATTTGTATAGTGTGTAGCATTAATACTCCGAAAATTTTTTAACGAACAAAGAAAAATGGGGAAACATCACTTTATTCATATTGAAGAAATTGTATTACATTGAGATTTCAACTACTGATAATACTTTCGCAGATGTTCTGCATTCCATGCATTCTTGAACTCCTCTCCTTCCAAGGTTTCAGTCCTATATGTCCCTGGACGAACAACTTCTGTCACTCTGTAAGGTCCATGCCAGTTGGCTTCTAGTTTATTATGCTTTTGGATAACCTTTTTCAGCACATAATCTCCTTCCCTCAAATCATATTTTTAGACTCTTTTATTGTAGAGCGAAGCTGTTTGTTGTTGATACGCGGCATTTCTTATAGCTGCTTCTTCACTGATTTCTTCTAGCATATCCAGATCTAATCTTCTCATTAAATCACTAATAGGAGAATTGAAATTAAGTAACCTATGTGTAGGTAAACCTAATTCGACAGGTACGACAGCTTCACTCCCAAATGCCAGCATATATGAGGATTCTCCAGTTGCTGACTGTAGCTCGTTAATCCAATTTACCTTTGCATCATTCAATTGTTTTTTGAAACTATTGAGCAGCGTTCTGTTTGTCACCTCAGTTTGTCCATTGCTTTGAGGATGGCCTGGTTCAGAATGGACCTTCAGTACATTGGATTGTTGACAATATGTAGCAAGTTCCTCGTTGTCAAATTGGGTTCCATGGTCAGTAATGAACGCATGTGGGAGGCCGTATCTGCAAATTATATTTTTCCAAATAAACTGATAGATTTTGTTGTATGTCATATCAATAAGAGGCTCAGCTTCCACCAATTTAGTAAAATAATCCACTGCGACCACTAAGTATTTGAATCTTCCTTTAGTCATTGGTAGTGGTCCGACCAAGTCTATCCCCCATATAGCAAATGTCCAAAGGGATGTGATGGGTGTTAGCAATGCTTGGGGAGTTCTTCGGATAGAGGAAAAACGTTGACACTTATCGCATTTCTTGGCATAAGCTGCGCAATCAGCTCTCATCGTCGGCCAGTAATACCTCTGCGTGGTTATCCTTCGTAAGAGCGTCCGACCAGCTACATGGGCTCCACAAGACCCCTCATGAACCTCTTTGATCAAGTCTTTCACTTCAGAGGGATGAACACATCTTTGCAGTGCTGCTATAACTCCTCGTCTGTATAAAATACCATTAGTTAACACATAACGAGCAGCCTTGAACTTCAGTTTCTTGACTGCTAGTTTATCGATTGGCAAAGTTCCATCTTCGATATAGGCCTTGATGGGATCCATCCATGATGGTCCCAAATTAAGAGCAATGAAGTTTATGACCAGATCTTCGTCTATGCTCCGACCAACTAGAATCTCTATTGGGATTGTTCTTCGTAGCTCGGTGCGTGTAGCTGATGCTAATCGCGCTAGGGCATCTGCTCTTGCATTCTTCAATCTTGGTACTCTGACCAGCTGAACAATAATAAAACTCAATACCAACTCCATCTCTTTAGCATGGTACTTAATCATTAACTCTCCCTTTGCTGCATATACTCCAAGAATCTGATTTACGATTAAATGCGAATCGCTGAATACGACAACCTGCTCTGCCTTCATCGTTCTGGCTAGACTTAAACCTACAATTATTGCTTCATATTCGACCTCATTATTAGAGGCTTTAAATTGAAAGCGTAGAGCGTACTCTATGTCGACCTCATCTGGACTTTTCAAAACAATCCCTGCTCCACTACCTGCAGTGTACGAAGAGCCATCCACATACAAATTCCATATGGGTAACTGATCATCAAAATTTTGATCCGAGAGAGTTACTTGATGAAATATCTGGTACTTCCTCTTATCCTTCTCCAATACTCCTCGCTGCTCGTCAGTCATCTTTCCTTCCTCGCCTATCGAAGTAAGTTGGTCGGGGTTTAATTTTAATGATCCTGTAATATCTATAGGTTGATCAATTTTTAAATCCTGTTCTTCGGCGGCATTTTCTTGAGTAAACTCTGTGATAAAGTCTGCTACTGCTTGCCCTTTTAGCGACGACCTAGGCTCATAAATTATATCATATTCTCCGAGCTCCACTGCCCAATACATCAATCTTCCCGATTTCTCCGATTTATGTAGAGTTTGCTTCAATGGCATATCAGTATACACAACTATAGTATGGGCTTGGAAATATGGTCTCATTCTTCTGCTGACTTCAATCAGCGCTAATGCCAACTTCTCCAACCTTGGATATCTAATTTCTGCTCCTCGAAAAGCCTTGCTAGTGTAGTAGACTGGTTTCTGCACTCCATCCTCCACTTTTATCAATATCGAGCTAATAGCATTCTCTGAGACTGCTAGATACAAGTATAATCTTTCTCCCATCACCGGTCTAGATAGCAAGGGAGGTGTTCCTAGGTACTTCTTTAGTTCTTAAAAGGCCTCCTCACATTCATCATTCCACTAAAATATTTTTTGGAGTGTTTTGAAGAATGGGAGACGTCTATCTGTTGCTCGTGACACAAATTTGTTGAGTGCTGCGACTCGCCCCATAAGACTTTGCACCTCCTTTTTTGTGGTTGGAGATCTTAACTCTAATAAGGCCTTGATTTTCTCAGGATTTGCTTCAATTCCTCGTTGGTTGACAATATATCCGAGGAACATTCCTTCTCGTACTCCGAACATGCACTTAGTGGGATCTAGCTTCACTTGATATTTCTCTAGTTGATCAAAAGTTCGACCCAAATAAACTAGGTGATCAGTAGCTTTATTGCTCTTCGTTAGCATACCATCTACGTACACTTCCATGTTATGACTGATCTTCTCTGCAAACACCTTATTCATCAGTCGCTGATATGTTGCACCTGCATTTTTCAATCCAAAAGGCATAACATTATAACAATAAGTTCCCGTAGGGGTGATAAAAGAGTTAATCTCCTTGTCTTCAGGCTTCATCTTAATCTGGTTGTAACCAGAATAAGCATCCATGAAGCTTAACAACTCGTGTCCTGAGGTGGCGTCCACCAACTGATCGATTTGAGGCAAAGGAAAATGATCCTTTGGGCAGGCCTTATTAAGATCCGTGAAATCAACACATATCCTCTACTTGTTGTTTTTCTTGTTCACCATCACCACATTAGCTAGCCAATCAGGATATTTGACGTCTTTAATAAAGCAGGCTTTCTGAAGCTTCTCAACCTCTTCTTGTATAGCTTGGTTCTTTTCAGGGCTGAACACTCTTCTTCTTTGCTTCACTGGCTTGATTTCCTTGTTCACATTAAGCTCGTGACATAGGAAAGCTGGGTCTATCCCTGGCATGTCTTCGTGGCTCCATACAAAAGTTTATTTTCTTCTTCTTAGGAAAGCTATCAATTCCTGTTTTAGTGAAGTATCCAATGACGCACCGATTTGAGTTGTTCGTTCTGGGTGCTCATCGTCCAAAATGACATTTTCAGTTGCTTCCACCACTTGGCCTTTTACAAGATGCGATTCATCTCTAGGATCTAATGTTTTAATTTTTGCACCTTCATCCACTTGATATGTAATAGTCTTTTTCCTGGATTCCTCCAGTTCTTCCTGCTCGACAGTTGAATAGTAGCATTCTCGAGCTACTCTTTGGTCGCCCTTCACCACTCCTACTCCAAAGTTGGTTGGGAATTTTAAACATTGATGTACAGTAGATGGTACGACTTCGAACTTCTTCAAACCTACCCTTCCCATGATGATGTTGTAAGCTGATTGGATATTTTTATCCATTACGAAAAAACGTACTCTTTCTGTTCGACAAGCGGGCCATGTACTAATAAGCATATCCAACTTGATCGTCCCAAGTGGAAAAACTTTCTCACCGGTAAAACCAAAGAGGAGCCTATGATATGGCTCCAACTGGGATAGCTTTAGATTCAAACTATCAAAATATGGGTAGAACATGATATCTGCCGAGCTGCCATTATCCACCCATACTCATGAAATCACTACTTCCTTCGTCCTCATTGTGATCACCAATGGATCATCATGAGGATATAGCACACCTGCGAGGTCGTTCTTAGAGAAACCGATGACCAGTTTATCTTTGTTCACCTTCCTCGGGCGATCATCTTCAGCTAGATTTATTCGTTGAATGTACGAACAAGCCTGAGCCTCATTGAGGTAAGCTTTTCTCTCTGCAGTAAGATCTCCACCTCCTGCATCTCCACCTGTAATAACATTGCAATCAAATGATCCAAAACGAATTGAAAATACCTCTCGTTCTGGTTGTCTCGGTCTTTTGGGGAGATCGGGGCCATCTTCTGGATCATCTTCATGATCCCTTTTTTTGTCATCTTTTGACCGAAGAGGAGATTTAGGCCTTTGCCTTCCTCGTTCATTGGTTCGACCACCGTTTTGACGATCAACATACTTGGCCAATTTTCCTCGTCTGATGAGTGCTTCAATTTCATTCTGAAGAGCTATGCAACGCTTGGTCCTGTGACCATGATCTTTGCGGAATTCGCAATATTTGGACTTATCTCTTTTATCAGGATTTGCCTTCATTTTTACTGGCCAGGCCAGCTTCTCGCTGTTCTTGATCTCTTCCAGAATGTGATTTATATCCACCTTCAAAGGAGTATAATTTTCGC
Organism: Sambucus nigra; assembly: GCA_949130495.1. Lineage (NCBI taxonomy): Eukaryota > Viridiplantae > Streptophyta > Magnoliopsida > Dipsacales > Adoxaceae > Sambucus > Sambucus nigra. The sequence continues at coordinate 448,481,464 of OX422219.1, read as the reverse complement.
ATTTCTTCATCTGTTCCAATGCTTTCTTACCTTTTGATTGCCTGTTACCACCGTTGTTCTTTTGTTCATTCTTTTCAGTTTTACCATCTTCCACCTTGGTTTCCTTAGTATCTGCGTTCTTCTTCGCAGCCATGGCTTCCTCGACATTCATGATTTTTGCTGCTTTTGCCATCAGTTCTGCCATGGTCCTGGGTGGATCTTTGGCTAAAGTGTAATACAATTTATTGGGCAACAGTCCACTCATCAAAGCAGTAATTGTAGTTTTCTCTTCGTAATCAATTACTTCTAATTTTTCATTATTGAAACGAGTAACATAATCCCTGGTGCTTTCGCCTATTTTTATCTAACACTTAGCAAGTGCGCTACTCGTTTTACTGGCTTTGCTCCAAAACAAAAATTTTCAATAAAAAGTTCCGCTAGCTGAAAGAAGGTCGTAATTTTTCCCCGAGGAAGGTTATTATACCACATCTGAGCAGATCCGATAAGAGTTCCTGAAAATTCCCTGCATCGCATCTCGTCTGGAACAGCATAGATGTCAGCAACTGCTTGGTATTGTTCTATATGGAGAACATGATCAGTTTTCCATCATATTTCGGTGTTACTACCGGGGCTTTGAATTTTGACGGTGTGGGAAAGTCCACAATCTCTTGTACGAATGGTGTTCCTTGGACAAAAGTCCTTTGGAGAGGGTTCTTGGTTTTAACCATCTTCCCTAATCTATCCTCCAGCCTTTGAATTGAGCCCTTCCATGCATCATTTCCTTCCTCGATCTTATTGGTTCGAGCAACTAATCGTATTGAATTCGCCTCTTGGGATCTTTCACGATGAGCAGTTGGTCGTGATTGGGCAGAGCCTTCCTTCACATCAAGTGGTTATTGAGAGTTCCTCGACACAATCTTAAGGGAACTTCTATTCCTCCTAGGACCCAGACGATCAAAAGGAGAGACTCTACTCAACCTTTCGAGAGCACTTGTCCTCTCTGGAGATAGAGTGATGTTTTATTGAGTATCTGTAGCTCGGACTGAGGAAGCCCGCCCAGGCGGATAAGAAGGATCATTAGATCTCTCAGTACGATATGATTCGTTGCGTCTGGATTGAGACTCCTCTGGGAATAACGTTCGCCTTGAATGAGTATTTCTCTGAACACTTCGTTGTCCTGGTTGGGCTGGCACTCCGCCTTGAACGGTTTGTATGAGTTGACGCATGGTTTCTTGTATAGCCGTTTGCCCTTGGGCTAAATTAGCCATTATACCAGCCAAATCTGAAAAATTTGGGGGAACAGAAGGATTCGGGGGAATCCCAGTGTTTCAATTACTGGATTTCAGATTATCAGCCATTGATGATGAGTTATTTTGGTGAAAAACGCTAATTATAGTCATTTCCCACAGATGACACCAATCTGTTGAGGTAAAAAACTAGATTTGATCTAATTATTTTAATCACAGATAAAAAATGAATAAGTAAATAAGGCCAAGGAATTTTAAAGTGGTTCAGCCCTAAGAGAATGGTCTACATCCACTATTCTTGTATTACTAAGTTGTTTGCCTGGAATTCTCGATAAATGATTTTACCAAGAAATTCAGCCCTCTCCCCTCAATGAGGAGGTTACAATGTATTTATAGCCTTCAAGCTGTACAAATGAAAGGACAATGCGTTGTTATCTAGTAGACATGTACATTTGGATGATAATAAATGAGCATTTAATGCGCAGTCGTCTCCTTGATTCTTCTGATTAGAGTGCTAAGTAGCTCGGACAGCCTAAGTAGCTCGGACAGCCCAAGTAGCTCGGACCGCCTAAGTAGCTCGACACGCTTGAACTGCTCGGGGTCCCTCAGTTCCTCGTGGCTTCTTAGTTGCTCAGTGATCTTTGAGCTGTTTGGAGTATAGGAGTTCCTCGGGTAGTTGAGTAACTCGGTATAAGCATCTATAGTTGCCACATAGGTTGACACGCGTCTTCAAATGATATGTCCATATCAGCAGAATAAATTTGGTATCAACAGTTGTAATCGGTTAATTTTGGATTTTGCTTTACATTCTGATTTCTAATCACTTGTTTTTCCACATTTATAACATTTTACTTTACTTTTGTCATTTTTCTTATACTGTGGATTAGTTTGTGGTTTATTATGTTTTGTATAAAATTCCTTATTTTCTTTATTGTAAAACTTTTTATTTTTGAAATAGTTTTTTCCTATGTCTTTTGTATTGTTTTGGATGTGACTTGTAATTTTTATTTCTTGATGTTGCAAGAGGGTTCAAACCATATTGTTCACAAAAATTTCCCATCTCATATTTTGCCTTTATTTTTTCGTCATTAGCTTGGTTGATTATTTTCATATCTATACACATTTTTAATCCCTCTTTATGGATTGTACTTATTATGTCTCCATATGTAAGATTGTTATAATATATGTGTCCATTTGTGTTACTTAGAACTTCTCTTATTTTATGAGCAAATAAATTCGGTAAACCCTTAATAAATTCTTCTTTCCAAAATGGTTCATTACAATCGTCTCTAAGCATTACTCGTGATGTGAAAATATCTTTGTACCATCTAAATGCGCTTAAAGTTGGGCATCTAAGGCTACTTAATTGATCATGAATTCTTGAGGTTATATTACTTAGTGTTCTTAAAAAATGTTTTATTATTGTGAAAACTAGAGTGTTAACTCCACATGAAATTTCCATTCTAATGCTTTATGTTTTAGAAAAGGATGTCCACAATATTGCTTCTAAACAAATTTTTGCTAGATGGCAATCTATACTGAGCATTTTTTATTTTGATATTGAGTATATTAAAGGAAGTGAGAATTCCATTTCTGATTTTCTCACACATGAATTCCTTGTGAGTTTGGGAATATATATATATATATATATATATATATATATATATCAGCCACTCATAAATTATATATATTATCGGCACCCCACTTAAATTCTATGGTGCTGTCATACTCTGCTATCAAGTCCCCGTATCACTCGTACTAAGGGAAATACTAGCTCGGAATCACTCTCGAACAGTATTAACACAATACACACAAAATGGAGGCGAAGCATAGTTCCAAGTCACTAAGAGGTCAGCGCATACCCCTCACGTCTCTTAGGACCGTCTGACTATCATTATCACATAGCCTGTACCAAGGAATCCTATGTTCTAGGGTATAAGTCAATATCCCCCATAAATGTCCCATCGAGATAAGACTGTCCCAGCGCGGAAACCCCCGTGATAGTAAGTAGCGTGGGTATGATTTTTCACAATTAAAGTATTTAATATAAGTACACGGTCACACGGCCATATATAGATACACAATTTCCAATAAGGTTCGCCCACGGCCCATAATTATTATTAACCGTATTTAGTACAAAATTTACCCAATTATCTTGCATAAGGGATCCATTTCTTTTACTCCCACTTAAAATTTATTTCATACTTACTTCTCATCTCTCGAAGTGTTCTCTTTTGCTAAATACAATTTCAGTAGGTATACCCTCTCTAACCTTATGGTCTAAGTCTCTCACGAGTCCCTCAATTCATTAACAATCTTACGCATAATCTCTAATGTGTAACGAAATTCTCCGTTAACCCACAATTTCATCACATATTAAATTTCATTCAACGGAGTCTATTTAGACCCTACTGGTCTTCCTCACGACCCATTATACTCTTTAAATAATAATCAAGGGTTCCTATGTATTTAAACTCGATTAAACAAAAAGGAGAAAAATATACAGTTTTCCAGGAGGGGCCGATCGATCGATCAAGCAGTTCTTCCCCAGAAACTGCGTTTTCAACCTACGGGTTTCATCTACCAAATTACTCCAAAACGCCATTAACGATTTCCAAACACCCAAACAACCATATTACTAGTTATATATAATTATATACATGATTTCCTACGTGAAACATGTCCAAATTCATCAAAGGTATACAATTTATGGGATAAATCATCATATTTAACAAGAACCCTAATTTTCATAAACTTTCATTCTTCTAATCCTTTTTTCAAGATTTCTTGCTTCTGAACTCATACAAATTCATGGGTTATTCTCTACATATGATTGGGATATCCAGAATATATTTACTTCCATCAAGACATGTGATTAAGTCCTCAATTCCTTAAATTCTTTTATGAAACATGTGTATAAAAATTCTAATCTAACATGGTTGAAACAATAACTAAAAGAAAAGAAAGTTAGATACTTGCCTGAAAATTCAAGGGTTCTGATTTGTGGATGAAAAAGGTATGATTGCGTTCCTCTTCGTGCGATCTACGTCTTGGTGGTAGTGGCGGTGCAAACGGATGAGTTCTTGACCTTGGATTGTTTGAAAAGCTTCCTACCTTCTTCTCTAATGGCCGTTCTTAACTTTTGTGATTGTTAACCCTAAAAGCCTAACTCAAATGGCTGATATACCTTAGGGAAATTCGTGGGTTTAATTACCCAAAAATACAAAATGTCTAAAATACCCTTCCGGGATGCCAATTTGGCCTAAAAATGCCCCAATGCCCAAACTAAACTCTCGGGTATACTTTTCTGACTATTTCGACCCTTCCGGACACGTTGGCGCACTCGAAATGACCATACAGATGACTTATAATTTATTCACTTTTAATAATAATAATTTAGTCCCGACACGACACAGGCACGTCCCGACTTAAATTTCCATAATTGTCATTTTATGCACTCGTGATAATTTTAATATAATCAATCTTATATATTACTTTACTCATCTAGTAATATTCAACAAATTCTCAATAATTACTAACTCTCGTCACGCTATTAAATATTTAAAAATAATTGTCGGATTAATATTAGATTAATAGCTCAATTTAAATTTAATAAATTCCCAAATTAGAAGTCATAAAAATACGGGGTATTACATACTTTCCCCTAATAACGGAATTTCGTCCCGAAATTCGAAAAATAAGCCATACCTGGTAAGAATGGGTCTGAATATCTTTCATGCATATCTGACTCGCGTTCCCAAGTGGATTCCTCCACATTATTATGCTCTCACTGGACTCGTACAAGTGGGACTACCTTCGACCTCAATTTCCTCTCGCTATGGTCCAGGATAGCCACTGGTCTCTCCTCCTAAGAGTTGTTGGGCTGTAAGTCAATCTCCTCTATCACGATGTGAGTTTGGGCCATGTCATCCCGAAGATATCGTCTCAACGATGAGATGTGGAACACATCGTGAATGCGGTGAAAATACTCTGGCAACCCCAATCTGTATGTCACCGACCAAATCCTCTCGGTAATGGGAAATGGTCCCACGTACCTCGGAGCCAATTTTCCCTTCTTCCCAAACCTCATTACTCCTCTCATAGGAGATACACGCAGTATTACTTAGTCCTTGACGCTGAACTCTCGGAAGAACTGCTTCGCATCAGCATAGCTCTTCTATCAGTCCTGGGATTCCCGAATGCGATTCCTGATAAGCTCAATCCTAGCTAAAGTCTCCTGAATCACCTCTAGACCGAGCAATTTATTGCCCCCCACCTCTAGCCAATAAGCGGGAGAACGACAAGGCTTACCATACAACGCCTCAAATAGGGCCATGCCGATCGTGAAATGATAGGAGTTATTATAAGCGAACTCCACCAGTGGAAGGTACAACTCCCAACCTCCTCCAAAATCAAGGACACACATGCGTAGCATATCCTCCAACATCTTATTGGTAAGCTCTATTTATCCATCCGTCTGTGGGTGGTAAGCTGAACTCAATCTCAACTCAGATCCCATGGCCTCCTGAAAGCTCTCCCAGAAGCGCGACACAAAAATCTTATCTCTATCAGACACAATATCCAAAGGCACCCCATGTAGTCTAACGATCTCGACAATGAATAACTGCGCATAGTGTCCCGTGGTGTAGTGTGTCCGTACTGGCAGAAAGTGAGCTACATTGGTCAACCGATCCACAATCACCCGTATGGAATCGTGACCCCGCTGTGATGTAGGCAGTCCAGTAATGAAATCCATGGAAATACTCTTCCACTTCCACGTAGGTATTTTCAACGGCTGAAGTAATCCTGGCCCATCTGACAGGTAGAACATTTAGACACGAATTCAACAATGTTCTTCTTCATTCCGCTCCACCAGTACTGTCGTCTCATATCTTGGTACATCTTATCCCCTCCGGGATGTATCGCAAATTGAGATCCGTGCGACTGTGTCATAACGGCATAACGTAGGTCTTCTCCCTCCAGAACCATTAATCTCCCATTAAGCCTCAAGCCCCCATCAGAACTCACTGAATAGGACTCAGCACCCTCAGCTAAGAGCTGTACAATCTGCTCTTGACAAAATGTATCCGTCGATTGTGCTTATATCACCCTCATAACAATCTCGGGTGTGACTGACATAACAGATATAATGGAATGAGCTACCGCATCCTGTTATCCTAACTCTTCCCACTTTGCTTTCCATACGTCCGCTACGTCCCCTACCGGTCTACGGCTTAACGCATCAGCAACATCGTTAGCCTTCCCCGGATGATACTGTATCTCGAACTGGTAGTCTTTCACAAACTCCAACCATCTACGCTGACGCACGTTCAACTCTCGCTGAGTGAACAAGTACTGCAGTGACTTATGGTCTGTGAACAGGCAAAACTTCTCCCCCAACAAGTAATGTCTCCAAATTCGTAGTGCAAACACAACCGCTGCTAGCTCCAGGTCGTGGGTGGGGTAATTCCTCTCGTGAGGCTTTAGCTTACGGGAGGCAAAAGCTATAGCCTTCTCATCGTGATGAAGTACTCCCTCGAGTCCCCGTAAAGAAGCATCGGTGTACACCAGATACTCCACTCCCGGCTTGGGCAAAGTAAGAACTGGCGCCGAAGTCAACTTATCTTTCAGCTCATCAAAGGCCAATTGACAAGCATCATCCTAAACATACAGAATTCCCTTTTGAGTCAGATTCGTTAACGGACCCGCTATCTTTGAAATGTCTTGGATAAACCTCCTATAGTACCCGGCTCACCCCAAGAAACTATGCACCTCTGTCGGTGTTGTGGGCTATCCCCACTCCCTCACTGCCGACACTTTGCTCGGGTCAACTTATATCCCCAATTCCGACACAACATGCCCCAAAAACTGTACCTCCCATAACTAGAATCCGCATTTCTCATACTTAGCATACAACTGATGCTCTCGTAGAGTCTGAAGAATGTGCCTCAAGTGCTTGGCATGCTCCTCCTCAGTTTGTGAATAAATCAGGATGTCATCTATGAAGACGATGACAAACTGATACAAAAACTCTCTGAACACTCGGTTCATCATGTCCATGAATACGACTGGAGCATTTATCAGCCCAAACGGCATGACTCTGAATTCATAGGACCCATATCTCATCAAGAAAGTAGTCTTTGACACATCCTGCTCCCTAATACGTAGCTGATGATATCCCGATCTCAAATCTATCTTTTAAAAGAAGATTGCTCCTCTCAGTTGGTTAAATAGGTCATCGATTCAAGGGAACGAATATTTATTCCGTATCGTGACCTTGTTCAACTCCCAATAATCCATGCATAACCTCAGTGAACCATCTATCTTCTTTACAAACAACATCGAAGTGCCCCAAGACGAGGTGCTCCTACGAATGAAGCCCTGACCTAACAGCTGCTTTATCTGATCTCGTAACTCCCGCATCTATGCTGGAGCCATACAGTACGGTGCACGTGCTATTGGCCGAGTGTCCGGTATTAAGTCTATGACGAAATCTATCTCTCGATTGGGGGGTAGACCCGGTATTTCCTGAAATACATCCGAAAAACTCACGAACGACTGTAATCAAATCCAGGGGAATTATAATCTCCTTAGAGATTTCCTCCTCTATGTAATATAAATGGGTGGAAGATCCTCCCTCTGGGCGAGACATCGCCACCAAAAACATCTCCTGCCCCAGAATGACAAAGATAATACTCATACCGAAACAATTAATCATGGCTCTATACGCGTCGAGCCAATCCATACCAATAATAACATCGTGCTCATGCATCTTTGAGACTAGCTTGTCTGCCGATAAAATCAAACTACCAATCTCTATCCCTACACCCCGCCATATAAAGAAAATCAAAGACCCATTCCCCAGTAGTGAGTCTACGCATGTCGCGGTGCTTTCTGTCGTGTCTAATAATCCCAAGGCTCGTGCAAAATGAGTAGTTATGAAATAATGCAATGCCCCAGTAACAAATAAAACCTGACCCATAGTGCCATGGATAGGAAACATACCTTCAATTGCGGGTGGTGCCTGAGGTGCTACTGCCTGGTGGACGTTATAAACACATCTGTACTGCAACTGCCCTTGCTGAATTGGAGTTACTGGGATGGCTGGTAGGGCTGGCATCTGAGCTGGCGTTGGGTGGGCGGTTGGAAAGAGTGGTCTCTGTGGCTCATTACGGGCACCCTACTGTTGTGGGTCCCTATCTCCCTCTGGGCAATCCTAGCGCCTATGGCCTTTCTTGCCACATTCGAAACATCTGCCCCTGAAGTTACCTCCCCTCTGCCCCTGCTGACCATGACCCTGTTGGCCGTTACCACCCCACCACTGGCCCTGCTGCTGACGGTGTTGACTAGACTGGCCCTGCTAACCCTGCCTAAATCTCCCAAATCCCTGTATGGAATCACCTGATGAGAATCTCTTGGCAGGGTCCCCCTGATGGGAACTTTGTTTACTCTGGCGGGTCTGTCCCTGGGCCACTGGTGCCCCACCAATACTACTGCCCCCTGTCCCACCCTACTGGCTGGACTCCCCCGCTCATTTTATCCCTTGCTGATGGAAGGGGTGATCCTGACAGTACAATAAAGCAACGTTGAGTACGTCAATGTAAGTACTCAATGATAGATTGCCTATGAGGTGTTGACAGATCCTCCAAGTCAATCCATCTATAAGCAACAATATCTTCTTCTCCTCAGTGGGTGCCTCATCCGGCACTATAGTGAGAAGTCTGGTGAACTCCTCCTCGTATTAGAAATGTTCATACTCTCCTGGTTAAGATTCAGTAACCTCCGCCTCATCTCAGTCTGCACGGCGGGTGGGAAGTACTTGCGATCAGACTGCGCCCAAAATGACTGAATCGTGATGTTGTACCTCTCATCCAAGGTGGTGGTGGACTCCCACCACTGCAACGAGGCCCCCACTAGCTTAAAGGAAGCCAACAATTGTTTCTGCACGTCGGTGCACTCATACATGCACAGATGCCTCTGAATGTCCTTCTTTCATTGGCTGACGACTACTGTGTTCGAGCTACCCAAGAACTCGGGGGGATGCACCTTCTGAAATGCATCTCTAACCCGCTCCCATCAGTAGGAAGCTCTACCGGCAATGGCGCTACTGCCTGAACCTGGGGTGGAGCCTGCTGCACCACTAACACGACATTCACCGCCTGAGCAATAATGACGGCTACCTCAGTTGCGTTCATCATTCCCTGAGCCGGAGCTGCTAGCTGCTCGAGCTGGACATTCCTGTCTCGGGGTGCGCGTCTCGAAGACATATCAAATGAGAAGGAAGTTTATTAGTCTAGAGTTATTATAAAATCTCAAATAGCTGAAGACGTAAGCGTAAATAAAAGAATACAACAGTACTAAAATAGGGCTCTAAATCAAAGACGTTAAGCTAAAAGCGAAATAAGCCGTACATATCCTAAAGGACACTAGACCTGATGCTCTGATACCACCTGTGACACCCTGCGTAATTAAATATCGGGTGATCAGTCCTTTAATAAATTAAAAATCAATGTGAATGGTTGATTTATTCTTAACATCACTGTCACAAAATAAAACTTCCAATTTAAACACCCTAAATCATTAAGCTAAGTGTCAAAACCATTTAAAACCTTATTTCCGTTTTATTAAATTCCAATTTGAAATCCTTATTAATAATCAACAGCTTAAGAATCACATAAATACGAAGGATGGATATCAACAAACAATAATTAAACCATCTAGATAAACCACACCAAGTTTTAAAACTACAAATGAAATTATCCTGACATGAGTCAACTCCCTAAGAGTACTGAACTGTAAATAAAAATAAACATAAATCTCAACAAAGTCAAACTGAATAGGAAAAAGGGCGACACATGCCCTAACTAAGAAGAACTAAAAATAAGAGCAGAATCAACGAAGAGGTCGTCTAAAGCAAGGGCTTGCATCTTCCACATAAGCTGCATCACGTCCAGTCCAAAGAATCTAAGCACGACGCCCATGTGGTTGGGCACCTTTAATATACATATATATACAAGAGAAAGAGAAAATGACAGAAAACGGGTCAGAGCCTGAGTGTAAAAACAATTTTAAAATAGTTTAGCAAGTATTTAAAATGCTTACCGGCTAATGTAACAACCATGTTAGTATGCGACACTCTCTTGAGAATTCTCACCTCTCATCTAGTGTGCACGCCTACCGTGCTACTAATCTCATAAGTTTATCTAACTTATTTTTTCATAAAGTTTTATCCCGAGAAGTAGAAAGGTTATGATATTTATTTTACACAAAAAAATCCATTTCTTCAAGACTTATTACTTTCCCAGAACAACACCGTACCATTACACAGTTCCCGAACACTTATTAATAAGTTGGAGCAATTTACTCATTACTTAACTACTTATACGCATAGTAGAAAGTTCCCATACATAAGTATATATATATCAGTCACTCATATATTATATATACTATCGGCACCCCACATAAATTCTATGGTGCTGGCATACTCTGCTATCAAGTCCCCGTATAACTCGTACTAAGGGAAATATTAGTTCGGAATCACTCTCGAAAAGTATTAACCCAATACACACGAAATGGAGGCGAATCATAGTTCCAAGTCACTAAGAGGTCAGCACATACCCCTCACGTCTTTTAGGACCGTCTGACTATCATTCTCAGATAGCCTGTACCAAGGAATCCTATGTTCTAGGGTACAAGTCAATATCCCCCATAAATGTCCCATCGAGATAAGACTGTCCCGGCGCGACATCCCCCATGATAGCAAGTAGCGCGAGTATGATTATCGTTATTCACAATTAAAGTATTTAATATAAGTACACAGTCACACGGACAAATATAGATACACAATTTCCAATAAGGTTCGCCCACGACCCATAATTATTATTAACCGTATTTAGTACAAATTTTACCCAATTATCTTGCATAAGGCATCCATTTCTTTTACTCCCACTTAAAATTTATTTCACAGTTACTTCTCATCATTCGAAGTGTTCTATTTTGCTAAATACAATTTTAGTAGGTATACCCTCTCTAACATTCTCGTCTAAGTCTCTCACGAGTCCCTCAATTCATTAACGATCTTATGCACAATCTCTAATGTGTAATGAAATTCCCCGCTAACCCACAATTTCATCCCATATTAAATTTCATTCAACGGAGTCTATTTAGACCCTATTGGTCTTCCTCACGAACCATTATACTCTTTAAATAATAATCAAGGGTTATTATGTATTTAAACCGGATTAAACAAAAAGGGGAAAAATATACAGTTTTCCAGGAGGGGTCGATCGATCGATCGAGGTTCTTGGATCGATCGATCGATCAAGCAGTTCTTGCCCAGAAACTGCATTTTCAACCTACGGGTTTCACCTACCAAATTACTCCAAAATACCATTAACGATTTCCAAACACCCAAACAACCATACTACAAGTTATATATATATATATATATATATATATACATGATTTCCTACGTGAAACATGTCCAAATTCATCAAAGGTATACAATTTATGGGATAAATCATCATATTTAACAAGAACCCTAATTTTCATAAACTTTCATTCTTCTAATCCTATTTTCCAGATTTCTTGCTTCTGAACTCAAACAAATTCGTGGGTTATTCTCTACATATGATTGGAATGTCCCAAATATATTTACTTCTATCAAGACATGTGATTAAGTCCTCAATTCCTCAAATTCTTTTATGAAACATGTGTATAAAAATCATAATCTAACATGGATGAAGCAATAACTAAAAGAAAAGCAAGTTAGATACTTGCCTAGAAATTCAAGGGTTCTGATTTGTGGATGAAAAACGTATGATTGCGTTCCTCTTCGTGCGATCTACGTCTTGGTGGTAGTGGCGGTACAAACAGATGAGTTTTTGGCCTTGGATTGTTTGAAAAACTTCCTACCTTATTCTCTAATGACCGTTCTTAAATTTTGTGATTGTTAACTCTACAAATTTAACTCAAATGGCTGATATACCTTAGGTAAATTCGTGGGTTTAATTACCAAAAAATACAAAATGTCTAAAATACCCTCCCGGGATGCCAATTTGGCCTAAAAACTCCCCGAGGCCCAAACTAAACCCTCGGGTATACATTTATGAATATTTAGACCCTTCTGAACACGTTGGCGCACTCAAAATGACCATACGGATGACTTATAATTTATTCACTTTTAATAATAATAATTTAGTCCCGACAAGACACAGGCGTGTCCCGACTTAAATTTTCATAATTGTCATTTTATTCACTCGTGACAGTTTTAATACAATCAATATTATATATTAGTTTACTCATCTAGTAATATTCAGGAAATTCTCAATAATTACTAGCTCTCGTCACTCTAGTAAATATTTAAAAATAATTTCCGGATTAATATTAAATTAATATCTCAATTTAAATTTAATAAATCCCCAAATTAGAGGCCATAAAAATAAGAGGTATTACATAAGTCTATTACTTTAATTTTGGTGAATGAACATCATTGCTACCAACTCTCAAACTTATATAAAATCTCTAAAATTCGTGGGTACTATTGGCCCTATTTGAAAAATGATCGAAATACCTCTCTGGGGTGTCTATTCAACTCCAAAGTGCGCCGAGACCCAAATCAAACACCCAAGTAGAATTTTTTGACTATTTAAACCCTTCCGGACACTTTGGCATAGTCAAAATGACCATTTGGATGACAGAAAAATATTTTACTTTTAATTTCTTTAAATTTAGTCTCGACACGACTCATACGCGCGTCCTGACTTAATTCCCGTAATTGTCGTATTCATCACTCGCCACAATTTTTATAAATCATAATCATATGTAAAGTCATAATCAGATATTACTTTTAATCACTAAGTAATATTCACATAAATCACCTATTACTTTATTCCCAAGTAATATTGAAATTCGGGTTAATTTTAATTTAACCCACAATTAATCCTAATTAATTTTATTTTTAAAATCATTAAAATTACGGGGTATTGGAGGGGACAAAAATTTGTAAGTGTTAGAGAGAATGATACTCAGCTAGATTTTTCGTTCAAGTCATAAGATTCTCTTCTCAGGACTTGAAAATGTTAGATACAAATCTCAACTGTCATTCCAAGCCATTAGTTGGGAAGACCAAAAAACCATCCTCATTTATTATATATACTAGTATTCAACCCTCGCGATGTACGAACGATTTAGGTGTTAATATACATATTGTATTTTGTAAATTTATCATAGTAGAATTGATGCATACACGTTTCGGTAGAGAAATTATATACTGCACTTTTAAAGTTGCCAATAATTGCCATTTAAACTTTCAAAAGGTTTTTCGATATAACCTCATAAACACTCTATATTTGATATTCATTCCTTAAAAATTGCAAGAAGTTGAATTATAATGATAAAAAACAAAGGAGTGCTACCTCAAAAAAATTACACTGGTCAATGTAGAAATTCCATGAGTGGGATGTCCTTTCTTTCTTCAATGTGAAATTCTAGCTTGCATTAACCTTGAAAGACTACACTTTCCAATAATAATAATATTGAACGAATACATAAACCTGCATAAAAAAAATTTACAAGCTACTTCAAACTCAATACCATATTTGAAGAATATAACCTCTAGCAAATTCTCTCTCTAAAATAATAATAATAATAAATATATTCGAAGGCTTGTATGAATTAATTGCTATCAATTTTCAAATGAATTAATTGCTACCACGATTTTTCAGATGTATATTAATGACAATTATCCATTCATGTTATCATCTCCTAAAAGTTTTCAGTAAATTCTCCATATCATATCATCAACTTGTCATACATCGGAATCCCAATAGCTTGCATTTCAAATTTTTATTTAAAAAACTTTAAAAAGACTTGAGTGTTTATTATATCCTCAGGCACTTACAACATCTAATGTATATAAAGAATCCTAAACAATATGAAAAAAAAAACAGAAGATAAATATCTTAAAGATTTTGAAATGAAGATAAAAAAATCACAAACAGATGAAACAAATCTTCAAATTTCAGTCAGATTGAAATATTCTCATTATATTAATGATATATGTGTCTTTGTAATTTCATGTGCTCGATAAATTTTGGTACAAACCCCTCTTTCTTATCAATCCATTCATCACACCCAACAACATTTATCTCTTAATCCTCATTATTGTAAAAAACACCTTTAAGTATAAAACACTGCATCACTGTTATAAACAGATCTTGTGATTATCATCATTGAAATAGTAGTTGAAATTAACGTGGGGGTTATTATAGTGAATGTGATGGGATCAAAATCGGAGTGAATTAGAGGGGTACATCGTGAAGTGAATAACGGGAGTGTCCTCAAAAGAGAGTTGTCGTTCAACAGTGGGAGATGGCGCCACGGTGCATGCTGTAATGTTTTGAGGTATTTGGGGAGGTCCATGTATTGCCTAATAAGTGAGAGAAACCTTTGTAGAGAGAGAAAGACGAAAAATAAATATTAGAGAGAGAACCGTCATTTATTCTTGGCAAGCAATACAGAAACCACAAGTAATAGGTAGCATAATATTACGACTTTCTCCTTTCACAATGGGTTTTCTCTTTCGTCACAAAAAACCTTGAACGAATATTGTGTAACGTGGGACTTTCATACTGATTTAGCAACACAACTGAGCTTTTATATATATATATATATATATATATATATATATATATATAATAATAATAATAATAATAATAATGCTCTTGTGCGGACTAATCCGTATTTTAAGAATGCGAATCGAATATGTGTCACCTAACGGTGTACCTATAAATTATCGCCTAAATTATAGGCACACTCTCTCTCTTTTTTGGGCTCACCATTAGGTGACACATGTCCGGTCCGCACAAAAGTAGGACTGTATATATATATATATATATATATATATATATATAATAAAGTATAAAACTTATGTATGTCAAAAGATCAAAACATGATGTCATCTTAATGATTTTTTCCTGCATTTTCTATTTTACCCTTGATAATTTTGATTTCCCACTCTTTTCTTCCACTCAGATTTGTTTCCCACTCTCCACCAAAATTCAAAAAGAGGGGTAGATTAGTATTTGACACATTTTATCCGGATCTAACCCTAATACACACTCGACCCATATCACAAAAGCTTCGTCTCTCCAAATCAATTCTCTCTCCTGTCGCCCCGTCCCACATTTCAAACCCTCCCGCTGCCGCTTCCTCCAACGCCTCGCCTCTCATCCCTCCCACACCGCCGCCCTTGATCTCCAATGTTTTCGCCCTCAATGGTTTCGATTTTGGCTTAGGGTTTTCATGCTTTTCGGGTTTGATGATATGGAGAGGAGATCCATTAATGGGGAGCATTTCTCTCACCCACACTTACCATCCAGCCATAATCTGGGTATGGTTATATTTAAAGTTTTATTTATCAATCATATTTGTGTGACACCCCGCCTAATAAAATACCAGGGATCAATCCTATACCAAATTAAAACAGGACTCTCATAAGGTTCATTCTCAGCATCACTATCGAAAACCAATTTAATTACTAATAACTTATTAGCTGACGTCAAAATATTATTTAACTAATCTTTTTAATCAAACCAACCAAGTAAAACAATCACAACAATTTATATAAACGAAACCGAAATGAAATAAAATAATCGAACACTCGGTAACAAAATACAATAAAATTGAATGCCGCACTAAAATGCGGTAAAAGAATAAATGGACTATCGGCCTGAATGTTACTACAATAATTCCTAGCTAGATTACAAGGGTAGAAGCGTCTACAATAAACCTGCATGCATCCACAGCTGCTACAGCAAACGTCTGACTCGAAGGAATCATCGAGGCGTCCTTGTGTCTGGACACCTATATATATATATATATATATATATATATATATATATATATAGCAAGAGAGGGGAAAATAGAGAAATGGGTCAGAGCCCGAGTTTTTAAAATATTTAGCAAGTGCATAAATGCCACATTTTAAAAATATGAAATCTATCATATTTAAATTGGTATCGCACTCTCGTGAGATACACCTCACCCCTATTCTAATAGTGCACACCTATCGCATACCTTTTAAACCATCTAGTTAAGCTACCCTGCCCAACTAATTTATATCACCCCTCCTCTAAGTCCTCATAACTATCACCTACCCTACGTGATACCATGCACGTTATACCGTAAGCTATTACATAAGCTTTTAATTAATATAATCCTCAATGTGACATATATATATAGTTCTCGTTTCCATATATAAGTATAGCGTTCATATTCCAAAAATCTCACTAGTTTAAAATACCATTTTCACTTTAGTATATAAAATCCTGTATATATATATATATATATAGTTCCACTTTAATATACGACTCACAATTTAAATCCGAAAATAATCTCCCTGAATGAGAATAAAACCTTATTTATTTTACTCTTTACACAAGTTAGAGCTATATGATATCTCATCTTCATATACAAGCAGTATACTATATGCAACAAGTATAATTATACCTATTACAATCATAAGTATAATAACTATTCCACCGAGCTATAACTCGAGGATGCAGTCTCTTAGTGCCCATCTGCATTCGGGTTTACTCAATGAACCACGGTACCAAGCCAGATTCACTCATGGTCATGGTATAAATACACAACGGTGGAGTCGGTCATATTCCCTCCAGAAAGTGGAATAAAGCTATCGCACTCGTATGCGAGACGATATGACCTGGGGATATACTCTCCCTACTCCTCAAGCCAGGGGATTCACTCACATCGCGCAACCTCCCTAGATAGCCCTAGAGAAAATATATAATCGTGCTATCCATCCCTATGCCCGGGAAAGCCTATGGGACCAGCCTCTACGATACAAATATACCCATCACATACATATATATTTATATTTATATCGTAACATATATATACCGTCACAACTCCCGTATATATAATACATATCACTTCTTAATATATATATTACTATAATTGCCAAACTCTTATAGCGATAACCAATAACCCGAATGTTCCCATTCGTAATAGTATATAAGTATTCTCTTACTTAATATATAACTCGTTCCTTAATCACTTTTAAGGATTATAATATAGACCCGAATATACCAATTCGTACTAACTAAATAAGTATACTATCAACTTATCTTAATTCCATAGGTATCGCATCACCTATAATAATAGTCGTCAATAGACGTATCGGATAACCGCTCAATTCTCTTTAGCCTGTATCCTAAATTCCATCCCAATTGCATCCTAGGATTTACTCAAACGCATTTAGACCATATTTATTCTCACCGTATAAATATCTCTACTCACTTACCGAAGACCTCTCTCTCGAACATTGCTCGACCCGAACATTCACCAAATCTATACCCCGAATTGTGCACTAAATTAATCCAAGGTTCTCTCTTTCATTCCAAGGTTTACTTACCTTCAATACCGTCATCTAGGAGTCCTAATATCATAACTAGAATCCCCCATAATAATCTCCAATTGCAATTTAACTCCCCTAAACTTAAAGAAGGAAAACTGCCAAATTCAACAAAGGCGAATCGATTCACCCCAAATGCGAATCGATTCGGACTAGCGAATCGATTCGGTTTCCATTCGAATCGATTTGAAAAGTGTTTTGCAAGCGGGTCCTCAAAGGCGAATCGATTCGATCTCAATTCAAATCGATTCAGCCCGAGATAGCCTTACAGATCCCCCTATGCGAATCGATTCGGTCTAGACCCGAATCGATTCGCCCTGTTCGGAGGGCACTTTTTGGGTGATTTCATCTTCTCCAAAATACCCAAATATCAACCCATTCTCCATTTTTATGGTTTCTAATCTCAACCAACACCACTATGATCATCATAATACTGAGTTCCAACTAACACATCAATTAATTTGTGGTATTAAACCATTTCTCCTAGATTTAACCTTTAAACCATCAAAACCCTAGTTTTATCATTTTCTCCATTTTAATCCATTTCTACCCACCATTAACATAGGTTTAGCACTAGAAATCATTAAGAGTTTACAATACATAAATTTGTAAACTCATACTCAAATTACCCAATTTTATTTTCAGGGTTCTAACCCAAAAATCATATAATTTACCAACTATAATATGAGATATACATATACAAATGAATAAAGCAAGTAAACACTTGCCTCGTGGATGAAATCCGACGACCTCGAGTTGAATCCCGCGGAGTGTGGCCCTGAAATCCCTTTTTTCCCTTCCTTTCTTCTCTTCTCTCTTTTCTTTCCTTCTCTCACTCTCTCGTGCCTTATATGAAAGAAATAAGGGTTTTCCCTTATTAAATCCAATTTTGACTCGTTTACACAATTGTGAGTCCCTACTAGTCCAAAAATCCCCGGAACCCAAACACTACCCCCAGGTACTCTATTTTGACTATCTTGGCCATTCCAAAACCAATCGTGCACTCAAAATCTCCATTCGAGTCACTTAACTAAAATTCACTAATTAAACCCAACACTTCTCAATACGCATTTTCTACAACGTAAAATAATTTACATCACTTTACCCAGTTGTGACATGACATAAAAACATTCCGACTCATTTACTCAGTCCCCTAAATAAAAGTAACACGCGTCGGTAATCATTTAACTCTTATTAATCCAAAATTTACTATTCACTAAAATTCCTCAAATTTCCAAATTACACCCACTTATGTAATTTAAATATCCATAAAAGTATGGGGTATTACATACTCCCCCCTTACAACGAAATTTCATCCCCGAAATTCGGATAAGATTGTTACTAACAACCTAGGATCGCTGATCACACTTTATCCTAGTACCCCAAGTCGAAAGGTACTAACCCAAATGGTACCCTACCATATACTCATTCACGGTACCCACCTATCTCGAGGCCTATGCTCTAACGCACTAGCTTAACAATAAGATTAACTAAATCTCTATATGCTGAAACACTACTTCGGTCGTAAGGTTAACTATAACGACGACACATCACACCTAGTGCTTCTATAACCGCATATAAAGAAAACGATCCTATATTCGTAGCTCTAACGTACCTATCTTATCAAAAAGGCGTCACTCTAAGCGTCCGTTCGCTCACCTCGCGACTTTCGAATTTCCCTAAAAAAGGAAACTATACTTATTGAACCCATGATTGGATTATTGCGTAACCTATACGACGTTCCATCCTACAAACTCCAATCCCATTTATAACTCCCTCACGACATAATCTTCAGCTTTATACACTACGCCCCTTCTATATCTGGCAGTATATAAAGTCAACATACCAAGGTGCGCATACACCCTATAATTCTTGCCTATCTGCCCCACTACTACAAACGTCACAGACGTAACATTCTCTCTAAGAATGGGCCTCACTTTCTTGGCCTGGTGCTAACACCTGGGTATTCTCAATAATCTTCTCAAGATTCAATTCTTCCTATACTTGGAAATCAAATATTTTTCAAGGTTAACCCACCAATCTTCTTATGGTTAACTCACAACAATCTCCCTATATCAGCGCCACTAGTCCTATTAGCCTTATTTCATGGTAGTCCTAAGGTCAATGAGTTTTCTACACACGTAAAATGAGTATTATCCTAACTATATCCCTAGTGCCCAATACCTCTCTCAAATTCTGACATTCGCTTGGTTTCATGCGTGGGACGTCTCGTAAAGAGATATCCAGACAATGAACCCTCTCGTTACACTACTTCCTCGCATCGTCGGTCATCGAGATATAACAACCTAAGGCACACCATCGGGACATTCTAAATCCTACCTCGATAACCTACTAACGCACTTCCACCACTGTGTCCTTCCATCTTGGTGAAATGGAAAGTCTAACTAATCGGGGCGTCTATACGCTACACAAATATTACGATCATCATGCACAAACGTGTTACCTCAGAATTTTCCTCCTAGCCACGACATGGCCATAAGCCTCGAATCAATTCCCTTAACCTTGCCTCACCCACACACTTGCGACGAGAGAAACATTTCCAGTGCTTTTCCATAGCACATCTACTTTCATTAGACTTTAATCATCACATGACTCTCAGCTAATTTATCATCAAAACCAACATCCTAGTATACAATAACACCTCTCCACTCCCAATGTCGTTAACGTTCATGTGTGAAGTGTCTCGTAAAGCGAAATCCAAATAAGGGACCCCTCCGATACACTACTACTTAACTTTATCGGTCGTGGAGGATTGTCAACGTAAAACATATGAAATAATAAATCCTCCATACCTTAGATCATATCTATAAGGTCCCCATGCACTAAAGTCATGCTAGTGAAACATCTACTCACCGAAGTTCCATCTAAACGTATAATAAAGGCGAGCTCAACCTGTATCCAGGTGAGATATCGCAACAACAACCCATTCAACCCTGGAACCAAGGATACAATAGTCTTGCAATCATTTGCTTGCTATCGCTACGATAATTCACAAATACATTACACTTATAATACTACCATACTCGTATAACACACACAAAATGAGCAGTACAAACCAAATATAAACTCAAAATACCAACACCCGTTTTCATAACGAATGAAGGAAAATAGAACCCCGCTACCACGAAAAATATAGATAGACCCTTTTATATTATTACTGATACCGCCATAATCTCGAATTACACACACGAATCTAGGGTTAACAAAATCCTACCTCCTTCATCCGAGGTGAAACTCATAATAATAACTCTGCCTGTCTCCCTGAGTGCTTCAATTGGTTCCCGGACATAATACACTTTTCCTAACAGAACCAAAAACTAATTTAATCAATGCCCCATCTAAACACTTTACTCTTGTCCTTTAACTCCTATCAGGCAAGGACTAACCGTGTGGTTCTACACTCCACCTCACTAGATCCTCCCTCGCTGGACACCCTTACCATGTTAAATTATCAGTATCTCGGACACTAAAAGCCTCGATCCTAACAATCATCCTCATAGTTCCCTTAGCTCCTTCGATAAAAAGGAAACATACTACCGCGCTCAACTGCCCTGTTTCAATAAATCCCCGGGTGGATGTCCACCTGTGGGGTTCCACGAACACAAATTCTCCATAAGTGTTAGCAACACTTATTAGCACTACACCAAATTCGTTGTTTTATAAGTGTTTTAAACACTTACAAATAAAACAGTAACGGTTTTAAACTGTTATAAAATATGGGGTTATAATTTATTTGTAACTTTTTAAAACACTTACAAATTGAAATTAGTAACGGTTCAATCGGTGAATATTTTCGAAGGTATGTGTGCTCTAATTAACCCATTATAAGTGTTTAAAACCGTTACTGATATTCATTTTATAAGTGTTCAAAACCGCTACTATTTTTCATTTTATAAGTGTTCAAAACCGTTACTGTTTGTCATTTTACAAGTGTTCAAAATCGTTACTGTTTTCCATTTTATAAGTGTTCAAAACCGTTATTATTTTCCATTTTATAAGTGTTCAAAACCGTTACTGTTTGTAACTGATACAAATAAAAAAAATAGTTCGACCACAAGGGCCTCATTCAAAGAAGTTTCATCATGTGAATACCACAAAAACTGACATTTGTATTAACCTAAGGGATGAGTCTTTTTAATAAGAAAACCTATTTATAAGAATTAATGTCTCAATCATCTCATTGTTCAATCAACAAAAAATTAAATTCGTCAAGCATAACCATTATACAACTACTATAACAAAACACTAATAACTATATAGTAAGATCTGGGAATCGTCTTCGATACTTGACCAAACTAGATTTGAGTTGATCCATCACTAACTCGCAATCTGAAGTTGCTCTTACTCTATCCCAATTCAGTGCCTTCAACTTTAAGTTAGGAGTGTCCTCGTTGGACTAAACAGAAATCTAGTACCCTGAGTACATTATATAGAAATGTAGAAAGGTTAAAATAGTACATTTTATTGGGAAAAAAGATCCCCACAAATGAAATAACTGTATTATATGACTTACTAGTGATATCGCATGGGAGATTGTAGTCTTATTTTCATTTCTATATATGAGTAGTAATTTAAAAAATGATCTTAATCATATACGTAGACTTGAAAATGTAAGTAATATTAAAGTGAAAGCACGTGATATGACAACACGTAATTTGAATGAAAAAATGAATGACACTACATTCAATAATAAAGAAAATATTTGACACCTTTTAATGACACTGTATTAAAAAACGTAACGAGATATAAGAATATTGATAAAAAGTCTATTGTTCTATCTCTTTTCATTTCAGATACTTCATTTTCAAATTTCTTATCTTTTTTATTGATATTTTCTCAGATATTCTTAGTAGTTGAAACAAGAAAGCGTGTCATGTTAAAAACAGAATTCATATTTGTAAAAGAGGACTAGTATCGAGTGGCCTAACCTTCTCAATGTGTTAAAGTTCTTTTTGATAATCGTCTTCTGTATACTCTAACTGCTCAAATTGCGCACGCCAGTCAGCTGCAGAGCATTATTGCATTAGTTCCAGAATATTTATTAGAGAATTAATAGAAAATAACATATGGATGGTGAACTAAGTACCAAAGTTTCCTGGGTTGACACAAATTTTGTCAAAGCACTCAGCAATCCGCATTGCGATAGAAGGGGCAAAATGAATGCCATCCACCAGAGGTAAGTAATAACTACTTAAATACAAAATTAGTAAGATAAATTTTCATAAATAATATTGATTTAAAATCTCCCTAGTATCAACAACATTTCAATAGGACATACTTCTTTTGAACAAGTGTACTTTTAATATCAAAACATGCAACTGCTTCTTTGCTCCCTTGCACTATTATCCGAACAAGATCATCTCCCCTGTCAGCAATTCTCATTACCTACCAATGTGACAATTAACTTGATAAGTGGTCATTTAGTAACAAAAAACACTATCATGATGGACATTCACTAAGCTGAAAGAGACGGTGTAAAAGTATCATGATGGACATTCACTAAGCTGGAAGAGATGGTGTAAATAGATCTTTACAAGCTAGAAGGTGACAACAACCCACTCAAAGTGACTCACCATCAGCTTTAAAAGACGAGTTCAATGTGACGAGAGCCTGAGACTCCCTCAATGCAGTTGGCTTTTGAAAATTCATTAAGCACTCGCTTTAATGTGTTACTAATTTGAAAAAACTTGTTCATGATATTCATAATCCAAAAATAGTTTCACATAGAGATAAAGGTAAAATCTGTTAATTATTATGAAAAGATAAATTAAATAAAATCCGTAGATAAAGGTCGTTGTTTCTCTCTACCTAGCCGATCCTAGCTTGCCATCGTCCATATTGATGATGTCTGCTAAAGATTAAAACAAGAACATAAAGATTTCTCAACGGGAAAATTTTCTCTTCCCCTAATTATAAATTTATTAATAAGTACAACATTAAGACCTTGTGACTCCTCTATAAATTTAAGCACCCCTAGAGAAGCCACTGCTTTTCCTGCAATTTTGCAAAGCAAAAATAAGACAGATAAATATAATTTTTTAAAAAATGGAGCCATTATGATGTTATATAGTTTTAACCACATGAAAGTATTTACCTCCTTAAATGAGCAACATATTCCTGTCTGGTCACGTTCTTCATTTACTTAAGTTCTTGTTGATAATTTTCCAACCGGCTACATTTTATAGTGGAATCTTAGTAAGAACAGATAGAATGTCCGAAAGTATAGAGGGAAAGATGATGAAAAGATTTAATCTTATTTTTCAATTATTCGTTTTTTTATAATAATACTTTTCGATATCCAAGCATTGCCTACTAGGTGGAGTATCAAAAGGGTACCCCAAAATTGATATGAGTTCAAGGTCCCCAATACTTGAGTGCGGATAAATCATAAGCTCTTGCAGCCTTTTCTTCCATATCATAACCTCCCGAATAAAATAATCAGTATAAGATTGTGAGACTTCATAAACACTAAATAACATAATGTCAGAATATATACTCATTGCTGAATTATTTCTCACAATAATATATGATGTTACAAAAGAGGCTTACTTAGGTATACTGAAAATCCATGGATAATAGGAACAACAACACCATCAATCAAGAGCATGAAAAATTGGAGAGATGTAGTGCTATGAGGCCAGTAATAATACATATGACAATTTTTTTTTCTTTTTGGTGATCTCAATACTAACCTTGTCTTCCTTTCCTGCTCTGGCCTTCTTTTTTGCAACTGTTGTCCCATAAATGAGCTTCATATATACCAGTCCACCTATGTCAGATGGACTCAGATTCACACATAAAATCACTATATGTTGTATAAAATTAAGGATAAACTGAACTGAAATAAAAATGAAGCAGGCAGGTTTTGCGAGAATCCTCCCAAACTAGCTATCTAATCACAAAAGAAATAGACTATACATTTTATAGCAAAGTAGAAATCATCAATAAAAAGCCCACAGAGGCTACAATGTATAAGAACATACAAATCTTGAGGGAAATCAAAGGCACAATAAATAAATGTAATATTTTGAAAAATATAGCCCAAATGAGATTTAAAATAAACACCTTAGTCAATCAAAAGGAACATAGTAACTTAATAAGGGATTAAGAAACAGGTAAAAGAAAAATAATAACCCCATGACACCTCTATGTTATGAGGTACTCTGCCCACATGTATCTATGGACTTCCTATGAACAACTTGCTCCTGATCCACCTTTTCAGAGCCTATCTTCTTTGTATCAATGGCCACCCAATCAGTCATAGTAGGTGAGATTTGGTGTATATAAGGTTTATGTGTATTGTGGGATATAAGGTTTAAACAAAGTATCTATATTGTGGGATACATCTATGATTATAAATCCACACAACTTATCAATTAGAGAGTTGAATTATGAGTTATGCTACTTCTGAATATAAGGTTTAAACACACTATAATTGCCGGCTGATTCAGTGTATTTTAATTCTTCAGGCCAGCAATTTCAGACTCACAGTCAAAACGAACTGACTTGTATTTTGCTTGCACACTCGCAACCATTGACTTCTTAGCCTGACTAGCATCAACCTGAGTAGTGGTACTACTCCCACTAGAACTATCATCAGTAGAGCTAGTAGAGAATATTTAAAAGTTTTGAGTAAGTAAAACTCAAGTAGTCAATAGTGACTGCTAGGCATGCTAAAAATAACAAAACTGATAAAATTCAAGAGATTTGGAAGCATTCAGAGTTGTTGGAGGTTCTACCTGCTAGGTATTTGATCGAAATAACCTGACCCATTTACCCAGTCTTCAGAAAGTTTGATGGGAGTAGGAGGCTGATCAACATCAAGTAGCTTGTCCAAATTGAGCTTCTGAATTGATGTGTTTGGAAACCACGAATGAAATTCAGAATCTCCATCATAAGATGTTGAATCTTTAAATTTCGAGGACGTTTTTCGAATTTCAACAGGAGTCTTGGGTAAAGTACCACAAGTTTTGAGGAATTTAGCCCGTGGAATAAAATTTATCCAATCAATGAGTAATGAAATTCAAATAAACATGAACTAATACACACAACTTAACAGTTCCGCTGAGAGAATAAGAACTAAGACCAAGCACGCTTAAAATTTACGGCGTATCAAGTTGAACAATCATAACAAAATCCAAAGAAATCCAAATGACTGAATTTAACGAATCTTCAATATATGTAACAAATGACTCAAGTTCACGAATCTTCAATATATGAGAAGATTAATGAATCCTGATGCAGAAGTTAAAAAATAGGCTTGTGAGGAGTAATAGAAGTTGGTACACTACATAACGATTAGGAGCATAAAAATATAAGGTATTCTGATGAGTTCACTATTCTCCATTTTAAATAAAAAAGGAAAAGAAAGAAACAATGGGATATACGGAAGTAGCAAGAGCATCCAAATTCATTACTCACTTGCTTCAAAGGCGTACTCTCCTTTTTGGGATGTCTCAGCTTAAAGTCGCGTTTCATAAATTAGTGTGCCAAAAATTCTTGATATTTATATATGATAGGGGATGCTAAAGGCACCCTATCGTATCTACAGAAAAAAGAAGTAATTGGGACTCTTAATTTTGGAGGGACGAAGTATTAGGATAATTAATTACTAATTACTAACTACTCAACTCTTTAATTAATGAAATACATCCTTAATTACATAATACTAAAATGTAATCCTACTACAATTTAAATTCATAATTCCTAATGAAATGAAACTCCTAAAAACTCATTCATTACAAAAAGACATTATTATTTATAAGTCTAAACTAACTATGCCACTAATTACAAAATATCCTAACCTATTTGATTAATTATCCACTTTTATCTTCAATTATAACATTAAATAGAACAAAATCTCTCTCTTGTTGTCCTTAAAAACTAAAATAAGCTTGTGTTCATTCCTTATGTTATATTAGGTCACAGTATATTAGAATTGTTTGTCACATATGTTAATATTCAAACCTAAATCTCTAACATGTAGTAATTCCTATCTTAATTTAACGATATACAAATAGAACTTCCAATCAACAACTCCCAACAAACAAAAAATTCCAAAACCCTAACTTCAACAACTTTCAACAATCACACTAACCAAAATACAAAATTCAACATTAAAAAAAACAGAATAAAAAGAACACACAACAAATAAGCACTAAAAACAATCAAAAACCTTGATTAAGATCGTATCCCCACGAAAAAGATGAATTTAATCGCCTCGTCAACAACACAATCCATAGTTTTTCTCTCTCACATTCATTATCAAGTAATCATAGAAATATTAAACAATTCACACCTAAATCTCTAACTTGTAGTAATTCCAATCTTAATTTGAGAATATGCATATAAAACTTCCAGTCAACAACTCCTAAGAAGCAAACACTTCCAAAACCCTAACTTGGGCAACTTTAAACAATCACACTAACCACAAATCAAAATTCAATTTAATAAACAACAGAATCAAATGAATAACATGATAAAATAACTTGATCAAGATCTTATCGCCATGAAAAAGTTAAAGTTTCTCCATAGTATCAGGATGAAGCAAAACGATGAAGTTATCATTGTAACATATTCCCAAATCTTAAAACCCTGGATTTCTCCCAAAATGCATATGATCGATGTGAGTTCGAGAGAGAGGATAGAGAGTTACCTACGATCGACAAAGGGGATAGAGAGTTACCTGCGATCGAGAGAGAGAACCACGATGAATCCCGCACGAGTGGAAGAGAACAGCTGAGCGGCGAGGGTGTCTATCTCAAGCGGAAAGGTTGAAAATAGATTAGAGGGAAAGGAATTTTTTTAACAGTTTTAAGTTTTAGGAGGGGGTACACATGGAGGAATTTTTTTAACAGTTTTAAGTTTTAGGAGGGGGTACACGTGACTCTCATATGTTCTATATTACCTTTTGTGTGTTATATTAACAAGTTTGTATCAGGCATGGGTACTTACAAATTTCGTAAGTGACTAAAACTGTTATAAATTTTTTAAGTGTCACAAACATTTATAAATCATTTTTTCAATTAGTTATAAAATAACCATTTTGGTGTAGTGTAGTGAGCCTATCATTCCACTAGAGCTGACAATTTTTGACCCGATAACCCGTTTATGATAATAACCCGAAATGACCCGAACATGACCCGATTAACTTGTATATATTTAAGAGTACCCAAAACTTATACTAGAATAAAAATCAATGCGACCCGAAAATGACACGACTAACCCGAATCGTCACCCCTACATTCCACTGAAAGACTCTCTCATCGTTGTACCTACGTTACTTCGGTACAAAGTTCACTTCTCCATATCACTCTTTATCCACAGTTGGCCTCTAACTGATCCTCATGTGAATAATTGAGAAACTTCATTCTCTTCATTTATGATAAATCAAAGGGACTCACGGTTAAAACCATCCGTAAGATTCCTCTATGATAAAAACATCCTGCTCCCTCAAATATGGTGACCATCGTTCCCACCATTTCAATATTTCTCCAACGAGTGAAATTTTTTCCTCAAATTTTCACATCTGAGCATTCCTATACCCTGCTTTAAGCCAAAGTCTCTGAGCCTTCTACTTCCTTTGGATAACACTACACTGCTTCCGCATGACTTAACTTCAACGTATGGTCCTTATTAAAGACCCTTTCAAACTTTTTCCCAATTTACTTCACTGGGTAATTCAAGTTTAGCACAACTCTCTACTATAGCTGTACTCGGATAAATACAACTAATATACTTTAGTAGTCGTTGTAGAAATCCATAAAAATGTCACAAAGGGAGTGACCTCCACTGCGGTCCTCGTCCCTGACTTTAAATTAAAGCTCTAACTAAGCCCCGCCTCCTACTGCTCTCATAACGGACTTCCCTAGTTGCCCTTCATCGATCAGCACACGAATCTCAAACGAGCGCGCAATAGATTTACTATAATCTTACATAATGGCAGGAGAACAAAATCTCACAAGAGGAATCAGTAATCTTAATCATAAGGCTCTATATCAAATTGAAAGCAATGTTGAAAGTGTAGTACGTCCGCACAGATTCCTAAGGACACTAAAACCTGATGCTCTGATACCATCTCTGACACCCCGCCTAATAAAATACCGGGTGATTACCAAATTAAAAGAGGAGTCTCATATGGTTCATTCTCAGCATCATTGTCGAAAACCAATTTAATTACTAATAACTTATTAGGCTAGCGTCAAAATTTTATTTAACTAATCTTTTTTATCAAACCAACCAAGTGAAATAATCACAACAGTTTATATACACGAAGACGAAATGAAATAAAATAACCGAACACTCAATAACATAATACAACCAAATCGAATACCGCACTAAAAGGCGGTAAACGAATAAATGAATACAGTTGATCTATTGGCCCGAATGTTACTACAATGCTTCCTATCTAGATTACAAAGGTAGAAGCATCTATAATAAACCTGCATGCATCCACAGCTGCTGCAGCAAACGTCTGGCTCGATGGAATCATTATCCAGGCACCCCTGTGTCTGGACACCTATATATATATATATATATATATATATATATATATATATATATATATAACAAGAGAGGAGAAAATAGAGAAACGGGTCAGAGCCCTAGTTTTTAAAATATTTAGCAAGTGCATAAGTGCCATATTTTTAAAATATGAAATCTTTCACATTTAAATTGGTATCGCACTCTCGTGAGATACACCTCACCCCTCTTCTAATAGTGCACACCTATCGCATAACTATTAAACCATCTAGTTAAGCTACCATGCCTAACTAATCTATATCACCCCCCTCTAAGTCCTCATAACTATCATCTACCCTACCTGATACCATGTATGTTATACCGTAAGCTAATACATAAGCTTTTAATTGATATAATCCTTAATGTGACATATATATAGTTCTCGTTTTTATATATAAGTATACCGTTCATATTCCAAAAATCTCACTAGTTTAAAATACCATTTTCACTTTAGTATATAAAATTTCGTATATATATATATATATATATATATATATATATATATATATATATATATATATATATATATATATATATATATAGTTCTCACTTTAATATACGAATCACAATTTAAATCCGTAAATAATCTCCCTGCATGAGAATAAAACTTTATTCATTTTACTCTTTACACAAGTTAGAGCTATATGATATCTCATTTTCATATACAAGCAATATACTATACGCAACAAGTATAATTATACCTATTACAATCATAAGTATAATAACCATCCCACCGAGCTATAACTCGAGGATGTAGTCTCATAGTGCCTATCCGCATCCGGGTTTACTCAATCAACCACGGTACCAAGCCAGACTCAATCATGGTCATGGTAAAAATACACAACGGTGGGTGCGGTCATATTCCCTCCTGAAAGTGGAATAAAGCTATCGCACTCGTATGAGGGATTATATGATCTGGGGATATACTCTCTCTGCTCCTCAAGCCATGGGATTCACCCACATTGCGCAACTCTCCTAGACAGCACTAGAGAAAATATATAATCCGGCTGTCCATCCCTATGCCCGGGGAAGCCTGTGGAACCAACCTCTAAGATACAAATATACCAATCACATACAAATATATTTATATTCATATCGTAACATATATATACCGTCACAACTCCTGTATATATAATACATATCAGTTCTTAATATATATATGGCTATAATTGCCAAACTCTTATAGCGATAGCCGATAACCCCGAATGTTCCCATTCGTAATAGTATATAAGTATTCTCTTACTTAATATATAACTCGCTCCTTAATCACTTTTAAGGATTATAATATGGAACTGAATATACCAATTCGTACTAACTAAATAAGTATACTATCGACTTATCTGAATTCCATAGGTATTGCATCACCTATAATAATAGTCGTCAATAGAAGTGTCGGATAACCGCTCAATTCTCTTTAGACTATATCATAAATTCCATCCTAATCGCATCCTAGGATTTACTCAAATGCATTTAGACCATATTTATTCTCAACGTATAAATATCTCTACACACTTACCGGAGACCTCTCCCTCGAACGTTGCTCAACCCGAACATTCACCAAGTCCATACCCCGAATTGTGCACTAAACTAATCCAAGGTTCTCTCTTTCATTCCAAGGTTTACTCACCTTCAATACCGTCATCTAGAGTCCTAATATCATAACTAGAATCCCCCATCATAGTCTTCAATTTCAATTTAACTCCCGCTAAACTCAAAGAAGAAAAACGGCCAAATTTAACAAATGCGAATCGATTCACCCCAAATGCGAATCGATTCGGATTAGCAAATCGATTCGATCTCAATCCGAATCGATTCGGCATAAGACAGCCTTACAGATCCCCTTATGCGAATCGATTCGGTCTAGACCCGAATCGATTCGCCCTGTTAGGAGGGCACTTTTTGGGCGATTTCATCTTCTCCAAAATACTCAAATATCAACCCATTCTCCATTTTTATGGTTTATAATCTCAACCAACATCACTATAATCATCCTAACACTGATTTCTAACTAACACATCAATTAATTTGTGGTATTAAACCATTTCTCCTAGATTTAACCTTTAAACCATCAAAACCCTAGTTTTATCATTTTATCCATTTTTAACCATTTCTATCCACCATTAACATAGGTTTAACACTAGAAATCATTAAGAGTTTACAATACATAAATTTGTAAACTCATACTCAAATTACCCAATTTTATTTTCAGGGTTCTAACCCAAAAATCATATAGTTTACCAACTATAATATAAGATATACATATACAAATGAATAAAGCAAGTAAACACTTGCCTCGTGGATGAAATCCGACGATCTCGAGTCGAATCCCGCGGAGTGTGGCTCAGAAATCCCTTTTTTCCCTTCTTTTATCCTCTTCTCTCTTTTCTTTCCTTCTCTCACTCTCTCGTGCCTTATATGAAAGAAATAAGGGTTTTCCCTTATTAAATGCAATTTTGACTCGTTTACACAATTGTGAGTCCCTACTAGTCCAAAAATCCCCGAAACCCAAACACTACCCCCGGGTACTCTATTTTGACTATCTTGGCCATTCCGAAACCAACCGTGCACTCAAAATCTTCATTCGAATCACTTAACTAAAATTTACTAATTAAACCTAACACTTCTCAATACGCGTTTTCTACAACGTAAAATAATTTACATCACTTTACCCAGTTGTGACATGACACAAAAACATTCTAACTCATTTACTCGGTCCCCTAAATAAAAGTAACACGCGTCGGTAATCATTTAACGCTTATTAATCCAGAATTTACTATTCACTATAATTCCTCAAATTTCCAAATTACACCCACTTATGTAATTTTAATATCCATAAAAGCACGGGGTATTACAATTTGAAGTTTTGTTATTGTTTACTTTGCATTGTCATGTTATATTGATGTTGGAGGTCTTTAATTTTAGCATTCCACTACTGCCATTGAAGGTATCAATTTCATCCTTGGGTATTGAAAAGTTTTTACAAATAGTTTAATTTTGTTTCGTATCTCTACTGATTTTCTCATTTTCTCATTTTGTTGTTTTATTTGTATTCTAAAGTCAAATTTTATTTTGATATGATATCTTTCTTATAGTCCGTAACACTTCTTTTGTTGGCAAGGGTAATTAAAGCAAATTATGGTGAAATGAGTCCATTAGGATTGGTGAGTTTTTTGCCCCTTTTATTACTAAAGCATTTAATATTTTCCTGTTTAATTTATCTTTTCCATTTGTACCTCTGAAGCATTTGTTATTTGACAATATTTATCTATAATGTATTGTCATTTTTGGCATGCCTCTTAGATGTTTGAGAAAATAACCTAATTGATGTTTTACTCTTTTAATAGATAGGAATTTTATGACAATGTGATTAGAAGTGTATGCCAGTGTGTAAAGATATTTTGAATCAAGTTGTTGATTAAACGTATGAAGATTATTATTGGAATATTGATTCATTTACGAGCTTATGATTTGTAGGTATTTAGTGGAAAACTCCAAAATAATTATTTGATTTACCAAATGTAGTCATCCCCAACATTCAACTCTATTTTTTTTATACATAATGTTGTGATTAACTTTTAATGGTTTAATTTAACAAATATCTTTTGATATTTCATGCAGTCATCACATCCCGACAAACTAAATGTATACTCTACTGATATCCGCTCTATCCCAGATGAGCTCTCAAGCCTGGTCAACATGTTGGTATGGCACATGAAGTTCTTGGTGTCCAATAACCCCTCAACTCGATCGACATGAGAGCGAATATAATGTGACCGATCAGTTAGTAAAGGAATCAGTGGAACATGGTGGCCACGAAAGAGGGATCGGGTCCAATGGTTACTTGAGAAGTTACTTCATGTAAAGAGTTTTTATGTTTTTGTTTCTTACTATACTCTATTTGGTAATCCACTATATGATGAAATATCTGATATAATGTCCATTGTGTTCTTACAGTATCCTTCCGGTATTCAATTCATAAATTCGGCTTATCGAGTGACGTTTTGGCTTAGATCGGCTTGATTCAACCATAGTTTGGGATACAAAAGGTAATATAGTTGGCACACGCATAGTTTATTCAAATTTTAGGCATCTTAGCCATTAGTGTTCGGATCTATTTTAGGCATTATGCTTATCTTTGTTATTCAAGACATGTAAGTTTTAGCATTCAAATCTAATTTGGGGTCTCTGTGTGATTATATTTGTTTTGTAGGAATCGTGTTTTTTTGAAGATCCAACTCTTCAAATACATTTTATGGTATACTCTCTATTTAATTTTAAATTTTTTTAGATCTACTGAATACTTGGGATTCTCATGGATAAAGTTCAATTTTGAGTTTTTTTGTTGACTTGATTGTCCTTAAATTTGTATAAAAGAATTTCACTCCCTCTCGCTTCTCTCTCATACTAAGTTAGTGAACACATGCTCACATATCTTCATAATTTTCAATCCATCACTCTCTCTTGGTAGCTTAACTGGCGTTGAGTCCAAATGTTGATTCCTGAATGATAACGTTGGGAGTACATTATTGTTTATGATGTTGTGAAGTTCTCAGGTACTTCTTTTCTTTCAATGTTTTTTTACTTAGATACCTCTGTAATGGATTGAGTAGAGAGTAGGGGTATTACATTTCATAGGTAGTGGGGTGCTGTAAGTATAAGTTAGGAGAGTAGGACTTCTCTAATGTGATTATATGAAATTTGATTGTGTGCCAAAGTTCTTGATTTATAGCGCCACTTATTCTTTAGATCTATTTTTACATGCCAACTTTATATAACGTTGACCTTGAGTTGTTTTGTGTTTATTGTTTTGGTGCTTCTAAATGACTGTTAGATTAAATTATTATTCATATTTATGTGCACTCCATTAGTTTTTAGTTGTTTTATATGTAAATAATTCATATTTATATGTAAAGTATCAAATAGAGGACTTATTATAACATTTTAACAGATTTTATATGTGATTGTCCCATTTTTTATTACTATTGACTTGCACATGTACTTATTATCCTTGAAGCCATAATTTATTTACTCATATATGGTTTGGTTCAAATGTTGATCACTCATATCATATAAATCCTTGGTGTTAAGATCTCACAATGCTATAACTTTAATTAGGGTACTTTTATTAGTTTTATTTAACTATCAACTAATGGTGATTAATGTATTTTTCTAACCAAGAGGTTGGCCCTGCTCAACTGATTGACTCCGGGATCACAACTTCTGATATCCTAAAGGGAGAAATATCCTTGATAATTGACAAGGTGCTGCTGTATGCGCTGCTGTGCTCCGACCTTAACGAGAAGCTTCCCCCATTCCCATCCGATGAGCATGGTGCTAAGGTGCTGCCTTATTTAAGCAGAAGGTGTTGCCGTATTTAAGCGGAAGTTGTTGCCTTATATAAGCAGCATGTGTGCCTTATTTAAGCAGCAGGTGCTGACAAAATAAATTAGGCGAGTGCTCTTATTCGTGTGGATTATTAAGAAGCGTTAGTTATGTAATTTTATGAGATGAAAATAAAGCCGATTTATGATACTGATTCAAAACTTGCGACTAGGTTTGTGGAGATACAATTTTGTTCATTTATAATTGGTTCTATTTTGATTTTATCGCAGGGAACAACGTCTACTATACATCTTCTATACAACATCTACTATTCATTTTGTTCTCTTCATTTACATCCCTTGCCTTTTTTAGTGTCTATCCTTTGAAATTTTATAAAATGACTTCATAGTCTTTGTTTTTCTGTTCTCTAAACTTGGTTTGTAAAATAAGTCTTTTCAAATATGAGTTTCTGAGAATCATTTTTTTGAATTTTGAGTTTATTGATTTTAGGTTATACTCGATATTTAGTTTGAAACATGTTTTGCTTTTCCCACCGCAGACTTTTTAAGTGTAATTATAATCCTCATGGTTGTTATCTGTATATGTTTATGGTTTGATTTCCACGCACTTGAACGCATAAGTTTCTGAATTTGTTTATAATCTTGGACATTTGTGTTCGGTCATGTGTTCAATTGAGGGTGTGTTTGTAGAACATTAGTACTGCAATTTCATTACTTTCTACAGATTATGTGATTATATTGTGTTTGTAGAACATAACTTATACTGGGGTCTAATGTTGTTGCAATTAGGGGTGTGCAAAAAAATCGACAACCCGAAGAACTGAACCAAACCGACCTTCGTGGGTTGGGTTGGTTCGGGTTTTTTTCTCCACGGGTTGGTTCTGGTTGCAAAAAATTGAGAACCGAAATGTTTGGTTCGGTTCGGTTCTCGATTTTATACCTGAACCAAACCGAACTGAATCGAGAACCGAACCCATGGAATGGAATCAAAAAACCAAACCGAAGAATCGAACCAAAGAATCGACCCCAAGAACCAACCTGAGAACCGACCCATTAACTTGAACCATTAATCATAACCATTAACCAGAACCATTAACTAACTCGAGAACCAACCCGTGAACCAGAACCAATAACGAAAATCATGAACTAGAACCACAAACCAGAATCGCAAGCCCAAACCCTGAACCAGAATCGCAAACCAGAACCAAGAACCAGAACCATGAACCGACTCGAACCAAACCGAGAACTGATGGTTCAGTTTTGAACCGAACCGACCAATTTTAGTTCTGGTTCTGGTTCTAAAAACACGAAATCGATCAATTTTGGTTCTGGTTCTGGTTCCGTAGTGGAATCGAACCGAATCATGGTCACCCCTAGTTGCAATGTATTGATGGCAACATAAATCATGGTCATTAACAATACATAGTAGATTTCAAAGGTCCTCATAAATCTTGGAAGGGAATTAGGTGCTGCCATGATGATGAATAGGTCGCTATTTAATGGTTATTAGAATTAATACGGGGTTTAGCAGTAAAAATGAGAAGAGATTCAATTTCGATAACTTGGATGCCGCAAAGAGAGAAAAGAAGGAAGCTAGAGGAAGAGAAGGGAATTGCCATATGCTTTGAAAAAAAGAACAAACAGCATGGAGACTTCTCGAGTCTGGATCATGTTGAGGTCTACACCTGTCAGCTAAGTTGGAGAAATACTTTGCTACTACTGTTGTTCTATGGGATGCAGATTATATCAGGTATCTTCATTAACGTTTTTTCAATTGCTCATTATGGTTATTTATTTAGTGTTTGAGGTTTTTATTTTGGGACAGAGAATTTCTATTGCAATTACAAACAAAGAGGATATGGTGGTAAATGCTTACTTCTCTTAGTTAAGGTTTGTATTTAGAAATTAGTTAGTGCATAATTTAATATTATATCAGTTATATATACACACACACACACACACACACACACACACACACACACTCATACACACACACACACACACACACACACACACACACACACACACATATGTTCTGCATTGTTTCATTCTTTGATTATAATGAAGTGATTTTTTCTTATGATTTGTTTATAAACATGTTAGACTTACTTCTCTTATAAACATGTTAGGCTTACTTTTATTATAAACATGTTTTTATTACTCCTCTTATAAACATGTTTCCTAGATAGATGCAACCCGAAGTTTCTGTCAACTAAAGCCTTACAGGGCTCCTGTTCTTCATTAGATAGACTGGGCAAAGAAGTAAACATTTTATTTGGCTGTTTACTGTTATTCAGGTAAAGGCTGCGGGACAGTACTTGAATTACGATTATTTTCCATGTTACTGCTATTCAGGTAAAGGCTGTAGGACTTCTATAAAGGGTCAATTGTCGATTTTGCCCAACTCAACTCTGCTATGCTTTCAAGGCTTGCAAAAATGGACCAGGGCTTGTAATATGAGAATCAGGTCCCTACTAAAAAAAAGAGAGCATGTCTTGGATATGTACAAGCAGATCCAGACTAGAAAAAAGATAGCAGGACTAAAAAAAAAATAGCAGTGCTGTAAAGATAGCAGGTTTTGGCTACAACTCTGTTTAACAGCGTGGTCACCAAGATAAAGCAACTATAGTGCATCTTGAGGTAGAGTGCAAACATGTGAGGGAGGCACCGACATATTATAACACATAAATTATTCCTCATGTGGTCATTGGAAGTCAGAAGATCAAAAAATTACAACTCATTTATCCACTAAGCCGACGGTTTGGCAAGGTCGACAGTAAATATATGCACCGATGACCTGTTCAGCGATGATCATAGCACATAAGTTATATCCGACCTATGCAAGCACCGTTATATACCATCACTGCCCATAACTGAACAATATTCTAAGCCGAACTATAGCAGAATCTCTTCATTAGTATATTCATACCTCTAGTTGAATTATTTATTCGAACTTGCGACAATGACCACAACGGTGCATTTGGCTAACACATGATCGTGTCGATGAAACTATGTGATAATTCTTGGCTTTGTGGATGCTTATTTATAATGTTATCCAATTGGAATATTCATAAGTTAGTTTCTAAATATATTGTCATATTTTATTAAGAAGGTTGATATGTATTATCATGGTTTGGTTAGTTTTGACAAGTTTAGTTCAATGGTGGTATGGTTAGTTCACTTTTATTCACATACACATTATTTTGTTATTTGTACCCAATGTGTTTATTCGTTTTGTGTTGAATTGATAAAAAATATATAATAGGGTATGTGTATTTTTGGGGCGTCCCGCTCTTTCACATAGCTCAACAGGTTATGTGAGTTGCGTTTTAGGAGCGTCCTCGGATTGTCATTGTGTAGTATTTTTTATTTCGCGTTACGATCCCCTTATCTATTCCTGTCCCGATTTGTAATTTTAGGAAATACAGGTAGTGAGCACCCCCATTCGCACCCACAATAGGGAGTAGCTTATTGGAAAATTTTCATTGTGCCTTTAGGAACGAGCATATACTTTTTGCCGTTTCGCGATTATGTACTTTTTATCGCTTCGCAATTATGTACTTTGGAAATTTTCAGCGTGCCTTCAGACACGGGCATACCCTAGCGTGTGTGTATATATATATATATATATATATATATATATATATATATATACTCTAAGTACATATTATTATTGATGTAATTATATGACCAATTAGACCGTGTTGAATTATTAATTTTATACTAAGAGTTATTTTTTATAAAATAAAAAAGAAACTTAAGTGGCCGCCTAGGAGCTAGACAACCTCCTGCTTAGCCCCTTTTAGAACATTGAGGAGCAGGGATGACAATTTTTCTCGAAAATCTACGTCCCCGCGGATATCCGACCCTATCGGCTAGGGTAAGGGGATTAAGTTGCGGGGATCGGGGCAGGTTCGGGGAGTTAAAAAAATCCCCAATTTTTTTTGCGTCGATTTCAAAAATAGCCTCGGGTCCCCACGGGGATACTCGATTTATTAATATATAATAAAATATGT
The DNA here is from genome assembly GCA_949130495.1 of Sambucus nigra. Lineage (NCBI taxonomy): Eukaryota > Viridiplantae > Streptophyta > Magnoliopsida > Dipsacales > Adoxaceae > Sambucus > Sambucus nigra. Next base: position 448,442,904 of record OX422219.1, on the reverse strand, counting down.
ATATATAATATAAGATATAATAAATATATAAGATATGAAGGGATATAACTTTCTTTACTAAAGAATATGTAGTAACCCTAACCCTTTATTTCTTCCGCCCGCCTTCCTCCCTCATATCCCACACCAAACCTCATCCTCATATTCCTCCTACCTGACTCCCTCATCTCCCAGGACCAAACCCTTCATCTCCCACGACCAAACCTCACCGCTGACAAACCAAACCCGAACCAGATCCATAAGTGCCCTGACCAGATCCCGAACCCAAAAGCAGTCCAATATGTGAGGAATGGTAGAGGCACACCCATGGAGCTTGACGACAACTATTACAGAAACATTTTGTACAACAAGGGTTTATTATTGGTTGACCACCAATTAGCCGTCCTTTGTCAAGAATAGTAAACAACCAAGACTATTTCTTTAAAGAGTTTTTAAGGGCCATCACTATTCTCATTGAGAAGAATCCTATCACTGGTGAAAAGTGTGAGATTAGGCTGCAGTGAAGTATTGCCAACAAGCAACACTAGACTGTAAATCTCTCCATATTTTTGGCTTGTGAGAAAGCTTAATGTTTGGCATTTAATTTCCTTTATTTGGCTTGTGAGAAAACTTAATGTTTCAGCATATTTTTTTTTCTTTCTATTGGAAATTAAGCCTTATGCATATGCTACATTGTTCTTAAGATATAACAGATAATGTAATAAGACTTATAAATTTTTTATATTAAAAAAAGGAAACGGGTTCCCCGAGGGGAAATCGATACCCATTTTAAACCGATACGGGGATCCTCGAACCCGTTATAACGAGAAACGGTGCAGGGACGGGGAATAATGTTTCTGACCGGGACGGAGATGGGGATGGAGATGCTTTCCCTGAACCCGAACCAACCCGTTTCCATCCCTAAGCAGCGGGGGGGTAGCGAAACTGATTGCAAAAGAGGGAAAATCTGGTGAGGAGGAAAAATAGAAATAAAAAGTTAGGGTTACCGTAACTCACCTAATTGGCTCCCCATTTGGTTCGTTAAAATGCCTTTCTTATACGGTCACTCACTTAATTTACCATTCACATTTGAACCAATATGTGTGAAAATAAAATTAACATGAATTTTAGCTAAATTTGATGTCAATAAAGAATTATGGGTTATTTTTAGTATTTTTAGGCATTAGTGGCATTTTTGTTACTTTTTAGTCTTCCTTTTATTTTTAGTATTTCATTGTATTTTCCTTTTTTGCTAGTATTTAGGAGAAGGATGTTTATTGGCTCTTAGGGACATAATTGTATTTATATTCTTAGCTTAGAGGCCAAGTAACCTCCTTCCTATAAGTACCCATATGTAGCCTCATTTGAGGCATTCTTTCATTTTATGAGATTTTGATTAGAGAGAGTTTGAGAGAGAATTATCTTTTCTTGTTCCCATTTGACGTCATTTACGTCAATTGGTATCAGAGCCTAATCACTCCACCGGTTGTTGTTATAAAATAAAAACTTGTAAACAACGTCAAGGTGGGTTCAAGAAAGGATGAAGACCTCCAACGAAATACCTTTCAATCAAATCTTGGAGGCCTTCAACCGATTGAAGGCCTGAGTAGATGCGATCTACGCCTGAGGTTCTCTGTCGACAACCCCACAGACTGCCCCCACACCGCCGATAACCACCCGTGTATTTTTCAAAAATGGGAGGAATATAGTCCTTCGGATAGGGTTTGTCGTTGTACTCCTGAGGATACGGTGTTCGAAAATCATCGTAGACCGAAGCTATCTCGCCAGCGAATTACGAGGAAGCCTGCATGAACTTCAGCATCTCCTTTTGCATCTTTTTTTTTTATTTCCTCCATGGGCAATGCCGCTGGGGCAACAAACAATAGAACCACGGGCTGAGTGCCCGTTGCAGCTGGAGCAGGCGCCATGGTTAGGGCTGCCGATGCTCCTGATGTTCCCGTTGCTGGATTCACAATAGATGGTACGCTCGCTGAGATTGTTCCCGCTACACCTGCACCTGGTGGGACCATTGGAGCTACCCCTGGTGTCATGAAGGAATTAGCCTCCAATCCTCCCAGCATAGTTGAAACTACTGAAGTTTACAGAAACTCGTAAAACTTGCTCATGAGGAGCGCAACCTGAGTGGGCCCCAACCCCACAGTCGTGGAAGCTTGTGTCACACCAGAAACTCCTGACATCGACGGAACCAGAGGTACCTCTACTCGTGGAGCCTTATCTCTCAGGGCCTCCAGTTCTTTCGCAGCCATTTCCTCATTATGTTGGATGTCATCAAAGTTGAGCCTTCGATTAGCATTATCTTGTGCCATACTCTTTTCTTAGAAGAATGCCTCCCCAGCAGAGTCGCCAAATGTTGGAGGGTACCTTAGATTATAGATGGAGGCGTAACCCCTATTTGAGTATGGTGATGATAAGCTAATTTGGCCAAAGCTTTGGATTAATGATAGGAAACACAAACACAAACCTAATGAAAAAGAACTCAGTTTAATCTCACAAAACTCTCGTGTATAACTCAGAAAAATAGTAACGAACTTCAGAAGTCACTTAGTTAAAGGGAGAGAGAAGTAAGCACCCTAGATACACCTTGGTAGGTAGGTAGAAACACACGAAACACCCTCAAGAATATATGTCGAGTATTAAAAGCTTCGTAATAACTAACAATGGTGAGTGAGTAAAGTCTCTGGTTTTGCAATAACTCTCTCTCTGATGTGTATTCTCTCTCAGCAATAACTTCTCAAACTCTCAAAAGACCCCCCTCTCCTCAGGGGTGGTTGGGGTCCTTAAATAGCCCCCCACATCATCCCCGAGGCAACTCAGTCATTAAAGACTATGAAAGACATCCCTCATACTTTATGTCACAATATTAAATGCCTGATGCACTAGTTGTCTCCACGTAATAAACATTAAATGCCAAGACATGCCTTTTTCCTAATCACTGTGTGTCAGGGGGTGTTGTTGCAGAGGTGGCTCACCAACTGCCTGACAACCCCAAATACCATGGTGGATTACTCAAGTGCAGGTCTGCATTATTTAGCTGGCTAGTGACATCATATACAGTAGATGTTACATTAAGTAGAGGGCTATTTGGTTCATAACTCACTACCCGATGGAACTCCAAGCTGCTCCGCCCGAGGTTCCACTGTCAGGGTCCTTCGGTTCTTTACCAGGTATATCTAAGATGGTGAGGATAAGACCCAACGGTACCTCACTTCTCAATCCTCCAAACCAAGTCCCTCTAAAGTTCCCGCGGTGAGGTCGTTCGATAGAGCATGAAAGCTCTCCCACGCCCTGCCAAGCCTGATCTCTCGCGAGTACCGTTCGACCTCACACAGACTCATTATTCTCGTTACATCATTACAATCATTATAGCTCATAGCCAATATAAACAAATATACAATATGACTAAGTAATCAAACAAGCTAAAGTATGAGTTGCCACTCTTGAGCTGCCACGCTGTCTAAATCCCAAACACTGTTGCTAATGGGTGGATTATCCCTAATCTTTGGATTACCTCCAAGACCCCTCTACATTTGCCCCTTCGTGGAGGGATTTGTTGTGGGAACAAGAAATGCTTGCACGAAGACTTCTCAATCCGATGAACCTTCTCTGCGTGAAAAAATTCTGGCCTTCTTTCCCCTGTTAGAACCGCAACGATATAATCTCCTGTAAAAAGTAAAATTCTCCCCGATGTACCTAAGCCGAAGCGCCATTCTCATTGGGGCTTGGGCGAAGGGACGTCGTCGCTTTTTCCTCGTGCTGATTCTCAAACGTTCTAGCTTTAATATTTGAAATTCTCCCGAAAGGCCTACTAACCTTCTCAAATACTCGTTTGGACTCCTGATAAATGAAATTCTCCCCCGTGGTGCTTCGCTATGTTCAAAAAACGTTTGGACATGTGGGATCTTTTTTGTTAGAAGTTTATTGGATATGCCTGACAGAATCTTCTAGTGCCAAAACTTAAACTTGTTTAAGAAGGCAACGCTTTCTGTTCCCTATGCTTAACTTCATTGATGACGTGACTCTGTCTTTTTAACTACCAAGGTGCTTCTCGAAGTGCCACGTGTTCATTTGAAATGATTATAGGCAGCCGCGCACGTGCGATGGTGGGAAAATCTAAACGCCGAACTCGAAAATTTCAAACGGCCATATCCCAACACTTAGCCCTTCTGTTCTCTTACTTTACCTTCATCGTCTTCAAACTTCCATTCGCTTTAGAGAGAGAAAATCTGTGAGAACTCCATTGTTATTAAGCTCTTACCTAACTTCTTTCTCCTGTTACCTTCTCTACCCCTACTTGTGATCGTATTCCTCCATTCTTTTTCTCAAACCCTTCTTGCTCAAAGCTTTTCTGTTACTTTATCATTATTTGCGATGGCGTCCTCAAGCAACCCGACCATGTCTGCCACCAGTGTTCTGACTGCGACCTCCACCATTGCCACCACCCTGGATGCTGCCTGCCAGGAACAACTAAGGTTTTACCGTCGATCACCTATTTTTAGGTAAGGTGATGATTTTGCTGGTGCATGTAAGAGGGTCCATTTTTCTTCTAAGTTTGACCCTCTATTGTTGGGTGATGAAGACAAAGCTTCTACTGAGTGAGGTTTTCTTCCTCCCTAGGGGACTCTCTGATTGCGTTTGGAGCGAGGGGACTTCCCGTGGTCCCACATTGAGTTTGAAGCTCTCAGGGGTTCTCCTGCTCAGTTTTCTACGTGGAACTCCCACATGCAGAGCTCCTATGCTGAAATGCTCACCAAGATTGGGCTGCAACGGGCTAAGTGGTTTGGTGAGTTCAATCTCTCTAAGAATAATGTTGTCCTTCCTGTTCTGGTGTCTCGCTGGAACGTTACGACCCATACATTCATCGCTGCGTGGGGTGAGTTCACGGTGACGTTGGAAGACGTTTGTGAGCTCCTGGGCCTTAAAGCAATAGGCCACGAGCCTTATACTGATAAGGCCCTGGATGCCCAGGAGACTGCTGACCGTTTGTAGCTGGATCGAATATGCCGAAGTTGCACCGGTTCATCGAACAAGGCCACTTTCTCCCCACTTATCAATTATTTCTTCAAGGATTCTGCTGAAGATATTTCTTCTGGAGGTGCCCCTGGTCAAGGTACATCGCTGGAACTTCCTGCTTATATCCTTGTTATTCTTTCCCATTTCCTTCTACCGGGAATTCCAACGATCAGCCTCGAAGGGACCTTATTAATATATCCCTTCGTTTGGCCAGTGGTACCAAGCTTCCCCTGGCTGCAATCGCCTTGGGATCTCTCTATACATGGCTCGATAGGACCCTGTTTGATATGGAACGATCTCTTGGTCGTTACAACTTGGTAAATTTTGCTAACTGTGTCCTTTTGACAAGCTTCCTCTATGTTCATTTTCCTGCCGTAGCGACCAAGATCAACCGCCCTCCTTTTGAGGAAAGAATTCTGCCCCCATTCTCCCATATTTATCATAAGATACAGAGTCGAAAGGAGTTGATCTCCGTGATTGATCGTTTTGAAGACTTCGTTATGAGGCCCTACGAAGAGGATGTCTTTGTTAACCACTGTAACTTTTTTCAGCATGAGGCTCGACTAGTGGAGGTAGGTGTAGATATTGAAAATACCTCGCTGGTTGTGGTTTTTCTGTTCTCCCCCGGGTATTTGCCTTCCTATACCGAGTGGGGATATACCAGCGAGCACTATAATCCCAACCGATGCAGCCGCCAATTTGGTTTTGATCAAGGCGCTCCTCGCCTCGTTTTTCAATCATCAAACCCCAAGGTTTTCTTTAGCGAGGCATGCTACCTATTTTCTTCTACTACAGTATGGGGAATAAGTTCTGCAATGGCTGGGCGAGTCACCATTCCCAACAACAAAAGGCAAGGGAATGTGTCCCATCTGTTCGCTACACGATACTGGTCAAAATAATTGGCTGATATTATAGTGTTCATCGAGGGGGATCTAGTGTATCCTGCCGTTCTTTCCTTTTCTACGTTGGAGCTGGGTTTAAAGGGCAACTCCGTCCTTGGGATTGAGTTCCCTATGATTAAAACCCCCAAGGTATGTCCCCTCGAGCTTCCTCCCCTTTGTTCCATGATCCCTACCGCTACACACAAACCCAAAAGTGTTGCAGCCTCTAAGAAAGCTGCCCCTTCGACTATAGTTGCTACCGATGAAATTTCAGGACAGAAGGCAAAGAGCGAGGCTTCTTCCAAGTCCAAGTCCTAGACTAAACCCCAAGCTCCTAAGGAGGCATTCCCCATTGCCTCCGTTCCTCCTCCCATACCTGCAGAGATGGTTGAGGAGTTGAGAAGGAAAGTTCAAACCACGGTAGCTCGCATAAATGCTGAGTTCGAATGGCGTGTTTCAACCATTCCTCCACCGGGAACCTTTCCCACAATCGTAGTTGATCCCACCGAGCCCACGACGAAGAGGAGAAAAAATTCAAATGTTCTTCGAGGTACTGGCACTGGTGCATCAAGAACGAGGAAGAAAACTCTGGGTACCAAGTCCCAAAAGAGACAAGCTCCTCAGGTGCATTTATCTCCTGCCCCCTCACCTGTCAGATCTGAGGTATGTACACTTTTTCTATCATCATTTCCCATTTTCTTAAGGAAAAAAAGTACATTTGCTTATGCATTTTGGTAACTTTGGTGCAGGAGGTTGAAGAAGAAAGTGCCAATCCCCCTAGCCCCCCGTGAGCCCTTTCGTGGGGGGACGTTTCGGTGTTTTGCCATCCAACGTGACTCCTCCTCGTTCGCCCATGATCGGGCTTACCTATTCCCGCCGTTCAGCCTCTCATCGTGCAAGGGATGTTGCCATGGGGGGTGATGCTGTTGACTCCGTGGGCGTCTCTTCACGACCAGAGACAACTCTTCCCATCCCTTCTAGTTTATCTTCTCCACCCGAGCTTCTTCTGCCCATTGTCTAGGCTGAAGAAAATGATCCCGAGGTATGATTTCCTCTATAATTTGTTTGGTATAACGTCCTTTCGGTCTCACCCCTTTATTTATTTATCATGCTGAACTTTGATATTTTGGGATGCCCTAGGTTGAAGTGTCCTCATTGTTAGCCAACATTTCTCTTCCCACTGTGCTAACGAGACCCTTGAACACAATTCCCCTTTTTCGTACCATAACTGAGGTGGGTGACATTTAGTGGTACTTTTCCCTTTTTCTGTGCTTATGCTTCTTATCTTTTTAACACTGAACTTCATGTTGCAGCTTTCTCCCAATCTTGACCCACCTTCTCTTGAAGGTCTGCATGCGTACAAGGCCAAGGTTGGTGCTTCTGCCCCTCGTGGTGGTTTTTCTGCATCCACCCCTGTTGAGGCCTCATTTGGGAGCCCCTCATCTTCTACCAGTGAACAACCCATGCTGGCTTTGGTCCCCTATATTGGTGAGGGAGTCTTACCTGCTGTTGAGGCTTCTGCGACCAGGGATCCCGTTGTGGCTTTTGAGGTAATGAGCCCGCCCCCAACGGTTCCTGCCCCGGCCGTGACTGAGGTATTTTTCTTAATTCTATGCATTTTTGTCCAAGAATTTTTGCAAACTCCACCTATAACGGTGACTTAACAATGAAAACACTTGTTACGATTTTTCATAAACTCCACCTATAACGGTGACTTAACAATGAAAACACTTGTTAAGATTTTTCATAAACTCCACCTATAACGGTGACTTAACAATGAAAACACTTTTTAAGATTTTTCATAAACTCCACCTATAACGGTGGCTTAACAATGAAAACACTTGTTAAGATTTTTTCATAAACTCCACCTATAACGGTGACTTAACAATGAAAACACTTGTTAAGATTTTTCATAAACTCCACCTATAACGGTGACTTAACAATGAAAACACTTGTTAAGATTTTTCATAAACTCCACGTATAACGGTGACTTAACAATGAAAACACTTGTTTAAGATTTTTCATAAACTCCACCTATAACGGTGACTTAACAATGAAAACACTTGTTAAGATTTTTCATAAACTCCACCTATAACGGTGATTTAATAATGAAAACACTTGTTAAGATTTTTCATAAACTCCACCTATAACGGTGACTTAACAATGAAAACACTTGTTAAGATTTTCATAAACTCCACCTATAACGGTGACTTAACAATGAAAACACTGTTTAAGATTTTTCATAAACTCATTACTTTTCTTATCTCAAGTTGCACGAGAGACTTATCCATCCGTTCGTTCGCCTGTTGGCTCACCTCATCGAGAACCTGCCATCTCAGAAGATTATGGCCATGCTGACCAAGGTTCTACGACCGGTGCTGCAGCGAAGAGTGAATTCGGGTGTGTGCTTCCTCTGCCCGATTTGGCTCCTCATGCATTCTGCTTGATGGTGCTTCAACATTCTCCCCAATGCCCGCCAACCATCGACTAGTGATCGAGCAACTTATTGAAACCTTCAGGGTGGATTTCTTACGTTCCAATATCTCTGTCATGAGTTATAGGCTGCAAGGCATGGCTACCGTTATTGCAGAAATTGCTAGCACTCCCACCGCGACCGTTACCAGACCCCTCCTTAACTAATTTCTTGGCTATTTGAGGGAATTGGGTCGTGATGGTTTCCGCTTTAACTGGATTATATCGTATTTAAAAACTTTAAAGAGCCAACAACTGATCAGGCAGAGGGAATTATTACAAAAGCATCAACAGGACCAACGGGCTGAGGAAGCCAGGTTGGCCGAACTAGCACCCCTTCTAGAAGCGGTTGATAAGGAGGTAGATGATGCCGAAGAAGCTTTGCGTCTAGTCAAGCTGAAACGAGAAAGACTCCTCATCAAACGTGCACAAGTACAAACGAGGTTGGAGGTTTCCATCAACGCCCAACAATCTTGTACTACAGCTTCTTCGGGCCTTCCCAAAGATTTTTTCTCATCTTCAGATCTATGGTTCCTCTTAGGCTAATCAACTCTTGTATATATTTTCCTCTTACTTCTTTCTATGTAATTCTTGGGCAGTAGTTCCCAGTTTTGTAATGCTCCATCGTTTATGAATGAATGAAAATGTATATTTTCCAATTCGTCTGTATGTTACAACTGCTTTTGTATGTTATAAAGTTTTATATTTCTGCAACTCTTTCATTCTGTTCAAGTCATAACTAAAACTTGTATATTCATAACAACATCTATTTTACAATCATGGTTCAAACTTAATTGTCTACACATGATAAACCTTCAACCATTTATTGTTAATTTTAAATGGCTTATCTTCTTCCATCTTAGAAATTAAGCAATAGCCTGAGTCATGAGCTTCTTTTACAACAAAAGGTCCCTCCCAATTGGATGCAATTTTCGGTAGAGGAAGCCCTCTGATGTGCTTCACCGTTGATTTTAAAATGAGGTCTCCCTCCACGAACTTCCTGGGTATTACCAGGTTATCATATGCCCTGGAAAGCTATTTTGTGTACATTTGAAAGTGTTGCATCGCATTATCCCTGTGTTCATCCAACGTTTCAAATTTCACGTGTCTATTCTGAAGGAGCATGCTGCTTCGCAAAGCATATCGAGCCGAGGGGACTTCTAACTTTACCGAGAGAATTGCCTCAGCCCCATAAACAAGAGAGAACGGCGTATACCCTGTAGGTTTTCTCTTAGTCGTCCGATAGGCCCATAAGACGGCTGGTATCTTGTCATCCCATGATCCTGGGAAATCCTCCGTCGTCTTAGCCAAGATATTGACCAAAGTCTTGTTAGTCGCTTCGGCTTGGCCGTTCCCCTTTGGGTATGCCACCGTCGAAGCTTGGTGGACAATGGAGTATTTGTCTATGAGCATTGTTACCTTTGAATTGACGAAAGGGGTTCCGTTATCCGAAAGGATGACCTTTGGGATCCCAAAATGGCAAATAATATATTCTCTGATGAAGTTGCTCACTACTCCTGCTGTTTCCCTTCTCAATGGTATCACTTCGACCCACTTTGTGAAACGCTCCGTTGCTACCAAGATCCATATCTTCCCCCTCGAAGAAGGGTGTATTTCCCCTACCAGGTCAAACGCCCAAGTGTGAAAAGGATAAGGCGTTGCTAGGGAGTGTAAGTCCACTAACGGGGCATGGATCATATTTCCATGAAGCTGGCAAGCCTTGCATCTTCGAACGAACCTAGCCGAATCTTTCTCCATCATTGTCCAATAGTACCCCAAAGTCATCAATTGGTCATACAACTTGGGTCCTCCTATATGAGCTGGATTGTGCTCTTGTTTGAGAACCTCAGCCGCTTCTTCCTTCGTGATGCAACACAGCGGCCTGTTGAAGTATCCCTTTCGATAAATCTGCTCCTCCTGAATATAGAATCTCGAGGCTCTTCACCGGAGTCCCATCGCATCAATTTTCTCCGTTGGGATAACTCCATCTTTAGTGAAGTCAATATGGGGCTGTCTCCAATCAGCCTGAGCTTCCACGAAATGACATTCAGCCGCCTCGAAGAATAATTGGCATTTGTTGCACTTTCGTTGTAACTCGGCCGCATCTTTCTTTATATTAGGCCAGAAATATCCTTCCCTTTGAATTCTTCTATAAAGGGGGATCTCAGTCATTTCACAATGTTCTTCATGTGTTTTCTTCAATCTCTGCGCTGCCTCTTTTGGATCGATACATCTCGACAACCATCGTCCTGCATTTCTGAAGTAAAGGTTTCCCTGGTTTATAAAGTATTGGGCCAATTCTCTGAGCCCCATCGTTCCTTTACTAGTCTCCAGTTGCCTCTTAATCTCTTCCCTCCAATCCGCGTCCTCCTCCATTGGTAAAATTAATTGTACCATCAAGGGAGCTGTTCATCGTTGGATCATGACGGTAGTTGTATCGCTCCTCATGATCATCTTTTGGGTGATGGTGACATAGGCGTCTGGGTGTCGATTCATCATTCTAGGCTACCTTTTCACTTTGGTTTGATAGAATTGGCAAATAAGTCTCTGGATAATCGTTTTGTATGGCGCGAGGCTCATATGTTTCAACGCGTATTCTCCATTCACTTGCTGAACCACCAAGTTTGAATCCCCCTTGATGCAAAGTGAACAGATCCCTCTTCGAAAGGCCTCTAGCAATCCCAACACCAATGCTTCATACTCTGCCTCGTTGTTAGAGCAAGGGAAATCTAACTTGTAAAAAAGATAAATCTCCTCCGTTCCTTTCGAGAGAATTACCCTTGCCCCTCCTTTCTTTTCTGCTGATGACCCATCGAACTGCATTGTCCACTCCTCGTCTATTGCGTCTAGGTGGTTGGCCTGCAAATCATCTCCTGGAATATCTTCTTTTGGTGGCTCGAAGGTTCCCGAAGGGAAAATGGCCAGCAGATCAGCGTACGCCTGGCTTTTAATCGAGAGAGGAACCACGCACTTCAAGTCATATTCGGAGAGGATGAGGAACCATCTAACTGCCCTGCCAATAAATATAGTTCTTGCAAGAAAATACTTAATGGGATCACATCTCGTTATAATGTGAATTGTAAAAGATAGCATATAATGTCTATGTTTTTGCGCTATAAATACTAAGGCTAGACAATGCCTTTCTAAGCTACTATATTTGACTTCCAGCCCATGGATGATCCTGCTGAGGTAATAAACTGGCCGTTCTTTCCCATCGGTCTCTTGTGCCAGCAAAGCTCCCATGGACCTTGTGGTGGATGTGAGGTACAATTGTAATGGTATCCCTGTCCTTGGTGGAACCATGGTTTGTGGTGAGATGAGAAGCTTCTTCAGTCCGTCCAAAGACTCTTGATGAATTGGCTCCCATTTGAACTTCGTGTTCTTTCACAGTAGATGCATTAGTGGGTGTGTTATCTCGGCTAACCCAGGCACGAATCTCCTAAGTTAGGAGACTTTATCGAGGAAACTCTTCAGCTCCTTCGCTGTTCTCAGATACGACATTTCTACCATTGCCCACTGTTTGTCCTGGTTTATCTTCACCCCTTGTCGATCAACCACCAAGCTTAGGAATTTCCCACTTGTCACACCGAAGACGCACTTCAGGGGATTCATTTTTAACTTAAACTTCCTGCAACGGGAAAACACCTTCCTCAAATCGTTCAAATGAGACTCCTCCTTCGACTTGATGACCAAGTCATCCAAATAAAATTCCACAAACTTGTGAAAGAAGTCGTGGAAAATGGCCATCACTGTTCTCTAGTAGGTCGCCTCAGCATTCTTGAGCCCAAACGGCATCACCCTGTACATGAAGTTACCCAACAGGGTTCTGAATGCTGTCTTTTCTGCATCCGAGGGGTCCATCTTGATCTGGTCGTACCCCACATACCCATCCATGAAGCTATACATCTCATGACCAGCCGTTGTGTCTATCAGGCTATCGATGGAGGGTAGAGGGAACTCATCTTTAGGACAAGCTCTATTCAAATCTCTGAAGTCCACACATATCCTTATCTGGTTTTTGTCCTTCTTTCCCACTGGGACAATACTGGATAGCCAGAGTGGGTGTTGTATCGGTACGATGAACCCTTCCGTTAGCAGGTATTGGACCTCTTCTTTAATCTTAAGATCCAGCTCGGGCTTGTACGTTCTTATTGCCTGTTTCACTGGGATGGATGAAGGCATTACGTTCAACCTGTGGAAGCTTACTTTCTCATCCAGCCCTTCTATTTTCGTGTATTTCCACGCGAAGACATCTATAAACTCCCGAATCAATTCGACCAAGGCCTCTTATTTCTGATTGCTGAGATCCTTAGAGATGAAGATGGGTCTTGGATCTTCTCATTCTTTTGCCAGGTTCAATTGATCTAATTTTTGTGCCTGGGGCTTTGGCTGATTTGCCATGTAATCCGGTTCCTCGGTGACTTCTTCTACAAATTCCTGTATGTTGGAATTGCCTATCACCAAACATTATCCTAATCGATCTACTAGAAAGCACTCGTATATCAAGTCAACCTCATCATTAGTTTCCTCGACCGCCTGCTCACACCATTATAATTGATACACCACTTTTCCCTCTTCAGTAATGACTTTCTTGCACTGTCTGCTGGTAGCGATGACTGCCTTCCTCTTCTTCTCCCTAGAAGCCTCGACCGCTCTTTTCTCTGAGAACCGACTCAGCACGCTTTGTCGTTAAACCTCATGCTCTATCGGATCCACTCTGGGCCTCATCCTGTCTTTAAGCTGCTTTGCGATGATTTGGGGCCAAGGGGCCACCTGGTGAGCTTCTTCGGCCATTTCCCTTTTGCCGCTCGTAACCTCCTTCTTCTGCTCGTTTAAGGGTCCCATCCTTTCTCTGATCGAGGGAACCCATGCTCCCTCCATTCTTCTTGTCAAGACCCAAACAATTTCCTCTACCTCTGTGTAAAACACCGCGTCCACTAAGTGAGCCTCTTCAACAGCGAAGGGCCTCTTTGTAGCCCTAATGGTCACCTCTGTGCCCTTGACATTCGTTTAGCACATTGGTGGTATGTAGAAGGAACTAGGCCTTGGTTGTGCATCCACACCCTTCCTATTAGCAGATGATAGGAAGTTGCACTCTCTATTATGTGGAACTTGATATTGGAACTCAAATTTCCCATTACAATCCCAATGTTAACGTACCCAATGGACTTGGAGGATTGATTATCGTACCCCGAAATCACTAAAGGCATGGGGACCAGCCTTTCTTCTGGAATATTGGCTGCGTGGAAGGAGTTGATCGGCATGATATTGATGGACGCTCCCCCATCCATAAGAGTCCTTACGAAGCTAACTCCGTTGATGGTGGCAGTCACGCACAATGGTCTGTTATGAGGGAATCTCACAGCCTATCGACATCACTGAAAGCCACCTCTGACAGGAACCTTCTTACCAGCCTGGCCAAGGGTCCTTTCCATTTTAGCGAAGGGACTGCGTCTTTCCTCACAATATCCAGTATCGCTTGGGTTGTTTCCAACCTGCTTTCTTTTGGAATCCCCACTTGGTCGAAGAACCAGGTGAACTTTTGGGATTTTGAGACTGCACAGTACTCTAGGCCCGGATCTACGTCCTCATCTTCAACGCTGTATACGCTTTCCACCTCCGTGGCGCTTGCTTCATCGTAGGCCAAGACTACGTTGGCCATTCCCTTGGTACAAGTCTCTAAAGCTACCTCGTACTCTTCTCTTTCTCTTCTTTCCGCCTCTTTATCATAAGCCACCACTAGATTGGCCCCATATGCCGGCAGTGGATTGTTATTGACATTATGTGGAGGGATTTGCAATGTTCCTGCTCTCACGTACTTGTCAATAATTCTCCTTAGCGTGAAGCAACTTTCTGTTGGGTGATGGATTCTCCGATGGACCCGATAATACTTTGGATTCGCCTTCGTTATTGCATCGGGCTCCCCGGCTGGAACTCCTTTTGGCTCAAAGACTGTTCCCCCTTGGACCATTGCGTTGTAACATCTAATAGCCTCTTTTACTGTATAAAGTAATGACGGTGGATCTTCCCTGTCCCTTCCAAACTTCCTCTTATTGTCTTTCTTCGGTGCCTTGCCTTTGTCTCCTCCCTCGGTATACCCTACTCGTGGGGGCTGAGACCTTCCCCCGACGGGTTCCATCAGCTGCCTGAACATTATGGGCACCGCCACCGGATTAGGCCGTACCACCAAAGAGATATTTCTCGCTGCTTTCAAGAACGCCGAGAAAGACCCCTTGCGCATCTCATTAATGAGATGTCAGAAATACTCAGGAAGCAGCCCCTCAGCGTAGATCTGCAATAACTCAGACTCTTTGGCCTCCTCCCTTACGTCCAGGGATCTTTCTCTGAACCTTCGAACATAGGCTACCACTTCCTCCCCGGGTCGTTGCTTCTCCCTAACCAGTTGGATCAAAGTAAACTCATCCTCTGCCAGAAAGAACTTCCGGACAAACAAAACATGCATCTCCTACCACGTGGAAATACTCCTAGGAGCCAAATGAGAATACCAGGTGTATTCTTTGTCAGTTAAGGATTTAGAAAACTCCCTTAACCGAAGCTTCTTATTATTGCAATGTGCTCCCAAGTGTTCGACGAATCGCTTGATGTGCTCCTTCGGGTTCCCACCTTTTCTCGTGTATTTTTCAAAAATAGGAGGAATATAGTCCTTCAGATAGGGTTCATCGTTGTACTTCTGAGGATACGGTGTTCGAAAATCATCGTAGACCGAAGCTACCTCGCCAGCGAATTGCGAGGAAGGCTGCATGAACTTTATCATGTCCTTTTGCATCTCTTTTCTTATTTCCTCCATGGGCGATGCCGCTGGGGCAACAAATAATGGAACCACGGGCTGAGTGCCCGTTGCAGATGGAGCAGTCGCCATGGTTAGGGCCGCCAATGCTCCTGATGTTCCCGTTGCTGGATTCACAATAGATGGTACGCTCGCTGGGACTGTTCCCGCTACACCTGCACCTGGTGGGACCATTGGAGCTACCCCTGGTGTCACGAAGGCATTTAACTCCAATCCTCCCAGCATAGTTGAAGCTACTAGAGTTTGCAAAAACTCGTAAAACTTGCTCATGAGGAGCGCAACCTGAGTGGGCCCCAACCCCACACTCGTGGAAGCTTGTGTCACCCCCGGAACGCCTGACATTGCCGGAACCAAAGGTACCTCTACTCGTGGAGGCCCATCTCTTAGGGACTCCAGTTCTCTCGCAGCCTGTTCCTCATTATGTTGGATGTCATCAAAGTTGAGCCTTCGATTAGCATTATCTTGCGCCATACTCCTTTCTTAGAAGAATGCCTCCCCAGTAGAGTCGCCAAATGTAGGAGGGTACCTTAGATTATAGATGGAGGCGTAACCCTTATTTGAGTATGGTGATGATAAGCTAATTTGGCCAAAGCTTTGAATTAATGATAGGACACACAAACACAAACCCAATGAAGATGAACTCAGTTTAATCTCACAAAACTCTCGTGTATAACTCAGAAAAATAGTAATGAACTTCAGAAGTCACTTAGTTAAAGGGAGAGAAGTAAGCACCCTAGATACACCTTGGTAGGCAGGTAGAAACACACAAAACACCCTCAAGAATCTCTGTCGAGTATTAAAAGCTTCGAAATAAATAACAATGGTGAGTGAGTAAAGTCTCTGGTTTTGCAATAACTCTCTCTCTGATGTGTATTCTCTCATAGCAATAACTTCTCAAACTCTCAAAAGACCCCCTTCTCCTCAGGAGTGGTTGGGGTCCTTAAATAGCCTCCCACATCATCCCCAAGGAAACTCAGTCATTAAAGACTATGAAAGACATCCCTCATACTTTATGTCACAACATTAAATGCCTGATGCACTAGTTGTCTCCACGTCATAAACATTAAATTCCAAGACATGCCTTTTGCCCAATCACTGTGTGTCAGGGGGCTGTTGTCGCAGAGGTGGCTCACCAACTGCTTGACAGCCCCAAATACCACGATGGTTTACTCAAGTGCAGGTCTGACATTATTTAGCTGGCTAGTGACATCACCTACAGTAGATGTGACATTAAGTAGAGGGCTATTTGGTTCATAACTCACTACCCGATGGAACTCCAAGCTGCTCCGCCCGAGGTTCCAGGGTCAGGGTCCTTCGGTGTTTTACCTGGTATATCTAAGATAGTCAGGACAAGCCCCAACGACACCTCACTTCTCAATCCTACAAATCAAGTCCCTCTAAAGTTCCCGTGGTGAGGTCGTTCGATAGAGCATGAAAGCTCTCCCAGGCCCTGCCAAGCCTGGTCTCTCGCGAGTACCGTTCGACCTCACACAGACTCATTATTCTCGTTACATCATTACAATCGTTATATCTCATAGCCAATATAAACAAAGATACAATATGACTAAGTAATCAACCAAGCTAAACTATGATTTGCCACACCAAGCTGCCACTCTTGAGCTGCCTCGCTTGAGCTGCCACGCTGTCTAAATCCCAAACACTGTTGCTAATGGGTGGATTATCCCTAATCTCAGGATTACCTCCAAGCCCCCTCTATAGGAAGAATGCCTCAAATGAGGCTACATATGGGTATTTATAGTAAGGAGGTTACTTGGCTTCTAGGCTAAGAATCTAATTACAAATATGTCCCCAAGTGCCAATAACCTTCTTTCTTCTATACTAACAAAAAAGAAAAATACAATGAAATACTAAAAATAAAAGGAAGACTAAAAAATAACAAAAATGCCTAAAAATACCTCCCAATTCTTCATTCACATCAAAATTATTTAAAATTATTTAAACAATTAATGAAATAAAATAAACAAATTAATTTAAAAAGCGTATAATAAATATATATTAAACTCATGGTAATATTTAGTGTGGAAGTTTACTCATTTTTTAATTCCATAAAATATTTTATTGGGGAGCACTAATTAATATTGTATTACAATAATAATAAATAAATAAAACCATGTAAGCCCACACCAAGCCGCTTAGGCGTTAGAATGCCTCCCGCTGCCTAGTGCTTTTCAGAGCGTTGGCTTAATCTTGAAAATTGCTATCTTCCATGACAAGAAAATAGATATGTAAAATGATTGACAAGCTTCAATTTTGACTTTTCAAAATTAATGAAAGTTCACTATCCATTGAGTCAGTTGAGCTTGTTGCACAGTGATTGCACAAATTCTATCTTTGTATGAGTTGAATTTAGTGTGATCACAACTTGCTCCCATATCAACATAGGCCAAATACTTCACCCCAATTTGGAGATGCCATACACTTCATTGCATTGTACCACAACACGGAGGTCAAGCAAAAAATTGAATGTCTTAAATTGAATGAGCATCGACCTTTTAATTTTACATATCTTTCACAATACTTTCTTGAGGTACAACAATCACACATGCATCACATATTCTTCCATCCTGATTGCATTCACAATTTTTGGAGTGATAGAGAAAAGAGTCTTCAGATTTTAACATGGATTGAACAGGGTCCTCATTAACAAAATTAACAAACAACTAATACAACGTTCCTCCACAAGAACATATGTGTCATTAATGTCTTGTGTTACACCTCTCCGTGAGTTTGTCATGAGTAAATATGAGGCTTACCTTGTCTATAACATAATTATCCTAAAAATTCAACCATATTTTAGCGCTCCTTGTAGACATATTTGACTACACAAACATTTTTTCATAATATTCGTGAATACTGTTGTAGTAAAAATATTTTTCGGCATGAAATATCCGATCCAAAGACTATAGTGTGCTAAGCTTACAATGGGAAAGTTTTCATTGGCCTTTTGGTAGAATTGTTGTTCGATCATGTCCACGATACTCAAATGAGTGAGAGAAAGAAATCTTGATCGATGATCGAGGATGAATGTAATAGGCTGTCTCTGATCCTCGATGAATCTTCGCTCTTGATGCGGAATGAAAGCATAAAGAGACGAAGCCACACATGGGACAAAGGTGTCCATGCCCCCTCCTCCAAGGTATTGATTTTTCCTTTAGTATAGGTGTATATTATTGACCGAGTATAAATGTAAAAGGAAGTTTGAGAGGCAGTTCAACAATGGCCCTTTCAAGCCTAAAAATAAGGAACCATAATTATATATTCTACAATTACAACAAATATAAACCTTCACACCGCTTTAACCCTATTTCTCAACGGTTTCTCATATTTCTAATATATTGGAAAATATTTTTCCTTTCTTCCTTACCTATAAAGAAACACCAACTGCACAGAAAAAAAAACAGCCGCCTCTTGTCAAGAAACTGATACAATTTGTAAGTTTTTTTCCCCTTTCACATAAATTACTTTATTTAATTACTACATTCTAGAATTTTATTAATAGTTGTATGTGAAATTACGAAATTTAAAAATTATATTGCTTGAATTAATCTATTAATTGAATGGAATGATATGAGCTATGAATTTAATTCTGACTACCTAATTAAGAATTTAATTTCATATCTACTTGTTTATTATAACTTAATACAAATATTTATTACTAATTAATTATAATTGATGATTTTATTTATAATTTACTTAAATTTTCAATTATATTGATTAATTGTTGTTTAACTATTTATAGTAATACGTTTAATTATATTGTCAAAATTAATTAATTAAAAAATTTAATAATTTTTATTTAAATCGTTTTAAGTTATTATTTAATTTGTTTATAATTGTCTATCTTAAATGCTTTGACATGTAACAACCCTCTCTTTTGATAGCCTATTTGATATTTATTTACTATGTGTAGTAATTAATTATAAAATGATGGATGTTGAGTAAATATTAATTTAATATGGAAAAGGTTAATATTTACTGAATTGTTGTATAATTACCTTGTGAGTAGTTAAAAGTATCCATGTGGTGATTTATGGTGTCATAAGAATTAAAATGACATTTTGGTTTAATGAGAAACCGGAACTAAAAATGAGTTATAAAATTTCCAAATGATAATTTGGAGTGTGTAGTTAGTCCCGCTAGGTGCGAGACAGTCAAAATAAGTGTCATATTGTATTTTGGCATTTCGGGCACTTTTTATTGGTTATAGCTTAAATGTGAAGTGCGTATCATTTTATCGCATATTAGACATTTAAGTGGACTTTTAGACTTAAGCCACATTTTATTTTCCCAACTCTATTCCCATTCTTCCATTACACACTTCTAGACCTAGAGAGAAAGAGAGAAGAGGAGAGCTTTGGAGAAAGAGAGAGATTGAAGGTTTGGAGTTTGTTCTTGCTTTCATCATCACCAAATCTGAATTTCCTACATCAAGGCAAGTTATCTTCTTGATATTATATGATTTAAGGAGAATAATTAGTTGTGATAGTTATGAATTTGTTGTGTTTAAATCATTTAGGGTTTTGTTGGATTTTTGGGTATTTACCCTTGAAAATTGATTTGGATGATAAATGTTGCAAATGATGGTAGTTGGGTGTATTTATGGAGTTTTAGTTCCATTATCTAAGCTTGGTTTGGTTGGTTTTGGGTTTGGGAGAAAATTTGGAGTTTAGAACTCCATAGCCAAACTTGGCATTCTCGCAGGGGCGAATCGATTCGGCCCCTTGGGCGAATCGATTCGCATAGATGCAGTTTCCCAGGTCTGTGTACCTGAATCGATTCGGGTTAAGGCCGAATCGATTCGGCAAAAGCAGAATGTTGGTTTTGTCTTCCGAACCGATTCGCTTTCAGGGCGAATCGATTCGGTTCCTGCAGTTTTGAGTTATTTTCTTGTTAAAATTTTGATCTTTTTCTTTAGGCTTAGGACCTAAGAACCTTCTTGAAAGAAGTAAACTTAGAGTCCGAGAGTAGAAGTTGAGTTTGGTCGCCACCCTAGATTAAAATGGGTTCATCTGGGGTTTATTCCGGGAAGGTTTAAAGTAATGCTAAGGCATTACTTCTTTTATTGAATTTTTTTTTTTGAAGTTAGGGAGTTAAATGCCCATGCTTGGAGACTTAGGGGCTTATCGGAATCCTATGAACTTTGGGAATTGTAGGATCATAATGTCTATTTGGAGACTAAGCCGGGACTTGTAAATTGAGGAATATTAATGACGATATTCGATGAGAATAGGTTCGAATAAGATGAACCACACTAATTAATGATGATAGGTTGGAATAAAAAGAACCAAACACGTGGATAATGGAAATGGAATTTTGGTATTTTAATCGAAAATGGTAATGAGATTTAAAAATGGTAAATGTTAATTTACTTAAACACACCTCTCTAAATGACATCATAAGGGAAGTTCGCGCGCTTGGTGATGCCCCCTGGCTAATGAATGCAGGGTGGATATAGTCCTAGGCCATATGCGGGATTTTTATATGTTTTCTGCGCTGGTGAGGGGATTCCGGGTGTGGTCCTGACTCTCTCGCAGGCATATGTCCGCTTCCCGACGTATCGATAGGTGCCCAGGTTGCCTTGTATAGATAGGTCCTGGAAGATGATGATCATTTAGGGGCGCGCCCAGTGGGGAAACTCGGAGGGGCGGTCTTAGAATTGTTATATGTATAAGAATATAACTTTTCTGCATCAAGTGGGACTTGATGGTTATGTTCCATAAGGAGCATGGATACGTGCCATAAAGAGCATGCGATTGAGATTTATGTTCCATAAAGAGCACTTGATACTAATAGTATTCCTATTAAGTAATGGAAAGATAATTAACTATGGAAGTTAATAAATGAAAGGAAATTATATCTTCTTGATTAAACCAAATAAATGGTTTTATTCCTAATAAGGAATGTAAGAAGGATATGGTAATTGGATTAATGAGCAAAGGTTTTAAATTTAAGTTATTTACTTTTATTTCTCTTATGTAAATGACATTTTATTTCATAATTAAGTTAAATATCTTAAATTGTAATGTAAGTTTAACATGATAGTTATCATGCCATATTATCATCCTTGTCATCCATGCATAACTGTTCATTTCTATCATGCTTTTTATTTCTTCTGGTGATCATATAGAACCCGGCCCTGACCGGTTTATTTCCCTTGTTGTGTATATGATTGTATCCGCTCAGGTTCTCCCCCCCAAGGACGCCCGTTTTGATGTTTCCATTCCTGTTACTTTGACGAGCTGTAAGATTTTGTGGATATTACATGACGTTGTTTTAAACGCCTCCATTTTGGTATTCTAGATATGATCGGGTCTTTTCATCGGGCGTGTGGCCCAAACTTTTGTACTTGTTTAATGGATGTGTTAAGTAAGATATTAAATTGTTTTACTGTGTTCTATGTAGCTGTGGACCGACAGCCTATTCGGTCCTTTTGTATACATTCATTTTAGTGTATTATATATATACTCTCTTGGAATTCCACTTGCTTGTCAGACTGGGTTGTTTAATTTAATTTTCTTAACTGGTTTTAAATTTCTAAAATTTTTGGCAACTCGTTTTCTGATTTATCGGGTGGTTTTCCCGTATACTCAGTTTATTTTTGTTGATGCTGAGGATGATATCCATCCATGATTCCTGTTACGTTTGAGTATCGGGCTGGCCACCCCTTATCTCGGATCGCGGGTTGTCACATGACATAAGAAAAAAAATAATTCAATTTTTATATTTGAAGTTCAAACTATTTATTGAGAATTCCCTTGGAATTTTTTTGGTAACCATCACTAATATGGCCTTGAGTCAGTGCAGTCACTAATGTTTGGTAATACTAATTGAGAAAAGATGGATGAAACGATACTTCTTCCTATTTAGTTACCTTAAGTTAGGAGTAGCAATTTTGAAAATGACACAGAACGACACGAAATTGACACGATATGTCGTGCTCGTGTTGAATTTTTTGACACAAAGTCGTGTTCGTGTCAAAATTATGAGTCGTGTTATCGTGTTTTGTCATGTTAATCGTGTCTTATTTGGGATATCGTGTCTATTTATGTTTAATTTAGTGTAAAATTTAAGAAATCATGTTATTCGTGTCGTGCCGTGTTGTGTTGATTTTATTTGGATTGTGTTAATGTCAACTAAAAAAACACAAATTCATTTCGTGTGTGTTTGTGTTCGAAAAAGCCTTATCACATCGTGTCGACCCGAAATAGAGGTAAAAAATACAAATTATCACCCCTACATTGAGCCATGTGTGGAAAAAAGGAAAACCCAATAAAGTATGTTATTGATAGGCACCACTCTACCAACACAATTAACATGAAAATCTAAAAAGTATGTATACGACCGCAAATAGCGTAATAATATAGGCCAACTATATATTTCATACAAATCTCATTCAATTCAAAACAATACACTAATGGTAAACTAATGTCTGTACAAAAAAATGTAGTAAATGGGTATTGTTATCGAATTGAATCCAAATCTATGGGGGGAAAAGTAAAGAGATCAAATACCTTATTCAGATAAATCTTTTTATGATCCTTTTAAACAAAACTATGAAAAATAATGTTTGAAATCAAACATTAAAATGACAACCTAAATAACCAAAAGCCCAAGAAAAATAGAATCACAAAATGTAAAATTAAATATGACATTTTTCTACCTTCTACCTCTTTTAAGCATCTCCCATATCAATTTATTTTGCATGGAGATGTTCAGGAAATTACCCCTTGATGAAAGAAAAGAATAAAACCTCACTATTAGCCATGCCCTTCACTTAAACCTGCAATCTCATTAAATTCATAAACTCAAAAATTATAAACACAATCCGAAACTGAAGAACATAAGCAAAAGAAGATTAAATGACAAACACTCAGAAAAATAAAGTCTGAGCGCATGTAAAAACTATCGACAATCTAAAAACTTCGGAAACAAAAATATAGATAACATGACGAATAAACCTAAAAATTAAAATAAAAAAACATATTATGTAAATATAAATTAAAAGTATAAAAAAAAATGAAAAAATCAGATAAGTTCTATCTTCACAAAGAAAAAGAAAAAAAAATAACGGAATCTATTGACCTTAAATAAAATTGACCAAAAAAAAAGTAAAATCATTCATTACACTATACGAGGAAAGTTATTTTCCCACAATTTCCTAATATTTACCATTTTCCACAACTCAAAAAGAAGGCACTGTTTCGTCGACACTCAAAACATGTCATAATAGCCAAACTTAAAAATAGACAACTAAATCAACACATTTTTTACAATAAACATATAAGAATAGGAAGAAACGGAGTTAGTTGTAACACAAATATAAACACATCATTCCATCAAAAGCCAACCAAATAAATTAACCATAATAAAAGAATATGTCCCACAAATTAATTTACCCATGAATAGTGGTGGATCTACTCGGCGGTCTTTTATGGGTTTAGAGTCAGGTCAGCTGGTGGTCGTGATCTACTGGGTTGGATCTGTACTGGTGAGTTTTTTCGGCGCATTAGATTGGATTCATGGTTTGGCTTAGGTTTTTTAGGCGGGGTATTATAACTTTCAATCTGAACCCAGTTTAACCCCCGCATCCCCTATTTTTTATGGGTTTAGAGTTGGATCAGCTGGTGGTCGTGTTCTGCTGGGCAGGGGTTCGGGCCAGAACCAACTAGTAGTCGGAGGAGCACGGTTGGTGAGTTGTTGGGTTTAGCTTAGGTAGGGAGAAAAGGCCGAGTAGCAGGTCATGGGATTCAGATGGGGTATGGTGTCGGGGTTAGCGAGAAGGTTAAGGTGGAGGTGTCAGGTTGGTATCGTTCTGGTGGGCAGGTGATGGTGAGAGGATGATATAAATGTGTAAGGGATGGAGTTGGGTTTTAATGGACTGTGTTTACTGAGAGTCAAAGTAATGAGGAAAAGAACATATGGAGGCATGTAATGTGTATAGAAGTGCAAAGCTCAACTTTTCATCTTGACTCGTTTGAAAGAAGTAAGAAAAAGTAATAAAGGACAGTGAGTTTACCGATGAAAGTTTGGGCGAGATAATGAAAATTCGGGAGTTAATCATGACCCTTTATTTCTTTAGGAAAATCGTGACCTTTATTGTGCTTCTACATTTTAGAAATTCAAAAACTATGGTATCTTATTATGTGTATATATATAAATTTGCCGCCGTGCTAAAAAAAAAATTAAAGAAAAAAAAATATATAAATTGAAAAAAAAATATTTTAAAAATATAAATTAAAAAAATCTAAATATTTTTAAAAAATAAAAATTAAATTATTTAAAATTATTTCCCTTTTTAAAAATAATTATTTCCCTTTAAAAAAACAAAACCTTTTTATTAAAAAAACACACACTTAAATATATATATATATAGCGGATTCCCGTGCCGAGGGCACGACGATAAATTTGCCCCCGTGATAAAACTCAACCTATAATAACCCGTCTTTAAAAAAAAAACTTTTTAAAAAATTAAAAAATAAAAATAAAATAAAATTAAAAAAAAACTATAAAAAAAATAAAAAATATATATTTAATTTTTTTAATTAAATAATAATATGCATGTATGCATGTTAAACATGTATGTGTATTTATGTGTTGCATGCATGCATGCAACACATAAAAATATCGTACATGTTTAACATGCATAAAAGGAGCCATACCCCATATGGCTCCATATTATATGGATATATATATAAATACTAGTATATGCCCGTGCCTGAAGGCACGATAATTTTTTTTAAAGTACGTGATCGTAACACAGCAAAAAAATTTCAAAGTACGTAATTACAAAACGACAAAAATTTTGTTCCCCGACAAAACATAGTGTAGTCTAAAGTACTGTATGTGTACGTTAATTTTTTACAACACAAATGTGAACAATTTATAAAATATGGGCAAAATTTCTTTTGTTTATAGGACTATCCACCATGTTAAGAAATAAAAATAATACACAATAAAGATTTCCAAAGTAGGTAGTATCAAAACGACAAAAATTATCATGGTATTTAAGTCTGACACAACACTAACTTACAAATTTAATCATACATTAGTTATAGATAAACATTAAACTGAACCTTATTCTTTTTAAGGTGTTCGTAATGATCCCTCTTAGTATAAGGTATAATAACAATAACAAACTATTATATTCAATTCAAAGAGGCATTTTGACAAATGCATATTTCAACAACATTTAGGTATTTCAACAATATTTAAGTCTTACGTCTATATACTCTGTCACAAAAAGATAAATAATATTTATCTTTAAACTGCAAAACAACATTTAAGTATATTAAATGTACACTCACAACAAATGCAAAAAGAATACACAATAAGAGAGTGACTGTAGCCAGTGTTGAAACTTAGATACTTATGCCTACAAAGCTCTGTTCAAAGTTGGCTCCGGTATCTGATAATCTGGCAGACCTTATGCCGAACCGGTGAGAAGTTACCACTATTACCCTGGCGTAGAACTGATTGAATACATGTGAATAAGTAGTCACTTTCAGCTTTACTTCAATCGACCCATTGTTATTGCCGACCCACCACAGTATAAATCAAGTCGAGCTACAACAAACTAACCCACCATGGTTTTAAACTTGTGTAGAAATCAACACACCAAAGAGTTAATCGACTTAACACAGTTGAAGTTAGATGGGCGTTCGAGATGCACCTAAGAATTAATCGACGTTTGATCATCATTGTTTGCACCTTCAACAGGGTAATTCCAATTTGCATTGCTGCCTTATGTTTACTTGTAACTTGTAACGTTAGAATCAATACCATTAAACTGTAGACAGATTCAACCTGAAATAGAACAAAAAAAATTCTCATTGTTAAGACATATTCAATAATGGTGTGTGTGTTTGTGCATCATTATATGTGTGTGTGTCACTATATGTGTGTACACTGTGTGTGTGTGCATCACTGTGTGTACCTCTCAACAGCGGTGTGGGTAATGGTTAATTTGGTGATTATGCTGGCTAAAAAATGTCAGGCACTGCAGATTGAAGGTGAAAAATGACGAATTAATCATCATAGCATGCAAAAATATATAAATTACAGTAGTAAGAGTCAAATTTTAAAGCATGTTTTTTTCTTCATTTTAATAAGTGGATTTAAAGATTGAAAGGTAGAAAATTTGAGTAATATGAGATTCTATGTAAACCCCAACTCCCTCATACCAACAACGGTGTGGGCAATGGTTAATTTGGTGATTATACTTCCCAAGCCAACGCTTGTCCTCATATGCTGTTGATCTGAATGCAGATCCCAACTCCCTCATACCATGGATAAAAAACGTTTCCTCCGTAGCATCCTCATTAGCCTCCTCTCCCAAGTTACCCCATCACTATAAACATGTTGGTTCTATTAGTTCCCTTGTAACCCCTCCCTTGAGCTCCCTAACTTTCCGAACCCCTAGAACTAGACCTGACCAGGATAACTCCTCTGTTTGGAGTGGGCCCCACTACCCTTTCCTTCCGTCTTCCACCCTACGGCATGCTTTATATCATCTTTGGCTTCATCAACTACAAAACAAAGTAAAAATGAATGATAAATAATAATATCATATTTTAGTAAATAAATCAAGTGACACATAATTGTGATCTCAAGGAACATTTGAAACTTTGCTTACAATCTATTAGTACCACTAATTAGTAAATGATAGAAAAATTTAGAACGCATACAAAAAGAAGAGACTCACTAAAACAGTAACATTGACAAACTCTTAATGAAGTTTCTTTCGATATATTTTTGACATATGAAATAATAGTAAAGAAAATATATATCACCATATCACCAAACCACGAATAGATTTGAGGTAATATTGGTGTTGTCCTGAACCCTGGGACACTGTTAAGCACAATAGAATATGTACTTGATGTGGTTGACTTGGCCTTGATTATGTCCTTAAGAAAAATGTGAGCGGAGAAGGGGGTAAACCCTTGGATCGAGGTAGAAGGTGGGGTAAGTCCTAAAAATGTGTATAAGGTTATTGAGGCTGGCACTAATGCTTTGGTTGCTGGTTATGCTGTATTTGGAGCAAAAGATTATGAGAAGCTATAAAAGGCAGTAAAACCATCAAAAGGCCTATAACAGTTGCAATATGTGCTTTGAATTTAAATATAGCAAAAGGCAACACCAATTGATAAGTTATTTACCTTTGAACATACAAACATAAAAGCACAAAATCACCCTCAGCTATAAAAGGCATTACCCTTGAATCCCATCATCAATAAACTAAGCTTCCACCTGAGATGCTTTAAAAAGAAAAAGAAAATTAGTTTCAATACGTTATATATGAAACCCATACTACATTGCATGTATCACATCTTAGGTAACCATTTAAGGAAAAAACCCCTGAAAATTGCAACTTTTAAATACATTAGATATGAAACCAAACTTAAACTCAATAGTACTATTTGTACAAACCCCATTTGATTCAAAGTTTCGAAAAGCCAAAAATTAACTATAACACAAAACCAACTTTTATGATTCTAAATCAATCAATATATAAGAATAAGAAAAATTTTATGAATCAAAGAACAAAACCAACCCAAATAGCCCGAAATCAACTTTGATAGTGTTGCCGAACAATGAATCAGAAGTTGATCTAGTAGAAAGCACTAATAGTGATAATAATCATAAAATACCTCCATGTACATACCATACCGAGAATGCAGATAGAAAAACAAAATTCATGATAAAAAATAACTTGCACATTAAGTTTACATCACACGCACTACATATGATATGAGAACAGGAAGTATTTAGGAGTTTAAAAAATACATGATTTTTGGCCAAACCTTTTCGTATCACCTGCTTAATCAAAAAAATTCATTGATCACAATATCATTAAAAAATATCTATGAAAGGCGAAATAAGCCATAGAGGTAGACATAGGAAAAATAAATTTATAATTGTTTCACATAATCAATATCGAGATTATTCATTTGGACAATTTAATTCTCATTAAAACATGTAAGGGAACCTCAATCAAATAAAAGAACCAAGAATTTATCACATCTATGAATAATTCTTCAACTCTATCTCTTGATGTTAGATTGATGTAAAAATATATCTCTACTTCTCAAGTGTTGGATCTGGTAAAGAAGACTACTAAATTACCAGTTTACAAACACATGAATGCAACAACATGACCAACCTCGAAAGTCTTATCACCCAAAATAGAAAAGGGGTACAAATACTATCTATGGTAAAAAGAGTACTCTACTAATTTAAAAAAAAAAGTGCAGTATTTGAATATTAAGAACTCAGAATAATCAACCATTACACAACTATCTGTGCATATACATATGTCTCTAACAAATGTAACCAAGATGAAATGATAATAAGGTAATGGGAGAACTTACATCACTTTCATCATATTGTTTGACGTCCCACAGATTTCCTGGCATTCACTGAGTTCTATAAAGAACAACAGAAGGTACAATGGTTACAAATTCAAATACAATACTATCCTTTCTTTTAGATTATAATGACAATTTAGATTATGAATAGAATACAATTTAGATTATGAATAAAATACTATCACTTATTTTTAAATAAGAGCACAGTAAGGTGTAATAGCTAAAGACATGACCGTAAATTTGCAGGGTGCATTTCTATAATTTGTAAGGTCATAGTAAAGTTGCAAAGAAACAAAAGGTACTTTTTAATCAAAGAAAAATATAACAATAACTTGTAGTGGATATGGATTCTGTAGAAGAAAAAAAGAGGGACATCACATGAAATGTACAAAGCACTGGATAAAAAATTCTTATTCTATATAAATCAATAAAAATTTGCTAAGAAATTCAAACATGTATGTGATTGATTAATGGAACTAATGGGAACAAAAATGGGTAACAGGTTAATTGGCATCCACTTAATTTTACATGTATGTACCTTGGTAGTAATAATTCACTTCATTATTATAAGTCTTAGGAGAGAAATTGACTAACTTCACCAAAAGTGAACTGAAAAAAATGGGAAAACAGAGGATGAGATGCCATATATTGAAATACATGTAAAAAAATCAAACCCAAACATATGTAAAACAGAAAAAAATTATAAATCTCCAAGAGAGGATAATCGCATTAACCAAACCTAAAAAAATTGAAAAAATCTAAGAGAGGCTTAGGCAATTATCAATCAAACCTGAAAAATCATACCAAAATGGAACAAAATCAAATAATGTCATAGTAGACATCCTCTAAACACAATCCAATAATAACTCAAAATAAGAAGAACCTACTATGCTATATGTTAGAGATACTAACTTTGGAGGAGCTGGATGATATCTTTTATAAATACACCAAAGTCTAGTCACTAAAAGCATACAATAACATGCTCCAAACCCCGAGACAATTAGTATTTGTAGGTGAGGACTATTAAGCTTGATCTAATAACACAAAACTTTATAGCTTTAAATGATGCCTGCTCTTCAAGATAAGAACTTGCCCAGCTGTGCAAACAAAGACAATTGAAAGTTTTCAAAAAATAGACCTTTAAATAGGCCAATAATGTACATAACAGAATAAAAAAAAAATTAAACCAATATAATAACATTAGTCACAGAAAAGGAATTGATAGTGATCTAGCTAATGTGTCTTATGTCCAAAATACCACCTTTTCTTACTAAGTTGTTCCACAAAATTTTGCTGACATAATATGAATACACACAATATAAGTCACAGAAAAGGAATATCAGTTAAGCCAATATAATAACATTAACTTTTAATTCTAACTCAACTGTAAGAACATCACAAAGAATATTGGCGCTTGTTTCTATCAAGATAACGTGCAAAAATGTAACGGCCAGGTTAATAATTCTTGCATAAAAAATGTACTTAGCTATATAAAATCCCAAAGTTTTTAATAATGAAACAGGTGAGACAATATAATGCTTTATAAAAATACTACTATTTGTATGCTTTGGATTGGGATGTTTTAAGCATGGTATCACTCCAACCATACATCCAACATTATACAATGAACAAAACTCAATACAAAAACTTTAAAACCTTATAAAGAGGAAAGCATTGAGGCTCAAAAGAAGCCACCGGAACACCGAACCAGTAAAAATGGCCCAGTCATGTCATTATCAACACTAAACCAGTAAAATGGAAGTATATAATATGTCATAATTCATAGGTAAGATGAGTAAATTTATTACAAAGAATAGAAAATAGAGCAGTACTTTATTTAAATAAACAATTATTATCCTTGTAAATAATTAAAGAATGCAAACAACTTTGTATTGAATCAGTGCCAAACTGAAACCATTTTTAGGTTCTCAAATTTATTTCCTAAACATAGGAACTCAAATTTTAATTAAAAAATCCTTGTATTCAATACCTCAACAAAAAAAGAGGATTTCCAAAATTAGTTGTGAAACACACCTAAAAAAATAGGGTTTTTATGGTTTATTACTAATTAATAAATGAAAATGGAAAGTAAAGAGTGAGAACATATAGCATGAACCCACATCAGAGAGAGGGTGAGAAAGTCTACCTCAAATCTATATCGGATCGTGATTTGCTTTTAAGATAAAAAACAAAACATTAACCAAAATTTGAACAACTTCAATGATATAATACCTTATGGTACAAAAAATTAATAATACTTTCTCCAAAATACCTATCTTTAACCAAATAAACCCTAAAAATATACAAATTAAATCCCCCAAATAAATAAATTTTAAATTCAATAATGCACAAATAAAATTTAACAAAACCTTTTTTCAACTAAAAACCACAAAACACAAAATAAGATAGAGTACGTGTAAATATGAACAAAAATTGATTACATTTACAAGGTAAAAGAAAAAAAAACCACAAATTACATCACACCACCAATAAACCTAAAACCCAAACCAAACCAAACCAGGCCCCCTAAGAAATCGAGTTCAAACACAAAAAATAAACATAAAAGAAGGTTATTACCGTGATGATGGTTTGAGAGGTGGTAGAAAAGAGAGACTACATGTGGGAGAGAAAATAGACCACCTGCAAAAATCAGACTAAAAGATTTTTAGATCTGTAAAATAAAAATGAAATCTTAATCCGGAAATGAAAAACAATCTCAAAAACCCCATGGTGACAGATAGATCTTGGTGTTTGAGAGAGAGGGAATTGATGTATTCACAATGGTAGGTAGGGAAAGCGGGGATTCACCATAGTTGGTTAGTGTAGAGATGGAGAGCGAAATGGGTGTGCAGGTGTACTCTTGACGAATAAAGATAGAACGATGTTTGAACTAAAGTGAAATGGGTCTAAAATATTTGGGCGGCATACTCGAAATATTTGAGCGGGATAATTGATTTGGGGGAGTGAATCACAACAACAGATTTGGGGATTGGAGACGTGGCAAAATCTAGACCCTTATTGTGCTTTTACATTTTAAGATTTCAAAAACAATCCTATCTTATTATATGGATATATATAATAAAGTAGAAAACTTATGTATGTCATAAGATGAAAAGATGATGTCATGAATGTGTTAAAGGATGAGGCACTTTTGAGATTTGTGAACTAAAGTAATCAAAGGGTCTACATTATATCACATCACTCACAAATGAAGAGTTGTGATCGTTTCCCCATAATCTCCCTTACACTCATTTAGAGTAACCCTAGCCGTCTCAACATTTGTTACTCTCTCCCTCTTCTTCTCTCACGGTGCCCTCCTCTCACATTTCTTCCCTCATCCTTGTGCTGTCGCCCTCACCCCACCCAGCACTACCCGGAATCGACCTCACCCAGCTCTACCCGGAATCGACCTCACCACTTTCCATCTTGACACGCACACAGGGCCCGAATTCGACCTCCTCGTCGCCTCTATCTCACCCTCTTACGTACACGACCCTTCTCCATCTCTCTTATTTTCGGATCCAATGTTTATTTTACAGTTCTAAATTTTTTGTGTAAGTTGGTTTATATTTTTTGCAGATCTCATTTTCGGATATATTATTATGGTGCCCACATTTTATTGAAATCAAATCAGGTATATACATTGTTCTGATCTATCTCTTTCATTTATCCCCTCTCCCTTTTTTATGTGTTCATAATTTTTTGAGTTTTGTTAAGGTTTCAAACAGGAATATCTTACGTATGCTTGGTGAAATAAAACCAATGCACCATTCTTCGAAAAAAAATTCAGGTTATGGCGTTCATTTCAATTACAGAAATGACTTCTATGTAACTATTTCAATGGGGATTTTGTAAAAATTTCTTTCCATATATTTATACTTCTTTAGAGTAGCATTTTTAATTTTCTCTCCTTTTATATAGCTTTGAATTGTAGTTGCTGGCATAGAAGATCAGTCCTTTTGGGATGAAATCCAGTTAGCAATAATTGAAACACACAAGGCTGCAAAGGAGATTGATTAGTTGTGTTAGTTCCGTATATACAAGGACGATTGCTCAGAGAAACCATTGTCATACAAAGGCTTAACACCTTTTTTTAATTATTGTGATAATTCAAGTGTTTTCATATTTGAATTTTTGTTATGGAGGTTAAATGAAAGTTGTATGATCTTATGCTATTAATCAAGACGTAGTTGGCTGAACTATGAGAAAGTGTAAAAGTATTATTACTTATTACTCGCAGTCACAACAAAAAACTTTAGTTGTGTGAGATTTTCAATATCATCAGACCTTTCCCAATGATGTGTTATAAATAGGAATTATAATGAAGTGAGTTTGAACCACATATTTCAGAAGATTTAAAGTGTGTTTTTTCCATACTTCACTAGCATTAACGTGTTTTTTTTGGCTATATTACACAAGCCTTCTAATTATTAGTTGGTTTGATTGTCTCTGAAGAAAATGTGTGTGTTTTAAAGTGCGTAATATCTTTATTGATTATGTGGAACAATTACAAATTTATTTTTCCTTTAATTGGTCTTTCTACGTGGCCAATTGTGTTTTTCATGGATTTTTTTGATATATTTTGTGTGATCAGTGGATCTTTTTGTTTGAGTAGGTAATACAAAGAGGTTTGGTTAATTGATTTACAGAACAATGAGAGACAAAATCAAGTTCAATTGCTCTTTGCAACCATTTCACAACAAATGTTTTACAGTTTACAATCCAACATTGCAACCATGGTATAATTTTGTTGTTGTTTAGAGTGATGTTTAAGCATTTGAGTTAAATTGTTAGAATTGATGTTTACCTCTTGATATTATAGTTGTATTATATAAATGTTATAAATTCAAAGCTTATTATAGTTCTTTGAATAACAAGTGTTGTGTATTCTTATGATTTTAGTTTACTAGGTAATGATTTAATTCATCAATGGGCCATAACACATATCTCGCTGCTGCTAAAACAACATTCACGCAGCAGGCTCTGCTGCTGCGACGACACAGCCGGAGGCGCTGCTGCAACAATAACACACGTCTGCATTTTTCATGTTGTGAGCTGCTGCTATAACAACATTAACACAACAGACTGTGCTGCTGCGACGACACAACATTAGGTGCTGCTGCAACAATAACACATTACTGCATTTTTCCTGTTGCCAGGTTTACTTTTTATCGTGTTGATTTCTAGTAGGAATGGGGACAATAACACATGGCTGCATTTTAGTTTATTGGTTTCTTTGGAGTATTACTTTAAACACAAATTTAATATTTTTCCTTGAAAGATTTACATTTTGAGTTTTGTTGTTTTTTAGTAAAGTAAACACCATTTAATTCATTGAAGACTATGGTGGGAATTTTCCCACCATAGCAAAATTTGGAATTTTTTCATTTATAAATTTGTTTTGGCACCCTAATACGGTTCTTTGTTTTATTTTGTAGATTTAGACTTTTTTTTTCAAGCTGACGCTATTATAAATTTTGCAGATCTAGACTTTGTTATAAATTTATTTGATTTGCACGTCAGCATCCTACACTAGTTCAGAGGTTATTAATTATTCTTTTTGTTGTTCTGGACTTGATAGTTGGTTTGCAAATTAATAATGTCCTCTTAACATTTTCAATTGACTGATCAATGTATTAAAGTTTCAGTTATGCATAAACTTTAATCTAGGCAGATTAAAGATCATGTTATTTGTTCGGAGTTTTTTTTAGGAACCAATTTTATTTTCAATTTTGATTCGGGTAGGGATTTTATTTATTCGGTGATCTTATTGGAGTTCGAATGGATTAACAAGTCATCAATGTGAAGCTAAAACAACTTTATTATGAAAAGGGAGCCATAGAAAAACATATCAGGTGTTAAGAAAAAAAAGGGGAATTCCCATCTTGATTGGTAGGTATTTGTTGATTCATGGAATTCCCATCTTTTTTGTGCTCAAGGTATCTTCATTTAAGACACACACACACACACGCTTTTATTAATGACACATATTAGGCATTTTTAATTAAATCAATTTATTAATTCAAATTCATATATTGATCATTGTCATGTCAATTTCTGTGTTAACATCTGTTATTTTTTGATTCAAATTATTGGTGGTGATCTTGATGGAGTTCGAATGGATTAACAATTCGTCAAGGCGAAGCTAAAGCAACGTGATTTATAGGTATTTGTTGGTATTCGAAGGGATTAACAGATGAGGTGTTGAGAAAAAAAAGGGAATTCCCATCTTGATTTGTAGGTATTTGTTGATTCATAGAATTCTCATCCTTTTTGTGTTCAAGGTAGCTTCATTTAAGACACACACACACACGCACACACACACACACACACACATTTTTATTAGTGGCACATAAGATTTGTTTCAATGAAGTGAGTAGATGTGGATGTAGAATATATGATTTGTTTCAATACACATATAAACTATATATAAAGCCTCTGTAACAGAGGTAACACAAATCATTTGCAGTCCACTGAATAGGCACAGTCCACTGAATAGGCAGAATATGTTACACAGTCCACTGAATAGGCAATCGAAGACTTATAACTTTTTTCAATGGAGAAGCATTTTACAAAGACTTATAAATTTTTTTATTTCTCAAGAACCATTGTACATGGAGAAGCATTTCTCATGAACATGATCCAAATCAAAAGATCAACATCACTGAATAGGAAACCATTGCACATTTTTTTCAGACTTGCAACTTTATATGTCGATCTTAGGCTCATTCCAAGTTTACGTTTGCACACTGATTTTGAGTTCACTCTGTTAGTTTGAGTTCTACGGTAATATGTTAGTTTGTAAACAGATGAGGCCTTCATACGTGTGGAGGGTCTTAATGGTGGAGTTGTGGCCGTGATGCTGGAGTAGTTGTTGATTGGAGTTATTGATGATTGATTCAAAAAATTTCGATTCTGATTCTGTTCGATGTAATAATTGCTATCTTTGCAGGGAATAAAGCACGATCCAATGTTTACATCATCGTAAAAGTGCTACCTGCATTAAGGTTGTGTTCATCCTATAAGTTCTTAATGGCTATGTTGATCCTATAAATTTGTTGAGTTTGTTGTCCAAGTGAGAATTTAAATTTTGTGTGCCCAGGTACTTCACAAAATGCCCGAGTTGAAACCTTCAACAACCATGCTTATTTTGTTGTCCAAGTTGCCGAGGTAACCCCCCATTCTCTATAATTTTGTACACATTTGAGGATTTAATGTTTATAGGAAGTTATAAACTTCAACTCTGGTCTATTTTTTACTTTCGGATTCTACTTAGGCATTGTGTGATTAACATGTACTTTAATCCATTGGGTTTAATACTAATCATTTATGTGTTTTGATACGGTGTGTCCTTTATTTTTGCTTATCTGAACTTTGGTCCCCATTCATGTTGTTATTTATGGATATTGTATTCATTTTGCTTATTTGACCCGTGTATGCTGTATTTAAATTTCAATTGTCCAATCTTTTGGTTTTGTAGGACTTTGGTTATCAGGATGACGTGACGAAGCACTGATGATTTAGTGGTATCCGGAACATCGACATATATTGCATTTTGTTTTATCGAAGACCCATAGAGGCGATACATAACAGACTATGAATATTTAATTTTGACTGATAAATTGTCTCTTTGAATATTATTGTTGGGCTATTTTTTATTTCTTAAACAGGATGGTTAGTCCTATAAATAGAGGAAATTCTAGCCAATTTTATAAAAATTGTTTACGATTATTTATGTTATATAAGAATATTCTCGACTAAAGTATTAGTGTTATTCTATGAATTGAGTTGAATTGATGATTTTGTTTATACGATGTTTAAATTATATATGACTTAACACTTTGTTTTTTTGGGAGAACGAAATTGTTTCCATTTCATAATTACGTATTTTGAATTTTTTATCGTTTTGTGATTGCGTGCTTTTTAAAAATGTTCGTTGTGCCTTCAGGCACGGGCATACCCTAGTATGTATATATATATATATATATATTATCATTTAGATTTTTATTTCCTCCCCCCCTCAAAATTAAATCCAAGCTTCGTCCCTGGAAGCACGAGTAGAGGAAGAAGCTGGGTCTTCAACCTTGGCATCTTGAAAATAAAAAAAAAATTCCACAGGAAGAGAGAAAATTTTCATAGATTAAAAGAACGATTGATTTGATTGATAAGGAACCAACAAGCTATTTCTAGCAGGTTTCCCCTAGTGAGCTGTCCACTACTAGGCACCGATAAGTTGACGATCATCCAGAGTATCTTTATGAGTAGACAACTTTCTTCCAATGGAAACTGGGGTGGAGCATAGTTAAAATTAAGCATGTTCATCTTAGGGAGTATGTAAAGAGTATTTAGTTCTATGCTAGAAAGTTTGAAGGGTTGGCTTCAATTCCGAGAAAATAATGTAAAGATCCCAAGTCTTAAAGCAAACTGAGAGGGTAAACAGTTGACTACAGATTGTAATAATAATCGAAGTAGCCTTTGAGAATGGATATAGAATAGGACTACAGTACTTTTCAAGCGTTGAAGAGAGAACATAAATTGATCACCCATGATTTCGGAATTGAAGAGATGAAAGTTACAAAACTATGTTGTTAGATCTTGTTGAAGACTATAAATAGATCTGTTTAGTTTTTACAAACATGCTGGAGATATGTACTATTAGAGGTGGAAAAATTGGTCCACATAAAATTAACAGCCTAGCACAACCCACTCAAATAAATACGGGGCCCATTTTTCTAAATCCTCTTATTAAATATGGGCTAGGAGAGTTCTGATTTATGTGAAAACTAGTTTGGGCAACCCAGTTTGGACCTAAAATGCTAAAGCACTTGCACTACTAAATCCAAGTAGTGAAACAACATCAGTCCTGCTCTTGTGCGGACCGGACATGTGTCATCTGACGGTGAGCCCAGACAAGAGAGAGAGTGTGCCTATAATTTAAGTTATAATTTCTAGGTACACCGTGAGGTGACACATGTCCGGTCCGCACAAGAACATTATTATATATATATATATATATATAAACCTTGATTCTCATTTTGGATTCTAGAATCAAAACCTTAAGTAATTATGTTTTTATGTTGTTATTGAAAAAAGATTCCCAAGAGACTACGTAGAGTTAAAGAAGGTAAAATCCAACATTAAAAAATTTGTTCATCATCATCATCATCATCATCATCATCTCTCCCTCTCAAAATATTCTTTGGGTTTTTCTCCTTAATATAATATGGGTGAGCCCGGTCCAAACCCACCTAACCATTCAGTTTGGCCATTTTTGGCCCTGCCCATATTTGACCTGTCCATGTGTAGCCTAACCCACCTTACTGCCAGTTCTATATACTATCAATAATATCACGAGGTTGAGACATATGAACTTCTAATAGAATGTGATACCCTCTATTTTCCATCCAAGTTTATGTATAGTAAATAAGGGATATCATACAAATGAATACTATTCTAAGCATGTGAAGAATACAAAATGAACAATACAAAATATAACTGATGCTGAACTGAATTAAATAGTCAATCTCCAAAAACTACAACTGGATATCCAAACTCCAAATACAAATTTGAAACCTCCATAGGCGCATAAGCAAAAGTATCAAAATAAAGTATGCGTTAAATCAAATAAGAGAGTATAACACTTAGTGAGAAGTTGGAATAACTCCTTCCAGTTGTTGTTGCTGAACTCTGACTGATACCATTATTCAAGACCTGAAAATGTTCAACCCAAGATGCTATATGGTCATAAGTACAATATAATGGTAATATAGTCATGTTGCAATGTTTTAAAAATCACTTGAGACATACGCTTCGAGGCGCGTTTCGAGGCGAATCATAAAAAATAGCCTTTTTTGTTTAAACCTTAGGGTTAAAAATGAGGCCTACACCTCACAGGGTCGAGGGGCACCGGCTCGAGGCGAGCTAATGAGGCGAGGCACAAATTTTGTGGAAATTGATTAAAATAATAATAAGAAGAAAGGACAAAATCAAAGAAAAACATTCGACTAAAGGAAATCGAACAAAACAAGCCCTATTTTGTAAGCCTCTCTTTCTGTCGGTAGCTACGTATCTCTCTTATCATCTCAGCCTTAATTGCGGTGGGTTATGGGTTGGTTTTTGAAGATTTTTTAGTCGATATAGTCGATGATGGGCTGTGAAAGGGTTCGAGAGTTTTTTTTTATGGCTATAGTCAATGGGTTTGTGGGTTTATTTTATAAGGTTTATTTAGCAGATATCGATGGGTTTGTGGGTTGTTATTAGAAGGTTTTATTTTAGAATAAAGATACATACACCTACTTTCAGTACCAATCTAGTACCGAATGTGCTTTAAATGAATTGTACCAAAGTGTGGATCCCATTATGGTACAATGGATTTAAAGCACATTCGGTACTGGACTGGTACTTTGAGTTGGTGTGTGTAGCGTTACTCTTTATTTTATGGATACATGCGAGGCTTTATAAGTTGTTTTTAGAGTTTGTTTTCCTTTTTTTCTTTTTTATGGATACATGCTATGTTCTGGTTAGTAGAAAAAATATGCTCTATTATGTTTTTTTATAGATAATCTTTATATGAATATATGTTCAAATGATTTAAACCATTTTTTTGGTAACACATATACATCACACGCACACACACACACACACACACACACACACACACACACACACACACACACACACACACACATATATATATATATATATATATATATATAGAGAGAGAGAGAGAGAGGGAGGGAGAGAGAGAGGTCTCCCAGTTTGAGAACTCTGATTGAGGTCCATTTTTTTAAAATAGTAAAAAAAATATTTTGGAGCTGATTTTTTTCTATGGTTTTTAAACATTTCAGTAGGACCATAAAAAAACAATCAACTCAAAATGATTTTTTTTACCATTTTAAAAAAATCGGTCAAACTTTGTAAGTTTTTAACAACTTAAAAACTCACACAGTTTGACTGATTTTTTTAAAATAGCAAAAAAATTCATTTTGAGCTGATTATTTTTTTACGGTCCTACTGAAATGTTTAAAAACCGTTAAAAAAAATCATCCCAAAAATATTTTATTTACTATTTTAAAAAAATGGACCTCATTCAGAGCCCTCAAACTCGGACCTCACTTGATCATTCCCCTATATATATATATATATATATATATATATATATATATATATATATATATATATATGTAATTATTAATTTTTCTGTTTACATACTGAAAAAAATTTAATTATGTATTTTTTCATGTATATTATTTATACTTATACATATATGTATATATTACTTATCAAATATGTGCTATAATTTTTTTTTTCTATTTACATACTATAAAAATAGTTAATTTATTTTGTCCAATTAATCAAAAAAATTTAGCTTGGGGAACAAAAAACTGTGATGTTTTTTATTTGGTTTTGTTTTATTAGTATTTCTTTATTACAATATTTTTTGTGATTTTTTAAGTATTTTATTAACTATTATTTTTCTCTTTTCTTTTTATCAAAGTGAGAAATTTCGGCTAGACAAGCTTTATTTGGTCAGTCTAAGGACCGACCCACTTGTAACCATGACAGAGCATGTGAATCATCAAACGTCAAGCTAGCTGTGGCTGCTAAAGGTGGAGACCCCTAGAGGAAATTCGTTGGCGGGAAGATCTTAGAGGTCCCCATCGAGGATGAAAAGCATAAAAAAAACAACATGAGGGCTTAGATAAACCCGAGCAAAAATACAACTTGTATACCCCATTCACAAAGTGAGTTCACCATTCTTGAATAAGATCCAAGACAATGAGAGGATTAAATGGCCATCGTGGATACAGTCCCCCACTTGGACAGAAAAATAAGAAAAAGTGGTGTGGCTTCCACAAAGATCATGGCCACACCAATGATGATTATGTAGCACTAATAGATGAGTTTAAGATATTAATTATGAGGGGTTGTCTTATCAAGTTTGTACGCAGACAAGGCCGAGGCCAATGGAACCTAAGCTACCGAGGCAAAGAGAATAAGGAAAAGCGTATAGTCCCCATCCAGAAGAGGCAATAACAAAAAGAGTGCAGACGGGGCCAAAAGAAGTCAAGATGATCACAGTTCAAATAACGATGATGGCCCCCCTTGAAATCCTAATTCATCACTGAGGTTCATTATCCCAATTGCTTGGCGAATGTCGTTATGACGAATAGGCCAAGAGAAATGTGCGTCAACTTTACAGACCTGACTAAGGCCTATCTGAAATATTTCTTTCCAAGGATAGATCCAATGGTTGACAACGCGCGGACCATGAGCTCCTTGGCTTTATGGAATGGCTAGTATCATGTTTTTATTTTCAAAGACAATGGACGGAAACCTTATTCATTACAAATAAGTATCATTCCCTTCGATCTTAAGAATGATGGTGATGATACGCAAATATTGCGTATTTCATTCCTTGAACCTACTCATTTTAGCCCCCTCAGGTATCTTATTCCCTATATTTATGCTCGTTAACCAGAAAATCTCAGATTTCTATGTTAACATGTTTTGCAGGGGCTAATTGAGCTTTTATAGGTATTTGGATGCTAAGTGTGAAGTTTGGACGCATTCCACTCGATTTTCGTACTCGATCGCACGTTCAAGGGCATTTTAGTCTTTTCACAGCTTGGGCACCTGACCCAACATCTACACGGAATTTGTATCCCTCCTCACAAGCTTCGCGTGACCTCTAAAAGTGCGCGATTCCGATTCAAAACGAAGAAGTTATGGGATTTCTAGCGGAAGAAAAAATAATGAAACCAAAAGAGGAGGAGAAGAGGAGGAGAAGAGGAGGAAAATGGAATGCAGTGGATGCCTTGGCTGAGATCTGCTTGATCGATTGATCGATTAAAAGGATCGATCAATCGATCCTTCAGATTTTTGCCAAAATTTCAATGATCGATCGACCAAAGGGGTCGATCGATCGATCCCCTGTTTTCTGCAGATATTTTGGCTTTTCTTTTCTTTTCCCTTTTCTTTTCTAATTTAATTCCTTTTACTATATGAAGGATTTTTTATGCAAAAATAGAGAGGAACGTTTTAGGTTAGTTTTTAGGTTAGAATAGCTTAGGGTTTGGGCGATATGAAGAGTTATTTTTTGATTCTTATTGGTTTCACACCCAATTGGGTTGTAAGTTGCACTATTCATCTTCCTGTCCATTAATATAGTTATTTTCCATTAATTCTTGCTTTGTTAATTAGGTTTACATGCTTTGTTAATTAGTTTACATGCTTTGATTTACGTGCTTTGTAGTTTTATCGCGTTTATTTATCGCTTTCCATTTACCGCATTTTTACCATGCTTTCTAGCTAATTTAAATTAGTTTGTGTTTGAATGGAACTCACTCCAGTTGACGCGTTGCTTTGCTTTGGTGATGGTATTTATGGGTCCATTTCGGGTGCGTTTTCCTAGTTATTTTTCCTAGGAGATTTGATGGGGCATATCATGTATGTCCCGTGCTTACGACCTTGCGTGCACAATTTCTGGGGTATTTATTGACGCCAAAATCTTATTAGGCTTTTATGCGGATTTAGGGGCGTGACAACCCTTGATTCAATTAACTGTCGAAACGAGATGCATTCGTAATAACTCGTCGACCCATGTATCAATTTTTTACAAAATTAAATCGGGTGAGGGACATTCGATGAACCTATAGTTTTAACGCTTTGTTAATCTAGATTAATTTCCCTCGCCTAGTTAATCATTTCCCTTTTATGCATCTTTTCCTTTTAGTTTGTAATCACCTTTTTACACTTTTATTTCGGAGCACTAAATCCTATAAATTCCAACATCTCGTCCCTGTGGATTTTTGATACCCGACTTACCGCCATACTTGCCTCGCAAGTGTAGTCGAAATTTAGGTTTGTTTGTATTGAGTAGGTGAAACGAAAACAATGAATGTGCCCTTACACGCGCACACTTTTAGCACTCGATCAAAATGGCGCCGTTGCCGGGGACTTGTTTGTTTTAGACTTTATTTGATTTAGTATTACATAGTATTTTCTTTCTATTTGTATTATTTTCTAATCTTTTTGCAGGACTTCCACATTTGAGCACTTGGAAACGCTTGAATTTTTCTCGCATGCACTTACTTTGTGGAATTCGCCACTTGAGCCAATTTTGGGGTAAGCTTGTCTTATTATAATTCTTTCCGTAATCCTTATTATAATTCTCAAAATTCTCGCAAACCTACGACTTTCGGTGAATACTTAGAATCCCAAAGCATAACAAATTCAAATTTGACTTTGGGCGAGTATAACGAAAGTCAAAATTTGGGTTATTGGAATTTTGATGATGATGACAATGATTTTGGGCCTTTACCTCCTTATAATAGGAATTTTGAAACGAATTGCAATAGTTTTCAAAATTCCTATAATAATGAGTATTCGTTTACGTACGATGGTAATTTTCAAAGTTTCCATTCTCATGCATCCGCATCTCGACCTATGACATTCGGTGAGGGCTTGCGTATGTTTGAGAATGAGAAAATTAAAAATCATTATCGGGAAGAAAATCGTTCGTGGGAACATGACTTGGATTTATTATTTGAGTTCGACGACGATTTTCTTTCGAGACTTTCGAAGTCGAGGAATGTTTTGAACCAAATGAGGTACTTTTACCTACTTTGGAACAAACCATTATTGACTTTTCCCATTGCATAATAGATATTGAAAGTGAGGATGAAAATGACGTAATATCTATTTGCAATGAAATGATTTCTTCTTTTGCCCCCAAAGAAGAACATTTCATCGAAAATGATATTATTTCATTCGAAACTCTATCTT
The DNA here is from genome assembly GCA_949130495.1 of Sambucus nigra. Classification (NCBI taxonomy): domain Eukaryota; kingdom Viridiplantae; phylum Streptophyta; class Magnoliopsida; order Dipsacales; family Adoxaceae; genus Sambucus; species Sambucus nigra. The sequence continues at coordinate 448,399,561 of OX422219.1, read as the reverse complement.
CATGCGATGATGATTCATCTCATGAGTTTTAATTTCTTTCATCTCCATTTTCATCCTCTATTATCACACCGTCACAAGTACCCGATGATTCGATTTCAAACTTTAATGTTTTAAACTTTTTCACCGATGAGGAGTAATTGCTCAAGTCTCCTTCCATGATCGCATCCGTGCCTTCGTGTGCACCACCTCCCATTCCAATTTCAAAATCATTGGGAGGATATTCATCTTTTCTCGATTCCCATATGTTTTTGTCACCCGTTCAATCCAAACCCCCCATCGTCCCGCTAAAAATTTTAATTGGCGATGGTTCATTTCTTTCGCCTTACACATGCCTTCCGTTGTTAAAACGGAATTCATATTTTTCGGAAGGCATGCTAGTATGTGAGGGTACACCAGTTATCCTCCAAAGTCAAATCATTTTCACGGTGGACCCTCAGCTATTTAGACTTCTAGTGTATAGTTAGTGTGAAGCCTAAATAATTGGTTGTATATAGTTAGCTTTCTTTCTTTCTATTTTTTTCTTTCCTTTTTAATTTAGTTTAGTGTAATTAGTTAACTTTTCGTTACTTGTTTTTGTTTTGCTCGGTACTAACTTGTTTTGTAGATTCTTTGGACTTGTTCTTATGGGGATCGCTCCAATTTTAGATAATATCTCTCTTTTCCTCTCTTTAACTTGGTTCTTAATTAACATTGAGGATAATGTCATGTTTTAAGTTAGGGGGTGTGGGATATTCTATCCATTTCTTTATTTAGTTCATGTTTTTGCTCACATGTTAGTTACTTAGTATGCTTTACTTAGAAAAAGTGAAAATTTCAAAAAGATTTTCTTTCGTTTTTCTCCTTTTTTGGGCATTTTGCCTTTGTTTTCGATGATAAATTTCAATAATTGCCCGATCCAATAGACAATCCAATGATGCATGTTCTCGATTTTAGAAGTTATTAGAATTTAGTCTCAATTATTGATATTATGAATAACTTTATGAATTAAACTTTAATCCCATGAGCACATGCACTTTTCTTGCTTTATTGATTTGGTTTAAGATTTTTATAACTCGGTTAACTTTTGTTGCATTGTATATACTTACACCGAGTAAGCTTTGTACCTTTCGTCGTTTGTGAGTGTATACACTACTCTTTTCTCATTGAAAATGTTGAATTCGTTGGTAATCTCTCTATTCTTTCATTTGACCGTTCATTAATTGAGTTCATACTTGAAATGTGTTACTTGATCATGATTTTCCTATATTGTTTTGACTCGAGAATTACGTAAACTTTTGGAAATGATCATAGGCCATATTTGTTATATCACCCATATTGACCTTGACCTCACCCTTATATGTTTACCCTCGTTAACCCCTTTGAGCCTAAATATAGCCTTTCGTTTCATAACCCAAATTCCATAACCAACTCCAAATTGGAGTTATAAACCATACATACACTTTCCATACCTTTGTTTGGAATGTTGCTTGGGATTGAATGTTGTTGTTATGATGTCGGTTGCAATTTAGGCATATGAGAGTTTGAAAAGTAAAGAAGAAAGAAGTGAAAAAGTGATGAAAAAGAGAAAGCAAAAAGCAAAAGAAAACAAAAGAAAAAATGAGGAAAAGAAGAAAAGAAAAGAAGGAGATAGTTGTAAATATTGTTTATATAGTTCAATAAGCTTTGATTACTCTCCCCGATGATATATCTAATGCCTTTTTGGATCTTGTTTTCCAATTTTGCTATTGCCCGCATTTTTACCATTATCTCAAGTTTTCATCCCGAAAACTTTGAATCCGTACATACATATCCTTCATTTCGCACCCTAGCCTAGCCTACATTACAACCTTATACAAGTCCTATGTGATCTTAGTTTGATGTAAATTTAAAGTCATAATTGTTTTGATAATCTGTGAAAATGCATTTTGGCCCTTTTAGTGTGTGGTGTCCTTCCATTGAGATTACAATTTTTAAGTTTATATATAGAATTCTTCATTTGTGACATGTGCGCGGCCTAGTTTCCATTTCCCTTTACTCTTTAGCCCGCATGTCCCTTGTGTTACCTCCCTGTTTCGAGTGAATTCTCTTGATGAGTGTAATGCCCATGAGGATTGAATATATGCTTACGTTAATTTAGTGTTCGATTTATATAAGTTTTTTGCCAAATCACACTTTGCATGTGCTCGCTCCCCTCCCACATTTTAAAGTTTCAATTCTATGAGGTGCATTCTATAATGTAAATGATTTCGGACTTTTGTTTGAATTTGTTCAATGTGCTAATTATGCATATGAAATCTTGTTCGCTATTGTTGGGCTTGTCGCATGTTGGTTTGGGCATATTTTGAGGAAACCATGTGATGTTTGTGGGTGTCATCCCTGAAAACCCTCACGAGATGACACTCGTCCACTAGGGTAACCTAGGTATTTAACGGCTTATTGCATATGCTAAATGCAAACGAATTTCTCGCAAAAGTGGCCTTATGCGTTTATACCATACTTTTGTACTCATCCTGCTTTCGGTTTGGTTGTAGTTCTTGTTTCATCCTATTTCATTTCTAGGGACTAGCAATGTGTAAGTTAGGGGGTGTGATGATACGTAAATATTGCGTATTTTATCCCTCGAACCTACGCATTTTAGCCCCCTCGGGTATCTTATTCCCTATATTTATGCTCGTTAACCAGACAACCTCAAATTTCTACGTTAACATGTTTTGCAGGGCTTAATTGAGTTTTATAGGTATTTGGATGCTCAGTGTGAAGTTTGGACGCATTCCTCTCGATTTTCGTACACGATCGCACATTCAAGGACATTTTAGTCTTTTCACAGCTTGGTCACCTGGTCCAATATCTACACAGAAGTTGTAGCCCTCCTTGAAAGCTTCGCGTGGCCGAGAACGGTGCGCAATTCCGATTCAGAACGAAGAAGTTACGGGATTTCTAGCGGAAGGAAAAACAATGAATCCAAAAGAGGAGGAGAAGAGGAGGAAAATGGAATGCAGTGTCTGCCATGGCTGAGACCTGCTTGATCGATCGATAGATCCTTTAGATTTTTTCCACGATTTTAATGATCGATCAATCGACTAAAGGGGTCGATCGATCGATCCCTTGTTTTTTGCATATATTTTGGCTTTTCTTTTCTTTTCTCCTTCTTTTCTAGTTTCATTCCTTTTACTATATAAATAATTTTTGATGTAAAGACAGAGAGGAATGTTTTAGGTTAGTTTTTAGGTTAGAATAGCTTAGGGTTTGGGGGATTTGAAGAGTTCTTTTTTGATTCTTCTTGGTTTGACACCTAATTGGGTTGTAAGTTTCACTATTCATCTTCCTCTCCATTAATATAGTTGTTTTCCATTATTTCTTGTTTTGTTAATTAGGTTTACATGATTAGTTAATTAGGTTTACATGCTTTGATTTACGTGCTTTCTAGTGTAGTTTTATCGCGTTTATTTACCGCTTTCCATTTACCACGTTTTTACCATGCTTTCTAGCTAATTTAAATTAGGTTGTGTTTGAATGGAACTCACTTGAGTTGACGCATTGCTTTTCTTTGGTGATGGTGTTTACGGGTCTATTTCGGATGCGTTGTCCTAGTTATTGCGCCTAGGAGATTTAACGGGGAATATCATTTATGTCCCGTGCTTACGACCTTGCGTGCGCAATTTTTGGGGTATTTGTTGACGCCAAAATCTTATTAGGCTTTTATGAGGATTTAGGGGCGTGAGAATCCTTGATTCAATTAACAATCGAAAGGAGACGCATTCGTAATAACTCGTCGACCCATGTATCCATTTTATACTAATTAACTCGGGTGAGGGATATTCGACGCAACCTATAGTTTTACCGCTTTGTTAATCTAGTTTATTTACCCTCACCTAGTTAATCATTTCCCTTTTATGCATATTTTCCTTTTTAGTTTGTAATCACCTTTTTACACTTTTATTCCAGAGCACTAAATCCTATAAATTCTAACATCTCATCCCTGTGGATTTTTGATACCCGACTTACCGCCATACTTGCCTCGCAAGTGTAGTCGTAATTTAGGTTTGTTTGTATTGAGTAGGAGAAACGAAAACAACGACTGTGACCTTACACGCGCACACTTTTCGCACTCGATCAGATGGGGCCACATATTTATGACACCCCGCTTAAAATAATAACGGGTGGCCAGCCCTATACTATAATTAGTCAGGAGTCTCAAGTGGATCATTCTCAGCATCTACTGACGATACTAAGATAAACATAGCTAACTACCTAATACTATAAAAAAAGGCGAGTGCCGATTTTTTTTTAAAACATACAAAGCATTAATCAACTAACAACATAATAACTACTCAACATGATAATGAACACACACATGCTAAAATGAATGAGAATAGTTCTATAGTATACCAAAAATACACATAAGGAAATACCCGAATATGCTGTCGGGTCACAGAGAATACAACAATCCGAGAAAAGAAATATAAAAGTGCTACAAACACCACCCTTGGGTGTAAACCCGAAATACAAACTGAATCCTAAACTAGATTTACAAAAGATGGGAAACGGAAATAACAAAATCCCGTAATAGTCCGCATTTGCTACGACTCCACAAAACCCTGTCCTTGCGGAGGAACACCTAAAATAATACAATATATATAGCAAGAGAAAAATATAAACGGGCCAGAGCCCGAAGTGTGAAAATATTTTAGCAAGTGCATTAAAATGCATAATAATTATAAATGCATTATAACATGATTAAAGTGGAGTCTCACTCTCATGGAACTCCAACTCACCCCTCAACTAGAGCATGCACATAAACATATGCACGTGATCCTCAAATAATTCCCAACACTTTCTAGGAACAACTCAATCTAAGCTACGCCAAATCCACACTTGCGTAACCCAACATCTAAAACATAACCATAAGCTTCCGATTCTACCATAACCGAAAAATACACCTAAACCTATTTAACATATAATTATATATACATAACTCTCACTATAATTTAACGGATTCTGGTTATTAACTTACACGAGTTATTAACATCTAAATGCCAAGGACTAAAATTCTCCCAACTCTCAACATTGAACTGCATTTCGTACGTGGGACATATCGCAAACAAATAAGGAACCTCCCGATACACTACTCCTTTACAATGTTGATCATCGAGGTCCATTACATACTCGATGCACGATGGATATAACATCAACTACTTATTTAAGATATTTCTCCAGTTTATTTCTCATAAAGCATTATTTCACTATAACATATAAATCTGAGTACTAAGGACTAAACTTTTTCCCACTCCTAACATTGCACTGCGTTTCGTGCGTGGGACGTCTCGCAGAGAGAAATCCAAATAAGGAACCCCCCGATACTCTACTCCTTGACAATATTGGTCATCGGGATCCATTACGCCCTCGGTAACCAACACAAAATTTCGACTACTTATGAGGAGCAATAATCTCTAATCACATAAATAAGATAATGCTCTGAACCTTTTAGGGTCTATAACATTACTCTAGTTATAAAGCATAATCATACAACTCTAACAAGTAAGTACACATAACCCGCTTAGCGTACATTTAAATATCCAATACATAATCACTTATGGATATAAAATACTTCACAATGCTATCATCTTCCAGGAATTAGTCTCTTTATCCCGGGTTACCATATATTGGATAATTATCACACCACCATGGTAATAAAACAAATCACAACATATAGGAAGCGGTCATAGTTCTGATCCTAAAAGTGATAACGAATCATACCCAAGACTTCTCACCGAGAATAAAATCACACAATAAATAAAGGACGACTATGACCTGGGGACTATATGCACCCTGCTCCTCAAGCCAGGGGCCTCACCCACATCGCGCAACTTCCCATGATAGCACTGGAGGGTATGCCCACACAATAAGTATATATACATCATTCACACTAAATATATATACAACCACATCATATAAATACAAACCATCACACAAGGTATTTACCTCACGCCATATAGGTATACATACTCTTTTACGCTCATTTGTGTAAAAAAAGTGAATTCAGTTATAAGTATATAACTCTCATTTTATACTAACCGTTGCTAACTCGCATGCCTTCCGAATTTATTTTATAATGCGATCTCTCACTTGAAGTTTTCTCATCCAACACATCCATGATATGAGTAATCTCCCACTCTAACCAAAAGTAGGAATTATAATCTAAACCGAAAGTGTACAACACCCAAATATATAACATCCAATTATCTACTAGTTCTACTCTCATTTCCTTATCGAGAGTGGCACCACACACTCAAATCAATTCTTAAATAGACCCTAAACATCTCCTCACCATCCTAAGGTCATCAATCTCTTGATATAATCACATAACCCTCTATTATACAATAACTAAGAAGGTCCATGAATTTTAGACCCAAAAGAAAGAGGGTAAAATTGAAATCCCAAACTTTGACAAAAAACAGAGGACCGGTCGACCGACCCCTGACCCTCGATCGATCGAGATTTTAAATTTTTCCTTAAGAAGAAGGTAGTAGGATTTTCCCTTGATGCGTGGTCGACCGGCCCCCTGACCGCAGTCAGCCGGCTATAGCAGATACCTCAGCCCACCTTCATTTTGGATGAACTCCAACTTTCGAAAACCCCCAAAATACAAACTTTTAACCATCAATCTTCATCCCAATCATGTTTCTAACATTAAAACTCATCAAATATGTTAACCTAACTAATTTACAACCTCAAATCCATATATAAACATCAAATGTAAGATTTAACCCAAAAATCTAGGTTTTAACATACTAACCCAAAATCCAAACTTTTATCCACAAATCATGAAATAAATGACACACATAAATTATTTAGAAAGTTTAATCACTTCCCTCAAAGTTGTAGAGGTTGAATCTTCCTCGAAATCGCGTATTGGCCGAAATCCCTAAGCTTTCTTTCTTTCTCTTCTTACTTTCCTCCCCTCTATATCTCTAGGGCTTTCTCTTTCTCACAAAACGAGATTGGCTTCTCACGTAGGCTTTTTAAACCTTAAATCCAAGATACCCAACTTTAAATGATTATACACACTTAAATGACTCGGTTACTCCAATTCGAGTCAAACGGACTTAAAATATTCCGGAACCCAAATAAGGCCCAATTACAACCATTTCGACTATCTCGACCCATCCGGGATCAATCGCACACTCAGAATCGTCATTTGAAATACTTTCTAACATCCTCAAATTTTGTCCTCAATTGCCAAATATAAAATTCTCCAATTTAAATAAGTATTTATTCTCCCAAAATAATTAAATTATCAGTCCTAAAATCACGGGGTATTACAATACTGAAGACTAATAAACAGAATTTTCAAAAATAAGCTTGGCCAAAACCATAAAGGTATACATTCACAACATATTGGTGAAGGGTGTTAAGGTCAATGATCATATCCAAACAGAAAATACGAAGCATACATCAACATGTAGACAGGGGCGGCCTTGAGGGGAAGCGGCTGCCTCGGGACCTCGATTTTCAATGAATTTTAAGGGCACCAAAATTTTACGTGTATATAAATTTATAGCGACATTCTCCGTAACACCCCTAAAAATATTTCTTGAAAACTCCACATACAACCCATTTATAACCCACTGCAAGTCATGTTGATTCAAAGTCGTAGTATCGATCTATGACTCAGACGTTTAATTTTTGACTCGGTATCGGTCTCAGTCTTGGATGATATGCAACTATAAATTATTTAGAGAACTCAAAAAAAATTGAAAAAAGAAACAGAAAAGTCTAGAAAAATAAGAATAAATTATGGCTCAATTAGATAAGTACAAAATAATCATTTAATATGCACAACATGGACTAATTGTTTATCATGAATCATCATTTAATATGCATAATATTGACGCAAAAATTCTCCATCTACGAGGACCAGTCAGAAAAGGACACCTATCATCCTACGTGGCAATATCTATACTTGTTTGGTACCCGAGGAGGGTTAGTCGGCACCCGAGAAGAGTTGGTCGGCATACCAACCAACACATGGCATACCAAGCAACTTAAGGAAGGTCAACCATCCTAGAAGACCAAAAGTTAGATTCATTGTATACAAATATAAATGTCTGAATGTATAAAGACATTGTATCTCTTTAACTCCCATCACTATAAATACATGTATTCCCTTAACCAAAGGGACGGACAACTAAGAGACACGATACACATCTCTTTCTCTCTCTACACCATATTGTGCTATTGTAAACCCCTGGGAATAAAATAACAATGGACGTAGGCTCTATTCATAACCGAACCACTTTAAAAACCTTTTGTCTCTTATATGTTTGATGTGAATGTTTATCTTCATCTTCAATCTCATCCTCATCATTTATCTGCTGTTGACGCCACTAAAATGGCAGAGGCCATTTTCTGTCTTCAACAGATTGGCGCCGTCTGTGGGAAAGTGTTACAAGCATTGTTCTCCATCAAAAGCTAAGTTTTTATTTTCTCTACGTATAATCAATTATACATACATTTTTTGATTCAATCATGATTTTTATGTTTATATACATAAATTAATTGTCCAATTTTTATCTGCAAATGTTGCATATCATGATTTTTAAATCATAACTGTTAGATTAATTCTTATTTAGAAATCTGAAAAATAGTGGATTTCATAAATCATAACTTTTTGCTTGATTCTCGAGTTTTAATTTTATATCATGGAATAAATATTTTAAATGATTACATATACCAATATATACGACGATGATAAGATTTGATAATTTTCATTGTTGATTTTGAAATAATTTTTGAAAGATCTTTGATGACTATTCAAATTACCATTATATTTTTAATTAGAGAATGGGAAAAGGTTAAAGACAATAAAAAGTTTTCTCATGAAAATCATGACCCAGATCTACTTTCTCTCTCTTCAAGTTTGAGTCTCTTTGCATTCACTTATATGAACTATATTCTTAATTTGGTTCATCTTCCATCTATGTCAATAAAGTCTCATTGATTGATTTTTGATATAAATTTGGTAATAACTTCGATCATTCAGCATATTTTTATCTCTCCAAATAGGGAATAGGAAGGGATCAATATAAAAAATAATTTTCTCACCTGAAAAAACCATTACCCACCTCTTGTTAGGATCAATTAAATAATCATGACCATATCAAGACTTTGGGCACAAATTTAAGATGTTGGCTCCTCATTCATCACATCACAGGGTTTATTTATCGGAATCACACGATATAGTGGATAAGAGAATGGATCATTTAATTAATAATCTTAATGCTTGGATTTTACATCAAATGTTATTTTTCTGATCTATTGGTTCGAGATATTTTGGGACATAGCAATCTCATGAAAAATTCATCGCCACGGCTCATGGCTGTTCGAAATCGTCCACTTACAACCCCTATTTCTGGTCAGCCATATAGATTGTTGGTCGGTATCATCAATTTTATCCAACTACGAGGTATCTTATTGTTGGTCGGAGACTCATATTGTATCTCGGTGGAACCAATTGCAGGTCGATGATCATCTACTTCTTGATCGGCGACATCTTAGTCTTGTTCGGAGGGTTCAATTTACTGGTCGGTAACTATCCAACCATCCACTTCTTGGCCGGCGACATCTGATATTGTTCGGTGACCATCCAACAGCTGGTCTGCAATATCAATGCACCATTTTTGTTGATCAGCGAAATCGCTCTGCTGGTCGGGGACCATTTGCTTCTTGGTCGGCACTATATATTCTACAACCTGAGACATCCCTAAATATTGGTTGACAACACCCATGCCATTGGTCGGCAACAGTAGAATCTTGAGGTATTAAAAAATAAGGATCACCCCAAATATTTCTTTAAACACGAGTTCAGCTTGCGGTCTCGACAGGTGCTCGGGTAGAGACGAGATTCAATCCCGACGAAAGCTCAGCCATAATCTTAAACCTTTGGAAACTGTTATTGCTCAACATCTGGCAATTGTGCCCTGAAAGATCAGCCAACATCTATTATTTCATATTTTGAAATTAATAATTTTATTTCCCGAGCATATACATATCATATATATTGACTAATCAATTCAGCCTACACATATGGTAGAGCAAGTTATTAATTCTTGCAGGTACAAGATTCAACTCCAATGAATGCTCGGAAACAATCTTAAACTTCTGGAAACTATTATCATTGCTCAGTGTTGATGTAAAAAATTAGATCGCTCTAATTATTCAATCACAGATAAATAAAATGAGACAAAGATTTTTAAAGTGGTTCAGCCTTATAAGAATGGCCTACGTCCACTGTTATGTTATTGCTGAGTGTTTGGGAATTCTCGATTACAAGTTCTATCAAGAAATTCCGGTCCCCTTGAATGAGGGTGATACAAGGTATTTATAGCCCTTAGGCTGTACATGAAAGGGTTGATACATTAAATGATATACATATGAAATGGTAATACATTTAATGCGGCGTGTGCGTCAAGATGATAAACATTCAATGAATAATTGAACTGTTGATTATCTGGCAGTTTATGCTACGGCCGAGATGCAGCTCGGACCGCCTTAGTTCCTCGGAGTGCTAGAGTACCTCGGACCGCTAGAGTACCTCGGAGTGCTAGAGTACCTCGGAGTGCTGAAGCTCCTCGGTGTATCCTCGTTGCTCGGAGAGAACATGAGTTGGTCAGGGAAATGAATTTCCTCATTGCTATTATGCCTAGTAGATTGACACGTGTCTTCATATCACTCGTCCATATCAGCATATTAATTTTGGTATCAACAGAAGCCCCCAATGTTTCATATTTCGAATTTTGAGGAGTATGGAACATTCTTTCTCGGTATAAGACAATATTAAATGACTTTCCTGGATTTTAGGAGCATTTTCTTTGTATTTGAATTTCCTTCAATATTCGCAGAATCCGCCTTTTTGAATTTTCTTAGGCGCTTCGATCTTCGTGCAGTTTTTGTCCTTTTAGCCGTCGGTAATACAATAGTTTCTTTTTCGTAATCATTTCTTTCGCCGCTTCCCAAGGTAAGGTATTTAAACTTCTTAGGTAACCATACCGTCTTCTACCTTTTCCAATTTTCTGCATTCAAGCTTTCTATTCTCTCTTTCTCTCTTGTGCGTTCATCCTTGTTTTCGTTCGTTGTTGATAGCTCTCCTTTCTTCCTTCTTCTTTTATTCACCATGGTTTATATTATTGAATCTATTGAAAAATTCCGTTCTGATTTTTCCATCCCTTCTTGGGTGATTTTAGAGGAGTTGTCTGAACCTCAAAATTACTTTCGTTTGGCTGAGGGACATTGGTTTCCCAGTCTTTTTATTGCTGAATGTGGGTTTTCCTTTCCACCAAATCCATTATGTTTAGAATTTTGTCAGTACTTCGATGTTGTCCCTGCAAAAATAGCCCCCAATACATGGAGAATAGTTAATGGGGTGTATAAGTTAAATCAAACTCATGGAACTCGTTTAGGAATTCCTGAGATTATGTTTTTCTATAGATGGGCTATTCTAGACGATGTTTATTATTTAAAAAATAGATTTTTGAATAGGGCTCTGGTAGTCAACCTCCCTGATGCCAACAGGGATTATTTTGAAAATGGGGTCATTATAAAAAATTGGCAACATGCCCCTTTGCCCGGAGATGAAGTATATGATGGTCCTAAATGCCCCCCCTATGGCAATGGGATAGGTTATTTCTGTTTTTCTTAAATTTTGATTTCATCTTGTTTGTGTAAATGCGTGATTGAGGACCAATCAGAAAAGGACACATGTCATCCTACGTGGCAATATTCGACATCCGAGGAGAGTTGGTCGGCACCCGAGGAGAGTTGGTCAGTACCCGAGGAAAATTAGTTGGCACCCGAGGAGTATTAGTCGGCACCCGAGGAGAGTTGGTCGGCACCCGAGGAGAGTTGGTCGGCATACCAACCAGGAAGATCAAAGGATAACTATGCATTTAATGTGCATTAATGAAGATGGCAGCGCATTTAACGAGCCTTAATGTACATTTATACTGTATTAATAGATGACAACACATAGCATACCAAGCAATTCAACAATTAGATTCGTTGAATGTAGACATAAATGTCTACATACAATGAATCTCTTTATCTCCCATCACTATAAATACATGTATCCCCTTAGCCAAAAGGAAGAGATCCGGGAGAATCGAGAGACACCATACACAAGATCCACACCTTTTTCTCTCTCTATACCACATTGTGCTATTGTAAACCCCTGGGAATAAAATAACAGTGGACGTAGGCTTTTTCTTATAGCCGAACCACTTTAAAAATCTTTGTTTCTCATGTGCTTGATTGGATTGCTTTCATCTATTTATCTGTGATCATAAAAATGGGATTCGGTCCAGTTTTTTGCATCAACACTCAGCATTATGAAATTTCACCTCAGAAAGGAACTATATATTTTATTATTGCTCTGATCTATGCTCAAGCACGAATTATTCTATATATCCGTTCGGATTCATATTTTATATTTATCTCAGCATGGAGCTCGGTATAATATTTATAATCATATATTCATCTCCAAGGAAGTCTCCAGCATTTATATTATCTTATTCCCAACAATCTGTTGAGGAGGTCTCCAATATTTATTATAGCTTATTACCAATAATCTGTTGGTCAGCTCCAAGGAAGTCTCTTGCATTTATTATCAATTACCACCAACTCTGGCTGGTCGGGAACTCAATTACCACCAACTCCGATTGGTCGGTAATTCATTAACTACCAACTTCGGTTGGTTGGAACCAAACTAGGCAAAAAGATGGGTGACCTCCCGGGGCATCCACTGTCTAGGCAACCAGGTAATCTTAACGGGATTACTAAAACTAAGCAGGAATATGGGATGAAAATCATTCCATTGATTAGGCCTAAAGAGTGACAAGTCACTATAATTAAACAGCAGGTGGAGCAAGTTTTATTGTCTATGAAAAATAGGACAATTTGTCCTTCTATATATATATATATATATTCATCAACAAACAACAAAGAAGGCACCTTATAAAGTGTTTCCAAGAAAATGAAAATGCAAACATGCAAAGATCTCAGGGAGTCATTTCAGGGAACATTTCCTCGGCCTTATTTTTCTAGCAAGACCAACGTACTTCAAGGCCAAAAAAGCACTCAAAGTTCATATTCCACACTTGGGGGCTTCTATTACAGGTTTAGTTATTCATTCGGTGGCACATTCTCATAACATCATGCAGTCGAACATTAAATTCAACTCCACAAACTTACACGGTCGGGGCCCCGACCAATCATCATTCATGAGTTGTTTTTCTTGCTCGAGAATTAGTTTTGATATTGAAGTTCAGGAGGCGTATTGAAGTTCAGGAGGCATATTGAAGTTCAGGAGGCATATTCAGGAGTTATTATGCACATTCAGGAGTCAGATTCAACACTACTACTGTCCCGACCAATATTGAAGAAGAAGCTGTATGAAAATGTTTTGAAGTCCACCACTAGCTTGGTACTAATCAGATTGAAGAGTTGGGTTCAAAAGCTAGTATGTTACTCGACAAAGTATTCAGAGGAGCATAAATCAGAAAAATCAAGCACGTGAAGTTAGCATTCAGTTACTCTGCACAATTAGCAGTTGGTCGGCTAGCAAACCAATCAACATACTTAAAGATTATGACAAGCTACAAGCTGCATACTATAGCATGATAGCATCTAAATTCCCAGGGGTGATACATAGCACACGTTCGCTTGACAAACAAAGTTCCACAAAAGAGATATTATCAACCATCGATCAGCCTGCATCATATGTTATCCAGGAGTTAGTGCACTTTATGTTGAACAAATCAAGAAGGCAGATCAAGAATTTCACGAGCACCGAGCAACACTGCAGAATAAATACTCCATCCTTTCAGTAAACCATCAAGCATGGAGCATTGGGGGCTTCTGTTGATGCAAAAATTCTCCATTTACGAGGACCAGTCAGAAAAGGACACCTGTCATCCTACGTGGTAATATTTATACTTGTTCGACACCCGAGGAGAGCTAGTCGGCACCCGAGGAGGGTTAGTCGGCACCCGAGAAGAGTTGGTCGGCATACCAACCAACACATGGCATACCAAGTAACTCAAGGAAGATCAACCATCCTAGAAGACCAACAGTTAGATTCATTGTATATAGATATAAATGTCTGAATGTATAAAGACATTGTATCTCTTTAACTCCCATCACTATAAATACATGTATTTCCTTAGCCAAAGGTACGGACAACTAAGAAACACGATACACACCTCTTTCTCTCTCTACAACATATTGTGCTATTGTAAACCCCTGGGAATAAAATAACAATGGACGTAGGCTCTATTCATAGCCGAACCACTTTAAAAACCTTTTGTCTCTTATATGTTTGATGTGAATGTTTATCTTTATCTTCAATATCATCCTCATCATTTATCTTAACATTGTCTAAATCAAGATATATTTAGTATTATATTCTTCGTGAATGTTATCTATTACTAATTAAGGATATATATAATGTAAATAATCATACACTTTAAAAATAGATGAATAATGATACATTTTAATACAAATTAAGCAAATACAAAAATAATGTTAAAGTGAGATAACCCCTTCAGTAATACTACAAGAAAAGAAATGAGAGATTTAACGAAACAAAAAATAATTTACGACAACGAAATATCATATACCCTCTACCAAATTGAAAGTAATTGTTCTGATCATGACATGAATGCAAAGTAAAGGCTTAATTGAGTGAGTTAAAAGTTGAGATAAACATATCGATGCTTAGTAACTTGTACCGTGTCGGGCGAAATATCACCGATATGAGTCGATACTACCGTAATATCGCTGATAGGGGTTGAATATACCGTGATATCACCAATATGAGACGATATACCAAGAAATTACCGACTAATAATAAAAAACTCAACTCGTAACTCGAAATCAGATCGATGGATACCGATACATTGTCAACTCGGCTGTATCGTCACGATATCGGCCTTAACTTTGAACCATCATCCTTTCAATTTAAAAAAAAAAACTACAAAATATGAAAAAACCAAACCACACACTAAGCCTTTGTAGTACTCAATCCTAAACAATACATTTTGTATAATTTAACTATTTAACCTTAAGAACTCACATCTCCACACTATCAAATTCACAAAAAAAAACACTTTCACTATACAAACTGTATTTATCAAACTTTCAAAGAAATAAAGTATCAGTCCACATCAATCCATCAAGGGAAGCACTTACAAATCTGAAATTTTGGACTTTTTTCGGTATGGATTTGTGTAACCGTGATATCTTTTTTTTTACTTTCCTTTGGTTTGATATGGGGACTGTTTGGTTTGATTTTTACTTGTTAAAAATGTTATTTTCACTTGTTAGAGATTTCGGTCTTCGATTTTTTTTAATATACTTTTTAGAATTTTTAGAAACATACTTTGCTTTGGGTATATATGTTTTAGAAATTATGATTTTTTATTTTATTTTAATTAACTGATTTATTTTACTATTTGACATGGAGTTATTGTCAATTGAATTTGTTTGGAGAAGGACTTGATTAATGTTGATATTTGATGCTTGGATTTCTGTATAATTCGTCTACCAGGTATTGTTCAACATTATCTATTATCAATTGGGTGTTAATTATTATAGTATAGTCATGTCTCCTAAAAAGGGTGGGTAGGTAGTTTAGGAGAACTATATTGATGGAAATTGGTGAAGCTTTAAGGACTTAATAATAATTTACTATTATTTTTAGTCTTTTCTTTAATTTTGTCAAGTTTTGTTGCTTATATTATAGGGCTAACGGGAAGCCTTCTAGAAGGGGCATTATAAGAATATGATGTAAAGGGGGTGCTCCTAGGTCATGTGACATCATATGGGCCTTGGCGCACTTTCCTATTTAGGGTATTGATGCCACCCTTCTAGTTCATTCCCACCCCCCCTATAAATATCATATTATCCCAATATGGTAAGTCATTTTACACTTCTTAAAATTGAGTGTTAACGTCTCAGATAAGTGTCTTTCTGTATTGCCATTGATGGTTTAATTTACGTCAATTGGTATCAGAGCTAGGAACATTCCACCCTTTGTTGTTGTTTTAAAATAAAAAAAAAATCGTAAAAATAAACAATAAATGGCACCGAGGCAACCCATCAATGATGAGAGAAGAAACGCCCAATTAGAAGAAGTCGTAGAAAAACTAACCCTAAAAGTAAACATCATCCTCCATGAACACCATCACCATGGAACCTCCCAAGCCGCAAGCCGACCTCCACCTCATTTTTCCCCTACCCCACCTTCCTGCCAGAACCCTCACGCGACCACCGACCGACCTTCCACATCTAGCTAACTCCTTACTGCCCCGACTCTGACCCATCACCAGATAACCCGATCGATGCCTGAAAAACTCCATTCCAGTCATTTCTGGTACTAACCCCAATCACCGACCCTGCAAAAAGGTCATCGTACCCATAATATTCATCAACCCTACCACTCTCGACATCGAAAACCCCAGATATGCTCTTCTCCATCATGTTACAAACACTTGTGAAAAAGTACAAGTTTATCCCACTTAATTTTGAGAGTTTGTGTTTGTTCAAACCCTTATGGAAATGTGAATTATTATTCATTCCTTATTCTTAGAGTTAGCTAGACAAGTTTTAACTAGTTTTTAGAGAAAGAAGGAGGCAAGAAACCTGAGAGCGAGATTTATTAAGATTTGCACCAAAATCTTCATTGCTTCATGTGTTATTCTTCAATATAAGTTCTTTCTTCATTTTCTTTTAAGATTTGTCTTATTTTAACATCATTATTCCTTACTTTCTTGCTGGAATTCGTTTATTCATGTTTAGATACAAGATTTACGTAATAATGATACCATGCAACGTAGAACCCATGCTAAATATTAATTGCACCATGTTCGGCTAAGTTATTATATGGTAGGTTATATGAACCCAGCCTAGGTGTTACGAATGAATTTAAAAGTGAATAAAATCTAATTAGCAATTCGAAGGTTTGAAATCTTATTGAAACAAATATTGTAGGTCTTTTAACTTCGTTTTCCCTAGGTAACCGGAATGTTTAAAAATATAAAATAAGTTTTGATAATTTATCATCCCCATTAAACACAACTTTTAATTTGATATTGTGAGGAGTAAAATCCGCATATATTTAATATTTAGAAAGTATTTAATGTTTCTTTGAATTGAGAATTGAGTTTTTGAAGGTTTTATGTTATAAATAATTGCCGATGGTTCAGGGGAGTGTACTCCAACTCCATTTTCTCGCACATAGATTAAAAATCAAATAGTTATTGCTGCATGCTTAGTTAGTTCATAATCTTAATTAATTTGCATTAGTTGATAGGAAACTCCCCAAAACAATCATCTTTTCCTTTCTTTCTTTAAGTCAAACGTAATGTAGTTCGTCGTTCATATTCGTCGTCACGTTCTACGTCTTATTCCATGTGTTTGATACCCAACTTGCTTGAATTACTACTTATGTGATCGGCTTACACTTGAGTCGTAATTCACCCTCGCTAGAGACACTTTTTGAGTCGCGTCAGTTAATAACTGAAAGTCTAAGTCTTGAATACAATGAAGTGAAATTAGTTTCCCTAGAACATTAGGGCCAAGTATATTTATAGATACAAGAGTTTTAGAGCCTTTGGACTCTCTCATAGTGTTTCATCGTTGTCTTTAGTCTTATCCTTAAGGTAGTTGAATTGCATTGCAACTATATTTAGCCATATTCATTTTCATCTTCCTTGATTCTATTTATCTTCTATGTGATCTCCGAACACAGTGATTGCTATAGTTATTTAAATTCCATGTGTCATTCCACATGGAATACCAGACTCATAATCCTTTAAGTTACCATTAGAGTTATAGAATTTAAGGTAAGTTGCCCTCTTTACATTGCATATTGGTTTACATTCAATATATATTTTCTTGTTTGTACTAGTTTAGTTCTTTTCCATTTACAGTGCATGATGGTGAGGACGACTTAGGTCCAAGACGTAAGGGAGTGGATGGAATTCATCGCGAATCACATATAGAAGTAGATGCGGTCTTATAAGAATCATATGATGATTGATGATTTGGATCTAGCATATTATGGGGAGGCTTCGAGACTGAAAATATCGAGTATCTCATTGGGCCGATCTTTGTCTTCTAATGGTCATCCTCGAGACCTATAGAGGAGGCAGTGTTGAGAGAGGGCTGATCTTTTTCTTCTAGGGTCCTTTTGTTTATATCACCACCATTTAAACCATTTGACAATGGGCATTTCTTCCTGAGACCCTGCGCTGCTCATAAGCAAGGTATACCTGAGACTTGGAGTGAATGGTTGTTAGAGAATGAAGTTACTGAGATACATTGGGTTATACTTTGGTGGTAAGCAATAACCATATTGTTTAGTAGGTTTATTACCGTATGATTTATTGGTTGGGTTGAGGCAAACTACTTCATATTTCCAGTGGTATCTTCTAAGGGAGGAAAATTAAGAAAAAGTTATCTCCTTTGTCCATTGGTAATTCTATCTGGTTGAACATCTAAATGAATGGTTTATACGACCTTATGATCGGTCTCAAGGATTGAAGGAGACCATCAGGGCTCCCATTTGTGTCTAATGGTGATGCATATGTTGTGTCTGACGAGTACCTAAAGTCGTTATGCCAACCTGTGCAGGTTAAGATTTATTCTCAAGGACGGCTATGAAATTTTACGAGTCTTAGGCGAACAGTCAATTTGGGGTGTTTTACATTAAAAAAATTATATTAAAGAAAATGTGTCCTTATCGCAATTTTCGATGCAAAACTATCAATTAAATCATCAAATTTAATTGTTGTTAACAAATCAATTGATAACATCGTAATCCATTTAATCTTTCTTGTGACATGGTAGGACGAAGGTAAGATTTTATAAATTTTAACTATTGAAAAATTTCACTCGACCGAGACAACCGTAATGGGTATTATTCAAAATCAATATATTATTTTTCTATTTTTTTGTTTATTAAAATATTTATTTAGTGAACCCGCTAGTTTTGATGTTTCTTTTTCAATTTGTTTTTGTATTTTTCTTTTTTCGTGACCAGAGGGATATTTTCTAGTAGACATATTCACACAATAACAAGGGTAATTTGCAAACACAAAAATTAATCACACAATCACAACAATATTGACAAACAATATTTAAAAAAAAATGCTAAAGTGGAACAATAGAACCTGATTTGTAACCAATTTGAGAGCAATCTCAAATTATAAATTGTAAATGCCCAAATAACAAATTGGAAACTAAAAAAAACACAAAACAAATACTAATAGTAACACACAAATTTATATAGTGGGATATAACAAAGCAAATAAATAATATATACTTACATAAACAAGCTCCAACCAATCTCCAAACAAGCCCTAACTTTCTGAAATTGAAACCCTAGATTTTTAACCCTTATATTGATGAGGTTATTTAAAAAAAAAGGGAGGGGTGGCGGCGGTGGGTAAAGGTTTGGAGGGGGTTAAAGGAGGGATTTTATTCTGAAAATAAGGGTTCTTTTTTTGCTTTGGTTAGTAGAAAGAATAGTGTGAGAGCGAAAAGAAGATGGTAGTGAGAGAAGAAAGTGAGTGAGAAATGAGAGAGTTAGGATTAGAAATGAATAAGTAAATGAGTTGGGTTGGGTTGTGTTATGTTGGTGGGTTTATTGTGTGGGTTTATTTTTTAATGTGGGGGTTGGGTTATTATGTTGGTGGATTTAGTATGTGGGTTTATATTAAATAGAACAAATTTTATTTTGGGGGGGCCTTTTTTAAGTGATAACTGTAATTTTTTTCACAACAAATTTTTTTTTGGGGCCTTTTTTTTCGCAACTAATTTTCTTTCATAACTATTTTTTATACCTATTTTTTTTTATGTCTAAATTTTTTTTCCGGAAGGGGCTCCGATTAATCCAGGGCCCTAGGCGGTGGCCTAGTTTGCCTATGCCTAGAGTCGACCCTGTCTTTCTCACAACATGAACACACGATAGGTATTGAGTTTTAGGATATTAAGTACGGTACGATTGTCCTGTCAAGAATGTGCATGACATATATGATGGTCGAAAGATAAAGGTAGGATATTCAAGCAACTGATGTCTAGGGACACAAAGGTGATAATGATGACGATGGTGGTTGTGATGAGGGTCCATCGAATCCCATTGATGGTTACATGTATGGTTAATGGAAGTAAAATTTATTAGATTTGGAATTAATTTAATGTAAATGGTATGAGGAAGGCTTATGATTATGTGTGTTTATGGGTATGGTATAAGGGGTTTGGTTAAGGCTTAGGTGGTGTATTTGTGTAAGGTATCTGAGTATCCTTAAATAAAATATTCATTGATGTACATGAGTTCTATCAGATTATCAAAAATACTGATGGTTAATTTTTTTTCTTTATTAGTCGTTAAGTAAGAAATAGGCTTGTGTTCATATTAAACAGTTCAATAAAACATTTGTGCCACTTGAGTGGAGAATAAGAGAAATGTTGTGATATGAACAAAACCAAAGAAAATTTATATGTTTTATGTACCTCTATAGAGGTTGGGAAAAGAGTTTGCATTTGTTTTTGAGAATTTACAGAAGGATTATGTTGCATATAGTTCTAACAAAAGGAGGAAAGAGAGAGATTTTTTTAAAGAGGGGGACAATTTAAAGAAAGAATAATGTTAAAATCACGGATGTTAAAGGATATAATTCCTTGTGGTAATAGAGGTTGACTGTACGAGCCAATTCTTCACCATAAAGATCGGCTAGAATTGTAGAGTCACCTGATAAGATTTTCCTAACGAGATACGGTCCACTCCAATTGGGCTTAACTTTTTCCTAGGATCCCATATCGGTTAAAAAATATCTTTTATAGAAAGGTCACCCTCATATATCCCAAGATTTTTGACCTTCCTGTTGATGGAGCGTGAAATATGGTTGTGACAGCCCTGAATGTGATAGAGATCCTTGAGGCGCCTTTTGTCTAATAAGTACAACTAATTTTGAATCAATCTAACTCTCAGACTACACTCTCAAGAATGGCGCATAAAGATGGCACTTCGAGTTTGATGGGCAGTAAAACTTCCATAACATATACCAATAACTATGAGGATAATAAAATTATCACGACTTATAATTTTGACACAAGCACGACACGAAAAAACTTTGTGTCAAAAATATTTGACACGAATAAGATATATCATGCCGTCTCATGTCATTTATTAAAATGGCACCCTTACTATCATCATATACATAAATTTAATAAAGATAATAATTTTTGTGACACTCCATAAATTCCATAGTTACGAGGATCTTTCCTAAATACACAATTTACCAACGTCAAAAAATTAATAACATTCTAAGAATGTGGAATAACATTTTTGCAATTCCCATTTATATTGGGGAATTATTTAATTGGGTTTAATTGGAATTATTTGAATATTTTGGGTTGAATTATGGGACGAAGAGAATTATTAAATTGGATAATTGCTTTAGAATTTGGCATTAAGTGAGATTGGGCTAAGTTTAATTGGGATTAATTAAATAGAACGTTGGGTGAGGTTTAAACCCCTATAACATCTGTGACAAGTGGATTGACTTGGTTGGGAAGGGAGGGTTGTGAGGAGGCCAAAACATGGGTATTTGATGATTATGAGTCGTCAGGAGTTGGTAGAAAGCGGATTTTATATTTTAGGTCGTAGTTCGAACAAGAGAATTTTTTCCAGAAATCCTACATATGTTGGCAAAATCGCGTCTTATGAAATTATGTCTAATATACATTAGGTGTATACATTATCACGAGGTTAGGCGTGAGTGAGCCTAGATTCGTATATATGTTGTTATGATGTTGGGCACGTGTGAGCCTTAGATTGTTATGTATATGATGATACTATTGGGCATCTATGAGCCTTTGATTTATATAATAAGTTATGATGATGATGGGCGTGTATGAGCCTTTTATATATATATATATATATATATATATATATATAGGAGAAGGATCACAAGTGGACCAAAAGAATGGACTTTTTAATGGACTTAACAAAAAAGACTAATAACCCACTAATTTTAATTCCTTGGTGTAATGGGTCCGCGCCAGCGGCACCCAATAACCGAGACTTATTAGTCTTTTTTGTTAAATCCATTAAAAAGTCCATTCTTTTGGTCCACTTGTGAACCTCTCCCTATATATATATAATGTGTGTGTGTGTGTGTGTACGTGTGTGTGTGTGTGCGTGTGATATGTACACATTGGGATTGAGTGTATGGGCACCCCATATGTGGCATGTGATGTTTATACACACATGTTATACATATTATGCTTATGTGGGTGTATATGAGACTTAGTTATATAAGATATTATGTAGGTTTCAGTTTGGGCTGTGAGTGAAGCCTAAATGTGTGTTACACTAGGATGTATTGAATTAGGTAAATGAGATCCCTACTTATAATAAATAATATAGGTGGATGTGTGAGACTATATTAGATAATAAGTGATGTTTAGTGACCGTGAACTAGAATATGTGATGTAAGATGATTAAGTGACGATAAGATTAAGTCATATCATTAGAGATGGTTATAGGTATACGTGAGTATAAAATTTGGTCAGGTGTTAAGTGTGGGTTAGCCTATGTAGTTTTTAAAAATATATATTAGGGTGAAAGAGCCCTTAGTATAATAAGGTGTTAGATTGTACTACTAGTTGATGTGACTATGACATAGGGTGACATTATGTTGATTGTAAGTTATTTATAGAGTTATAAAAAGTACGCGATGTGCTATATGTAATGAGTAGTAATCCCTAGGTGCGTAGTTTTGAGTTAATCATAATTGATTTAATAACTACGATATTTACTTTCATTGCATCATTGTGCGAAATTGTATATCTCTAACTGGGATCACGAAGGAATTATCTTGCAATGTGGGGCTTGACCCATATTTTGTTTATTAACATTTTCGGGGATAGTTGAGTTATTATGTGGAGTTAACCATGAAGAGTTTCGTTTGGATTGGATATAAAGACATCTGGATGAGTCTTAGTGTAGACATGGATATCTCAAGGAAGAAAGTGGGATGTTCAATTGACATGGACGGGTGATGTGTGTGAAAGAGTAAAACTCAGAGTCGCCATCTTATTATACCAAAAATAGGGAGAAGAAAATAAATAATCCAAAACCAAAGCTATAACGAATATGATCTATGCGAAACAAAAGAGGCATATGACTGAGGACTAAGTTACGAAGAAATAAGAGGTCTAGTGGGGGTAAAAATATTTTTTCTTTCTCATTTATGGGAAGATGTGTATCAAGTGGAAATGTGTGACTAAATTTAGTGAACATGTGTGTGATATACATATGTGTAACTAGGTGTAGATAATTTTGTGCTACATATTTAAGTATGAGATCGCATGTGTAATATGCATGAGTGTGACTAAGTGTGAGGAAGTGTGTGTGACATGTAGGAGTGTGACTAAACGGAAAAATGTGTATGTAACATGTAGGACTGTGAAAAAATGCGAGAAAGTGTACGGGCAAGGAAAAATGTGTGAATGTTCACAAAAGGTGAATATATAAGTAGTGCATCCAGATTTGAGGTAATACCCGCCCCCAATATTTCATTAGTTTCCCATATAAATTGTTGCAATATGGAAACCCTCGGGATTGGATCATTGTAATTGGGATTACATATGCATTTGGTTATTTTTGGAGTCTTAATGATAATTATTGAAAGTTTTGGATAAAATTTGAGATAATTGGAAAACTATGGTTCAAACGAGTTAAGGGTGGTTCGAAAGAAATTGTTGTTTCGTCCGAACGAAGACAGGTCGTTAGAACGAGTAACTCTATTCGTTCGAAGTGTGGATTGAACGAAGATCGAATGCGATCCTTCTGCATTACATGTCAGTCTCATTGGAAGATCGTTCGAAGGCTAGTTCGAAAGAGAGGCCATTCTCGTTCCAACGAGAGCAGCCGAATGTTTTAAATCGGGTTATCCTTGTGTGATGTCATGGTTTAGGTCGTTAGATTGATGAGGTGTCGAGATCTAGTGAGCCTATATTGAAAAAAAATGAGATTTTGATGTTTGGGGGTGTTTTATAAGGGCGTGTTAGTTTATTTGTGGGTTACTTTGAATAGGAAGAAGAGATAGATAGAGAGAGAGGGAGGTGGGTATCCCCACCAATTTTTCAGCATTCTTCTCGCTCATCAATACAAACCACCATGCCACCACCATGTATCCACCTAATTCCACCATATTCGAACCTCATACACCCATTTTCATCATTGTTTGGCAAAGCTATGAATTTTGGAGGTGTTGTTAGGGGGTTTTTGAAGAAGAAGAAGAGTAGACATTTATGGAGTTTTGAAGTGAGTTTTGCTTAGAGCATGCTTTGTGGAGCTAGGCAACCTCCTTGAGGCCACCTTAGGAAGTGGGGGGTTTCCATCATCTTCTTCCTCATCCAGCCATTTTTGGAGCTTCATTTGAGGTGGGAAAAACCTACTCTTAGTTTTAGACTCTGTTTTGCATATTAGTCGTCTTGTTGCTAGAGTTGATGAGCAGGAACCATTATAATATGAGAATGAGATTTCTTGTAATTTGTGAAAATGGATTTTAATGGTTTGAACAAAAATGATCTATTTCAAGAAAATTTGGTGTTTAAATATTTTTATGGAATAAAAATGTTTGAAGAATGTTTACTTATTGGGAATAAATTATGAATAACTATTTCAAAGTTTTCTTGGAAAAGTTGTGATTTTTATGCAAGTGATGACATTTCAAGAAGTTTGGGGCTAAACATTTTATGGAATAAAATGTTTTGAAATGGTAATTATTTGCTAAAGATATTTGAGTGAAATGTGTTTCAAAGTTTCTTGCAAAAATGAAAATTTATAAAATTGGACATTTGTTGAAGCTTTGCAGAATAAAAATGTCGTCTTGAAAAGTATATTTTTGCAAGTAGTATGAAATTTCAAGAATAAATCACATTTTAGACCCATTTGATAGGATTTTTGGACTTAAAATCCACCTTCTCATGAACATAAACTTGTAGTATTTTGATGTTGAACATACAAATATGTTTAATGAGAGTTTATTTGGGATTAAACATGAAATAAAGAAATTAGAAATTTCAGGCCTTAAAGTGTGTGAAAAATGGGTAAAAAGGGTATGGTTTAAAGACTGTATGGATTATTAAAAAAAATGATATTTTTCTATAAAGGAGTCTTAGATGTTCAGTGATCTCTTGAAAAAGAAAGTAATGAGATAAAAAGATTTTCAAATTAAGAAGTATGATACTCCAAAGTGTTAATAAGTGTTAATGAATTAAAAACACTTAATAAGTTAGTGTAGGTAACTTAAGGGTGTTTTGGAAAATAACACTTGTTAAAATAGAGAAAATGACAAGTTTGAAAACAAATCGGTAAAATGATAATTTTATGTAAAGTGTAACATTTTTATGAAATAAAAATGTTGGAAAAGGTGTTACATAAAAAGGTTCTAAATGAACATGATTTGGGGATAAAATCAATGTCAGAGTAGAAAGGACTCGGATGACTTCGGGAAAATTAAGGCAGGTCCATAGCCCTGGGGTGAAAGACCCAAAATTACTGGCCATAGCATATGGTACGCATAGTTGATGGTGTATAGCCCATTAAAGTATGTGGTTATTGAAAGATTTCGAGACAAAGATAAAGGAATATGGAACATGTCAAGAAATGAGTTGTGTGGTGAAAATGTGTAAAGACAACCTAAATTGAATGAATTAATAAATGTTCCCGTAAGGATATAGTGGACAAGAAATGAGAAAATTGGTCAATGCCCATAAAGTAAAGGAAAGGTAAAGTGTATTGGTTAAATGGGTAGTTAAGCAACCTAAGAGATTTAACCCATAATTAAAACAAGGGTGTGTTTGTGGTCAGTTTTTTTCAAGAAAAAATAAGCATTTTCTAACACAGTGTTCACGTGTGTTGAAAGGGTTATTTTTAATGAAAATACTAACATGAGTTGGTATAAATAAAAAGGGGTAATTTCGATAAGAAAATGGTCTTCAGTTAAAGAAAGTGTATTTATTTAAGTATTTAAGTGGGTGTGTTAAATAAATGGATAAATTTCAAGCTAAGAAAAAGGAAGTTCTTTCATAAGATGAAGGTGAATTAATCGGAATAAGTTAAATTTTTTGGAATAGAAATGACTTTATATATATATATATATATATATATATATATATATATATATGAGGAAGTTGTATGTAGGGGTGCATACGGTTCGATTTTGGTCGGTTTTTATACCAATCCGAGCTAGGTCAGTTCTAAATTTTTGGAACCGGAACCGAATCGATAATTGTACAGAACCAAACCAAACCGAACCAACGGTTCCTGGATTGGTTCGAATCGGTTTTCGGTTCCAAATACTTATTTAAAACTTAGTGAAATCTTATGATTAATGTATTTTAAAAATAATTTTTTAAGGTCAATATAATTTTGATCTTTAATAACATAAGTTAGAAACTCGGGTAATCCACAAAATATAAATTACGAGTGTTATATACATATATATTTATATATTTGATAAAATATACTGTATCGGTTCAGATCGGTTTGGGTAGCGGATCGGTCCGGGTTGGATTTACAATGGAACCGAGAACTGAACCAAAGATATCAGTTTTTTATTTTATGGAACCGGAACCGAACTAATAGTCTAAAAAACTGAACCAACCCAACCCAATACAACCAGTTCGGTTTATCGGTTTTCTCGATTTTGTTGTGCAACCCTGGTTGTATGTGTATGTAGAAATAACATGTTAGAGTCTTCTTTCTGCCGTTTGATTCTATACTGCATTGTTGTATATTTCCCACCGAGCATTCGGCTCACTCCCTCGTTTTTATTACAGCGGGTTAGGTGTTTTGAGAGCGTTATATAGGTAAGTAGTCTCTTTTATTTTACGGTAGTATCTTTTTATTCTATGATTTCGGGGATGCTTCCCACGGGTCCCTCACGTAGTTTAACTTAAAATTGGAATTGAATGCTAAATTAGTGGAACGTTAACTAAAATAAAATTGAATTAGCAACATTATATAGGTTGTTTCATTGCACTTCACACCTAACGCTCGGGTCGGACCAGGTTGACCATGGGTAACCCATAAATTCGGGTCGGGGCGTTACAAATTGTATCAAAGCCAGGTTCAAGGTTCCTTTCAGGAGTGACATGGTGAGGTCGGTAGTGGATCTTTCGATGTCGGTATTGGTTTAGATTGGTCACGGTAGTTTCAGTGACGGTGTTAGTTCGTGTTATCGATGGTAGAGTCAAGGAGATTAAGCACGACGAGTAAGTTAGTGCCTCGTATCGTACAATTAAGTTGGTTATTATTAATCTCTTTTGCGCTTCTGATTAGATATGTTACTAATTTACGGGTGTCCTTGCAACTCAAAATAGTGACACCGTATTTTTTAGTGTGAGTTGCTTGTGTTCTAACCTTTGATGACGTGGAGTCTTTTGAGATGTTAATTGAGATTGATGACACCCAGTGGGAAGATGGCACGAATAGTCTAAAGTCAACTGTTGAGATTAGAAATTAGGGTATCATGATAAGCAATGATGAATTGGGATTAGAATGCATATAAACCCTAGGTGTGGGACTTACGAGTAGTTGACGCCGATAATGTAATTAGGAAAATTAGATCCTTTTGGGATACCGTGATTAATGGATAGTTCAAAAAGTAGGTAAAGTTTTGTAGGTCAATAATTGAGGATATGTACACTCAGTTTGAGTTGATAGGATCCTATCCTTGTGAGTGAGTACATTAATAATTGTTGGCTGATAAATGTATCTCATAAGTCATGATTAGAACTGTGGGCTATTTATGGCAAAGGTTTTAGATGTGTTACAGTGAAGAGTTGAAGTGATAGGGGAATGAACCTTAGGTATCCCTTTGGGTTAGTGTTCGAAATGATGATGAAACATTTGATAAATATGATCATTAGTGACATCGGTAATGTACACCTAGAGAAGTAATGGTTGTACACAATGTCCTCTATCCTACCAAAATCCTTGTTAGTGTCAGTTTGTGGTTTAATGCGTGGTGCATAACATTAGTTATGGTAAAGAGGTCCTTGGAGTATCCTTGGGATGAAATGTCAACTTGTTATGACGCTTTGAGGTGTCCGACGACTATGACCTACCATGTTAGAGAATTATAGAATGAAGATTGGGGTGAGTGTCTAGTAATCATTGAAATAAATACTGAGAAATCATAGGACGTAATATCCTTGTGGAAATAATGGTTGATGATGTCTTACCTAGTCTTAGTGACAATTTCTTGGGTATTCTTGGTGACCTTAAGGAACTAATCAGGTTTGATTTTAGGGAAATTGATGTGTCCAGTAGTAGTACATTGGAGATATTGTGATGACCTCGGGTTATTGATTAAGATCAAAGGAGTAGCTTCATATAGCCTTGGGTGAGGCCACAAAAATTCAATGTAGATAGGTGGTGAAATCTTCTGAGGTGCAATAAGAGATTCGTGTCACAACTGGCTATAATACTCGTTGTCTCGAGGAGATCGGTGTAGAGAGGGTCGTATCAGACTTTGACGAGTACCAATAAATGCATTGGAGACTTGGACAAATGATATTATCATTAAAATCTTGTGCATAGAAAATTAGATGGAATATCGAAGTATAATCAGGATATCTATGTAAGTCGACGGTATATGTTAGAATAACACTAGGAGGGGAAATGTATAGACCTTAGAGCATTTTGTTAGACTCATGTGGTTTCGAGGGTGTACGTCCGAATAGTACTTATTACCCTTATAGTGTTAATAATAGATAATTGTCCATCATGTGGTGTCATTTCAATTGAACTTGGGGATAGGCGACATTGGCCTTGTGATGATGTTTGTTGTGATTGGGTAAGTGTTTTGCCAAATCAGGTATTGTCTAAGTAGACATTTGGGATATGAACACGGTACGGTAAGGTAAGGTAAGGTAAGATAGCAATCTGGTGTATTAGGTTGGTGATGTCATCACTAGTGGGATGGACAAGGTCAGCGTGACAAAGGCATGAGGTATTCGCTAGCTGGAGAAGTTCGTGTGTTATAAGGATGTAAGGGGGATGGCCTTACTCTTAATGAGGTAAGTCTGCGTCTGATTTTTCAAGAGAGCAACAAGTCCGTATGTTGCTTTCATCTGATAGAAATGAATAGTTGTGATTAGGTTTGTCACAATTGGTGACCCAAGCCAAGACATATGGCTAGTCTAGGATCCATTGAATTTTCTTAGTATGGGACGTGGACTTTAAGCATATGGCGTAGGTTAGTTATCGTGAACCATAGTATGACGCGTACGAATGGGGTGTTATCAGAACAGTTGTTTATTTCTTTTATTCTTGGGCGTGTATCTCTTTCAGTTTCATTAAACGAGGATTGGTATTCCCACAATTGCGATAGCTCAGATTTATAGTATGTTGTGGTATGATGCATCTGAGCCTAGTAGAGTGTAGGTGGACTTAACATGGTTAGTTCATCTCTGTAACTGAGTGTGTCCCTATCTGAGATATTCTTTCTATTGCACAAAGTTCAGGGTATGGGTGGCTGCATTTTTGGCGGCACGGTTTGCTCGTAGTAATTGTTTTCTTTAAGATTAATGACCTTACAACTGGCCGACATAGAATTCAGTGGCTCTGGTCGTAAAGATAGGGATGGTGACTTGAGGACATAATATAATGTTAGATCTCAAGAAAATTTAGCACACAATGTTACTTTTCTACGGTGAGTGAATTAGTGCAATACTCAAGTGAGTGCTCCAAATGGGATGCCTAGAGTGATGCAGCAGAAGGTGTCAACCGAGTGCGCGATGATAATTTGGTCGGTGTATTGCTCCATAGAGTGAATAACATATGATATGAGGTTATGTAGTCTTGATGGATCGAGGATTTGAGGAAACTGGAATGTCTAGTTATTAGATTCTATATGGTCCTTGATGACGAATTGGATGATTGGTTGTATTACGGTTCACTTTTGGGGAGTATCTATCGTTTGAGAAGGTTGCCCGATAAAGGCGCTAGCATGCTTTGGGTATTAGTAAGGGTAATCCCAGGAATTATTTGTGCATGATCATCATGTTAGTGAAGACTCAGGATGGTTGTGTAACATTAATGGTTAGCATATCGGTGAGCGTTAGAGCATGTCGCATGTTAGGCTTTTGGTGACATCCCCTGTGTGAGGGCGTGTGATATAATCATAGCATTTGAGGACTTTGATGATTTAGTCTTGGAGGATTCCTATGATTTAGAGTAGAAATTGGTTAACTCTCTAAGCTTGAGGATTGAAGGGTCGTTAATTTCAGGGACGGAATTTCCTGAGGAGAGAAAAATGTAATACATGCCCCCAATAATTCATTATTTTCTCGCAAAAATTGTAGAAATATGGAAACTCGGGATTGGATCATTATAACTGGGTTTATAACTTCATTTGATTATTTTTGGATTCTTGATGATAATTATTGAAAGTTTTGGGTAAAATTTGAGAAAATTGGAAAATTGTGGTTCGAACGAGTCAAGGGTGGTTCGAAGTGGGGATCGAATGCGATCCTTTTGCATTACAAGTCTGTCTTGTTAGAAGGTTGTTCGAAGGCTAGTTCGAACTAAATGACATTCTCGTTTGAACGAGAGCACAACTGAAAATTTTAAATCGGGGTATCCTTGTGCTGACATGATTTGCGCCATTGGATTGATGAGGTGTCGAGCTCTGGTGAGCCTAGATTTGACAAAATTAAGATTTTGAGGTTTGTGGGTGTTTTATAAGTGTGTGTTTGGTTATTTGTTAGTTAATTTGAATATGAAGAAGAGAGAGAGAGAGGGATGTCGGTCTCCCCACTAACTTTTTAGCACTTTCTCCTCTCCCACCACCACAAACCACCATGCCACCACCATGTATCCAGCTATTGCCACCATATTCTTCTAGTATTCCACCATATTTAAACCTCATACAACCATTTCCACAATTTTTAAGCTACGAATTTTAGAGGTGTTATTGGGGGGTTTTGGAGAAGAAGAGGAGTAGACATTTATGGATTTTTGAAGGAATTTTTACTTGGCGCATGGTTTGTGGAGCTAGGCAACCTCCTTAAGGCCTCCTTAGGAGGTGGGGGGTTGCCATCATCTTTTTCCTCATCCAACCATTTTTAGAGCTACATTTGAGGTGAGAAAAACCTACTCTTAGTTTAAGAATCTATTTTGCATATTAGTAGTCTTGTTGCTAGAGTTGATGTGTAGTATGCATTATAATATGAGAATGTGATTTCTTATGATTTGTGAAAATGGATTTTAATGGTTTGAAGAAAAATGATATATTTCAAGAAACTTGGTGTTTAAATATTTTTTTGGAATAAAAATATTGGAATAATGTTCATTTGTTGGGAATAAATTATGAATAAATATTTCAAAGTTTTCTTGGAAAAGTTGTGGTTTTTTTGCAAATGATGAAACTTCAAGAAGTTTGGTGCTAAACATTTTATGTTATAAAATGTTTTGAAATGGTAATTATTTTGCTAAAGATATTTGAGTGAAATGTGTTTCAAAGTTTCTTGCAAAAATGAAGATTTATAAAATTGGACATTTGTTGAAGCTTTGAAGAATAAAAATGCCATTTAGTCTTGAAAAGTGTATTTTTCCAAGTAGTATGAAATTTCTAAAATAAATCACATGTTTGACCCATTTGATAGGATTTTTGGACTTAAAATCCACCTTCTCATACACATAAACTTAGAGTATTTTGATGTTGAACATAAAAACAAGTTTAATGAGAGTTTATTTGGGTTTAAACATGAAATAAAGAAATTAGAAATTTCAGGCCTTAAAGTGTGTGAAAAATGGGTAGAAGGGTATGGTTGAAAGACTAAATGAATTAATTAAGGAAAAATGATGTTTTTCTATAAAGGAGTCTTAGATGTTCAGTGATCTCTTGAAAAATAAAGTAATGAGATAAAAAGATTTTCAACTTGAGAAGTTTGATACTCCAAAGTGTTAATAAGTGTTAATGAATTAAAAATAAATAATAAGTTAGTGTGGGTAACTTAAGAGTGTTTTGGCAAATAACACTTGCGAAAATAGAGAAAATGACAAGTTTGGAAACAAATCGATAAAATGATAATTTTATGTAAAGTGAAACATTTTTATGATGTTGGAAAAGGTGTTACACAAAAAGGTTCAAAATGAACATGATTTTGGGATAAAATCAATGTCAGAGTAAAAAGGACAAGAAATGATAATTTTTAAAAGTGTAACATGAATTGGGGTGAAACCTCGGGTTTTGACTTCGGTCGAAAAAAAAGAAAAGTTGAATAATGAGGGGATTTGTAAAATGTTAAAACACATCAATAAGGACTCAAATGACATAGGGAAAATTAAGGAGGGCCCGAAGCCCTAAAATGAAAGACCCAAAATCACTAGTCTGAGCATGTGGTGCCTATAGCCGGAGGTGTGAAGCTCATTAAAGTATGCGGTTATTGGAAGATTTCAAGAAAAAGATAAAAGAACATGGAACATGTTAAGAAATGGGTTGTGCGATGAAAATGTGCAAAGACAAACTAGCTTGAACTAATTAATAAATGTTCCACTAAAGGATAAAGTGGACAAAAAATGTGAGAATTGATTAATATCCATAAAGTAAAGGAAAGGTAAAGTATATTGGTTAAATGGGTAGTTAAGAAACCTAATAGGTTTAAGCCATGATTAACACGAGGGTGTGTTTATGAGTGTTTTTTTCCAAGAAAAATAAGTATTTTCTAATACGGTGTTCGCATGTGTTGAAAAAATAATTTTAAATGAAAATATTAACGTTAATTGGTATAAATGAAAGGGGTAATTTTGGTATGGAAATGATTTTCAGTTAAACAAAGTGTATTTCCTCAAGTATTTAACCTGGTGTGTTAAATTAAGGGATAAAGGTCGAGCTTAGAAAAAGGAAGTTCTTTTATAAGATTAAGGTGAATTAATCGGGATAAGTAACGTTTTTGGAATAAAAACGGTTTCATGCATTTACACACACACACACACACACACATACATACATATATATATATATATATATATATATATATATAAGGCAGTTGCATGTGCACATAGGCATAACGTGCTAGAGTCTTCTTTCTGTCATTCGATTCTATACTACAATGTTATAAATTTCAAACTGAGCATTTGGCTCACTCCCTCATCTTTGTAATGGCAGGTTGGGTGTGGTTTTGTATTTTGAGAGCGTTATACAGGTAATTACTCTATTTTATTTTATGGTAGTAGCTTTGTATGCTTGGATTCCGGGGACGCTTCTCATGGGTCCCTTACGTAGCTTAACTTGAAATTTAAATCGCATGCTACACAAGTTGAACGTTAATAAAAATAAAACTGGATTAACAACAATGTATAGGTTGTTTCATTGCAGTTCACACCTAATGCTTGGATCAAACCGGGTTGACCATGGGTAACCCATAAATTCGGGTCAGGGAATTACATCTACCACAACCTTATCATAAGTGAGTATGGTTGGCATTCATGAGAGATAGAAATATGAACAAGGTAAACCACAAAACATGTAACATGGTGAGCCTATAAAAGGATATTATGAAAAATTAATAATCAAGGAAAGATAAAAAAAAAGTGCATCAAGTGAGCTAAATAGGTAATTATAATAAATAAGATAATAAATGTAGGGCAACATTTCTGAATAAAAAGGAGATATATCTAAAAATAAAAGGTAATTATTATCACTAAATTATTTGTGAAGGTTAAAAGGAAATGAGGAAAATATAAATTATCAAAATATAAATATGGAAGCAAACACTAAATAAGAAAGTAAGTTTGTAAAGTAAGATGTGAGAAATACTTTTAAATCTTTAATTGGAGACTTTATGCAATTTTCTCAAAGTTTCACCTGCAAAAGTGCTTGATTATGTGATGGATGGAATATTTTGATGAAAATGAGGTAATTATTGAAGAGTTTGATGAGTGAATATGATGAGATTGATGTTAGATCTATGGTAACTAAATGGGGTAAGGTTACTGCACCAGTTTCATGTGTTCGAGAAAATGAGGCAATCTTTTCCTTTTATTGGAGAGCCCTATAAAGGAAAAGAATATAAAATTGACCCACTTACTAACTATGAACAAGTCTTAAAGGCTGCTGATCGACAATGCACCTATGCCCAAGTTGGATTTTTCTATTTTGTGAATAACTCAAAAATTTGTTTCGCACACACACTACACCGTTAGAAAGATGTTTCAGAGACCTAAAATTTTTGTTTTGAGAAAAAATCGAAACTCGAAAAATACCAATGTCGAATTTAGTTTGAAAGTCGGGGGATGAGATTTAGGGATTCCGGAGGAATCACTCTTAATGGTAGATACCCAAATAAAAATTAATTATCAACTTAAGAGATAATTTCCTTTTTAAATCAACAAAATATATAAATAATCATAAAAGTCAATGTGATTTTTTTATCAGTGTTAGAGTCCAATCAAATTTTATCTTCTAATTAAGACAAGTGATTCAAGTATTGGTGAAAGATAAAATAATAAACACGACGCTGAATGTACGAGGAAAAACCCACTAATGTGTTAAAAAAAACTCTGGCCAAAATTAACGACAAACGTACTATGGTAAATATTTACACATCAGTAAAAGAAAGATAAAACAACTAAATCTAGATAGACCAAATATAATTTTAAATTGGCGTACCTTTGTGAATATTATAGGTGATCCAGTACGGAGGGTAATATGGGAATAATATGTAGAGGTAGCTTGAACCTTCCATTATATGATTCTATGAAGTAAGAATAGTGCATGGTCACCACTTAGATCTTGAATCTCTTGAGATAATAGTTCTCATTCTTATCTCATTTTCTATATGTATCTAACTCTCTCTATCACCTCACCTTGCATAGAGTTTCCCTTCTCCCCCCCCCCCTCTCTCTGTATGAAATTGAGAAAAGCAATTTCATCACTTTGGAAATACTCCCTAGAAGTTATTTTTACTTAGAAACATAAAACACTCTAACTCAAATACATTTCCCCATTATAAGGCCCTCTTTATAACGAGAGAGGCACGTTTGGTGAAATCAATTTGTCGCGAATTGAATTTCACTAATATCTTCGTATTCCTTGATTCTAAAATTTAACCTTTGTAATAATTTACCAGATTATAGAATAATCCACCGGTCGGGTTTACTACTATAATGAAATTATATAAGTTTATTAAATGGGGTATCACAATTTAGAATATCTCCTAGATGCGGATTCATCCAAAATATGATCTCAGATATAGTCATAATAACTTCCCAACTCACAGGGCTTGTTAACCCAATCTTTTAATCGAATCACACCCATCGAAAAGTCAAAACAATCACAATTTGAGTACTCCGATCCTCATATTCCTAGAGATTAAGAATCTATACACCTTTTACAACGCATGTGAGATTGTTTTAGTCCAATTTAGATAGCATATAGACTTTAATTTCACGTCTGATCTTGTTCAATACATTCCTGATATTACAATACAATCCTCTTTAAACTATTAGATAAGTTTTCAAACCATCGGATAGGTTCCCTTAGTCAAGATAAACTACTAAGATTGTACTCACCACTTTACCAATAGGATGTCAACCCCCTATCTAGGTTGTGAACTTTTCAATCATACAAGAACCAAAATTTCTTCATCTCACCAGAATTCTTAATTAGTACAATTGATCGAAATATACGATATATTTAAAACAAAAGATAAGTCATTCCCACAAATATGATTCAGATGTAAAAAATAAGCACATACAACCTTTTTTATTGAAGAAATAATGGGTACCATAAATATGGTTTTAAGAATAAACCCCAACGACAAAATATCACAAGTTTACAAAAGGTGCATAAATTCTTAATCCCGGTAATTATAAGGATTTAAATATTCACATAATTATTTGTTTGATTGTTATGGGTGAAATTCAATCGATTGGGTCAAGTATCTCTACAAGTTGACAATCATTGTGTAAATATGTTTTAGATCATATTTCACAGGAATCTGCCTTCAGGAGATATTATGGATTGTGATACCCCCTTGGTAAACTTATAAGTTTTGATTTAAATAGTAAACCTAACTAATGGATTTATAGTTACAAGTGTTTATCTAGTAATGGACAGACACTTGTAACTATTGCAAGAACTCCCAATTATGAGGAGGGCAATTAAATATATTCTATAACACTTACTACTTAACTCTAACTTATCATATTCTATCACCCTTCTCGTGAACATACAAAAGGCTGACCTTACCGAACCATGAATACATTGTGTCCTTTAATATCACTTTTGAGTGAATTCGAGTCTAACTTTGATAATCTTTAGTGTAGTGGATTTAATACTTGTATAAACATAAAGGATGGAACCAATGGACATACTTGTTTCTTGAACGTAGTTAATTAAGGATGGAAACTAATAGACAAGTGAATGTCTGAGATAATAAGGTCTTAATATCTAAGGGTAGAAATTAACATAGTTTAACAAAGTCTGTTTATGTCCATAACTTAAGATGAAACTTGAGAAAAGTTTAACTGATCAATGATCCAATTCGGGGACAAAGTTCAAGCCATTAAAAGATTTTGGAACCTAGTTATCTAAGTTTGTCGCACTTTACACATTAAGAGTGAAACCAACTCTCACTCACCAATTAAGAACTAACATTTTTCTTTTATAATGATTATGAAAATTGATGAAATGAAATCTCGTAAACTTTCTAGTGTTTTACAATATATGAATATTCCTAAACAAAGAAGTTGTAAATGATGTAATTAATATTGTCGATATGTTTGAATGAGCAAACGCCACAAATTGTTCTTAAATGAATAATTTCTCAAATAGTTAGAACTCTCAAATGATTTATTGATATAATGTAAGACATTATTTTTTTAGTGTTGAATGATTAAGAGGTTTGAGAATGATAAGAGAATTAATTGTAAAAGAAAATTTTTTATTTAAGGAAACTTTGTATTTTAGTTATTTCGTTAAATCCAATTGCATAGTTATTGTGGTTTTGTTCTTGCACATCGTCTCATTTGCTGTGCTGGAAATACACTGAGTTCATGGTTTATAATTGTGACTGATCATTGAGAATTCTAAAACTTGTTTATGTAAGGACGCAAATTTCTAATTGAGTCCTTTGTAGTTTTGGCTCAATTCCGGACAAAAACGTTTGAGTCATAGGATAGAGTATATTGATCATCTTTCAAGCCTATGACGTGTTTACTGAAGATGTAGCGGCCATATGTATAAAGCTTCATCAAAATGCCGTGTTTAAGTGCCTCATTTCTACGTCATCAATAGTGGTTCCATTCTCCCAAAGTATGAATGCATTACATATATATATAGGATCTTGGAACGGTTAATATTGGGTGTTAGGTTTTTAAAACTGTATTTTTTTTTCAGAATGTTATCTATTAAAACTTATATATAAAGTATATAAACGTTTCTGGGCTTAAAAAGAATTTTTGAACATTCTGTGAGTTCGCTCGATGTGTCGTTCGAACGAGATTGTCGTTCGAACCATAAGTCGTTCGAACAAGATTGCCAACGACCTCCCATTATGGCATACTGGAACTTTGTTCGAAATGTCGTTCGAACAAGATGGTCATTCTAACGAGATTTCTAACGAGCTTCTAACGAGTTCATAATGGAACTTCGTTAGAAGACTCGTTCGAACGAAATGTCGTTCGAACGAGATTTGGCGGGAACAGGTTTTTTGGAAGTTTTGAGCAGTTTTGCCCACTTTCCCACTTGTTTTACCCCACTATCTTTTTGCTGAATATCTATGTGCGAGAATAACTTTTTCTAACTAAACTTTTCATATCCTCTAGAGTGTTTGTGAGAAAAATTATTTTAGGGAAAAGTTCATTACTTTA
This sequence comes from Sambucus nigra, assembly GCA_949130495.1. Classification (NCBI taxonomy): domain Eukaryota; kingdom Viridiplantae; phylum Streptophyta; class Magnoliopsida; order Dipsacales; family Adoxaceae; genus Sambucus; species Sambucus nigra. Next base: position 448,361,628 of record OX422219.1, on the reverse strand, counting down.
AAGTGTCAATTTTCAAGAAAAAAATAATATACACTTTAATTTTTACACCCATAGTTTTGTTTATCCAAGTTCATATATATACATCTTGCTTGCAGTTTGGCTCCGGGTTTATCTCTACATTAGTTTGAAGAGAAGTTTGGGCTTGCTTCTAAATCCCACAAAGAATAAGAGGTTTTCGTGATTTACCCACTTAGAGAAAGGCTCCTAGTTCGGGTGACGGTGACCACATAAAGTTCGATCGGTGGATTCCGAGACCGTGGTGGAGCTCCGGGGTTATTCGCTAAGTGGAGGTGTTTACAAGAAGGAGCGTCGAGACTTGAGAGGGATCGAGTCGTGTGATATAAGTCTTTTGTCTTGTAATTGTAAATTCCATACTTAGTGGATTTGAGGCTAGGGCCGTCCGAGGTTGTTTCACATTGTGAGTTTTTCCTCGTACATCGCGGCATAGTGTGATTGATTTACTTTTATCTTGCATAATAACTTAGAACGCATGTTTAGGATAATTCAATATAAAATTGGTTTTAATTGTCACACTTAATTTAATTAGGTGCATAATTAAATTTGGGTAATTGTTTATTTAATTCAAGTCTTTTTTTAAATGTGGTTTGGCCTAATTTGGAAACATTGATAAATATGACTTAGGCAAATTCTAGAACTTGAATTAATGGTGTTTAAGTGAAATTCAAAGTGTGTGTGTATTCCATCTCATTTCTCTTGTGCGTAATTTTAATTTGAAAGAAGAAATTAAAATTTGGTATTCGTTTGTTTTGAACCATCACCTCTAACACTTCCGCATCTATTTCATAAAAAGGAAATCTATTTTTAAAGAGTATCAAATCGGGGGGCCTTCGGGCGACTTTCAAATTGGTATCAGAGCCAAAGCGATAAATTATTTCGTTAAGATCCTTTAAATAATTTTTGGCTAAAATGGAATTTTCCTCATTTTCAAAATTTCCTATTTTTGATGGTTCTAATTACGCATATTGGAAAGCGCGTATGAAATCGGCACTTAAATCTATCGATGAAAGGGTTTAGATGTGTCTGTTGTTAACGGGTGGTCCCCACCTACTCATTTAGTAGATAATGAGCGTGTTCCCAAACCCGCCGATAGATGGAGTGAGGGTGAATTTAAACTTTCTAACTTTAATTCCCGAGGTTTAAATGCCTTGTTTAGCGCTGTCACACCGGATGAATTCCGACGTATTATGACGTGTGAGACCGCTAAAGAAGCTTGGGATATTTTACAACTCACTCACGAAGGTACAAGTGTCGTTAAAGCTTCTAAACTCCAAAACCTCACCACTCAATTTGAAACCATCAAAATGAACGATAATGAAACTTTTGATGAGTTTTATGCTAGACTTTTCGATATTGTCAATTCATCTTTTAATTTGGGAGAGAAAATACCCGACAACCGAGTTGTAAAGAAAATTTTAAGGTCCTTACCCGATAGATTTATTCCAAAAGTGACCGTTTTAAATTATTTACCAACTTTAGCCTCTACGAAATTCGAAGAGCTTGTAAGTGATTTACAAACCTATAAACTATACATGTTTCCCCCTAAAACTGAAAAGAAAATAGAAAAGGGCGTTGCTTTAAAAGCCCGAAAAGAGGTCAAACAAGTAGTAGAGAGCGAGATTGATAGTGACTCGGAAGACATGGCCTTGTTTGCTCGAAAATTTAGAAAATTTCTTAAATTTAACAAAGATAAATTTAAAAATGATTTTAAGAAATTTGAAACTTCTAGGCATGACAAAGCCGAGAGGATACCTAAACCTATTAATGAAAATTTAAATAGGGACGAGTCTAATAGGTGTTTTGGTTGTGAGGGTTATGGCCATAGGGCTTCTGAATGCCCCACTAAACTAAGGAAAGAGGGTAAACGACCCATTTCATATAATGCGACCCTTTTAGTGATAGTGATAAGAAAGAGGGACCCGATTCCCCCACTAAGCCCAACTTTGTGGCTTTTATGGCTACTCATGTGAGCATCGATAATAAATCTTCTCTTGAAGATATTCAAACACATGACACTTCCGAGGTCAAAGTTTATGAATCCTCTAATTTTTATGGTAGTGAGAGTGAAGAAGAAAGAGAGAGTGAAAATGAAGAAAAGGTTAATGTGAGTGAACTTCAAAATGCTTTTCAAGAATTATATGCAGAATCAATTAAATTAAAAAGAGCTAATTTGAAGTTAGAAGCTAGTTTAAAAGAGCGTGTCAAGGTCATTGATGATAGTATGCTGGTAGAAGACCTTAGGACACGTGAGAGGACTCTTCTATAGAAGCTTGAATATGTAGAAGGCGAGAGAGATAGCCTTAGGGGTTTAATGGAATCCTTGAAAAAGGAGCTTCTTGCTTTTGAAGAGCGAAATATTTTATTAGAGTCTAACATTTTAGAATTGCAAAATAAATTAAAAGACTCTAGTAATGTCAAATTTGATTTTGGAGTGTCTTTCGGAAAAATTAGATAAAATCTTAGGAACGGTCCAAATTAAAAATGACATGTGTGGTTTAGGCTTCAATTCTTGTAATGAATCTACTCATAAAGCCAAAACCAACGTTTTAGGAGAATCAACTAGGAAAGCTTTTAGATATCACTCCGTAGGTAAATCTTTTCGACATATTTTTACTTGTACACATTGTGGTCGAAAAGGTCATCTTATGAAATTTTGTTTTGATCTTAAACAAATTCCTAGAAAATCCCAACGTAAAGCAACCAATGTATTTAAAATTCCTACACCCTAAGATAGTCATTCTTCATTAATTTGGGTTAGGAAATTCGACTTGGTTGCCTTGCAAAATAGGGTTTTTGATTCTCATTTACTTTCACATGCTTCCTTCCTTGCTAAATCTAAAGGATGAATGTTTTATTGTTTGCATACTTTAACGTTTGTACTTCATGCTATATTCACATGCTAAATGTATGCTTGTTTAATCATTTTCTAGTCTATGCCCCATGCTTAATCACATGCTAGAATAATGATTTTTGTTTATCTTTTGTATTTTATTTCTTCATTTTGTTTGCATTAAATGAAAAATACAAAAAGATTTTTGTTTGTCATTTCGGTTTTTATCTCTTGATAATTTAAGCTTAATGAAAAGTTCAAATGATTTTTGTTTGTCTTTTGAGTATATATTTTTATTTTTGGTTAAAAATTTCAAAAACACAAAAATATTTCTTTGTGTATTTTAGTTGGACACACTTTATGTGGCATATACTTGTGTTTGAATCCTTTCTCTAATGCTCCCATATGGCTAGAACTTTTGGTTAAGATTGTCAATACTTAAAATGTTCTTTACCATATTTTTATGGAGTAGTTAGATTTTGTATTGATTAAATGGATTCTAATTTTATATGCCTCTATACACACATGCACAAGCTCTTTTGAAATTTTAATGTCACATCTTATATTTGAGCTTTGTGAGATGTTCCCCTATCAATCTAGTCATCTACATATTCATGTCCTAGGAGGACTAGTGCATGTCAAAATCCGTTGCACGTGAGTTTGTGAGATATAAAAAAATGATATATAAATGTGCACGGGGAAGGGCTCCGAATGGAATAATAATCATTTGCGATTGTAAGCCACCATTTGAATGGACCTAAAAGAAATACGTGGTCCAAAGGCCTAAAAACAGATAAATGGCACTAAAAGAAAAATAATTGCCAAGGCCTATGTTTAATCTATATATTCATTCAATATAAAAAGAATATATATATATATATATATGCTTCTTGAGGGAGATTGGATGGTATATCAACGGTTTGCACAATGTTCGTTTATCCCAGTTGCGTATTTCATGTCATGAGTCTATTGGTTTGTCGAATCATCAACATGCTAGGCTTGTATGCGTTGTGCATGTTTGTTCATTGAGTTCAATTTATATTGTCACATGAGGTTATATTCAAATGTGATGAAGTTTGCAATCAATTGAGAACTCCGTGAACATATTTTAAGTGATTGGGTCTAAATTTAATCGTTACTAGTTGACACCCCAACACTTCCGTTTCCATATGACACATTTTTGCCATACGAGTCTGAAAGACTCCTATTATTGTTTGTGTGTATCATTTGTGTATTTATATCTATATATGTGTACTTGAGTCTCTTTGGTATATATTATGTATACATATATTTGATATTTTTGTTTAGTCTTTGCCTTGATTTCTAATCCATATATTCTTTAATTCATACTTGGTATCCATCTTATTGCATTCTTTGTTGATATCACATGCTTAAAAATTTATATATCATATTGGTATCATTTTATTGCATCCAAGTTGGTATCCGATGTTATTTGTTGGATTAGTTGAATTTTTGTTGCCCATATGCTTTAACGTTCTCATCTCTAAATGCACAATTACATATTTTAGCTTGTTATCCCATTCTATTTATCCGGTGTATATGCTTTTTCTTTTTTTTTGGGGGGGGGGGGGGGGGGGGAGATAAGTTAATGCTTTGATTCTTTAGCCTTTGTCTATTCCTGAACAAAAAGGGGGAGAATGATAGGGGGAGAAATGGAAATGGGATCTATTCCTATTATTATCGTATCTTAGTTTGAGGGAGATTTATCTTAGGGGGAGACGTCTTTCTAAGTTGATCATAGTTGATAAAGGGAGAGAATTAGTTTAGGGGGAGTACTTAATTTACTTGCATTAAATATTTTGATATTCCCTATGCGTGTAATGTGTTTGTTTGATTCTTCAGGAATGATTTTATAAAGTGGCAACTTTCAACGACAAAGATTGTGATCCTTTGGGTTTTGAGTAACGCATTGTATTTTTATTTTGGGTGGGACTTATTATTAGTCTAGTAGAGCTTGACGGCCCTTTAGTATTTTTGTTGGTTTTTGTCCCGGAATAGCCAAAGGCTGAGATTTGTAAGGACGCAAATTTCCAATTGAGTCCTTTGTAGTTTTGGCTCAATTCCGGAAAAAAACGTTTGAGTCATAGGATAGAGTATATTGATCATCTTTCAAGCCTATGACGTGTTTGCTGAAGACGTAGCGGCAAAGTGTATAAAGCTTTATCAAAATGCCGTGTTTAAGTGCCTCGTTTCTACGTCATCAATAGTGGTTCCATGCTCCCAAGGTATGAATGCATTACATATATATATAGGAGCTTGGAACGGTTAATATTGGGTGTTAGGTTTTTAAAACTATTTTTTTTTCAGAATGTTTTCTATTAAAACTTATATATAAAGTATATAAAAGTTTCTGGGCTTAAAAAGAATTTTTGAACATTCTGTGAGTTCGTTCGATGTGTCGTTCGAACGAGATTGTCGTTCGAACCATAAGTCGTTCGAACGAGATTGCCAACGACCTCCCATTATGGCATACTGGAACTTCGTTCGAAATGTCGTTCGAACAAGATGGTCATTCTAACGAGATTTCTAATGAGCTTCTAATGAGTTCATAATGGAACTTCGTTAGAAGACTCGTTCGAACGAAATGTCGTTCAAACGAGATTTGGCGGGAACAGGTTTTTTGGAAGTTTTGAGCAGTTTTTCCCACTTTCCCACTTGTTTTACCCCACTATCTTTTTGCTGAATATCTATGTGCAGGAATAACTTTTTCTAACTAAACTTTTCGTATCCTACCAACCTCTAGAGAGTGTTTGTGAGAAAAAAATTTTTAGGAAAAAGTTCATTGTTTTAAAGTGTCAATTTTCAAGGAAAAATCAATATACACTTTAGTTTTTACACCCATAGTTTTGTTTATCCAAGTCCATATATATACATCTTGCTTGGAGTTTGGCTTCGGGTTTATCTTTACATTAGTTTGAAGAAAAGTTTGGGTTTGCTTCTAAATCCCACAAAGAAGAAGAGGTTTTCGTGATTTACCCACTTGGAGAAAGGCTCCTAGTTCGGGTGACGGTGACCACATAAAGTCCGATCGGTGGATTCCGAGACCGCGGTGGAGCTCCGGGGTTATTCGCTAAGTGGAGGTGTTTATAAGAAGGAGCGTCGAGGCTTGAGAAGGATCGAGTCGTGTGATGTAAGTCTTTTGTCTTGTAATTGTAAATTCCATACTTAGTGGATTTGAGGCTAGGGCCGTCCGAGGTTGTTTCCCGTTGTAGGTTTTTCCTCGTACATCGTGGCATAGTGGGATTGATTTACTTTTATCTTGCATAATAACTTAGAATGCATGTTTAGGATAATTCAATATAAAATTGGTTTTAATTGTCACACTTAATTTAATTAGGTGCATAATAAAATTTGGGTAATTGTTTATTTAATTCAAGTCTTTCGTTAAATCTGGTTTGGCCTAATTTGGAAACATTGATAAATATGACTTAGGCAAATTCTAGAACTTGAATTAATGGCGTTTAAGTGAAATTCAAAGTGTGTGTGTCTTCCATCTCATTTCTCTTGTGCGTAATTTTAATTTGAAAGAAGAAACTAAAATTTGGTATTCGTTTGTTTTGAACCATCACCTCTAACGCTTTCGCATCTATTTCATAAAAAGGCAATCTATTTTTAAAGAGTATTAAATCGGGGGGCCTTCGGGCGACTTTCAGTTTACATTTTTGTGGGTTGATATTCATAAAATTAAGTAAATATCCATCAATTTCTTGTAATTTCAAAAGTTTTTTGTTTTTGGAGTTTTCTTGTTTGGTATATACATCAGTTTCAAAGATCATGTATATGTATATATTTTTCGTGATATACTTTGAATGCTTTTTGAATAATATTTGATCGTATATAAGTGAAAAGTTTTGTAAATGTAAATGTATTGATTTAATCATACTATAGATGTTCAACTTTTTTAAAAGTATACACCAATTGTAAAAGTTTTTGTGTACTTTGATCATTGTCATCGTGTGTATTCAACTATATTTGGTCTCTGAAATTTGATTGTTTTGTTTATGTTCTTTGGGAAATGGATGACAACATAATAACTAAGCGTAACTAAATGTTTAAATTAGTTTGTCATGAATTTTGTTGGGACAATGCATATGATTATGTATGTTGTGCATTGTGTGATAGGTTTAATGATTTGAAAGAAGTTTTTTTCTTCTTCTTAGAGCTATTCTTTGAGGATGAAATTAGGTATATATCATTATATTTCAAAGATGTTTATTGGATGTTAACAGTCTTGGTGATTATAAAGGATGATTTTATTTTAATATTTGTGATTGGGTTAGGGAAGTTGAGAGTCAACCATGCTTTAATAGGGGTTGTTGGTTCTATCATGTATTCAATTGTTGTTGAAATTAGTGTTCTATGTGATGAGATGTATATTGGTGTGATGAATAAACTTGGTTGAAACTATATGTGTTCGAGAATTGGAAGTCTTATATAAGTCATGTTGAATAATGTTTTGAAGGAGGTGTGAATGGGTTTCAGAATAAGTTGGTAAAGTATTTTATTGAGGTTATGTTCAGGTATGTTTATGTGAATAATGATAATACGCTTGTGACTATTGAATTCTTTAAAAAGTTATCTGAGGGTTGATATTAGAGAGTTATATTCAAGAATTCAATAATATGCTCATATGTAGTGGTGTGTTTCGAAATCTGCATAGTAGGATGATGGACTCGAAACTGGTTTTTACTTTGTTAATCGATCAAGGGAGAGAAACCATTTGTTTAAACTTATTGATGTCGTGAGAGAGGTGAAGAAGAATTAAGGGTTAGCGTGATAAACTTATTAAAATATGCCGCACACGAATACTAATAGTTAATCATATTATTATGAACATTTCAAATGTAAATATCTATTTTTATTAATTATGTGAAGGTGTTATTATGTGAAAAATATATATTTTACCTCTAATACGATAGCATTAGAGGAGTTAATGATATGACCATAGTGTACCCTTGTCTCTTATAACAGGTGATATCACATCTCATGGCCGAGTCGTCATTAAAATCACACATGCCATTAGTGGGATAATCGCGACAAGGGTCGGCTTCGCGTCAACTAACCTCGGCCATCCATAGAGCCGAAATCGAAAGAGCAACACTTATGCAGATCAGAACCATCGTTGTACTCTGCCACTGCTGATGACAGTGGTGACCAGTTATCCAACCTCGGCCTAATCTATTTAGCCGAGGTCACACTTATGACAGTATGGGACCATCCTATAGGAATTAGCAACCTCGTCCCCTCTCAGGACGATGTTGCAGCGGACGATGCCTAACATTACGATCATATATAAATAGAGGAGCTATGCTCACGTGGACAATTCTGTTATAATAAGATTATTCCCTCACGTGAGGGAATATTGCATCATTATTGTGCCTGTGTGCCTAAGACATGTGTTTATAACTTATTGGTAGTTTCCTCATGCACATGATGATTACATGCTTGGGGGATACATTACACCGCCCAAGCCCTATATATACACTTCATCTTCTCCATGAGAGGGGATCGAATATTACAAACCCTAGCAGAACTCTGTCAAACTGATTGTAAGAGAGAGAAAAGCTTGAGTGATTGTATCCATGACCATTAGTGCCCTTATTTAGTGGATCACACACACACAGTGGATGTAGGCCTGATTGGCTGAACCACTTAAATTGTTGTCTTATATTCTATTTGCCTCATATCATTCTCCTATATCTATATTGTTTTCTCCATTTTGCCATTGCCATACTTGTTTAAGCTAATCATCACATTGACCTGGTGGTGCTATTTCGAGCATCAACAACCTGGCGCCATTTATGGGAATGAGGATAGCCATCTCTTCCCTATGTTTAGCTTATACTCATTAGAGTCTCTGGTGGTGAACTAGCCCTCCCCTTTTTGTGGAGTTATTTCACCATTGAAGGAGATCTTGTTGAGCATTTAAACTCTCCTTCTCAAACTCATAGCACAAACAGCATATACCAAGGGCAATGGATCCACCTCCTCCACATGAGAATCAACTAGCACCTCCACAGGGAGGTGGTGCAGGTTCCAGTCAAGCACCGCCACAGTTAGAGACAACTGAGGTGGCGATGGCACTCCGTTCCCTCATAGATAGACAAAAAAAAATGAAAAATTATTTTGCTATGCTTAGCTTAAACTTCGTGGCCAGGACAGGCCGCGCAGGAGTAGAGTTTGTAACTCCGGCCACCAGGGAAGGTGAACCAGGTCAGCAAGCTAGGGAACCACCCCGGACTCCAGAAAAGGACCTTCCACCGTGTCAAATACGAAAATACGTTGTTGACCCTAGGAGTTTACGCTTCAGGAGTCAGAGTCAAGAGCTCCGTGGTGACTTGGTTGGGGACGAATTTGATGACGAAGAGGGAGAGTTCGAATGCTAGGAACCTCATGAGATATCCAGAGGAACTGTGCGCCCTGTTCGATAATGCAGGGACCAAGAACGGAGGCCCAACCGAGACTATGGAGCAAGGCAATCAGCCTTCGACAGGTTAAGCTGAGGGTGAGCCTTTGACAGGATCGACCCTCAGAGTGATTTGAGGAACTGCCTGTCCAGGTCATGGAGTGTTGCTGACTCAAGAAGAAATGAGAGGAGTGACGACTGCAGACCTTCAGATGATAGAGAGGAGAAAAGAGAGGTCATCAAATGACTTAAGCATCTGGAGATTGTACCCTCGGCCTATCCAATTAACAAAGGACCATAAGCTCTCCCAGACGACAGAGAAGGGGCCGGGGAGAATGCTATCCCTACAAAAGGCCGATGTTGCAACAGACAAGCCTTGGAATGAGTCAATACAAAGGTTGGAGATCAAAATAAGGGATTTCATAAAAAGTCAAGACCCCTTGCAAAGGAGATATGCTGAAGGGTCCCCATTTGTGTCGAAGATACTAAATTATCCAACCCCGACCAAGTTCAAACCGTTGGTAATTACACCAAAGTATGATGGGGGAACTAATCCAGTGCATCACGTGGAGATGTATCAGTCGGCCTCCAATATCTATTCAATATCAGATGAGATGAGATGCGGAGCATTCTCAAGCACGCTGACAGGGGTTGCCCACGTATGGTTCACCTCCCCTCCTAAGAACTCTATAAGAAGTTTTAAGCAGCTGACCGATAGTTTCGTCCACAACTTTTGCTTTGGTGTAAAACCTAGGAATTAGACGACCCACCTATTGTACATCAAACAGGGGAAGGACGAAACTCTAAGGGAGTACATACCTCGTTTTAACAAAGAAAAGATGGAAGTAGAAGACTAAAAAGAAAGCATCACGATGACAACCCATATGGGAGGCTTTCAAAAAGGAAAGCTACTTTGGAAGCTAGCCGAGGACCTTCCAAAGTCTATAGACAAACTCCTAGCTATGGTCGGGAGAGTCATAAATGCGGAGGAGGCAATGGACACAAAAGAAGATGAAGAAAAAAGAGCCCATGACGATTAAAAGAGTTAGAAGTTCAAGGGGAAGGATAGCAAGAAAAGGCCAATAGATGATAAGTTTACATACTATACGCCTGTAATAGTTAGTTGTGAGCATATTCTAAATGAGATAAAAAATAACCGGTCTCTTAGGTGGCCGAAGAAGTTGAAGCAACCACTCATAAGAGGAATAAAAATCGTTGGTATGAATTTCACCGGGATCATGGAAACCTTATAAACAAAAGATGAGATCGAAAAAATGTTGAAATCAGGAAAGTTGAGAAAGTGTGTTGATAAAAATGGTTCAGAGTAAGGCCGAGACGACCCTAGAAAAAGTAGAAATAGTAAATGTAGAGAGGATTCCCCAATAAGGCAATATGGCTCCTCAGATGAAGACAATGATGACCCAAATATCCCACCTAAAGGCGATGATGTTCCAGTGAAGAGGCTCAACATGATTTCATTTGGGGTAAGCATAATTTGTGGTGGCCTTGCAGGGGGAGGCTCTGAGGTTGTCGATCGGAAAGCTCATGTGGCTGAGGCAAAGGCGATAACTAAGGCCGAGGTTGTTAACTTAACCTCCATTAATGCTAAGTTTGAGAAAATAAAGAAATTGGATATGGAAACCCTCATAGTCGACTTTTCAAGACTAGACTTTAAGGGTATCCTAGCTCCACATGATGACCCGCTTGTTATAACAACCAAGGTACATGGATGTGAAGTACCAAGAATCTTAGTTGATAGAGGAAGCTCTGCAGATGTTACGTTCTGGCCGTGCTTCAAATTCTTAGGACTTAGCAAGGCCAGGCTTGTCCCGTATTATCATCCTCTGATAGGATTCAGTGCAGAGAAAGTTCACCCTCTGGGGATCTATGAAATGGATGTTAGAATGCTAGACGAATGGCCGAAGAGGCTAACTAAGAAGATTAAATTTTTTATGATGGACGAGTATGTCTTCTCGACCTACAACCTCATATTGGGACGGGTGACCCTTCAACGATCCACCAAATGATAAAATTACTGACCCCATATAGGACAGAGGAAGTTCAAGGTGACCAAACATAGGTGCAGGAATGATACCTTAACTCAGTTGAGGAGAGAGAAACACACAAGAAAGCAATAAACACATACAACATTGATACCTTTGATCCTAGAGATGAGACAAAGCTCAAGAAAGGGGAAGCCGCAGAAGAGGTAGAATCCATCGTCCTCAGTGAGGACGAGATGAAAAAAATCATCGAGGTCGGCAAAGCCCAAAGGCTAGAGATTAAAAATGAGCTGATCAAGCTATTGAAGAGAGGGCAAAACATCTTTGCTTGGAGTCATGTCGATATGCAAGGCATTGACCCGAAGATAATGTGTCATAAACTCAATGTGGAGGAAGGTGCTAAGTCGATAAAGTAGACAAGAAGAATTTACTCCCATGAGAAATACGAGGTTATAAGAGACGAGGTTAAAAAATTGGAAGAGGTCGAGTTCATCAGGGAGGTCATCTACCCTGAATGTTTTCCAAATGCAGTCATAGTACCCAAGGCTAATGGAAAGTGGAAAAGTGAACTGAAATAAAAAGGGAAAACAAAGGATGAGATGCCATATATTGAAACCATTTGTAAAAGTTGTAGGATGTTACTTATGGACACATGTAAAAAAATCAAATCCAAACGTATGTAAAACAGAAAAAAATTATAAATCTCCAAGAGAGGATAATCGCATTAACCAAACCTAAAAAAATTGAAAAAATCTAAGAGAGGCTTAGGCAATTATCAATCAAACCTGAAAAATCAAACCAAAATGGAACAAAATCAAATAATGTCATAGTAGACATCCTCTAAACACAATACAATAATAACTCCAAATAAGAAAAACCTACTATGCTATATGTTCGAGATATTAACTTTGGAGGAGCTGGATGATATCTTTTATAAATACACCAAAGTCTAGTCACTAAAAGCATACAATAACATGCTCCAAACCCTAAGACAAATAGTATTTGTAGGTTAGGACTATTAAGCTTGATCTAACAACACAAAAATTTATAGCTTTAAATGATGCCTTCTCTTCAAGATAAGAACCTGCCCAGCTGTGCAAATAAAGACAACTGAAAGTTTTCAAAAAATAGACCTTTAAATAGGACAATAATGTACATAATAAAATAAATGAAAAATTAAACTAATATAATAACATTAGTCACATAAAAGGAATTAATAGTAATCTAGCTAATGTGACTTATGTCCAAAATACCACCTATTCTTACTAAGTTGTTCCACAAAATTTTGCTGACATAATATGAATACACACAATATAAGTCGCAGAAAAGGAATATCATCTAAGCCAATATAATAGCATTAACTTTTAATTCTAACTCAGCTGTAAGAACATCACAAAAAATATTGGAGCTTGTTTCTATATAACGCGAAAAAATGTAACGGTCAGGTTAATAATATTTGCATAAAAAATGTACTTAGCTATATAAAATCCCAAAGTTTTTAATAATGAAACAGTTGAGACAATATAATGCTTTATAAAAATACTACTATTTGTATGCTTTGGATTGGGATGTTTTAAACATGGTATCACTCCCACCATACATCCAAGATTATACAATGAACAAAACTCAATACAAAAAATTAAAAACCATATAAAGAGGAAAGTATTGAGGCTCAAAATAAGCCACCGGAACACCGAACCAGTAAAATGGAAGTATATAATATGTCATAATTCACAGGTAAGATGAGTAAAATTATTACAAAGAATAGAAAACAGGGCAGTACTTTATTTAAATAAACAATCATTATCCTTGTAAATAATTAAAGAATGCAAACAACTTTGTATTGAATCAGTGCCAAACTGAAACCATTTTTAGGTTCTCAAATTTATTTCCTAAACATAGGAACTCAAATTTTAATTAAAAAATCCTTGTTTTCAATACCTCAACAAAAAAAGAGGGTTTCCAAAATTAGTTGTGAAACACACCTCAAATAAGAGGGTTTTTATGGTTTATTACTAATTAATAAATGAAAATGGAAAGTAAAGAGTGAGAACATATAGCATGAACCCACATCAGAGAGAGGGTGAGAAAGTCTACCTCAAATCTATATCGGATCATGATTTGCTTTTAAGATAAAAAACAAAACATTAACCAAAATTTGAACAACTCCAATGATATAATACCTTATGGTACAAAAAATCAATAACACTTACTCCAAAATACCTATCTTTAACCAAATAAACCCTAAAAATATACAAATCAAATCCCCTAAATAAATAAATTTTAAATTAAATAATGCACAAATAAAATTTAACAAAACCTTTTTTCAACTAAAATCCACAAAACACAAAATAAGATAGAGTACCTGTAAATATAAACAAAAATTGACTACATCTGCAAGATAAAATAAAGAAAACCCACAAATTACATCACACCACCAATAAACCTAAAACCCAAACAAAACCAGACCCCCTAAAAAAACCGAGTTCAAACACAAAAAATATACATAAAAGAAGGTTAATACCGTGATGATGGTTTGAGAGGTGGTTGAAAAGAGAGACTACATGTGGGAGAGAAAACAGATCACCTGCAAAAATCAGACTTAGAGATTTTTAGATCTGTAAAATAAAAATGAAATCTTAACCCAAAAATGAAAAATAATCTCAAAAACCCCATGGTGGCGGATAGATCTTGGTGTTTGAGAGAGAGGGGATGGATGTATTCACAATGGTAGGTTGGGAGAGAGGGGATTCACCATAGTTGGTTAGTGTAGAGATGGAGAGCGAAATGGGTGTGCAGGTGTACTCTTGACCAATAAAGATAAAACGATTTTTGAACTAAAGTGAAATGGGTCTAAAATATTTGGGAAGCATACACGAAATTTTTGAGCGGGATAATTGATTTGGGGGAGTGAATCACAACAGTAGATTTGGGGATTGGAGACGTGGCAAAATCCGGACCCTTATTGTGCTTTTACATTTTGAGATTTCAAAAACGATCCTATCTTATTATATGGATATATATAATAAAGTAGGAAACTTATGTATGTCATAAGATGAAAAGTTGATGTCATGAATGTGTTAAAGGAAGAGGCACTTTTGAGAGTTGTGAATTAAAGTAATCAAAGGGTCTACATTTTGCTACATCACTCACAAATGAAGAGTTGCGATCATTTCCTCATAATCTCCCTTACACTCATTTGGAGTAACCCTAGCCGTCTCCACATTTGTCACACGCTCTCTCTCTCTCTCCCTCTTCTTCTCTCACGATGCCTCTATCTCACTTTTCTTCCCTGTAATACCCCACATTTTTTATGATTTAAATAATTAAGGGATTATTTATTACACAGGGATTAATTGAATTTAAATGTGAAGAATTAAATTGTTAATTAATCCGGATCTAATAAAAATAAATATTAACTAGCGTGCTAAGGGTTAATACTTATTAATTTAATCTTACTGTGCGACATGTAATATGGAACTATATACTTTGATAAATTGTCGAGAGATAATAATACGACAGTTTAGTGAATTAAGTCAGACGCGCGTGTGAGTCGGATCGGGACTAAATTGATGGAATAAATATATCAATTATTTTTAGTAACTCGTATGATGATTTCGAGCGAACCGTTGAGTCCGTAAGGATCGAAATAGTTGAAATAGTATACTCGGGTGTTTAGTTTGGGTCTCGGGGCAATTTTAGGCCTAACCGGCACCCCGAAAGGGCATTTTGGTAAATTAGATTTTAAGGCCTAATTAATGGACGAAAATTAGGAGTTAATTTATCAGCCAAAAAAATTGCATTAGGGTTTAAAAAGCTGGAGAAAGTAAGAACGGCCATAGGAAGTGTGAGGGAGAGCTTTTGTCAAGAGAAGAGGGCTAAATCGACATCACCTTGCACCACCACCACCACCACCGTGTAGATCGGGACAAGGGGAACACACCCATACCAACAACATCAAGAAATTAGACTACCCACTCAAGGCAAGTCTCTATAACTTGCTGTATTTCGGTATTCATCATACTCATGTTAGTGTAGGATTGTTAGGAATATGTTATAGGTTATAAAAATGGTGAAATTGAGGAATTTGGATGTGTAATTTAATTCTGAGTATTGTTAAATTGAAACCCTTCATGTATGTAGATTAGAAATCACGTTTGGAAGAATTTATGTGTAGAACAAATCTGGAAATTTTGGCTTCCTAAATATGTATTGGAAGAACTAGGGTTTTGATAAATTTAAATTGGGGATTTCACATTTTATGAATGATTCGTAATGAATTGATGATTCTAGGATGTTAGAATTCATATGTTATTGATGGGGTTCGATGTAGAACTGTTTATTTGGAGGTTGGGGTGTTGATTGAGAAGTTTTGATGTTAAAAATGGTGGAAAATGTTGGAAAATCTGGGTAGGGGACGAACAACGAATTCTCGCACGAAGTCGCTCGAAGTCGTTCGAGCGAGATTGCGATCTCGCTCGAAGCCGTTTGAGCGACAGGTGGCAGTCGTTCAAACGACTTGCCACCTCGTTCGAGCGACAGAGTTAAATTTTGATAATTTCTTTTAGGATCCAGTTTGGAGTTTATTAGTTCAGAAATGAGAGAAATATTTCAAAATAATAAACTTAAGTAAGGCAACATTTCGAAAGAAGTATAAGGGACTAAATACTTTAATGAATTAGGTACGGAGAGAATATACCGTAGAGATTACGAGAGGGGGAATATCCCAATAACTATTACAAGATGTTGAAATAAAAATGCACAAGAGAAGCGTATATGTAGGTGAGGGAAATACCTTATTATAATAGGACGGGTGTATGCCTATTATGTATTATTATTATTAAAGGTACTAATGGGTGATAACTCGGGGGTGAGAGAATCTTATTATTATAAGTGTACTAATGGGTAATAACCCGGGGGTACAAAAATGTATTGTAAGTGTACCAATGGGTGATAACCCGGGGGTACAAGATTATTTAAATAAGTGTACTAAAGGGTGATAACCCGGGGGTACAGTATGCTGATTAGGTGCGCTAATGGGATATATCCCGGGGGTGCAGTATTATGATTATATATATATATATATATAGGGTAGATGTGACTATATGTATATATGTATGAGAGTTGTGAAATAATCTAATGTGTATAGTAATGAATATGGGCATGAAAATTTGTTTAGAAAATTCGAATCGAATACTTGAATTATTATGAAAATGGAAAAATGTATTAATTAGCTTTTCGTCATAGGCTAATTGGATAACGTATTGTATGGGCGATACGGGTTTACTAATAGTGAGGGTAAATACTATTAGGATGGCTTCAGACTAGTTATATGGGGAGGTATAGCTAAGGAGACAATTTAGATACGCGTTAGGAGTGCACAATAGAAGAGAGGTGAGAATCTCATGTGAGAGTTCGAGCTAACATGCACATGATACTTGCTTTACTACAAATTTTAAATACTTGCTTAAATAAATATTTTTACACATCAGGCTCTGACCCGTTTCTTGCATCTTCTCTCTCTCTCTTGCTATATATATGTATCATATCAGGTGCTCAGCCACAGGGACATCAGGCTTAGAGTTTCGGATTGCGTGGCGTGCTGTAGCTGTTGTGGGAACTGCAGGACTTTGTTTAGACGCCTCAATTTTTTCATTCCTATTCGTTATGACATTTTCTTTAGGGCATGTGTCGCCCCTTACTTAGACAGTTTTAGAGATTATGTTTACTCTATTTCTCGTTCATTTTCATTTGGATTGATGGTTACTATTGTTTTGGTTTAGAGTTTTGAACTGGGATGTTTATCCAGTCTTATTTATTTCAGCATGCGATTCTGATTTAGTATTGGTATTAATTAATTGTGCGTGGATGTTTTATATTAAATTACTTGGTTTGGTAATTAAATGGTTTCTAATTAATAAGAAAAATGTTTTGACACTTATCTTAATTATATTAGGTGATTAAATGAGTTAATGCGTCTTCGACAGCGATGCTAAGAATGAACCAACCGCACATTTTGTTTTAAATTTTATAAAGGACTGATCACCCGATATTTAATTGGGCGGGGTGTCACAGGTGGTATCAGAGCATCAGGTTCTAGTGTCCATTAGGATCTTTACGGCTTACTATGTTTTCAGCTTTGCGATATTTGATATAGAGCCCTATTTTTAGGACTATTGTGATCTTATATTTTGCGATTACGTCTTCAGCTATTTGAGATTTTGAAATAACTATGGACTATTAATATTCTTTCTCATCTCAGATGCCTCCTCGACATGCACCAAGAGACCGACAGGCCCAGCCAGAACAGCCGGCCATACAGGTTCAGGGAACAATGAATGCAACGGAAGTTCCAGCGATAGTGGCACAAGCGGTTAATGCAGCCTTAGCGGTGGTCCAGTAGGCCCCACCCCAGGTTCAGGCAGTGGCACGAGTTCCAGTGCATCCATTTCTCACTGCATGGGAGAGAGTGAGAGAGTCCTTCCAGAGGGCTTGTCCCCCAGAGTTCTTGGGCAGTTCAGATGTGGTTACCGTGAGTCAGTGGAAGAAGGATATACAACGGCATCTTCGCATGTATGAGTGCACAAAGATTCAAAGGCAAGTTTTGGCTACCTTCAAGCTGAGAGGGGCAGCCTTACAGTGGTGGGAGTCCACTACTACTACCGAGGAGCGATATTTGATGACTATCAATGATTTCTGGGTGCAGTTTGACCGCAAGTATTTTCCTTCCGCCATCAAGACTGAGATGAGACGGAAACTTTTAGACCTCACCCAGGAAGGGAAGACCGTTGCGGAATATGAGGAAGAGTTTACACGATTGACAAACATGGTACCGGAGGAGGTGCCTACTGAGGAGAAGCGCACTCAGATGTTCATGGATGGCTTGACTTGGAAGATACGACAGTATTTATTGGGTAACCTTTCCCTACACTCATATAACGACGTTCTGAATGTAGCCTTATTGCATTGTCAGGACAATCGCTTTCATGCTAAGGGAAGCAAGCGAGGGGGAGAGCCCAGTCAGTTGGGAAAGACAGGGGGAGGTAATGCCAGTGGAGTACCAGTTGAGCAGAGTCAGAGGCAGGATTCCCAGCAGGGGGAGTCTACTAAGAGGTTCATTTTTGGAGGGTTCAGGCATGGTCATGGGGGTTGGAGATAGGTCCACCAGGGCCAGCAGCAGGGCCAGCCACAAAACCAACGGCAGGGTCAACAACAGGGCCAGCAGGGCCAAGGTAGAGGTGGTAACGGCCAATCGGGCCGAGGCTACCAGGGGCAGAGAGGAGGAAACCTCATTGGGAAATGTTATACTTGCGGCAAGACTAGCCATAAGAAACAAGAGTACCCGGATAGGGATAGAGTTCCTCGACAGCAGGGTGCTCACCAGGAGCCCCAGAGACCCATTTTTTCCTCTCCCTACCAGCGCCGGTTCTAGTTCCAGCTTTACCCACAATTCTAATGTAGCAGGGACATTTGCAGTATGGACGTGTCTATAACGTCCACCAGGCCACAGTTCCACAGGCACCACCCGCAGTGGAGGGTAAGTTTTATATCCATGGTACTTTGGGTCGCATCTTATTTGACACGGGGGCATCACACTCTTTTATAGCCACTAGCTTTGTAAAGGCCACTGGGTTGTTAAGCTAGGCAGAGAGTACAGTGACATGTAAAGACTCACCACTTGGTAATGGGTAATTAATTTTCTTTATATGCCGGGGAGTAGGCATAGAGATTGACAGTTTAATTTTACCGGCTGATATGCTAGTATTAGAAATGTTCGAGTACGACGCCATTATTGGTATGAATTGGCTAGTCGAGTATAGGGCCATGATTAATTGCTTCATTAGGAGTATTGTGTTCGCCATTCCGGGCCTGGAGATGTTCTTAGTGACGATGCCTCGCTCGGAGGGAGGGTTATCCACCCACTTATTTTATATAGAGGATGAGACCTCTGCAGTCGTAGTTCCACTCGATTCGATTTCGATCATCTGCGAGTTTGCTGATGTATTTCAGGATACACCGGGGTTGCCTCCGAGTAGGGAGATCGAGTTTGTGATAGACTTAGCACCAGACACTCGTCCGATAGCACGTGCACCTTACCGTATGGCTCCAGTAGAGATGAGGGAGCTACGGGATCAGATAGAATAGTTGTTGGGACAGGGCTTCATCCATAGGAGTACCTCGCCTTGGGGTGCCCCAGTTCTGGTTGTAAAGAAAAGGGATGGGTCCCTATGGCTTTGTATTGATTATCGGGAGCTTAACAAAGTCACGATACAGCATAAGTATTCGTTGCCTTGGATCGATGACTTGTTTGATCAGCTGAGAGGAGCGACCCACTTCTCGAAGGTAGATTTGAGATCCAGGTACCATCAGCTACACATCAGGGAGCAAGACGTGGACGAGACTGCTTTTCTGACGAGGTATGGATCGTACGAATTCAGGGTTATGCCATTTGGGATAACCAATGCCCCAGCAGTATTTATGGACTTAATGAACAGAGTATTCAGAGAGTTCCTAGATCAGTTTGCCATTATCTTCATAGATGACATCTTAATTTATTCCCGCACTGAAGAAGAACATGCCGAGCATTTACGTATGGTTCTACAGACCCTACGAGAGCATGAGTTGTATGCCAAATACGAGAAGTGTGAATTTTGGCAACAGGAGGTACAGTTTTTGGGACACATTATATACGAGAAAGGGATATCTGTGGACCCTAGTACGGTGTCAGCGGTGAGGGAGTGGGGACATCCCGCGATACCGACGGTGGTGCATAGTTTTCTGGGAATAGCCAGATACTACAGACGGTTTATTCGGGGATTCTCGAAGATTGCGGGTCCTATGACAAATTTGACTCGTAAGGGCATACCGTTTGTTTGGGACGATGCATGCCAGTTGGCGTTTGATGAGCTGAAAGATAAGTTAACTTCAGCACCCGTTCTATCACTTCCCAGAGCGGGAGTGGAATACCTGGTTTATACGGACGCATCATTGCAGGGGCTTGGGGGAGTACTCCAGCAAGAGGATAAGGCCATAGCTTTTTCTTCCCGAAAGCTTAAGCCTCATGAAAATAATTACCCCACCCACGACTTAGAGCTGGAAGCAGTTGTGTTTGCGCTTCGAATTTGGAGGCATTACTTATTGGGAGAATAGTTTCGCTTATTTATAGACCACAAGTCACTACAATACTTGTTCACGCAGAAGGAGTTGAATATACGTCAACGTCGGTGGCTTGAGTTTGTAAAAGATTATCATTTCGAAATACACTATCACTCGAGAAAGGCTAATGTGGTTGCTGATGTATTGAGCCGCAGGCCGGTCGATGAGACGGCCGAGGTGTGAAAAGTAAAATGTAGGGAATTGGGACAGCAGGATGCTGTGGCCCGGTTATTCATGTCTGCGATGATAATTACACCTCAAATCATTACTCAAACAGTACAGGCACAGGCAGTGGATTCTTTCTGTCAAGATCGGATTAGGTAGCTTTTAGACGGGGGAGCCGAGTCTTACTCAGTAAGTTATGAGGGTGGGTTGCGCTTCAGTGGGAGGCTCGTTGTTCCAGAAGGGGAGGACCTTCGATATGCAGTAATGAAGGAGTCGCATGGGTCTCGATTTGCGGTACATCCCGGTGGGGATAAAATGTACCAGGATATGAGACGACAGTATTGGTGGAGCAGGATGAAAAAGGATATCGTAGAATTCGTATCCAAGTGTACCACTTGTCAGCTAGTGAAAGTGGACCATCAGAAACCACCAGGTTTACTTCAGCCGTTGGAGATTCCTAGCTGGAAATGGGAAGGCATTTCCATGGATTTTATCACCGAGTTTCCCACCTCGCAGAGGGGGCATGATTCTATATGGGTTATTGTAGATCGGTTGACAAAGGTATCCCACTTCTTGCCCGTCAGGATAAACTACACAGCGGGACAATATGCTCAGCTATTTATTGCAAAGATAGTGAGACTGCATGGTGTACCTCTTAACATCGTGTCAGTTAGAGACAAGACATTTGTATCTCATTTTTGGGAAAGCTTCCAGGAAGCTATGGGTACCGAGTTGCAGTTGAGTACAGAGTATCACCCGCAGACCGATGGGCAGACTGAACGCACTAATCAGATGCTCGAGGACATGTTACGCATGTGTATCCTTGATTTTGGGGGAGGTTGGGAGCAGTATCTTCCACTGGTAGAGTTTGCTTATAACAACTCCTATTAGTTTACGATTGGTATGGCCCCGTTCGAAGCATTGTATGGCAGACCTTGTCGTTCCCCAGTTTATTGGTTAGAGGTGGGAGACAACAAACTACTCAGGCCAGAAGTAATTCAGGATACGTTGAGCAGGATCGAAATGATTCAAAATCTCATACGGGTACCCCAGGACAGACAGAAAAGCTACGCCGATGCAAAAAGGTTCTTCCGAGAGTTCGCAGTGGGGGACCAAGTTTTGTTGAGAGTATCTACGATGAAGGGAGTAATGAGATTTGGGAAGAAAGGGAAGTTGGCTCCGAGATATGTGGGACCATTTCCTATTATAGAGAGGGTCGGACCAGTGGCATACATATTGGGGTTACCGGAGCACTTGCATTGTATCCATGATGTGTTCCACATTTCGTCACTAAGGCGATACCTTCGAGATGAGTTGGCA
Organism: Sambucus nigra; assembly: GCA_949130495.1. Lineage (NCBI taxonomy): Eukaryota > Viridiplantae > Streptophyta > Magnoliopsida > Dipsacales > Adoxaceae > Sambucus > Sambucus nigra. The sequence continues at coordinate 448,339,709 of OX422219.1, read as the reverse complement.
CACACTCACATTGAAATTGAGGATATTGAACTACAACCAGATAGTTCATATGAGGAGAGACCGGTTGCTATTCTAGAATATAGTGAGAGGAGGCTAAGGTCAAAGTTAGTTCCTCTTGTTCGAGTCCAGTGGCAGCATCACAATGTGGAGGAGTCTAGTTGGGAGCGTGAGGCGGATATGCGTGAGAAATATCCAGATTTATTCATACCAGGTATGCCTTATTTTTCCAAATTTTGGGACGAAATTCCTTTATTAGGGGGAAGTATGTAATACCCCACATTTTTTATGATTTAAATAATTAAGGGATTATTTATTACAGAGGGATTAATTGAATTTAAATGTGAAGAATTAAATTGTTAATTAATTCGAATCTAATAAAAATAAATATTAACTAGCGTGCCAAGGGTTAATACTTATTAATTTAATATTACTGTGCGACATGTAATATGGAACTATATACTTTGACAAATTGTCGAGAGATAATAATACGACAGTTTAGTGAATTAAGTCAGACGCACGTGTGAGTCGTGTCGGGACTAAATTGATGGAATAAACATATTAATTATTTTTAGTAACTTGTATGATGATTTTTAGCGTACCGTTGAGTCCGGAAGGGTCGAAATAGTTGAAATAGTATACTCGGGTGTTTAGTTTGGGTCCCGTGGCAATTTTAGGCCTAACCGGCACCCCGAAAGGGCATTTTGGTATATTGGATTTTAGGCCTAATTAATGGACGAAAATAAGGAGTTAATTTATCATCCAAAACAATTGCATTAGGTTTAGAAAAGCTGGAGAAAGTAAGAACGGCCATAGGAAGTGTGAGGGAGAGCTTTTGCCAAGAGAAGAGGGCTAAATCGACATCACCTTGCACCACCACCACCACCACCACCGTGTAGATCGGGACAAGGGGTAGACACCCATACCAACAACATCAAGAAATTAGACTACCCACTCAAGGCAAGTGTTTATAACTTGCTGTATTTCGGTATTCATCATACTCATGTTAGTGTTGGATTGTTAGGAATATGTTATAGGTTATAAAAATGGTGAAATTGAGGAGTTTGGATGTGTAATTTAATTCTGAGTATTGTTAAATTGAAACCCTTCATGTATGTAGATTAGAAATCACGTTTGGAAGAATTTATGTGTAGAACAAATCTGGAAATTTTGGCTTCCTGAATATGTATTGGAAGAACTAGGGTTTTGATAAATTTAAATTGGGGATTTCACATTTTATGAATGATTCGTAATGAATTGATGATTCTAGGATGTTAGAATTTATATGTTATTGATGGGGTTCGATGTAGAACTGTTTATTTGGAGGTTGGGGTATTGAATGAGAAGTTTTGAGGTTAAAAATGGTGGAAAATTTTGGAAAATCTGGGTAGGGGACGAACAGCTAATTCTCGCGCGAAGTCGCTCGAAGTCGTTCGAGCTAGATTGCAATCTCGCGCAAAGCCGTTCGAGCGACATGTGGCAGTCGTTCAAACGACTTGCCACCTCGTTCGAGCGACAGAGTTAAATTTTGATAATTTCTTTTAGGATCCAGTTTTGAGTTTATTAGTTCAGAAATGAGAGAAATATTTCCAAATAATAAACTTAAGTAAGGCAGCATTTTGGAAGAAGTATAAGGGACTAAATACTTTAATGAATTAGGTACGGAGAGAATATACCGTTGAGATTACGAGAGGGGGAATATCCCAATAACTATTACAAGACGTTGAAATCAAAATACGCAAGAGAAGCGTATATGTAGGTGAGGAAAATACCTATTTATTATAATAGGACGGGTGTATGCCTATTATGTATTATTATTATTAAAGGTATTAATGGGTGATAACTCGGGGGTGCGAGAATCTTATTATTATAAGTGTACAAATGGCTGATAGCCTGGGGGTACAAAAATGTATTGTAAGTGTACTAATGGCTGATAACTGATAACCTGGGGGTACAAGATTATTTAAATAAGTGTACTAAAGGGTGATAACCCGGGGGTACAATATGTTGATTAGGTGCGCTAATGGGACATAGCCCGAGGGTGCAGTATTATGATTATATATATATAGGGCAGATGTGACTATATGTATATATGTATGAGAGTTGTGAAACAATCTAATGAGTATAGTAATGACTATGGGCATGAAAATTTGTTAAGAAAATTCTAATCGAATACTTGAATTATTATGAAAATGGAAAGATGTATTAATTACCTTTTCTCCATAGGCTATTTGGATAACGTATTGTATGGGCAATACGGGTTTACTAATAGTGAGGGTAAATACTATTAGGATGGATTCAGACTAGTTATATGGGGAGGTATAGCTAAGGAGAAAATTTAGATACGCATTAGGCGTGCACAATAGAAGAGAGGTGGGAATCTCATGTGAGAGTTCAAGCTAACATGCACATGATACTTTCTTTACTGCAAATTTTAAATACTTGCTTAAACAAATATTTTTACACATCGGGCTCTGACCCGTTTCTTGCATCTTCTCTCTCTCTCTTGCTATATATATGTATCATATCAGGTGCTCAGCCACAGGGACATCAGGCTTAGAGTTTCGTATTGCGTGGCGTGCTGTAGCTGTTGTGGGAGCTGCAGGACTTTGTTTAGACGCCTCGATTGTTTCGTTCCTATTCGTTATGACATTTTCTTTAGGGCATGTGTCGCCCCTTCCTTAGACAGTTTCAGATATTATGTTTACTCTATTTCTCGTTCATTTTCATTTGGATTGATGGTTACTATTGTTTTGGTTTAGAGTTTTGAACTGCGATGTTTTATCCAGTCTTATTTATTTCAGCATGCGATTCTGATTCAGTATTGGTATTAATTAATTGTGCGTGGATGTTTTATATTAAATTACTTGGTTTGGTAATTAAATGGTTTTTAATTAATAAGAAAAATGTTTTGACACTTAGCTTAATTATATTAGGTGATTAAATGAGTTAATGCGTTTTCGACAGTGATGCTAAGAATGAACCAACCGCACATTTTATTTTAAATTTTATAAAGGACTGATCACCCGATATTTAATTGGGCGGGGTGTCATATTCCCTCATCCTTGTGCTATCGCCCTCACCTCACCCAGCTCTACCAGGAATCGACCTCACCCAACTCTACCCGGAATCGACCTCACCACTTTCCATTTCGACACGCACACAAGACCCGGATTCGACCTCCCCGTCACCTCTCTCTCACCCTCTTATTTACACGAACCTTCTCCATCTCTCTTATTTCCGGATCCAATGCTTATTTTTCAGATCTAAATTTTTTGTGTAAGTTGGTTTACATTTTTTGCAGATCTCATTTCCGGATCTATTGTTATGGTGCCTACATTTTGTTGAAATCAAATCAAGTATATACATTGTTCTGATCTATCTCTTTCATTTATCCCCTCTCCCCTTTTTATGTGTTCATAATTTTTTGAGTTATGTAAAGGTTTCAAACAAGAATATCTTACGTATGCTTGGTGAAATAAAACCAATATACCATTCTTCGAAAAAAAATTCAGGTTATGACATTCATTTCATTCATAGAAATGACTTCTACGTAACTATTTCAATGGGGATTTTGTAAAAAATTCTTTCCATATTTTTATACTTCTTTATATTAGCATTGTTAATTTTCTTTCCTTTTATATAGCTTTGAAGTGCAGTTGATGGCATAGAAGATCAGTCCTCTTGGGATGAAATTCAGTTAGCAATAATTGAAACACACAAGGCTACAAAAGAGATTGATTAACTTTATTAGTTCCATATATACAAGGAGGAATGCTCAGAGCAACCATTGTCATACAAAGGCTTAACACCTTTTTTTAATTATTGTGATAATTCAAGTGTTTTCATATTTAAAGTTTTGTTATGGAGGTAAAATGAAAGTTATATGATCTTATGCTATTAATCAAGACGTAGTTGGCTGAACTATGAGAAAGTGTAAAAGTATTATTACTTATTACTCGCAGTCACAACAAAAAACTTTAGTTGTGTGAGATTTTCAATATCATCAGACCTTTCCCAATGATGTGTTATAAATAGGAATTATAATGAAGGGAGTTTGAATCACATACTTCAGAAGCTTTAAAGTGTGTTTTTTCCATACTTCACTAGCATTAAAGTGTCTTTTTTTGCTATATTACACAAGCCCTCTAATTATTAGTTGGTTTGATTGTCTCTGAAGAAAATGTGTGTGTTTTAAAGTGGGTAATATCTTTATTGATTATGTGGAACAATTTCAAATTTATTTTTCCTTTAATTGGTCTTTCTACGTGGACAATTATTTTTTTCATGGATTTTTTTGATATATTTTGTGTGATCAGTGGATCTTTTTGTTTGAGCAGGTAACACAAAGAGGTTTGGTCAATTGATTTACAGAACAATGAGAGACAAAATCAAGTTCAATTGCTCTTTGCAACCATTTCACAACAAATGATTTACAGTTTACACTACAACATCGCAACCATGGTATAATTTTGTTGTTGTTTAGAGTGATGTTTAAGCATTTGAGTTAAATTGTTAGAATTGATGTTTTCCTATTGATATTATAGTTATATTATATAAATGTTATAAATTCAAAGCTTTTTATAGTTCTTTGAATAGCAACTGTTGTGTATTCTTATGATTTTAGTATACTAGGTAATGATTTAATTCATCAATGGGCAATAACACATATCTTGCTGCTGCTAAAACAACATTAGCGCAGCAGGCTCTGCTGCTGCGACGACACAGCAGGAGGCGCTGCTGCAACAATAACACATGTCTGCATTTTTTATATTGCCAGCTGCTGCTATAACAACATTAACGCAACAGACTCTGCTACAGCGACGACACAGTAGGAGGCACTGCAATAATAACACATGGCTGCATTTTTCCTGTTGTCAGGTTTGCTGTTTATCGTGTTTATTTCTAATAGGAATGGGGTCAATAACACATGGCTGCATTGTAGTTTATTGGTTTCTTTGAAGTATTACTTTAAACACAGATTTTAATATTTTTCCTTACAAGATTTACATTTTGAGTTTTGTTATTTTTTAGTAAAGTAGACACCATTTAATTCATTGAAGACTATGGTGGGAATTTTCCCACCATAGAAAAATTTGGAATTTTTTTCATTTATAAATTTGTTTTGTAATCCTAATATGGTTCTTTTTTTATTTTGTAGATCTAGAATTTTTTTTTCAAGCTGACGCTATTATAAATTTTGCAGATCTGGACTTTGTTATAAATTTGTTTGATTTGCACATCAGCATCCTACACCAGTTCAGAGGTTATTATTGATTCTTTTTGTTGTTCTGGACTTGATAGTTGGTTTACAAATTAATAATGCCCTCTTAACATTTGCAATTGACTGATCAATTAATTAAAGTTTTAGTTATGTATAAACTTTAATCTAGGCAAATTAAAGTTAATGTTATTTGTTCGGAGTTTTTTTTGTAGGAACCAATTTTATTTTCAATTTTGATTCGGGTTGGGATTTTATTTATTCGGTGATCTTGATGGAGTTCGAATGGATTAACAATTCGTCAATGTGAAGCTAAAGCAACTTTATTATGAAAAGGGATCCATAGAAAAACATATCAGGTGTTGAGAAAAAAAGGGGAATTCCCATCTTTTTTGTGTTCAAGGTAGCTTCATTTAAGACACACACACACACACTTTTATTACTGGCACATATTAGGCATTTTCAATTAAATCATTTTATTAATTCAAATTCATATATTGATCATTGTTATGTCAATTTCGGTGTTAATATCTGTTATTTCTTGATTCAAATTATAGGTGGTCATCTTGATGCGGTTCGAATGGATTAACAATCCGTGAAGGCGAAGCTAAAGCAACGTGATTTATAGGTATTTGTTGGTATTCGAAGTTATTAATAGATCAAGTGTTGAGGAAAAAATGGGAATTCCCATCTTGATTTGTAGGTATTTGTTAATTCATGGAATTCTCATATTTTTTGTGTTCAAGGTAGCTTCATTTAAGACACACACACACACACACACACACACTTTTATTAGTGGCACATATGATTTGTTTCAATGCAGTGAGTAGATGTGGATGTAGAATATATGATTTGTTTCAATACACATATAAACTATATATAAAGCCTCTGTAACAGAGGTAACACAAATCATTTGCAGTCCACTGAATAGGCACAGTCCACTGAATAGGCAGAATATGTTACACAGTCCACTGAATAGGCAATCGAAGACTCATAACTTTTTTCAATGGAGAAGCATTTTACAAAGACTTATAATTTTTTTTATTTCTCAAGAACCATTGTACATGGAGAAGCATTTCTCATGAACATGATCCAAATCAAAAGATCAACATCACTGAATAGGAAACCATTGCACATTTTTTTCAGACTTGCAACTTTATATGTCGATCTTAGGCTCATTCCAAGTTTACGTTTGCACACTGATTTTGAGTTCACTCTGTTAGTTTGAGTTCTACGGTAATATGTTAGTTTGTAAACAGATGAGGCCTTCATACGTGTGGAGGGTCTTAATGGTGGAGTTGTGGCCGTGATGCTGGAGTAGTTGTTGATTGGAGTTATTGATGATTGATTCAAAAAATTTTGATTCTGATTCTGTTCGATGTAATAATTGCTATCTTTGCAGGGAATAAAGCACGATCCAATGTTTACATCATCGTAAAAGTGCTACCTGCATTAAGGTTGTGTTCATCCTATAAGTTCTTAATGGCTATGTTGATCCTATAAATTTGTTGAGTTTGTTGTCCAAGTGAGAATTTAAATTTTGTGTGCCCAGGTACTTCACAAAATGCCCGAGTTGAAACCTTCAACAACCATGCTTATTTTGTTGTCCAAGTTGCCGAGGTAACCCCCCATTCTCTATAATTTTGTACACATTTGAGGATTTAATGTTTATAGGAAGTTATAAACTTCAACTCTGGTCAATTTTTTACTTTCGGATTCTACTTAGGCATTGTGTGATTAACATGTACTTTAATCCATTGGGTTTAATACTAATCATTTATGTGTTTTGATACGGTATGTCCTTTATTTTTGCTTATCTGAACTTTGGTCCCCATTCATGTTGTTATTTATGGATATTGTATTCATTTTGCTTATTTGACCCGTGTATGCTGTATTTAAATTTTAATTGTCCAATCTTTTGGTTTTGTAGGACTTTGGTTATCAGGATGACGTGACGAAGCACTGATGATTTAGTGGTATCCGGAACATCGACATATATTGCATTTTGTTTTATCGAAGACCCATAGAGGCGATACATAACAGACTATGAATATTTAATTTTGACTGATAAATTGTCTCTTTGAATATTATTGTTGGGCTATTTTTTATTTCTTAAACAGGATGGTTAGTCCTATAAATAGAGGAAATTCTAGCTAATTTTATAAAAATTGTTTACGATTATTTATGTTATATAAGAATATTCTCGACTAAAGTATTAGTGTTATTCTATGAATTGAGTTGAATTGATGATTTTGTTTATACGATGTTTAAATTATATATGACTTAACACTTTGTTTTTTTGGGAGAACGAAATTGTTTCCATTTCATAATTACGTATTTTGAATTTTTTATCGTTTTGTGATTGCGTGCTTTTTAAAAATGTTCGTTGTGCCTTCAGGCACGGGCATACCCTAGTGTATATATATATATATATATTATCATTTAGATTTTTATTTCCCCCCCCCCCCCTCAAAATTAAATCCAAGCTTCGTCCCTGGAAGCACGAGTAGAGGAAGAAGCTGGGTCTTCAACCTTGGCATCTTGAAAATAAAAAAAAAAATCCACAGGAAGAGAGAAAATTTTCATAGATTAAAAGAACGATTGATTTGATTGATAAGGAACCAACAAGCTATTTCTAGCAGGTTTCCCCTAGTGAGCTGTCCACTACTAGGCACCGATAAGTTGACGATCATCCAGAGTATCTTTATGAGTAGACAACTTTCTTCCAATGGAAACTGGGGTGGAGCATAGTTAAAATTAAGCATGTTCATCTTAGGGAGTATGTAAAGAGTATTTAGTTCTATGCTAGAAAGTTTGAAGGGTTGGCTTCAATTCCGAGAAAATAATGTAAAGATCCCAAGTCTTAAAGCAAACTGAGAGGGTAAACAGTTGACTACAGATTGTAATAATAATCGAAGTAGCCTTTGAGAATGGATATAGAATAGGACTACAGTACTTTTAAAGCGTTGAAGAGAGAACATAAATGGATCACCCATGATTTCTGAACTGAAGTGATGAAAGTTACAAAACTATGTTATTAGATCTTGTTGAAGACTGTAAATAGATCTGTTTAGTTTTTACATACATGCTGGAGATATGTACTATTAGAGGTGGAAAAATTGGTCCACATAAAATTAACCGCCTAGCATAGCCCACTCAAATAAATTCGGGGCCTATTTTTCTAAATCCTCTAATTAAATATGGACTGGGAGAGTTCTGATTTATGGCCAAACTAGTTAGGGCAACCCAGTTTGGACCTAAAATGCTAAAGCACTTGCACTATCAAATCCAAGTAGTGAAACAACATCAGTCCTGCTCTTGTGCGGACCGGTTCACATTTTAAGTGTGCGAACCGAACATGTGTCACCTACCGGTGAGCCCAGATAAGAGAGAGAGTGTGCCTATAATTTAAGCAATAATTTATAGGTGCATCGTGAGATGACACATGTCCGTTCCGCACAAGAACATTAATTTATTTTATATATATATATAAACCTTGATTCTCATTTTGGGATTCTAAAATCAAAACCTTAAGTAATTATGTTTTTATGTTGTTATTGAAAAAAGATTCTCAAGAGCCTACGTAGAGTTAAAGAAGGTAAAATCCAACATTAAAATATATGTTCATCATCATCATCATCTCTCTCTCTCTCTCTCAAAATATTCTTTGGATTTTTCTCCTTAATATAATATGGGTGAGCCCGATCCAAACCCGCCCAACCATTCAGTTTGGCCAGTTTTGGGCCTGCCCATATTTGACCTGTCCATGTGTAGCCCAACCCACCTTATTGCCAGTTCTGTATACTATCAACAATATCAGGAGGTTGATCCATATGAATTTCTAATAGAATGTTATACCCTCTATTTTCCATCCAACTTTATGTATAGTAAATAAGGGATATCATACAAATGAATACTATTCTAAGCATGCGGTGAATAAAAACTGAACAATACAAAATAAAACTGATGTTGAACTGAATTAAATACTCAATCTGCACAAACTACAACTGGATATCCAAACTCCGAATACAATTTTGAAACCTCCATAGGCCCATAAGCAAAAGTCTCAAAATAAAGTATGCGTTAAATCAAATAAGAGAGTATAACACTTAGTGAGAAGTTGGAATAACTCCTTCCAGTTGTTGTTGCTGAACTCTGACTGATATCGTTATTCAAGACCTGAAAATGTTCAACCCAAGATGCTACATGGTCATAAGTACAATATAATTGTAATATAGTCATGTTGCAATGTTTTAAAAATCACTCGAGACATACGCTTCAAGGCGCGTTTCGAGGCAAATCATAAAAAATAGCCTTTTCTGTTTAAACCTTAGGGTTAAAAATGAGGCTTACACCTCACAGGGTCGAGGGACACCGTCTCGAGGCGAGCCAATGAGGCGAGGCACAAATTTTATGGAAATCGATTAAAATAATAACAAGAAGAAAAGAACAAAATCAAAGAAATACATTTTGTAAATTGAACAAAACAAGCCCTATTTTGTAAGCCTCTCCTTCTGTCGGTAGCTACGTATCTCTCTTCTCATCTCTTCCTTAATTGCTTTGGGTTATGGGTTGGTTTTTGAAGATTTTCTAGTCGATATAGTCGATGATGGACTGTAAAAGGATTCAAGAGTTTTTATTTTTATTTTTTTTATGGCTACGGTCGATGGGTTTGTGGGTTTATTTTATAAGGTTTATTTAGCGGATATCGATGGGTTTGTGGGTTGTTATTAGAAGGTTTTATTTTAGAATAAAGATACATACACCTACTGTTAGTACCAATCTAGTACCGAATGTGCTTTAAATGCATTGTATTGAAGAGTGGATCCCATTATGGTACAATGAATTTAAAGCACATTCGGTACTGGACTAGTACTAAGAGTTGGTGTGTGTAGCATTACTCTTTATTTTATGGATACGTGCAATGATTTCTAAGTTGTTTATATAGTTTGTTTTCCTTTTTTTCTTTTTTATGGATAGATGCTATGTTCTGGTTAGTAGAAAAAATATGCTCTATTCTATTTTTTTTAAAGATAACCTTTTTATGAATATCTGTTCAAATGATTTAAACCATTTTTTTTTGGTAATACATATACATCACACACACACACACACACACACACACACACACACACACACACACACACATATATATATATATATATATATATATATATATATATATATATATATATATATATATATATATATATATATATATATATATTAATTTTTCTGTTTACATACTGGAAAAAAAATAATTATGTATTTTTTCAAGTATATTATTTATATTTATACATATATGTATTTATTACTTATCAAATATGTGCTATAATTTTTTTTCTGTTTACATACTATAAAAATATTTAATTTATTTTGTCCAATTAATTAAAAAAATTCAGCTTGGGAACAAAAAAATGTGATGTTTTTTATTTGGTTTTGTTTTATTAGTATTTCTTTGTTACAATATTTTTTGGGATTTTTTAAGTATTTCATTAACTATTATTTTTCTCTTTTCCTTTTATCAAGGTGAGAAATTTCGGCTAGACAAGCTTTATTTGGCCAGTCTAAGGACCGACCCACTTGTAACCATGACAGAGCATGTGAATCATCAAACGTCAAGCTAACTGTGCCTGCTAAAGGTGGAGACCCCTATAGGAAATTCGTTGGCGGGAAGATCTTAGAGGTCCCCATCGAGGATGAAAAGTATAAAAAACACAACATGAGGGCTTAGATAAACCCCAGCAAAAGTACAACTTGTATACCCCATTCACAAAGTGAGTTCACCATTCCTGAATAAGATCCAAGACGATGAGAGAATTAAATGGCCAGCGTAGATACAGCCCCCTACTTGGATAGAAAAATAAGAAAACGTGGTGTGGCTTCCACAAAGATCATGGGCACACCAATGATGCTTATGTTGCACTAATAGATGAGTTTAAGACATTAATTATGAGGGGTTATCTTAACAAGTTTGTACGCAGACAAAGCCGAGGCCAATGGAACCTAAGCTACCGAGGTAAAGAGAATAAGGAAAAGCGTAAAGTCCCCATCCAGAAGAGGCAATAACAAAAAGAGTGCAGACGGGGCCAAAAGAAGTCGAGATGGTCACAGTTCAAATGACGATGATGACCCCCTTGAAATCCAAATTCATCACTGAGGTTCATTATCCCAATTTCTTGGCGAATGTCGTTATGACGAATAGGCCAAGAGAAAAAAAAAACAGAGAATGTGCGTAAACTTTACAGACCTGACTAAGGCCTATCTGAAATATTTCTTTCCAAGGATAGATCCAATGGTTGACGACGGGAGAGCCATGAGCTCCTTGGCTTTATGGAATGTCTAGTATCATGTTTTTATTTTCAAAGACAACGGAGGGAAACCTTATTCATTACAAATAAGGATCATTCCCTTCGGTCTTAAGAATGATGGCGATGATACGCAAATATTACGTATTTCATCTCTCGAACCTACGCATTTTAGCCCCCTCGGGTATCTTATTCCCTATATTTATGCTCGTTAACCAGACAACCTCGTATTTCTACGTTAACATGTTTTGGAGGGGTTAATTGAGCTTTTATAGGTATTTGGATGCTAAGTGTGAAGTTCGAACGCATTCCGCTTGATTTTTATACTCGATCACACGTTCAAGGGAATTTTAGTCTTTTCATAGCTTGGGCACCTACCCCAACATCTACACGGAATTTGTATCCCTCCTCACAAGCTTCACGTGACCGCTAACGGTGCGCGATTTTTATTCAGAACGAAGAAGTTACGGGATTTCTAGCGGAAGGAAAAACAATGAAATCAAAAGAGGAGGAGAAGAGGAGGAAAAGGGAATGCAGTGGCTGCCTTGGCTGAGATCTGCTTGATCGATTAATCGATCAAAAGGATCGATCGATCGATCCTTCAGATTTTTGCCACGATTTCAATGATCGATCGATCGACCAAAGGGGTCGATCGCTCGATCCCCTGTTTTCTGCAGATATTTTGGCTTTTCTTTTATTTTCTCTTTTCTTTTATAATTTAATTCCTTTTACTATATAAAGGATTTTTGATGTAAAAACAGAGAGGAACATTTTAGGTTAGTTTTTAGGTTAGAATAGCTTAGGGTTTGGGGGATATGAAGAGTTCTTTTTTTATTCTTCTTGGTTTGACACCCAATTGGGTTGTAAGTTGCACTATTCATCTTCCTCTCCATTAATATAGTTGTTTTCCATTAATTATTACTTTGTTAATTAGGTTTACATGCTTTGTTAATTAGTTTACATGTTTTGATTTACGTGCTTTCTAGTGTAGTTTTATCACGTTTTTACCATGTTTTCTAGCTAATTTAAATTAAGTTATGTTTGAATGGAACTCACTCGAATTGACGTGTTGCTTTGATTTTTGGTGATGGTGTTTACGAGTCTATTTCAGGTGCGTTGTCCTAGTTATTGCGCCTAGGAGATTTGACGGGGCACATCATGTATGTCCCGTGCTTACGACCTTTCGTGCGCAATTTTTGGGGTATTTATTGACGCCAAAATCTTATTAGACTTTTATGCGGATTTAGGGATGGGATAACCCTTGATTCAATTAACTGTCGAAAAGAGACGCATTCGTAATAACTCGTCGACCCATGTATCCATTTTATACAAATTAACTCGGGTGAGGGATATTCGGCGCAACCTATAGTTTTAGCACTTTGTTAATCTAGATTTATTTCCCCTCACCTAGATTAAAATTTCCCTTTTATGCATCTTTTACTTTTGGTTGTAATTTATCTCTTACACTTTTATTTTGAGCACAAAATCATATGAATTCTAGCATATCGTCCCTGTGGATTTCCGATACCCGACTTACCGCTGTGCTTGCCTCGCAAGTGTAGTCGTAATTTAGATTTTTTGTATTACCGCGGTTAAGGGGATTTCAGTCTTTTCACAGCTTGGGCACCTGGCCCAACATCTCATGAAAGTTGTAGCCCTCCTCGCAAGCTTCGCATGGCGCGCGATTCTGATTCAGAACAAAGAAGTTACGAGATTTGTAGCGGAAGGAAAAACAATGAAACCAAAAGAGGAAGAGAAGATGAGGAAAAGGGAATATAGTGGTTGCCTTGGCTGAGACCTGCTTGATCGATCGATCGATCCTTCAGATTTTAGCCACGATTTCAATGATCGATCGATCGACCAAAGGGGTCGATCGATCGATCCCCTGTTTTTTACAGATATTTTGGCTTTTCTTTTCTTTTCTCTTTTCTTTTCTAATTTAATTCCTTTTACTATATAAAGGATTTTTTTTATGTAAAAACAGAGAGGAACGTTTTTGGTTAGTTTTTAGGTTAAAATAGCTTAGGGTTTGGGGGAGTTGAAGAGGTCTTCTTTGATTCTTCTTGGTTTGACACCCAGTTGAGTTGTAAGTTGCACTATTCATCTTCCTCTCCATTAATATATTTGTTTTTCATTAATTCTTGCTTTGTTAATTAGGTTTGCATGCTTTGTTAATTAGTTTACATGCTTTGATTTACGTCCTTTCTAGCGTAGTGTTTTTGCATTTATTTACCACTTTCCATTTACCGCGTTTTTACCATGCTTTTTAGCAAATTTAAATTAGGTTGTGTTTGAATGGAACTCACTCGAGTTGGCATGTTGCTTTGCTTTGGTGATGGTGTTTACGGGTCTATTTCGGGTGCGTTGTCCTAGTTATTGCGCTTAGGAGATTTAACGGGGCATATCATGTATGTCCCGTGCTTACGACCTTGCGTGCGCAATTTTTGGGGTATTTGTTGACGCCAAAATCTTATTAGGCTTTTATGCGGATTTAGGGACGTGACAACCCTTGATTCAATTAACTATCGAAACGAGATGCATTCGTAATAACTCGTCGATCCATGTATCCCTTTTATACAAATTAACTCGGGTGAGGGATATTCGACGCAACCTATAGTTTTAACGCTTTGTTAATCTAGTTTTTTTAACCTCGCCTAGTTAATCATTTCCCTTTTATGCGTCTTTTCCTTTTTAGTTTGTAATCACCTTTTTACACTTTTATTTCGAAGCACTAAATCCTATAAATTCTAACATCTCATCCCTGCGGATTTTCGATACCGTACTTACCGCCATACTTACCTCGCAAGTGTAGTCGTAATTTAGGTTTATTTGTATTGAGTAGACGAAACGAAAACAACGACTGTGCCCTTACACGCGCATACTTTTCTCACTCGATCAAAATAGCGCCGTTGTCGAGGACTTGTTTGTTTTAGACTTTATTTGATTTAGTATTTCATAGTATTTTCTTTCTATTGTATTATTTTCTAATCTTTTTGTAGGACTTTCACATTTGAGCACTTAGAAACGCTCGAATTTTTCCCGCGCGCACTTACTTTGTGGAATTCGCCACTTGAGCCATTTGGGGGTAAGCATGTCTTATTCTAATTCTTTCGGTAATACTTGTTATAATTCTCAAAATTCTCGCAAACCTATGACTTTCGGTGAATACTTAGAATCCCAAAGTATAACAAATTCAAATATGACTTAGGGCGAGTATAACGAAAGTCAAAATTTGGGTTATTGGAATTTTGATGATGATGACAATGATTTTGGGCCTTTACCTCCTTATAATAGGAATTTTGAAACGAATTGCAATAGTTTTCAAAATTCCTATAATAATGAGTTTTCTTTTAAGTCTGATGGTAATTTTCAAAGTTCCCATTCTCATGCATTCGCACCTCGACCTATGACATTCGGTGAGGGCATGCATATGTATGAGAATGAGAAAATTGAAAATTATTATCGGAAAGAAAATCGTTCGTGGGAACATGACTTGGATTTATTATTTGAGTCCAACGACGATTTTTCTTTCGAGACTTTCGAAGTCGAGGAATGTTTTGAACCAAATGAGGTACTTTTACCTACGTTGGAATAAACCATTCTTGACTTTGCCCATTGCATAATAGATGTTGAAAGTGAGGATGAAAATGGCGTAATATCTATCCCAAAGAAGAATATTTCATTGAAAATGATATTATTTCATTCGAAACTCAATCTTTATGCGATGATGTATCATCTCATGAGTTTGAATTTCTTTTATCCCCATTTTCATCCTTTATTATCACACCGTCACAAGTACCCAATGATTCGGTTTCAAAGTTTAATGTTTTAAACCTTTTCACCGATGAGGAGTACTTGCTCGAGTCGCCTTCCATGATCGCATCCGTGCCTTCGTGTGCGCCGCCTCCCATTCCAATTTAAAAATCATTAGGAGTATATTCGACTTTTCTCGGTCCCCACATGTTTTTGTCTCCCGTTCAATCCAAACCCCCCATCGTCCCTCCAAAAATTTTAATTGGCGATGGTTCATTTCTTCCGCCTTACACATGCCTTCCGTTGTTAAAACGAAATTCATATTTTTTTAAAGGCATGCTTGTATGTGAGGGTACACCGGTTATCCTCCAAAGTCAAATTGTTTTTACAGTGGACCCTCCGCTATTTAGACTTCTAGTGTATAGTTAGTGTGAAGCCTAAATAGTAGGTTGTATATAGTTAGCTTTCTTTCTTTTTACTTTTTTTCTTTCCTTCTTAATTTAGTTTAGTGTAATTAGTTAACTTTTCGTTACATGTTTTTGCTATGCTCGGTACTAACTTGTTTTGTAGATTCTTTGGACTTGTTCTTATGGGGATTGCTCCAATTTTGGGTAATATCGCTCTTTTTCTCTCTTTAACTTAGTTCTTAATTAACATTGAGGACAATGTTAAGTTTTAAGTTAGGGGGTGTGGGATATTCTATTCATTTCTTTATTTAGTTCATGGTTTTGCTCACATGTTAGTTACTTAGTATGCTTTTCTTAGAAAAATTGAAAATTTCAAAACGATTTTCTTTCTTTTTTCTCCTTTTTTGGGCATTTTTCCTTTGTTTCCGATGATAAATTTCAATAATTGCCTGATCCAATAGACAACCCAATGATGCATGTTCTCGATTTTAGAAGTTATTAGACTTTAGTCTCAATTATTAATATTATGAATAACTTCATGAATTAAACTTTAATTCCATGAGCACATGCACTTTTCTTGCTTTATTGATTTGGTTTAAGATTTTTATGACTCGGTAATCTTTTGTTGCATTGTATATACTTACACCGAGTAAGCTTTGTACCTTTCATCGTTTGTGAGTGTATACACTATTCTTTTCTCATTGAAAATGTTGTATTCGTCGGTAATCTCTCTATTCTTTCATTTGACCGTTCATTAATTGAATTTATACTTGAAATTGTTACTTGATCATGATTTTCATATAAAGTTTTGACTCGAAAATTGCGTAAACTTTTGGAAATGATCATAGGCCATCTTTGTTATTTCACCCATATTGACCTTGATCTCACCCTTATATGTTTACCCTCGTTAACCCCTTTGAGCCTAAATATAGCCTTTCGTTTCATAACCCAAATTCCATAACCAACTCCAAATTGGAGTTATAAACCATACATACACTTTCCATACCTTTGTTTGGAATGTTGCTTGGGATTGAATGTTGTTGTTATGATGTCGGTTGCAATTTAGGCATATGAGAGTTTGAAAAGTAAAGAAGAAAGAAGTGAAAAAGTGATGAAAAAGAAAAAGCAAAAAGCAAAAGAAAACAAAAGAAAAAATGAGAAAAAGAAGAAAAGAAAAGAAAGAGATAGCTGTAAATATTATTTATATAGTTCAGTAAGCTTTAATTACTCTCTCGGATGATATATGTAATGCCTTTTTGGATCTTGGTTTCCAATTTTGACATTGCCCGCATTTTTCCCATTATCCCGAGTTTTCATCCCGAACACTTTGAATCTGTACATAAATATCCTTCATTTCGCACCCTAGCCTAGCCTACATTACAACTTTATACAAGTCCTATGTGATCTTAGGTTGATGTAATTTAAAAGTCATAATAGTTTTGATAATCTGTGAAAATTCATTTCGCCTCTTTTCTTGTGTGGTATCCTTTCATTGAGATTACAATTTTTAAGTTTAAATATAACATTCTTCATTTGTGCATGTACGCGACCTAGTTTCCATTTCTATTTACTCTTTAGCCCGAATGTCCCGTGTGTTACCTCCCTGTTTCGAGTGAATTCGCTTGATGAGTGTAATGCCCGTGAGGATTGAATATATGCTTGCGTTAATTTAGTAGCTGGTTTATATAAGTTTTTCGCCAAATCACACTTTGCATGTGCTCGCTCCCCTCCCACATTTTAAGGTTTCAATTCTATGAGGTGCATTCTATAATGTAAATGATTTCAGACTTTTATTTGAATTCGTTCAATGTGCTAATAATGCGTATGAAATCTCGTTCGCTATTGTTGGGCTTGTCGCATGTTTATTTGGGCATATTTTGAGGAAACCATGTGATGTTTGTGGGTGTTATCCCTGAAAACTCTCACGAGACGACACTCGTCCACTAGGGTAACCTAGAGGTTTAACGGCTTACTGCAAACGCTAAATGCAATCGAATCGCTCGTGAAAGTAGCCTTATACGTTTATACCATACTTTTGTACTCATCCTGATTTCAGTTTGCTTGTAGTTCTTGTTGTATCCTATTTCATTGCTAGGGACTAGTAATGTGTAAGTTAGGAGGTGTGATGATACGCAAATATTGCGTATTTCATCCCTCGAACCTACGCATTTTAGCCCTTTCGGGTATCTTAATCCCTATATTTATTCTCGTTAACTAGACAACCTCGGATTTTTACGTTAACATATTTTGCATGGGTTAATTGAGCTTTTATAGGTATTTGGATGCTAAGTGTGAAGTTCGAACGCATTTCGCTCGATTTCCATACACGATCGTACGTTCAAGAGCCTTTTAGTCTTTCACAGCTTGGGCACCTGGCCCAACATCTACATTGAAGTTGTAACCCTACTCGTAAGCTTTGCGTGGCCACTAACGGTGCACGATTTCGATTCAGAACGAAAAAGTTACGGGATTTCTAGCGGAATGAAAAATAATGAAATCAAAAGAGGAGGAGAAGAGGAGGAAAAGGGAATGCAGTGGCTGCCTTGGCTGAGACCTGCTTGATCGATCGATCGATCAAAAGAATCAATCGATCGATCCTTCAGATTTTTGCCACGATTTCAATGATCGATCGATCGAACAAAGGGGTCGATCGATTGATCCCCTGTTTTTTGTTGATATATTGGCTTTTCTTTTCTTTTCTAATTTAATTCCTTTTACTATATAAAGGATTTTTGATGTAAAAACAGAGAGGAATGTTTTAGGTTAGTTTTTAGGTTAGAATAGCTTAGGGTTTGGGGGATTTGAAGAGTTCTTCTTTGATTCTTCTTGGTTTGACACCCAATTGGGTTGTAAGTTGCATTATTCATCTTCCTCTCCACTAATATAGTTGTTTTTCATTAATTCTAGCTTTGTTAATTAGGTTTACATGCTTTGATTTACGTGCTTTCTAGTGTAGTTTTATCGCATTTATTTACCTCTTTCCATTTACCGCGATTTTACCGTGCTTTCTAGCTAATTTAAATTAGGTTGTGTTTGAATGGAACTCACTCGAGTTGACGCATTGCTTTGCTTTGGTGATGGTGTTTACGGGTCTATTTCGGGTGCGTTGTCCTAGTTATTACGCCTAGGAGATTTGACGGGACATATCATGTATGTCTCGTGCTTACGACCTTGCATGCGCAATTTTTAGGGTATTTGTTGACGCCAAAATCTTATTAGGCTTTTATGCAGATTTAGGGGCATGATAACCCTTGATTCAATTAACTGTCGAAACGATATGCATTCGTAATAATTCGTCGACCCATGTATCCATTTTATACAAATTAAGTCGGATGAGGGATATTCGACGCAACCTATAGTTTTACCGCTTTGTTAATCAAGTTTATTTTTCCTCGCCTAGTTAATCATTTCCCTTTTATGCATCTTTTCCTTTTTTAGTTTGTAATCACCTTTTTACACTTTTATTTTGGAGCACTAAATCCTATAAATTCTAACATCTCGTCCCTGTGGATTTTCGATACACGCCTTACCGCCATACTTGCCTCGCAAGTGTAGTCGTAATTTAGGTTTGTTTGTATTGAGTAGGCGAAACAAAACGACTCTTCCCTTACACGCACACATGCACACACTTTTTGCACTCGATCAGATGGGGCCAAATATTTGTGACACCCTTCTTAAAATAATAACGGGTGGCCAACCCTATACTATAATTAGTCAGGAGTCTCAAGTGGATCATTCTCAGCATCTACTGACGATACTAAGATAAACATAGCTAACTACCCAATACTATAAAACAAAAGAGGGTGCCAATTTTTTTTAAACATACAAAGCATTAACCAACTAACAACATAATAACTACTCAACATGATAATGAACACACACATTCTAAAATAAAAGAGAATAGTTCTATAGTACACCAAAAATACACATAAGGAAATACCCGAATATGATGTCGGGTCACAGACAATACAATAATCTGAGAAAAGAAATATAGAAATGCTACAAACACAACCCTTGGGTGTAAATCCGAAATACAAACTGAATCCTAAGCTAGATTTATGAAAGATAAGAAACGGCTATAACAAAATCCCACAACAGTCCGCATCTACTACGGCACCACAAAACCCTATCCTTGCGGAGGAACACCTAAAATAATACAATATATATAGAAAAGGAAAAATATAAATGGGTCAGAGCCTGAGGTGTGAAAACATTTTAGCAAGTGCATTAAAATGCATAATAATTATAAATGCACTGTAACATGATTAAAGTGGAGTCGAACTCTCATGGAACTCCAACTCACCCCTCAACTAGAGCGTGCACCTAAACGTATGCACATGATCCTCAAATAACTTCCCAACACTTTCTAGGAACAATTCAATCTAACCTATGCCAAATCCACACTCGCGTAACCCAACATCTAAAACATAACCATAAACTTTCGATTCTACCTTAACCCAAAAATAGACCTAAACCGATTTAACATATAATTATATATTTATAACTCTTACTAGAATTTAGAGGATTCTAGTTATTAACTTACACGAGTTATTAACATCTAAATGCCAAGGACTAAACTTCTCTTAACTCTCAACATTGCATTGCGTTTCATGCGTGGAACATCTCGCAAAGCGAAATACAAATAAGGAACCCCCCGATACACTACTCCTTGACAATGTTTATCGTTGAGGTCCATTACGCCCTCGATGCGCGACGCATATAACATCAACTACTTATTTAAAATATTTCTCCAGTTTATTTCTCATAAATCATTATTTCACTATAACATATAAATCTGAGTACTAAGGACTAAACTTTTTGCCCACCCCCAACATTACACTGCGTTTCGTGCGTGGGATGTCTCGCAGAGCGAAATCCAAACAAGAAACCCCCCCGATACTCTACTACTTGACAATATTGGTTATCGGGATCCATTACGCCCTCGGTACCCAACACAAAACTTCGACTAGTTATGAGGAGCAATAATCTCTAATCACATAAATAAGATAATGTTCCGAACCTTTTAGGGTCTATAACATTACTCTAGTTATAAAGCATAATCATACCACTCTAACAAGCAAGTACGCATAACCCGCTTAGCGTACATTTAAATATCCAATACATAATCACTTATGGATATAAAATACTTCACAGTGCTATCATCTTCCAGGAATTAGTCGATTTATCCCGGGTTACCATATATCGGATTATTATCACACCTCCATAGTAATATAACAAATCACAACGTATAGGAAGCGGTCATAGTTCCGAGCCTGAAAGTGAGAACGAATCATACCCAAGACTTCTCACCCAGAATAAAATCACACAAAAAATAAAGGACGACTATGACCTGGGGACTATACGCACACTGCTCCTCAAGCTAGAGGCCTCATCCACATCGCGCAACTTCCTATGCTAGAACTGGAGGGTATTCCCACACAATAAGTATATATACACCATTCACACTAGATATATATACAACCACATCATATAAATGCAAACCATCACATAAGGTATTTACCTCATGCCATATAGGTATACATACTCTTTTACGCTCGTATGTATAAAATAAGTGACTTCATTTATAAGTATATAACTATCATTTTATACTAACCGTTGCTAACTCGCATGCCTTCCCAATTTATTTTATAATGCGATTTCTCACTTGAAGTTTTCTCATCCAACACATCCATGATATGAGTAATCTCCCACTCTAACCAACAATAGGAATTATAATCTAAACCGAAAGTGTACAGCACCCAAATATATAACATCCAATTATCTACAAGTTTTACTCTCATTTACTTAACGAGAGTGGCACCACACACTCAAATCAATTCTAAAATAGACCCTACACATCTCCTCACCATCCTAAGGTCATCAATCTCTTGATATAATCACATAACCCTCTATTATACAATAAATAAGAAGGTCCATGAATTTTAAACGCAAAAGAAAGAGGGTAAAATTGAAATCCCAAACTTTGAAAAAAAACAGAGGACCGGTTAACCGACCCCTGACCCCCGATAGATCGCGATTTTAAATTTTTCCTTAAGAAGAAGGCAGTAGGCTTTTCCCTTGAGGCGCGATCGACCAGCCCCCTGATCGCAGTCAACCGGACATAGCAGATACCTCGGCCCACCTTCATTTTGGATGAACTCCAACTTTCGAAAACTCCTAAAATACAAACTTCTAACCACCAATCTTCAACCCAATCATGTTTCTAACATTAAATGATTATACCCACTTAAATGACTCGGTTACTCCAATTTGATTCAAGCGGACTTAAAAATATTTCGGAACCCAAATAAGACCCAATTACATCCATTTCGACTATCTCGACCCATCCGGGATCAATCGCACACTCAGAATCACGGGGTATTACAATATTGAAGACTAATAAACATAATTTTCAAAAATAAGCTTGGTCAAAACCATAAAGGTATACGTGCACAACATATTGGCAAAGGGTGTCAAGGTCAATGATCATATCCAAACATAAAATACGGAGCATACATCAACATGTAGACAGGGTCAGCCTTGAAGGGAAGCGACTGCCTCGGGCCCCCGATTTTTGATGAATTTTAAGGGAACCAAAATTTTACGTGTATATAAATTTATAGCGACATTCTCCGTAACACCCCTAAAAATATTTTTTGAAAACTCAAAAATACAACCCATTTATAGCCCACTACAAGTCATGTTGATTCAAAGTCGCAGTATTGATCTATGACTCAGACGTTCAATTTTTGACTCGGTATCGGTCTCAGTCTTGGGTGATATGCAATTATACATTATTTAGAGAACTCAAAAAAATTTGAGAAAAAAAATAGAAAAGTCTAGAAAAATAAGAATAAATTATTGCTCAATTAGATAAGTACAAAATCATCATTTAGTATGCACAACATTGACTAATTATTTATCGTGAATCATCATTTAGTATGCATAACATTGTCTAAATAAATATATATTTAGCATTATATTCTTCGTGAATGTTGTCTATTACTAATTAAGGATATATATAATGTAAATAATCATACACTTTAAAAATAGATGAATAATGATACATTTTAATACAAATTAAGTAAATACAAAAATAATGTTAAAATGAGATAACCCCTTCAGTAATACTACATGAAAATAAATGAGAGATTTAACAAAAAAATAATAATTTGCAACAACGAAATATCATATACCATGTACCGAATTGAAAGTAATTGCTCCGATCATGACATGAATGCAAAATTGAGGCTTAATTGAGTGAGTTAAAAGTTGAGATAGACATATCGATGCTTAGTAACTCGTACCATCTCGATCGAAATATCACCGATATGGGTCGATACTACCGTAATATCGCTGATAGGGGCTGAATATACCGCGATATCACCAATATGAGCCGATTTATCGAGAAATTACCGACTAATAATCAAAAACTCAACTCGTAACTTGAAATCGAATCGATGGATACCGATACCTAGTGAACTCGGCTATATCATCACGGTATCGACCTTAACTTTGAACCATCATCCTTTCAATTTAAAAAAAAAAACTACAAAATATGAAAAAACCAAACCACACACTAAGCCTTTGTAGTACTCAATCCCAAACAATACATTTTGTATAATTTAACTATTTAACCTTAAGAACTCACATCTCCCCATTTTCAAATTAACCCAAAAAAACACTTTCACTATACAAACTGTATTTATCAAACTTTCAAAGAAATAAAGTATCAGTCCACATCAAGCCATCAAGGGAAGCACTTACAAATCTAAAATTTTGGACTTTTCTTGCTCATTTATGGTAATCGGTTTGGCTTTGTGTAACCGTGATATCTTTTTTTTTTACTTTCCTTTGGTTTGATATGGGGACTATTTGGTTTGATTTTTACTTGTTGAAAATGTTGTTTTCACTTGTGTAAGGACATTTTTGTCCATTAACAATTTTTATGTCGCACGCCGTTACACCGTTGAAGAAATTTAAGATTCATACATTCATCAACGGATCCTAATATCAAAAGAAGAAGAGGAATCAAGTCTGACATACCGGACCGATCCGCCACCGGACCGATCCGCCCTCTACCCAGACCGATCCGATTGCTGCAGATCCAGTATACCCCGGATTGAATGCGAACCGATGAAGAAGGAATAAAAGAACCGATCCGGTCACAATCGGACCGATCCGCCTCAGAATAAAAGAACCGATCTGGTCAATCGGACCGATCCGCCTAAGACCCGGACCGGTCCGCCTGGGATAATCTTAAACAGATCGTGGTCAGATTTTTATGGCTCAAGTCCTCTTATTTAATCCCACTACGGGAAGTGGTTTTCTAAGACTTAAACACACGATTTTCAGAGTACAGAAATCCCTAAGTCTTCACCTATTGAGCATCTAGACTCTAGGTTTTTGATTCACACAATTGCCAAACCTTTGTGAATCTTTTTGGTAACCCAAGAACACAACTTTGAGTTTGTTCAACCCTTGTGAAGAAGCCGTTCTCTTCTTCATTGCTGCCCTCCTGGAAAGGGAAAATTCCAGCCGATAAACTTGTGGAGAAGCCGTTTCTCTTCTCCATTGCTGCCCTACTGGAAAGGGATAGTTCCAGACGGGACTATAGAATCCGACACCTGAGGGTAATTTTTAGTCACTTGTATTTTCATTGTAATCCGAAATTGTATAGCCTACAATATTATAATGAAAATAAATGGTTTTGCCCCTTTGGGGGATTTTTCCTTAATTGCATGTGTTTGAATCTTCTTGCTTAGATTATTATCTTATTCAATCACATATTGTTGCATGTTTAGGGTTTGTTTGGGTTAAAAGGTGTTTAATATATAATTTGCTCATTTGAACGCAAGCACATACGTTCTCAACTTGTTAGAGATTTCAATCTTCGATTTTTTTAATATACTTTTTAGAATTTAAGAAACACACTTTGCTTTGGTTATATGTGTTTTAGAAATTATGATTTTTTATTTTATTTTAATTAACTGATTTGTTTTACTATTTGACATGGGGTTATTGTCAATTAGATTTATTTGGAGAAGGACTTGATTAAAGTTGATATTTGATTCTTGGATTTTTGTATAATTCGTCAACCAGGTATTGTTCAACATTATCTATTATCAATTGGGTGTTGATTATTATAGTATAGTCATGTCTCCTAAAAAGGGTGGGTAGGTAGATTAGGAGAACTATATTGATGGAAATTGGTGAAGCTTTAAGGACATAATAGTAATTTTCTAGTATTTTTAGTCTTTTCTTTTATTTTTGTCAAGTTTTGTTGCTTGTATTATAGGGCTAATGGGAAGCCTTCTAGAAGGGGCATTATAAGAATATGATGTAAAGGGGGTGCTCCTAGGTCATGTGACATCATATGAGCATAGGCCCACTTTCCTATTTAGGATATTGATGCCACCCTTCTAGTTCATTCCCATCCCCCTATAAATATCATCCCAATATGGTAAGTCATTCTACACTTCTTAAAATTGAGTGTTAATATCTCAGTTAAGTGTCTTTCTGTATTGCCATTGATGGTTTAATTTACGTCAATTGGTATCAGAGCTAGGAACGTTCCACCCTTTGTTGTTGCTGTAAAATAAAAAAAATCGTAAAAATAAACAATAAATGGCACCGAGGCAACCCATCAAGGATGAGAGAAGAAAAGCCCAATTAGAAGAAGTCGTAGCAAAACTAACCCTAAAAGTAAACATCCTCCTCCATGAACACCATCACCATGGAACCTCTCAAGCCGCAAGCTGACCTCCACCTCATTTTGCCCCTACCCCACCTTCCTGCCAGAACCCTCACGTGACCACCGACCGACCTTCCCCGTCTAGCCAACTCCTCACTGCCCCGACTCTGACCCATCACCAGATAACTCGATCGATGACTGAAAACCACCCTTCCAGTCATTTCCGCTACTAACCCCAATCACCGACCCTGCAAAGAGGTCATCGCACCCATAAGATCCAGTAACCCGACCACTCTTGACATCAAAAACCCCATATATGCTCTTCCCCATCATGTTACAAACACTTGTGAAAAATTACAAGTTTATCCCACCTAATTTTGAGAGTTTATTTTTGTTCAAACACTTGTGAAAATGTGAATTATTATTCATTCCTTATTCTTAGAGTTAGCTAGACAAGTCTTAACTAGTTTTGAGAGAAAGAAGGAGGTAAGAAACCTGAAAGCGAGATTTATTAAGATTTGAACCAAAATCTTCATTGTTTCATGTGTTATTCTTCAATATAAGTGCTTTCTTCATTTGCTTTCAAGATTTGTCTTATTTTAACATCATTATTCCTTACTTTCTTGCTAGAATTCGTTTATTCATGTTTATATACAAGATTTACATAATAATGATTCCATGCTATAAGAGGGTACTTTAGATTATAAATGGAGGCGTAACCCCTTGTGTTACGAAGGCATTAGCCTCTAACCCTCCCAGCATAGTTGAAGTTACTGGGTTTGCAAAAACTCATAAAACTTGCTCATGAGGAGCGCGACCTGAGTGGGTCCCAACCCCGCACTCGTGGAAGCTTGTGTCACCCCCGGAACGCCTGACGTCGTCGAAACCGAAGGTACCTCTACTCGGGGAGCCCCATCTCTTAGGGACTCCAGTTCTCTCGCAGCTTCTTCTTCATTAAGCTGGATATCATCAAAGTTGAGCCTTCGATCAGTATTATCATGCGCCATACTCTTTACTTAGAAGAATGCCTCCCAGCAGAGTCTCCAAATGTAATAGGGTACTTTAGATTATAAATGGAGGTGTAACCCCTTTTGAGTATGGTAATGATATGTTAATTAGCCCAAGACTTTGGATTAGTGATAGGTCATGCCAACACTGGCCTAATGAAGATGAAGCTCGGTTTAAACTCACAAGTCTCTCATGTATATCTCAGAAAAGTAGTAATGGAGTTTTAGAAGTAACTCAGCTAGAGGGAGAGAGAAGTAAGCACCCTAGATACACCTTGGTAGGCAGGTAGAAACACATCAAACACCCTCAAGAATCTCTGTCACGTATTAAAAGCTTCGTAATGAAAATGATGATGGTGGGTGGGTGAAACCCTCTGGTTTGTAATAACTCTCTCTAGCAATAACTTCCTGACTCTCAAAAGGAACATGCCCTCCTCAAAGGTGGTTGGGGTCCTTAAATAGCCTCCCACACCATCCCTGAGGTAACTCAGTCATTTATGACTATGAAAGACATCTCTCATACTTTATGTCATAACATTAAATGCCTGATGCACTAGTTGTCTCCACGTCATAAACATTACATGCCAAGAAATGCCTTTTGCCTAACCAGTGTGTGTCAGGGGGCTGTTGTCCCAGAGGTGGCTCACCAACTGCCTGACAGCCCCAAATACCACAGTGGTTTACTCAAGTGCATGTCTGACATTGTTTAGCTGGCTAGTGACATCACCTACAGTAGATGTGACATTAAGTAGAGGGCTGTTTGGTTCATAACTCAATGCCCGATGGAACTCGAAGTTGCTCCGTACGAGGTTCCACGGTCAGGGTCCTTCGGTGTTTTTCCAGGTGTATCTAAGATGGTTAGGACAAGCCCCAATGGTGCCTCACTTCTCAATCCTCCAAACCAAGTCCCTCCAAAAGTTCCCACGGTGAGGTCATTCGATAGAGCATGAAAGCTCTCCCAGGCCCTGCCAAGCCTGGTCTCTCGTAAGTACCGTTTGACCTCACACAACCTCATTTATCATTCTCGTTACGCTATTACAACCATTATAGCTTACAGTCAACATAAATAGAAATACAATATGACTAATACATCAAGCTAAAATATGAACAGCTGCGCCAAGTTGCCTCACTGAGTTGCCACCCTTGAGCTGTCACGCTTGAGCTGCCTCGGTTGCTTAATTTCAAACATTATTGCCAATTAGGGAATTGCCCCTAATCTCAAGATTACCTTCAAGCCCGCTCTACACATGCAATGTAGAACCCATGATAAATATTAATTGCACCATGTTTGGCTAAGTTATTAGAGGGTAGGTTATATGAACCCATCCTAGGTGTTACGAATGGATTTAAAAGTGAATAAAATCTAATTAGCAATTCGAAGGTTTGAAATCGTATTGAAATAAATATTGTAGGTCTTTTGATTTCGTTTGCCCTAGGTAACCGGAATGTTTAAGAATATAAAATAAGTTTCAATAATTTAACATCCCCCATTAAACACAAATTTTAATTTGATATTGTGAGGAGTAAAATCCGCATATATCGAATACTTAGAAAGTATTTAATGTTTCTTTGAATTGAGAATTGAGTTTTTGAAGTTTTTTTGTTATAAATAATTGTCGATGGTTCAGGGGAGTGTACTCCAACTCTATTTTCTCGCACATAGATTAAAAATCAAATAGTTATTATTGCATGCTTAGTTAGTTCATAATCTTAATTAATTTGCATTAGTTGATAGGAAACTCCCCAAAACAATCATCTTTTACTTTCTTTCTTTAAGTCAAATGTAATGTAGTTCGTCGTTCATATTCGTCGTCACGTTCTATGTCTTATTCCATGTGTTTGATACCCAACTTGCTTGAATTATTACTTACGTGATCGGCTTACACTTGAGTCGTAATTCACACGCGCTAGAGACACTTTTTGAGTCGCGTCAGTTAATAACTGAAAGTCTAAGTCGTGAATACAATGAAGTGAAATTAGTTTCCCTAAAACATTATGGCTGAGTCTATTTATAGATACAAGAGTTTTAGAGCCTTTGGACTCTCTCATAGTGTTTCATCGTTGTCTTTGGTCTTATCCTTAAGGTAGTTGAATTGCATTGCAACTATATTTGGCCATATTCATTTTCATCTTCCTCGATTCTATTTATCTTCTATATGATCTCCGAACACATAGATTGCTATAGTTATTTAAATTCCATGTGTCATTCCACATGGCATACCAAACTCATAATCCTTTCAGTTACCATTAGAGTTTTAGACTTTAAGGTAAGTTTCCCTATTTACATTGCACATTGGTTTACATTCAATATATATTTTCTTATATGTACTAGTTTAGTTCTTTTCCATTTACAGTGCATGCTGGTGAGGAAGACTTAGGTCCAAGACGTAAGGGAGTGGATGGAATTCGTCACGAATCACATATAGTAGTAGATGCGGTCTTATATGAATCATATGATGACTGATGATTTGGATCTGGCATATTGCGGGGAGGCTTCGAGACTAAAAATATCGAGTATCTCATTGGGCCGATCTTTGTCTTCTAATGGTCATCCTCGAGACCTATAGAGGAGGCAGTGTTGAGAGAGGGACGATCTTTGTCTTCTAGGGTCCTTTTGTTTATATCTTCACCATTTAAACCATTTGACAATGGGCATTTCTTCCTGAGACCCTACGCTGCTCATAAGCAAGGTGTAACTGAGACTTGGGGTGAAGAATGAAGCTACTGAGATACATTGGGTTATACTTTGGTGGTAAGCGATAACCATATTGTTTAGTAGGTTGATTACCGTATGATTTATTGGTTGGGTTGAGGCAAACTACTTCATATTTCCAGTGGTATCTTCTAAGGGAGGAAAATTAAGAAAAAGTTATCTCCCTTGTCCATTGGTAATTTCTATCTGGTTGAAGATCTAAATGAAGGGTTTGTACGACCTTATAATCTGCCTCAATGATTTAAGGAGACCAACAGGGCTCCCGTTTGTGTCTAATGGTGATGCATATGTTGTGTCTGACAAGTACCTGAAGTCGTTATGCCAACAAGTGCAAGCTAAGATTTATTCTCAAGGCCGGCTATGAAGTTTTACGGGTCTTAGGCGAACAATCAATTTGGGGCGCTTTACATTAAAAAAATTAAATTAAAGAAAATGTGTTCTTATCGCAATTTTTGATGCAAAAATATCAATTAAATTATCAAATTTAATTGTTGTTGACAAATCTTCTTCAATTGATAACATGGTAATCCATTTAATCTTTCTTGTAACATGGTAGGATGAAGGTAAGATTTTATAAATCTTAACATTGAAAAATTTCACTCGATCGAGACAACTGTAACGAGTATTGTTCAAAATTAATATATTCGTTTTCTATTTTTTTGTTTATTAAAATATTTTTTTAGTGAACCCGCTAGTTTTGATGTTTCTTTTTCAATTTTTTTTTGTCTTTTTCTTTTTTCGTGATCGGAGGGATATTTTCTAGTAGACATATTCACACAACAACAAGGGTAATTTTCAAACACAAAAATTAATCACACAATCACAACAATATTGACAAATAATATTTTAAAAAAATGTTAAAGTGGAACAATAGAACCTGATTTGTAACCAATTTGAGAGCAATCTCAAATTATAAATTATAAATGCCCAAATAACAAATTGGAAACTAAAAAAAACACAACACAAATATTAATACTAACACACAAATTTATATAGTGGGATATAACAAAGCAAATAAATAATATATACTTACATAAACAAGCTCCAACCAATCTCCAAACAAGCCCTAACTTTCTGAAATTGAAACCCTAGATTTTTAACCCTTATTTTGATGAGGTTATTTAAAAAAATGGGAGGGGTGGCGGCGGTGGGTAAAGGTTTGGAGGGGGTTAAGGGAGGGATTTGATTATGAAAATAAGGGTTCTTTTCTTGCTTTGATTAGTAGAGAGAATAGTCTGAGAGAGAAAAGAAGAAGGTAGTGAGAGAAGAAAGTGAGTGAGAAATGAGAGAGTTAGGATTATAAATGAATAAGTAAATGGGTTGGGTTGGATTGGGTTATGTTGGTGGGTTTATTGTGTGGGTTTATTTTTTAGTGTGGGGGTTAGGTTATTATGTTGGTGGATTTAGTATGTGGGTTTATATTAAATAGAACAAATTTTATTTTGGGGAGACCTTTTTTTAAGTGATAACTTTAATTTTTTTCACAACTAATTATTTTGGGGGGCCTTTTTTTTCACAACTAATTTTCTTTCATAACTATTGTTTTTATGTCTAAATTTTTTTTTCGGAAGGGGATTCGATTAATCCGGGGCCCTAGGCGGTGGCCTAGTTCGCCTATGCCTAGAGTCGGCCCTGTCTATTCTCACAACATGAACACACGATAGGTGTTGGGTTTTTGGATATTAAGTACGGTACGATTGTCTTGTCAAGAATGTTCATGACATATATGATGGTCGAAAAAATGAAGGTAGGATATTCAAGCAACTGATGTCTAGGGACACAAAGGTGATAATGATGACGATGGTGGTTGTGATGAGGGTCCATCTAATCCTATTGACGGTTACATGTATGGTTAAGCGAGGTAAAATTTATTAGATTTGGAGTTAATTTAATGTAAATGGTATGAGGAAGGCTTATGATTATGTGTGTTTATGGGTATGGTATAAGGGGTTTGGTTAAGGCTTAGGTGGTGTATTTGTGTAAGGTATCTGAGTATCCTTAAATAAAATATTCATTGATGTACAGGAGTTCTGTCAGATTATCAAAAATAACGATGGTTAATTTTTTTTCTTTATTAGTAGTTAAGTAAGACATAGGCTTGTGTTCATATTAAACAGTTCAATAAAACATTTGTGCCACTTGAGTGGAGAATAAGAGATATGTTGTGATATGAACAAAACCAAAGCAAATTTATATGTTTTATGTACCTCTATAGAGGTTGGGAAAAGAGCTTGCATTTTTTTTTTGAGAACTTGCAGAAGGATTATGTTGCATATAGTTCTAACAAAAGGAGGAAAGAGATAGATTTTTTTAAAGAGGGGGATAATTTAAAGAAAGAATAATGTTAAAATCATGGATGTTAAAGGATATAATTCCTTGTGGTAATAGAGGTTGACTGTACGAGCCAATTCTTCACCATAAAGATCGGCTAGAATTGTAGAGTCACCTGATAAGATTTTCCTAACGAGATACGATCAACTCCAATTGGGCTTAACTTTTTCCTAGGATCCCATATCAGTTAAAAAATATCTTTTATAGCAAGGTCACCCTCATATATCCCAAGATCTTTGACCTTCCTGTTGATGGAGCGTGAAATATGGTTGTGACAGCCCTGAATGTGATAGAGATCCTTGAGGCGCCTTTTGTCTAATAAGTACAACTAGCTTTGAATCAATCAAACTCTGAGATTGCACTCTCAAGAATGATGCATAGAGATGGTACTTCGAGTTTGACGGGCAGTAAAACTTCCATAACATGTATAATTTTGACACAAGCACGACACGAAAAAACTTTGTGTCAAAAATATTTGACACGAATAAGATATATCATGCCGTCTCATGTCATTTATTAAAATGGCACCCTTACTATCACCATATACATAAATTTAATAAAGATAATAATTTTTGTGACACTCCATAAATTCCATAGTTTCGAGGATCTTTCCTAAATACACAATTTACCAACGTCAAAAAATTAATAACATTCTAAGAATGTGGAATAACTTTTCTGTAATTCCCATTTATATTGGGTAATTATTTAATTGGGTTTAATTGGATTTATTTGAATATTTTGGGTTGAATTATTGGATGAAGATAATTATTAAATAGGATAATTGCGTTAGAATTTGGCATTAAGTGAGATTGGGCTAAGTTTAATTGGGCTTAATTAAATAGAATGTCGGGTGAGGTTTAAACCCCTATAACATCTGTGACAAGTGGATTAACTTGGTTGGGAAAGCAGGGTTGTGAGGAGGCCAAAACATGGGTATTTGATGATTATGAGTCGTCAGGAGTTGGTAGAAAGCAGATTTTATATTTTAGGTCGTAGTTCGAACAAGGGATTTTTTTTTTCCAGAAATCCTACATATGTTGGCAAAATCACGTCTTATGAAATTATGTCTAATATACATTTGGTGTATACATTATCACGAGGTTAGGCGTGAGTGAGCCCAAATTCGTATATATGTTATTATGATGTTGGGCACGTGTGAGCCTTAGAATGTTATGTATATGATGATATTATTGGGCGTCTATGAGCCTTTGATTTATATATTAAGTTATGATGATGGTGGGCGTGTATGAGCCTTATATATATATATATGATGATGCTGGAAACAGCACCACCCTTCAAGGTGTTTTAGAGATCAATTCAATGTTAACCATGGCAGTATAAGGGTATATACACACAGTAGTAGGAGGTGAGGAGAAGAGGATTCACACCAGAATATAAGTGGTTCATCCAATCAGGCCGTCCACTGTGCAAGTGTGTGATAAATATCACTGTACGAGGGCTCTAATGGCCATAGATACAAACTCTCGAGCTTTCTCTCTTTACTGTATAATTGAACAGAGTTTCAGTTAGGGTTGCTAATTTTGAATCCTTTGCAAGGTGGAGGATGACCTCTATATATAGTACTTGGGGGGTGTAATGTACCCCCCATGCATGCAATGAGCATGTGTGTGTTGATCTAGCCAATCCGATGAAGACATCTGTCACTGTCACATGTAGAGAATGATGATAAAATATTCCCCCCCACGTGTGGGGAATGATTTGTTATAACTGATTTGTGTCCACGTGTCCTTATCCACGTCAATAGGTGATCAACCATCGTTCTTGGTCATAACCTCGGCCTGGGAGAAGCCAAGGTTAATAAAGTCTAGCTGATCATTCAATCCGAGATGGGCTATGAAGGCCTCGGCTTAAGTGAAGCCGAGGTTAGGACTTAAGGACGGCATGTGCCGAGGTTGAGCTGGCATGTGCCTGGAACATCGACTGATTTACTGATGAGGTTAACCTTGGTAGAAGTATGGCTTCCCGCGACCTCGACCAACCCCTAGCCGAGGTTGCCATTCCCTGGTGAACTGAAGTGCTGCTTACCCTTATGATACATGCAGTGTCCCCTTGATGTGGTTGGTGGTAGTGTCGGCCGGGGCCGACCTTTCTATGGCCGAGACCTATTGTCATGGATCCAAGGAATTTCCAACCTCGGTAATGTTTTGGTCGAGGCTTTAGTTCTGATCCGAGGTGACACTTGGGGCATATCAATCACCCCCCAGCCCTTAGTTACGTGTGAGAGCAGGTGACTGTGGGATCTCTACACCTCGGAGGTCTTTCTTCTATGTGCTAATGTTCATTTGACACTTGTCTACTGCTGAAATGTGGCTTTCCTGGCAAGCATGTGTTGTCAGTCGTCCTTTGGGTCTCCCAAGGCAATGATGGGCCTTGGGAAATGTGCCTCCATATTTAAGGGATTAAACCCCCATTTTCCCTCTTTCTTATTCATTTCTCTCATTTCTGGCACAACTCGTTTTAGCAACTCTCTCTCTAGAAAAGCTTTGGTCCGAGGCATTTTGGTCGTTGATTCATCGCAGTCTCTTCCTCCTCTCCTACTATTTTATCTTCTGGTATCCTTCGCCATTCTTTTCTCTTCATTTTCCCTGTTTTCTCCTTGCTTTTGTGTTTTTCGGCGAGTTTTGGAGATTTCCGGTGAGGTCTCCATACTTTCAGGCGAACTTTTTTTGCTCTAGGTTTGGTAGTTTGATCCTTAAATTGCTTTATTTCATTAACCAATCTTGTTTATCGTTTAAAAGCTCCTTAAGTGTAGTGTATGCCTCTTATGCCATGACCCCTCTACTAACTCCTAGAGGAGTTACCTTCTCTCAGAGAGAAGACTTTAGAGAAAATTAGGCAAATAGAAAGAGCACAGGAGGAGGCTCGTAGGTCACAAGAATTCCCTCTCAGACCTATCTTTCCACCACCCCTGAAGGTGATATACCCTGATCCATTGGAACCATTTAGACAAGCAGAGGTGCCTGCTGAACCCATACCGATGTCTGAGTCTGAGTCTTCCACATCAGACCCTATGTCTATGGATTCCTTCTAAGAGGCCATGGACTTCACAACTCAGCAAGATCAGGCCCCTAATCAAGCCGAGGTCTCTAGTCGGGCCTCGTCCCATAAAAATTCAAGCACCTCTTCCTCTTCCTCAGAGGTTGAGATTGTTGAGCCGAGTGTGGCTATTCCACCCATACTTAATGCCATTCCCCTGTCGACCATCACCGGGGCTGAGTTCGCTCAGAGTTTCCCAAGTAATCCATCAACGTCTGCTCAGGCCGACGTTGAGTTATACAATGACGATGATGATGATGTTAAAAGTGATGTCGACGTCTCTGAGGCGGACGAGATCGAGAGTACCGTTACTGAGGTAGACCTCCTTTACTTAATATATATATACTCCATCAGCCCCTCCATAAAGCTTAGGAGACCTCTGAGGGAAGAGAGGGCTTACCATGGCCGAGATGGTGAGATCTGCTTGTATGAGCAGATGTTCAAATTAGGGTTTCGTTTGCCCATCTATCCCATTATTAGGTCCATCCTAGCCTACATCAATTTGGACCCTTCCCAATTGTCCCCTAATGCTTAGAAGGTCATAATTGGGTCCATAGTCCTATGGAGGGTTGTTCACCACTCGGACCTTCCAGTCCAGGTCTTTGTTGGTTGCTATGTCCCTTCCTCTGCTAAAAATCATCCGAGCTACTATCATTTTGTAGCTCGGAAGCCTGAGAAAAAGATGCTCCAGATAACTCAGACTTCCAACCATAACTGGAAGCCTTGATATTTCTTTACTTCAGGGTCATGGGACTTTGGTCCATGTGCCCCTCGTCCCTGCTAGAGCCGAGGATTCTGCTAAGATGAGGTAAGGTCACAATGTCCGCGAAGGCCGACCCTGGTCTGAGCCTGCAGAACCTTCAGAAGGTCAAAGACCTTCAAGATCAGGGGATGCATGGTCTGCTCACTAAATTTGAACACTTGATGACCCCCACTACCTCTCTGAGACTGGTTTAGGGGGAAGTCCTGTTGCCGAGCTTGGTAAGAATTTTTTATTCCAAGTTGAACCTCTGAGTTTATGCATGTCTGATTCTCTAACTCAGACCTTTCAATTTTGTAGAGCGTCCGAAGGATATCTCAGACGAACTTTGGGAAATGGTTGCACTGAGTTTAACAAAACTCACGAAGAAAGCAGGTCTTAATACTCCTCCTCCAGCTCCTTCAACCTCGAAGCCTCAAGCCACTATGAAGAGAGGTTCTACCGAACATGACCCTGAGGATCAGAGGCAGAAGAAAAAAGGTGGGGATTATGACATCCCTATATCCTCTGTTGACGCGTTGGCTGCTCGTATAGAGCAATTAAAAATCAATGACAGCATCATAGGCCACAGTCTACAAGCGCTGGATGCCTTCGGCTCTACCATGACCGAGGCCGATAAACATTTCTACCGGTCACTGGATACGCCCCTTCTGGTTGAATTTGGTCTCCATAGGTGCATTCAGGTATGTTTTTAGGTTTCTTTATAGTTTCCAAGTGTAACCTCTGATTTGGTCTTCAACTCATACATGATCACACAATCTGCAGGGCTTGGAAGCTATGCACCATCTCTCCAACTGGACTCTGAGGAAGTTACCCCTCATTCAGAAGGGTCAAGAGGTCGAGAAGGTGCAAATCACTCTGAATGGAGAAATTGACCGCCTGAAGTCTGAGCTAGGTGAGTTTGAGAAGAAGGTGAAGGGGCTGGAGAAAGAGATCTCCACACTTAAGAAGGACCATGTTGTGGCTTTGAAGGCCAAGGACGATGTTCTCCAGCAGAAGGTCGACTTAGCAGTGAGGGGATATTGGCTGACTATAAAACCTTTGATGAATTTATGAGCTTCGTCTTTGAATACCTTGAGAGAGATATCAAAGCTACTATCAAGTGGGCGGCTGTCAAGGAGAAGGAGGCAGGAATTTTGAAGGCCTCTGATTTCATAGGTTTCGGATTTGCTAACCCCCAGCTTGCCCAAGCCCTTCAGGAGGTTGAAAAGAAGGTTGTTGCGCCTGCAGAGACTGCCACTCTTGACGGCATGGAGTTAGGAGCTGACTTCAGAGAAGATGGGTTCGAGGTGACAAACATTGGCCAAGAAAATCAGGCCGAGGATGCCAGCACTCTTCCTTCTAATCTGTAGACTTAATTGTGAAGCTTTATTTTGTAACCCCTTACTGTTTGGAATCTCTGAAGAACATAGTTAACTCATATTTTCTGAATCTTGCAATTGTATGACGACCTCTGAAACAAAAAATTTCACTTCGTTTGCTTTATTGAATGCTTTTGTCATGTGATGTTTTAACTCTGAAGTCTTGTCACAATGATGTCTGTTTAAACTCAACCAATAGTCTAACCTCAGACCTTGTCACCACTGAATGATGTTGTAAGGGTCTGAGGTCATTACCCAAGATGTTATCCTCACAATTATGTCAAGGGTTTGAGGTCATTCAATTATAGTGTCTAACCTCAGATCTTTTCACCACTGAATGATGTTATAAGGGTCTGAGGTCATCACCTAAGATGTTATCCTCATAATTAATCTCACCAAATTAATAATGTCAAGGGTCTGAGGTCATCCAATTATGGTGTCTGACCTTAGACCTTGTCACCACTGAATGATGTTATAAGGGTCTGAGGTCATCACCTAAGATGTTATCCTCATAATTAATTTCACCAAACTAATGATGTTAAGGGTCTGAGGTCATCCAATTATGGTGTCTGACCTCAGACCTTGTCACCACTGAATGATGTTATAAGGGTATGAGGTCATCACCTAAGATGTTATCCTCATAATTAATTTCACCAAATTAATGATGTTAAGGGTCTGAGGTCATCCAATTATGGTGTCTGACCTCAGACCTTGTCACCACTGAATGATGTTATAAGGGTCTGAGGTCATCACCTAAGGTGTTATCCTCATAATTAATCTCATCAAATTAATGATGTTAAGGGTCTGAGGTCATCCAATTATGGGGTCTGACCTCAGACCTTGTCACCACTGAATGATGTTATAAGGGTCTGAGGTCATCACCTAAGATGTTATCCTCATAATTAATCTCACAAAATTAATGATGTCAAGGGTCTGAGGTCATCCAATTATGGTGTCTGACCTCAGACCTTGTCACCATTGAATGATGTTATAAGGGTCTGAGGTCATCACCTAAGATGTTATCCTCATAATTAATCTCACCAAATTAATGATTTTAAGGGTCTGAGGTCATCCAATTATGGTGTCTGACCTCAGACCTTGTCACCACTGAATGATGTTATAAGGGTCTGAGGTCATCACCTAAGATGCTATACTCATAATTAATCTCACCAAATTAATGATGTTAAGGGTCTGGGGTCATCCAATTATGGTGTCTGACCTCAGACCTTGTCACCGCTGAATGATGTTATAAGGGTCTGAGGTCATCACCTAAGATGTTATCCTCATAATTAATTTCACCAAATTAATGATGTTAAGGGTCTGAGGTCATCCAATTATGGTGTCTAACCTCAGACCTTGTCACCACTGAATGATGTTATAAGGGTCTGAGGTCATAACGTAAGATGCTATCCTCATAATTAATCTCACCAAATTATTGATGTTAAGGGTCTGAGGTCATCCAA
Organism: Sambucus nigra; assembly: GCA_949130495.1. Classification (NCBI taxonomy): domain Eukaryota; kingdom Viridiplantae; phylum Streptophyta; class Magnoliopsida; order Dipsacales; family Adoxaceae; genus Sambucus; species Sambucus nigra. Next base: position 448,301,637 of record OX422219.1, on the reverse strand, counting down.
TTATGGTGTCTGACCTCAGACCTTGTCACCACTGAATGATGTTATCTGGGTCTGAGGTCATTACCTAAGATGTTATCCTCATAATTAATCTCACCAAATTAATGATGTTAAGGGTCTGAGGTCATCCAATTATGGTGTCTGACCTCAGACCTTGCCACCACTGAATGATGTTATAAGGGTCTGAGGTCATCACCTAAGATGTTATCCTCATAATTAATTTCACCAAATTAATGATGTTAAGGGTCTGAGGTCATCCAATTATGGTGTCTGACCTCAAATCTTGTCACCACTGAATGATGTTATAAGGGTCTAAGGTCATCACCTAAGATGTTATCCTCATAATTAATCTCACCAAGTTAATGATGTTAAGGGTCTGAGGTCATCCAATTATGGTGTCTGACCTCAGACCTTGTCACCACTGAATGATGTTATAAGGGTCTGAGGTCATCACCTGAGATGCTATCTACATAATTAATCTCACCAAATTAATGATGTTAAGGGTCTGAGGTCATCCAATTATGGTGTCTGACCTCAGACCTTGTCACCACTGAATGATGTTATAAGGGTATGAGGTCATCACCTAAGATGTTATCCTCATAATTAATTTCACCAAATTAATGATGTTAAGGGTCTGAGGTCATCCAATTATGGTGTCTGACCTCAGACCTTGTCACCACTGAATGATGTTATAAGGGTCTGAGGTCATCACCTAAGATGTTATCCTCATAATTAATTTCACCAAATTAATGATGTTAAGGGTCTGAGGTCATCCAATTATGGTGTCTAACCTCAGACCTTGTCACCATAGAATGATGTTATAAGGGTCTGAGGTCATAACGTAAGATGCTATCCTCATAATTAATCTCACCAAATTAATGATGTTAAGGGTCTGAGGTCATCCAATTATGGTGTTTGACCTCAGATCTTTTCACCACTGAATGATGTTATAAGGGTCTGAGGTCATCACCTAAGATTTTATCCTCATAATTAATCTCACCAAATTAATAATGTCAAGGGTATGAGGTCATCCAATTATGGTGTCTGACCTTAGACCTTGTCACCACTGAATGATGTTATAAGTTTCTGAGGTCATCACCTAAGATGTTATCCTCATAATTAATTTTACCAAATTAATGATGTTAAGGGTCTGAGGTCATCCAATTATGGTGTCTGACCTCAGACCTTGCCACCACTGAATGATGTTATAAGGGTCTGAGGTCATCATCTAAGATGTTATCCTCATAATTTCTGACGTTAGAGCACAATGGAGCAGGAATCGACATGGAAACTGATCTTTTATTAATAACCTCTTCGTAATAAGATGGTACATTTACATGACTCTTTGAAACATCATATGTAATACTTCTTTAAGTGATCAGCGTTCCATGGGTTAGCGAAAGGTTACCTTTTTAGGTTTTCTAGCCTGTAGGTCCCGGGTATAACCTCTTCTGTCACTCTGTAGGGGCCATGCCAGTTTGGGTGGAGTTTGTTTATTTTCTGTAAGGTCTTCTTCAGTACCAAGTCTCCCACGGTAATGGGTCTTGACTTCACCCTCTGATTGTAGAATTTTGTTGCTCTCTGCTGGTAAGCTGCTTGTCTGATTTCTGAGTCTTCTCTTCTCTCTTCGATCAGATCTAGGTCTAGTCTCCTCTCTTCTCTATTTTATCAGGGTCATAGGTCTGAACCCTATGAGTTGGTAGCCCCACCTCTGTTGGTATGACGGCTTTCGAGCCATGTGCCAGCATGAACGGGGTTTCTCTTGTAGGTGTCCTTATCGTGGTTTTATAGGCCCATAACATAGCGTAGACCTCTTCAGTCCATCTTCCCTTCGCTTCTTCTAACCTCTTCTTGATTCCGTCGAGGATTGTTCTGTTTGTGACCTCGGTCTGACCGTTTGCCTGAGGCCGACCAGGAGATGAGAAGAAATGCTTTATCCCAACTCTTACGCAATACTTTTCTAAAGAGGAGTTCTTGAACTGGGTCCCATTGTCTGAGATGAGAGTGTTTGGGAGGCCATGTCTGCATATGATGTTCCTCCAAATAAATTAGAAGGTCTTCTATTCTGTGATCATTATCATCGGCTCTGCCTCTACCCACTTTTAGAAGTAGTCAATGGCTACTATTAGGAATCGATAATTATTGGCAGATCTTGGTAGGGTTCCTACTAAGTCAATTACCCATACTACAAAGGGACATAGAGAGGTGATCGACGTCATAGGTTGATGAGGTTGATGAGGAATAGTGGTGAATCTCTGACATTTATCACACCTCTTCACGTAAGCTGCAGCATCTTTGGCCAAGGTTGGCCACCAGTATCCCTGTGTAATGATTCTCTTGGCTAAGGGTCTTCCTCTTATGTGACTGGATCAAGAACCCTCATGAACTTCCTGTAAGACTCGTGGAACTTCAGTGGGATGCACACATCTGAGGAGAGGTAACAGAAATCCCTTCCTGTACAGGACGTCTCCTACTATGGAGAACTTGGCAGCCCTATATCTTATTTTACTCCTCTCTAACTTGGATTTGGGTAGCTCTCCCTCTTTGATATATCTGACGAGGGGGTCCATCCACGAGTCTCCTAGGTTCAAATTGAGGCAAGGGTTGCATACTTCTTCCTCCTCAATGGTCTCTTTTCCTAAGACCTCGACCGAAACTGTCCTTCTGACGTCTGTTTTCGTCGCCGAGGCCAACCTCGCCAATGCATCTGCGTGGCTGTTACTTTGTCGAGGTACTCTATTCAGTTTTACCTCCTCGAAATATTTTAACATCGTTCTCACCCTCTTCAGGTACTTGTCCATCCTTTTATCTTTGGCCTCATAGACTCCTAATACTTGATTGATAACTAACCTTGAGTCTTTTTGAAGTAGGAGTCATCTTACACCCAGAGTCTTTGCTAATGAGAGACCTGCTATCATGGCTTCATATTCCGACTCGTTGTTAGACGCCTTAAAGTTGAACCTCAAAGCGTATTCAATGTTGCCACCATCAGGAGCTGAATGTGTCAACCCTGTGCCACTTCCACTGTCATAGGAAGAACTATTAACGAAGAGGCTCCAAATGTCTGTATCAGATGAGAAGGACCCTTCTGACATGATTCCTTGTTTGAAGAGGTACCGACCCTCCTCGTTCTCCGCTATTCTGCTCCTGATCTTGTTGGATGCGACCACTTCCTGATCTCGGAAGACGTTTGGTTTCGTCTCTTCCTGCTCTTGGAAGACACTTCTGTTTGACCCTTCAGCACCCTCTAGGTCATTCTCTGCCTCGGCCTCTTCCCATGTGAACTCAGCAACAAAGTCTGCGAGGGCTTGCCCTTTGATGGTTGTCCTAGGTTGGTAGGTAAGGTTATACTCCTCCAAATCAATAGCCCAGCTCATCAATCTCTCGGACTTCTCAGGCTTATGTAGGACCTGTCTTAGTGGGGAGTCGGTGAGGACAACCATGGAGTGGGATTGGAAGTAAGGCTTCATCTTCCTTGAATCATGTATCAGGGCGTAGGCTAACTTTTCCATACGAGGGTAATTTTGTTCAGACCCTTGAAGGGCCTTACTGTTGAAATACACGGGCCTTTGGATCCCAGCGTCTTCCCGCACTATGGCTACACTGATGGCCGATTCGGAGACTACCAGATACACATACAATTTCTCTCCTGTTACAGGCCGAGATAACAACAAGGGAGACCCCAAGTAAGACTTGAGCTGGTTGAAAGCTTTTTCTCACTCTTCATCCCACTGAAAGGCCTTTCTAAGCACTTTAAAGAATGGAAGACACTTGTCCGTTGCCCTGGAAACAAATCTGTTGAGTGCAGCCAATCTTCCGGTGAGCCTTTGAACATCCTTGATAATTTTTGGTGTCTTCATATCAAGCAAAGCCTTGATTTTCTCAGGATTTTCTTCGATTCCTCTCTGATTGACGATAAATCCAAAGAACTTCCTAGCTCCTACTCCGAAGACACACTTCGCGGGGTTGAGTTTCATTCTGTATAAGTCCATAGTATCGAAGGTATTTTCGAGGTCTGCCACATGAGTGCAAGCTTTTAAGCTCTTCGTTAGCATATCGTCTACATACAACTCCATAGTCTTGCCTATTTGCTCTTCAAACATCTTATTCACAAGACGTTGGTACATTGCCCCTGCATTTTTCAGACCGAAGGGCATCACTTTGTAACAGTACGCCCCTTTGTCGATAATGAAGGTTGTCTTCTCTGAGTCTTACGCATCCATGCAGATTTGGTTGTAGCCCGAATACGCATCCATGAAGCTCATGAGCTCATGTCTTGAAGTAGCATCCACCATCTGATCTATCTGAGGTAAGGGGTAGCTGTCTTTTGGGCAAGACATGTTCAGGTCAGTGATATCAACACGCCACTTCCCATTGGCTTTGGGCACGATGACTGCATTCGATAACCACTCCGGATATATGACTTTTTTATAAACTCAGCCTCTTCTAATTTTTTAACCTCTTACCGTATGACGTCGTACTTCTCCCTAGAGTAAACTCTTCGTCTTTATTTTACTGGCCTAGCCTATTTGATCACGTTGAGCTTGTGACTCATAACCTCAGGGTTGATGCCAGGCATGTCTGCGTGACTCCAAGCGAAGACACTCTGCCTCTTCTTCAGGAAGTTTATCAGTTCTTCCTTGATTTCTGTCTTTAGGGATTTGCCGACCTGGATGGTTTTTTCCCGTTTGTCCTTATTGAGGACGATGGATTCTACCTCTTCCGCGGCCTCTCCCTTCTTCAACTTTGTCTCATCTCTTGGGCCAAGTTTATCAATGCTATAAGTGGTGGTTTCCCTCTTATGGGCCTCTCTCTCTTTGGCCGAGTTGAAGTAACATTCTCGTGCTATGGTCTGATCACCTTGCACTTCCCCTACCCCATAGGGGGTCGGGAATTTTAGCATCTGGTGTACCGTCGACGGCACAGCTTCAAACTCCTTAAGGGCCACTCTTCGTATGATGAGGTTATAGGCTGAGAAGACGTTCTCGTCCATCACAAAAAATTTATCTTTCGGGTTAACCTCTTAGGCCACTCATCACCCATCCGTACGTCCATCTCATACATGCCCAATGGGTTTACCTTTTCGTCGTTGAAGCCCATCAAAGGATGATGATAGGGTACCAGCCTAGCTCTGCTAAGACCTAAGCTCTTGAAGCAAGGCCAAAACATCACGTCTGCTGAGCTCCCCCCGTCTACGAGGATCCTCTGTACCTCGCACCCATGCACCCTTGTTGTTATTACCAAAGGGTCATCATGGGGAGCCAAGATACCTTTGAAGTCGAGTCTGGAGAACCCCACTATAAGGGTGTCCACGTCCACCTTCTTTCTCTTCTGCACTGTATCGGGAGACGTTAGATTTACAACTTCAAGCTTGGCCACTGACTTGGCCTCTGCCACATGAGCTTTCCTATCAGCCACTTCAGAGCCACCTCCCGCGAGTCCTCTGCATATGGTGTCAACACCAAAGGAGATCATGCCAACCCTCTTCACCGGGGTGTTGTCATCTTTCGGCGGATGGTCCGGATCGTCTTCATCATCACCTTCTGAATTATTGTCTCTTCTAGCTGGGGCATCATCACGGCGTATGTCGTTTCTCCTCTTCTTAGGGTCATCTCTTCCCCCTTTAGGAGCCTTGCATCAACATACTTCCTCAACTTTCCGGATTTTAACATCTTTTCAATCTCATCCTTCAAGGCGAAGCATCGGTCTGTAACATGGCCATGGTCCTGGTGGAACTCACACCACAAGTTTTTATTCCTCTTATGTGGTGGGGCCTTCAGTTTCTCTGGCCATCTTAGGGTCCTGTCATTCTTGATCTCATTAAGGATATGCTCACAACTCACATTTAGAGGAGTATGGTGAGCGAACTTGTCATCAGCTGACCTCTTCTTTCCATCTTTCTTTCTTTGGGACTTCCCGCCACTACCGTGGTTCTCATCCTCATACTTGGTGGCCATTGCCTCTTCGGCATTCATGACTTTCCTCGCAGTTGCCAGTAGCTCAGCCATTGACCTGGAAGGGTCTTCCGCAAGTTTCCACAATAACTTTCCTTTCTAAAGACCTCCTATGAGAGCGGTCATGGCAATATTCTCTTCGTAGTCTTCAACCTCAAGTTTCTCTTTGTTGAACCTGGCGATGTAGTCTCTTAGGCTCTCGTCCTTGCCTTGCTTGACATACAGTAGGTGAGTGGTCTTCTTTTGAGGCCTTACCCCAAAGCAGAAGTTGTGAATGAATCGATCGGCCAAGCCCTTGAAGTTCTCAATTGAATTCTTCGGAAGAGAAGTAAACCAGCTGTGTGCTGCTCCTGTCAAGGTCCCAGAGAAGACCCTACACTTCATCTCATCGGGTATCGAGTAGATATCTGCCGCCGACTGATACATCTCAATGTGATGTATAGGATTGGTGCTACCGTCATACTTGGGAGACACCACCGGTGGTTTGAACTTAGCAGGGGTCGGGAAGCTCACTATCTTAGCCACGAATGGGGAGCCTTCTGAGTAACCCCTTTGTAATGGATCCTTGCTCTTGATGAGGTCTCCTCTCTTCTCCTCAAGACGTTGGATAGAGTCATTCCATGGTCTCCTACCATCGGCCTGGCCGAGGTTTTCCCCATCCACCTCTATGGGATGGACTGAGGGTTCCCCTGCTACAGCACAACGTCGGTTGTTGGCCTCTTCCTGGTCTCTGCCCCTTCCTTTACGGTGTCGGCCTTGATCTGGCCAACCTTGTTTGTCCCCTCTTTACGAGCCTGCTGCGCTCCTCGACCTTGATAACCTCTGTCTTAGGTCATTCACTGGGCCTAACCTCTCAAAGGCTGACCCTCTGCTCAATCGATCAAAAGCTGACCCTCTCTGTTGGGCCTCTTCACCTCTTCGGTCGACACAACCTCGGCTCTGCTGAAGAGGACGTACCGTATTATTCGAAACCTCATACAACTCCCAACAGTCTTTCGGGACCTCTTTCTCCTCTAGATCGTCATACCTATCCTCCGGGCAAGGGTTTCCTTGCCTCTCCAGGCGTAAGCGCCTAGGGTCAGCAACGTCTCTCCTCCGCTGGGGTGCAGGTTGGTCCTTCATTGGTGTCTGGGGTGGTCCCCTGGCGTTAAGATGAGGCTGGACAGCCGCCGGAGTGATCATTTCCGGTGAAACTCCAGGTGACCTCATCATAATTTGGCTGAGCTGTGCAAACTGCTCCTGCATAGCTTGGTGCGTTGCAGCTAATGACCTCAAGGCTGCGGCCACCTCCGCCATTTTGGACTGGGGTGGTGACTGGCTGGAACTAGGCCCTCCCCCACCAGGCGGTGGAAGAGGCGATGGTAACTCTGGTGCCATGTGTTAACAATAAAGAGCTTGAGTAGCAGGTGAGACTAATACCTTAAAGGACCTCTTTCAATGGTGAAGCAGCTCCACACAAGGGTGGTGCCTGGTTCACCACCAGAGTCTCCGGTGAGGTTAAGCTGAAGAAGAGGAAGAGACAGCTTCTCGTTCCCACAGACGGCGCCAAAATGATGATGCTGGAAACAGCACCACCCTTCAAGGTGTTTTAGAGCTCAATTCAATGTTAACCATGGAAGTATAAGGGTATATACACACAGTAGAAGGAGGTGAGGAGAAGAGGATTCACACCAGAATATAAGTGGTTCAGCCAATCAGGCCTACGTCCACTGTGCAAGTGTGTGATAAATATCACTGTACGAGGGCTCTAATGGCCATAGATACAAACTCTCAAGCTTTCTCTCTTTACTGTATAATTGAACAGAGTTTCATCTAGGGTTGCTAATTTCGGATCCTTTGCAAAGTGGAGGATGACCTCTATATATAGTACTTGGGGTGTGTAATGTACCCCCCATGCATGCAATGAGCATGTGTGTGTTGATCTAGCCAATCCGATGAAGACATCTGTCATTGTCACATGTAGAGAATGATGATAAAATATTCCCCCCACGTGTGGGGAATGATTTATTATAACTGATTTGTGTCCACGTGTCCTTATCCACGTCAATAGGTGATCGTCCATCGCGCTTGGTCATTTCCTCGGCCTGGGAGAAGTCGAGGTTGATAAAGTCTAGCTGCTCATTCAATCCGAGATGGGCTATGAAGGCGTCGGCTTAAGTGAAGCCGAGGTTAGGACTTAGGGTCGGCCTGTGCCGAGGTTGAGCTGGCATGTGCCTGGAACATCGACTGATTTACTGATGAGGTTAACCTTGGTAGAAGTATGGCTTCCCGCGACCTCGGCCAACCCCTAGACAAGGTTGCCATTCCCAGGTGAACTGAAGTGCTGCTGACCCTTATGATACATGCAGTGTCCCCTTGATGTGGTTGGTGGTAGTGTCGGTCGGGGCCGACCTTTCTATGGCCGAGGCCTGTTGTCATGGATCCAAGGCATTTCTAACCTAGGCAATGTCTTGGCCGTGGCTGTAGTTTCTGAGCCGAGGTGACACTTGGGGCATATCAATATATAATAAGGAGTAAGGGTGTTTTCACTGGTCCATAAGTTTATAAGATGATTGACGGTTGAGATTGAAGCCACCAATGCAATGATCCTACGGATCAAAATGTTTTATTGAAATCTTACTTTGACACATTGACATAGCTTTAACAACTCATACAAAATGGAAAGGACAAGACTAGGCTGTCAAAAGGTAACTGTTGTGTAGCTCGAGAAGGATGGCAAAGGGTTCTTTACCTCCATCTCTCTCTCTGAACTTTTTTATGTAAAAGCCCAAATCCAGCCTTCTCTCTCTCTGAACTTCTCTCTGCTAAAACGCAAGAGCTTCAAATAAAGATTTTCTTGAGATTTTATTAGAGATGCAGATCTGCTGGAGATTGGTATCTTTTTAACAGAGAGAACTGCTAGAGCTTCGAATAAAGATCTGCCAAAATGCTAGAGCTTCGAATAAAGATCTGCTGGTTGAGATAGAACTGTTGGAGGCTCCGTGTTTGGTATCTTTTTTATTTGATAATTTCTTCAATGTTTTAACATTTTTGAAAAGTGGGTTTTGTTAAATTCCATCCGAGCTTCATCTCCCCTTTATTTCATTGAGAAAAAATATCTATTAATGGCCATAATCATCTGTCCTTTTCTTCAACAGGAAAAACGTAGAAAAAAAGCCATATCAGAGAACAAGTCCATATCAGAGTGCAAGGTCAGATCAGAGAGAAAAAAAACATATCGTAGAGGAAAAACATAGATCGGAGAGTTGCGTGTTGCGTGACCGACGTTTGGTAAACATGTTTTGTATATATCTTACTTTTGTGCACAAAACCAATTGTGCAGAACTTGATTCCACGCCAGTTCATTTCCTGAACAATGGATAAATTTAATGTTCCATGATTGATAGTTGAGAAATAACATCTTACGTCAAAACTGATTGTACCGCTGACCATTTGTACCCAATAAAAGCACAAGGCTCGAAATCTTCAGTGCTAATTTTATTTTCTTTAACTGTAGTTTTTGCAGTAACTTTGGCTTTATCTCCATAGATTGTGGGTTTTACGATTCATGGGAGACAACAGGGGAAAATCTCCTCTTTTAAGTTCCTTCTATTTTTATTTTTTCCTAAATCTATTTTAAGTTTCTATATTTATGTATTTTAAATTCGTATCCCCTATTAATTTTTTGTCTTATTTGTTAGTAGAAAGAGGTGGAGAAAGACAAGAATATGGGTTTTCTGCCATCTTCCTCTCCAAAGATCTCTAGTATTTAAAACTATTATGGTGGTCAAGGAGAAGCAGAGAGGGGATGGGATGAGGCCTTGGTCAATGGGGTGGGTGGGATTGAACTGGGTGGTGGTGAGATTCAACAATGATGCTTCCAACATTGGGCGATTAAACTGCGTGGTCGTGGGATTTAACGGACTAAACTGGGTTGTGGATTCAACAAGATGCTTCCACTACCCGTTTTGAAATTGGGTAGTCAATAGGAGATATTATGAAATGGCATCATTTTCTTATATTATCATGTTTTTTTGTTATTATGAAATGGGCCTGCTACCTATTTCTATGACTTATTTTAAGAGTGGAAAATTTGTACATATAGGAAAATGGGTCTTGAAAAATAGAAGAACCCAATTCTTAAGATGATGGCCAAATAGAAAATTAGAGTGGTTTAAGGAGCCGGTTATTCTGAATTATAAAACTGCTAAGACTCAACAACAAATGTCAACTCTAGAGACGAGATGGAATTAACTTTGTACCTATTTTTTATTGAATGTGAATCTTCGTACTAGGTGCCACCCATGAAGTATTCTTAAATGTTGCTTAAATGTTAGTGGTTTTGGTTGTTTTACTTATGTTTTTATTTGGTCTGAACATACATTATCGCTTAAATGATAATGGTTTATCTTTTACATTCTCTTAAAGAATATCATGTGTGTGCTTAATGAACCCCTGAGCTAATAGTGGTCTGTTGATTCATATTTTTTCAGTGTCATCTGTCAGTAAATTGAGACGTGGAATTTGTCATATACCATATTCAGCTCTTCTATAATGTCATCTCATATGTCATATGCTGCAATTTGTCATACTCCTCCCACATGGATTTAAATTTAATGTTTGATTGATCATATGTTATACAGAGAAACTATAAACTGATTTTATTTGATTGGTGGTCTATGTGGCTGTTGCTAAAGTTGACTGGATGTAATTATAAAATATTTTACGTGTATGAAAAATTGGTGTTGGATTAAGAACACTGTAAAAAATAGACGATGATTTCTTAGGGTGACTGATAAGTTTAATTTTAATGTGCATTCTTATTTGTGTAAATTGAGAGTGAGGGGGACATTTTTTCCTTTTTCATATTATTAAAGAGTAGACTTTTAAGATTAAAACAATAAATAAATATGGAATGACTCCCATTCCCCCACTTTCCAATGCTCCCACTACATTTTCCATTACAAGTTTTCAATTTATTTTTTCATCAAAATATCGACAATTATTTTTAAATAAGGGAAAATTTGTCGCATTTTAAAAAAAATCTAACTATGAAGTATTTTTTTAAATAAGGGAAAATTTGTTGCAATTTTTAAAAAATTTATGAAGGCCAGTTTGAAGTATTTGTTAGATGAATTTAAAATTTAGAAGAAGGGTTAAATATGTTGTTTTGCGATTATGTACCTTGGAAATTTTCGGCGTGCCTTCAAGCATGGGCATACCCTAGTGTGTGTGTATATATATATATATATATATATATATATATATATATATTGTGTGTGTGTGTGTGTGTGTGTGTGTGCGTGTGATATGTACACGTTGGGATTGAGTGTATGGGCACCCCATACGTGGCATGTGATGTTTATACACACATGTTATACATATTATGCTTATGTGGGTGTATATGAGACTTAGATATATAAGATATTATGTAGGTTTCAGTTTGGGCAGTGAGTGAAGCCTAAATGTGTGTTACACTAGGATGTATTGAATTAGGTAAATGAGACCCCTACTTATAATAAATAATATAGGTGGATGTGTGAGACTATATTAGATAATGAGTGATGTTTAGTGACCGTGAACTAGAATATGTGCTGTAAGATGATTAAGTGACGATAAGATTAAGTCATATCATTAGAGATGGTTATAAGTATACGTGAGTATAAACTTTGGTCAGGTGTTAAGTGTGGGTTAGCCTATGTAGTTTTAAAAAATATATATTGGGGTGAAAGATCCTTTAGTATAATAAGGTGTTAGATTATACTACTAGTTGATGTGACTATGACATGGGGGGACATTATGTTGATTGTAAGTTATTTATAGAGTTATAAAAAGTACGCGATGTGCTATATGTAATGGGTAGTAATCCCTAGGTGCGTAGTTTTGAGTTAATCATAATTGATTTAATAAATGTGATATTTACTTTCATTGCATCAGTGTGTGAAATTATATATCTCTAAATGGGATCACGAAGGAATTATTTTGCAATGTGGGGCTTGACCCTTATTTTGTTTATTAACATTTTCGGGGCCAGTTGAGTTATTATGTGGAGTCAACCATGAAGAGTTTCGTTTGGATTGGAGATAAAGACATCATGATGAGTCTTAGTGTAGACATGGATATCTCAAGGAAGAAAGTGGGATGTTCAATTGGCATGAACGGGTGATGTGCGTGAAAGAGTAAAACTCAGAGTCGCCATCTTATTATACCAAAAATAGGGAAAAGAAAATAAATAATCCAAAACCAAGGCTATAACGAATATGATCTATGCGAAACAAAAGAGACATATGACTGAGGACTAAGTTATGAAGAACGAAGAGGTCTAGTGGGGGCAAAAATATTTTTTCTTTCTCATTTATGGGCAGATGTGTATGAAGTGGAAATGTGTGACTAAATTTAGTGAACATGTGTGTGATATACATATGTGTAACTAGGTGTAGATAATTTTGTGCAACATATATAAGTATGAGATCGCATGTGTAACATGCATGAGTGTGACTAAGTGTGAGGAAGTGTGTGTGACATGTAGGAGTGTGACTAAACGAAAAAAAAGTGTATGTAACATGTAAGATTGTGAAAAAATGCGAGAAAGTGACCGGGCAAGGAAAAATGTGTGAATGTTCACAAAAGGTGAATATATGAGTAGTGCATCTAGATTTGAGGTAATACCCGCCCCCAATATTTCATTATTTTCCCGTATAAATTGTAGAAATATGGAAACCCTCGGGATTGGATCATTATAATTGGGTTTACATCTGCATTTGATTATTTTGGGAGTCTTGATGATAATTATTGGAAGTTTTGGGTAAAATTTAAGATAATTGGAAAACTGTGGTTCAAACGAGTTAAGGGTGGTTCGAAAGAAATTGTTGTTTCATCTGAACAAAGACAGGTCATTAGAATGAGGAACTCTAGTCGTTCGAAGTGGGGATTGAACGAGGATCGAATGCAATCCCTCTACATTACTTGTCAGTCTTATTGGCAGGTCATTCGAAGGCTAGTTCGAACGAGAGGCCATTCTCGTTCCAACGAGAGCAGCTGGAAATTTTAAATTGGGTTATCCTTGTGTGATGTCATGGTTTGGGCCGTTAGATTGATGAGGTGTCACGATCTAGTGAGCCCATATTGGGAAAAAGATGAGATTTTGATGTTTGGGGGTGTTTTATAAGGGCGTGTTTGGTTATTTGTGGGTTACTTTGAATAGGAAGAAGAGATAGATAGATAGATAGATAGAGAGAGAGAGAGAGAGAGAGAGAGAGAGAGAGAGAGAGAGAGGTGTATCCCTACCAATTTTTCAGCATTCTTCTCGCCCATCAATAAAAACCACCATGCCACCACCATGTATCCACCTAATGTCATCATATTCTTCTAGCATTCCACCATAGTCGAACCTCATACACCCATTTTCATCATTGTTGGGCAAAGCTACGAATTTTGGAGGTGTTGTTAGGGGGGTTTTGGAAAAGAAGAAGAGTAGACATTTATGGATTTTTGAAGTGAGTTTTGCTTAGAGCATGCTTTGTGGAGCTAGGCAACCTCCTTGAGGCCACCTTAGTAGGTGGGGGGTTTCCATCATCTTCTTCCTCATCCAACCATTTTTGGAGCTTCATTTGAGGTGGAAAAAACATACTCTTAGTTTAAGACTCTATTTTGCATATTAGTAGTCTTGTTGCTAGAGTTGATGAGTAGGAACCATCATAATATGAGAATGATATTCCTTGTAATTTGTGAAAAATGATTTTAATGGTTTGAACAAAAATGATCTATTTCAAGAAAACTTGGTGTTTAAATATTTTTATGGAAGAAAAATGTTTGAAGAATGTTTACTTATTGGGAATAAATTTTGAATAAATATTTCAAAGTTTTCTTGGAAAAGTTGTGATTTTTATGCAAGTGATGACGTTTCAAGAAGTTGGGGGCTAAACATTTTATGGAATAAAATGTTTTGAAATGGTAATTATTTTGCTAAAGATATTTGAGTGAAATGTGTTTCAAAGTTTCTTGCAGAAATGAAGATTTATAAAATTGGACATTTGTTGAAGCTTTGAAGAATAAAAATGTCTTTTAGTCTTGAAAAGTGTATTTTTCCAAGTAGTATGAAATTTCTAGAATAAATCACATGTTAGACCCATTGGATAGGATTTTTGGACTTAAAATCCACCTTCTCATGCACATAAAGTTGTAGTATTTTGACGTTGAACAGAAAAACAAGTTTAATGAGAGTTTATTTGGGTTTAAACATGAAATAAAGAAATTAGAAATTTCAGCCCTTAAAGTGTGTGAAAAATGGGTAAAAAGGGTATGGTTTAAAGACTGTATGAATTAATTAAGAAAAAATGATATTTTTCTATAAAGGAGTCTTAGATGTTCAGTGATCTCTTGAAAAAGAAAGTAATGAGATAAAAAGATTTTCAACTTGAGAAGTATGATACTCCAAAGTGTTAATAAGTGTTAATGAATTAAAAACACTTAATAAGTTAGTGTGGGTAACCTAATGGTGTTTCGGGAAATAACACTTGTGAAAATAGAGAAAATGACAAGTTTGAAAACAAATAGATAAAATGATAATTTTATGTAAAGTGTAACATTTTTATGAAATAAAAATGTTGGAAAAGGTGTAACACAAAAAGGTTCTAAATGAACATGATTTGGGGATAAAATCAATGTCAGAGTAGAAAGGATTCGGATGACATCGGGAAAATTAAGGCAGGTCTGGAGCTCTGGGGTGAAAGAACCAAAATTATTGGCCATAGCATATGGTACGTATAGTTGATGGTGTAGAGCCCGTAAAAGTATGTGGTTATTGGAAGATTCCGAGACAAAGATAAAGGAATATGGAACATGTCAAGAAATGAGTTGTGTGATGAAAATGTGTAAAGTCAACCTAAATTGAATGAATTAATAAATATTCCGGTAAGGATAAAGTGGACAAGAAATGTGAAAATTGGTCAATGTCCATAAAGTAAAGGAAAGGTAAAGTGTATTGGTTAAATGAGTAGTTAAGCAACCTAAGAGATTTAACCCATAATTAAAACAAGGGTGTGTTTGTGATCAGTTTTTTTCAAGAAAAAATAAGTATTTTCTAACACAGTGTTCACGTGTGTTGAAAGGGTTATTTTTAATGAAAATACTAACATGAGTTGGTATAAATAAAAGGGAGTAATTTTGATAAGAAAATGGTCTTCAGTTAAACAAAGCGTATTCGTTCAAGTATTTAACTGGGTGTGTTAAATAAATAGATAAATTTCAAGATAAGAAAAAGGAAGTTCTTTCATAAGATGAAGGTGAATTAATCGGAATAAGTTAACTTTTTTGGAATAGAAATGCCTTCATGCATATATATATATATATGAGGCAGTTGTATGTAGGGGTGCATACGGTTCGGTTTGGGTCGGTTTTGATACTAATCCGAGCTAGGTCGGTTCTAAATTTTTGGAATCAAAACCGAACCGATAGTTGTGCAGAACCAAACCAAACCGAACCAACAGTTTTTGGATTGGTTCGAATCGGGTTTCGGTTCCAAATACTTATTTAAAACTAAGTGAAATCTTATGATTAATGTATTTCAAAAATCATTTTTTTAAGGTCAATATAATTTTCATCTTTAATAACATAAATTAGAAACTCGGGTAATCCCTAAAATATAAATTACAAGTGTTATATACATATATATTTATATATTTGATAAAATATACTGTATCGGTTCGAATCGATTTGGGTAGAGGATCGATCCGGGGTGGATTTACAATGGAACCGAGAACCGAACAAAAAATATCGATTTTTTATTTTTTGGAACTGGAACCAAACCAATAGTCTAAAAAACTGAACCAACCCAACCCAATACAATCGGTTCGGTTTATCAATTTTCCCGGTTTTGTCGTGCAGCCCTAGTTGAATGTGTATGTAGAAATAACGTGTTAGAGTCTTCTTTCTGTCGTTTGATTCTATACTGCATTGTTGTATATTTCCCACCGAGCATTCGGCTCACTCCCTCGTCTTTGTTACAACAGGTTGGGTGTTGCAGTTTCATATTTTGAGAACGTTATATAGGTAAGTACTCTCTTTTATTTTACGGTAGTAGCTTTGTATTCTAGGATTTTGGGGACACTTCCCACGGGTCCCTCACGTAGTTTAATTTGAAATAGGAATCGAATGCTGAATTAGTGGAACATTAACTAAAATAAAATTGGATTAGCAACATTACATAGGTTGTTTCATTGCACTTCACACCTAACGCTCGGGTCGGACCAGGTTGACCATGGGTAACCCATAAATCCGGGTCGGGTCATTATAAATGGTACCAAAGCCAGGTTCAAGGTTCCTTTCAGGAGTGACATGGTGAGGTCGGTAGTGGATCTTTCGATGTCGGTATTGGTTTGGACCGGTCACGATAGTTTCAGTGACGGTGTTAGTTCGTGTCATCCACGGTAGAGTCAAAGAGATTAAGCATGACGAGTAAGTTAGTGCCACGTGTCATACGATTAAGTTGGTTGTTACTAATCGCTTATGCGCTTCTGCTAGATATGTTAGTAATTTACGGGTGTCATTGCAAGTCAAAATAGTGACACCATGTTCTTTAGTGTGAGGTGCTTGTGTTCCAACCTTTGATGACATGGAGTCTTTTGAGATGTTGATTAAGTGTGATGACACCCAGTGGGAAGATGGAACGAATAGTCTAAAGTCAACTATGGAGATTAGTAATTAGGGTATCGTGACTAAGCAATGATGAATTAGGATTAGAATGCATATAAACCCTAGGTGTGGTACTTACGGGTAGTTGACGCCGATAATGTAATTTGGAAAATTCGATCCTTGGGGGATACCGTGATTGATGGATAGTTCGAAAAGTAGGTAAAGTTCTGTGGGTCAATACTTGAGGATATGTACACTCAGTCTGAGTTGATAGGATGCTATCCTTGTGAGTGAGTACATTAATGATTTTTGGCTAATAAATGTATCTCATAAGTCGTGATTAGAACTGTGGGCTATTTGTGGCAAAGGTGTCACATGTGTTACAGGGAAGAGTTGAAGTGATAGGGGAGTGAACCTTAGGTATCCCTTTGGGTTAGTGTTGGAAATGATGATGAAACATTTGATGAATATAATCGTTAGTGACATCGGTAATGTAGACCTAGAGATGTACTGGTTGTACACAATGTCTTGTATCCTACCAAAATCCTTGTTGATGTCAGCTTGTGGTTTAATGCGTGGTGCATAACATTAGTTATGGTAAAGAGGTCCTTGGAGTATCCTTGGGATGAAAGGTCAACTTATTATAACGCTTTGAGGTGTCCTACGACTATGACCTACCATGTTAGAAAATTATAGAATGAAGATTGGGGTGAGTGATAGTAATCGTTAAAATAAATATGGAGAAATCATAGGACGTAATTGCCTTGTGGAAATAATGGTTGATGAAGGCTTACCTAGTCTTAGTGACAATTTCTTGGGTATACTTGGTGACCTTAGGGAACCATTCAGGTTTGATTTTATATAATGTGATGTGTCCAGGGGTAGTACATTGGAGATATTGTGATGACCTCGGGTTATCAATTAAGATAAAAGGATTCGCTTCATATAGCCTTGGGTGAGGCCACAAAAATTCAATGTAGATAGGTGGTGAAATCTTCTGAGGTGAAATTAGAGATTCGTGTCACAATTGGGTATGATACTCGTTGTCTCGAGGAGATCGGTGTAGAGAGGGTCGTATCAGACTTTGACGAGTACCATGAAATGCATTAGAGACTTGGACAAACGATGTTATGATTAAAATCTTACGCATAAAAAATTGGATGGAATATCGAAGTATAATCAGGATATCTATGTAAGTTGATGGTATATGTTAGAATAACACTAAGAGGGGAAATGTATAGACCTTAGAGCATTTTGTTAGACTCATGTGGATTCGAGGGTGTACGTCCGAGTAGTACTTATTATCCTTATAGTTTTAATAACGGACGATTGTCCATCATGTGGTGTCATTTCAATTGAACTTGGGGATAGGCAACATTGACCTTGTGACGATGTTAGTTGTGATTGGGTAAGTGTTTCTCCAAATCAGGTATTGTTTAAGTAGACATTTTGGATATGAACACAGTAAGGTAAGGTAAGATAGCAATCTGGTGTATTAGGTTGGTGATGTCATCACTAATGGGATGGATAAGGTCAGCGTGACAAAGGCGTTGGGTATTCGCTAGCTGGAGTATTTCGTGTGTGTCATAAGGATGTAAGGGGGATGTCCTTACTTTTAATGAGGTAAGTCTAGCGTCTGATTTTTCAAGAGAACAACAAGTCCGTATGTTGCTTTCATCTGATAGAAATAAATGGTTGTGATTAGGTTTGTTACAATTGGTGACCCAAGCCAAGGCATATGGCTAGTCTAGGATCCATTGAATTTTCTTGGTATGGGATGTGGACTTCAAGCATATGGCATAGGTTTGTTATCGTGAACCTTAGTATGACGCGTATGAATGGGGTGTTATCAGAACAGTTGTTTGTTTCTTTGATTCTTAGGTGTGTATCCCTTTTAGTTTCGTTAATCGAGGATTGGTAATCCCATAATTGCGATATTTCAGATTTATACTATGTTGTGGTACGATGAATCTGAGCCTAGTAGAGTGAAGGTGGACTTGACATGGTTAGTTCATCTCAGTAACTGAGTGTGTCCCTATCTGAGATATTCTTTCTATTGCACAAAGTTCAGGGTATGGGTGGCTGCATTTTTGGCCGCACGGTTTGCTCATAGTAATTGTTTTCTTTAAGATTAATGACCTTACGACTGGCCAACATAGAATTCAGTGGCTCTGGTCGTAAAGATAGGTATGGTGTCTTGAGGACATAATATAATGTTAGAACTCAAGAAAATTTAGCACACAATGTTACTTTGGCACGGTGAGTGAATCGGTGCAATACTCAAGTGAGTGATCCAAATGGGATGCCTAGAGTGATGCAGCAGAAGGTGTCAACCGAGTGCGCGATGATATTTTGGTCAGTGTATTGCTCCACGGAGTGAATAACATATGATATGAGGCTATGTGGTCTTGATGGCTAGAGGATTTGAGGAAACTGGAATGTCTAGTTAAAAGATTCGAGATGGTCCTTGATGACAAATTGGATGATTCGTTGTATTACGGTTCACTTTTGGTGAGTATCGATCATTTGAGAAGGTGGCCCGGTAAAGGCGCTGGCATGCTTTGGGTATTATCAAGGGTAATCCCAGGACTTATTTGTGCATGATCATCATGTGAGTGAAGACTCATGATGGTTGTGTAACATTAGTGGTTAGTGTATCGGTGAGCGTTAGAGCATGTCGCATGTCAGGCTTTTGGTGACAACCCCTGTGTGAGGGCGTGTGACACAATCATAGCATTCGAGGACTTTGATGATTTAGTCTTGGAGGATTATTTTTGGATTCTTGATGATAATTATTGAAAGTTTTGAGTAAAATTTGAGAAAATTGGAAAATTATGGTTCAAACGAGTTAAGGGTGGTTCAAACAAAAATATTATTTCGTTTGAATGAAGATAAGTCATTAGAACGAGAAGCTCTGGTCATTCGAAGTGGGGATCGAATGAGATCCTTTTGCATTACAAGTATGTCTTGTTAGAAGTTCGTTCGAAGGCTAGTTCGAACTAGATGCCATTCTCGTTTGAACGAGAGCACAACTGAAAATTTTAAATCGGGTTATCCTTGTGTGCTGACATGATTTGCGTCGTTGGAGTGATTAGGTGTTGAGCTCTGGTTAGCCCAGATTGGACAAAAATAAAATTTTGAGGTTTGTGGGTGTTTTATAAGTGTGTGTTTGGTTATTTGTTGGTTAATTTGAATATAAAGAAGAGAGAGAGGGATGTGGGTCTCCCCACTAACTTTTTAGCATTTTCTCCTCTCCCACCACCACAAACCACCATGCCACCACCATGTATCCACCTATTTCCACCATATTCTTCTAGTATTCCACCATATTTAAACCTCATACAACCATTTCCACAATTTTTAAGCTACGAATTTTAGAGGTGTTATTGGGGGTTTGGGAGAAGAAGAGGAGTAGACATTTATGGAATTTTGAAGGGGGTTTTGTTTGGAGCATGCTTTGTGGAGATAAACAATCTCCTTAAGGCCACCTTAGGAGATGGGGGGTTGTCATCATCTTTTTCCTCATCCAACCATTTTTAGATCTTCATTTGAGGTGAGAAAAACCTACTCTTAGTTTAAGACTCTATTTTGCATATTAGTAGTCTTGTTGCTAGAGTTGATGTGTAGGATGCATTATAATATGAGAATGTGATTTCTTATGATTTGTGAAAATTGGTTTTAATGGTTTGAACAAAAATGATATATTTCAAGAAACTTGGTGTTTAAATATTTTTTTGGAATAAAAATGTTGGAATAATGTTCACTTGTTGGGAATAAATTATGAATAAATATTTCAAAGTTTTCTTGGAAAAGTTGTGATTTTTTGCAAATGATGAAACTTCAAGAAGTTTGGTGCTAAACATTTTATGTTATAAAATGTTTTGAAATGGTAATTATTTTGCTAAATATATTTGAGTGAAATGTGCTTCAAAGTTTCTTGAAAAAATGAAGATTTATAAAATTGGACATTTGTTGAAGCTTTGAAGAATAAAAATGTCATTTAATCTTGAAAAGTGTATTTTTCTAAGTAGTATGAAATTTCTAGAATAAATCACATGTTAGAGCCATTTGATAGGATTTTTGGACTTAAAATCCACCTTCTCATGCACATAAACTTATAGTATTTTGATGTTGAACATAAAAACAAGTTTAATGAGAGTTTATTTGGGTTTAAACATGAAATAAAGAAATTAGAAATTTCAACCCTTAAAGTGTGTGAAAATGGGTAAAAAGGGTATGGTTGAAAGACTAAATGAATTAATTAAGGAAAAATGATATTTTTCTATAAAGGAGTCTTAGATGTTCAGTGATCTCTTGAAAAAGAAAGTAATGAGATAAAAAGGTTTTCAACTTGAGAAGTATGATACTCCAAAGTGTTAATAAGTGTTAATGAATTAAAAACACTTAATAAGTTAGTGTGGGTAACTTAAGATTGTTTTGGGGAAATAACACTTGTGAAAATGACAAGTTTGGAAACAAATCGGTAAAATAATAATTTTATGTAAAGTCGAACTTTTTTATGATGTTGAAAAAGGTGTTACACAAAAAGGTTCTAAATGAACATAATTTTGGGATAAAATCAATGTCAGAAGGACAAGCAATGATAATTTTTAAAAGTGTAACACGAATTGGGGTGAAACCTCGGGTTTTGACTTCGGTCGAAAAAAAAAGAAAAGTTGAATAATGTGGGCATTTGTAAAATGTTAAAACACATTAATAAGGACTCGGATGACATAGGGAAAATTAAGGAGTCCCTGGGGCCCTGGAATGAAAGACCCAAAATCACTAGTCAGAGCATGTGGTGCGCATAGACGGAGGTGAGGAGCTCGTTAAAGTATGTGGTTATTGGAAGATTTCGAGAAAAAGATAAAAGAACATAGAACATGTCAAGAAATGGGTTGTGCGATGAAAATGTGTAAAGACAAACTAGCTTGAACGAATTAATAAATGTTCCACTAAAGGATAAAGTGGACAAAAAATGTGAGAATTGATTAATATCCATAAACTAAAGGAAAGGTAAAGTATATTGGTTGAATGGGTAGCTAAGAAACCTAATAGGTTTAAGCCATGATTAACACGAGGGTGTGTTTATGAGTATTTTTTTCCAAGAAAAAATAAGTATTTTCTAATACGGTGTTCGCGTGTGTTGAAAGAATGATTTTAAATGAAAATATTAACGTTAATTGGTATAAATGAAAGGGGTAATTTTGGTATGGAAATGATTTTCAGTTAAACATAGTGTATTTGCTCAAGTATTTAACATGGTGTGTTAAATTAAGGGATGAAGGTCGAGCTAAGAAAAAGGAAGTTATTTTATAAGATTAAGATGAATTAATCGGGATAAGTAACGTTTTTGGAATAAAAACGATTTTATGCATTTGCACACACACACAAACACACATACACACACACACACTCACACACACACACACACACACACACACATATATATATACATAAGGAAGTTGCATGTGCACATAGGCATAACGTGCTAGAGTCTTGCCATTCGATTCTATACTGCAATGTTATAAATTTCATACTGAGCATTCGGCTCACTCCCTCGTCTTTGTAACGGCAGGTTGGGTGTGGTTTTTTTATTTTGAGAGCGTTATACAGGTAATTACTCTATTTTATTTTATGGTAGTAGCTCTGTATGCTTGGATTCCCGGCACGCTTTTCATGGGTCCCTTACGTAGCTTAACTTGAAATTTGAATAGCATGCTACACAAGTCGAACGTTAATAAAAATAAAACTGGATTAACAACACTGTATATGTTGTTTCATTGCACTTCACACCTAATGCTAGGATCGAACCAGGTTGACCACGAGTAACCCATAAATTCGGGTCAGGGAGTTACATCTACCATAACATCATCATAAGTGAGTATGGTTGGCTATTCATGAGAGATAGAAATATGAACAAGGTAAACCACAAAACACGTAACATGATGAGCATATAAAAGGATATTATGAAAAATTAATAATCAAGGAAAGATAAAAAAAAAGTTCATCAAGTGAGCTAAATAGGTAATTATAATAAATAAGATAATAAATGTAGGGCAACATTTATGAATAAAAAGGAAATTAGGAAACAAAGGGCTTGAATCTCAAAAATGCATTTGAGATGCCTACATATCCTTCAAGGGTATCAAAACCCACGTAGTTCGTTTATGAGCTAAAAAAGGCGGACTTTCATGATTTTTGACAAATTATAGAAAATATGGGTTGATTTAAGTAATAATGGGTATGAAACCCTTTTTCATGGAAAAAATACCCACATGGGTTATAATTTATTAGTGAATCACATAAACATATTTTTGGTGTTTTTAGTTTATGAAAATACTTGATGGATATATATCTAAAAATAAAAGGTAATTATTATCACTAAATTATTTGTGAAGGTTAAAAGGAAATGAGTAAACTATAAATTATCAAAATATAAATATGGAAGCAAACACTAAATAAGAAAGTAAGTTTGTAAAGTAAGACGTGAGAAATACTTTTAAATCTTTAATTGGAGACTTTATGCAATTTTCTCAAAGTTTCACCTGCAAAAGTGCTTGATTATGTGATGGATGGAATATTTTGATGAAAATGAGGTAATTATTGAAGAGTTTGGTGAGTGAATAGGATGAGATTGATGTTAGATATATGGTAACTAAATGGGGTAAGGTTACTGCACCAGTTTCGAGTGTTCGAGAAAATGAGGCAATCTTTTCCTTTTATTAGAGAACCCTATAAAGGAAAAGAATATAAAATTGCCCCACTTTCTAACTATGAACAAGTCTTAAAGACTGCTAATCGATAAAGCATCTATGCCCAAGTTGGATTTTTCTATTTTGTGAATAACTCAAAAATCTGTTTCGCATACACACTACACCGTTGGAAAGGTGTTTCAGAGACCTAAAATTTTTGTTTTGAGAAAAAATCGAAACTCAAAAAATACCAATGTCGAATTTAGTTTGAAAGTCGGGGGATGAGATTTAGGGATTCTGAAGGAATAACTCTTAATGGTAGATACCCAAATAAAAATTAATTATCAATTTAAGAGATAATTTCCTTTTTAAATCAAAAAATGTATAAATAATCATAAAAGTCAATGTGATTTTTTTATCAGTGTTAGAATCCAATCAAATTTTATCTTCTAATTAAGACAAGTGATTAAAGTATTGGTGAAAGATAAAATAATTAACACGACGCTGAATGTATGAGGAAAAACCCACTAATGTGTTAAAAAAAACTCTGGCCAAAATTAACGACAAACGTATTGTGGTAAATATTTACACATTAGGAAAAGAAAGATAAAACAACTAGATCTAGATAGACCAAATCTAATTTTAAATTGGCATGCCTTTGTGAATATTGTAGGTGATCCAGTACAGAGGGTAATATGGGAATAATATGTAGAGGTAGCTCGAACCTTCCATTATATAATTCTATGAATTAAGAATAGTGCATGGTCACCACTTGGATCTTGAATCTCTTGAGAAAATAGTCCTCTTTCTTATCTCATTTTATATATTTATCTAACTCTCTCTATCACCTCACCTTGCATAGAGTTGTCCTTCTCTCCCTCTCTCTCTCTCACTCTCTCTCTCTCTATGTATGAAATTGAGAAAAGTAATTTCATCACTTTGGAAATACGCCCTAGAAGTTATTTATACTTAGCAACATAAAACACTCTAACTCAAATACATTTCCCCATTATAAGGCCCTCTTTATAACGAGAGAGGCATGTTTAGGGAAATCAATTTGTCGCGAATTGAATTTCACCAATATCATTGTATTCCTTGATTCTAAAATTTAACCTCTGTAATAATTTACCAGATTATAGAATAATCCACCAGTCGGGTTTACTTCTATAATGAAATTATATAAGTTTATTAAATGGGTTATCACAATCTAAAATATCTCCTTGATGCGGATTCATCCAAAATATGATCTCGGATATAGTCATAATAACTTCCCAACTCACAGGGCTTGTTAACCCAATATTTTAATCGAATCACACCCATCGAAAAGTCAAAATAATCACAATTTGAGTACTTCGATCCTCATATTCCCAGAGATTAAGAATCTATACACCTTTTACAACACATGTGAGATTGTTTTAGTCCAATTTAGATAGCATATAGACTTTAATTTCACGTCTGATCTTGTTAACTACATTCCTGATGTGCCAATACAATCCTCTTTAAACTATTAAATAAGTTTTCAAACCATCGGATAGGTTCCTTTAGTCAAGATAAACTACTAAGATTGTACTCATAACTTTACCAATAAGATGTCAACCCCCTATCTAGGTTGTGAACTTTTCAATCATACAAGAACCAAAATTTCTTCATCTCACCAGAATTCTTAATGAGTGCAATTGATCGAAATATACGATATATTTAAAATAAAAGATAAGTCATTCCCACAAATATGATTCAGATGTAAAAAATAAGCACGTACAACCTTTTTATTGAAGAAATAATGGGTACCATAAATATGGTTTTAAGAATAAACCCTAACGACAAAATATCACAAGTTTGCAAAAGGTGCATAGGTTCTTAATCCCGATAATTATGAGGATTAAAATATTCACATAATTATTTGTTTGATTGTTATAGGGGAAATTCAATCGATTGGGTCAAGTATCTCTACAAGTTGACAATCATTGTGTAGATATGTATTAGATCATATTTCAGAGGAATCCGCCTTCAGGAGATATTATGGATTGTGATACCCCCTCGATAAACTTATAAGTTTTGATTTAAACAGTAAACCTAACTAATGGATTTATAGTTACAAGTGTTTATCTAGTAATGGACAAACACTTGTAACTATAACAAGAACTCCCAATTATGAGGAGGGCAATTAAATATATTCTATAACACTTATAACTTAGCTCTAACTTATCATATTCTATCACCCTTCTCGTGAATATACAAAAGGCTGATCTTACGAAACCATGAATACATTGTGTCCTTTAATATCACTTTTCAGTGAATTCGAGTCTAACTTTGATAATCTTTAGTGTAGTGGATTTAATACTTATATAAACATAAAGGATGGAACCAATGGACATACTTGTTTCTTGAACGTAGTTAATTAAGGATGGAAACTAATGGACGAGTAAATGTCTTAGATAATAAGGTCTTAATATCTAAGGGTGGAAATTAACATAGTTTAACAAAGTCCGTTTATGTCCATACCTTAAGATGAAACTTGAGAAAAGTTTCACTGATCAATGATCCAATTCGGGGACAAAGTTCAAGCCATTAAAAGATTTTAGAACCTATTTATCTAAGTTTGTCGCACTTTACACATTAAGAGTGAAACCACCTCTCACTCACCAATTAAGAACTAACATTTTTCTTTTACAATGATTATGAAAATTGATGAAGTGAAATCTCGCAAACTTTCTAGTGTTTTACAATATATGAATATGCCTAAACAAAGAAGTTGTAAATGATGTAATTAATATTGTCGATATGTTTGAATGAGCAAACGCCACAAATTGTTCTTAAATGAATAATTTCTCAAATAGTTAGAACTCTCAAATGATTTATTAATATAATGTAAGACATTATTTTTTTAGCGTTGAATGATTAAGAGGTTTGAGAATGATAAGAGAATTAATTGTAAAAGAAAATTGTTTATTTAAGGAAACTTTGTGTTTTGGTTATTTCATTAAACCATATTGTGTAGTTATTATGATTTTGTTCTTGCACATCGTCTCATTTGCTGTGTTGGAAATACACTGAGTTAGTGGTTTATAATTGTGATTGATCATTGAGAATTCTAAAACTTGTTTACATTTTTGTGGGTTGATATTCATAAAATTAAGTAAATATCCATCAATTTCTTGTAATTTCAAAAGTTTTTTGTTTTTGGAGTTTTCTTGTTTGGAATATACATCGGTTTTAAAGATCATGTATATGTATATATTATTCGTGATCTACTTTGAATACTTTTTGAATAATATTTGATAGTATATAAGTGAAAAGTTTTGTAAATGTATTGATTGAATCATACTATAGAAGTTCAACTTTTTTAAAAGTATACACCAATTGTAAAAGTTTTTGTGTACTTTGATCATTGTCATCGTGTGTATTCAACTATATTTGGTCTCTGAAATTTGGTTGTTTTGTTTATGTTCTTAGGGAAATGGATGACAACATAATAACTAAGTGTAACTAAATGTTTAAATTAGTTTGTCATGAGTTTTGTTGGGACAATGCATATGATTATGTATGTTGTGCATTGTGTGATAGGTTTAATGGTTTGAAAGAAGTTTTTTCCTTCTTCTTAAAGCTATTCTTTGAGGATGAAATTAGGTATATATCATTGTGTGACAAAGATGTTTATTGGATGTTGACAGTCTTGGTGATTATAAAGGATGATTTTATTTTAATATTTGTGATTGGGTTAAGGAAGTTGAGAGTCAACCATGCTTTAATAGGGGTTGTTGGTTCTATCATGTATTCAATTGTTGTTGAAATTAGTGTTGTATGTGATGAGATGTATATTGGTGTGATGAATAAACTTGGTTGAAACTATATGTGTTCGAGAATTGGAAGTCTTATATAAGTCATGCAGAATAATGTTTTGAAGGAGGTGTGAATGGGTTTCAGAATAAGTTGGTAAAGTATTTTATTGAGGTTGTGTTCAGGTATGTTTATGTGAATAACGATAATACGCTTGTGACTATTGAATGATTTAAAAAGTTATCTGAGGGTTGCTATTAGAGAGTTATATTCATGAATTCAATAATATGCACATATGTAGTGGTGTGTTTCGAAATCTGTATAGTAGGATGATGGACTCGAAACTGGTTTTTACTTTTTTAATCGATCAAGGGAGAGAAACCATTTGTTTAAACTTGTTGATGTGGTGAGAGAGGTGAAGAAGAATTAAGGGTTAGAAATTAGTTATCACCATGCGTAGTGTGATAAACTTATTAAAATATGTCGCACACGCATACTAATAGTTAATCATATTATTATGAACATTTCAAATGTAAATATCTATTTTTATTAATTATGTGAAGGTGTTATTATGTGAAAAATCTATATTTTACCTCTAATATACTATAGCATTAGAGGAGTTAATGATATGACCAAAGTGTACCCTCGTCTCTTATAACGGGTGATATCACATCTGTTGGCTGAGTCGTCATTAGAACCACACATGCCATTGGCGGGATCGTCGCGATAAGGGTCGGCTTCGCCTCAACTAACCTCGACCATCCGTAGAGCCGAGACCGGAAGAGCAACACTTATGTAGATCAGCACCATCGTTGTACTCTGCTACTGCTGATGACAGTGGTGACCAGTTATCCAACCTCGACCTAATCTATTTAGCCGAGGTCACACTTTTGACAGTATGGGACCATCCTACAGGAATTAGCAACCTCGTCCCCTCTCAGGACGATGTTGCAGCGGACGATGCCTAACATTACGATCATATATAAATATATAGGAGCTATGCTCACGTGGAAAATTCTGTTATAACAAGATTATTCCCTCACGTGAGGGAATATTGCATCATTATTGTGCCTATGTGCCAAAGATATATGTCTACACCTTATTGGTAGTTTCCTCATGCACATGATAATTACATGCTTGGGGGGTACATTACACCACCAAGCCCTATATATACACTTCATCTTCCCCATGAGAGGGGATCGAATATTACAAACCCTAGCAGGATTCTGTCAAACTGATTATTAGAGAGAGAAAAGCTTGAGTGATTGTATCCATGACCATTAGTGCCCTTATTTAGTGGATCACACACACACAGTGGATGTAGGACTAATTGGCTGAACCACTTAAATTTTTGTCTCATCTTCTGTTTGCCTCATCTCATTCTCCTATAGCTATATTGTTTGCTCTATTTTTCTATTGCCATACCTGTTTAAGCTAATCATCACATTGACCTGGTGGTGCTATTTCGAGCATCATCAGCCTGGCGCCATTTATGGGAATGAGGATAGCCATATCTTCCCTATGTTTAGCTTATACTCATCAGAGTCTCTGGTGGTGAACTAGCCCTCCCCTTTTTATGGAGTTATTTCACCATTGAAGGAGCTCTTGTTGAGCATTTAAGCTCTCCTTCTCAAACTCATAGCACAAACAACTTATACCAAGGGCAATGGATCCACCTCCTCCACCTGATAATCAACTGGCACCTCCACAGGGAGGTGGTGCAGGTTCCAGTCAAGATCCACCACAGTTAGAGATGGCTGAGATGGAGATGACGCTCTGCTCCCTCATAGCTAGCCAACAACAAATGCAAAATTAGTTTGCTATGCTTAGCCAAAACTTCGCGGCCAGTACAGGCGGTGCAGGAGCAAAGTTTGTAACTCCGGCCGTTAGGGAAGGTGAACCAGGTCAACAAGCTAGGGGACCACCCCAGGCTACAGAAAAGGACCTTTTACCGTGTCAAATATGGAGAGACGTTAACCTAGGCATTTACGCTTCGGGAGGCGGAGTCAAGAGCTCCGTAGTGACTTCGTTGGGGATGAATTTGATGACGAAGAGGGAGAGTTCGAATGTTAGGAAACTCATGAGATATCTAGAGGAACTGTTCACCCTATTCGACAAAGTAGGGACCAAGAACGAAGCCCCAACCGAGGCTGTGGAGCAAGGTAATCAGCCTTTGACAGGTTAAGCAGAGGGTCAGCCTTTAACAAACTCGACCCTCAGAGAGATTTGAGGAACTGCCTGTCCAGGTCATGGAGTGTCGCTGACTCAAGAAGAAATGAGAGGAGAGACGACGGCAGACCTCCAGATGATCGAGAGGAGAAAAAAGAGGTCATCAACCGACTTAAGCATCTGAAGATTGTACCCTCGGCCTATCCAATTAACAGAGGATGATAAGATCTCCCAGACGATAGAGAAGGGGTCGGGGAGAATGTTATCCCTGCAAAAGGCCGACGTTGTAACAGACAGGCCTTGGAATGAGTCGATACAAAGATTAGAGATCAAAATAAGGGATTTCATAAAAAGTTGAGACCCCTTGCAAAGGGGATATGCTGAAGGGTCCCCATTCGTGGCGAAGATACAAAATTATCCAACCCCGGCCAAGTTCAAACCGTCGGTAATTACACCAAAGTATGATGGGGGCAGTAATCAAATGCATCACGTGGAGATGTATCCGTCGGCCTCCAACATCTATTTAATATCAGATGAGATGAGATGCAGAGAATTCTCAAGCACGCTGACAGGGGTAGCCCACGTATGGTTCACCTCCCTTCCTAAGAACTCTATAGGAAGTTTTAAGGAGCTGACCGATAGTTTCGTCCATAAATTTTTCTTTGGTGTAAAACCTAGTAAATAGACGACCCACCTATTGTACATCAAATAGGGGAATAACGAGACTCTGAGGGAGTACATACCCTATTTTAACAAAGAAATAGGTTTGACGAGGCTCACCGGATGACTGGCTGCTCTAAATAGGTTTGTCTCTAGAGCTACTGATAAGTGTCTTGCCTTTTTCAAGATTCTTAGAAAAGATTTTGAGTGGGACAGGGAATATAAGAAAGATTTTTTAGAGCTAAAGTCATATCTCGGCTCACCACTCTTATTATCTCGTCCAGTCCAAGGAGAGAAGATTTATCTTTACTTGGTTGTGTCTAAGTCGACTATTAGATAGGTGATAGTACGAGATGATGGGGGTAAACAAAGACCAATTTATTTCAACAGCAAGGCCCTCCAAGGGACTGAAAAGAGGTATCCTATGATGGAAATCTAGCATATGCCCTCATCCACGATTCAAGAAAGATGAAGCTTAATTTTTAAGCTCATATAATGGTTGTCTTGACAGACTTTCCCCTTAGGCAAGTCAATCATAAACCTAAGAAATCAGGTAGATTGATGACCTAGGCAATTGAGTTAGGAGAGTATGACAGGTAGGCCTTAGCGAACTTTGTGGCAAAGTTCACCTGGGATGATGCTGATAATGAAAAAGAAGATGACCTTGAAGAATCGGTCAAAACCAACTCCGCGCCAATAAAAGTCGAGGCAAGAGTGATGAGACATCCAACGACCGAGGCTGATAAGTTTTTGCTTAAAAATGAAGTCATTGAAGAGGGGCCATTTTCAGAAGGGATATTATGAAACTTGTTCATTGATGCTTCATCCTGTGAAAATAAGAGTGGAGCCGGTCTGATTATTTCGAACCCAGACGGAATGAATATATAGTATGAGCCGAGGTTCAGTTTTAAGGATTCTAACAACGAGTCAGAAAATAAGGCCCTCATAGCCAGAATCTCCCTCGCTAAAGCTCTCAACGTCGACCAACTCTTGGTCCATATGGACTCTCAGCTCGTGGTTAACCAGGTCCTGGGGATTTACAAGGCCAAAGACAACAGATTGGCAAGATGCCTAGAAAATGTGAAAAGTATGATGAAGGACTTTGGTGAGATCAAAGTCAAAAGGGTGCCTCGACTGGATAATAGCCGAGCCAGCTCTTTGGCAAGATTATCCTCAGCAACACGAACAAAGATTAATAGAATGGTGCCAATGGAAATCCTTTCCCGACCGATGATAGAGGAAGATGACGCAAAGCTAAAATTTCACTTCAATTTACACCTGGGACCATCTTGGATGGTCCCCCTTATTCAATATATTAAAGAGGGTAACTTGTCGGAATCTAAGGCCGAAAGAAGAAAGTTGATATACAAGGCCTTTAAGTTCTCTATCCTAGGAGACGTGTTGTATAAGAAGGAGTTTCTTTTACCTCTGCTCAGATGTGTCCACCCATCCGAGGTAAGTTACATTTTAAAGGATGTTGCTCAAGCCATATTAGGGGCAGGTCATTGGCAAAGAGGATCGTCACTCAAGGATATTGGTGGTTGACGCTAGCCAATGACTCGGTCGAATATGTGAAGAAGTATAACAAATACCAGCGGGTTGCCACCATCCCTCACCAACCCCATCAACCTCTGACATCTATCTCCTCATCATGTCCATTTGTAGTATGGGGGATTGATTTGGTTGGTCCTTTGCCAAGGGTCGTAGGCAACGATATATATTTGATTATGGCGATAGACTAATTTTTAAAGTGGGTAGAGGCCGAGGCTATGATCAAGATCACAGAAAAGAAAACCTTTCAGTTCATATGTAAGAACATCATTTGCAAGTATGGCTTGCCTTACACACTTATCTCGGACAATGGTACCCAGTTAAAAAAAATTTCCTTAAAAAAATATTGTACAAAGGTCGATATCAAACAGTTATTCTCGTCACCTAGCTGACCCCGGGTCAATGGTCAGACTGAGGTCACCAATATAACTATTCTTGATGGAATCAAGAAAAGGTTGGAAGAGGCCAAGGGGAAATTGACTGATGAGGTACATTTTGTGCTATGGGCCTACAGGACGACAACCAAGACGCCGACAGGGGAAACCCCCTTTATGTTAGCTTACGGCTCAGAGGCAGTAGTCCCTACTGAGATTGGTCTACCCACATATAGAGTTACGACATATAACCCTAAGAGAAATCTGTAAGAGAGAAGACTTGATCTAGATCTGACTGAGGAAAGAAGAGAGGATGCTGAGGTCAAAATAATGGTCTATCAGTAGAGGACATCCAATTTTTATAACAAGAGGATAAAGTCGAGGCCGATAGTAGTAGGAGACCTTGTCTTGAAGAAGACCTGGCAGAAGCCGAATAAGCTTCATGCCAACTAGCATGGTCCTTATAGGGTTATGTGACACCCCGCCTAATTAAATACCGGGTGATCGGTTCTTTATTAAATTAAACCAAAGTGTCCAGTTGGTTCATTCTTAACATCACTACCGAAAACCATTTTCTTTATTTATCACCTAATAAATAATTAAGCTAAGTGTCAAAACATTTAATTTTAAAGATTAAGTTCCATAGTTATAATTTAATATACGAAACCATTTTCATGAATACAGATAATAATATTTAATACCAAACCATCAAAGTGGAATAAAAGTCTAGATTGATCAATCCAAATACAAAATCCCCAAAACAAGGACAAAGTAATAATTAAAACAATCCCAACTAAAATTAAAGTCTGAAATAATAAAGTGTACAAGTCTCTCCGAACTAAATAAAAACTGGAAATGGACGACACATTCCCCATCTAAAATGACTAAGTGAAGAGCAGAGATGGCAAGGATGAAGTCGTCTAAATGCGAAGACCTACAACTCCCATACTAGCTGCAGCACGTCAACAGTCTGAAGATCTAAGTCTGACGCCCCGAGTGTAAAATAACTTTCAAATAGTTTAGAAAGTATTTAAAATGCTTAGCAGTTGATATAACAAACAAGTTAGTGCCTTGACACTCACTTAAGAATTCTCACCTCTCAACTAGTGTAAACGCCTAAACCACAACTGAATTAATCTAGATAATGCTAACCCGATTAACTAGTCTAACCCAATCTCCCATCATCGATCCTGATTCACGTGATCGCATGACTATATTTAATATATGATAACCTTTTCTTATGAATTTACCAAGCCGACAATGTACATATCAATACAACCCTAAGTTCTCAACCATTTAATATATTTAACATTAATTATTCAATTTTATCTACTTACAAGCACAGTAGATGAAACACAGGTACATATATTTATCACACATAATATATATACTAATAGGGCAACCCACATAAATCTATGGTGCTTTCATACCCTGCTATCAAGTCCCTATACCTCTCGTACAAATGAGGGAAATACTAGTTTTGATCCACCCTCGAATTGTATTAACATAAAACACACATATTAAAGGCGGAGCATAGTTCCAAGTCACTAAGAGGTCAACACATACCCTCACATCTCTTAGGACCATCTGAATATCATTCTAGGATAGCCTGTACCAAGGATCCTATTTTCTAGGGTACAAGTCAATATCCCCCATAAAGGTCACATCAAAATAAGACTGTCCCAGCGCGAAAAGCTTTGTGATAACAAGTAGCACGGGTATGATTAAACACATATATTCAAATAATATATATACATGCACTCATATATATATTTACATTAATCATATAGTTACACCCACGACCCATAACATGTTCTACCCATATACATCACGTAATACCCGAATTCTACGTATACTTAATTCATTCTTTTATTTTCTCAATTACCGTAAGTTCTCAAGTACTCCTCGACCCTCGAAGTGTATCATCTTAATGAATATAAGATCAGTAGGTGTAATCTCTCTACCCTAGTGTCCTAAGCCGCCCTTCAATCTCACAGGACTGAATTTAGCGCACACTCGATCTCCACCCCATTTTATACCCCCGTGACCCTACGGTTAAATCTTATACAAAATCGTAATGTCCGAACCTTGTCTATAACCCCACTCATCCTTCCCAAGTCTCATCGTAGTATTTAAGTTATGTCTAAGGGTCCTTATGCATTGGGGTTGGATTAACATTAAAAATGAAAGAAGATTCAAATTCCAGGAGGAGTCGATTGATCGAAGGAAATGGTCGATCGATCAATTATTAGCCCAAAAATTACGCAATTAATGCCTACGGGTTTCTTCCATTTTAATCATCAAAATCTCCATTAAAATATCCCAAACTCCCAACCAAACATCACAAACATTATATTAACATGATGGGTGATTTTTAACGTAAAACATTTATTAATTCTCCAAGAATCATCATTAAATGGTTACAATTCATGATTTGCTCTCCAACCCTAGTTTACCATATTAATTCAAACATCCACATGATATTTCCAAATTTTCTCCTCCAATCATCATTCAAATTCGTGATAAATACTGTACATATGATAAGAACATCAGCCTAACATGATTTCCATTCAAACCTATGAGTTTTAGTCTTCCAATTACATTAAATCTCCATAAAAACTTATAATTATCGTTCCTAATCTAACATGGATGACATATCAACTAAAGAACAGAAAGATAGATACTTGCTGGAAATTAAAGGTCTGAGTTATAGAAGATGATGGGTATAGTTACGCTCCTCGCTCTTCAATCTACGCGTTGGTGGTGGAATTGATGGAAACGGTGTAGGATTGATGGTTCTCCTCCTTGGAAACCTTTTCTCTTCCTTAACCTCTATGCAACTCAAGTGTGTCTAACCCTCGAGGACTCCCACTACCATCAGATATACCCCTCTAATTTTTGTCCTTAATTAAGGTCCTAAAGATGAAAATTACCAAAATGCCCTCCCGGGAGTGAACTTATATGAGTTCTTGTTCACAAGCTCCACTAGTGGAAGGGACTGATCTCGTCCTCCCGTGAGATTCAAGGGTACACATATAATTATTCTCCAACATCTCACTAGTCCGCTTGTTCTATCCATTCGTCTGCGGATGATAGGTCGTACTCCATTATAACTCGGTACCCATGGTCTCGTGAACACTCTTCCAAAATTAAAAGATAAAGATCTTGTCTCAATCGAATACGATATCAAGCGACACCCATATAACCTCACTATCTTTATTGTAAAGATCTGTGCATATGGTCCCGTAATAGACCAGTCCTAATTTGGCATAACATGAGCTACATTGGTCAACCGATCCATTATCACCTATATAGGATTGTAACCCCATTCGCGATAAAATCCTTGGGAATACTCTCCCATTACTGTGCCGAAATCCCTAACGGTTGAAGAAACCCCCACTTGTTTCAGGTGCTCCCCCCTTTTTCCAAAGGACATGTGACCATTGCAAAACAAATTTAGCAATATATCTCATCGTTAACTCCCTTCACCACTGTCATTTTAACATGATACTTCTTATATTCTCTCAAATGTACCTCAAACCTTGATCCATGTGACTTTGCCTCACCGCATGTATCCTTCCCCTTGCTCTAAAAACAGTTTTCTCGTTAAACGTAAGCCTCTGGCAAATCTTTACGGAATAAGCCTCAACTTCCTTAGCTAAATGTCATCGAACTCACACGATAATTATCATCTACCCATGTGCCCGAAAAGAGACTCGCGGCGTGCCACTTCGATAAAACTAAACTAAAACCATCAAGAATGAGTATAGAGCATCTAAATTCTCATAATAGTGATTACAATAAAGTTTCTCTCAAAAATAGAATTCTCCAACTAAAATCACACCACTAAATCATAAATCAAAATATCTGCCAAATCCATGCTCTAAAGTAATTATCCAAAATAGTTCATAACGTCCCAATCCACACCAATCTGCCCCTTACAAGAAAATACGGGAAAGTATACAATATAGCACGAATAGATGCTCTAAGATACTTAGAACGATGAAGGAATCACAGCAATACAAATCGCATGTACAAATCAAACGCATAACTCAATCATTATATCAATTTATTTCTCAACCTCTATAAATACCTTATCCCAAAATTTCTAAATGTGGACAAAATCAAGATTTTGTTCCTTAGGGCGCCCATACACCCTATGTCTTGTGCATTAATACACAATTCAAATATAATACGCTTAATCAATCTTCACATCAGGATTAGGCGACTCTACTGGCCTTAAGTCATAATAGAATTATCAATTCAGATTATATTCTCTCATGTGTTCATTAGCCAAGGTATGAAACATGTACTAATATCCAGACTTCTCTCCAACTCCTAACGTTCGCTAGTTTCATACGTGGGGTGTCTCACAAAGAGAAATCCAAATAAGAAACCCCTCGGATACACTACTACCTAACATTGTCGGTCTTTAAGATCCGTAAGATCCTCAATCCATAAGATGTACCTTCCCATAATCTTCATATGTTGACATACAAGTCTACGCGTCCATTCTTATTCCCTTAAAATAACATGAAACATGGTGCTCTCACTATCTTAAGTTCTCGGTGCTATATATATATATATAACAAGTTTTATCACTTGCTCGATACAGAACACGATATATCCCGAGTCATATCAAAATAATCCCTACGCACTGGGATTACGTATAACTAGACAACTTACTCCCTGAAGTCTATAATATCATGAAATTTTTATATATATATATATATATAGTCCCAACTTTATTTCAGGTGGCACCTCACCAAAATAATATTATTCACCGGGAGTATCTAGCATGATAGTCTTATCACTCAATCTACTATCATTCAAATATTCGGTAATTAATTACTACACATTACCATAATAAGCTCGACTTTGCTAACTCAATGCAATAATAATTTGTAACGATAAAATATGCCTTTAGTGCCCACCCGACTTACTCACGGGTGACATCTAAAAGCCCCATCGAGCCTGAAATACGGTATGCTACTATTATAGAGGACTCCACTGGTCCCGCCTAAATTCACCACTCTCGGGTTGTAAATTCCTGGTCCCAAACATATAAATATAAGTCTTAACTCCCACGTCTTTAAAGGAATTATATAACAATGTGCTCTTCCTATCACCAAGCCCTGAGCGCTAAACATAATGAGGAGCTAAATCTTTCCGCTCAACAGTAAACCCAATACACACCGAATCATAAAACTAAAGTCCCTACATACACCGGGATTAAAAATATTAATACCTCTATACCCCTTCGAAGTGTCTGTAATATATGATATAAATTCGAGCCATACCCTCTCGCAGGTGAGGCTTTGCCAGAGCAAAACTTCCTGAACTGGAGCAGCAACCCCGATAGACTTTCGATATCCACCCACTATCGATTTATTATTACTATAAAACCATAATCAGATTATTATCATACTCGTATAACACATCACTAAAATGATTAATCTCAATAGGGTATATATCACTATCAATGCACCCATTCGTCCTTCATGGATAACACTAAAGATAACCCCGCTATACCAGAGAGATCATCCACATAATAATAATGTTATCAATATATGCACTAACTCGTCCCACATGCGAATCTAGAAATAATAAAAATGTAGTGACTCACTCGAGTTACATAAAACACGCCTCATCCTCCGATGGTAAGACTCATACTTCTACCTTGCCAATTTCCCTGGCTACTCAAATGGTTTTCGGACATAACACGACTGTCCGAACCAAAATAAAACTACTTTAATCATTGCCCATTACTAGGAACCATACTATTGTCCCTTTACTCACTTCGGGAAAAACTAATGCATGCGGTTATACTC
The DNA here is from genome assembly GCA_949130495.1 of Sambucus nigra. NCBI lineage: Eukaryota > Viridiplantae > Streptophyta > Magnoliopsida > Dipsacales > Adoxaceae > Sambucus > Sambucus nigra. Next base: position 448,264,018 of record OX422219.1, on the reverse strand, counting down.
TCCACAAAATACTTATATTATTAATCCACTTATATTCGGCCATAATGACCATATTAGGGTTGCCATTCTCTCGGACTCTGGTAGTTTCAAGTTTGATGACTACCCCCGTTGTTTACTTAGTTCTGTTGGTGCTAAGGAATGCATTGTTGGTCTCAATCCTGACTGAATTCACCGTCACTTGGTACGAATTCAACTATATGAATTATTTAAATGGGTCCCCTGATGGGTCTCCCCCTTGTGGTGTTTTACTAACAACGTTTCATCGAGTCCTACTCTCCAAATAAATCTTTCGACTCTTTTAGCTCCCTTCACAAAGAAGCGTTAACATCTCTATTGAAAAAGCGTGACATTATCATCGTATGGATCGGCCGTTCGACAGATTTTTTTTCCTGAGTGTAGTCAACTTTTCGTACGAGTCTATCTCCCACTTGAAATTCTCCTCTCCATTTGTATTTACTTCATCTGATACAAGATTCGCTAAATTATTAAATTTATTTTCACACATGGCTCTCTGTTCGGCCCTCCTGTGATGAGTTCAGAACAACGTTCACATCTTATCCTGAACATCTGATTAAGGTACTTGTAGTCAAATCGTACCTAAGATCCTTCCATTGACACAACTTCCCACTTCTAAATGTGGTGGTTGACTCCCACCATTATAACTTTACTTCGACTAGCCAAGAAAATTTTACCCCAAATTTTCACTTCCAGTTAACCACACTCCGCCATATGTCTAAGCCTTAGCATATTTTTAACTTCGTTGGCTAACACACATAATTCTCGTATTTCTAGAACTTTCACTGATGGTTCTCTTCAATGCTTCGTCTGACTCTCTCCCAATCCCACCATGTTGGGTTAGCCTAATTTGGCAGCACTTTCGACTATAGCAGCACTTGGAAATCATATGTTGCGCCCTAGTCGATTTTACAGTCATGGCTTACTGTGCCATAATAGGGTTGACCTCGACTACGGTCATTATACTCGAATATATTCTACAACCTCAGCTGAGCCCTACCTCCTGCTGTCCATCCAACGGCCCTCGCCTGTCATATTTCATTATTCGAACACGCCCGAATGCAAATAAGATTCATAAATATATACGTTATAGCAGGAGAACGAAATCTCACCATAGAAATCAACAATCCTAAACACAGGGCTCTATATCAAAGAAGCTACGCTGGAAGCGTAATAATCTGCACAGATCCTAAGGATACTAGAACCTGATGCTCTGATATCACCTGTGACACCCCGCCTAATTAAATACTGGGTGATGAGTCCTTTAATAAATGAAATCTAAGTGTCCGGTTGGTTCATTCTTACCATCACTGTCGAAAATCATTTTCTTTATTTATTACCTAATAAATAATTAAGCTAAGTGTCATAACATTTCATTTTAAAGATTAAATTCCATAGCTATAATTTAATATACGAAACCATTTTCATGAATATAGATAATAATATTTAATACCAAACCATCAAAGTGGGAAAAAAAGGCTAGATTAATCAATCCAAATACAAAATCCCCAAAACAAGGACAAAGTAATAATTAAAACAATCCCAACTAAAATTAAAGCCTGAAATAATAAAGAGTACAAGTCTCTCTGAACTAAATAAAAACGGGAAATGGGCGACACACGCCCCATATAAAATGACTAAGTGAAGAGCTGATATGACAAGGATGAAGTCGTCTAAATGTAAAGACCTGCAACTCCCACATTAGCTGCAGCACGTCAACAGTCCAAAGATTTAAGTCTGCCGCCCCTGTGGTTGGGCACCTATAATACATATATATATATATATATATATATATACAAGAGAAAGAAGAGATGACAGGAAACGAGTCAGAGCCCGAGTGTAAAATAGCTTTCAAATAGTTTAGCAAGTATTTAAAATGCTTACCCGTTGATATAACATACATGTTAGTGCCTCGACACTCTCTTGAGAATTCTCACCTCTCAACTAGTGTGCACGCCTAACGTACTACTGAATTAATCTAGATAACACTAACCCGATTAACTAGTCTAACCCAATCTCCCCTCATCGATCCTGATTCACGTGATCGCATGACTATAGTTAATATATGATAACCTTTTCTTATGAATTTACCAAGTTGTTAATGTATATCTCAATGTAACCCTAAGTTCTCAACCATTTAATATATTTAACATTAATTATTCAATTTTATCTACTTACAAGCACAGTAGATGAAACCTAGGTACATATATTTATCACACAAAATATATATACTAATAGGGCACCCCACATAAATCTATAGTGCTAGCATACTTTGCTATCAAGTCCATGTACTTCTCGTACAAATGAGGGAAATACTAGTTCGGAACCACCCTCGAACTATATTAACATAAAACACACATATTGGAGGCGAAGCATAGTTCTAAGTCACTAAGAGGTCAACACATACCCTCACGTTTCTTAGGACCGTATGACTATCATTCTCGGATAGCATATACCAAGGATCCTTTGTTCTAGGGTACGAGTCAATATCCCCATAAAGGTCACATTAGAATAAGACTGTCCCGGCGCAGAAACCTCCGTGATAGCAAGTAGCGCGGGTATGATTAAACACAGATATTCAAGTAATATATATATATATATATATATATATATATATACACTCATATATATATATTTACATTTATAAGCATGTTCTACCCATATACATCACGTAATACCGGAATTCTATGTATACTTAATTCATTCTTTTATTTTCTCAATTTTCGCAAGTTCTCAAGTACTCTTCGACCCTTAAAGTGTATCATCTTAATAAATATAAGATCAGTAGGTGAACTCTCTCTACCATACTAGCCTAAGTCATCCTTTAATCTCACAGGACTGAATTTAGCGTACACACGATCTCCACCCCATTTTATACCCTCGTTACCCTACGGTTAAATCTCATACAAAATTGTACTGTACGAACCTTGTCTACAACCCTACTGGTCCTTCCCAAGTCCCATTGTAGTATTTAAGTTATGTCTAAGGGTACTTATGCATTGGGTTTGGATTAACATTAAAAAGGAAATAATATTCAAATTCTAGGAGGAGTCGATCGATCACAGGAAAGGGTCGATCGATCGACATTCAAGGTTGATCGATCGATCAATTATTGGCCCAGAAATTCTGCAATTAATGCCTACGGATTTCTTCCATTTTAATAATCAAAACCTCCTTAAAATGTCTCAAACTCCCAACCAAACATCACAAACATTATATTAACAGATATGGATGATTTCTAACGTAAAACATTTATTAATTCTCCAAGAATCATCATTAAATGGTTACAATTCATGATTTGGTCTCTAACCCTAGTTTACCATATTAATTCAAACATCCACATGATATTTCCAAATTTTTTCCTCCAATCATCATTCAAATTCATGATAAATACTGTACATATAATAAGAACATCAGCCTAACATAATTTCCATTCAAACCTATGAGTTTTAGTCTTCCAATTACATTAAATCTCCATAAAAACTTATAATTATCATTCCTAATTTAACATGGATGACATATCAACTCAAGAACAGAAAGATAGATACTTGCTGGAAATTAAAGGTCTGAGTTATAGAAGATGATGGGTATAGTTACGCACCTCGTTCTTCGATCTACGCATTGGTGGTGGAATTGATGGAAACGGTGTAGGATTGATGGTTCTCCTCCTTGGAAACCTTTTCTCTTCCTTAACCTCTATGCAACTCAAGTGTGTCTAACCCTCGAGGACTCCCACTACCATCAGATATACCCCTCTAATTTTTGTCCTTAATTAAGGTCCTAAAGATGAAAATTACCAAAATGCCATCCCGGGTGCCGATTAGGCCTAAAATAGTCCCGAGACCCAAACTAAACTCCCAGGTATACTTTTCTGACTATCTCGACCCTTCTGGACACATCGGCGCACTCGAAATGACCATACGGGAACTTATAATTAATTTACTTTTTATATTCTTAAATTAGTCCCGATAAGACTAACACGCGCGTCCCGACTTAATTTCTATAACTGTCGTATTATTCATTCGCGATAATTTCAATAAATTCAATCTAATGTATTAATTTACTCATTAAGTAATATTCAACATAATTCCCGCCAGTAATTACTAGCTCTCGTCACGCTAGTAAATATTCAATTTAAAGTCCGGATTAATATTAAATTAATTTATCCAAATTTAATTTAATTAATCCCATAATTAAAGGCCATAAAATACGGGTTATTATAGGTTGCTGAGGCGGTAGTCCCGGGCACCTATCAGCTATAGAACATAGAGGGGGAACCATTCTCCAATCCTTGGAACGCCGACCACTTAAAAGGGTACTACCAATAGATGATTGTATAGGAGCTTTTTTTATTATGAATCATTGTAAAAGGGCTTGTTAAGAATGAGAAAAGTAAAAATGGGTTGTTTTCTCATATCTTATATACTTTATTTTGGATGACTCATTTTAAGTACCCTAAAAAGCTATAAAATATCATTCGTGGTGAGATAGCAACAAACCCAACCTTGGTGAAAGGATAACTTGGAAAGGGGGCCGACTCCATCCATGAGCTTCTAATAACACCAAGAAGGACCAGATTAATTATTAAACACCATTAATTTGGTGAATATGAGATAAAATATCACCAGTTTGGTGATCTCAGACCTTAAACATCATTGATTTGGTGAATATGTGATGAAGCATCATTCGTTTGGTGATCTCAGACCTTAAACATCATTGATTTGGTGAATATGAGATAAAACATCATTAGTTTGGTGATCTCAGACCTTAAACATCATTACTTGAACATCATTAATTTGGTGATTTTACTTAAACATCATTAACTTGGTGAATATGAGATAAAACATCATTAGTTTGGTGATTTTTCTTGGTGTTGATGAATACTTGGTGAAAAACCTCTCTCGACCGAGATAAGAGTGCATGGATGAGACAATGCTCAACCATGCACTCTCAAAATGACGAGAGGGGGGAGGGGGTATGGCATAACACCATGATTTGGTGAGTCCAAAATGAAAATCACTTGGATGTGGTTCTTTACTCAAACATCATTATTTCGGCGAATATGAGACAAAATATCATTAGTTTGGTGGTCTCAGATCTTAAACATGTGGTGATGAGTGTGATGGTGAGAGTTTGTGGTATCGTACTTCAAAAAGATATTAAGCACAAGACAAATAATAAAAGGCATATGAAGAACAAACAATCATCCATTGATGTTAAAGAGTTTACATATGACAAAATTCAAAAGACTAACTGCCTTAACAAAAAAGAGATAAAAATCCTTCACGAGGAGCCTTCACACCTGAACCTCAATCCATCATCCGCAGTAACATTCTCGATAACTTTGAAGTTGGTGACCTCAGCTCTGTCGTCATGGTCAACCAATTCTTTTTTGTTCTCCGTCACCTCCAGAGGGCTCGTCTCAATAGGGGTGACAACGACATTTTCAACCTCGTCTAAGGCAACACCAAGACGAGGGTCAGTAAAACCAAGGACGATGAAGTCGTCTGGCGATAGGCTTTCGATCTCAGAATGCTTAAGGGCATCCCATCATCCTGCAGCCCTAATGCCCCTCTCTAAATAATAAAAGCCGAAGTTCATAAATTCATCGGACACTTTGTATTCGTTGATGATCTAATCTTTAGCCTCGTCCATAGAAGCTTTAACAGTAGTGTCAATAATGGCCTTTACGCTCTTATCTTTTGCTTTGAGAGCCTTCTCATGGTCGACCTTCAGATTCACGACCACGTTCCTCTCATTCTTAAGGTCACCCTTGACCTTATCCAGATCAGCCTTCCAGGCTTTCTCTGATTTCTCAGCATCTTGTCCCTTTTAGATCAAGGGTTGCCTCTTCAAGGTCCAACTGGCTAAGTGGTGAAGAGAGAACGCACCCTAAAAAATAAAAGACAGAAACATTATTATAAGTCATAGAAAATAAAGAGACAACACTTGTAAAAATTCTGCTTGAAGCTACCTGGACTTTTCGGTGAAGGGAAACTCGGCGAGCAACGGGACATCCAAAGACTGGAGGAAATGTTTATCGTCCTTCGAAATAAGGGATCCAAGAGCGTCGGCAGCCTTCAGGTTGAGGGCTATGACGCTATTGTCACTTATTTTTAACTACGACAGACGAGTAGCAAGGGCATCATCTGTCGAGATAGGAGTGCCACAATTGAAACTCGGCATCTTGGAAGAACGAGTGAAAGTTGGATCTGTCGGTGGGGGCTTCCTTTTCTTTCCAGTACCGTCGGTCCTACTGGAGCAGAAGTTCTTCTTAGTTTGAGCAGATGGAGTTACCGCTTCTCTCGATTGGCTTACACAGGTTGGGGGCTGACATTTTCCAAAGCTCATTCGAAATTCCACTTACGGAGTTCAGTCAGGGGGCCACCCCTTAGACCCATCTGAGCAAGATAATATGGGATTATTAGGTTCTCAAACCTCATAAGACGACCTTGGTCACATTAGCTACAGAGCTTTTTTATCTTCTCATAGGCCTCAGGACCCATGCCCGGATCAGATTTGGCCGATAGGGGAACCTTGGCACATCTCAGAGGAGTCCTAGGCGTAGATGTCCCACAGGCCTGGTTAGGGCCGAACTCCCAAGCACCCGAGATAAAAAAATATCCGGACTTTCAGTTATGGTTGGAGGTCTGAGTTACCATCAGGATCTTATTCTCAGACTTCCTGACTACGAAATGGTAGTAGCCTGGATGAGTCTTGAGAGACGCCAAGGTGTAGCAACCAAGAAATAAATGAACTGGAAGGTTGTTCTGATGAACATCCTTCTAAAGGACGATGGACCCAATAATCACTCTCTACGCATTCGGAGACAGTTGAGAGGGGGTTAGGTTTATATGGGCAAGGATGGCTCGGAGTATGGGATGAATGGTCAGATGAAAGCCTAACTTAAACATCTGCTCATAGACGTAAATTTTGCCATCCCGACCGTCAAAGGATCTCTCGTTCTTAAGTGGTACCCTCAGAGAAATAATGAAATTTATTCCGTAAAGATGCCTAAAGACCAAGAGGTCAAACTCGAAAAAAGTACTCTAGTACTCGGCAGCGATGGATGTATCAACTTCGCTCTCCTCATTACTACCAACGGGGGCTTCAACCTGAGGATCTTCGAGGCTACCAATATGAAAAATCTTAGCAAACTTAGCCACGATAGCGACCGATAGTGGAATTGCATTTATTGGTGGTGGGATTACAACGTTGGGTTCTAATATTTCTACAGAGTCGGAGCGATTTGATAACTCGGCTCTCCTAGAAGATGAATTACGAGAGGTAACCTCTTCAATATCAGACCTTACAGTTTATGCAGATGAGCAGTCCATAGCCTCTTCATAAGAATCCACACTCTCGACCTATAGAGAGGTGGACATATGATCAACCGCAGAAGACTCAGACATTGGTTCGCAAGTCTCAAAGACTTGGAGGTATATTACACCCAAGGGTAGTGGAAAAGATAGGTCGGAATGGAAAAGCCTCGGCCTTTTGACTCTCGGCTTGGGCCTCCTCTATTTGCCTAATTTTATCAAAGCACTCCCCTATCAGATTGGGGAATTCCTATACTAACTTATACAAGGGCTGTAACATCCGACAAGACGAGACCACACTTGGGTGAGAAAAGGCAAAGAAAGGCTAAGAGAGACAAATAACTTTAAGGGTTGAATTCTGTTGACCCAAAGATCAAACCCTTGCGAATTTTATACGTTTCCTCAAGAACACCAGGAACAAACTCAACTTGGTTTACCGAAGATGGTGACCGGAGTTTCTTGAAAACCTAAGAAATCACAGTTTAAACCTACCAAAACATCCACTACGACAAGAACAACCCTAAAACCACCAAAGCACCTCCCTCTACAACCCTTTAAACCTCTTAACTACAGTGAAACTATTATCGAAAAAACGAAGGATCGTCGAAAAAACACTATATGGACTGGAATTGCTAAGAATGAAGAAAATTATAAGTTAGAAAGGTTACCTGAACGAACTTGAGTTCTTGGAAATAGAGGAAGGAGCGAGAGACAACCTGGGATAAAAGATTCGTAAACTTGGAAGCTTTGAGGGCTGTGGAGGTTTTTGAGAAGAATATGGCAAAGGCGCGAAAGAGATGAGAAAAAAGATAAATGAAAAGTTTTTGAGTTTAAATATCTCCCTAATGATTATGCACGCTCTCCAAGTAAGTCATCATGGGGGACACAAAAACCTAAGCGCCCAGCCACTAAACCTAACTTGGGGCAGACGCCACTAATCAGGACAGTGACATGTGTTACCCGATGCAACCAACACATGAGAGATGCCTAATCATTCTTTTAACAACTCGTAGACCTCAACCTCCTATTCACACAGAAGGCTAAGGGCTAGGGGGTGATTGATATGACCAAAGTGTACCCTCGTCTCTTATAACGGGTGATATCACATCTCATGGCCGAGTCGTCATTAGAACCACACATGCCATTGGCAGGATCGTCGCGACAAGGGTCGACTTCGCCTCAACTAACCTCGGCCATCCATAGAGCCGAGACCGGAAGAGCAACACTTATGCAGATGAGCACCATCGTCGTACTCTGCCACATCTGATGACAATGGTGACCAGTTATCCAACCTCGGCCTGATCTATTCAGCTGAGGTCACACGTATGATAGTATGGGACCATCCTACAAGAATTAGTAACCTCGTCCCCTCTCAGGCCGATGTTGCAGCGGACGATGCCTAACATTACGAGCATATATAATATATAGAGGAGCTATGCTCACGTGGACAATTCTGTTATACCATGATTATTCCCTCAAGTGAAAGAATATTGCATCATTATTGTGCATGTGTGCCAAAGACAAGTGTCTACACCTTATTGGTAGTTTCCTCATGCACATGCCGATTGCATGCTTGGGGGGTACATTACACCACCCAAGCGCTATATACACACTTTATTTTCTCCATGAGAGGGGATCGAATATTACAACCCCTAGCAGAACTCTGTCAAACTGATTATAAGAGAGAGAAAATCTTGAGTGATTGTATCCATGGCCATTAGTGACCTTATTTAGTGGATTACACACACACACACACAATGGATGTAGGCCTGATTGGCTGAATCACCTAAATTGTTGTCTCATCTTCTCTTTGCCTCATCTCATTCTCCTATAGCTATATTGTTTGCTCCATTTTGCCATTGCTATACCTGTTTATGCTCATCATCATATTGACTTGGTGGTGCTATTTTGAGCATCATCAGTTAATAAGACTTTAATGCTTACTATAATTTTCTCTCTCCTTTTGAACATTGTGTTATTTGAAACTAAAAAAAATGAATAAATCAAAAATCTCTTTGAAACAAAAGATGAATGAATCAAAAGTCTCTTATAAACTAAAAATATGATCCACTGTAGAGTCCATTAATTAATCTCTTGATCCAACACAACCTAGATTCAATTAGTCTCTTTTCATTAGTCTCCACTCAAATTACATTACACATTGCTACTAATACGACTACAACTATATAAAGTCAAAAAAAGTTTTCAAAATTTCAAAATTATTTTTTATATAAATAAAAAAAGGTTTTGGTTGTAAAAACATATTTAACGTTGTATTTATAGAAAGAACTTTAAGTTTTTTTTATCTATAAATGACATAAAAAATTTTAAACTAAAAACAAATAAAAATATATATAATTTTTTTTATATAAAATACGTACAGTTTTTTTGAAGTTTTTTTTTATAAAAATAATTTTTAAGTTAATAAAAATTTTCAAAATTTCAAAATTGTTTTTTATATAAATAATTTTTTTTTTCATAAAGACATTTGTAACGTTTAATTTATAGAAAAAAACTTTAAGTTTGTATCTATAAATGACATAAGGTTTTTTAAACTAAAAATAAATAAAAACATGTATATTTTTTTTATATAAAATACGTACAGTTGTTTTGAAGTTTTTATTTATAAAAAATAGTTGTTATATAATAAAAGAATTTAAAAATAAGGGAGTTTTGGAAAAAAGTCCTCATAATTCTCAAAGTGTATAATAATAGGACACTCCACATAATTTTATAAATTTAGCCCCTGTACTAAAAACACCATGAAAAATGGTGCCGCTGACGCGAACAAAAAAAATGAACACCTAATTCTAAAGGGACCACACAAATAAATTCTATTGTACCATAGAGACTAGATTTATAAACTTGAAAAACATTGTCCTTAAAATTCAAATATAAAAAGAAATATAACATTTACCTTAATTCTCTATAAAAATAATAAACAAATTTTTTTATGAAAAAATTAACACTTTTAATGACTTTAAAATAAGATATTAAATTTATAATATATATATACTAATTTTTATAATTATTATTATATTTATTTATTGTTATATCGCATAGGTTATTTGGTAGTAAAATTAAATGTTTAAATCTTAAACTCATAGGTTAGGTAATGAATTTTACCGGACACTATTTCGTATTGTGAACTTTACTTCTCGTTATGTATGATTCAATCGTGACTTCAAATTTACATTAGCAGATGTCTGTTTGCACTTCGAGACCGAAAAGCTATTCGAAGACACCAAAATATACCAGGTGTCCCTAACGGCCACTTACAAGGCCATTTCAGTAAATATCCCCTCTGAAAGCTCCAACCGATAGCAACGGCCGAGCGGTAAACAAAAAGCAATTATGTAAAGATGCTGCACTCGTTTATCATCCAATCACTAATAATTTTCTTTTACATCACACTCACACTCACACTCACACTCACACTCACACCCACTCTTTCTTTGTTCTTACTCTCTCTTTTCTTGTTATAAACAGAGAGGGTGACTCATATCTTGCTTGATTTCTTTGGTTAAATTATTGAAAAAAGCCAGCAACCCATTTCAAGAAAATCCAAAATGAAAACTGGGTCGAGCTCAGAATCTCCAGAAAATGAACACAAGCAAAAGGGTCAAAAACTGCCCAAGATCGAGCCTTTTGTACCAAAAAGAGATCACAATCCTAGAGAGTTGATGTCTTGGGCCAAAAGGACTGGTTTCGTCTCTAATTTCTCTGGTGAAACAGGGATTAGTACAAGGAATAATAGTGGTGAGATTGATTTGGAAAGAGGTTTGGATAAAAATGGGTCATCTTCACCTAAGATTGAGATTGACCCAATTCTAGGGAGAACTAGAAATAGAGGGGTAGAAATTGAACCCAATAATGAGATTCATGGAGGTGAGAATGAGAGGAAGAGAAACGAGGGAGAGGTGAGGAATGGTATTAGAGAAGCTAATAGTAGTAGTAATATGGTTGTGGAGCAAAAGAAAGAAGGAGATGAGGAGAGAGAAGCTGGGGTTGATGTGTTGTATCCAGGTGGAGAAGAATCTGGTTTTGGTGGAGGCTGGAATCAGTCTGTGAAAATTAAATGTGGGTTGACGGATAATCCGGGTTTTGGTGAGTAATTTGCTGCTCTACTTATCTTTTTCTTTTCTGTGTCTTCAATACTTTAATGACGTTAAATTGTTTTGCGTCTTCAAAAAATGTTTGTATGTGTGAATTATGAGTAGTTCTATTCGTACATAGAATTCGTACATAATCGTAAGTACATAGTGATGTGTCGTGTCCATATTGATCCGTGTCTTGAGAATTTTCCGTGAATTATTTGTACCGCGATAAACAACTTTGGTCATAAATGGAAAAAAATGGAATTATTATATCTAAGTGCTCTTTTGAGTGATTTTTCTTAACCAAGTGATGTTGACTAGTCAACCATTAAATAAGTTTTATTTTTAAATTTATGAATTTTCTCTTTACTAATATACCCCTATTCCTATATTCCCTCCAAATTTAAAAATGGTAATTATTTTTTTCTCTTTTAAACTTTAAAGAACTATAACTTTAGATATAAAATTTCAAAATTTATATTTTTGAAAGCTACTAATCGAGCCCTATAAAACACGACCCATAGTCGATAGAAATTGTTGAAAAATGAAGATGACGTGTTTTCTTTGTTTTAGTGTCTATCTAATATTTGCATTTTGAAAATATCCCAGATATAAACTATTTCATTTTTCGGGGACTACAATAAATTTTATTGTCTGTGTAATATCTTTACAATAAATGTTTACTGTATGTGAATATGTCTTAAATATAAAACTGTTTTATTTTCCGGTGAATAGTAGATTTTATCGTCTGTGTAATTTTTTTATCTCTTTGAAATATATTGGGCTTCATGGATCTTGTTTGATATATCTTGGTAAGGAGATTTCAAAAATAGTAATTTTGCGAAAAATTAATTTGTAAATCAAAAGTCATGATCATTTGAAGATTAAAAATAGGAAGAAAAAAAAAGTTCAACCACTTGTGTAACTTCCCCGAAAAGCTACGGATGGTTGGTTTCGAAAGGGTAAAGTTGTGAAAAAAATACTAAAAATTTAGGAATAAAACGTATTTGATGGTTGAAAAGTCAATAGGACTTATTTTTGAAAATTATCTTTAAATAGGACCTATATGTAAAAGTTCAAAAAATTTAAGATGTATTGAAAGGCCATCTCCAAGCCCATTTTGGCATGCAATCTAAACCATAACTCAAAATAGGAATGAGCCATTTTGCTGAATTTTAGTCGGGGCTAGCTTTGACACCTCGCCTAATTAAACCCTGGGTGATCAGTCCTAAATTAAATTAGAACAGGTTTCTCAGTTGGTTCATTCTTAGCATCACTGTCGAAACTTTTTAATTACTAACCACCTAAGTGAAATTAGACTGGTGCCATGTTTTATCTTTCATTAATTCAAAGAAATACTCATGCGGAAATAAATCATTAATAATCACAAGTTAACTGAATCTGACCATCACATATAAATAAGAAATTGGCCGAATAAACCATCGGCTAAAATCCAACACAAATGTAAAGACAAATAATAATGTATCTCAAGTATCTGAAATAAATACTAAATAAACACCGTGAGCAACATGCTCGAATATCTGATAGAAAATCCCTACACTAGGAATAGAAGGAATAAAGGCGCCTATCCAAATCCTGCAACATCCACATATGCTGCAGCAGCGAATCCATGGAATGAATCAAGCTTGGCGTCCCTGTGGCTGGACACCTAAAAGTTTTTGAAAATATTTTATAGCAAGGGTTAGAACCCAAAACATTTTGAAAACATTTAGCAAATGGTTAATTTGCAGTAATAAAATATGCATGAATGCGCTTCATATTTTAGTTAGCGTCGCACTCCCTTGAGGACAGACTCACCCCTCAACTAATGTGCGCACCTAACGTCCTCTTCATATCCCACCTAGTCCTCTATCCCGAAACTAGATATTTGATATAACTCTTGTCAACCTCCCTACTCAATCCCGAGTATTTTAAAAGCATGATTTATAAGTTATTTATCACCTTAACTTAGTTAATCATCTTCCTTGAAAGACATATAACATTCACTAGTTATATAATATAAATAAATCACTTTTCTCCATATATTTAAATTTCCCGTATATAATTATTCACCCCATTATGTACGTACAATTATCTTACAACAATCACACATGTTGAATGGGAATATAACCGATATATAATTAATACAATTCACTTCATGTATTCACCCCATTATGTACGTACAATTATCTTACAACAATCACACATGTTGAATGGGAATATAACCGATATATAATTAATACAATTCACTTCATGTATTTAATGACTCGTATATAACTATTTATCCCATTATATACGTAGAACCATATTACAACATTCACACATATGTTGAATATAAATATGACCCATCCTCCTGAGTAATAACTCACCGGATGTATTCTCTAAAGTGCTATCACACTAGGTGTACTCGCATAACCTAGTTACCCCAAGTCAGAATCGCTCACTAACTTGGCCAAAAATATAAACATAATGGAGGTGGTCATATTATTTCCCTGAAAGTGAGATAAGCCCCTCACCCATATAACAGACGCTATGACCTGGGGATGTACTCACCCTACTTCTCAAGCTAGGGGATTCACCCACTACGCGCAACCTCCCTTGAGAGCACTAGAGTATATGTATTAATAATATCTAACCACTAATATTTAGAAGCACACACCATATATATACTATCACACACCGTATATATATAAATATAAAATATCCCGGCTTTACCATGTACTGAGTCCGTAACACAAGCCTATACATAATATCTTGAGTTTATGGTCCAATTCTGATTATTAATTAACTTATGCATTAATAAATTAAATTATTTTTGGTGTCACCCAACAAATATACTCGGGGTCGCTCTCGTGGCCCGAAATTAATATACTACCCGAGTCTAATCCCCGACTCCGAATTAATTAGTTTTCACCCATAATTAATTTAAGTAAGTAGTGTCGCCTACTACCATATCCGAACTTTTTCGCCCAATCCGTTATTTTATTCTTTCAGAATTTATTTCTCAAAATTCGTTCGAAATGTGTCGCCCTTAATTCCCCTACCACTCCCAATTATATCCCTTTATAATTGTTAAGAATTTAATCTCATAATTAATTTTTCTCTCTTAATTATGCTAGGGGAAATTTGCAACTAAAATTTTTACCCATATAAATCCCTAAGCCAAACTGCTGAAAAACCTAAAGGGTCGATCGATCGACCCCAACCGTCGATCGATCGATCGAACAGGTGGTCGTCTTCTCCGCCCTACTGTTTCCTCCATTAACAAAATTCTCCAATTCCTAACCTTTCCCTTGGTATAACCCAAGCACAATCAACATCATAACTATATAGAAACATGATCAGGACCTCTCATAGAACCTCAAACATAAATTTAATCTCACAAATCTCTACTTTTCTGATTTTGGGAAATTCCCGGTTTTTTATTCGTTAGGTTCCAATTTCATCTAATTACCCCAAATTCGTCCATAATTGCTACTGGGTTTTTCTCATGTAAATCAAATACCATCACAGAACCCTGTCACATAATTAATTCCCACATTGAATCTTATTTAAGTGTTCTTTTTACAAAAAAAACCGTTTTGTTTCCATTTGTACCCAAAACGAATTTCTGATTTCCACATCACAAAAATATGAATTGAATAACATCAATTAATATCACAGCAAGATAACCACTTGCTTTATGGGTTCGTAGGGTCTGATCCGAGTGTGTGATTCGCAAGGTTGATGATGAACTTCCAATAGGTTCCTTGCCTTGTCTCCAAAAGACTCCAATTTGGCTCTAACTGCTCCCTCTCACTTTCTCCCCAAATTCTTAGATTTAGGTTTATGTTTCTCTGTCGTTCTCCACTCTTAGATTTAGGTCTTAAAACACTAATCCCGTTTTTACCCTAGTGGATCAAGCCCAAGTGACGCAAATAGCCCCATGTGGGTCCGATTATGCCTAAAAATGCCCTGTGACCCGTTTACTGCCCCCGGGTACACTTTTTCGACTATCTCGGCCCATCCGGACTCAACCATGCACTCAAAATCGACATTCGAATTAATTTATACAAATCCTTATCTCACACCCAAATTAGTCTATACTGACTCCAGGCTGAGATAAATAAATGCCACGTCACTAATACACGTTATGACGTAAATAAATTATTACTATTCACTTAATAATTAAATTTCCCTAAATATTAACCATTCACTCTTCGATTAATATTTAAATAAATATTACCATAATTAATTCAATTAAATTACGACACAAGTAATTTAAAATTTTCTGAATTAATTAAATATTACATGCATAGAAAAATGGGGTATTACACTAGCCTGGCCCAATTTATTATTCTTACGGCACCCTAACCTTTTTCTCTCTATTTTTATAACTTTGGGTTCCATATGTCTTGTTGGCCCCATTTTTCATTTTTTTTTTCAAAGTTTGTTTTAGTGGGATGACAAAGCCATTGCAGCCCGAGGTCAAAATATAGTCTCAACCCGGAGTTCGAGGATCTTTCTCATTCTAAGGGTGGGATTTTGGCTACATTTCCTGGACAAATACCTTAACGTCTCGAGTTAAGAGTCGTCAAACTAAGGTGTTGTTTATTTTTACCTATCAGACTTAAGAGGTACCAAATAGACTTTTTGTTTTTTTAAATGATTAAGAGGCTAACGACTATTTTTGCCTCTGAATAATTAAGAGGTAAATCTATCTCTGAAGTTTGAAATACATTCATTCAGGGATCCATTCAGACATAAAAACAAACATATTTTTCAGATTCAGATTTCAGACTTCAGATTCAGATGAAAAAACAAACGCAACCTAAATCCAAAGTCTGAAATTTGAATCTGAAAAATATGTTTGTTTTTATGTCTGAATGGATGGATGTATTTAAACTGATTCAAATTTTAGATTCAGAGTTAGGTATATTATCTCTTAATCATTCAGCGGCAAAAATAGCCGTTAGCCTCTTCATCATTTAAAAAATAAACACTATTTGATACCTCATAAGTCTGAATGGTTCAGATTCAGACTTAAAAAGTACGCCACTTTAGACTTCAAATTTTTGATTCAGACTTCAAATTCAGCTGAAAAAACAGACGCAACTTAAGTGGCTAGGCATATATATATATATATATATATATATATATATATATGTGTGTGTGTGTGTGTGTGTGTGTGTGTGTGTATTCTAATTCAATTCAACTAAAAAAGGCATGCTGTGATATCATATATTTCGAATTAGAAATTTTATCAACTTAAAATTGGGTCCTTGGAAGAGCCATATAAATTGAAATGCGCGGAATGTAAGCATAACAACAATAAGGACTGGAGCAGTTATATTTGAAGCGAAGCAATGTTACTTTTCTCTCAGATTGTTTGTCTGAGCATCTGTTTCAAAATTAATTAGCAATGGGTGGAGTGGTCCTAGAATCTTATGTGTTGCAAGAGGGCAGACTAGAGCTAAAACATGTGGATGGATTTATATTGGGTGAAGTGAAGCACATGGACCATCAACAAGCTTAACCTGCTCAGGTAACATATTAAGGTCAAAGCATTCAACTGAGAAACAAATGGCAATGAGTTGAGGGTTGGTCAATCTTATATATATTGTGGTGCAATAATTTAGGATATCGACCTGAAATTTACATTCTGAACACAGCTTATTCTTGTTGAAGGTGATCCAAAGTCTGATTATGAAAATGGCAAGAGTATGGAAGTTCATCACTCGTCTTTTGCTCACTCTCATTCAATCTTTTCTCCTAAATTCTTCCATACGATCTTTGATGTTGAGAAATGTAGAATTTGACTCAAAATACACATGGCAGTAGGTTCGCTGCGAAAGGGGCTTGCTGGGCGCGGATGTCTCCAGAGTTTTTTGGCGTGTTTCACTTTGAGAGGCGCGACCAGCAAAGGTACTAGTTTGCCGCAGCGAACGAGTCCAGATCTGCGAAATAAGGTTTTTCAAGTGCGGGTATTTCGAGGGATTTGCTACAAATGTGTTTCACCTATAAAAGGAACCTTATGAGCGTTAAAACCTTAACTCTTGAGCTGCTCAGAGCTAGAGAAGAGAGGGGGTCTTGTTCCAAAGATGAGGGTTTTTGGGTGAGGTGAGGGATTTCGGACGTAATTGATGCCAAATGAGAACAAGAAAAGAGCACTCTTGTCTCAACTCTCTTAATCAATATCTCATAAAATGGAAGAATACCTCAAATGAGACTACATATGGGTATTTATAGGAAGGAGGTTGCTTAGGCTCCAAGCTAAAGAAGTAATTGCAATTATGTCTTTATGAGCCAATAACCTTCCTTCTTCTAAATACTAAACAAACAATTACTAAAAGAGAATACATCAAAATAAGGAAATAACAAAAATGTCATTAATGTCCAAAAATATTAAAAATAGCCCCTAAACTTCTAATTCATGTCATTCTCTTCGCCTTCGAAAAAGTTCGTACTCGAACTTTAAAATTAAGGTCGAATGCAAAAATTCCAAAAATGTGCGAAAGAGAGGCAAAAATTGTGGGGCCAAAATGTAATTTCCTCCTGAAAATTTTGAGGAAGATTCTTCAATTCTTGCGGAAATCTTCATCTTCTTCCTCATGCCGCTTATGTCCATCATCAAAAATATCTACCACCCGAATCAAAAACATAGGTTTGGATGCCAAACACTAGTTCTTGAATGTGTTCTTGAGAGGATCCGAACAAAAGGGGGGTATATGGTGGTGTATTAATTCTTGATCACAAAATTTGTTGGCGGCCACTATTTGGGTGGTCCGATTTAGGGACGGAGGGCGGGAATTATGCCCGATGAAATTCAGTGGAGAAATCTCGCCGATCGGAGCCAGAAATTGTTCACCCACTGACATCAGAGCCATCTGAAGTTGTCCAGGTTGTTTCTCCACTAGAAATTGGTTGAATTTGTTGGAAATGGCCGGACGCAAGCCGGAGGAGCAAATCGGGGGTCGATCGGGGTTGTTTGAGGCCGGAAACTGCTCAGTCTTGAAGGTCGGTACCGAACGACTGCCGGAAGGGCTGTTCGAGTGTCGACGGGTCAAGATCGGGGCATATATGCCTTCGTCGGCCACCGCTAAGGTGGTCCAACCATGGGACGGAGTGGTTGAACTAGATCCGTGGACTTTTGTGTTGGAAATCCATCTTCTGGCGCCAGAAGTGGGTCAGAGGGACTGAATGGCTGTCGTCCATCTCGGGTGGAGAAGTTGGCGGCATTAGGAGTGATGTCGGCCACCTGAATGGTGGTCTGACCATGGAAATATGGGATTGGACCTCTGTCGGAGATATTATTCACTGGATTAACCCTGTCTAGCATCGGAATTGGTTCACGGGGTAGGGCTGGTGGTCGGCCACCCCTTCTGATGTAATCGGCTGCCTTGGTTGGAGAGGTGGTGGGTGGATTAGGGTTAGGGTTTGGATTTTTTTGAGGTAAAAGTGTAAAATGGGTTTCGAAAGTAAAGGTAGAGAAGTCTTGGGGGCTAGGGTTAGGGATTCTTGAATTATGGTTAGGGTTAGGGTTAATAGTGGTGGGAGGCTCAAGGTGTCTTTGGGGGTGGTGGCGGGGATAGGTCGAAATTTGGAGGAGGAGAGGGTCGGTCTCGTGGTGCGAGGTGGTTGTTAGTGGAGGAATACGCGCGTCGATTTCATCCATCCGGGCCATCAATTGGCTGATAGCATCCATGAGATGATCATTAGAAGTTTCTACGGGGGTTTCACCTTTCTTGAATTTCACTTTTCTTGAACCCATCTTGACGTTGTTTACGAGTTTTTGTTTTTTTAAAACAATAACAATAACAACAACAATAACAACAGGTAGAATTGACTAGGCTTTGATACCAATTGACATAATTGACGCCAAATGGGAACAAGAAAAGAGCACTCCCGTCTCAACTCTCTCTAATCAATATCACATAAAATTGAAGAATGCCTTAAATGAGGCTATATATGGGTATTTATAGGAAGAAGGTTGCTCAGGCTCCGAGCTAAAGAAGTAATTACAATTATGTACTTCGAGCCAATAGCCTTCCTTCTTCTAAATACTACTAAACAAACAATTACTAAAAGAGAATACATCAAAATAAGGAAATAACAAAAATGCCATTAAAGCCTCAAAATACTAATAGCCCCTAAACTTCTAATTCACATCATTTTCTCTCTCATCCATGAGTGTTGCTCAAAGTGGGAAGAAGTGTGTAGAATGTGAGTGTTTCATGCATGGTAGATGTGCTTAAGATGTAATGCGTGGGGGAATTCTCACAGGTTTACATTGAAGCGGAATACACCGGATTGGGTACATGGGAAACACTTAGAGGGCAAGAGATTGAGAGGGTTCTTGGTTTAGAATTTGGATTCACTTGGGTGGAGAGTTGGTGTACAATGGCTATCTGGGATTTGGGTAGGAGAGTAGAGGGTATGCGGCTGATCAGATATAGTGATATCGGGCCTTTCCGTGAACGTAGTCAAGTTGGTGAACCGCGTCTATCTTGTTGTCTCTTATTTACATCTTTGTTGTACTTGTCATTATTACCTTTTTATCTTGATTATATCCGGTTCATGGTTTATTGGAGGGTGCCCCCAACAAATTGGGCGCCAGGGCACAACAAGAAACCCAATGCTTTAAAACATATTTTAGATCGAGATAATACAGATTCAAATCGGATTATGAAAATTTTTATGTTTCAAATTTTCTTATTTTGATTGGTCAATTGCTAATGATAAGGATGACCTTGGGCTAACTAAGGTAAATTGAAAAATGCATATTGCATCAGAAAAGATTCTACATCAAACTGGAAAGAACCAAAGGCATCAGTGGAAGGAAAGTGTCAACGAAAAAAACGGGGTTAGCAAAAGTATATTTAGAGAATATTAAGAAATTGCAACAACTTCTCAGATACTCTGGGAAGAACAAAAAGGGAGATTAATATCTCCCTTTTCATTTTAGTTGTCTCTGAATAATCACTGTTCTCTTAGTATTCCTTTTCATTTTATGAAACTCTTCTTTTACTCAAAATTTCTAATTAAATAAAATTGCTAGCCCTCCATACCAAATCCGCAGAAATTTTGATAGGCTTTCTTCTTAATAATTATCCTCACAAAGTAACATAAATTAATCCTGTAGGAACACTAATATACACAGTCCTAAAATAAGCACAGGATTCTCCATTATCCTGATTCACAAAGTAGCATAATGTTGCTCAAACTATTTTGCCGCAATTTTGTTCAACAATATTTTAGATCGAGATAATACAGATTCAAATCGGATTATGAAAATTTTTATGTTTCAAATTTTCTTATTTTGATTGGTCAATTGCTAATGATAAGGATGACCTTGGGCTAACTAAGGTAAATTGAGAAATGCATATTGCATCAGAAAAGATTCTACATCAAACTGGAAAGAACCAAAGGCATCAGTGGAAGGAAAGTGTCAACGAAAAAAACGGGGTTAGCAAAAGTATATTTAGAGAATATTAAGAAATTGCAACAACTTCTCAGATACTGGGAAGGACAATAAGGGAGATTAATATCTCCCTTTTCATTTTAGTTGTCTCTGAATAATCACTGTTCTCTTAGTATTCCTTTTCATTTTATGAAACTCTTCTTTTACTCAAAATTTCTAATTAAATAAAATTGCTAGCCCTCCATACCAAATCCGCAGAAATTTTGATAGGCTTTCTTCTTAATAATTATCCTCACAAAGTAACATAAATTAATCCTGTAGGAACACTAATATACACAGTCCTAAAATAAGCACAGGATTCTCCATTATCCTGATTCACAAAGTAGCATAATGTTGCTCAAACTATCTTGCTGCAATTTTGTTCAACAATATGTTATTCAAATATAGGAAATATAATGTTTTCTTTTATAAATTCATGAGGTGCCATAGGATTACGTTACATGGTATCTACTCACCATTTAATATGCCCAAAGATATCTTTATGGTTTATAAATCATTTTGAAGTCGTAGTTTTCTTGTATGATCTATGTTCATTATTTATTGACTTCGATCTTTTTTGTGCTGCAGCACCGCTTATATACTATGGTTTCCAGCACTATTTATCCCTAGCTGGTTCGCTTATTTTCATCCCTTTGATCATTGTACCTTCCATGGGTGGAACTGACGTAAGCATTTATTATTTTTGGGGTACATTGCAAGAAACTTCCTGGACCATCACACTAGACCTCCTATTTTTATGTTGCAAAAAAACCTTAGAAGTATTCTTATTCTTTGAAATATCCTCGTGTCAATAAAAAATGATTTCAATGTTTCTTAAGAGGCTATTTTCAAGTTTTTCATAGTTTAGACAGTTTCTTGCATTTTGCCCTTCTTTTTACATGTTTAGTTAATAGTACAATTTGGGATGAGAGATCATCACTATATTCACATCACTTCCTTTTTCTCAATGTTGGTAGAAAGATACAGCTACTGTAATTTCTACAATGCTGTTAGTGTCTGGCGTTACGACAATACTGCACGCGTACTTTGGAACCCGGCTTCCATTAGTTCAAGGGAGCTCATTTGTATATTTGGCTCCGGCTTTGGTGATCATGAATTCTCAGGAATATCGAAATCTTACTGAACATGTAAGTTTATTCATCCAAATACGTCTCTATTCACATGGTTGCTTCAAATTGAGTGAGACGCCATGCTAGACCTTAATTCTATACAAAATTACATTTTAACCCCGGAAAGAGTAAAGAAAACTATTAAACAATCTTAATATTTAGCCGTACCACGTCATTTGTTTTGCAACCATTGGATGATACCCCAACACACCTCAAAATTTACCACCCACCATCAAGAACACGAAATTGATGCACACAGAACAACAATATAAATTGGGCATCTTGGCCCAATCATGTTCATTAATAAAATCGAACAGATATATGTCTATTTATCCATGCCAACTATTATAAAACAGAAAAAGTTCTCACACTAATCTTTAAGTTTTCCCACACAAATAATCATAATTTTCATACAAGTTAATTTGATACATCTCCTATTATACACTGCAGTTATTGATAATTTATGAGAAAAGTATTAACTAAAGTATTCACTTAATTTATGCAATGTTGGGCTCATATTGCACATGAGGTTTTGGTAATTGAAAATGGGGGCCAAGGTCTAATTGAAATATTAAAGAAATCATCACGGGTTGATTTCATAAGAGATTTATCCGCAGCACATTTATGTGAATGTTCCTGTGGCCGTTTTATAGTATTTTTTATTTTTTAAAATGGATGAAAACACCTTTTGATTTTTTTTGAATTTGGGGTGGCTTCGAAGGTATAGTCTTCTGAATAAGGGAGTAGAAAACGGTACCCAAACAGGTTTGCTCTGTTCTATAGAGAAAGAAAACAGAAATTAGATTTGGAAATGCAATCCAGTTGCCAGAACGTGTATAATTACTAAAGAAACAAAGCAAAGTATCACAAACTTATTTTTGTTAACTTTATGGAATTTTCCATCATATGTATCTCTTGCTAATTTTGTGCGCTCATTCTTTTGCTTGCTAGCATCAGAACTTGCCAAGTATAGTTTATATATCAATATTTTCCCTTCTTCCATAAGACGTATTTGCATTGACAAAATGCGTATTTAATATCGAACAGAAATTTAGGCACATAATGAGGGAATTGCAAGGGGCCATAATTGTTGGCTCAATTTTCCAAAGCGTCTTGGGTTTCAGCGGTTTGATGTCAATTTTCCTAAGGTAATTCCTCATCTTCAATCATTTCTTATGTTATTTAAGGTGTGTCTATATATTTATATAATTATGTATACAGGGATAGCTTGATAAGTTTCTTCATAATGACCACATCTTTCTATAATGTCTGTTAGCTCTACCTCTTTCCTTTGCATAACTGTTAATATTGATCAAATCACTCTTCCTTACCAAGCCACCCAGTGGTCTACTCTAACTAAATATGTCAAAACTGTCTAAGAAGATTTTGTCTTTATTAATCTATATTTGATCCTAAAAATCTCGATTGAATTAATTTGTCACTGTGTTCCGAAATTTTTTTAGGTCCTTTTGCTTTGGGGTGAATAATTTTTCTCCTAATCTTTTCTGTAATTTCCAATATTATTATGTGGCCCGTAACATACCTAATGCGCAACTCTGATTCTTTCTATGGATTTGGAATCAACTGTAATAATAATTCCGAATCAATAAAATTTTATTTAGATAGGAAACAATCATTATATACATTTAAACGGTCTAATTTTCCGTCTAGTGTAGCATTTCTATCGAATTTACCATTCTTGGGTTTAACTGAACAATTCATTGGTACAAGCTGTCATATCATGTGTCAGCACAATTAGTTAAATGGTGTCAAGTTTAACACTTTATGGAAGAAAAGAAGAGGAGGGAAGGTTAAGATAAGATGGAAGAGAAAGGATAGTAAATTTCTTTCTTTGTTTGCGAGTTTAGGAGAAAAGAGAAATTTTCTGTTCTTCACTCTTGTTTGCAAGTTGAGAAGAAAGTAGAGGAAAAACAAGAAAAGTATTATTTTAGCCTTACAAAGAACATATTTTATAGCTAATTGATAAGGATTGATGTATGTTTAAAAGTATCAAGATACAAATTAATTAAACTAAATTTAATCTTCTCTAACTTCCTTTCCAATTCGGAGAGAAAGTTATCACTAAAACAAACATTTTTATCACTTTATTTCTCTCCCTCACTTATTTCTCTCCAATTTTAAACTCCCAAACATGCTGTGAATGAATTAATCCTTATCATTCTACAATATCATGCTGCAGGTTGATAAACCCAATTGTGGTTGCACCTACTGTAGCTGCAGTGGGCATAGCATTCTTTAGCTATGGTTTCCCTCAAGCTGGTAGTTGCATGGAGATCAGCCTTCCCCAGATACTATTGGTTCTTATTTTCACCTTGGTAAGCACCCTTTTTGGTAGACTATGTGAAACTTATAACTTAGTACAAATACACTAATATTATTTTATAAGAACTTCCAGGTGTTGAAGAAGGCTTAATTTGTGTAGCGTTTGCTTTTCTGTGTTTTCTTGTAGTACCTTCGAGGGATATCTGTTTTCGGACACCGGGTATTTCGAATTTATGCAGTATGTTCTTTAGCTTCTTGTTTCATCTTCTTGTTTTTATTTAATAACTCCCAGCAAACTCAACCACAGAACCTTTATCATATTAGAGTACGCTGAGAGTAGGAAAAAAAAAATCAAAAACAGCTCATTTTTATGAAAATTTGGAGTAAGACATGAGGTGCCTTTTTCCATATTAGAGTATTCTGATATGTAGGCCATCGGCCCACATGAAATAAACTTTATTTTTTGAGGGGGAAGGTCCACCTCAGTAGCTTGCTACTCGGGCATTCGAGCGTTACCCATGCATTGCACTACTGCATGGGCCTGGACCCCACCTGTTTAATAAACGGAAAAAAAATCGAGAGGTTATAGGAAAAGTTTTCATCAAAAATAAAAAAATGGAGCACTTTTCACATTTAGAACTTTTGTTCCCATATAATAATATCTACAATCAAGCACGCAAAATTAAAAATGAATGAAAATTAGTATTTTCTAGGTAAAATAATATCAAACACTCGTATTTAATATACATGCAACGTATCTACCCCGCCCCATAAAAATCCTCTTAAAAAAGAAAAGACCTAAGAACTGTAGGGAAAACAATTGTTTCCTTCTTTCTCGCTGAATATATTAAATAGAAAATGTCAAAATGATCCTATTCTACCACATTTTTTTCGAAAAACCCACCTCCAAAAATGATTTCCAAATCTATCCACCACACTATTAAAAGATTTTCCAAATTCATCCACATATTAGGATTGCTTTGGAACATCTTACAATCCTACAAGTGGTCCTCGCTAGAGGCACTATGTGTAAAATTTTCGAAACCGAACCAATTTGTGGATCAATTTGGGCAAGTCTTTTTGGATATGATCTTTTTTTTTGTTAAAAACATGTTGTAAAAGGTTTGTTTTGATATTAGCCCTATGTTAAAACATTTTTTTGTTGGTTCAGTAAACACATGTATCTAACTATATTTCGCAACATTATTATTCACTGCAGGTGCCCTTGAGCGTTATAATTATTTGGATGTATGCGTTCTTTTTGACAGCTGGAGGGGCATACAACTACAAAGGCTGTAGCTCTAACATCCCCAGTTCGAACATCTTGATCGATGCTTGCAGAAAGCATGCATATACTATGAAGCATTGCAGGACTGATGTTTCTAATGCTTGGAGAACTGCTGCATGGGTCAGGGTACCCTACCCTTTGCAGTGGGGCATCCCTATTTTCCACCTAAGAACCTCAATCATCATGATCTTTGTGTCACTAGTTGCATCCGTGGATTCGGTTAGTTTCCTTAAATATAGGCCGAGGTCGTTGATATGGGCACCCCAAAAAATCAGGTGTACAACCATTTTCATAGATGTTTTGGGGGGTACACACATAATTCTCGCAGTGCCCTTAGCAACCACTTAGTAGAAAATGCATTCTCAGAAAGAAAACAGAACTCTTCTCATTTCATCTACTATTTTATTTTCTACAATTCTAGCAATTAGTGGGTCTATCACGTAGCAGAATTGCCACATTTTCAGGGGCAAATTCTGTCTTTTACACAACAGAATGTCAAAAACACCTTTTCACACTCTATGCAATGATGGGAGCTCCCTCCTAATCTTGGGTGGTTCCCTCTGGTTACAAGAAGCTGATAAATGCGAATCTTGTAGGAATAGGGTTAACGAAAGTGCTTGTTTAAGTGTTTTCCCGTTCTTGCATTTCCAAAAACTTTTATATGGAAATAAATTGGCATCTTGTTTTTTTAAAACCTTTAACATGAATAGTGATACTTCGTAACAAAGAAGCACTAAGTGATCATTCGTCAGTTGATCAACCAGTTTTCCATTTAAGAAAAATAGTGAATGAAAGGAGACAAATGATTTCTAGATGTCTTAATCTGATGCAAATGTACACCTTTCCAGGTTGGAACATATCATTCCGCATCCCTCAGGATTAATTTAAAACCTCCTACCCCTGGTATTGTCAGTAGAGGAATTGGTCTGGAAGGTTTCTGTAGTATACTGGCTGGACTTTGGGGCACGGGAACCGGGTCAACTACCTTGACGGAGAATGTACACACTATTGACATAACAAAGGTAGCAAGTCGTAGAGCTGTCGAACTTGGAGCCGGTTTCTTGATCCTCTTCTCATTTGTAGGTATATATATATACACAGACACCCAGGATTGAAACTGAGTTGAATCAATCTGATTCTTGCATACCAATTTATGGATGTTGGCATACCTTAGATTATATACACAAATACCACAGAGATAAAATCAGAGACGGCCCTAGGAAAATGATAAAAATTAGGTATTCATATAGTTTTATATTATATTATAACATATAAAAAATAAAATTAGATTTTAAAATATTCCTAACTAAATTTTCTTTTCTTTTGTTTTGTAGCAAAATAATTAATTGCGGTGTTTAGTTATGATTTAATAATTTTAGTATATGCATATATATTTATATGTATGAATACATATAATAATTTACAAAGAATTTCTCTAATAATTTCCAGAATTTCTTAAGTTGAGAGTAAGCATTGGCACACGTATAATTGGTCGTACCAAGTGCACAAGGCTCCCGCTTAATTGCAGGGTCTGAATTGTAGGGTCTGAGAGAGGCGGATGTCGGCAGGCCTTACCTCCATACATATATGGAGAGGCTACTCCCATGTCTCGAACTCGAGACCAACCGTAGCTTGGGCGAAGGGCACTTGCCATCGCACCAAGGTACAACCTCTATGGCGCGCACATAATTCCAACACAAATATAAAAAAACATCTTAATCACATCGCGCACATAATTCCAACACAAATATAAAAAAACATCTTAATCACATTACAAAAAAAGAAAAAGAACTGATGTTTGAAATAGGAAAGTATCCCCAAGCAAACTTTGAAAGATTAAGAGAATTGAGAAACAGAGAGAGAACACTATCCAGTAACCATCAGCAAACATATATGTATACATACACACAAACAACATACATATGTATTTGAAATGGGGCCCTAGGCCGATGCCTCGTCTGACCAGGGGTTGGGCTGACACTGGGTAAAGTGCCAAAAAAACCTAAACTATATAATTATTACATGAAGCCCCCTAAACTATTTTAATCCAGCAAACCAGCCAAAACTCCCCCCCCCCCCCCCCCCCCCTCCCAAATTCATTTACCATTTATAAAATTGTGACTTATTTATTTCTGACCTGAATTTGACAGGGAAAATTGGTGCTGTTCTTGCTTCTATGCCACAAGCGTTGGCTGCTGCCGCACTGTGCGTTACATGGGCCCTGATCGTGACTTTAGGCCTCACGACACTTCAGTATAGTCGAACAGGAAGTTTTAGGAACGTCACAATAGTTGGTGTTTCGCTCTTCTTTGGATTATCCATCCCAGCATACTTTCAACAGTATCAACCTGAATCTAGTTTAATTCTGCCTAGTTATCTCGTCCCGTATTCAGCCGCATCAAATGGACCAGTCAACTCCGGCAGTAAACAAGTTAGTTATTCTCTTGTTTTTTCAATAAAACTTTTTGACATTTTCAAGTGGGGTTCCTTACATGACATTAAACTGAGATAAGTATAAGAATAAAACTTAAGAAACCCCTAAAGTATGAGAAAGTTGAAAATACCTCCCTGTGTTTCGAAAATGTGTTGCAAAAATCCCTTCTTAGCGACGCATACGGGGGAAGTACAAATGAACGGAAAATCTTAAGGATGTTTTTGCACAAGTAACAGTTTGAGGATGTATTTGCAATTAGTGTGATAGTTCAGGGGTTTATTGCAATCTACCCTGATTATAAATTTCTAGTTTTGTACATTATTTTCAGGATCATCTAGTTTTTTTTAATACATATAATTTATTGTGCCGTGAAACTAATTTCAGATGCATCTAGAGAAAGAACTAAAAGCACATCCATATACTTTACCTGGTCAAGTAAAACAGTGACTAGGTGAAGAAAAACTGATGTAATTTGCGGAAGCGTAAAGACGAAGAGAACAATGAAAAGTAAAAATTTATTTGATGTGATTCACAGAAGCGTAAAGACAACAACTAAAAACAAGAACTAATCTCATTCTCATTTATAAAATATAGCTATTGATTATAAAAGATGGTCAAAGTCTCAATATATAGGCACAGCATAGCCTGGGGACCAACTTTTTTTTGAAAGATACTTGGGGACTGAGTTAGGGTAACACTAATATATGCTAAAATGCCTATGTGCCGTAATACTACCTAGAGGATATTCCCTAAGGGATATTCCTCATTCTACCACAGCTAAATCATTAAAAAGAATGTGTAATATACAATTGAATGCCCCAAAGGCCCTCCGTACACATCATTTTCTTCCACTTGATGGTGCTCGCCACGAGCGTAACAGCGGAAGAGGACTGAAGCATCAGGGCAAAAAAAACCCCATCAGATTCCCCCACTTGAGAGGCAAGTCATCGACAAAATCATTCGGCCAATCAGCTGGAAAATATTTGAGCACTGGTTATGCAAAATCAGATCGAAGGCCAAAAAATATGAACAATGGCCCTTAATCTTGCCAACTCAAGGTGGACAACACTGGGGCACCACACTGGAGGAGAACTAGGGCATTCTTTGGTCGAGAAACTCTCAACAGATAATGTATCGCCCATTGTCAAATCAATAAAATGAAGCACGGGAGCGAAAATCATCCCAAACTGAGTCCACATACACGTACTCAAATAAACGTGGT
Source organism: Sambucus nigra (assembly GCA_949130495.1). Classification (NCBI taxonomy): domain Eukaryota; kingdom Viridiplantae; phylum Streptophyta; class Magnoliopsida; order Dipsacales; family Adoxaceae; genus Sambucus; species Sambucus nigra. The sequence continues at coordinate 448,234,791 of OX422219.1, read as the reverse complement.
GAATTTAGCATGGACGAGCCCCTAGAGGAATCAACCACTGGAAAAACAAATTGCCTGAAGAAGCGGAAGAATTCATCTACATAACAGGACTCTGTAACGTGGAACTTGGACCGAGTCTCCCAACCAATGTCATAGCAAACAGTGAAGAAATATCAGATGCTAAACCCAGTCTTCTCCTCTCCGAACACAGGATAGAAATCCCCGATATCAATATATCACCTTGTATGAGTGGTCCATTTGTCTTCTTCAAATCTTTAAGGGAAGAATTGGGTATTCATACCGTCCTCTGGAAGTTCCATGGCATTCATGGTCAAAATAGGGAAATCACAATGCATGCCACGGTAGGGAAAATAACTGTGGTATCTAGCTAAATCCTCCTCCAGTTGGCGCGCCCACATAATTTGTGTCGCCTCCAACTTATCAAGTTTCTCGCAGAACTGGATCAGCGGCACTTCTCGAAACAATCGGTAGGGATGGCTCTGAATAGGTAGCTCCGTGTTTCCTTGTACAAAGAGGAATCTGTTTGCCTCCAACACCCTATGGTATCTTGAAGGGTTTCGATGGAGGCATGGCTCGCCCTCTCTAGTTTCTTGTAGCCTGCCTCATACTTGTACTCGAAACGGAACAATCATTCATTGTCTCCCTGATGTATCTGCTCTGCAAATCGGGAGGAAAACTGGGGATGGGTAGTGAAAATGGGGCTCACTTGGAAGTTTCAGGAAGTTGAGGGGCTAAATTTGAATTATGGAAAGTCAGGGGGGAGAAGGGATTGTAATTATGTTGAAAGTGTGGAGCCAGTGAGGGGTGGACGGACTTTGCTGGGGGCTGTTTGAAGATGAACTTTGCTGCCGGCTGACAAGGCTTGGTGAAGTGAAGCCAGCAAGGGGTGGAGGCCAGCCACAAGTGACATGGTAACAGTGAGGGCCATAAATGACTGCTCACAGTGGGTGGTGATAAACAACAGATGGCGTTAGGATGGAGGCCACTAGACCTTTTGGGGTTAGGATTCGAGCATCAACACAGGTTCCTCCCAGCAACACCCCTGGCTCAAAGACAACAGAAAAAAATCATTTGATGTGATTCACATGTGCATAACAACATTAACAACGACTAAAACGAAGAATTCCTCTCCTCTCATTCATAAAATATTTGTAGTGATTAGGGTCCTGCACACAAAAAACTATTGACACAGTCATTTCCCTTCTTAAAAGTCTATAGGCTCCATTTGATTGTGAATTTATTGAGGGAAAAGGATGGCTAGATTTCATTTTGTTACCAGTTACCACGAAAAACTAGGAGATAAAATAAAATAGGAGGAAAAGGAAGCGGTAAATTGTAATTTTTAATAACATTTCCTTTCTATTATTGTGATTTTTACAGTTTTTCTAAGTAGTCTTAGTTATAAATATTATTTAATGATGACAGAAAAACAAAAGCAAAATCAGTTTTCCTTTCCTTTTCCTTTACAGCACCAAATCATGAATGAAGCCTTAGCGTTCTCAACAAATGAGCTTCATAAGAAATTACTCATTTCACATACATCTAAAATAACTCTCATCTTAAATGTGGTTATGAGCCCCCTTAAATTGCTGCACTTTGCTTTTCGGATTTTCATTTTTTATATTCATACACGGAAACAGTCTCTAAGGCTGCGTACATCTAACAACCCCTCCCCCCCTCGTACCCCGTAGTGGTTGCTTTTTTATTTTTTTATATTCATACTCGAATGAAAAATTTAATTTTCATTAGAACTTTCATCCACCTCATGTTAGAGAAATAAATTTATTTAGCCCCCTTATACTTTAAAAATGTGGTCAGTATAAACTGATTGTTAGGTTTGAGTCAAAAGTGGATTTTTCTAATTTAACCTCGAAACTTTCATAAGAAAGGACTCATTTTACATCCATCTAAAACAATTCTCATATTATTTATGATACACGAGCCTATTTAAATTGGTGCATATTTCTTTTTCAAATTTTTTATTAGTGAAATGCAAATTTTATTTATAGAAATATAGGGTGAAAATATAAGTATTAAAGCAGCAGTAAATCCAGGAATTTTGTTGAGGTGCAAAAACAAACTTCTTTTATTGTGATAACTTTTACCGGTAAAAATGTTGTTATTATTTCTGCCATAGGTTATATCCGTGACAAAATTTGTCATTACCGAAAACGAATGGAAAATATTGGCTTTAGAGATAAATAGTAAAAAAATTGTGTCAGGTATAACTGTTAGAAATCAATTGGCAACAATTGTCACCTGTAAAAACATGACAAAATATGTGACAAGCATAATTATCGGAACATATTTTGTCACCGATTTTAAGCTTTGATAATTTAGTTATCAACAAAGCCTGTTAGAAAGTACCAAACATAAATATTTAAAAAAATATCCTGAAAACTCAGATTGAATGACCTCCCTCCTCCATCCTACATAGGCCCTCCCCTGTATTAAAGTTTGCCCCCTTATAATTGAAAATTTTGGTCAGTATGAACGTTCTTTTTATATAATGTCACCCTTTGTTTAAAGAAAAAATTTGGTCTCGCCCCCAACTGATTGTTGAAGTCAAATGTAAAGATAATCTTTTGAGTTCAATTCATCACTATGAAGATATAATTGTTCCTCATATAAATTTTAACATGCATCTACAGTAAGAGGCAGATTTATTTGGGGGGAGGGGAAATATTTTGGAATCGCAAATTTTAACCTAAAACTTTTGATTTCTACAAAAAGAAAGTTTTTTCCCAGAAGATAAATACTCCCTCTGTCGTCTGTCCCAAATAGTTGTGCTTTCCTTTTTAGTCTGTCCCAAATTAATAGTTGTGTTTCTAAAAGTAGTATATAATTTTAGGTGAAATTACAAAGTTATACCTGTGTGAACAATGCTCATAAGAGACAAAATATCTAAGTGCATGTCTTGTATTCAAAGGCCCAATTTTAGGAGGATAAATATAAAAAGTAAAGAATCTTTTTAAAAGGTTTCACGTTCAAATGGCGACTATTAATTTGGGACAAAGGAAGTATAAATTTTTTTTGTTCCCACCCTTTCTTCATCTTCTGGATCCGCCGCCTTTGTGTAGAATCTGTGTATATATTGTTATATGTTATAGCTCCTTGCATCTCTTTCGCCATGTGATTATGAAGAGCTGATCTCTTGTTTTCTCCCTGGATGGATTTCAGCTTGATTTTGCTGTAAACGGACTTCTATCGATGAACATGGTGGTGACACTCTTAGTAGCATTTGTACTAGACAACACAGTCCCCGGGACCCAGCAAGAACGAGGAGTATACATTTGGTCAAATGCCGAAGACTTAATGATGGATCCATCCTCTCTTTCAAATTATTCCCTGCCAAGTAAAATTTCCCGATTTTTCCGCTGCCCTAAATGCTTGGGGGTGTAATTTTTTGTGTATACAGAATTTAAACCTTCTTACATTGCTGGGCAGTTGCTGAGATCACCATCTAAGATTGTGATTTTGGTGTACATTTTGAAGACCTACAGCTCAAATAGGTGATAGACACATATATAATTCATGATCGTTTTTCTTTTCACTATATATATACAGAAATGAACTTTCTTAGATTGTTGGGTAGGTAGTTATGGTGTCTTCATTTGTAAGTGATAAACAGAACATGGGTAAACCCCATATTATATCAATAGTCCATTCGTTGTTACACAAAAATATGTTACCATTTGTGATTTGTCTTTTGTGTTTTTCTTGTCTTGTACCTTTTTATCTATTCATTTCCTTTTTTGGATGATAAATCACAACATACCATCATATACAAGGAGGATAATTAGATAAATAAAAAAATACTATAATCGCTCAAGATTACAAGTTAACATGTCTAAAAGTGTTTGATGGCTACCCTCTGACTTCGAGACTAGAAAACATGAAGGCTGGCAGACGAAGCCACGCAGGGGCCAAAGGGGGCCATGCCCGTTTGAGAGGCAGTTCAACAACGGCCCTTTCAAGCCTAAAAATAAGGAACCATAATTATCTATTCTACACCATTCTACAACTACAACAAACATAAACCTTCACACCGCTTTAACCCTATTTCTCAACGGTTTCTCATATTTCTAATATATTGGAAAATATTTTTCCTTTCTTCCTTACCTATAAAGAAACACCAACTGCACAAAAAAAAAAAAGAAAGAACACCCGCCTCTTGTCAAGAAAGTGCTACAATCTGTAAGTTTTTTTCCCCTCTCACGTAAATTACTTTATTTAATTACTACATTCTAGAATTTTATTAATAGTTGTATGAAAATTACGAAATTTAATAATTATATTCCTTGAATTAATCTATTAATTGAATGGAATGATATGAACTATGAATTTAATTCTGACTACCTAATTACGAATTTAATTTCATATCTACTTGTATATTATAACTTAATACAAATATTGATTACTAATTAATTATAATTGATGATTTTAATTGTAATTTACTTAATTGTTCAATTATATTGATTAATTATTGTTTAACTATTTAATTATATTGTCAAAATCAATTAATTAAAAAATTTAATAATTTTTATTTAAATCGTTTTAAGTTATTATTTAATTTGTTTCTAATTTTATGATATAGAACCAATTGACAAACTCATGTACAATTTTATGTTATAGAACCACATGGGGGCCAATATAATAAATTTCTACTGCAACTACAGAATGCGCATGTTCCGCTATGAATCACATCAAATCTGAACTTCAGAAGAAAATGGAGAATGAATATCTTGCAAATTCTCTTTTGATCTACATTGAGAGGGAAATCTCACGAAAGTTTAGTACTGATGAAATTATAGATGATATTCCTCTTAATAAAGATTTGATTTGTTACCACAAAGTTTTTACTTTTTGTTTATATATATTATCATTTAGATTTTTATTTAGCCCCCCTCAAAATTAAATCCAGGCTTCGTCCTTGGTTGGCACTAGAGTGGTCTCTCTAGGGGAGTTTGGCTTGTGTTGACGAATTCGGTCCTTATATTCAAACACATTTCTTGTTAGATTCTAAAAGAACTGAAGAATTTGTGTTAGATTTCTTTGGGGAGGACAGGGGAGGGTAAAAAACAGCATGTTGTGAAATCGAAAACTGTCTCAAAAAAAAAAAAAAAAAAAAGGAGGATTAGGGAGTGGGCAACTGGTAAAAAGAAAAAAAGGAAGGCTTGGAATTAGGGAGTTGGTAAACTTGAAAAAGGAAAAAAGATGAAATTCATATCTTCATATCTTATTGCTTTACTTCTCTCTTTTACTCTATTTGTCGTTGGCATATCCCTTTTTGGCAACTCTTCCCTTGGCCCCTTTAGTCTCATATATTTTTCTCCTCTCAATTCATACATGTTTTTCTTTTTCCTTTTGGTGCCATCGCTGCGAAGTGAGCATTGATTCTATTATGGTTTCTCATAGATCCCACCCGTATTACTTCATCTTTTCTCTTCGGGTTGGAGGTTAGTGATAGAATGAAGGAATACAGTAGTCAACATCATTGGACCAGCAATGTACTTCGTGCACTAATTTGATTTTTAGCAGTGGCAGAGGCATTCAACAGACTTGAGAGTTGCAGTTTCATAGTACTTTGGATACATTGTTAGCAAACTCTCGATGTACTTGTGGCTACGTCAAGAGTTTGATGGGGTTGTTAGAGTATCTAGTCCTATTATTATTATTATTATTATTATTATTATTATTATTATTATTATTATTATTATTATTATTATTATTATTATTATTATTATTATTATTATTATTATTATTATTATTATTATTATTATTATTATTATTATTATTATTATTATTATTATTATTATTATTATTATTATTATTATTATTATTATTATTATTATTATTATTATTATTATTATTATTATTATTATTATTATTATTATTATTATTATTATTATTATTATTATTATTATTATTATTATTATTATTATTATTATTATTATTATTATTATTATTATTATTATTATTATTATTATTATTATTATTATTATTATTATTATTATTATTATTATTATTATTATTATTATTATTATTATTATTATTATTATTATTATTATTATTATTATTATTATTATTATTATTATTATTATTATTATTATTATTATTATTATTATTATTATTATTATTATTATTATTATTATTATTATTATTATTATTATTATTATTATTATTATTATTATTATTATTATTATTATTATTATTATTATTATTATTATTATTATTATTATTATTATTATTATTATTATTATTATTATTATTATTATTATTATTATTATTATTATTATTATTATTATTATTATTATTATTATTATTATTATTATTATTATTATTATTATTATTATTATTATTATTATTATTATTATTATTATTATTATTATTATTATTATTATTATTATTATTATTATTATTATTATTATTATTATTATTATTATTATTATTATTATTATTATTATTATTATTATTATTATTATTATTATTATTATTATTATTATTATTATTATTATTATTATTATTATTATTATTATTATTATTATTATTATTATTATTATTATTATTATTATTATTATTATTATTATTATTATTATTATTATTATTATTATTATTATTATTATTATTATTATTATTATTATTATTATTATTATTATTATTATTATTATTATTATTATTATTATTATTATTATTATTATTATTATTATTATTATTATTATTATTATTATTATTATTATTATTATTATTATTATTATTATTATTATTATTATTATTATTATTATTATTATTATTATTATTATTATTATTATTATTATTATTATTATTATTATTATTATTATTATTATTATTATTATTATTATTATTATTATTATTATTATTATTATTATTATTATTATTATTATTATTATTATTATTATTATTATTATTATTATTATTATTATTATTATTATTATTATTATTATTATTATTATTATTATTATTATTATTATTATTATTATTATTATTATTATTATTATTATTATTATTATTATTATTATTATTATTATTATTATTATTATTATTATTATTATTATTATTATTATTATTATTATTATTATTATTATTATTATTATTATTATTATTATTATTATTATTATTATTATTATTATTATTATTATTATTATTATTATTATTATTATTATTATTATTATTATTATTATTATTATTATTATTATTATTATTATTATTATTATTATTATTATTATTATTATTATTATTATTATTATTATTATTATTATTATTATTATTATTATTATTATTATTATTATTATTATTATTATTATTATTATTATTATTATTATTATTATTATTATTATTATTATTATTATTATTATTATTATTATTATTATTATTATTATTATTATTATTATTATTATTATTATTATTATTATTATTATTATTATTATTATTATTATTATTATTATTATTATTATTATTATTATTATTATTATTATTATTATTATTATTATTATTATTATTATTATTATTATTATTATTATTATTATTATTATTATTATTATTATTATTATTATTATTATTATTATTATTATTATTATTATTATTATTATTATTATTATTATTATTATTATTATTATTATTATTATTATTATTATTATTATTATTATTATTATTATTATTATTATTATTATTATTATTATTATTATTATTATTATTATTATTATTATTATTATTATTATTATTATTATTATTATTATTATTATTATTAATTATATATAGTCTAATCATACTACTAGTTATATGTTTTGTAGACCATCTTCATATCTTATATATATGATTTTAGGCTCGAAATTCATATCTTCAAAGTAAAAATAAGATATGAAGATGTGCAAAGTAAAAATAAGATATATATAAATACGATATTAGTCTAAAAGATCTGCTGTGAAAATTTAGGAAGCATAATTATTAATCACTAGTATTTACTCTAGAATGTCATTATATCTGTGAGTAACGACAAAGGACTTAACATGCTCATTTTCTCTTTTATAATTTACAGGGATAAATCTAGTTCACTATGTTTTTCTAAATAGGGATCGACCGCTTATTATGCCAATCCTGGATTAGGGAACGTAGGGTGTGATTAGGAGTAAGATGTTTGTGATTAAGCTTTAAGTTTGTCATCGGTGATGTATCGTGCCCCGTTCCTAACCATTCTTGTATGGCTTCTAGCTCATACGAAAATCCATCAGCTGCCACATGCGGGTTCTTCATTACATCCTGCATTTAACGAAAAAAATAAAATAAGATAAATGCAAATTCTAATTATGATTAATATGAAAAACAGAAGAATTCAAGCTATGTATGTGCTAACCCAAAAAGGTTTGTGCTCCTCTTACATATTTGATTTTTTTTACATTAATACGTCACTAATTATTGATATCGGACTTTAATACATTTTAATTAAAAATTAGACTTTGCCCAAAATTGTTAGAAAACTGTTAAATTAAACAGTTATGTGGCATTGTAAATTAAAAATTCTAAAAACAGAGAAAAAAAGTAGAATCTCTATCACCTCCGCTCACCACCACCAACGATTAAAAAAACAGAATTCCTTATTGGTGGTGGAAGGTGGCTGGAGGTGTGCGTAGAAGGTGGTAGGTTTTGGTTGAAGTTAATCTAGTGGAAGGTGGCTGGAGGTGTGCGTAGAAGGTGGTAGGTTTTGGTTGAAGTTAATCTAGTTTTTGGGTTAAAACCTTGTATATATCACCAATAATTAACCCTGAACAAATTAAGTTCCATCTCATTACTTGATGAAAACTAGTGGAGAGTAGAAATGGTGAGGTAGATGGTGACCTGAAATATGGGGCACAAGAAAACACTTGGCCTAATGCTTGATTCCTCCATATCTATCCTTTCTTCTGCCACAGACACTCTACATTCTCCGGCTTCTACCACTTCATCGGCTTTTCTTTTCACCTTACCTATCTCTCTTATCAATATTGCCATTCTCAACTCTCTGTGTGTCCCATCTTCGGCAGATAAACATCTTACTGCTATCTTAGCAAGCTCAACTGCCAAATCCAGTGGCCATTCTCCAGCCATCTTATCCAAAACGCCAACAAGGTTATCACGGTCCATTACCATCCCCTCTTCAACGAACCCGGCCCAATTTCTCCCCGTCAAAAGCTGTAGGATCGTATTGCCAAGAGCTCGCATATCGGGCTTCATATCAGATCCATTGTAGTTCAATCTGAGGCTAAACTCGTGGACTTTTGCGACATTATTACGATCAAGGAGGATTTTGGAAGGGTTGAGGTTTCCGTGGATAATGGGCCCGGAATGGGCCCTGTGGAGGAAGCCCAGGCCCGAGGAAACCTCGGCTGCAATACGTATGCGAGCGTGCCAATCAAGGCTAGTCTTTTTTCGTTTAGAGTTTATATGAGTTGAAAACAGTGCGTCTCTTAAGCAGCCATTGTGCATATATTCGTACACAATGCAGCTTAACTCGGAGCAGAAACCGACCACTGCCACTAGATGGGGATGCCGAATGCGGCTGAGGAGCTTCACCTACATTATGATGGTCAATTTCAGTTAACAGACATAATTGTAATAACTGACAAATGGAAGCAAAAAATTATTTAATTTCAGATATTAAAATTTTCCATATCCGGAGAAAAAAAAAGCAAATCTTCTTGAAAATTTCTTAGACTCTATAGCTCTAAAAAATTGGTGGGCTGGTGGATAGGTTTCAGTCTCTCATTTAGCCCACTGCTAACTAGTGATAGCCCTCCCCCGTTTAAATTGTCTCAAAGAATTTCGAACTAGTCACATTAGGCATTTGCATACTCCTTACAATATGTTGTCAATTTCTTCCAATAGACAGGCAAAAGTACTCAAGCAAGTTCCGAGCGTGGGTTTCTTTCACTGTAATGTATTTTTGTGGTAACTTGGAGCCAAATAGACTTGAATTCTCACCTATCCTTCATTTGCAAAATTCAAGCCAAAATACATAAATAGTTGCATTAACAATATGTTTTAGATATTCCGCATGTTACTATTGGAGGGTAATTTGATGAACAATGCTCCGCATTTCAAGTGGCATTTATCATGAATTGCACAATAATCCGGTCCAGCTTCGAGATGACATAAATAATCTTATATTTCACTTGGCATTTTATGTTGTTTTTGGCACTTTCTATGACGCTTTTGAATAACTTCTATGACAGTTTGGTAAAAATTGTCATAGTTACAACTTACTCGTAAATTTATATAAACAAAATTCAGAAATAGTGAGCCCAATAAATCTTGAAATTTTAGAGGCCCAACCTCTCCCTCCCGCGTTCTTTAAGAGCCGGCCCTTGTCAATAATTTGTCTTTTGTTGGAGTTGTGCTAGTGAAATTCTTATTTACAACATTAATGAAAAGAAAAAGTGTCGGTTAAAACAGTTAAAAAGGGTAAGAAAATTGTCACTTGATACTTTACCTTAGCTTTCAAAGCTTCATGAGTTGATGAATTGACAGAATCATACAATTTGATTGCAACTGCAGTATGGTTAATGCGCCCTCGATACACATTCGTCCAATCACCCGCAGATTTTAACCTCAAACGTTCTGAAAAATCATCAGTAGCTGCTCTAATTTCGTCAGCAGTAAACTCTTTATAATCAAACCCCAACTCATTCAACTTTATAGCCAATCCAATTGCATCTTTTTCTCTACAAAACTCGATCCTCCGTTGCATAACGTCTCTATGCCGTCTGATTTCCTCAATCTCTTGGACGAGGTTAACTCTTTTGATCACTGCCTTCTCCAGTTGAGCCTCATATCGCGATTTAACCATACAAAACGTGTGCAATTTATCTGAGAGCTCGCGTTGTAGCTCTAGAATTGAATTCAGCTTACTCTTCCTCTCTTCAATCTCACTTCGAATGTCATAAAGTTCACCTTTCGCAGCATCTAAATCTTTGCTTAGATTAAGCCTGTTTGCGATCTCTTCGTTTATACATGCTTCAAGTTCTTCAGCCTGTGTAGTAGAAAATATCTATCCTTTTAAATACTGGAATTAAAGAAACATATCCGCAATAATTGAATAAAGAAGAGGTATTATATATTACCCGACGAATAGATAAACAAATGGCCCATTTAGCTTTAGACTGTCTTTCAACACTGGCCGTAGCCTCTCTTCTTCTTAACTGGATTACCTCGTGAGCTTTACAGATTTTCATTTTTGATGCTTCAATTTTTTCTGCACCACTCTAATAATGTACCAAAATTGGGGATGAGACATTTTGATTAGATGCATAATAAGTTGGGTTTTGAAGTTGAAGGAAAAAGAAAGACATTGACAATCCTATTCAAAACAGTTTAAAGAGTGTTTTGGAACTCCAATTCCAAACTTTAATTGAAAATGGAGCAAATTTAGTTCCATTTTACAAGTAATTCTACTCCAATTCCTATTCCAAAGTACATTTTCTAAAGGACAAAATAAATTGTAGCATTTCTTTTTGAAAACACAATAATTGTTTTCTTTGGGGAATACCCCCATTTAATTTTAAACTCAGTCACTTTTTAGTCGCTTATATTGAGCTCATATGTCAAAATGGTAATGTTATTTTACAGAATGGTGACATTAACCACGACACGTGGCAACACACATAGAAGTATCATATCTACACCGATGTTGACGTGGCATATTAGTTGTCACGTGTTACTGTGCTGGATTTTCAGAATCACTACTTTGAACTAATTTCACTATGTTTTGATCCGGAAACTAAATTTTAGTTTGAAAAGTAGTGTGAAACGTAAAATACCTGAACTATGCAAATTTTGTAAGAAATCCCCAAACTAGTTTTAAAGCAAGAACCCAACTGATCTATGTATTTGGTTGCAAAGACCCATATGTGTTGCTAAAACTAATGTTAGATAGTCCCGGAGATAGAGGTATGGACAACATAATACATAGTTCAAAGGGTTATTTGAACATATAAAGTATAATATGCAAAACTTTGAAAGTTGAGGGGGAGTTTGCACTTTCCATTCAAAGTATGTTGTATCCAGTATTATTATTATTCCGGCTACGGACTAAATGTAAACTGCCCCCATATTTTTTTTCTTTCTTTTTCCTTTCCATTTTGCTATTTTCTTTCTGATATACAAACATGCACTTAAAATTGCTGCTAATGGGAACTTTATGAAAGAAAGAGAGCATCTGAAAACATAAATAAGCTTAAGACAGGATAAGCAATGGTTGAATACGCCTTTAGCACCCAAGCACCCAAACATACCCAAAGGTAGCATCCTATCACTATCATATGTCACTAGAGTCAATATAAGGAAAAATAAGGAGAAGATAAATCCGTTGGTAGGAAAAAAGCTAATTGGAGTTGTTGAACGCAAACATCATTTTCAAACTACTCTAAAAAACAAGGTTAAACTGAAAGTGAGAAAAACCGTGGACTTTTAAAAAAAATCAAATAATCCCTTGAACAATGTATTTTAATGAAAATACCCTCATCCAGGGATTTTGTAGTGACATTTTAGTGACACGGAGGGGGGTCTATGTAAAAAAAATGCGTGGTTTAGGGGCATTATGTCAAAATTGAAACAATCAAGGGGAACTTTGCACCTTAGCAGCAAAACAAATAAGAAGTTACCATATCTGGCTCTGTGGAAATATCATGCAAAATGTCATCTTCCCCCTCACAATCTTCTTCATCTAAATTTGAAGATATCAATTGATGATAGTAATTTTCAATGTATTCAGCATTTTTTGCCCATTGATCAGCCAAATCATCGCTTGTTGATGATGAAGGAGAGGAATCTGGAAGTTTTCCACTAAAATTTTCCGGGAACATTTTTCCTATCCATCCTTTGAAACTAGACTTTTCCTTAAGTTTAACCACCAAAACTCCTTTATCATCCTCTATGTACCCTTCATTATTCTCTCCTCTTAAGAAAACTAATTTCCCTCCACATATTATGAACAACTCACAAAATTCGGGTTTGTTGTGGAGAACGTAAAATGCTGCACTTATTCCACTCTTAGATTTCCTACACATGAAGAACAGTAAAATGCAAAAGGTTGGGAAAAAATATTCTAAAACAAATACACTTTGACCACCTTTATAGCTAGTAATATACCCTCAAAGACTAGCAAACTGCATGTAATGTTACTAATGCAAAACATATAAAAGGGGTCATTTGCAGTTTAGAGTTCATTCATTCATTAGTTCTTCATAATTTTCATTCTTAGCACTTTGGGATCCATTTCATCTTCTTTTTTGGCAAAAAAAATATTCCAACAAAAATATATGGACCCCTGGTATGCAAATTGGAATACAAAGTGCATATATGCAAAACATTGACTCCCAAACTACACATACATAAAATTACTAATCCCCAAACCTATAATAAAACAAACAGATGAGAAGGAAATTTACGTACAATGGGGACTTCATGAATGCAATTCCCATCACTAATTTGCTTATCCGAATAGCGGGTATTAATTCCACAATGATATTATGAATGGGTTCATCGTGCTTATCAATTTTGAGAATTTCAGCTTTGACCTGTGACTGAATAAGAAAATTTTGAGTTATTTTAGACTGGATTATTGCAAAATATTTCTTTTCCTAATGAAAAATGTGCGTGTGTATTTAGAAAAAGGGGGTTTTGGAAAAAGGTCCTCGTAATGTTCAAAATGTATAAAAATAGGACACTCCATATAATTTTATAAATTTAGTCCCTGGACTAAAAATACTATGAAAATTGGTGAAAAATAGTGCTGCTGGCGCGAACCAAAAAAATAAAGGCTATTGTACCCAAGGGACTAGATTTATAAATGATTTTGTACCACAGGAACTAGATTTATAAACTTGAAAAGCATTGTCCTAAAAATTCAAATATATAAGGGAACATGACCTTTACCTTAATTCTAGAAAAAAACATTCATATCACAAACCTTGCCACAAAAGGCTATGTAGTTGGCTAATGTTTTGTCAATCTTCTCTTTCTCACACTTCCGAAGATCTTCCAATTTCTCATCACTAACAGAACTTGCAGGAAATTTTCCAACTGAAAACATTAAATGAAACCCATATTACCATATGATGAAAATCCATCCAAACAAAGGAAACTAAAAACTGGAAAAGTACTAGATACAACTTACATGGTGTGTAAACATAATCTTTGCATGTATTATTATCTGCATGGAGAATTACTATGGATATTGAATGAGAAGACCACTTCGTTATTACCCATTTCAGGGTATCAAACCCATCTTGCAAATCATTCCCAATGGCCACATAGATTTTCTCCTCCATTTTTGTAGCTTGAATTTAAATATACAAGAAATATTGCCAATTTATTTGGTAAAACACTGAAATGGATGGATTTTGAAGAGACCCATCACTTAAAATTGACTCACGAACAATAATTGTGTTGAAGGGCTAAGTGGGCAAAATTTGTAAGAAGAAGGGATGGTGATCTTAACAATGTATTTTGAATTGTTGTTTTCAAAACAGTTGTTAAGAAGTTTTCAAAAGGACTGTTTGGCCTTATTCTTTTATCGTAAAAGGACGGCCAAATTTGGATTTTTTTTTCCACGTCAAGGCTTTGCGGTGATAACAAGAGTCCTCTTTATTGATTTTTGGGGGGTTTATAATGATTTGATTTGAAGGTTTTGAACTTTTTCATGATTTCCTTGAAAAAAATGTTTACTCTGATTTTATCTCTCATGTCTAAATTCATATTAATTTATTCATAATTTAGAGGTGTTAAATATTCTTTATTTTTAAGAAAGATATAAAAGGCTAGAGGATGATATACTTTTGAATCTCATAATCCGGTAATATAAATTTTACAAAATATTTATTCAATAAAAATAAGGGGCATTCAACGAATGGTCCCTCGACAATTTTTTTAACATTTATTCCACGGCTTTTTATTTTATTTTAAAAAATCCCTTACTATATAAAACACTTACAAACACTCGTTATTCCCTTATCGTAAATCTTAAAAAACATGTCTAAAAATAAACAAGGAACTTTTTGAAACATAAAAAAAAAAATCGACTAAGTACAACATATATTTAGCTCCTTATGACTAAACAACAATTCTCCCTAAAAATAAATACATTTTTATTTTAGTCATCCTTCAAATTTAAAGTTCAATAAATTTGAGTGAGTTGGAATAAATCCCATGAGATTGGATACCCGGGTATCCTAGGTTTCTTCTTTTATCTATCTATCCAATAAACACACGCACGTATATGTATACGAGAGAGCGAGAGAGCGATTAACATGTTATTGACTAACGGACAATTATTAAAATTTTGGGTGATGATATTTGTTGATTAGATGTGCATTATTACCAATAAAATTTGTCTTACCGGTTGCTAATTGAGTGAATCACGCGTGTCACAAATCGCAATCCTGGATTACATAAGGAACCTAATCACTGATGGTGATGCTTTCCATTGGTAACAATAAATATGTTTTGTGAAATTCAAATATGGGTGTCACTTGTCAAACTAGTTTTGGCTTTTGACAAAATTGTGTCGTTTGCTTTCACCACTATGCCTTGAATAATGTTACACAAATTGACTTCAGAGAATAAATTTATGTGTTGTTTGTTTTTACCTCTTAAGTCTGAATCTGAACCATTCAGACTTAAGAGGTATCAAAAAGTGTTTGTTTTTTTAAATGATTAAGAGACTAACGGTCATATTTGGCTCTTAATGATTAAGAGGTAAAGTTACGTCTGAAGTCTGAATCTGAAGTCTGAATCAGTCTAAATACATTCATTCAGAAGTATATTCAGACGTAAAAACAAACATATTTTTCAGATTCAGATTTCAGACTTCAGATTTCAGATTCAGACTTCAGATTCAGATAAAAAAACAAACGCAACCTTAATCTTATCAAACGACTTCTCAAAAAAAGCATTGCTCAGTGATTTTAAGGGATTCTCATGCAGTCGCATCCGATGAAATTCGTGAGAAGTCATTTGAAACGGGAGATCTTTTAAGTGTTTAGTTTTAATTTTCAAGATTTATTCGAAGTCACTTTAATGCCTTTATTTTCTTTTTATTATTGGTTCTATTGTAATCATTATAGAAAAAGTGTCTTCTTTGTTAAAAAAAAATGAACAGTTATATAATAATTATAAAAAGTTTTGAGTAATTATGGACTTACTACAAATTTGAAAATACATGAGATAAGATCCTAACAAATCTAAGGAGATGGAAAAAAAGTCAAAAAAAAAAATTATTGAAACAATTTGAACATCTAAATTGACATGTGTAGCACTCCTCTTAGGCAATATTTTAGGAATTTGGCAATAAGTTTACTTAACCATATAAATATAGAATCTTGGTAGGGCCGACAATATGGATAAATTAGGAAGAATCCACCCGCTAACCACTCCAAACAATATTGACTGGGTCTCATCAATTGTTGTCCAGGTCAAAATGGGTTTAATGGTCAGCTCTTCCCATTCGAGGCGAGTCATTGGCCCGGGGGGGGGGGGGGGGGGGGAGATGAGAGGAAGAGTGTGGTTGACAACAGTGCTATTGTAAATGTGTAAACTTCCGCCCCAACTCTCTCTCTGCGTGTGCAACAACTCTGTCATGGACATTTCAACCTATACATAATGCGTAAAACTCATGGGAGGAAGATAAATAGTTGACCCAAACCAACCCTGTTTTTTAACCGCCCATGAAAACTGTTAATTAGGTATCCACGTGATTATTATTTACATGTGGTATAAGAGCCTTAGTTTGGATCACATAATTATCCTTATTGTTTACATACGAATACATCTATTTGAAAAGATTTTGTATTATGAATTTAAAATCTTTAATGACGTTTATACGTGACTTTAAATCACCCCTCAAATCTAGATTAAGTATCAAATCTGCTCATGATTTTAATATAACGAGGTTTCTGTGACATTTTTAATTTTATGTCAGTAAATTCGATTGTCTTTTATGTATAATAGTTTATGCAACACTTTTATCATATGTTGTTGAATTTATGTGTCTTATTGTATTAAAGAATCTATGATATTTTTTTCATCCTTAAAACTGTAACGCCGGAAAAATTTGAACAGATTTAGTGAGAGTTTTTTATGCCACCAATAAGCATTTCTATAAATCAGAAAAATGGAAACTAATTTTTGTTCTTGGATTTCGATGAAAATTTGCGATTAGTTGCGCAACGGATCAAAGATCAAAACTCACCATTTGCGTTCATGATGTGCATCGTTTTTCGGGTATTTAGGATAATTTAGGCACTCAAAACGTAAAATTTGATGTTTTTGGTAATAAAGTTGACGTTTTATCTCCTCCCACAGAAATTATTTTTGTAATTCCACGAATTGAAGAGTGATTCTTATGCAGTTCTTAACGTATTTGTAGTGTTAACTCAATTGTTCCCATTTTTGGAATTTTTGACATTTCTTATACTTTTTGTATAACATCAATACATGGATAGTGTAAACTTTGTTTCGCTGCCATTATAATCATGTTATATGTATTTTGGACAACTCAAACATATTTCTTATGAATATTAGAAATATAACTAAGGTTTATGCTAATGTTCAAATATTATTATGACGTCTCGACTGTAAATATTTTATTATGTTATGTTATTTATTTAGTCATTATAAATTAGTTGCGTAAATGTATAATTTTAATGACCGAATAAATATTAACGGGTGATATAATATTAAAATAAGAAAAATATTGGCCATCCAAAGATCCATGTTTTTAAAAAAATAATTAATGCATTTCCCAATAAAAGATTTCAAAAAATATATATTAACATTCAAGGATATCCCTAAACATTATCTAATTATAGTATAATATATAACTAAAGTTGACAACGGCACATGGAATCGACATTCATCGCTTCTTTACAACGCCACGTGTATAATTTTAATGACCCTCTTTCCTCTCATTTTAATGAGGGCCTTTCATATTTCACACACGGGAGAGAAAAGAAAGGGACACACAAAACTTTTCTCATTCCTCCTTTTCACTTCCCTTACATGCCCTCTAGTAAGGTTTCTAAGATCCGTGGAATTCTAAAAGGGTGATATTGTTTATCCCCACCTTTCCAATCTAGATACCCACTTAGGGATTCTAAAGGAATAATTGAAAATGGACATTATCATCCTACTAACAGCCATAAGAGTGTGCTTAATGACACTAATTTTTCATGAAAAATACGATATATAAAGTTATTTTTCATTTTTTGGATGTTTGAATTTTTTTTTACAAAATTGATTTCCTTAAAACAAGTCACATAACCACTTTTTTCATCAAAATATGGAATTAAAAAATCTCCTCCTGCATTGTTATTCATTTTCTACGGAAAAGAACTCTCACACCCAAAAAATTCATAAAAAAATCCAGGAAATGAAAAAAAAAATAATGAAAAAATACAAAAGTGAATAGAAAATGGAAAATAAATATTAACCCATAATTAATTTAAAAAACGGCCCAGAAATTTATTAAAAAGTCAGAAATTTATGAATTAAGAAAGTAAATAACAGAAAAGTAAAAAAATACAGAAAAAATAAAAAACAAAAATAATGAAAAAAATAAAGAAAATGAATAAAAAATAGAAATTAAATATTAACCCCATAATTAATTTTAAAAAAACCTAGAAATTTATTAAAAAGTCAAAATTTTATGAATTAAGAAAACAGTAACAAAAAATAAAAAAACGCTAGAAAAAATAAGAAAAAACATAAATAAACAAAAACAAAAAATAATGAAAAAATACAGAAAATGAATAAAATAACAGAAAATAAATACAAACCTCAGAATTAATTTAAAAAAAAGAGATAAATTTATTAAAAAGTCAAAAATTTATTAATTAAGAAAACAAATAATAGAAACCTAAAAAAACGCTCAGAAAATTTTAAAAAAAATAAAAAATATTGAAAACAAATACATAAATTGAATAAAAAACATAAAATAAATATTAGGTTCATATACCAAATAGTCCCTTGAACTTCTTTTAATATGTGTATAGTCCAAGCCTTTTTATTTTGCACCAAAAAGTCCTTCACTATGCCAAAAAGGATTTAACATGTCGCTGGCGCGGACCTTTAAAGATAAGAGAATAAGGGACTTTTTGGTACAAAATAAAAGGCTTGGACTAAATGTGTATTAAAAAATGTTTGAGGGACTTTTTTGTATTTGATCCTAAATATTAACCCTAGAATTAATTTTAAAAAAACCCAGAAATTTATTAATTAAAAAAAAAATAACAGAAAATAAAAAAAACCGTATTATTTTTAGAAAAAAGAAATCAATAAAAAACCAAACATAATGAAAAAAATACAGAAAATGAATAAAAACACCCAGAAATTTATAATTTACAAACACATAAAAGATGATTTTAGACCAATCTGACCACATGTAGTTTTTTTTCATGGAAAATATTAGGAATCAAACACATAAAAGATGAAAAATAAAATATATTCCACCTGGAAACTAATTGCAATCGAACAACACCAATAAATTTTTTTTATGGAAAATATTTTCAAGTTTTTAATTCCATGGAAATTGACTCTTCAACACTTATTTTTTTTTTTTATCTTTTTTATCAAACATACCTTGGGGGTGTGCTTGATTGCAAATATGAAAAATGTGTGAAAAATAGTTCATTTGGATGAGAATTTGAAAAATTCGTGGAAAAACATATGAGTTTTTGGTCTTACTTTTTATATTTTCTATGGAAATCAAATTTTTAGTTGGTAGATAAGAAATATTTTTCACTAAAAATGAGGTTTAAGACGGAGTAATTGTTATGTGGATGAGCGTTCCTTTTAGATGAATTATTCACAATCAAGGTATTTCAAAGGCAAAACATGAGTCAAAACAACTATTTTTCATAATTTTTTTTATGTCAATCGGTGTGTTTGACAAATAAGATGGGACAAAAACGCTAACAGTTAATTTTCATGAAATTGAAAACTTGAAAATATTTTTCATGGAAAAAATTTGTTGGTTTTGTTTGATTGCAATTATTTTCTAAGTGGAAAATGTTTTATTTTCCATCTTTTATGTGTTTGATTTCCAATATTTTTCATGGAAAAAAAAGTAGAAAATCTCTACTACTTAAAAAGAGGGAACTTCCTCTTCAATGGTTAGAAGACTAAACTACCCTATCTAAATTTAAAATTCGTATTATACCCTTAATAATAGTCAACATATCTCTCTCCAATTCATTAGCTCCTACGAAATGCCCAGTTTCATTTCATTCCATCTTTCTCCTATTCATTCACAAATACCAAGCATCCAAATACATTCATGTTCCAACCCTAGAAATCCAAATTCAGTTGCCTCAAATTTCATTCTCCAATTCACTCACATTCATTCATCCTATATATCTCCTATTCATTCAAGCATACCAACCATAAAAATATATTCATCTTCCAATCCTAGAAATTTATCTTTATAAATGGAAGCTCAAACAACTATTTAATTCCTCTTCAATGGTTAGAAGACTAAACTACCCTCTCTAAATTTAAAATTCCTATTATACCCTTAATAATAGTCAACATATCTCTCCCCAATTCATTAGCTCCTACAAAATATCCAGGTTCATATCATCTCATCTTTCTCCTATTCATTCCCATATACCAAGCATCCAAATACATTCATGTTCCAACCCTAGAAATCCAAATTCAGTTGCCTCAAATTTCATTCTCTAATACACTCACATTCATTCATCCCATCTCTCTCCTATTCATTCATGCATACCAACCATCAAAATACATTCATATTCCAATCCTAGAAATTCATATTTACAAATGGAAGCTCAAACAACTATTTAATTGAAAGTCCATCGTTTCTTTGCTTCGTTGCTATCATTTCTTCTGCCAAAATCAAAGTCAATACTCCTAATACCGTCGATAATTTTTTATTATGTCAGCAAACTATGCTTTTGTTAATTTGAAGATGAAGACAATTACATAAATTTTATAATTATATATATCTCATTGAAGAATTTTGTCTCTCATTTGTGATAAGAGTTTGTATTTTCCATTTTCATTTTTTTCATGTTTTTAGAGATGTGTACTTATTACATATTCAAAATTAAATGTTAATTTTAAAACAATTATATACATTCACATATGCCTACTATTTTAAATGTTAATAATTTACAAATTATGCATACTGATATAAACTTTTTCAATACTAAAGATTGTGCCTATTTTTTGTGGTTTTCTTCTAATTACGAAAATTTCACTCGTGATAAAAAAAAATTATTAGTTTCGTAAGGTGGAAGTTCACTACTACAATAGTTGATGGCACTAAGACAAGTACTTAATTTTATGGTTTATTGTCATTCTTATATAATTTCTAATTACGAAAATTTCATTCATGGTAATAATTTTTTTTTTATTATTTTCATAAGGTGGAAGATCAATATTTTGGTACTACGGATAAGACAAGTATTTAAATTTATGGTATATTGTCATTCTTGTATAATTTCTAATTACGGAAATTTCACTCATGAAAACATTTTTTTTTTCATAAGGTGGAAGTTTACTACTACATACATTAGTTGATGGCACTAAGACAACTATTTACTTTTGGGGTTTATTGTCATTCTTATATAATACGATGCTCTTACTCTTTACAAGTATGTTTACAATAGTAGGAATGTAATTTGATAGTTCGTAAGAAATTGTTATCATCTCATTTTTTCGTAAGTAATTGTTAATTGAAATCTTGTAGGATATTGTCAACATTGGTGGTACAAGCTCGAATTATGAATCTGAGAGTGAAGGAATTTCACTTTTGTTTACGTGTTATGTGAAGTACCTAATATCATATTGAAATATTTTCTTATAATTTATATTCGAGATGGTAATATATTTCGTTTGAATTTTTGTAGGATATTGTCAATATTTCTTGTAGAAGCTTGGACTTTCAATCTCATAGTGAAGGAATCTCAATTTTATTTACAAGGTAATTGCAATTGATTAATGTATGATTGCGAATTTACTTGTCATTTTTTATTTAATTTACTGGCCATTATGAAACCGATTGAAGAAATATGTAGATGAGCTAAAAAATTGGCATACGCTTTACAATTTGTAATTTGTAGCTTTTTTTTTCTTTATCATGGAAAAGAAAAAAAATTAAAGAGTTACGAAACAAATTACATCATATTAATTGAATTATATAAAACACAAACTATGCGTGTATAACAAATTATAGAGTAGAACCAAGTAGATACCCAAATCTTTATAAACTAATAAATAACATAATTGTTTGGATAAACAAAATTAAGGCATTACAATATACATATTTAACTTTTTTATATCATGATAAATGAAACAACCTATGAATCAAAATAATCAAAGACTCTGATGATTCATTATTTGATGGGCTTTTTTGGAGCAATTAGGTACACAATGAGTGAAATTTTGGGAGCACTAAGTTTAAAATGACTTTGATGCAGAAACTTATGTATTCATACATAATTTTTTTTTATTAGCGGAATATTTGTTTTTTAACCTAAATTTTTCAAAATATTTTCATTTTAACCTAAAATTACGTATTCATGTCTTTAATGCCATTCATTTGACATGTCATCAAGCCGTAATTAGGTTTTATTGTTGTTGCTTTATTGATTTTGAAATGTGTACAGGGTGATAGGAAAAATAATAAAGATACTAATCTACTTGAAAATTTCAGAATAAGGTTATAGACTTTCCCCTAAATTAAATTCATTCTTTTTGGAGTCCTAATTTAAGATGGATCTCAGTCCTATATGTGAACTATCAATATAGCAGTTTGACTCCAAGAATATGTTACTGGTATCAAGGGACTAAAACGAAGACAAATTTCTTGCATTCCCTATCCAATAGTATTTAGGACCAATTGAAAATGAGTTGATGAAAAACTGATCGATATAAGATTGTCTTATGTTCCCAAAAACGAAAAAGAAAGGTCTTCCAGTGTTGTTTTATGGGCTAGAATAGGCATTCACCTCCTTGTTCTAAGCCAAACAATTGAGAGAGTTTTTCTTATATAGGATTCGGTAAAACTATGTGTCATTAACTAGATGATAGTAGACAAAATCCATCATAGGCATAAACAACTATTGTAACGTAAATGTGACAAATTACATTCATTAAAATTTTATACTTTATCCGACATATATAATGAGGTGAGCCTAAGCCATGCTTCAGCCTGGCATCTAAGCCCGCAAGGCATAGGCATTAATGAAGGAGCCTCGCTCGATTTGAGGCGAATCGCAACATATGAATCTTTGTTAGACTTGGGCCTGGGCATACCTTGGACAAATTTAATACCGCATCAGTTTTCTCCTGGTTTGAGATCACTCTGTAATCTTATATACTCCACATTTTATTTATTGTATGAACAAACGAAGAAAGAAATGAAAGCTTGATCTTCTTAACCTTAGTTTTAAAAAAATCCTTAAATGAATAAATAAATCCCAATCAACATTCCATGAAGTCTAACTTGATTAGTATGAGTTCAGTCTACAATTTCTGGCTGTAATTAATAATAACATTGCTAAATTAACTTATGAACTATGCTATTATAGTTTTATATAAATAAATGTAACCTGTAGTTTCCCATTGTTCAAATCTGTACTTATCGTGTTAGAATACTCAACTGGTTTATGAGTGTTCAAAGTTGCGTTTATAGGGTCAATGTGAACTGCTTCATCCCCATTGGTTTTTTTTTTTACTATATTCGATCTGATTTATGTTCTATAACATTAGCCTCCAACTGTTTGAGGATGACAGTGCTCAATATATGTGAAATTTCTCCTTCTTCTATTAAAATGGAGATAACATCCACTGACTTTGGATCTATAGTGGCTCCATTATGTCAATCAGTAGCTATATATGTTATTGCTTGGTTCGTGGATGTCACTGCTACATTTAGTAACAAATATTCTCCACCTATCATATAAACACACATTTAGGACTACGTTCACTGCCCATGCCTTTATTCTTTTACATTTGTATCCTCTCTAAAACTAATATTTAGAACTTCAAACAAAGAAATCAACATACTTTAAATAGTGGGGTATGCTAATAGTAGTAAACAATAAAACAAAATGATTAAGAATATTGAAAAAACATAAGTTGTTCCCTTGGCCACTTCACTGGGGACTCAATTTCATTATTAAGATCTGGTGAAATAGTCTCTGCTGAAGTGTTTGGGGGGAACTCCCAAACTCATTTGATAAATATACATACTGCTAAGCATGATGAGATTCTTGGTAGCGATCTGCCTAATCAATCTGACTACAATAAATATTTTAAGTCTTATATTTATAGAGTAACTACATTTATTTACTTTAATATGTATAATGAATATTAAATTGTAATTTCAGTTCCATATATTTTTGTTAATGACAGCATATGTACATACAACATAATCATAATTTTATTTATGATCTTTCTTGCAATACACCTTATTCATTAATAAAATGGTCTTTAAATATCACGAATGAACTAAAGTAAACGAAATAATAAAGTGATGAACAATTATATAATCAAGATTAGTCACAATATACTTCAAACTATGAGAATCAAACAATTAAATTCCAGTAATCATTACAACCAACTCCTGATAAAATACATTTATAGATAAAACTCCATTATTGATTTGCAAACATTATAACAAGTCTTTCCTCCACCTAGGGGTGGCAATTCGGGTTAGTCGTGTCATTTTCGGGTCGCGTTGATTTTTATTTTAGTATAAGTTTTAGGTACTCTTAAATCTATACAAGCTAAACGGGTCATGTTCGGGTCATTTCGGGTTATTACCGTAAACGGGTTATCGGGTAAAAAATTGCCAGCTCTACCTCCACCCATTCCCCATTTTTCAGCCCTCTGTACCATGTAAATTCATAGCCTTAAAATCGAGATCAATTAGTTTATATATGTCAATCACCTCTCTAAAGTTGCGAACCTGTCAATTTTGTAGAATGGTTGTTCCTATTTTTTCTGCGTTTGAAAGAATTTCATTGACACCCGCCAACCCCCTCCCCCACATACACACACGCCACGACTAAGCCATGACCTCGGACTATCGTCACTTAAATTACTTAAAAAAATTTCATTCCTCCTTGCGTCGCTGAACCTCAGGTATCCCAAGGGCAAAATCACTTTGTGTTACCGATATAAGAGCTCCGAGAAATTCTTTAAGCCTATTTGGCCGCCTTTGCAATGATCTTTTGAAGAATGTTGAAAAACCTAATAGGTTTGAATTGAGACATATTCTTAGGATTTCACACTTTAGGGAACAAAACTATGTGTATGTTTTATATGTCTAAAAGGCGGCTTATTATCAGGAATAAAAATTGTGATCTGATCGACGATATGCCAGTAATTTTGGAAGAATAAATTAGACATACCATCGAGACCAGGTAATTTTAACGGTTACATTTACTTGAGAGCGGATGTACCTCTAAAGCCTTGAATTCCTGTAA
This sequence comes from Sambucus nigra, assembly GCA_949130495.1. Taxonomy (NCBI): domain Eukaryota; kingdom Viridiplantae; phylum Streptophyta; class Magnoliopsida; order Dipsacales; family Adoxaceae; genus Sambucus; species Sambucus nigra. The sequence continues at coordinate 448,209,289 of OX422219.1, read as the reverse complement.
GAGCGCGTCATTCATTTTCGTGGTGACTTAATTATTAATCCCATATAGAATTTCCAGATGATCCAACATGTGAGGCTCACTTGACTGAAAAATAACTTTTCAAAATAGTTTACCGTGCATGCTGCATTGTCGTCGTCATTTTGCGCCCGAACTCAGTTCTCATCCTCTATTGAATGAATGTAGTTTTTCTTTCTCTTGTGCTTTGTCTTCGCGTGAAACTACTACGTATTTTTATAACCCTGCTTTAGCTATTTGACTTTTTCCCGTTGCTTTCATTTTAATTCTACTGTCTTCAATAATTTTTCTGTCCTTCTCTAAACCCTTTATACTGGTCGTATTATCCTCATTGAATGGAAGAGCTTTTAAGGTGTTAACGGTTTGTCATTTCTCTTTGAATTCCATGTACATGAATTTTCTCTTTCGTTGACTCCACTGGCTCAACTGATTTCAACAGTGCTTTAATTTATCCTCGATTGACCTGTAATTTACCCCCTCCCCCACACAAAAAAATTCTACTATATTTTGACATTTTTACTCTTTGGCCTACCATGCTTCATATCTCATAGGCTTGTGTCTCCTATTCATTATATTTGTCTCTTCATTATACTCTTAGAACTGAACTGCATATAGAAATATGGTCGGAATTGTGTTTATTTATACGATACATAACAGCATTCGAGAACATCAAACTCCATTCTTGATTTGCAAACATTCTATCAAGTCTTTCCTCCACCCACTCCCCATTTTCCAGCCCTATGTACCATGTAAATTCATAGCCTTAAAATCGAGACCAATTAGTTTACATATGTTAATCACCTCTCTAAAATTGCGAACCTGTCAATTTGGTATAATGATTGTTCGTGTTTTTTCTGCGTTTGAAATAATTTCATTGACACTCCCCCCACCCCCACCCCTACATACACACACACCACAACTAAGAAACGACCTCGGATTATCGTGACTTAAATTACTCAACAATTTTTTATTCCTCCTTGCGTCGCTGAACCTCAGGTACCCCATAAAATCCTATGATTCTCCATGACTGCCGTTACAGAGAACATTTTTAATACATATGTTTTGCTAAAACATTTATAAAACTCATTATTTTATCTTGTTTCTAATTATCACCCATACAAATGTGTTAGCATTTGTGATAAATGTAAAACCAACGAGTACGTCATTATCGAATAATTGTTTCATACAAATCGTTTACTTAACTTTGTTACCTGTGCATAGATTGTTGTAGGATTTATGCTCTACATAAAAAAATTGGAAACTCATACTCAATTATTTAAAACCTCAAATCAAATAACTGGAATTAGCCACACGCGCAATGCACGTGGGCACAACTAGTATATATAAAAAATAATAAAAATTCCAAAAATTAATAAAAATAACTAGAATTTAAAAAAAACACAAAAAATGAATAAAAATATAGAAAATGAATAAAAAACACAAAAAATAAATATTAACCCCAGAATGAATTTAAAAAAACAAATATAAAAAAAAAACAGAAAAAATGTATGAAGATCATTAAGAAAAAATAAAAAATGAATAAGAACCAAATACAATGTCCCCCCTCCCTCCCCCCCAACTGTTTCGTCCCCCCCAGTCACCAGGTCTGTTTTTTTTCAATTCCCTTTTATTTTTTAAACTTTTTTTAAATATTTGCATTGTTATTAGTTTTCTAGGGTATTTATTCATTTCCATTTTCATAATTTTTTGAGCGCTTTTATATATTGTTTTATTTTTTCTTAATTAATAAATTTCTGACTTTTAAATAAATTTTTAGGTTTTTTTAAAATTAATTCAGGGGTTAATATTTAATTTCTATTTTTTACTCATTTTCTGTATTTTTTCTCTTTTTTTTATTGATTTTTTTTTCTGGCATTATTTTTAAATTTTTTGTTTTTTTAAATTAATTCCGGGACTAACATTTATTATATGTATTTCTTTTCATTTTCTGAGTATTTTTTTATTTTTCTACAATTTGTTTTCTTAATTAGTAATTTTTTGACTTTTTAATACTTTTCTATGTGTTTATTTAAATTAATTTCGGGGCTAATATTTATTCTCTTTTTTTATCCACTTTCTGTATTTTTTTTCATTATTTTTGGGGTTTATTCATTTTCTGGATTTTTTTCATTATTTTTGTGATTTTATTCACTTTCTGGATTTTTTTTCATTATTTTGGGGGTTTTATTCATTTTCTGGATTTTTTTTTTCATTTTTAGGGGTTTTATTCACATTCTGTATTTTTTTTAATTAGTTTTGAGTTTTTATTCACTTTCTGGATTTTTTTTCATTATTTTTGGGGTTTTATTCACTTTGTGTATTTTTCGTTATTTTGGGGTTTTATTCATTTTCTGAATTTTTTTCAATATTTTTGAGTTTTTATTCACTTTCTAAATTTTTTTCATTATTTTTTGATTTTATTCATTTTCTGGATTTTTTTTCATTATTTTTGGGGTTTTATTCACTTTGTGTATATTTTTTCATTATTTTGGATTTTTTATTCACTTTCTGAATTTTTTTCATTATTTTTGGATTTTTTTCGTTTTCTGGATTTCTTATCCATTTTTTTGGTGTGACAATTCTTTTCCCTAGAAAATGAATAACAAGGTGGGAGGAGGTTTTTTTAATTCCCCATTTTTTGTGGAAAAAGTAGTTACGTGACTTAATTTAAGGAAATCAATTCCATAGAAAAATTTGTTTATCAAACATAAAAAAAAAGGAAAATGACTCCATATGTTATATTTTCCATGGAAAATTAGTTTTATAAAACACACCCAAAGTGTATCCATTGTACAAAAATGAATAATAGTTCACACATTGTGGTCGCTTGCTCAATCATTTTGATTCCAGCCTTAGGGTTTCAAATTGCAGCAGATGTTGGAGATTTATTTCGCAACCAAGGTTGAAGGCTTGAAGCAGGTACATCGCAGAGAGCTTAATTCTCTCTCTTAGTTCTCGATTTTTTCTTTATTCATTTTGTAGGTACCTTCTTTATCTGTTAGGCCTATGAGAGTAGCCGGACAAAGCCCAACTGTTTGTAATTAGCTTAATTTCGGAAATAATAAATTAAGTCTAGGCTAGTTTTATTATGGAGTTTAATTAGAGCCTACGACAAAGTTCAAGTCCAAGAATGTGCAATTTAAAGCTTTGAAGAAGATTTCAAGTCAAGACGTGTTGCATATGTTTAAGATCACTCAGGTATGAATACTTGTGAGCATTTGGGTAATTTAGTATGTTGATTAAAAGTCTGGGTGATTTAAATGTTTGGGAATTAAATCTTTTTTGCGAAAATGTTTTTCAAAAAAAATATTTATGAGTTAAAATAATTTAAAGAAAAATAATTTTGTTAAAACACTGTCGCTCGAATAAGATAGTGGGTCGTTCAAACGACAATCCCTTGTCGCGCAAACGAGATCCTTTTCTCTCTCTCGAACGAGCTTGCCGCCTCGATTTTCGTATTTTGGTTTTCTTGGACTCTTTATTGCCCAGATATAAATAAACGCCCTGCGAAAGTTTTTGTGTGTAGAACAGTTTCGAAAATCATAGTCCCTTATAGTTTTTCATCATCCGGAGTTTATTTAAGATCAAATTATTCAATTCCAAACTTTGTGATTTTGAAACGTGTTTATTGAAAAACAATTCATTCATTGACTACATCGACTGAGGTCATTGGGAGTGCTTGAGGGTATTCCTTGCTGAAGAGAGAACTGCGTGTTCTTGAGGAGTAGCTGCAGTTGTTCCTTTACTGACGACACCGACCGACACTTGCGGGTATTCGCGTGTCACCCTATTTCATTGTAATCCGTGTAAGTTGTGTCTTACAAATTATAGTGAAATAAAAAGGTTTTGCCCTTCGAGGATTTTTCCTGAAATTGTTTCTTTTACCGCATGCTTTGTTCATGGAATGGATTTAATCACTTAGATGCATGTTTAGGGTTTAAGAAGTTCAAATTGGTTTTAACTAAAAATTGGAACAAAGTTGTTTTTGCCTAAAGTACACATTAAAGGGCCTTCTCAAATTGGTATCAAAGCTTGTTGCACTATCTTATTGTGTTTATGATCCTGTGACGTTAAGAATGCCTTTTGGTGGTTTTCATGATTTTATAACTCACTTGTTTGAATCGTCTAATTGGAAATCTCACATAAAACTGCTCTTAAAAATTGGTTAATAAGGATGATTGGGAAAAGTGTCTTTGCTGCGAAGGGTTTGGTCACAGGATAGATGAGTGTCCCACTAAACTTAGGGAGAATTTTAATAAACCGATAAATCGTGTTTATACCCTTAGTGAGAGTCACCCTAAAGAAGAAAACTATTATGCTAGTAAGCGTCAACTTCCCACCTTTATGGCTAATCATGTAAGTGATGAAGACATACCGTTGCATGATTCTTCCGCAACCATAGGTAGTGAAGTCTTTGAGAGTGAGGATGAGAGCGACGACGAGAGAGATTTGCAAACTGCTTTCAATGAATTATATGAAGAAACTTTGAAAGTAAAGAAAGAAAACTTGAAATTAGTAGCCAAGTTGAAAGAACGTGCCATAGAAAATAATAATTCCAATGATTTAATTGAGGATCTTAGGGAACGTGAGAAGAAAATTCGAGAGAAGATATAATATTTCGAGGGTGAGAGAAATAGTCTTTGAGGTTTGATGGAAGCTATGAAAAAGGAACTTCTAGAGTTTGAGAATTCTAGGCGTTTACTTGAGTCAAGGATAGATGAGCTTGAGGAGAAATTGAGAGATTCGAGTAAAGTTAAGTTTGATTTGGAGGCTAGGTCTTAAAAGTTACACAAAATCTTAGGCACCGTAATCAAAGATAATCGGCGTGGTATTGGCTTCGATAATCATGTCGCGCCTGCTCCCATAGCCAACATGCAAACAAGAGAGCCTCCTAGGAACTTAAGGAGAGAGCCACCTAGGAACTTTAGGAATAATCGCCCTTTAGCAAACATTCCTCGCCGTATTTACACTTGCACTCATTGCGATAGGAGAGGTCATCTTAGACAGTTTTGCTACGATCTTAACAACACTCCTAGAAAGTCTAAGAATAAGGTCGTTCCAGTTTCCCAAACCCCCACTCGTCGTTTCACACCTACTTGGGTTAGGAAGTTGGATTTAGAGGCGTTAGGTATTAGGCTTGGTGATATGAGTGTAATTGCCCATAGTTCTTCCTATATTTCATCCTTCAGTTGAGCTTGTCCGTCATTTTGTCATACACTAGTCTTTGCATCATGTTTTAGATTTTGCTAGTGTTATGATGTGTGTTTAGTTGTCTTTTACTTATTTGAGTCTTATTTAAAAATACAAAAATATTTTTGGTTTTTGAGTCTTGAAGTTACATGTTTGATGTGGCATATTGGTGTGCTTGAACACCCCCCCCCCTTCCTTTCATTTTTCATGTGGCTAGAAAATTTGGTCATTGTTATTGATACATAGAATGATCTTAACCATTGTATTATGCGGTTGGTTCGAAGTTGATATTCATTTTGATTCAACTTTGCTTATATGGCACCCTTGCACTCATGCATGAGTTTATATGAATGTTTGACTTCTCTTGCATATTTGAGTTTGGTGAGACGTTCTTATCTCAATTTTGCCATCTATGCGTAAGTAAACTTAAGGAGGAGGTGTACATGTAAGAACCATTTTCCGTGAGAATTGATATTGAAAAAATGACGAGTGTTCACGGGAAATGGTTGCGAGAGTGTTAAATTGACTAGTCGTGAAAGTCACCATTTAAAGGAGCCCCAAAAAAATCAAGGCAATAAAAAGAAACAGATGCCAAACATGGGGCCATTAGGATTTTCTCTAAGTTGAGAATGATATAAATCTCAAAAGAACTTGAAATATATTCATATATTTGAGGGAGTTTGGTGGCTGGATAATAGTTTAAACGGCTTTGCACCACAAATCCTACGTTGAAACATCGTGTCATGACGTTATTGTTTGTAGAATCGTTGAAAATCTGAACTTGTGCGCATGATGTTAGTTTAGTTCATTAAACTCACACGTATCTTGTCACAAATGGCTAAAATAAATTTTGATGATTTCTCGCTATCAATTAGAACTTCTTGATCGGTTCGACGTATTGAAATGGTGACTCGTCTGCTGTAATTCACGCCCATTCAGTCCATATTCATGTTTGAGCATATCAGTACTATGTTAACATGTAATTCTCGTTGGTCGTTTTACTTTGTTTTTGTGTTTCTTTTTTGTTTTGAGTCTGTTTTAGGTCTGATTCAGCTTTCCAGGTACAGTTTTTCTATAATTTTTTCACTAGGCAACTCCTTACTGATTTTGGGGTATTTCTAGAAAATAGCTTTTCTCGTTCAAACGACACATATATCGTTCACGCGACTTCTGATGTTGCGATAAGTCTTCGTTCTAGCGAGATTCTTTATCGCTCAAGAAACATATTTGTGTCGCATGATGTTGTCGTTCTAGCTACCTATAAAAACGACTATAGGGTTTCTTGGTTATATCGCTTAAGCCACTGCTTCATTTTCTAGTATCTGTTATGCGATTTTGCCTATGAAAATTCAAAACGAACCAAAAACTGCTATTGTTAGCATTTGAAGCTTCGAGTTTTTGGGTTTCCATCTCTGTCTTCACTCAAGTGCTACTTATATTCGTCATTTCGCTGTACTCATCCATTTCGAGTCCGAGTTAGAACTTGGACGAAGCCTCCTGTGTATCTGTGAGTTCATATAGTATTTAGGTTATTTGGAGCTGTGTGTCTCAAACGATTTGCAGGTATGCTCTTCTTATTATTTCACCTTTGCTGGGTTTCATGTATGATGTCTGATTCCAGGTTGTATCCAAACAAAGGGAAAGTACACTATTTTGATCGGTTTTAACTGATTTTACACTATTTTAACAGATTTTTCCTCTGAGTGAATCATTCCTTGTTATTTGAGTTTGGGATCAGAAATCATTTGATTGAGTAGGATTGGTTACTATTTTAGAATATTATATCTGATTTTTATTGTTGTTGTGGTTAGTGTTCGCGGGGGTTCGATTGGATGTTTTGTACGAAGATAGGTTCTTAGGTGTCTGTTCCTCAGTGATGGCACCCTTTCACACATTACACTCTTCTGTTATGCCGCCTAGACGTCGTGGTGCCCCTTGAGGCCGACTTGATGAGCCACCTCCCTCTACTCGAGCTTAGAGAGCTTAGGCCAGTAGACCCCAATACTCCTTAGTGAGATGGGTCACACGTGTTGAGAATGAGAACTATTGCTTATTGGGTCTCCATATTAGGTCTGTTGTTCAGGAGCATGTGTTTTGTTATTCCGAGTTTCATGAGTTAGGTATACAGTGCTGGTTATCTGGTAGGGGTTGGGATCACCTGTTTGAGGCTCATGGGGTTATCTATTCGGACATTGTCCGTAAGTTCTTCTTTCGCTCTCTCTCCAATGCTGAGGGGATCTTTTCTACTGTTTGTGGCGTTCCTATTCTCATCACAACAGATCTTATAACAGCATTTCTACACCTTCCCCGTGTCCCTGACACTGTGTTTTACCGTTATTCCAACAATGGTCCTACAGCTGAGGATATTTTGTGTCATTGCTTCCGGGAGATTCCCTAGGCAGGTGCTACTATGTATCACCGCCAGCTTTTCCCTGCCTTTCGAGTTCTTAATAGGTTTGTGTCAGCATCTATTTATCCTCGAATAAATCATACTCAGATCGGGTTTGACATTGTCTATTTTATGTACCATGTCTCTCAAATGTGGGATATCGATTTACCGGCTGTCATGCTATGTGTTATATCCTCTATCACCGTCAGTGGTACCACTACTGTCCGCCCTGCTCTTCCTTATGGGATTCTCATTTCCCTCATTTGCACTGCTGCTGGGGTTCCTATTTTAGAAAATGATCAGCGTCTCCTTATGCCCGCTATTATTGATCAAAATACTCTCACACATTCGGAGAGTCATTTGCCACAGGCTGCGAGAGCTAGAGCTCCACCCACTGAGGGAGCCTTCTCCGATGCTAATCCCTATTAGCCTGCTGGTCACACTGATACGGGCACCTCTGATTTTTCTCAGCCTCTCCCCTCCACACCTGCACCCACACGTCCTATTAAGGAGGAGGTCTCTTCTTTAGAGGCACAGGTAGCTGCCCAAACTCGAATGTATGATGCTATCATTGCCAGATTTGATTATGAGGCCAAAGCCCGTGTTCGTGCTGAATCCAGGATGACAACGTTATTTGATGAGATGCGATAATGAGAGCAACTGAGAGGTGCAGGATCATCTGGACTCAGTCATATTTCATCTACATTCATTATTGATGATGCTGCTGATAATGATGATACTCCTACCGATGTCTAGCTGTATTTATTTTGTCATTGTATCTAAGACATTGATATTCTTGATATTTTTATTTATTCTCTGATATGATGTACTCTTATGGTCTGTTGTATCATCATTAGTTTTATTTTATGGCATGGATGTATAGTTTCTTTTGCAGTTTTAGTGATTCTCTCATTATGATTCAGTTACTGCTATCTTTTGCTATCCATTGTCATACTGATATTGTTTATCTATCCATGCTGTTTATTCCCATATATTCATGCTAGATTTTGTGAGTCTGTCCCACCTTTTGTCTATTCCAGGAAAAAAGGGGGAGAGATATGTGATGTAGGGAGAGATATGTGTTGTAGGGGGAGTATTTATTATGATATTATACTTATTTTGTTCCTCCATACTTCACTTGGGTATTTGTTTGTGTCTCGTGTGATGTAGGTATATTTTTTTTAAAGATTCAGATATTTATTGATTCATCACATTCAGAGACAAAATCAGATTCAGATGCTTGCCGTTTATTCAGTTTCATTATGTCCTGTATTTTTATCATTTTGAATTTTGGGATAGGACATGCACTTTTTACGACATATAGCATTTCTGTTTAGTTTTATCCCGGAATAGCCAAAGGGGGAGATTTGTAAGAACATATTTTTTATCATGTTCATTTGTTGTAATTGGCTTAATTTCGGACAAAATAAATTAAGTTTAGGCTAGTTTTATTATGGAGTTTAATTGGAGCCTACGACAAAGTTCAAGTCCAAGAATGTGCAATTTAAAGCTTTGAAGAAGATTTCAAGTCAAGACGTGTTGCAGATGTTTAAGATCACTCAAGTATGAATACTTGTGAGAATTTGGGTAATTTAGTATGTTGATTAAAAGTCTGGGTGATTTAAATGTTTGGGAATTCAATATTTTTTGCGAAAACATTTAAAAAAAATATATTTATGACTTAAAATAGTTTAAAGAAAATTCGAGGAATTATTTAAAGAAAAATAATTTTGTTTAAACACTGTCTCTCGAATGAGACAATGGGTCGTTCAAACGATAATCCCTTGTCGCGCGAACGAGATCCTCTTCTCGCTCGAACGAGCTGTGCCGCCTCGATTTTTGTGTTTTGATTTTTTTGGACTTTGTATTGCTCAGATATAAATAAACGCTATGCGAAAGTTTTTGTGTGCAGAACAGTTTCAAAAAACATATTCCCTTATAGTTTTTCATCATCCGGAGTTTATTCAAGATCAAATTATTCAATTCCAAAGTTTGTGATCTTGAAATGTGTTTACCAAAAAATAATTCATTCATTGACTACGTCGACTGAGGTCATTAGGAGTGCTTGAGGGTATTCCTTACTGGAGACAGAACTGCATGTTCTTGAGGAGTAGCTGCGATTGTTCTTTTGCTGACGACACTGACCGACACCTACGGGCATTCGTGTGTCACCATATTTCATTATAATCCTTGTAAGTTGTGTCTTACAAATTACAGTGAAATAAAAAGGTTTTGCCCTTCGGGGATTTTCCTGAAATTATTTCTTTTACCGCATGCTTTGTTCATGGAATGGATTTAATCACTTAGATGCATGTTTAGGGTTTAAGAAGTTAAAATTGGTTTTAACTAAAAATTGGAACAAAGTTTTTTTTGCCTAAAGTACACACTAAAGGGCCTTCTCACCAACTAAAAATAAAAGATGTCCAACCCAAATTATGGGATGTTCTAAATAACGGATTGAGGATTTGACCCATTACTACCCCTAAAAGTCTCGGAGGAGATATTCAGGGAATAGTGGGATAGCGAGACAGTTATCAACACCCCTCTCTCTTCTATTGAATATATATTGTACCCTGGCCCGGGGAAAAGGGCATACAAAAAAACTTCTCTTAAGAGTTACTTAATATAACAGTAGACCTCTCCGTGGACGTAGGAAATTTGCCGAACCACATACATCTTTGTGTTGTGTGATTGTGATCTTTGTTGTTCTTCTTTTCCTGGCGATTGTCTTTCATTATTATTTGTGTTGAAATATTTGTCACCACAATTTGTGCCATCTATGGGAACCGATTATTTTTTCCTGTAAGAAAGTCTTCACCAGTAGGGACCTGCAATGTCCGATCACAACAGCAATGCCCTCAAGCGGGGGATATTCAAGAGCATCCTATCCTTCCTAGGGTAAGGTCCAAAATCCGTCATTCAAACCAGAGGTTCCGTCGAGAGAGGCAGCTCTCCGAAGAAAGCCAGGGGTGAGTTAGATCCACACAAATTTCTAAGCTGATAGACGCCTATGAGGCCAGGCTTCAAGAACTGGAGGAGGCCACTCTGAAATAGGAAGCTGAAATTGCTCTCCTCAAAAGGCGACTAGAGAAGACAAAAAGGGATCTCCATCCTAACACGAGGCAATGCTACAATCGAACTCTTAGCCCTCAGGTGAGAAAACCTCGCAGTTAAGGAAGGAGCCTAGGGCGTGGATCGCAAAGGTCTCAGAGACACAGGTCAAATAACAACTAGTTCAAGCAGCAAAAATTAGCTCCCCGATACAGGACCCCTGATCGAAGGAATGATGATATACTAAGCTTAGTCCAGAGAGAAATGGGCCAACATCCAGCTCATCGGGGTGCTAGATCAATAAGAGAGCTGTCCAGGCGAGCTCTCAGAACTCAAATGCAGTCCCCTTTTTTGAGGGTGATTAAAGAAGAAGCCCCAAAGAAGTTTGCGGTGCCCATATTTAAGATTTACTATAGAAAGACTGATCACATCGATCATGTCAGACAATATAGGCAGGCCATGACCCTATGGAACAATAACAATGTGCTCATGCGCCACAATTTCTCGTCACGCCTACACGACGTCACCCAAAAATGGTTCGAGAAGGTCCCTCATAGATCCATCAAGAACTTCAAGTCTCTAGACGAGCTATTCATAACTCACTTCATTACAAGCATTTATCATCCGAAGAGGATGGACGCTTTGCTGACAATGAAGAAAAAACCTTAGGAAAACCTTAGAGACTATGCGAAGAGATATTATGAGGTGTTCAACGAGGTCGAGGATTGCTCGGAGCAGGTCACTATAGCATCATTTAAGATCGACTTTCCCCACTCCTGTCTCCTACACCAGTCCCTCACTAAGATGGAGGACATGACCGTCGATGACTTGATGGCCCTTATCAAGAAATACGCCAAAGTCGAAGATGTGACCCATCCTAGTGCAGGAGAAAATGGTGGCACCAAGGTTGTCGGTAAGGGGGGCAAAAAAAGTGACACTCAAAAGAAAGGGAATAAGAATGGGGGGAAAAGTGGCCATAGGAGTTGGAACAAAGGCGACGCCTCGAAGGCATTCCAAGCCGTAAATACCATCTTCAGATTACCGATCTATAAGATCCTTACAAAAATCAAAGACGGACCATTCATTAAGTGGCCCAAGAAGATGGGTGGAGACCTCTTCAAGCAGAATAATGCATTGAGATGTGCATTTCATAAGTAAGGAGGGAATAAAATCGAGTACTCCAAGGCCCTCAAGTCCCATCTCGAAGAGCTGGCACAAGCGGGACACTTAAATGAATTCGTAGAAAAGAAAGTAGAGAAGGTAGCTGCAAACTGCAATCAGAAGCCCGATAATGTTCTCAAAGAGGATGTCGGCCACGAGTTCGTAGTAATTCATGGGGCGTCTGATTCAAGGGAACGTATCTCGAATGGAAGTGAAGAAGATGAAAATAGTGATGCAAGCTTTTTAGATTGATCCAGCTAAAACCCAGGCTGGGAAGCGTCGACATCTAGAAGAAATCAACTACAACAAGCATATCGTGGTCACAGATGAGGATTTGGTGGGAGTGAGAATTCTACACCATTACGCATTTATCATTACACTCTGGATAGCTAACTTCAACATCGATAGGTTACTCATCGACCAAGGCAGATCATTCGTAGTAATGTACCTCGAGCTGTTTAGAAAGCTGAAGTTAAGCATTGCCGAACTAAGAGAGGCCACTGTTCCTTTGGTTGGCTTCGCTGGAAAGATAACAATCCCTTTGGGAAAGATCATCCTACCGATAAGGGCATGAAGCATCTCAAAGATGATTAAATTTCTTATGGTTTATATTGATTCACCTTACCAAGCTATCCTCGGTAGAGGATGGATGCACGCGATGAAGGCCGTCTCATCGACCTATCATCATAAGTTGAAATGTGTGACAGACCGCGGAGTAGTTAAAATTCGTGGAGATCAAGCAATGGCAAGAAAGTTCCTCATAACGGCCATATTCCCCAAACAAGAGAAAAAGTGGAGGAATCTAGAAATAAATACGAAGAACGGGAGAAGTTGATGCCCTCCAAATAGCAGTTAAGTTATAGCAGACCAGGAGTGGAGGAGACTAGGCTCCTCCCCTCTGAGAGGGTCGTCAAGGACCTAAAAGAAGTCGCAGTCGGGAGTGGATCGACTGAGAGAATTTTTTTTATTGGAACATCCCTTATTGATCGTGAAAAGAAGGAATTGGTCACCCTTCTTCGAAGCAATTTGGGCATTGTTGCATGGGAGCTATACGAGCTGCCCGAAATCGATCCCAGCATTACTTGCCATCGATTACATGTGGATCCATCCTTTAAGCCAGTTATACAGAAGGCCCGTTGAACAACTCCAGAGAAGGCCAAAACAATGGAGAAGAAAGTGGAGAAGTTACTGGATGCACGGTCCATATGGGAATTTCAGTTCCCCAAATGGCTATCAAACCTAGTAGTAGTCCCTAAGAGCAATGGGAAGTGGAGAGTTTGTATTGACTTCATTGTTCTCAATAGGGCTTACCCCAATGACAACTCCCCCTTCCAAAAATTGACCAGATGATGGATACAACAACAACTCATGAAAGAATGATCTTCTTGGATGCATATTTCGAATATCACCAGATCCCTCTGCACAAGTCGGATAAAGATAAGACCATCGTTATCACCACTATTGGCTTATTTTGTTACAAAGTTATTCCCTTCGGACTCAAGAACGCATGAACAACTTATCAACGGTTAGTTACCAGGATATTTAAGGATCAAATGGGAGACACCATGGAAGTGTATATTGATGATATGCTCATTAAGATCAAGCTCAAAGACGAACACCTCTCCGACCTAGCAAGGACCTTTGAAATCCTCAAGAAGTACCGAATGAAACTTAACACGAGTAAGTGTTCCTTCGGCGTCCAGTTAGGAAACTTCCTTGGATACTTGGTCAGCGAGAGAGGTATAGAAGCTAATCCCGACCAAATTGATGCTATCAATAGGGTGCAATCCCCTCGAACTATGAGAGATATACAGAAGCTCACAGGAATGCTAGCTGCCCTAAACCGATTCATCTCTAAATTTTCAAAAAAATGCCAGTCGTTCTTCTAGTTGCTGAAGAAAACTAAGAGCGTGGTGTGGAACGAGGGTTCCTTAAGGGCCCTAGAAGAGCTTAAGGCCTACCTCAGCAAGCCCCCTTTGCTCATAATCCCTAGAGAAAAGGATCCCTTATATCTCTACCTTGTAGTATCAGATCATGCTATAAGCTCCGCCTTGGTATGTGAGAAAAAAAGGAGTCAGCATCTGGTGTACTGTTCAAGTAAGACTCTTTTAGATGCCGAGCAGCGGTACCTGCCATTAGAGAATCTCACCTTCGCACTGGTGGTAACCTCTAGAAAACTGAAGCTCTATTTTGAGGCCCACTCCATCTTCATAGTTACTTTGCACCCCCTCAAAGATGTACTGAGGAAAATAAACATCTCAGGCCGGCTGTCGAAGTGGTCGACCGAGCTCGGAAGATTTGACATTCATTTTCAACCAAGGATTGCTATCAAGGGGTGGGTACTCGCCAATTTTATTGTCGAGTTGACAGGAGAACAACCTTGTGATCAACCCGAGATCAATCATCCAAGAGAAGTCCCACAAGAATCAGGCATCTGGAAGTTATATGTTGATGGAGCCTCTAATTTTAGAGGGGCAGGAGTAGGTATCGTGCTAGTTACCCCTGAAGACACAGTGCTCGAGCATGGAATCAGGCTTGGATTTGAAGCCTCCAATAATGAAGCAGAGTACGAAGCACTGATCGCTGGTCTATGGAAGGCGCAATTTCTTGGCGCAAGACACCTTCAAGTTTTTGGCTACTCAAAACTGGTATCCAACCAAATAAGTGGCGATTTCCATGCAAAAGATGAAAGGATGGCAGCCTATCTCGCCACTGTGAAAAGGTTAATGGCCAACTTCAATCGCATCAATGTTCAGCAATTTCCCAGGGGACAAAACAGCCATGTCGATGCTCTGACAGCTCTAAGCTCAGCGGTTGACTCCGACTTAAGGAGAATAATTCAAATCGATTTCCTTACACAACTGAGCATCAGCCAAAGAATCGAATTGCCAAACCTCGAGCATGTTCATCATATAGAAAAAGCTCCCAGCTGGATAGACCCCATTGTAGATTACTTGTAAAGTGATGTACTTCCAAGTGATAAGAAGACCGCCCTTTCAGATAAGAGTCAAAGCTAACCGTTTTCACTTATCTCTTGAGGGAAAACTATACAAAAGATTCTTCACATATTTATACCTCCAGTGTGTTCATCCACAAGACGTCGAGTAAGTCCTACACGAGGTGCATGAAGGAACTTACATGAAAGTGCCCAATATGTGTGTTTTAAACAAAACCAAAATTTTCATCGAAAATTATCCAACTTTTAATTATGCACCAAACCAAGTTGTGAAAACCCAATTCTTACTTTAAACCAATTTTATCTTGATTAATCCTAAACATGCATCTAGTGATTAAAGCAAGTAAAATAAAGTAAAGAATACTCACATCGCCGGATGTACGAGAAAAAAACCTAAAATGGGAAAATAACCTCGGACTGCCCAAGCCAGACAATGACTAAAAATAATGGTTTTACAAAGACAGATTAGCCTTACACTAAGACTCGATCCCCATGGGTCTTGACGCTCCTTATGCTCTTCAACCGTTCTTCAATAGTGCCCACGCAGAAATTTCGTCTTCCACGATACCTGTCCACAACACACGCGTCCACGTATGTCTCGGTGTCCATCAATTAACTTTGATTCGTCTACGATGTCAAACAAGATGTACTTCTCTTTTCTTCACCGTAAAACCCTTTGATGTTAAATGTGTAGAACAAACAACTTTGGTGCCTCAAGATCACTAAAACATATAAGTTTGATATCTCGGATCTTTGCAAACTCTAAGGGTGTTTTTAAGCTTTGTAAACCTTAGAAAACATGTACGAACAACGTACTGGAATGTATTCTATTTTTTTAGTTGCACAAATACGAAACTCTGATAGAAACACGCTTTAAATAACAATTTAGCACCTCCTCGAAATGCGTGTCATTCGAACGACTTAAGGCTCTCATTCGAGCGACATAGGTATCTTGTTCGCGCAAGATCTAATGTCATTCGAGCGAGAAGTTTGACTTTTTGACTTTTCAATTAAAACATTTCTTTAAAGAGACCCAGTAAATTCAAACTCCTTTTTCGAGCTTATCAGAATTAAAACGCAGTGTAAACCTTTAAAACACTTTTAAAAACATTTTAAAATATATTTCTTTATAAAAATACATCCTTATCTCTTATAAAAACAATTTCGAGCAACATTAATTATACGCATTCATACATGAGTGATCTCGGAATGTAATTAACTTTGAAGACGAGTAAACTTGCACCAATTAAACATCGGCATGATAAATTCGTTGAAGCTTTGCCGCAATATCTTCAATTTTCTTCAATACATCATAAACCAAGTGGGATCATGACAAATTAAAAATCTCCCTATTACATATTACAAGCAAAGTTTTGTTCACAGAATGAAGTCAAAACAATACAGGGACTCAATTGGAAATTTATGTTCTTACATTATGGAAGTCACGTAGGAGGAATGTCGCTAGCCTTTCGAGCAAAGAAGGAAGGATACTGGTGGCCATACATGCAGAAGGACGTTGGAATCTACGCTCGAAAGTGTGAGAAATGCCAAATGCACGTACCTATGGTCCACCAGCCCACCAGTGACCTAAAGTCACTTACCAGTCCATGGCCCTTGGCCCAGTGGGGTCTGGACATCGTGGGACCTCTACTAACTACTGCCGAAAATTGAAAGTATCTGTTGGTTGCCACAGACTACTTCACCAAGTGGATAGAGGTAGAACCACTAGCGAACATCAGAGACTCAGACATGATGAGGTTCATATGAATAAATATCATTACTCACTTCGGGATACCCATGATAATCATCACTGATAATAGAACTTAGTTCGAGAGTGGCCTCTTCCAAAGCTTTTACAACGACCATGGAATCAGGCACTACTTCAGCTCTGTGGCATACCCTCAGAGCAATGGTGATGCTTCCAACAAAATAGTGATCGATGGACTAAAGAAGCTCCTAAAGAGAGCCAAAGGAGCATGGGTAAAGAACTACCCCATATCCTCTGAGCCTATCGCACCACCCACGAGGCTAGCAACTGGAGAGACACCGTTTGCACTCACATATGGAATCGAGGCAATTATTCCATTAGAAGCTGGTCTCCCTACCATGGGGTCCACGTTGATCGACCAAAGTTTAGAATGCTGGAGCATTGCTCACTGAACTTGACTTAGCCGACGAACGGTGAGAATTGGCTCTAGTGAAACTAACAGCCTACCAGCAACAGCTAGCTAAGAAATATAATAGGAAAGTCAATCCAAGGACATTCCAGGTTGGGGACTATGTCCTAAGGAAAGTCCTTGGAAGCACTGTGAAGCCATCAAATGGCAAGCTAGGACCGAACTGGGAAGGACCATTCAAGGTGATAAGGGATGAACTGTAAGGAGCCTATCACTTGGAAACTCTGGAATGGAGATACCAAGAGCTTGAAATGAAGCCAACCTGAAGAAATTCTACTTATAGATTACTCCTTTCATGCACCATTAATTTAGGCAAATTTTTACAAACTTAATGTTTCTCTCTGTTCGTGACTCTAATTAATAAAGTTAATTGGCCTTGGCATTCTATGAGTGTTATTTTTCTTAGATATATTTTAGTATATGCATCCTTTCCAAGTTACAGGCTTCACTCTTAACATGCATAATAAAGATCACAGGTTACAGTAAGTTGGTCAACTTACTCTAGCCAAACGATCCTATATCTAGCCCTTACCATTGCACCACATTAGCCAAAGCATTAGCAGGGTTAACATATAATGACCCTCCTCAGGACTTTGTTACTAGTACAATTGGCCTCCTAGTTTGCCCCCGATAATAAATAAAGCCGTACAGGGGATCCTTAGGAAATTTGGCCAACCCAGGTTGGTCGCCAACATAGTTTGGCTTAAAAAACCCTACTCGGATGGATTGTCCGCTTACCATGTATATCCTCGGCATTGCCCTACTTAGGCCTGAAGCAGTGTGATGATACAGCCTGAAAGATAAAGTGAGGTAGAATGGTATGACTGAAGTGTACTGGACTAGGGGGATATTTATCTGACAATTAACCCTATCTAAGTCATACTTAATCGTCTAGAAGATAGCTAGAGATGAGGTCAGCAAAACCTAAAATGAAATAACACACGTTTAGTCAGTAATTGCCCAAAACATAAATATTTCCTTACACCACTAAATGTATAAACAATTACAAGTACCAAAATAAATCAAATCCTAAAGAGAACCAGGTCGACGGGTGGATAATCAGCTACCCGTGCGCTTCGACCATCATCTGGGTGAGGGATAAATTCCTCTTCGACATCGCTTGAGCTTGGCTCCAGTAGCTGTCATGGGATTGCGTCTATTGGGATCTAGTGATCATCCCTTCTGAATGGATTTGGCCCCAGAGATAAAGGAATAATCTCATGTCTATAACAAAGGACGGAGTTCTTAGGAACCTTTAACTCCCTAAGGGCACTCCGCCACCCTCTAATAAAAGATAGCTCCTCAACCTCCTTTAACCTTGTGGGAGCATCCATCTAGCCCTGGTCGTACCCATCTGCCCACACCTGCCGAGGAACTTTCTTGAACAAGTGCCTCAGTAGGGTGACATCCCTTTGAAGCCCATCGGCTATCATGTACGCCTTGTGAATATCTCCTCGCAGTTCGGCAATCTCCCTAGATGAACCATTGTCATCAGGCCCAACTCTATGCCTAGTTGACGAAGAAGAACGTCGTATGACTTGAGGGGCGATGCTCAGCGCATTCTCTCCAAGGCATGCAACTTCCCTCCTTAAAGCATCATTCTCATATTGTAGGATTTTTCCAACTTGATTGATCTCAGAGGCATCCAAAAGCTTAGCCTTCAAAGCATCCATTTCTTCTTGAATAGAGGAGCCGACCTCCTCCATCTTCTCAAGTCTATCTTTCAACTTGGAAACCATCTCAGATTGGTCTTTATAATCCTGGTTCCTTGATATGAGAGACTTACAAATTTTTACAAAGGCAATCTGAACTTGGTCGCTCACGTCAGTACTAAGAATTTGACCTAGGTGAGAGGTAACAGGAATATATTCATCAAGTTCAATAAACTACAAATCATAAAGGCACTAAAAGTAAATATATCAGCAGGTGCAAAAATCTAAAATTTCTTCATTTCATTAAAATCGACCCAAGTCGGGTACTGATACATGAAATAACAGAAAAGAAGAACAAAAGGGGAAAATATAAGAGAAATCCTAAGAATTTATTGTTCGACCATGACTTGCTCTAGGGCTGCTGGCTCTTTCCCTCTGCTAGTAGTGACCTCATTTTGCTCTGCCCCAAGGGCTGGGGCATCAGAAGAAGGACTAGTAGGTTGGCTCACAGCTGGGGCATCGTCAATAATTGGTTTGGGGCCAGGTTTATGCTCTACAAACATGGGGGAATCAGTAGAGATTCTAGTAGCAACCAAGGATTTATCCCATCCTTTTTTGAAGTTCGCTTGACAGATGTATTCGATTTGCTTCTCGGCATCTTCATAGGCCACTTCCCAGCCCTCATTATAGATGTTCTCCCTAGTCGTGGACGCCTCTGCCTCCAAGCTTGCCACCTTCTAGAAAAGCTTCATGTTCTTAGTGGTAACACTGAGCTTGACAGCCACTACCAGCTCGTATGCCTTGCCGAGCTCCTGCAGCTCCTTATCCGTTCCTACCCTCTCTTTGGCACATAAGGTCTCAACTGACTTAAGAGATTCCTGGGAAGTATTTAATCTCCCCTAGAGATCAACATTCCTCCTCGCCAGACCATCGCGGTTACGACGGAGAACAGAGTAGTTAGACGGAAACTGCAAGAAGAAAAAGTATAAGTCAAGCAATAAAAAGAACTAGATAAATAACACAGAAGAAAAAGAATGTCCTTACCAAATCAAGTCCATGATCGACCTTCAGGGCTAATTGGTCTGGACCCATCTTTGAGGATTGCTCCCGGTCTGCTGTCAGTATCGCCCTCTCTATCATCATGGGGGCGAGGTGAGGGGATAAAGCCACAGAAGCCCCTCATTTGAAGCATCAGAAGGCACCAGGGAAGGTTGTGCCTTCTTTGACCTATCTTACTTTCTTCTTCTCTCTCTCTCCTCTTCTTCTTCTTTTATATTTTTCTCTCTTCTTATTTCTTTCTCTCCCTCTCTCTTTTATTCTTCTCTCTTCTTCCTCTCCAGCTCCTTCTCATGAGAGAACCATTGGCAGTATCATAGACCTAGTTTTTTGAATCTTTAGCCCGTTGGACAACAGGACATCATCATTATCATCACCATAGATCAAATTCTTTCATCTGGTAGGAGCCATGTCTTCCTCACTATAACCCTTTGAACCAGAACTACCAGAGCTTGAACCTTCCTCGCTGGATCTCTCTCCAATAGACCCTTCTTCACTGGATTCCTCCTCACAAGATCCGTCCTCGTGACTGCCACCTCTAGCATCACCTGATTTTGAGATAATCTCCTCCTCCTCGTCTATATTGATTGGTTAGAGAGAACCTTCCTCCTCCTCTTCTTCCTCTGGGATGTTAAGATGAGGAATTGAGTCAACTGGATGAGCGATGAAGCTGGAGGTAGTGTTTTTATATTCCAGTAAGAAGGTAGTCGATCTCGAATGTGTGATTTCTACAATGGAGTCTCGTATATTCCAAGCCTTAAGTAACTCAGCATCACGGATCTCTTGGAGAGCAGGCTCCTGATTCTTGGACTTCGCTATAAAAAAAACCAAGGAGAACATTCAAGGAAAAATACATTATAGCAGTAATAAAAGGATAGAGAAGATTGAACAAAAACCTATATACTCCTCCCCATAAGTAGGAACCTGAGGTTCAATGTACCTCACACCCCCTACCTGAGGAGGGAACTGCCAGTTTATAGCAACAAACCCTTTAGACCAATAGTCCTTATGAGAATCAGGTAGATTAACCACTAACACCCTCTCTGGACTCCTCACCTTCAAGTAGAGAAGGCCAGAGCTGGTACGAGAAAAGGAGTAACAATAACCGATTTCAACCAAGCCCAACTTAGTTCCATATAGTTGATTTATCCTATGGAAAACATTAATAATCTTCCAAACATTCAGAGAACATTGGGCTGAGACTATATCGAAGTATTGAAAAAAAATATAAAAATTGACGATTTGGAGGAAAATTTAAACCCCCTTGGGACAATAAGAGAACGTGAATCCAGTGGTCGTTCTTAATATTGCGAACATTGTGAGGAACAGGGGTACACTCAATGTCTACCCAACTAGGGATATTATAACATTTACTAAATTCTACCAAGGATTTGTTGTCTATCCTTGCCATGAGAAAAACCCCTGTATAAAAAATGGGAAACAAATGGAGCTTGTAATGATGGAAACCACGAGCAAATGAACACGATTGAAGTAAAAGATAACTTGGAAGATATGAAGAACGAACTTGAGAGTAAAAGGAAGCTTGAGAGTAAGATACAGTTTGAGAATAAGAGAAAACGAAGATTAGAAGTGATGAGACGAACCGTCTAAGTGCCTCGGTTTAAACTCTTAATGATAGTGAAAAAGAATCGAAGAAGATTTACCGCCTGAATCTCCTGTAAAGAGATGTTTCACACCCCAAATTTGTTACGATTCACAACAGTGCCACCTTGAAGGAACCAGAATCAATGTTTAAAATTTTTGAGCCCAAGTTATGACCCTAAAGATATAGGGGCAATTGTGGGTACCGTATTTTTCTTTTAGGCCCATGAGAGTAGCCTAACAAAGCCCAACTAAACATAAACGATGTTCGGCCCAAATTATGGGATGTTCTAAATAACGAATTGAGGATTTGATCCATTACTACCCCCAAAAATCTTGGAGGAGATATTCAGGGGATAGTGGGCTAGCGGGGCTGTTATCAACACCCCTCTCTCTTCTATTGAATATATATTGTACCCCTGGCCCGGTGCAAAGGGCATACAGAAAAACCTCTATTAAGAGTTACTTAATATAACAGTAGACCTCTCCGTGGGTGTAGGTAATTTGCCGAACTATGTACATCTTTGTGTTGTGTGATTTTGATCTTCGTTGTGCTTCTTTTCCTAGTGGTTGTCTTTCATTATTATTTGTGTTGAAATATTTGTCACCACACATTTCATGTCAACAAATTTTTCCCTAGTGCGTATGTTTAAGAAAATTAAAAGGATGTAGTTTTATTGTTCTATTGTCTTTACTATTTTGTTGAGCCCTACTTCTTATGTTTTAGTAGGCTGTAGTTTTTTTTTTAATTATTTAGCCTTTACTATTTTGTTTTGTTTTATTATAAATCATATTGTTGTTTCAGTTTCAGATTTTTTTTCTACATAGTAAATTATTTTTGGATATTTTCATATATAAAAATCAAATACCCAAATTGATTACGTGACTCGACGCAACACTGTACCAAAACGCGACACAAGATGTAATCGTGATTTCAGACAATGTGTTTATAGCCTCCCCCTATATATCAGATTGAAGATCTAAAGTAACAACACAGATATAGACGGTTACGTGTGAGAAATGTTTGGATTCTTCATTGTGAAGATATTGAGATGGATGGATATGTGAAAGCATAATATGTAATTGGTTTGTTTAAATTCAGTATTTATTGCTTTTTTTTATTTAAACGCACATCAAGACATGGGGGTGCTAAATGATTTTTAACCCATGTATAAAAAATATAGGGGTTTAAATAAAAACGATGTTCTGAAAATGTCGTGGGGAAATAAGTGGGACTCCAAAATGGGCAAATGGGTCTCGGTGCCTCTCTTGGTGCTACAGGGTTGCCTTTTGAAGTCTGGGTGAAGGTATGATATAATAAAAATCTGGAGTAGAGTAGTAATCTTACGTCCAAGGATTACAAAAGTTATTTTCAAATAGAATTAGTTTTAACACAACTAACAATTTGTTCAATACAATATCAAACCTTCTTTTCCCCTCCAATTTATTTCCTCTTTCTTGCTTTGTCTATCGTGTATTTTGAGAGGGTTTGTGTGTGTGCATATTTTTTCAACTGGAATAAAGTAAAGGTTTGATATTGTGATGGTGCCTCTTATGCGGGGGACAACGAAAATAAGGTTAGTAGTATTATTTTGCAATTTTATATTTGGTTGCAACGATTATGAAAATAAAGAAATATAAACGTCTATTTTGCCTACAAATGCTGAAGCAGTGTGGGTATTGATTTTATCTAGTCTCCTCCATTCAAAAGAAAATGGGTTTTGTAATTTATATATATACATAAAATTCGGAACATCTACAATGTATAAATGACTACCGTTTGTTTTTAGTTATTTGTTTGAGTTTACATATTATTGGGTTGCGAGGAATTATATACGTTCGCGCATCGTGTGGGTGCATGCTAGTATATCTCTACTACCTAAAAAGAGGCAACTTCCTCTTCAATGGTTAGAAGACTAAACTACCCTCATTAAATTTAAAATTCCTATTATACCCTTAAATAATAGTCAACATATCTCTCCCCAATTCATTAGCTCCCATGAAATACCCATGTTCATTGCATCCCATCTTTCTCATATTCATTCACACATACCAAGCAACCAAATACATTCATGTTCCAACCCTAGAAATCCAGATTCAGTTGCCTCAAATTTCATTCTCCAATTCACTCACATTCATTCATCCTATCTCTCTCCTATTCATTAACGCATATCAATAATCAAAATACATTCATCTTCCAACCCTAGAAATTCATCTTTACAAATGGAGGCTCAAACAACTATTTAATTGAAAGTCCATCATTTCTTTGAATTGTAGCTGTCATTTCTTCTGCCAAAATCAAGGTTAATACTCCTAATTCCGTCTATAATTTTTTATTATGTCAGCAAAGTACGCATTTATTAATTTGAAGATGAAGACAATTAAATAAATTTTATAATTATATATATATCTCATTGAAGAATTTTGTCTCTCATTTGAAGATGAAGATAATTACATAAATTTTATAATTATAATTATATAGATTATGAAGAATTTGTCTCCCATTTTCATTTTTTTCATGGTTTTTGAGATGTGTACTTATTACATACTCTAAATTAAATGTTAATTTTAAAACAATTATATACATTCACATATGCCTACTGTTTTAAATGTTAATAATTTGAAAATTATGCATTCTGATATAAACTTTTTCAGTATTAAAGATTGTGCTTATTTTCGTGATTTTCTTCTAATTATGAAAATATCACTCATGATAAAAAAAAATTATTAGTTTCGTAAGGTGGAAGTTTAGTACTACAATAGTTGATGGCACTAAGACAAGTACTTAATTTATGATTTATTGTCATTCTTATATAATTTCTAATTACGAAAATTTCACTCATGGTAATAATTTTTTTTATTATTTTCACAAGGTGGAAGTTCAATATTTCAGTACTTTAGATGAGATAAGTACTTAAATTTATGGTATATTGTCAGTCTTATATAATTTCTAATTACGGAAATTTCACTCATGATAACAATTTATTTTTTTCGTAAGGTGAAAGTTCACTACTGCATACATTAGTTGATGGCACTAAGACAACTATTTACTTTTTGGTTTATTGTCATTCTTATATAATACGATGTTCTTACTCTTTACAAGTATGTTAACAGTAGTAGGAATGTAATTTGATAGTTCGTAAGAAATTATTATCATTTCACTCTTTCGTAAGTAATTGTTAATTAAAATCTTGTAGGATATTTCAACATGGGCGGTACACGCTCGAATTGTGAATCTGAGAGTGAAGGAATTTCACTTTTGTTTACGTGGTATGTGAAGTAGTTGATACCATATTGAAACTGTTTCGTATAATTTATATTCGAGATGGTAATACGTTTCGTTTGAATTTTTGTAGGATATTGTCAATATTTCTTGTAGAAGCTTGGACTTTCAATCTCATAGTGAAGGAATCTCAATTTTATTTATGAGGTAATTGCAATTGATTAATGTATGATTGCGAATTTACTTATCATTTTTTATTTAATTTAGCGGCCATTATGAAACCAATTGAAGAAATATGTAGATGAGCTAAAAAATTTGCATACGTTTTACAATTTCTAATTTGTAGCTTTTTTTTTTCTTTGTCATGGAAAAGAAAAAAAATTAAAGAGTTAGGAAACAAATTACATCATGTCAATTGAATTATATGAAACATAAACTACGCATGTATAACAAATTAGAGAGTAGAACCAAGTAGATACCCAAATCTTTATAAACTAACGAATAACATAATTATTTGGATAAACAAAATTAAGTCATTGGAATATACACATTTAACCTTTTGATATCATGATGAATGAAACAACCTATGAACCAAAAGAATCAAAGACTCTGATGATTCATTATTTGGTGGGCTTTTTTGGAGCAATTGGTACTCAGTGAGTGGAATTTTGGGACCACTAATTTTAAAATGACTTTGATGCAAGAACTTACGTATTCATTCATAATTTGTTTTTGTATTAGCCGAATATATGTTTTTTAACCTACATTTTTCAAAATATTTTCATTATATTTTTTTAACATAAACATACGTATTCATGTCTTTAATGCCATTCATTTGACATGTCATCAAGCTATAATTAGGTTTTATTGTTGTTGTTGTATTGACTTTTAAATATGTATAGGTTGATAGGAAAAAGAATAAAGATACTAATCTACTTGAAAATTTCAGAATAAAATTATAGACCTTCCTTAAATTAAATTCATTCTTCGTGGAGTCATAATTTAAGATGGATCTCCGGCCTATAGGTGAACTATCAATATAGTAGTTGACTCCGAGGATATTTTACTGGTATTAGGGGACTGAAACAAAGTACAAATTTCTTGCATTCCCTATCCAATAGTATTTAGGACCAATTGGAAACCAATTGACGAAAAACTGATCAATATAAGATCGTCTTATGTTCCCACAAACGAAAAAGAAAGGTCTACCACTGTTATTTTATGGGCTAGAATAGGCATTCACCTCCTTGTCCTAAGCCAAATAATTGAGAGAGTTTTTCTTGTACAGGATTCGGTAAAACTATATGTCATTGACTAGATGATAGTAGAAAAAATCCATCATAGGTCATAAACAACTATTGTAACGTAAATGGGACGAATCACATTCATTAAAATTTTGTACTTTATCCGAAATGTTTAATGAGGTGAGCCTAAGCCATGCTTCAGCCTGCCGCGTACGCCTGCAAGGCATAGTCCTTAATGAAGGAGCCTTCCTCGATTTGAGGCGAATCGCAATACATGAAGCTTTGTTAGACCTGGGTCTGGGCATACCTTGGACAAATTCAATACTGCATCAGTTTTCCCCGGGTTTGAGATCACTCTGTAATCTTATATACTCCACATTTTATTTATTGTATGGATAAATGAAGAAAGAAATGAAAGCTTGATCTTCTTCACCTTAGTTTTAAAAAATCCTTAAATGAAGAAATAAATCCCAACCAACATTCCATGAAGTCTAGCTTGATTAGTATGAATTCAATCTATAATTTCTGGCTGCAATTGATAATAACTTTACTAAATTAACTTAAGAAATATGCTATTATAGTTTTATATAAATCAATGTAACTTATAGTTTCCCATTGGTCATATATGCACTTATTGTGTTGGAATACTCAACTGGTTTATGAGCGTTCAA
The DNA here is from genome assembly GCA_949130495.1 of Sambucus nigra. Taxonomy (NCBI): domain Eukaryota; kingdom Viridiplantae; phylum Streptophyta; class Magnoliopsida; order Dipsacales; family Adoxaceae; genus Sambucus; species Sambucus nigra. Next base: position 448,182,902 of record OX422219.1, on the reverse strand, counting down.
AGTTGGGTTTATAAGGTCAATGTGGACTGCTTTATTCCCATTGGTTTCTTTTTTTTTTTGCTGTATTCGATCAGATTTTGGTTCTATAACATTAGCCTCCAACTGTTTGAGGATGACAGTGCTCAATATAAGCGAAATTTCTCCTTCTTCTATTAAAATGGAGATAACATCCACTGAATTTGGATCTTTAGTGGCTCCATTATGTTAATCAGTAGCTGTAGATGTTACTGCTTGGTTCATGGATGTCGCTGCTGCATTTAGTAACAATTATAGTAACAAATATTCTCCACCTATCATATGACGGACATTTGGGACTACGTTCACTGCCCATGCCTTTATTCTTTTACAATTTTATCCTCTCTAAAGCTAATATTTAGTACTTGAAACAAATGAATCAACATACTTTGAACAGTAGGGTATGCTAATAGTAGTATACAAGAAAACAAAATAATTAAGAATATTGAAGAAACATAAGTTGTCCTCTAGAGTTCCCTTGACCACTTCATTGGGGACTCAATTTCATTATTAAGATTTGGTGAAATAGTATTTGCTGAAGTGTTTGGGGGGAACTCCCAAACACATCTGATAAATATACATATTGCTAAGCATGATGAGATTCTTGGTAGCGATCTTCCTAATCAATCTGCCTACAATAAAGATTTTAAGTCTTATATTTATAGAGTAACTACATTTATTTACTTTAATATGTATAATGAATATTAAATTGTAATTTCAGTTCCACATATTTTTGTTAATGACAGCATATGTACATACAACATAATCATAATTTTATTTATAATCTTTCTTGCAATACACCAATTGTCACATGGATAATTTTTTTTTTGAAATGCTCCGGTGACGTACCAAGTTTTTCCCACAAAACCTGATCATCCAATCAATACACGAGGTTCACTATAATAACCTGCTTTTAACACGATTATAGCAAGTAAACTAGCAAACCAAACCACAATATAAGAGGCACGCGCACACAAGACACAAAATTAAAGGAACTCAACTCCCAACCTTTTGTCACACAGATAATTTTTTTTTTTAAATTCTCCGGTGAGGCACCAAGTTTTTTCCACAAAACCTGACCAGCCAACCAATACACGAGATTCACTTTTTTCTGACTTTTTCTAGACCCTTTATGCTGGCCGTATTATCCTCATTGAATGGAAGAGCTTTTAAGGTGTTAACGGTTTGTCATTTCTCTTTGAGTTCCATGTACATGAATTTTCTCTTTCGTTGACTCCACCGGCTCAACTTATTTCAACACTGCTTTAATTTATCCTCGATTGCCCTAGAATTTACCCCTCTCCCCGCCACACAAAAAAAACATATTGTTTCTACTATATTTTGACATTTTTCCTCTTTGGCCTACCATGCTTCATATCTAATAGGTGTGTATCTCCTATTCATTATATTTGGCTCTTCATTCTACTCTCAGAACTGAACTGCAATAGGAATATGGTTTGAATCATGTTTATTTATACGATACACAACAACATTCGAGAACATCAAACTCCATTCTTGATTTGCAAACAAGTCTTTCCTCCACACAATCCCCACTTTTCATCCCTATGTACCTTGTAAATTCATAGCCTTAAAACTAAGTTCAATTAGTTTACATGTGTCAATCACCTATCTAAAATTGCGAACCTACCAATTTGGTAGAATGGTTGTTCCTGTTTTTTCTGCGTTTGACAAAATTTCATTGACACTCCCCCCACCTACCCCCACCCTCACATACACACATACCACGACTAAAAAACGACCTCGAACTATCGTGACTTAAATTATTCAAATTTTTTTTATTCCTCCCTGCGTCCCCGAACCTCGAGTACCCCATAAAATCCTGTGATTCTCCATGACTGCCATTACAGAGAACATTTTTAATACATATGTTTTGCTCGGACATTTATAAAACTCATTATTTTATCTTATTTCTAATTATCACCCATATAAATGTGTTAGCATAAATGTAAAACCAATGAGTACATCATTATCGCTTAATTGTTTCACACAAATTGTTTACTTAACTTTGTTACCTATGCGTAGATTATTGTAGAATTTATGCTCTACATAAAAAATTTGGAAATTGCCAAATTCATATTCATTTATTCAAAACCTCAAATCAAATATCTGGAATCAACCACGCGTGCAACGTACGTGGGCACAACTAGTAAATATAAAAATGGTGTCTCTTAAAGTAGTTTCGCCATGTGTCTCATCCAATTTACTCCCTCATTAAATAATTTAATATTTAAGAGAGGAGATGAAGAGTTAGTTTTTGCTTTGAACGATTTGTTAATCATTTAAGTATCATATAGGCAGGTTCTCATACATGTCACCTGTGCGGACTATTTTTTTAAAATAGTAAAAAAATATTTTTTTAATTCATTTTTTCTGTGCGGCATTTAAACATTTCAGGGAACCTCACAAAAACAAATTATCTCAAACAATTTATTTTGCTATTTTAAAAAAAATCGATCACACTATGTGAGTTTTAAAAAAAAAAAACAGTGTTCTAAAAGGCGCATCTAGGCTGATAAGCACCCAAAACTATACAATTTATACCCCGAATAGATGTACGTTAGTTGCTAATTCTCGGTAATATTGGTCTTATGCGCTTAATTGTTCAATATGCAGGCTTAATTACAGTTGCAGTGTCAAAAGCTATAAATCGAGGCACTTTGCAGTTAAAATGGCGCTAAATACCCAATCCCCTGACCCTAACCTATCCCGTCCTAGCCTTAGCCTACCCCAAACCATGTGTGTGTTTTCTTTGTCCATTTTTAATATTTTTTAGATTTTTAGTTTGAGTTATTTTATTTTTAGGATTTATTTTTGATTTTTAGGTTTTATTTACTATTTTTATATTTTATTAGTATATTTTTATTTCATCTTTATTTTTATTAGTTATTAGTTTTATTAGGATTAGATTTTTTAGGATTTCATTTAATTTTTTTAGTTTTATTTGATTTTACATTTAATTAGAATTTTAGTTTTAGTTTTATTAGATTTTATTTTTATTTCCTTTTTAGTTTCATTTTTTTAATTGAATCTTTATTTTATTATTAGAAGTAGAATTTTTATTTCTTTAGATTTTTATTTTTTAGAATTTTATTTTTATTAGCTTTAGTTTTTTTTAAGTGTCCAAATTAAGCACACACACACACATAACCTACATTCCATTACACTTAAACTGAACCCACTCATACCCAACACTTATCCTACACCTAACATACACCCAAACACATCCTATCCTACACACTATCTTACACCTAAACACCTCCTCACTCACACATAACTCCCATGTACCTCACTACACACTATCACCCCCATGTCATCTTCAACCTCCAACCAATAACTTCTCTCTTCTCTCTCATCCCACCATTACCAAACATAAACCCACAACCATTACCACCTCAAGCCCGCTCAGCGTGACCCAAAACCCACACCCCCATCGTGACCCAGCTGCCCCAATCGGGCACCAACCCGATCCACCCCTAAACCTTATTTGAACCAACCACCAGCGCCCCACACACCTCATCCCTTAAACCCCCACCGCCGGCGACCATCCTTTTCCCGACCTGACCCGTTCCCTTGCGACCCATCACCGGCGGCTGAAATCCGCCTGAACCCGCAAACCGAACCAGCAACCTGCCTTATCCCACCTGAAAACCACGACCCCGCCGACCTTCCAGCCACCTGCCGACGTCGATACAAACCCACTTATACCCTTTTTCCCTTAATACCCCCAACTACCTACTTATCCCATTTTTCCCAAAATACCCTTTTAACAAATCAGATTTTTATTCCTTCTACCATTTATCCTCACACCTCACCATTCCCATGCATACTCATGCCACTTTTATCCAAAAATACCCCTAGCTCCATGGCACCTACTATTTAAAGAGAGTTGAAGACCATTTGAGAGGATGGAATAAAGAGTAGAGAAACCCTAGAGAGAGAATTAGATAGAGAAACACCATTTTTATTTTTTTTAGTAGTTTAGTTTTTTTTTAGATTAGAAAAGAAATTCAATAAATTGAGTGTTGTAATTAATTGAGATGATGGAAGAATTGAAGAATTAATGCAATTGAAGGCAATTTTGGTTTGATTACTCCTCTCTAATTTTCATTTTATGCTCTTATTTGATTCTAATTTTTATTGGATGATGATTATGGAGTGCTAATCACCCCATTCAAGGGATGAATTGAAACCCTCATGAATCCAATTTGATTTAATTGTCAATTCTAATTTTGTTAGTTTCCTTTTATTAGTAAATTTGATAGAAAAACTTTTGCGTGTATTTGTCGTTGTTGTAAAAGCTCCTTCTAATCAAAATCCTTTATACACCTACAAAATAATCTCAACTCGAGTGTAGAGGTAAGTAAGGGTATCAATCCACTTTCAAGGTTGTAAAGCAAATGGAACAAATTCAATTGTAATTCACTTTTTATTTTCTTTTTGTGCTTTTTCACTTTTCTAATTTTTTTAGCTTTTTCAATATTAAAACAATAGGGTGAGATGAGGTGAAATAATACTAAACTAAACTAAATGAAAAGGGGTAATCAAAATAAAATAAAAGTATGAAAAATATAAACTAATGAGTGAGATGTAACTAAATGAGAGAAAATATTCAAAGAATGGAAAATCCACCCTCAATTCACACAAATTTATCTAACTTGCATTATTTTAATTTCATAAATTTTCAAAATATTCATATAATTCAAAATCTAATTCTCATTATTTAATGAATTAATTGAATATTCTTTTAGAAAAGTAAGTTTAATCCCCACAAGCATTACTCTAAATGAATTAAAATCAATTAAATAAATCCCCCGCTAGGATCGATTTACCAAACTAATTTTAATTACACAAAGTAAAAACAAGAGTAGATGAAAATTATACTAACATTTAAATCAAGTGATAAGCCTATCTCTAGTTAGAATCAAATGATCAAATGACAATACAATTTTCATTCCTTTCTCAAGGATGTTTTTTCATTTCTCAATGTGAAAATAAGTAGGAATTAAATTTACTAATTAAAGGAAACTAACAAAATTAGAATTGACAATTAAATCAAATTGGATTCATGAGGGTTTCAATTCATCCCTTGAATGGGGTGATTAGCCTTCCATAATCATCATCCAATAAAAATTATAATCAAATAAGAGCATAAAATGAAAATTAGAGAGGAGTAATCAAACCAAAATTGCGTTTAATTGCGTTAATTTTTCAATTCTTCCATCATCTCAATTAATTACAACACTCAATTTATTGAATTTCTTTTCTAATCTAAAAAAAAAACTAAACTACTAAAAAAAATAAAAATGGTGTTTCTCTATCTAATTCTCTCTCTAGGGTTTCTCTACTCTTTATTCCATCTCCCTTAAAATGGTTTTCAACTCTCTTTAAATAGTAGGTGTCATGGAGCTAGGGGTATTTTTGGATAAAAGGGGCATGAGTGTGCATGGAAATGATGAGGTGTGAGGATATGTTTGAGGGTATTTTTGGACTTAATAGAAGGTGCATGTGGATGGTGAGGTTATGAGAGAGTGGGGATAAGTTTGGGGGCATAATGGGAAGTGGGGTAAAAGAGGGTTTAAGTGGCACATGTGGGTTTTATTGGTTGACAAGGTCTTTGTTGTTTCATTTTGGCTTATGAAGGTGGTAGAAGTTGTAGCTATATGGGAGAATAGGATCAAAGGTGAAAATTGGTTCATGGGTAATGGGTATGGCATGTGGGTTTAGTTTAAGGCTAACTAAGGTTCAAGACAATTTGGGTTGAGGTATCCGGGTCAAAAATGTGTAGACCATGGTGGGAGGGTAAGGTCGGGTTGGTGCTGCCGGAGTGTATTGCGGTGCATAGGGACACCATTTATTTTTCATTTTAAAATTGTAATAATCGAAGAAAGCGTGATTGGGAAACCGGACAAGGTAGAGAGAGGGCGTCCCAAGGTGAGGATTCAGAAGACTCTCTACCTTGGGTTGGTAGGACTCCCGGGGACGACTGAGATAGGCGTGATCTCCCCCCGGTCGACTCAAATTTTTCGACACCCCACGACGTAAAAACCGTGGAAGGTACATTTCTTACACCCTTGCGCCTCTCCTGTTAGCGAGTCAATTTTGTGTTCTCTTGTGTGCTCTTGTGTGATTTTATTCTAGAATTTATTTTTTGAATGGTGTGATGAATTAAATTACTAAGACCTACACCCGGTCACTCACGAGAAGGGATTTCATCACCCGACTTACTCGCTTATCATTGTGTGCTACCCTAGCCATCACTAAATTTAAAATCAATCAACTAGGTAGTCCAATAGGAGAAATTTTTTCAAAGGCGATCACTCAAAGATTTTCGTGATTTTTTATCGCCCACGGACTTAATTAAAATTTGACTACCCTCTCACTAATTCTAAAGATAAAAATTGGCTATGTGCTAGTTAGGATTTCTCCTTGACTTGTGTGTGTGTCCAATTCATTTTTTGGTAGTCGATTTTAGTGAGTTCGTCTCAAATTTTAGAGTCCACCTATTTTTCCCCACCTTTTCTTCAAAAAAAAAATCCAAATTTTTTTTTCTTCCTTTATTTTTCACAAAAATCCAAAAATATTTTCTTTCTTTCATTTTAGAAAATCTAAAAATATTTTTCTTCCTTTATTTTTCACAAATATCCAAAATATTTTCTTCTATTAGTTTTATAAAAAAATCCAAAAATATTTTCTTTTTTTATAAAAAAAAAATCCAAAATTATTTTTTGTCCTTTTTGAAAAAATTTTGAAAACTCCAAAAAATATTTTCTCTCCTCATGGTCAACGAACGTCCTTTACGGGACTACTTTGGTCATTTTCCATTGACATGCGACACGTGTGAGAGTGATCCCGAGTCGTCTCTTTATGATATTTTTAATGGTTTCACCTCTCTTACGAGTGCCCTTGATACTCTTGACCCATCCATACACGCACCTCATTTCCCATCGTCCTCGGTGTCAAGTGTCGTCGTGTCTCACCCTTTGTTGTTCACCCACTGTTATTATGCCGATCACATGTCCCATGAGTGCCCTTACATTACATATCCATCTGAACCCACCCTGGAATATGTGTATCCATATGACACTGTTTCGGAACCCACCTCGGCCCATTGTCATGATATACCCAATCCCGAGTTGTGTGAGTACCCTAGCTATTCATGGAGGCCTGATCACCCTTCCACGCAATACGAATTCCAACCCGATGTTACGTTCCAACAGTCGTCATGGCAACCTTGTGCACCCAATCCCGATCATGCCCCTCACTACCCACCGCATGAGCATCAACCAATTGTCCATGACGAAAGCGATCCTTTTGTGTATGATGAACTTGACCCCACTCCACACACTTCATTTGAGTATTCTCCATACACTCACGATTATAGCGAGTTGTGTCCACCTCACCCACTGCCGCCACCCATCACTCCACCACCACCATCATCCACCTCCACTCTCAAAAACCTCTTGCAAAAGTTCATACTCGAGCAAGAGCAAGCCACTCTAATTCAAACTCAATCTCTCCAAAGGCTTGAACACCGATTAAATGAATTGGAGTGTGCGAGAGAGTCGAATATTTTCATGGATTCATCCATCGTTGCAACCGAGTGTGATGATGATGTGTCCTCCTGTGACACGAATTTTACGTGTGACCAACCCTACCACCTCAAGAATCTTGAAGTTGAGACCATTCCATGGTCCGGGCCCCAAGTCGACAATTGTGTTGACTTACCTTTCATTAGTGATACTGATCCTCTTTCGCAACATTCATATGAACCCCAACTTGAGGTTCACATTTCCACTCCCGCTGAATCCAAAAAATGCCCGAGTCTACACCTATCAAGCTTCACCCTTGTGTTCCCGAGGAACCAATTTATCCTAGGTTAGCTCCGGCTACGATGTTCACCATTTTCCTGAGATAGAATCCGCGATAGTTCCTAACTATCAGGATATGGATCCTTTTCCTCCATGCATGGCTCCTTTTGATCCCGATATTTCTAGTGATCCCTCTATATATGATCTTGGTGCCTCGTCTTACCCACCCACCACATTCCAAGATACTACTCTTATGGAGAAGCTGACCACTCTATCTTTAGAAACCACACTCCCTTGTGAGTATTCCTTTACTCCTCCCAATGAGTGTGTGTCTCCCACTCTTGAGTTGGATCATCTTCCTCCACCATTTATCCCACCCGACCCACCCATTGTCCCTTCTATCGTACCACCTAGTTTGGATCTCGATTTTACACCTTGCCTGTTCCCAACCACATTTTTAGATCCTCACCTGAAACCATCCCTCACCCATGAGAGTATTTGTGGTGCTACTCTCCACTTTCGTGACACCGAGCTTGTTAAAGTCCCAAACAATCCTATATTTAAGACGCTTCCTTGCTATACATAATTCTCCCTTAAATTCCCACCCATTTCGATTAGTACAACAAAAACAAAATGGGTTGAATTTGCCATCTCGTTCGAACGACAAGTGATGTGGTTTGAACGACAATCACTATCGTTCGAACTAGAGTCCTGGTCGTTCGAACTACCTGCAACATTTTCTCTCCCTTTGTCCAGAATCGATTCTTTGCCATTAACAAAACCTTAAAACCCTTCTTACCCAGAAACCAACCCAAAATTTACACAGTAGGTTCTACGAATCAACACATATACCAATATCTTTAATTCCCAATTTATATCTCTAATTGTAAATAAATACATGAATATATGTGATTTTTCCACAACTCTTGCAGTCAATAACATCTCTAATCTTACAATTTCTTCACAGTATAATATGAATTCATAAGACCTATCATATCAGTTCCAAAACTTGATTCGTAACATCCACAAATTTAAAACCCAATTTGTATTAACCCAACCCAAAATCACGTGTTTAATACCTACCATGATATGAATTGAAATCAACCATTTATATAAAAGAAAGTTTATCCACTTGCCTTATTATTCGTAGATTATGATTAATCCTTTGGTGTAGAAATTTGCTTTGTTGAATAACACCTCCCTTGTTCTTCGTTTTTGTCTCTCAAGAGTTTTTCCCTTTGCTCCTCTACATTCTCAGATTTCTCCCAATTGTGTTATGGCTACCCACAACTCCTAAACTTAGGTTTTTATCCTCAAATCGTGTTTTTAGTCATATGGGCCTAATTAAAATGGCCCAAATACCCCCGTGGGGGCCCAATTATGCCCAAAATACCCCGTGACCCATTTACCACCCCGGGTACACTTTTCCGACTTTCTTAGTCCATCCGCACTCAACCATGCACTCAGAATTGACATCCGAATTAATTTATAAAAATTCTTATCTCACACATAAATTAGTCTATACCCGACTCCCAACTGCGATAACTAAACGCTCCGTCACTAATACACGTTATGACGTAATTAAATTGTTACTATTCACTTAGTAATCTAAATTCCATAAATATTAACCATTTACTCTCCCGATTAATATTTAAATAAATATTAACATAATTAATTCAATTAAATTACGACACACAAGTAATTTAAAATTTACCAGAATTAATTAAGTAGTTAAATGCACAGAAATATGTGGTGTACAATGGGATTCGATTTGTATCGGTCTAAGTTAGGTTTGCTTTGCTGTAGAAATAAATTAAGTTTATGTTAAAATATTATTATTTAATTAGAATTTGGACTTAATTCATGAAATAAGATTTTAATCACATTATGACCTAATTTTTGTAATGAGATCAATTGGATGTTTAACACATACCCACATGCGCACATGGTCACGACAGGTGGGTCATGACCGATGACCATGACTGGGTGGTCATGGCCCAGGACCATAACCAGAGCAAAAAAGCGCGTGACAAAGGCTGTAACCAAGCTAAAGGAAGACATCTAATAATCAATCTACACATATGCACATGCACACACACACACACACACACCCACACACACACGTATATATACTTACACATGTTTTCGACTCGAAAGGATGTATAACAATGTTAGTATTAAATAAAATAAGATAAACTTAAATTGGATCGATTGAAAAATAAATTGTTAATGATTAATTAGAGCCATTACTTGTAGGACTCATATTCACACCCTTATATATTTTTCTCAAGAAAAAGGGTACAGTGATAATCATTGATAACAAGAATACGAAAGGTTGCAATTGGACTACACTTATACATCTTTTATTTGTGCGCACCATAGAGGGTAATCCTATTTACAATTATGGGAATAAGAAGATAGAACGATTTAACTACCTTACAAATCATGGAGGTCGTCTCTCGTAAGAGTACCTGTTCGATTGTATTCTATTTTACAAACTAGAAAGCTGGGATGAGGAAGTAAAAAAATATATTTCACGTACATAATCCTAACATAGCCCTGGAGTTCCTTATGCTATTATCGAAGGTCAGAAAAAATATTCCTCCACCGTGGATACAACTACGTAAACAAAACATTGGAAACGACTGTGATGTCCTGCGACATATTCACTATAAATTAAATCTTGCTAAAAAACTGAAAAAAAAGGATTCCGATTTCGTGTCATAGACATCTATACATCAATCATTAATGCACTTCCTGTTAGTTTGCCACGTACAAAAATCTATAAATTTTTAAAAAGTAATACCGAATGGATGGAGATTATATATGATGAACATATTTTAAAGTCATATTATGAGAAGGTATATACATATATATAGTCATAAATATGATTAGTTAATCGTAAACATGTTAGTATAATGATTTTATCCCTTATTTTTTTTCTTAATGTAGATAATGTCGAGCGTCAGTGGACATAACACACCAAGTGATGACGTGACACCTCCTAGATTCTCATCTCCTTCACCCTAACAAGGATTATCATCACTACCGGGTGAACAATTATCTTCTACATAATTATTTCACTATACCACTCCGTCTACAAGTAAGCAACAAACACCTATTAATCTAACACCCCCACTCCCACTCCCGACACCTCCTGAGAAAATGAGAAAAATCCCATTGGGTTCTCCCTTCTCGGTAATAACCATACTAACAATAAAAATGACATCCAAGTATTTAAATCCCAATATTTGCCAGTTGGAAAAATGAATGTGGGAGTCGAGGAGATAGATAACTGGAACTTAGTTGATCAAGTGACCAAGGATGACATTTATGAACAACATAATAAGAATTTTCATTCCTCGACAATTCGAAGTGAAAGGTTCTTACCCGAGTTACTGAAAGACTGAGAACATATCGAAGAAACCTTCGGCAGAGACATTTCTCGAAGGGGACATCGATCTCAGACATTTTGGCTCTAAAAGATAGAGTCCCTTAGAATGTTGAAATGCACGTCGATCAATGGAACATCTTTTTAGAAAATAAGGAGATGGACAAAAAACTTGTCCAAGGAGAGAAAAATAAACAAAACTGAGTGAATAAAGTTGATGACCATAGGATGGGGTCTAAATTGTATGAAGATTTGAGAAATGAATGATCAGAAAGGAAAAATGGAGGTCCAGATGCTGACAAAAAATCTAATTGTGATAACTTGTACGTGTATGCCCGATGGGACGAAGATAATAAATTCCCATAACACATGGCTTCGGCTCTGGTGAGTATAACAGGTTATTTATTTACATATATACAAGTTATATGAAATAATGTCAAAATAATAATAATAAATATAATTTCATGCTACAAGAATCGGTCGAATCCATTAGCAGTCAGTTCATTTTGAGCCCTTATAATCACATTGAAGATCATGCCCTGAGCTAGACCTTTGAAATTAACAAAAGAGGGAAGATGAGAGGTTTTGGATCACATATGATGAAACTAAATTAAAATTCACTACCCACTCGTGAACGATATCTCTTCGGTGAGGAATCAAATATCGATCCAAGAGGAAAGTCAGTCTAAGTCAAAGAAGGATGTGCCGAAGATAAAGAGTAACCTAGGAGTGTTGGCTGGTGAAATCGAGTTCCTCGTGTCTTTATTTACTAAAGGTTTTCAGCCCTCAATGCATCCTTGAGGTTTCCTCTTACCTCCTTCTCAAGGACTCCCCTATCCTTCATCTCCATGTTTTCCTTACCAAATGCTGCCTCCTTTAACATTATCCTCCCTAGTGCCTCCATTTACAACACTCCTGGATCATCATTATCCACCCACAGTGGCTATAATAAACAGTACTAGTTTGAGTACTTGACCAATAGCAGGATTATTGGCACATGAACACTTATTTCCTTGATTATCGAATTTCCTGTTCACAATCTTCCTTTCCAGATGGGTTAGGCTCATATAAAATTAATGAAATATACAACGATGCGGATAAATGCCTGTGCACGTGGTCAAGCCTAGGCCATGAAAAATGTTTAATTTGGGAACAAGTTATAATATTTTTTTATTTAAGTTATATAAGTTTGTGGGTCATTGATTGACAATTTTGTGTATGCAACACGAATTTAGGTTTAAGTTGTTTAATTTGAGTTTACTTCGTGTTGAATAATTTGAATGCATTATGAATTGTGCGTTCTTGTATGCAACATGACCTTTGTTCCAACCTATTAGTATATATTAATTGAATTTTGAAGATTATTTAATGGATTTCCCATAATACAAAGAATGGATGGGAAGAATAATCGAATATATGATAATGATGTAAAGGGCAATTAAAATTTGTTAATTATGCATATAGAAATATGAAAAGAGATAAGATTTTGTCCATACACCCATTGTATGAACGAAAAATAAGTCTTTGAAATACGTTGAGTATCATTTGCAAAAGTGGAAAATTTGCAAATATCTAGAGTTAGGCTTAAAAATATGCCCATAGAGGACAAAAACCCAAGACATCCCCCTAAATGGCCCCTTAAGAGGCACGAGCACCTCACACGGAACAAATATAACTCATAGAAATTGAAAGCGTAATCAAGGGACCCCCTATTTGAGAATATGATAAAAAATTGCATATATATAGACTTAGGCTTAAAAACATGCCCATAGAGGGCAAAAACCCAAAACAACCCACAAAACGGCCCATTAGAGGCACACACATCTCGCACAGAACTAATATAAATTATAGGAATTAAATGCCTAGTCATGAGACTCCCGATTTGAGAATATGATGAAAAATTTGAAACATCTAGACTTATGCTTAAAATCATTCCCATAGAGGGTGAAGATCCAAAATAATCCCTAAATGACCCGTGGGAGGCACAAACACCTCGCACGAGACCAATGTAACTCATAGGAACTGATCGCATAGTTATGAGACCCCACTTGAGAATATGATGAAAATTTATAAATATCTAGACATAGACTTAAAAACATGCCCATAGAGGATGAAAATCCAAAATAATCCTCAAAAGGTGCTGTAAGAGGCGCAACCCCATCTTCGGGGACCAATGTAACTCACAGGAGATCACCACGTATTCATGGGACTCCCGCTTTGAGAATATTATGAAAATTTATTAATATGTACCCTTAGTCTTAAAAACATGCCCATAAAGGGCGAAAACCTAAAATAACTCCCAAGTGACCCCGTTAGAGGCACGAACACCTAGTACGATACCAATGTAACTCGTAGGAACTGATCGCGTAGTCACGGGAGCCAAACTTTGAAAAGATCTAGGCTTAGGCTTAAAAACATGCTCATTGAGGGAGAAAACCCAAAAAAAACCCAAACAATCCAAAAAGAGGTATGAACACCTCGCACGGGACCAATGTAACTCGTAGGAACTGATTGAATCGTTATGGTACTCCTAGTTTGAGAATATGATGAAAATTCACAAATATATAGACTTAGGCTTACAAATATGACCATAGAGTGCGAAAACTTAAAATAGCCCCCAAATGGCCCCGTAAGAGGCACCTACCCGTCATACGGGACCAATGTAGCTTTAGGAATGTATCACATAGTCACAAAACTCTCAGTTCGAGAATATAATGAAATTTTTTAAAATCTAGACTCAAGATTAAAAACATGCCACCAGAGGGAAAAAAATAAAAAAATAGCCCCGTAAGAGGCACAAACACCTAGCACGAGACTAATGTAACTCGTACGAATTGACCTTATAGTCAAGAGAATACCGATTTGAAAATATGATGGAAATTTTTAAATCTCAAGACTTAGGCTTAAAAAATATGCCCATAGAGGGCAAAAATCCAAAAAATCCCCAAACAGCCCTATAAGAGGCAGAACACCTTGGATGGGATCATCGTCACTCGTAGGTACTGACAGTATAGTTAGGAAGTTCTAGATTTGAGAATATAATGAAAATTCACAAATATCTAGACTTAGGTATACAAGTATGCCCATATAGTGCGAAAATAAAAAAGAACTCCCAAACGCCCCTGTAAGGCACAAACACCTTGCACTGGACTAATGTAACTCGCAGAGCAGATCGTGTAGTCACGACACTCCTTTGATAATATGACAAAAATTCACAAATATCTAGACTTAGGATTAAAAACAGACCCATACAGGGCACAAAACACCCATTTTCACTGACCAAACTGTTCCTAAACAAACCTTACCCTAAACCGGACTACACAAAATTATCCCCAAACCCCAAAACACTGAAATCACCATATATTCACAAAAATCACCCAAGCGTAATAAGAAACTTCCTTCAACTTCCGGATGGACCCACTTCATCATAATTACAAGACCCTGGAGGTCCCCAAGTTTCCCACTCCTGGTTGACATTCCGTATGCACTCCATGGAGCAGTACATTTTGACAAGCGTAGACAAAATTACGGTATTGTCTTCCATGGTATCGAAGGCAACGGACAAACTTTAACCGGTCTCTTCTGCCATGATTTTCTCTACTACCCACTTCCATAACCATTTTAGGTAATCCCCAGATACATGCTAGGCCCCTCCCACGGATAGTGACATATGGATAGATGGCCATTGGTGCGGCCACAAAGAGCCCATCATCACCCTCAGTGATTCAATCAAATCCTCTATAGGGAAAAAACTTGTAATATGAGTTGGCACGATTAGCCCCTCCCGACTTAGTGAAGAAGCTGCCAGGGGAAATAGAAGGAAGTCTGTTGAAAGCCCACTAACCACACATACGAAAATCTCCAAGCTACAAGATAGGCAGTAAGTCCCCCCACAATGGTACTGACTAGCGAAGACACCGAGCTCCATGATTCACACGCCAGTTTACCCAATTATTTATAGATAGGCCAAAGCTGAAGAAAGGGTCGGACAAAGAAATTTGGCACAATCGCCAATGGGTACTTAGGAGTCGAACTAAACCTATTCGTAAACCATATAAACAACATTACGGGGCTACCTCTCAAAAAGTCAGAACGACCATCCTTCTAGGCATCCAGGTCGTTCATGGTCTCAACCAGCACCTTCGTCATGTGATTATGGGGTAAGATATCCAGGCCGTTATCATGGAAAACTGATGATCCGATGTCAAGTCCCCCATCACCAATAATAGCCTCGTAGTAAGGTCTAAGGCGACAGTCCCTGCAATGTCTGTATCCTTAAAATCCCTCAGGCACAATGAATACATAAGCGCCAAAAGAGAAATTTCCCCTCCTATAACCAATGGTATATCCTACAAGGGAGAAATGTGAAGCTACTTCAATAAGAAAACCCATGGAGAATGGTAGAAATCAGTCATAACTGTCACCATATTCGGATTGACCCCCAATATGGTCAAGAACTCCTCATAAGTGAGACATACCTCTTCCAAGATGAAACGAAAGACATGAATTTCAGGATAATCGAATTTTACTACTACTACCAATAGGTTCTAGAGTATGGATCGATTACACCACAAATAAATTCGACCCAGGTTAAAAGCGATTTAGTCCACATTATATAAAAATAAGTTCTACAGACCATCAAGGTACAAAGCGAATCCTTCATGCATGGGAAGAGCCATTTGAAAATGAGGAATATGAAGCAAGAGAAGGAAATGTGGATATTGGTGGAGAAAAACCCATCCCATACACCCCTTTTTATACTTAAAATCTCTGACAAAAGAGAAGAGTCCTGGTAACCAAAGTAAAATTCAACCCCAAAAGAGTACTCTGATGTGCAAAGAAGCGTAATCAAGGCGTAGGGATGATTTGACATGAATCCCATACCAATAGGTAGGTTAAGGGGTATGCCGATCGACAACTCCCCTATTTTGGAAAATTCCATTTTTCCTTTTTTGTCAAAAATCAATTTCAGAAAAATCTTCATTTTGAAAAATTACCCCCCAGGTTATTTACTCATTTTTCTCTCATGAGAATCGTTTTCTCTTAAAATAAATTCGTACTAAAAAATCCTTTTCTACGAGTTAATTTCTTTTACTCCTTTTCATAATAAAATTTTTTATGCCTTTCATTTTCCATCCCATACCTATCTCTTTCTTTATATAAAATAAGCAATCTCAACAGAAATTTAAAAGCGCCTATAGGATAAATCACTAAATCAAGAAAAAAAGACAAAAACAAAATGCACATATCTTCATACATATTTCTTCACTTGGTTACATTTTGCGAATAAGAAAAAAAAGAAAAAAACAATCGAGATTCTACCCGAACCCACAAACTCTCTCTCTCTCTCTCTCTCTCTCTCTCTCTCTCTCTTTGTAGGTCTAAACCCCCACGAAGGACGTGCTTTCCCCTTGACGAGTGGTGGATCCTCCACTCCTAGAACCTGAGCCCTCATCAGAAGTGGCTGGTGGCATGAAGCAGGAAGACGCCGAATTCTTGATATACTCTGATATGGAAGACATCCAATCCTTGATATCCCTCAGCTAGGTGGTCGATACCTGAACATACTGCGAGCAAAGAAGAAACAAGAAAAAGTTAAATCAGTCGAGAAGTAAATAAGTCAACAGAATAAGAAGGAAAATAAAAGGATATACCTCAAGCCAATGGGCATCGTCCGTAAGCCCCATCAATCCAGAGACTGATGCATGGGGATGATGCGGCATGCTTAGTGACTCCCTATATCTCAATCGAAAATTATAAGAAGGGGAGTAACCTGAATAATCGGAGCCTCCTCTACCACTGCCGCTGACGTTCCACCACCTACACTGTGGGATGATCCCATAGGTTCATTGCCCCCCCCACTTAAATCCGTCGAGGGTGGAGGCATGTTACCAATGTCATAGATGCAGGAGGGCATTAAATAGCTCGTCATGAAATATAGATAATCATAGCTCACATTTGTATTCGTATAATGCGTATAGGGCTCCCTGATTATCACCACCACCCGAGTACCATCCAACATATCCCTCACCCGCCTCATGTACATAGGGGGAGCCGGCGGTGGGACCTCCACCTCCTCCTCCATAATATGCCTAACTACCCTCTCCTTTAGGTGCCGGACGTATGCAAAATCATACACAATCAATTTCTGCATCTGCGCATAAAGTCCCGTCACCCCCGTATCATGGTAAGTCACCCCGCAGGGATAGAAGGGATATAAGGTAACCTGTAATTATCAATAAAGAATCAGTAACTACTCAAGAAATGAAGATGTAAAAAGGACTTAGAAAAGACAGAAAGATAACATGATCACTCATTAGGGAATTTAAATCCTGTCGCACGTTCTCCATGGACAAAGAATGATTCGACCTCCGATTGGACTTCCGCTATTAGAACATCCGCCACAAGTCCCCCAAGCTCTCATCCTTCAAGGCTATTAACCTTGCATTACAGCCAATCACCTCTTAGAACCATGCCTATAAAATACCGTAATCAGCAAGAAAGAAACCAAAGAAGAATGCAAGGAAATGCATAAAAAAGAAAATAATTTCAAAATTACCTCCAAATGATATGTGGATCCCATAAAAATCTATCGGCTAAATCGGCTTAAAGAATCCATAGAATAATAAAGGTACACAAAGGTTAGGCTCCCCCAATCGTACATTTGTACATCGAAAATCATTTGCAAATACGACAATAACTAGAGATGGACGACGTCGCCGCTAAAAAGCCACCCAATAGAAGTAAAATAAATAGACAGACTATCTGCCTCACCCATTGCTTGTCATTCACATCCGCACTCTTTTCCAAGAGAGTATCCTTTAAAGAAAAAATACAGATCGAAGCCCTACAACCCTACCTACATCTCCCAAAGCTACACGCACCGCCTTTGGCATCACCCTTAGCGTGCGGTCCATCACTATTTGAAACCCCTCACAATCGACCCCTATTATCTACTAAATGTCTATAGGAGTAACCGTCGTCTACTCAAAGTTAAGATGGAAAGTGTGGGTAGTGTCCCACTGCCTCTCTCCCAAAGCACACAGAATCACAGTAGAGTGTAGTGTCTTATCCAAAGCCTCCGCTAAGCGACCAAAACCTGCATAGGAGACCATTCAGTGTACTACACTAGGGAGTTTATCCAAAACCTCCTTCAACCCCATCATCCCTTGAGACCGGGTAGTCAAAGGAGAAATGTCAGTCTGTAAAATAAAAAGAAGAAAGGCCTATCATTAACACAAAGAAGAAAGAAAAAAATGAAATGAAATACCAAAAGTCACTGCACTTACATAGCCACTAGGTTTCCTTACTTTAGACGAACGGTGGTATGCCATATCACGAAGAAAAATGCAATCATTATCCATAGGCTCAAATAGATTAAAGACATTCTCGTTACCCCAAAGAAAGAGTCACCCTAAACTGCCACTCCAGGCTAACCCAGTCTTCGATAGCCAGCCACACCTTGTCGTACACTTCACTTGAACCATCCATTGAAGTCCTGAAGAAAAAATAACTTAGGAGTGGTTTTTAGAGAGAGAAAGTAGAAGATTCAAACACTTGTAGGTGTGAAAAATGGGGAAGATTCGCCCCTTTTTATAGAAGGCTAAGGGGCCTGCTGATCGGTAGCCCCCTGACCATCCTGGGTGAAAGTTGTCTTTTTACCTTACTAAGGAAGCCCACGAGTCTGTGTCCTTGCCAATTGGCACCCCCTCCAAGTTTCATCTGAAAAATGTCAGAAAAATCCAAAACTTGCTTGGAAAATACTCAAAAATCCTAGAAAAATATGGAACCTCATTTTTCCTAAAGAAAAATCATTTTTTGGAGCACTAAGACCCTTAAAAACTCTTAAAAACCCCTGCAAGATTAATCTCAAGCTCTTATCCACAGGAGGATTAACTTACACACTTCTCCTCAACATATTCTGAAAGAAGAACAAATGATTCATCCGCATCTAACTCTATAATTCCCCAGGCTAAACATTCCCCAGTGGAAACAACACAATCCCCAGTCATATGTCTCAAGGACAAGTCCTTCCCTGTTAAAATTTTAAAATGACACAATCCCCAATGGAACCATAGATACATCTGCACCCCCAAGATAATTTAAAATCCCCAGGCGAGAAACTCCCACGTCAGAACTTTAGGTCCACAGAATTGACCTCGACCTGCAAAACTGGTCGCTATAACTTTAGGTCCTCAGAATTGACCTCGATTTGAAGAATTCGTCGTTATAACTTTAGGTCCTCAGAATTGATCTCGAACTTCAAAATTGGTCACTACAACTCTAGGTCCTCATAATTTGCCTCGGTCCTCATAATTGGTTGCCTTAAATTTCGGTCCACATAATTGACTTCGACCTGTAAAATTGGTCGGTATAACTCTAGGTCTATAGAATTGACCTCGTCCCTCAGAATTGGTCACTACATCTCTAGGTTCTCAGAATTGACCTCGACCCGCAGAATTAATCGATATAGCTATAGGTGCTCAGAATTGACCTTGGCTCGCTGAATTAGTCGTCACCACTTAAGATCCACATAATTGACCTTGAACTGTAGAACCGATCGTTATAACTTAAGGTCTTTAAAATTAACCTCGACCCTCAGAATTGGTCTCTACAACATTAGGTCCACAGAATTGACCTCGACCCATAAAATTGGTTGGCATAACTTTAGGTCCTCAGAATGGACCTTAGCCCTCAGAATTGGTTTCTACAACTCTAAGTCCTCATAATTGACGTCGACCCATAGAATTGGTCGCTATAATGTAAGTTCCTTAAAATTGACCTTGTTCCGTAGAATTGGTCATCAACACTTAAGGTCCTCAAAATTGACCTCGACCCTCAGAATTGACAGAATCGACCTCGAATCGTTGAATTTGTCATCCCCAGTACGACTCAAAAGTTAAGCTTAATCCACTGAATTAGTCATACATATCTCCTTAGGTCCCAAGAATTGATCTCGACATGCAAATTAGTCTCCATTGCCCTTAGAACGAATGTAAACAGATCTTTGACCATCTGAATCGATCGCCTTCATCTCTTTAGGTCCTCAAAACTGATCTCAACCAACTAAATCAGTCATCCTCATATCCTTAGGTCCTCATAATTGACCCCGACCCACTAAATCGATTATCTTTATCCCCTTAGGACCTCATAACCAACCTTAACCCACTGAATTATTCCACCTAATCCTGTAGGTCCTCATAATTGACCTCCAAAACCTCTTTCCCAATGTCAATGTGGTGTTTATCAATCAATGGCCTTCACTTATTCCATGCTCGCCCAACGAGGGAATATTTGTAAACACCCCATCCTAAGACCCCCATAAAAACCAACTTCGATCCCTAACACTCCCTTATTCACTGAAAACCCTAGGTCATACCCCTACTATCGATCTAGAGGCCACCGAGCGCTTTTAGGCCCCGATTTGACTCTGGTAAAATTTCACTTCTGAGAAAAATCTCAATAAATCTTTAAAGAGATCTAAATCCCCCTTCCAACGGTCTACCTCATGCGTGAATTGGCCTTACGGTTTAGACAAACAGTCCATTTTACAATAAAAAACTAATTTGAAGGCCCTGAATGCCCCAGGCCCTGGACACTTTGGGCCTCGTTTCAACTCTGATCAAATTTCTCGCCTAAGCACAAGCTCGATGAATCTTCAGAGGACTCCGAATCCCCTTTCCAATAGTCTACCTCAAGCATGATTCAACCTTATGGTTCAGATCGACCCATTTTACTATCAAAAATTGATCTAAAGGCCACCGAGCACTCCCAGGGTCCGTTTGACTCCTATTGACTCTTATTGACTCTTCAACTCAAATGAGGCTGAATGAATCTTGAAAAGGCTCTGATCCCCCTTTCCAATGGTCCACCCTATGCATGAATTGGCCATACGATTCAGATAAATGATCCATTTTTCCCTAAAATTGATCCAAAGGCCACCAGGCGCTCCCGTGATCCATTTGACCCTTGTTCACTCTTCAACTAAAATAAGGATAAATGAATCTTTTAAGGGATTCGAATCCCCTTTCCAATGGTCAACTTTTACATGAATCATCCTTACGGTACGGATGAATAACCCATTTTACTTCGAAGGTTCATTGGGTGTTTTTGAGCCCCATTTAACTTGGGTTAACTCTCTAAACCAAACAAAGTTGAATGCAATATTGAAGGGCACTGAATACCCTTTCCAACGATCCATCCCTTACACAAATTGGCCTTACGATTCGGACAAACAATTTGTTTTCCTCTGAGAATTTCTTATCTAGTGACCAGCGGGGGCTTCTTAGCCTCGTTTGACCACGTTCAAGTCCAAAACCCAAAAATGGATGAATACCCTTTTCAACGGTCTTCCCCATGCATGATTCTGACTTATGGTTTGCATTTTACTGCTATTTTTCTGAAAAATATACCTCTGACTGCCAATGGCAACCTCAGGACCCAGCCTATCGACAATGTGCCTAAGGGGATATCCCGATAAGAAGGTCTAGGACCATTCCGATCGGCACCCCCTTGGCCCTATAAATAGAGTCCATGATCTCACTTTGAATGACACACCTCATAATCCCTGAACATCCCTCTGAGAGAGAATTCTCTCGAATTCAGAGCTTTTCTTTCCTTAAAAGACCATATCCCATATTCCTTCCACCCTTTTCATACTCTTTTGAGTAAATTCCCACCCACTTCCTTAAACCACGATCACTTCATCTTGAGATAAGCGCATCTACAATCAATATCTACTTCAAGTCTTCACAAGGAGGTCCATTCTTTCCCCTCTATATTTAAATTCTTTATTTTTGCATTTGTTACTTCATATTTGCTTTAGTATTTTTTTTCATTACATCACACATCTTAATTCTAAAGTTTTTATTATTAGTATTTGCACAAACTTTATTTTTAGAAGAAAACCTAAAAATAAGAAAAAGAGGGTTCATTTTAAATTCCAAAAAGGGATTTCTCATCACATTTTCTCACACTAAAATACATTCTTCTACACACATACTCACATATAATAAAGTCCCCAGTTGGATTTATGGGTTAAACCCCACCTCCTATTGTCTTCAAACTAAGTGGACTTTGATTCCCTCGGGCTACATAAGCGTCCTAGGTGAATCCCTCGACTCGATTCCTCCAACATATATTCATTACTATTTTCTCTTAATATATTCAAAATATATACATTTTATATGCTTGTTTTATTGTGTCTTGTTCGATATATGCGATCGTTCCTTCATAACGATTTGTGAATTGACAAACACTTACATCAAATTTTTTATTACTATTTTAGGAACACTCCTAAGGATGACCTCGCTTCGTCTTTGTCTATGGTGTGAATGGAATGAATCCATCTGATGAGGCGAGACATTGGACATATATCCTCCTCAACCATCATATCAAGTATAATACAAAAATAAAGCAAGTAAAAGGAGATAAACACAAATCGTTGGGTCATTAGAGGCGAATATACATTATATAGTACAAGAGTGGTTCGTCTATAAAATGAGCCTACCTCCACTTTGTTTCCCTACTCCCAGTATATACATTATATAGTATAATATTGTGGTGCCATTAGAGGCGTACAAGAGAGATAAAAGAGGAGAATACAAGAATACAACTAAGTTGGGTCACCTAGGATGTGCTTTTATAGAGGATGACCTTGTACGACTACGACAAGGGGTGAGCCCCCAAGCGTGGTGACCTATAGAGAGAGGTAGGGTAGAGACTTTGGTAGGGTTTTTCCAAGTGGTTCGTCCCCCAAATAATGAGGTGAGAAATTCTATTTATAGAAGTCATAAAGGTGGGGTCAAGTGCATAGAACACGTGACATGTGGATAAGTGAGGTGAGTATGTAATCCTTCTAGAAGTGGGACAACTGTCAAGTGATTTATGGGAGAGGAGATGTCCACGGCCTGTTTGGACCCAGGCAGCGACTGGAGCTAAATGGATGCGACCTATTTTAACCCAGGTAGTGGTTGATGTGGACAGTTGACCGAGGCCTGTTTGGCCCAGGCAAAGGTCTCATATGTGGGATAAATGGGCAGATAGGGCCGCAACCTATATGTACCCAGGTAATGGACTTACACTTAATATTTCCATGGCTATATCACCATTATTGGGTATATCAATATTCCCCCAAGCCTCAGTGCTAAGAGGTGGCACGTTGGTGTTATGGCTGTGTTGCATATATGCCCTTTGCTGCGATGTCTTTTGTTTATAGCTTTTAAATTGGTTTATAAGGACACGACCAGTGTCTTGTGATGTTTCACCTTCTATCACCCTCTTATATAAATGGTACTTAGTCCATGGCCTTCATTCTTTGAGAGAAAATTGAAAGCAAACCTTTGTCCTTTCTTAATCTAAACTTCCCGACGAGTTTATAGTGGTGGTTCCAAGGTAATTCGTGGTGATCCAAGGCTGAGCAACCAGTGGCCTCCCATTATTTCATCATTTTCTATGTAATTATTACTTCTTCTTTATTTTCTGTAACTCGATCTGCATTTTTTGTCATTTCATGCTTTTTTTCGAATCTGGTGTTTGAAAACCCTTAATCCTTAATCTATACAATTTGATTCCAAAATCTTTGTTAACCCATGATTGCTTTAGATTCTTGACTGTTGAGTATAAAATAGAAAACATCCTATTTGAGGTTTTCTGCACAGTTCGGGTTTTTGGATAATATGGGATTTCTGAGTATAAGAGAGTTGAGGTTTTTTCCAATTTAGCTGACATCTTCAAAAATTTCCTGAGATTGTCACCTTCTGGACAATCTTTGAATAAGGATATTTTGCATCCAAGAACTAACACAATAAAATGACCGCGGTAGGTGAACTCCATAATTCTCTAATATTTCTTCCGCAGAGTTTATTTGCCATTTGTATCCTAACCTTTCATCTAATTTTAGGTGCTAAAGAGATATATCATGAGCTACTTGCATCTCAACTTAATAAGATGGATGAGACTACTCTTGGCCTCTGTCAGCCCCCCAGAAAAAGGAAAAAAGAAAGAAAGAAGGCTCCCAAGGAGGGGATCCCAACAACTAGTGGGTCTGTGGTTATTGAAACTAAGGCTGCCAACCCTACTATTAAAAAATATGCAGTAAATCCAGTTGACGGTATCGTGGTAGTTAAGCCACAAAGTAAATCCCCAGTTGATGATGATATTGGTCCTGAGCTGGACGCAATCGGTATATTCTAATTTGGAGGGGATTA
Organism: Sambucus nigra; assembly: GCA_949130495.1. Lineage (NCBI taxonomy): Eukaryota > Viridiplantae > Streptophyta > Magnoliopsida > Dipsacales > Adoxaceae > Sambucus > Sambucus nigra. Next base: position 448,158,459 of record OX422219.1, on the reverse strand, counting down.
TCATTAGGGCTCAAGCCCTATCCGTGTTTCAAACACTAAGTCCCCTGCGTGGACAAGAGTTTCCATTAATGCTAATTTTCCCACTCCACAAAGTATGCCATATCGGGATCCTAATGGTCGTCTGTGGTTCCGTTTGAGATAACCTCATCTGAAGTCTTCGTAGGACACTACTATCGCGATAGTTTTTAAGATGAAGAAGGTTGTGGAGGCTATTGATCTCACTTATCTAGAGGGTGAGGATGCTAAAGACTTAGAGGTATATGCCTTCCATAGTCTGCTGAGGCTAAGAGAAATTCCATCTTTATTTTGTCTTTGCATATCTTTTTGTGCACTTAGTATCTATCTTACTCTTTGATTTTACTATGTCATTCTGCAAAGGTTGTTAGGGCCGAGAGAACCAAGTATAAAGAACTATACAAGCTTCATACGGTAGTGGAGGCTAGCCATAAGTTTGCTTTGTATGAGGCTAGGACTTATTCTTTTGAGGCTAGTAAGAAGTCTTCTGGGGTTGCGCTTCAAGCTTATAAGATACATGCAAACATCAAGTTTTAAGTCAGAACCGATGCCCAGAAAGATACAGAGGAAAATTACAAACATGTTACGGATTCTTTAAAGATTGCTGAGGAAAAGGCTGAAGAGGTTGCCAGGCAAGCTACGGCCTCTAAAGAAAAGTTTAACCTGGTACAGAAGAAGCATGATGACCTGGATTAAGGGCAGGCTATAGTCCTTTAGAAGCTCAATGATGACCATGCTTCAGCCCTTAAGTAGAAGAATGATGAATATGTTACAGCCTTAAAGAAGGTTGCTGATAATGTTGTGGTTGCCTATAAGACTTATTAGGACTCCTTCCTGACTAATAATAAGCCCTACCTCCACGGATTCCAAGAGCTTTATCACATGGTGGTTAAAAACTTTCCTGAATCAAAGGAAAAAGTCCTTGTCTAGAAGTTCAAAGATTCTAAGCACATGGGGTTTGTGGCAGAGCTAAGGGCTATTGTGAAAGAGAGGGAAAGGAAATAGATGGAGGAGGTTATTGCAGTTAATGATGAAGAAGCAGAGAGCGCGATCGGTAATGGAGAATATGATGATAAAGATGAAGACGTGACCTCATAGTTAACCATTCTATCCCTATAATTTAATTTTTTGGGCTGCAGCCGCATTATGTTTGTAATTAGATAAGGTTGCGGCCATATTTTATTGAATGCCATGATCTATATTCTTTAAATATTTTCTTAATAGGCTGCAACCTTACATTATTTTAATCTTTAGTGTTTAGAAATCATGTCTATAGGATAATACAACTTTTGGTTTGATTGTCTGGGTGTTTAGGACGAATTAATAGAGGTTTTGAGGATTAAAGTTGATGAAACCCGTAGGTAAAGAATTACAGAAACCGGGCCAATAACTGCTCAATCGATCGATTGACTCAAGAATGTCGATCGATAGACTCGATCGATCGATTGCCTCCTTCTGCAATTTGACTCTTATTTCCTTTTTAAATGTTAATCCAAACCAAATGTGTAAGGATCCTTAAACATAAATTAAATATAATAATGTGACTTGAGAGGGACCAATAGGGTTATGGAGAAGGTTCGGGTAGTACAATTTCATATGGAATTGAATCGTAGGGTTACGAGGGTATAAAATGAGTTAAAATTGCGTGTGTGATAGATGAGGGATTATGAAAGTTGATGACGACATATACTAGTAGGGTTGAGAGGGTACACTTAATGATTTAACATTTATTAAAATGATACACTTCGAGAATGGAGGAGTACTCGCGAATTTACAGTAATTGAGAAAATAAAAGAATGAATTATTTACGTAGAATTCGGGTGCTACGTGCCACGTATGGTTAGAATATGTCATGGGTCATGGGTATGCCTATCTGAATAATGAAAAGATATATATATATATATATATATATGAGTGTAAGTATATTTATAGTATGTGAAAATTTGTGTTTAATCATACTCGCGCTACTTGTTATCACGGAGGTTTCCGCCCCGGGACAGTCTTATCTCGATGTGATCTTTATGGGGGTTATTGACTTGTACCCTAGAATATAGGATCCTTGGTACAGACTATTTGAGAATGATACTCAGACGGTCCTAAGATACCTGAGGGTATGTGCTGACCTCTTAGTGACTTGGAACTATGCTTCGCATCCAATATGTGTGTTTTGTGTGTATTTTAGTTTGACACACTTTATGTGGCATATACTTGTGTTTGAATCCCTCCTTTTTCTCTGCCATGTGGCTAGAACTTGTGGTTAAGATTGTCAATCCTTAAAATGTTCTTTACCATGCTTACATGGAGTAGTTGGATTTTGTGTTGCTTAATGGATTCTATTTTTATATGCCTCAATTCAATCATGCACAAGCTCTTCTGAAATTTTAACTTCACATGTATATTTGAGCTTTGTGAGGTGTTCCCCTACCAATCTAGTCATCTACGTATTATGTGACCTAGGAGGACTAGTTCATGTTAAATCCGTTGCACGTGAGATTTGTGTGAGATATAAAAAAATGATATATAAAAATGTGCATGGGGAAGGGCTCCGAAGGGAATCTTATCCTTTGCGAGTAAGCCACCATTTATAATGGACATAAAAGAAATACGTGGTCCAAAGGCCTAGAAGAAAAATATGGCCTTAAAAGAAAAATATTTGCCAAGGACTATTTAGTTTAGTTTGTTATATTCATTCAAAAGAATTAATATGCTTATTTTGAGGGAGTTTGGATGGTATATCAACGGTTTGCACAATGTCCGTTTATCCTAGTTGTTCTTTAAATGTCATGACTCTATTGGTTTGTAGAATCATCAAAATTGTAGGCTTATTTGCATTGTGTATGTTTGTTCATTGAGTTCAATTTATATTGTCACATGAGGTTATATTCAAATGTGATGAAGTTTGCAATCAATTGAGAACTCCGTGAACATGTATTAAGTGATTGAGTCTAAATTTAATTATTACTAGTTCACACCCCTACACTTCCGTTTACCACATGTATTTGGACACATTTTTACCGTACGGGTGGGAAAAGATTAATGTATTTTGTGTTATGTGTGGTGTTTATACCTATATTTATGTGCGTGTGCATTTGTGAGATTCTTTATGTCTACATATATATGGTATTTTTTTTCTTTGCCTTGCTTGCTAGTCCATCTATGCTTTTAATTCATAATTGGTGTCTATTATTGTTGCGTATTTTGGTTTGATATCACATGCTTAGATTAATACATCTATTGATATCTTTTGTTATCGCATCATAGTCGATATTGATGTCTTTTATATGGATTAGTTGAATTTTTTTGTTACCCGTATGCCTTAATGATACGATTTCCTTAAGCATCATCATGTTACTTGTTTTGCCATATTTATATCCCTTATGTAGTTTTAGGGGGAGAAATGGTTCTTAGTTAAATTGGGGGAGAAATTAGTATTTTATTAATTCTATAATCTTTTTCTATTCCTGAACAAAAAGGGGGAGAATGATAGGGGGAGAAATGGTATCTAATCCTATTATAATCGTATCTTAGTTTAGGCGATTTAACTTAGGGGGAGTCACGACCTTCTTAGGTTGATCATATTTGATAAAGGGGAATTAATTTAGGGGGAATATTAATTTAGGGGGAGTATTTATTTTGAATTCACTTAATATTTTGATATTCCCTATGCGTTTAATGTTTTGCCTAAGTGTGAAGGAATTATTCTAGCGGCAACTTTCATCGGCAAAGATAGTCATCCTTGGGTTTTGAGTCAAGCTTGTATTTATTATTTTGGGTGGGATGTTGTTTGAGTCTAGTAGAGCTTGACGACCCTTTAGGTTTTTGTTTTGGTTTTTGTCCCGGAATAGCTAAAGGGGGAGATTTGTAAGGACACAAATTTCCAGTTGAGTCTTAATGTAGTGTTGGATCAATTCCGGACAAAAATGCTTGAGTCATAGGATAAAGTTCTTGAGCATCCTTCAAACCTATGACATGCTAAAGTTGAAGATGTTACGACCTTGCTTTTCAAGAGAACATCATTGTCGAGTTTCAGTGTCTTGTTTCACGTCATCTACTTCATATTTCAAGTCTCCAAAGGTATGAATGATTTTATATATTTGTAGGAGACTTGGAATAATTTTTATTGGGTGTAATGTTTATTTAAAATAAAGTTTTTGGGCTTACAATCGAAAAATGTACATTCTGTCACTTCATTCGAAATTTTCGTTCAAACGAGTTTATCGTTCGAACAAGAATTTTGTTCGAACGAGTTTGCCAACGACTCCCAATTGGCCTCTGGAACTTCGTTAGAAGGTCGTTCGAACGAGATTTTCGGCCGAAAAACTTTTTGGTTATTTTTCTCCATTATTCGACTCTTTTGTTCCTACTGACTTTTGCCAGTTTTAATATGTGCAAGAACCAACTTTTTCATGGAAACTTTTTCATCTTCTATAACCCCTAAGAGAGAGTTTTGAGAGATTAATTCATCCATGAAAATGTTCATGTTTTGAGTGTTTGTTTTTTAAGAAAATTGGTCTTAAACACTTTTGTTCACACCCATATTAGTTTATTCCAAGTACCACATATATATATTTGCTTGGAGTTTGGTTGGCACCGGGTTCACTTTTCTACCCACGGAAAAAATTGTATGGGTTTGCTTCTACATCCTATAAAAGAAGAAGAGTTTGTTTGCTGCGGCGTTCCCACTCGGAGAAAGGCTTCGGGTGCAGGTTGACAGTTGTCCAAAAGATTCATTGGTGGGTTCCAAGGTTTCAGTGGATTTTGAGATTGTCGACTAAGCAGAGGTTGGTACAAGAAGACGCGTCAGAGGCTTGAAGGGAGTCGAGTCGAGTTGAGTAAGTCATTTGTCTTGTAGTTGTAAAATTCCATACTTAGTGGAGTTAAGGCTAGGGTCGTTCAAGGTTTTTTCCCATTGTGGGTTTTTCCTCGTACATCGTGGCGTAGTCGTGGATTTTTTTCCCTTTGTGGGTTTTTCCTCATACATCGCGGCTAGGGTCGTCCGAGGTTTTTCCCGTTGTGGTTTTTTTCCGTTTGTTTATTTTATCTTTTGCAAAATCACCTAGAACGCATGCTTAGGATTAAAAGATAAAATATGGTTTAATTCACTTCTCTAGTTTAATATGGTGCTAACATAAGTTTGGGTGAAACTTAAGTTGATTTAATTCAAGTTAGTAATTAATATTTGCTAAAATTTGGTTTGGCCTAATTTGGTAATATTGAAAATATTGTGTAGGCAAATTTTAGGACTTGTGTTAAATTAATTTTGGGCTAAAAGTAAATTTCTCATTGTTAACTTCATGTGTTAGTTTTGTTTGTGAGAAAATCCTAATACTGGTTTGTGTGAATTTTTTTTGTGTGTGTGTTCACCATAATTCACTAATTTAGGTTTGATTTTAATTTTGTTTTTAGAAATTAAAATTTTTGTTTAATTTAATTATTGTGTTGAAGCTTCCTTATTCCGCATTTAAAAGGAAATTAAAGTGAAAATTTTAAAATTGGGGGTCATCTACGTTTCCAACAGCCACGTATGGTTAGAATATGTTATGGGTCATGTATATGCCTATCTTAATAATGTAAATATATATATGAATGTAAGTATATTTATAGTATGTGAACATTTTTGTTTAATCATACCCGCGCTACTTGCTATTACGGAGGTTTCCGTGCCGGAACAGTCTTATCTCGTTGTGACCTTTATGGGGGATATTGACTTGTACCTTAGAACATAGGATCCTTGGTATAGGCTATTTAAGAATGATAGTCAGAGAGTCCTAAGAGATGTAGGGTATGTGATGACCTCTTAGTGACTTGGAACTATGATTAGCCTCCAATATGTTCGTTTTGTATTAATACAATTCGAGAGTGATTTCGAACTAGTACTCCTTTTTGTACGAGAGATACGGGGACTTGATTGAAGAGTATGCCAACACCATAGATTTATGTGGGGTGACTTATTAGTATATGTATTATGAGTGATAAATATATATACCTGTGATCAGTCTACTGTGCTTGTAGGTAGATAAAATTGAATAATTAATATTTAATGAATTAAGTGGTTGTGAACATAAGACTATATTGTGATGTACATAGCTGACTAGATAAATTCGTAAGAAAAGTTATCATATATAAATGTTAGTGATACAATCGCACGAATTAGTATTGATAAGGTAATATTGGGTTAGAATAGTTAACTGGGTTAGCTTTATCTAGATTAATTCGATAGTACATTAGGCGTGCACAGTAGTTGAGAGATAAGAATTCTCAAGTGAGTGTCGAGGTACTAACATGTATGTAATATCAGCTGGTAAGCATTTTATATACTTGCTAAACTACTTTTAAAGCTATTTTACACTCGGGATCTGAACCGTTTTCTGTCATCTCTTTTTTCTCTTGTATATATAAGTATTACACGTGCCCAGCCACAGGGGCGTCAGGATTAGATCTTTGGACTGTTGACGTGCTGCAACTAGTGTGGGAGTTGCAGGTCCTTGCAGTAGACGACTTCATCCTTGTCTTCTCAGTCTTCTATTTAGTCATTATTAGATAGGGTATGTGTCACCCATTTTCAGTTTGTATCTAGTTCAGAGAGATTTGTACTCTTTATTTATTTCAGTATTCTGTTTGAGTTGGGATTGCTTTTGAATATTACATTGTCCTTTGATTTGGGATATTTTATTTGGATAATTTATCTAGCATTTTTATTCCACTTGGATGGTTTGGTATTCAATATTATTATCCGTGTTCATGAAAATGGTTTCATATATTAAATCATAACAATAGGACTTAATCAATAAAATTAAATGTTTTGACACTTAGCTTAATTATTTATTAGGTGATTAATAAAGACAAAGTTTTTTTTCAACAATGATGCTAAGAATGATCCAACCGGAGACTTTGATTTAATTTAATAAAGGATTGATCACCCGGTATTTAATTAGGCAGGGTGTCACATCTTCTCATAGAAATTCCAACTTTAGGAATAAGCTACAACTATGTAAATATCGTTAAAAGATCGGTTGTGACCAAAGAGGCTATGACCATAAGCTTCAGATGATTCTTCAATCATTTATATTTGTTCAGCTGCTATTAAGAGGATGTCTAAGTAAAAAGGTTACCTTTCGCGGTCTGAAGAACTAGGATTAGAAATCTTATTGCTGTAATGTTAGACTATTGTGGACTGTTGGGGACAATCTCCCTTGCCGCGGATAATTATGTCCTTGGCCCACCTTTCTTTAATTGATTGCAACTCTTTTTCATTGATTTTTGTTTTCTTCCTTTGTTTTGGGTCATTTTCAAGCCTCCCCAGCCTGGTTTGTTAATAAGCCACCCACAGCTATTTGGGTATTTTCAGGCCTCCCTAGGCTAGATGTTATCAAGCCTCCCCAAGCTAGGTATTTTCAAGTCTCCACAGACTAGGTTGTCAATAAGCCACCCACGATAAATAATGAGTATTGGGAACCCTCAAGGATGATCGAAGCAACCCAAAAGATGTGGGGATATCTTAATCCCCTAAGGGTAATAAAAGCATCCCGACAGATGATCGACTTTACGAACATAAGAATCCTATACTTTTGTATGTCTTTGCATCGTGAGGGGCGTTTTGAGCCAATTAAGGTCGTCACCCCTTCTTCATAGATTCCTCCTCTCGTAATAGATAATCCTTTGAGATAATTTGTCATTTTCCCTTAAATCTATTTAAGACCAAAGTCTTTCATGATATTTTAAATAAGGAGAACAGGAATTAAAATATGAATAAATCTACCATTCATGTATTCATATATTTATAATTGACTTTGTTTGTAAAATACAAAGTCTATAGGTAATAACTACAAAGAGTTTCAAAAAAATAGAAACATAAATGCTTTGAAGTTAAAACATGGTATGTTCTCTCAATTGTAGGTTGTGGCCTTTGTGAATGGCTTGAGCATCCCCTTCCTGACATGCCTTTTGATTTCATTTTTCTGGGTGAAGTAGCTACCGGTGTTATGGCTATAATCTTGATGAAATTTACACCATTTGTCCCAGTCCCTCTTGTTGGGCGGGGATTTCAGATTTTCGGGCCACCTCAATAATTTGTCCTCCTTGATTCTTTCAAAGATGTCTTAAATACTGGCAGTCAGTGGAGTATAGTCTTCATAATCTTTTTTTGGGCTTTGGATCTTCCTGCTTCCTCTTCTTGGGGACTTTGTCCATGGCCATGTCTTTTGCAGCTTCTAGTGCTGCAACCTTATGCATAGAGGTGAAGGCTACAAAATCTAGCGTCAAAACCTTCTTTTCCAGGAGGTTGACTTAGCCTTAGAAAGAGGTCTGATTGTCATATAGGTGGTTGATGTAGTTCAGTAGTTGGGCTATCTCTTCATTCTACTATGAATCTGACCTAGAGCTTCCTTTCATGAGTTCTTCTATGTCAACCTTTATAAATATATATTGTGAGATGAACTAAATAGTGGTGAGAAAACCAAGGAATGTAGAGAAAAACAAAGTATAGTGTATGGATGCAGTCTTTGGTAATTTGCAAAATTATACTATTGTGGCCGCGACTTGTTGTACACATGAGGTTACTGTCGTGGCTTTACCAAGGGAAAATTCATGAGGGTTGAGTCTGAGGACAATTTTTCATAAGAACCTTTTTCCCAGGTGGTGAACTGAAGAAGAAAAAATATACACCAACTACAATAGAGGGGCTGCAGTCTATAGGCAATTAAATTTCCACGCTGAATCCAACCTGATGGAATGAATGGTGTAATCTCAAACTTGGGCCCGAAACCTGTGTTTAGGCCACAGAAGATAATAAGAAGAGGCCTACTAGTAGTAGAACAAGGACAAAACAACCATTCAATGCAAAAATAACGCAAATTTAGTAGCAAACCCTAGACTATGGGTGTAAAAAGTAGAAATGAGTAAATAATACTCATCCCTAATTACCCACCTTTATGAGGCTATATCCTTTAGTGCTTTTCAACACTAACTAGGTAGGGAAACATCATTGGGGTATATGAAAAATATCTAACGATCATTGAAAAGGGAACCCATGAACATCTATAAATAAACAATTCGCTCACGGGGTTTACATGTAAAAATATGAGTCCCATAACCCAGATTTCACCCATGGGATAGTGGCCCGGGCCCCCCATGGATAACATAATGTGTAAGGAACCCTAAAATATAAACAAAACTATATTTAATACCTCGTTTCCCATAGACGGCGCCAAAATGATGATGCGAGAAATTGGACATATATTCTTCGCAACCATCATATCAAGTATAAAATAGAAATAAAGCAAGTAAAACGAGATAAACACAAGATATAGAGTGACTCGATTATAAAAATGAGCCTATGTCTACTTTTTTGCCTTACTCTCAGTATTTATGGTCCCATTAGAGACGTACAAGATAAATAAATGAGGAAAATACATGAATACATCTAAGCTGGGCAGCCTAGGATTTGGCTTGTAGATGATGACCTTGTATTGGTGACTTCTAAAGAGCGATAGGGTAGAAAATTTGGAAAGGCTTCGCCAAGTGATTCGTCCCCCAAATAATGAGGTGATCACTTCTATTTATATAAGTCATAAAGGTGGTGTCACGTGCACATAACACATGATATGTGGATAGGTGATGTGAGTAAGGAATCCTTCTAAAGTAGGGAAATTGCCAAGTGATTCATGGGAGAGGAGATGGCCATGACCTATTAGGACCTAGGCAGCGACTGGAGCTAGATGATGGCTACGACTTGTTTGAACCCAATCAACGACCAATGTTTGCGACCTGTTTGGCTTAGGCAACGGTCTCATATGTGATATATGGGGGGATGGGTTCATGACCTGTATTTCCCCATACATCAGCCTTACACTTAATCCTTCTGCGACTATAGCACTAATATTATGCATATCACCATCCTCTACTTATATTATGCACATAAGAATACACATTCTACATAAGAAGATTAACATATGTCCATGAGAGACCGAAAGAGTGGAATGGGTGCCTAACACTTTCCCATTCGTAACTTAGTCCACAAATCCTTGAACTACTTTATTTCGTAAGCATCACTATTGTCCTTAATGACGTTATCTCGAGGAGACAACATTTCTTTTGTCTTTTATGTGTAAAATAGGCCGACAACTCTATCTCTACATATCACCCCAAATCGACGACAACCGAGCCCCCGATAAAGCATGCTATCATGTGTGCACATCATAAGAGGAATGATGGAAAAATCACCCCCTCAGGATGGGCAAAGTACTTAAATGACCCCGTTAGAGGCACAAACACCTCGTACGAGACCGACCAATGTAACTTGTAGGAACTGACTGCGTTATTATGAACTCCTAATTTGAGAATATGATAAAAATTTAAAAATATATATACTCAGGATAAAAATCATACACATAGAGGGTGAAACTTAAAACAACCCCCAACGACCTATAAGAGGCGCACACAACCTCACATGGGACCAATGTAACTCGTAGGAACTGACCGCATAGTCATGGGACTCCCTCTTTGAGAATATGATGAATTTTTTTAAATTTATAAACTATAGCATAAAAACATGCCTATAGAGGGAAAAATCCAAAAAAAACTCCTAAATGACCTTATAAGAGCCACACACACCGCGCACGAAACTAATGTAAGTCATTGGAATGGATCACATAGTCACAAGACTCCTGCTTTAACAATATGATGAAAATTTGCAAATATCTAGACTTATGCTTAGAAACATGTCCATAGAGGCTGAAAACCTAAAACAACCCCCAAACGGCCCCAGTAGAGGCACGCACCCATCTTACGGGACTAATGTAACTCGTTGGAAGTAACCACATAGTCTCGGGACTCTCGGTTTATGAATATGATAAAAAATTTGAAATACCTAGATGTATGCTTAAAAACATGCCCATAAATGAATAAACCTAAAACAATCCCCAAATTTCCCAAAAGAGGAATGAACATTTCACTTGGGACCAATGTAACTCGTAGGAATTGACCGCGTAGCCACAAGAATCCTGATTTGAAAATTTGATGAATAGTTGTAAATATCTAGGGTTGGTTAAAAACACGCCCATAGGCAGTGAAAACCCACAATGGCGCCCAAACGACCCCGTTAAAGGCACGGACACCTCGCGCAGGACTAATGTAAGTCGTTGAAATAGATCGCATAGTCATGAGACTCCCTCTTTGAGAATTTGATTAAAATTTTCAAATATTAACCTAAAAAACATGCCCATAGAGGGCGAAAACCCAAAACAATACCCAATCAACCCCGTAAGAGGCAAGAACACCTTGTGTGGGGACAATGTAACTTCTAAAAACTGTTCATGTAGCCATGGGACTCTCGGTTTGAGAATATGATGATAATTTTCAAATATCTAGACGCAGTCTTAAAAACATGCCATAGAGTGTGAAAACCAAAAACATCCATCAAACATCCTCGCAAGAGGCACGACATATCGCACAGTACTAATATAATTTGTAGGAACTGACTGCATAGTCACATGACTCCCGATTTGACAATACAATGAAAAATTGTAAATATCTAGTGTTAAGCTTAAAAACATGCCCATAGAGGGCGAAACCCCCAAAATTCCTCCAAATGGCCTCATAAGTGGGGCAAACACCTCTAACGAGACCAATGTAAGTCATAGGAACCTGACTGCGTACTCATGAGACTCTCGGTTTGAGAATATGATGAAAATTTGCAAATATCTATACTTAGGATTAAAAACATGCACATCAAGGGCGAAACCCAAAACAACTCCCTAACAGCCCCATAAGGGGCACAAACACATCACACGGGACTAATGTAACTGACAAGAACTGATCGCGTAGTCATGGGGATCCCTCTTTGAAATTATGTTGAAATTTGAAAAATTCTATACTTAGTCTTAAAAACTTGTACATAGAAGGTGAAAACCCCAAAAAAACTCCAAACGACCCAGTAAGAGGCACAAGCACCTCGCGTGGGGCCAATGTAACTCGTAAGAATTAACCACGTAGTCATGAGACCCCTATATGAGAATATGAAGAATTTTTTTAAATATCTAGAATTTGGCTTAAAAACATTCCCAAAGGGGGGAAAAACAAAATAACCCTTAAACGGACCCTTAAGAGGCACGACCACCTCGTATGGGACCAATGGAACTCTTAGGAACTGACCGCATAGTCACAGTTATCTCGATTTGACAATATGGTAAAAGTTCAAAAATATCGAAGGGTAGGCTTAAAAACATGACCACAGTGGGTAAATATCTCCATGTTTCTTTTCTAAGGTTTTTTACCGTGACAACTCTTGCCGAGTGAAAGGTGACAAAAATCCTTTTTTGGTGTAGTGTGAGACGTCCTCGTAAGAGGGAAGAACACCTCTAACGGGACCAATGTAACTCGTCAGAACTGACCATGTAGTCAAGGGACTCCCAATTTTAGAATATAATGAAAATTTGAAATAATCTAGACTTAGGCTAAAAAACATACTCATAGAGTGCAAAAATTTAAAATAACTCCTAAACGGTCCCGTTAGAGGCACGAACACCACATATGGGACCAAGTAACTCATAGGAACTAAGTGCAAAATGACAGGACTCCCAGTTTGAATATATGATGAAAATTTACAAATATCTATAGTTAGGCTTAATAACATACACATAGAGGGTGAAACCAAAAACAACTTCCAGTGGCCCCATAAGAGGTACAAACACCTTACACGGGACCCATGTAACTCACAGGAGATGATAGTGTAGTCAAGGAACTCCCACTTTTTAAATATGCATATATCTAGACTTAGGCTTAAAAATATGACCATAGAGGTAGAAAGTCCAAAAAAGTCCCCAAACAACCTCGTTGGTGCACAAATACCTCGCATGGGACTAGTGTAAATAGTTGGAATGACCACCTAGTCATGAGACTACCACTTGGATAATATGATAAAAATTTTCAAATATCTAGACTTAACCTTAAAAACATGCCCATTGTAGACACCCCATCCTAGGACCCCCTAAGAAGCTCCTTAGGTCCCTAGAACTCACCCGTTCACCACAAACCCTAATTTATACCTCGAGTACTGATTTAGAGGCAACCGGGCACTCTCGATCCCCATTTGACCCGAGTTAACTTTCTCATCTGATCATTATCTCAATGAATCTTCAAAGGGCTCTGAATCCCCTTTCCAACGAACCTCCCCATGCACAATGCTAACTTACGGTGCGAAAAATGATCTATTTTACTATTAAAAACTAATTTAGAGGCCACCGGGTGCACTCGAGCCCCATTTGAGTCCAATTAATTTATCCGTCTGAGCAAAATCTCATTAATATTCGAAGGGATCTAAATCCCTTTTCCAACATTCTACCCCGTGCGTGAATGGGCCTTACGATTTAGATGAATGATCTGTTTTACCCTAAAAACTAATTCGGAGGTCATTGAGTACTCCTAGGGTCCGTTTCACTCATGTCAACTCTTTAGCTCGAACTAAGCAAAATTAATATTCAAAGGGCTCCTAATACCATTTCCAATTCTCCCCCAACATGAATTATCCTTATGGCATGGACGAACGACCCATTTTACTCCGAAGGCTCACCGGGCGCTTTTGGGCCATGTTTGACCTAGGTTAACTCTCCGAACCGAACAAAGATGAATAAAATACCAATGGGAACTAAATACCCTTTCCAACGATCCATCTAGTGCACAAATTGGCATTACAGTTCGGATAAACGATCTGTTTTCCTCTGAGAATTTCCTATCTAGTAACCAACGGGAGATTCCGATCCTATTTGACTTTAGTCAACTCTTGAACTCGACAGTGGCTCAATGGATTCTAAAAGGGATTAAATACCTTTTCCAACAATCAACCCCGTGCACGAATATGCCTTACGATTCTCACTTTACAATCATTTTTCCAAAAAACCAGCCTCGGACTACCAATTGGCAACCCCAGAACCCTGCCTATTAGCAGTGTGTCTAGGGTTCTATGCTGTTAGGCAAGTTTAGTACCATGACGATCGCCACCCCCTTGCCCCTATAAATAGAAGCAAGGAACTCACTTTGAAAGACACACCTTATGACCCTAAACATCCCTCTTAGTAATTCAGAGAGAATTCCCTCTAATTCAGAGTTGTTCTTTCCTTAAAAGCCCATTTCCCACATTCCCTCCTTCCTTTTCATACTCTTTTGCGTAAATTCCCACCCACCTCCTCAAACCACCATCACCTCATCTTGAGATCAGCATATCAATAATCAATATCTACTTCATAACGAAGCATAATTCTTCCCATTTGTCTTTAAATTCTCTTATTTTGGGTTTAGTTACTTCATTTTCACTTTAGCAATTTACTTAATTACATCACACATCTTAATTTCCGACCTTTTATTATTAGTACTTGCACATACTTTATTTTTATAGAAAAACTCAACAACAAGAAAAAGAGGGTTCACTTGTAAATTCCAAACGGGGATTTCTCATCACATTTTTTCACACGAAAACACTTTTTTCTACACACACACACGCACATAAAATAAAGTTTGTGGTTAGATTTATGGGTTAAATCACACTTCGTATTGTCTTAGAAGTACATAGACTTTGATGCCCCCAGGCTATGTTGGCGTCTTGAGTAAATTCCTTAACTCAAGTTCTCCCATATACATTTGTTACTTTGTTCTTATTCATCACACATACACACACACACACACACACGCACACACACACACACACACACACACACATCTATATAATAAAGTAGAAAACTTATGTATGTCATAAGATAAAAGTATGATGTCATCTATATGAGTTTTTGCTCCACTCCCTATTTTGCCCCTCAAAATTTTGATTTCCCCCTCTTTTTTAACTTACTAAATTTACACTTCAATTCAAAATTGGGGTGACTTTTGTCAAAATCACAACCTAAAAAATGAAGGGTACAGATTCTCTCCCTTACACTCATTTCGTCCGAACCCTATCCGTATTCCTCACTCTATCCATATCACTCCTTTCGGGTCTCTACCAAGACAAACCCTCATAAGAAAAACCTTATCCTCTGCCGCCTCTGCCCTCCACTGCTGCCTTCTACTGTCGCCTTCCTCCTCCTCCTCCTCCTCCATTGTTGCCGACCTCAGGTAGTCTCACTGTCTCTCTCTATCTCTGTCTCACCCACACACGCATATGTCTCTCTCGCACGCTATCTCTCTCTGCTCCTTATTTTTTCCATCTACATCTCTATTTTTGGATTTTCAAAAAATAGGGTTCTAAATCAATATTCTTTTTGGGGGTTTTCATTTTAGAGTTCTGAAACTGGGTTTTTAAATTTTGATTTTGAATTTTGAATTGGGATTTTCTTAAAATTTAGAGTTATAAAATGTTTTTTAGTACTTGAGGCTCATTTTGGTCATTATAGACTCGAATATACGAATATGGATGTGCCAGAAAGATTTAGTACATTTCCTGATTAGTGTGATAATAGGGGCTTTCTAATTTGAAGATCTGTTATGGAGGTACAAGTTATTGCTCAGACATTTGATGCTCAAAACCTTTCGTTTAACCTTGGCCTTCTCTGCCTCTCATTCTCATGTTCTTCAGTTAACAACAACTTTATGTTCAGTATTTTCTCTGTTGACAGAGTTGGCTTCAACTGATCGTGAAGAGTCTGAGATTGGTCACGATCAGTTGTTCAAGGTGATGGGCTTTTCGGTTTTCCTCCGACCTTTTCAGCTGAGTGTAACAAAATATATGTTTTGGTACAATGCATAATCAAATTAACAAAACATATACTCTAGACAGTTATGCAATTATGGTATAATGCATAATTATGGCGTATTTTATGCAAAATTCTCAACACTATCCATAACCACGACAAGGTAAAACGCATGTTCCCTTGGCAATGTCGAGGGAAGGGTTTTCTACATTTTTTGTGTTTTTACCGATGAAACGGAATTTGGAGTTCCACGGCAAGCCTTTTGTAGTAATTAGAGTGCCGCAAGACCTAGCAAAATGCATTATCTCTAGGAGCAACACCCACATTTTGGTTCTGAAAATTGCATTTTTGCCCGTCCAAAATTCACTTTTTTTCATCTTCTGAAAATTGTATCAGATTCTTTAATGTTTTGTTTTGATATTGTTATTATTTTGCACTTGCTCCTAAGATGTGCCCCAACCTCGGCCATCTGAAAGTGAGATACCCTATGTAGCCCTCAAACATTTAGAACCAATTACATTTTTTTACCTTATGAGATTCATGTGTTTGTTAATATCAGTATGAAAGCAATAGCATCCTTGACAAAGACAAGGCAACGGAATTCATCATCACATGATTCCAATTTATCACCTTTTGAAAGGACACTACCAACTCGGGAGATATCTGATTTTCCAAAATTTTTGTTATGTTGTTTTCCAATAGCTACTATGTTTCTCTTTGTATATTTATATTCCTATTTGTATGTTATTTTTAAGCATTGTTTATTAGTCATGGGCAGTCTCATAACTTGAATTTGCATTCAAAACTCATATAGGGACAGTACCGACTCGGGATATATCAGTACTGTGGCACAGTAGATAATTTTTTGGTAAAATGTTTATTCCTCTCCTTTTATTCATTACTCACTGAAAATAATCTAAATTGATTTACACGTGTACAACCTAGTTATCTTTCATCAAGACATATTCACAAGCGTACGGAGACTGAAGAAAAAAGTATGAACTGGAATAAAGGAAATGTAAGTGTTTTGTTCGATTTAAAAAAATATTACCAATAAATGCATAATTTTTTTTATGGATTTGTTCTTTTTGTGTAGGAAATGTGTGATTTTTGTGTAGGTTCTTTTTTTAATTGTGGTCTATTTGAGTTGTCGAATAAGTATTGTTGGGAAAATATTGGGGATATGGTGAAAATGGTTGATTGTGGCCTATTTTAGTTGCTGAATAGTTATTGCTGCGAAAATATTGTTGATATTTGTTACCGGTTATTCATTTTTGATACAGATTTGAACTAAAAATTCTCTCAAACCCCTCTCACAATCTTAACTTGGTTCTTTTGTCTACCGACCCACCGTCGTCGTCCAATGCATTTCCCCATTACAAAAGTCATAATCACACACACACACACAGGGATGAATCCGAAGGTAAGCAAAAAAGAAAGAGAGGAGTACCCCACTGAAACGCAATAAACTATTTCAGATGATGATGATAAAAATCAAATATGGGTTCAAAAGAAATGAAAAGGTCACTATTCTAATGATGTGCTAAGCTGCCCAACCTGCTTTAATACCCTTTGCCTTGGATGCCAAAGGCATGAGAAATATGTTACCCAATATAGGGTCATTTTTGTTATCAAGTGGAAGATCAAGATCGACGAAGAGGAACTGTTACCTAGGTATTTGTAATCATTTATACATTTGTATCTTTTATACATTTGTAGTGGATTTTTAATCATTGGGAAAGCACATATGTAATCTGGATTTGTTTCTTTAATAGTAGAGTTGTAATTATTTTTTTTATTAAGTTTTATGGTTACTTACACCACCAACACCACCGTTAATATTTTTTTAATAATGTTATTATGATCACTTATGTTTGAAACTATAGGCACATAATTTTCTCAACTGTGTTGCTGACATTTTTTGTAACATTTCAGCCTGTTGTAATACTTGGCGCAATCGATTTTCTCAACTGTGTTGCAATATTTTCTCGCTCAGCTTCTGACTAACAGCTGCACGAGAGATAGTAACAGCTGAACCAGTGCCTCTGACTAATAGTTGCACCAGTACTCAGCTTCTGACTAACAACTGGACGAGAGAGAGTAACAGTTGCACCAGTATGTTTCACACCCTTCACTTTTTTTTCCTTTTTTCTTTCTTTCTTGGGGTGTTGAAACAACTTCTTCCTATGTATAATTTGTGTAACAATTAGTGTTTAACATGTATCTTACTTTTAGTGGGGCTTATGATGGTGGATTTTGTTGTCCGTGCGTTTTCAGCTATTGTCAAGTTTGAATAATTTTTTGGCTGCGGTTTAGTTTTTTGAATGAGGTTTTCAGCAATGGCATGTCATACGCTTGCGCGGCATTTGGATTGCTGCGCGTGAACTTTTTCTTCCTTTTTGGTTTGTTTTCACCCTCAAATGGCAATCCAAATTTATTTTTAAATTTATATTGTACCGCTCATTTGAATGACCCTAATCTTAGTATGGTAAAATAGTTTTGTGGCAGCACAAATACTTTTGGGATGTTATCATCCCATGCATTGAATTTCAATCGACGGTGATAGTAGTATTAAAATTGACTACATGGACACTTTAGATTCATTCCAGAAAAAAAGTGAAGAAAAATCTGAGTTAATTTCTATGTACATTAATCTTAATGGAAATTGCTATGTACATTAAGATTATGCAGTAGCTCAAATAGTCTGACAAACCTATATCATTTGGTTATTTGATTTTGATATTTTAATGTTGTCTTTTATCGACACTACTATTCGTTTTTCCTTCTAACAATGATCAGTGTTATAGGGTGGTTGTGCTTTATTAATTTCTTTTTCTTATGGAGGTTGATTTGAACAGGGCTGGGGTGCCTTTGCTAGAGATTATTTTTGAACCTGATATGAGAATTGGTATTGAAGCTGCAGAGTATGCTGCAGAATTGCAAAGATTGGTTTGGTATTTGGGAGTGAGTATTCGTTGTGATGTCAACATCTTAGTTCGACAAATTGGCCAGTTACAGTTTGGCACGAAGGTAATTTAGTGGTAATTACATCCAACCTTACTTTGTTTGCATTGAATGAAAAATATAGATGGGATTTATTCAAATTTTTTTTCCTTTACATAATTTTGTTTTGGGTTTTTCGAGTAGTAAAACAGTCTACTATAAGTTGTGAAGTTGGCATGACTATGGCGAGTGAAGTTTGGAATTGGCTGGAAGATAAATATTTACAAGCCACCCACGATTGGGTTCCATTTTAGTCCATTTATACTAAAATTTTTGTTACAATCTTTGTTGGATTTGTGTTTTGTACTAATTTGTAAATTTTCATATCGACACTACTATTCGTTTTTCCTTTTAACAATCATCAGTGTTATAGGGTGGTTGTGCTTTATTAATTTCTTTTTCTTATGGAGGTTGATTTGAACAGTGCATGGGTGCCTTTGCTAGAGATTGTTTTTGAACCTGATATGAGAATTGGTATTGAAGCTGCAGAGTATGCTGCAGAATTGCAAAGATTGGTTTGGTATTTAGGAGTGAGTAGTTCGTTGTGATGTCAACATCTTAGTTCAACAAATTGGCCAGTTACAGTTTGGCATGAAGGTAATTTAGTGGTAATTACATCAAACCTTACTTTGTTTTCAATGAATGAAAAATATAGATGGGATTTATTCAATTTTTTTTCCTTTATATAATTTTGTTTTGGGTTTTTCGAGTAGTAAAACAGTCTGTTATAAGTTGTGAAGTTCGCATGACTATGGAGAGTGAAGTTTGGAATTGGTTGGAAGATAAATATTTACAAGCCACCAAGGATTGGGTTCCATTTTAGTCCATTTATACTAAAATTTTCGTTACAAGCTTTGTTGGATTTGTGTTTTGTACTAATTTGTAAATTTTCATTTGTTGTATGTGAACATTTTACCTATTTTTTGATGATCCCGTGGACGCGTATTTGTGTAGTTAACGTGTTTGATAGCTTTTGAGGTGTTTGTCAGATAAGAAATAATTGTGCTTATTTTGTTTTAGCATTGGGACAATCCTATAAACAAATGAAATTTTGCCCAAAATTTCTAAATTAAAGGACATTTTTTTATTATAATATAAAATATTTTACAAAAAAATAGTCGATTTAATACTTTGAAAGTATTCGTCATGCCTTCAAGAAAATTTACCATGATTGATACTATAATACAAAACTTTATGACTTGATCACGATTGATACTTTGGAAAATTATCATCGTCCCTTCAGGCACGGGCATACCCTAGTATATATATATATATATACTTTCTTGCTTGTGATTTGTCCGATATACGCAATCGTTCTTCTATAATGTCTTCTAAACCGGTATACACTTACATTATACTTTGAATTACTATTTTGGGAACACTCCTAAGGTTGAACTTGCTTCTCCTTTATCCATGATGCGAATCGAGCGATTCCATCCTCCATTTACATTTTGCACATAATCACACACATCAAGGAGTTCTAAATAAGCAAATTAACACATTCCCATGAAAGATCGAAACGTTGGGATGGGTTCCTAACACCTTTCCATTCCGTAACTTAGTTCTCGAACCCTTGAACTACTTGATTTCTTAAGCATCAGTATTGTCCTTGATGTCATTCTATCGAGGTGGAAGCATTTCTTTTGCCTATTTTTTACAAAATAGGCTGGCGACTCTATCTCTACATATCACCCCACATTGACGAGGGTCGAGCGCCCTGATAAAGGATGCAATCCCACATGCACATAAAAAAAAGTGAAGGAAAGAGGGATCCACCTCGAGATACACATTCCCCTGAACCCCCCAAAGAGACGCCTTTGGGATGGCCACGGCAACGACTCTACGGGGGACAACATTTTGAGAGGACTGGACTCTATTTTTGCATGGGCGTTATTCTTTTCTGCATGTGTGCGCATGCACCTACATGTATGTTCCTTTTCTCCTATATATATCTTTCTATATATTTGTCTCATGTATATATCACTTCCCACTCATTTATATACTTCACACACTTGTATTTACTCTCCATGTACACTTCACAAACTTACCCTTAACATCACTTTACACTCACATGCTTCACACACCGCTTAGAATATCCATGATTAGGATTCACGAGCACACACCCACACACCATACTCTTGTATATATGATCACTTACACATCACACATCACAAGTAGTTGATCTATGCATAGGCTCACTACCACAAACACTCACTTGTATATATTCCCATGTCACCCACTCACTCTCATGTATCCATACATAGTATAGTCTTCATGCTATATTTATTTCTCATAATACTTATATATTCTCCCCATTATTGTAGTATCCCTTTACTCATCATGCCAATAAAAAATGATAAAAACGACTCATGCATTTTTTTCACACAACATCACCAAGAGCATGACAATATTGATAAAAATGTTTTTGCATACCAGGGGGTCACTTTATGATAGGAACTGGTCCCACATGTCACAGTTAGCCTAAGAGATATGACTCTCACCTTCCATAGGCCTCGTACCTTCGATGTATATCGAACGATTGCCCCTGTATCGTACAGCCTGATCGAACTCAAAACGGGAGGTATATAGCATGGAGCTTATTCATGTACATCGAGTATATCGAGTTTTCTCTCACACGTACTGCCCTCACGAGGTATATAGTGAGGCAATTCACGTACACTTAGTTATATTAAATGACTTGTCGACACGTACCGACGAATAATTGCACTAATAGGTAAGAGGTATATCGTGGAAAGTCATGCCAAAGGAAAGAACCCTTCCACTAACCCAACAATTGCATAAACCTCATATAGATGTCACACCTAGAACACTCATATTTAGTTTTTCGATTACCATGCAAAAATTTGTCAAAATTTCGGGTCACTATGCCTATTGATGTAAAAAATTAGATTTGACCTAATTATTTTAATCACAGATAAAAAGAATAATGAAATAATAGACAATAGATTTTTAAAGTGGTTCAACCTTGCAAGAATGGCCTACGCCCATTATTTTTGTTATTACTGTCTGTTTGTTTGGAATTCTCGAGGTATGATTTTCTCAAGAAATTCTAGTCCCCCTCCAATGAGGAGGTTACGATGTATTTATAGCCTTGAGGCTGTACAAATGAAAGGACAATGCGCTGTTATCTAGTAGACATGTACATCTGTATGATAATAAATGAGCATTTAATGCGCAGTCGTCTCCTTGATTATCCTGATTAGAATGCTAAGTTGCTCGGACCGCCTAAGTAGCTCGGACCGCTTAAGCTGCTCGGACCCCTTAAGTAGCTCGACACGCTCGAGCTGCTTGGGGCCCCTAAGTTCCTCGTGGATTTTTGGTTGCTCGGTGATCTTGGGTTGCTCGGTAGAAGTATACATATTTGCCACGTTAGCAGACACGCGTCTGTAAGTGAGTAGTCCATGTCAGCAGACTAAATTTGGTATCAACAGAAGCCCCCAATGTTTCATAGTTTGATGTTGAAGAAAAGTATGGAACGTTCTGCTTGGAAACTGCACTCGTTGTATAGTTTTAGGAGAGCATTCATTGTATATAACTTCTTTTTGGGTGCACAGTATCAGGCCTCATAAATATTTTGAATTTTCATGACCGCTTTGATATTTATGCACTTTTTCTTCTTTTAACCGTCGGATACGCAAACGTCTTTATTATTAATCATTAGCTTTCTCTATTCCCGAGGTAAAGTATTTAAACACGGAAAAAATCCTATCGTCTTCTACTTTTCAAACCTGTGTCTTCAAACTTTTCATTTCTTCTCTATCTTGTGCGTTCGTTTCTTCCATTATTCGTTGTCAACTGATTCACTATTCTCCTGTAAGCTCTTCTTCCTTCTCTTTTACTTATTTTGTTCATCATGGTTTACCTTGTTGAATCTCTTGACAAATTTCGTTGTGAATTTTCAATTCCTTCATGGGTCATATTAGAAGAACTTTCTGAACCCTCTGACTATTTTTCTTTGGCTGAGGGAGATTGGTTCCTAAGTCTCTTTGTGGCCGAATGTGGCTTTTCTTTTCCTCCAAATCCTTTATGTTTGGAGTTCTGTCAATATTTTGACGTTGCTCCTGTAAGAATAGCGCCAAATACATGGAGAATAGTTAATGGAGTCCATAGGTTAAATCAAATTCATGGAACCCGTTTAGGAATTCTAGAAATTATGTTTTGCTACAGATGGGTTGTCAGCGATAGTACTTTTTATTTAAAAACTAGGTTTTTGAATAGGGCTTTAGTTGTCAATCTTCCAGATGCCAATAGGGATTACTTTGAACATGGGGTTGTTATGAAAAATTGGCAACATGCTCCATTAAATGGAGATGATGTATATCAGGGTCCCAGGTGTACCCCTTATGGCAATGGAATAGGTTATTTTTTATCTTTTTAAATCTCGTTTTCTTGATGTTTGATAAAATGTATCACTGACATGTTATTTTTATTATTTGCAGTTGACAGCAAAAGAAAATATCCAAAGGAGACAGAGGTTAATTTAAAGCATTTGAAACTTATTTGGAGTTTGCACCAGTCTGTGGCCGAGGAACACATTAGGTCGGCCTCTTACTTGTTGCAGTACAAGAGTTACACTTCATCCTTTACTGCTCGTCCAGTGGTGGTGGACATTGACCAAGTACCAGCTGCTGATACTAGTGTGGAAGGTTCTTCGTCAGAGTCAAATATTCCTATTGGTGACATAATGAAGAGAAAAAAAGCTCCTTCCTTTTTCGACAAGTTTGATTCTCTTGCTGTGGAGGCAAAGAGAAGTAAAAAAATGTCCCAGAAGAGGGGGTAAAGACTGTAGAGGTACCCCCTTTTGATGCTACCAAAAAATTTGGCGAGAAGCCCCCTGTGGCTCCGAGCAAGATCATTGAAAAGCCCCCTGTCGTCCCAAGCATAATTTTTGCTATCACTCCTCCTAGTGAGGTTATTGTCACATCACCAACTAAGACAACGTCCTTAGTTGAGAATGTTCTTGTTCCTCCAAGGAAGTTAAAGAAAAATCTTTCTGAGAGACTTGCTGAACCAGTCTCTCAACCATCATCTGTTGAAGGTGGTGTTTCAACTTTTATTCCCCCAAGCTCCGTTGTGGGCTTAGTAAAATCTTGGACTATCCCAGAGGTCCCTGACATTGAAAACTCTCTTACTCGTGAGAGATTTACTGCTTTAGCTGCTCAACACATTGCCTCAGTAAGTATTATTGATCTGAGCCTTTTATTTTTTTTAATGCTATGTTCATACATTGATTTAGAGTTATCTCTTTTCTCAGCTGGTAACGTGTTTCAACAGCATTATAAAAAGGGATGAAGCCATCAGGGCCTCTAGTTCCTCGGATGGAGTAGAAAAGGCTTTTACTGATTTAACCCAATCTTTGAAAGACTCTCATCAGAAGTATGAGAAAAGTAAAGTTGCTTGGGAGAAACAGGTTAAGTCCGTTGAGCAAGAGAGAGATCGAGCCGTGGAAGCCTCCAACGGATTGGAGAAGAAATTGAGAGAGTTTGAGAAGAATAATAAAGAGCTTGAGGCAAAGCTCAAGAATGTTGAAGAGTTTGAGAATAAGCTCAAAATTACTGAAGGGGAAGTTGTTAGACTTCATGATGTTGATCGTCAAAAGCAGGAGGTGGAAGGGAAATTGAAGGCTGCCGAGGAACTTTTAATTGAGAGGACTTCCTCGGAGAAGGAAAAAAGAAGAAATGTTGTTAAGAAGTCCTTTAGTGCTGGTTGGGACAAAGGCTAGAATAAAGGCCTGGCTGCTATGTCCTCTCAAATGGAGTTTTCCAGCCTTAAGTATTTCAGGGATGGATGGGTTGCAGCTCCGCAGGAGCTAAAAGTCGCTGAGAATTCTAAACTGTTCCAGCGACACACTCATGGCCCTCCTCCCTCTCCTAGAGAAGAAGAAGAGGACGAAGCTGCCTCAGAGGAATCTTCCATGATAATTGGGGACCAAGCCCCTGCTGTTGAACCTTGCTCCGAGCAGCCCCAATCAGCAAGCACTTCTATTGAGCAACTTTTATTGCCCTCCGAACAACTTTCGTTGCCCTCCGAGAAACCAACCTCTTCGTCTAAGCCTTTCGAGGAAATCTTAGGAAATAAGGAGAAGGTGTAGAGTTGTTCGGATCTTTCTTTTGTTTTTTATTCAATGTAATTTTGGATTATGCACTTATTTTTGTGATGAAATAAAATTCAAACCTTTGGTTGTTTGTATGGACTTATTCTTCTACTTGCTCTGTCTGCATTCTTATTGATTGTTTCTATATCTTTTCTTTACTAGTTTATGGCTAGGATGGAGCTCTTGTCAGCTCATGACACCGAACTGATGAAAAAATGTAATGACTATTTCAAGGCTGGTCGTGCAGATCTGAATGATGCTCAAATCATTGATATCCTGGGTTCAGATGCTTCTGAACGAGCATTTGAAGCTTACCAGTATTTGAAGTGTTTGCTCGATCGTGCAGTAGCCAATAATGTGGCATATTATGAGATGATTGAAGATCTCCAGGGTACCATCGATGAACTCCAACAACAATATAAGGAGTCTTATACCCTTTTGCACTAAGGGTATGAGAAAAAATTTTAGCAACTGAGTGCTGATAAAGGATATGATAAGTTTATCTCTGCTTATGAGAAAAAAGAGAGCATTTTGAAACTTGAGGTTGAAGAACACATGCATATCGCCAAGTTGTTGGAGCAGAAAAACCTTGTTTTGTAGCGAGAGATTAAACAACTTAAGTCTGCCGCATCTTCCTCGGGGGCCCTGGTCCCTGTCACTGATGAAGGTTTCTCTTTCTTGGAGGTCGAAAAAGCCAACTTAAGAGATGAATTGGAAACACTAAAAAGAGCTGGACCTTCCACCTCTTCTCGTGGACGAGAAATATCTTCTTCTCGGGGACGAGCAAGGGCTGGTCGAATCTCTATTGAATATGCAAGAACTCAAGAAGCTTTGGAAAATCAGGCAGTTCAATTGATGGTAAAGAACCAGGCTTTAGCAGAGATGTCTAACGAGAATCTGAACCTCAACGAGCAACTTTCCACACAAAGCTCTGCCTTGGAAAATAAGGAAATCCTGGTGAAGAATCTCCACGAGCAACTGGAGAGGTTAACTTACCAGTTCCATAAATAGCCTAGAGAATTTTGGATGGCTGGCTACAATGAAGCCCTTTACCATCTTGATGATCGAATTCAACAGTTAAATAATGAAGGGTACAAGCAAGGGTGGCTGAATGCATTGTGCGTGTTAAAAGTGGAGCGGGGTCACTACTTATGGGATTATTAACGATCTTGGATTTCTTGCGTTGCCTGTGCCTCCTTTTAAGCTTGACATGAGTTGGATTCATGCTCGGATAATTCCTCAGTGCTTGATTTCAAAGTACCTCGGGGATTACAGTCTTCATTCAACTTTTGACATATCTCGCCCAGAGCATTTGCTTGATCGGCCATCAGTGATGAATGTTCGAATGCTTCAAGATGTAAATTTCATAAACTCTCCTTATGCTTTAGACGATCCTCCTGCAGGAGTAGAACCTGTTTCGAAGGCAGAAGGGAAAAAACCAATAGAGTTGGATCTTTAATGTAATGACTTGTAATTTTCCCAGCATATGTAATTTTTCTTAATTTGAATGAAGAAATTTTTTCATCTTTTGCTATTTTATTTTCTTCTAAGTATTTTGCAGAATATCTTTGTTCGTGAATACATGCATATTTCGATATGTTTTATTTTTTGATTATAGTGACTTATTACTCTTTGATTCTAAGAAATGAAACGACTTACATCCCATGATCTTCCTTAGTTTAACCAACCGGAGTTGATTGCAATTGATTTACTGACCAACCGGAGTTGGTGGATATTGATTCCCGACCAACCGGAGTTGGAGGAGATTAATTTGCTGACCAACCAGAATTGGTGGATATTGATTCCCAACCAACCGGAGTTGGAGGAGATTAATTTTCCGACTAACCGAAGTTGGTGGATATTGATTCCCGACCAACCGGAGTTGGAGGAGATTAATTTTTCGACCAACCGGAGTTGGTGGATATTGATTCCTGACCAATCGGAGTTGGAGGAGATTAATTTTCCGACCAATCGAAGTTGGGGGATATTGATTCCCGACCAAACGGAGTTGGAGGAGATTAATTTACCGACCAACCGAAGTTGGAGGAGATTAATTTCCCGACCAACCGGATTTGCAAGAGATTAATTTGTCGACCAACCGGAGTTGGTGAATATTGATTCCCGACCAACCGAAGTTGGAGGAGATTAATTTGTCGACCAACCAGAGTTGGTGGATATTGATTCCCGACCAACCGGAGTTGGAGGAAATTAATTTGCCAAACAACCAGAGTTGGAGGATATTGATTCCCGACCAAACGGAGTTGGATGAGATTAATTTACCGACCAACCGAAGTTGGAGGAGATTAATTTCCTGACCAACCGGATTTGGAAGAGATTAATTTGTCGACCAACCGGAGTTGATGAATATTAATTCCCGACCAACCGAAGTTGGAGGAGATTAATTTCTCGACCAACCGGAGTTGGTAGATATTGATTCCCGACCAACCGGAGTTGGAGGAGATTAATTTGCCAAACAACCAGAGTTGGAGGATATTGATTCCCGACCAATCGAAGTTGGAGGAGATTAATTTACCGACCAACCGGAGTTGGGGGATATTGATTCCCGACCAACCGGAGTTGGAGGAGATTAATTTACCGACCAACCGGAGTTGGAGGATATTAATTTGCCAACCAACCGGAATTAGTGGATATTCCGAACATGATGCATAGTATGTAGCACTAATACTCCGAAAGAATTTCAACAAAAAGAGAGAACTGTGTAAAACATTCAACACTTTATTTATACTGAAGAAAACTGCATTAACATAGGGATCCCAACTACTGATAATACTTACGTAGATGCTCTGCATTCCATGCATTCTTAAACTCTTCTCCCTCCAAGGTTTCAATCCTGTATGTCCCTGGTCAAAAAACTTCTGTTACTCTGTAGGGTCCATGCCAGTTAGCTTCCAGTTTGTTGTGCTTTTGAATTACTTGCTTCAGCACATAGTCTCCTTCCTTCAAATCACACTTCTTTACCCTTTTGTTGTAAAACAGAGCTGTTCGTTGTTGGTATGCAGCATTCCTGATTGTTGCTTCTTCTCTAACTTCTTCGAGCATATCTAGATCTAATCGCCTCATCAAGTCACTGATAAGAGAATTGAAATTTAGCACCCTATGTGTGGGTAGGCCCAACTCGGCAGGTATAACAGCTTCACTTCCAAAGGCCAGCATGTATGGAGATTTTCCTGTTGCTGCTTGCGGTGTAGTACGATAATCCCACAACACAGAATGTAGATCGTTAATCCAATTTGCCTGTGCATCATCCAGTCATTTTTTTAAACCATTCAGTAGCGTTCTATTCGTCACCTCAGTTTGTCCATTGCTCTGGGGATGGCCTGGTGCAGAGTGGGTCTTCAATATGTTTGACTGATGATAATATGCAACGAACTCCTCGTTGTCGAACTGAGTTCCATGATCTGTGATGAAAGCATGGGGAAGACCATATCTACAAATGATGCTCTTCCAAATAAATTGATACACCTTGTCATATGTCATATCAATAAGAGGCTCATCTTCCACCCATTTAGTAAAATAATCCACAGCGACCACGAGGTACTTAAATCTTCCTCGGGTCGTTGGAAGTGGCCCGACCAAGTCTATTCCCCATATGGAGAATGGCCAAGGAGACGTGATGGGTGTTAGCAATGCTTGGGGAGTTCTTCGGATAAATGAGAAACGTTGACATTTATCACACTTCTTAGCATAAGATGTACAATCAGCTCTCATCGTCGGCCAATAATACCCCTGTGTTGTTATTCTTCGCAAGAGTGTCCGACCTGCTACATGGGCTCCACAAGACCCTTCATGGACCTCTTCAATCAAATTTTTCACCTCGGAGGGGTGGACACATCTTTGTAACCCCACTATAATTCCTCGTCTGTATAAAATGCCATTGGTCAATACATAACGAGGAGCTTTAAACTTTAATTTTTTGGCTGCGAGTCTATCATTTGGCAAAAGCCCCCTCCTCAATATAGGCCCTGATGGGATCCATCCAAGATGGTCCTAAATCAAGGGTAACGAAGTTTATCATTAGATCCTCGTTTATGCTCCGATCAGCTAGAATTTCTATGGGGATTGTTCTTCGTAGCTCTGTGCGTGTGGCTGAGGCTAACCGAGCTAAGGCATCTGATCTTGCATTCTCCAATCTTGGTATTCTAATTAATTGCACTGCGTTAAAGCTCGCTATAATCTCCATTGATTTAGCATGATATTGGATCATTAATTCTCCTTTTTCCGCATACACTCCCAACATTTGATTTACAATCAACTGTGAGTCACTGTATACAACGACCTGCTCCCTTTCATAGTTTTGGCTAGATTGAGACCCACGATCATAGCTTCATATTCAGCTTCATTATTAGAAGCCTTAAATTGAAAACGCAGAGCATACTCCACATCAATTTTATCAGGGCTATTTAAAATAACCCCTGCTCCACTGCCTGTGGTGCAAGAAGAGCCATCTACATATAAATTCCACACAGGTATCTCATTGTCAAATTCTTGGTCAGATAGAGTTCCTCGGTGGAATATTTGATGCTTTCTTTTATCTTCCTCCAACGCTTCTCGTTGCTCGTTGATCATCCTTTATTGCTCGTCTACCGACTTAAGTTGATCGATGTTAAAATTTGATGATTCCTTAACATCCATATGCTAGTCGATATTCAACTTCTGCTCTTCGAAGGTGTCTGAATAGGTGAATTCTGCGATGAAATTTGCCACTGCTTGCCCTTTGAGTGACGGCCTAGGCTCATAAATTATATCGTA
The DNA here is from genome assembly GCA_949130495.1 of Sambucus nigra. NCBI lineage: Eukaryota > Viridiplantae > Streptophyta > Magnoliopsida > Dipsacales > Adoxaceae > Sambucus > Sambucus nigra. Next base: position 448,128,882 of record OX422219.1, on the reverse strand, counting down.
TTCTCCCAATTCTATAGCCCAATACATCAATCTTCCTGATTTCTCTGGTTTGTGCAGAGCTTGCCTTAACGGCATGTCTGTATACACAACTATAGTATAATCTTGGAAGTATGGCCTCATTCTTTTACTTGCTTCGATCAACGCCAGTGCTAACTTTTCCATCCTTGGATATCTGATCTCTGCTCCTCGGAAGGCCTTGCTAGTGTAATAGATGAGTTTTTGCACTCCATCCTCCATTCTTATCAATGCCGAGCTAACTACGTTCTCTGAAACTGCCAGACACAAGTATAATTTCTCTCCCATCACTGGCCTGGACAACAATGGAGGTGCTCCCAAGTATTTCTTCAATTCTTGAAAGGCCTTTTCGCATTCATCATTCCACTCAAAAGTCTTTAGGAGTGTTTTGAAGAATGGGAGATATTTATCAGTTGCTCATAATACAAACCTATTAAGTGCTGCAACTCGCCCTGTGAGACTTTGCACTTCCTTCTTCATCGTCGGAGATCGCAGCTCCAATAGAGCCTTGATCTTTTTAGGATTCGCCTCAATTCCTCGTTGGTTAACAATATTTGCGAGAAACATGCCCTCTCGTACTCCGAATATGCATTTGGTGGGATTCAACTTCATTTGATATTCCTCTAGTTAATCAAAGGTCTGGCCTAAGTCAACTAGATGATCAACAGTTTTCTTGCTCTTCGTTAGCATATCGTCAACATAAACCTCCATGTTATGACCGATTTGCTCTGCAAACACCTTGTTCATCAACCGCTGATATGTAGCACCTGCATTTTTAAGTCCAAAAGGCATAACATTATAATAATAAGTTCCCCTCGGGGTAATAAAAGAGGTACTCTCCCTATCTTCAGGCTTCATTTTAATCTGGTTATAACCAGAATAAGCATCCATGAAACTTAATAGTTCGTGCCCCGAGGTAGCATCCACTAGTTGATCAATTCGGGATAAAGGAAAATGATCCTTTGGGCATGCCCTGTTAAGGTCGGTGAAGTCTACACATATCCTCCACTTGTTATTTTTCTTCTTTACCATCACCACATTTGCTAGCCAGTCAGGATATTTGACATCCTTAATGAAAGAGGCTTTTTGTAGCTTCTCTACTTCCTCCTGCATAGCTTGATTTTTCTCAGGACTGAACACTCTTCTTCGCTGCTTTACTGGCTTGATTTCCTTGTTCACATTGAGCTCGTAACACGAGAAATTCGGATCTATTCCTGGCATGTCTTCATGACTCCACGCAAAAATTTGCTTTCTTCTCCTTAGAAATGTAATCAATTCTTATTTTATTGATTCATCCAAGGATGCACCAATTTGAGTTGTTCGTTCTAGATGCTCGTCGTCCAGAATGACATTCTCAGTATCCTCCATGACCTGTCCTTTCACGAGTTGGGACTCGTCTCTAGGGTCTAATGTTTCAATCTTCGCATCTTCTATTTGGTAGGTAGTAGTCTTCTTTCTGGATTCTTCATGCTCCTCCTGCTCGGCAGATGAATAGTAGCATTCCCGAGCTACCTTTTGGTTTCCCTTTACCACTCCTACTCCAAAATTGGTTGGGAATTTTAAACACTGATGTACAGTAGATGGTATTGCTTCGAATTTTTTTAATCCTACCCTTCCCATGATGATGTTGTAAGCCGATTGGACGTTTTTATCCATTACGAAGAAGTGTACTCTTTCCGTTTGACAAGCAGGCCATATACCAATAAGCATATCCAACTTGATCGTCCCAAGTGGAAAAACCTTTTCGCCAGTAAAACTAAGGAGGGGTCTATGGTATGGCTCCAACTAGGATAATTTCAAATTCAAACTGTCAAAGCATATATAGAACATGATATATGCCGAGCTACCAATGTCCACCAGTACTCGTGAAATCACCACTTCCTTCATTCTCATCTTGATCACCAATGGGTCATCATGAGGATATACTACACCGGCCAAGTCGTTCTTAGAGAAACCAATAACCAGTTTGTCCTTATTCACCTTCCTCGGGCGATTATCTTCAGCCAGATTTATTCGCTGAATGTACGAGCAAGCTTTAGCCTCATTGAGGTAAGCTTTTCTCTCAGCAGTCATATCTCCGCATCCTGCATCTCCACCTGTAATGACATTACATTCAAATAATCCAAAATGGATAGAAAATACCTCACACTCTGGCTGTTTTGGTCTTTTGGGGAGATCGGGGTCGTCTTGGTCATCATCCGGGTCCTCTTTATGACTTCTCTTCTTATCTTCTTTTGCTCGACGAGGAGATCTAGACCTCTGCCTTGCTCGGTCATTGTTCTTTCCACCATTTTGACGATCAACATACTTGGTCAGCTTTCCTCATCTGATGAGTGCTTCAATTTCATTCTGAAGAGCTATGCAGTTCTTAGTCGTGTGACCATGATCTTTATGGAACTCGTAATATTTGGACTTATTCCTTTTGTCAGGATCTGCCTTCATTTTCTCTGGCCCGTTCAACTTCTCGCTGTTCTTGATCTCTTCCAGAATGTGGTTTATATCTACTTTAAAAGGAGTATAATTTCCAAATCTCTTCAATTGTTCCAATGCTTGCGTCGCTTTTGACTGCCTGTTACCACCATTATTCTTTTTCTCCTTCTTCTCAGGCTTATCAACCTCAACCTTGGTTTCTTTGGTGTCCATATTCTTCTTTGTATCCATAGCTTCCTCGGCGTTCATAATCTTGGCTGCTTTTGCCATTAGTTCTGCCATGGTTCTAAGTGGATCTTTGGCTAGAGTGTAGTATAATTTATCTGGCAATAGTCCACTCATCAGAGCAGTAATTGCTGTTTTCTCCTCGTAATCAATGACCTCGGGCTTCTCATTATTGAAATGAGTAATATAATCCCTGGTGCTCTCACTTGCCTTCTGTCTAACACTTAGCAAGTTTGCTACTCGTTTGACTGTCTTAGCTCCAAAACAAAAAATTCTAATAAAGAGTTCTATTAGCTGAAAGAAAGTCGCAATTTTCCCCCGAGGAAGGTTATTGTACCACATCTGAGCAGATCCGGTAAGGGTTCTTGAAAATGCCTTGCATCGCATCTCATTTGGAATAGCATAGATATCAGCTGCTGCCTGGTATTATTCTATATGGAGAACATGATCAGTTTTTCTATCATATTTAGGCATCACCATAGGAGCTTTGAATTTTGATGGCGTAGGAAAGTCCACAATCTCTTGTATGAATGGTGTTCCTCGGACGAAAGTCCTTTGTAGAGGATTTTTGGTTTTAGCCATCTCCCCTATTCTATCCTCCAACCTTTGAATAGAGCCTTTCCATGCATTATTTCCTTCCTCGATCCTATTGGTTCGAGCAACTAATCGTGTTGAATTTTCCTCTTGGGATCTTTTAGGACGAGCAACTGGTCATGATTGGGTAGAGCCTTCCTTTAAATCAGATGGTCGTTGAGAGTTTCGTCGACATAGTCCTAGGGGGACTTCTATTCCTCCTAGGACCTAAACGATCAAAAGGTGAGACTCTACTCAATCTTTCAAGAGCACTTGTCCTTTCTGGAGATAGAGTGATGTTTTGTTGAGTATCTGTAGCTTGTACCGAGGAAGTCCGTCCAGGATGATAAGAAGGATCATTGGATCTCTCAGTACGATATGAATCGATGCGTTTGGATTGAGATTCCTCTGGGAATAACGTTTGTCTTCGCGAAGAGAGTAAACGAGTATTTCTCTGAACGCTTCGTTGCCCTGATTGGGATGGCACTCCGCCTTGAACGGTTTGTATGAGTTGACGCATAGTTTCTTGCATGGCCATTTACCCTTGGGCCAAATTAGCCATTATACCAGCCAGATCTTGAACATTTAGAGGAGTAGATGGAGGATTCAAAGGGATCCCAGCATTTCGATTGCTGGATTCAGGATGATCAGCCATTGGTGATAAATTGTTTTGGTAAAAAATGATAATTATAGTCTCTTCCCACAGACGATGCCAATTATTGATGTAAAAAATTAGATTTGACCTAATTATTTTAATCACAGATAAAAAGAATAATGAAATAATAGACAATAGATTTTTAAAGTGGTTCAGCCTTGCAAGAATGGCCTAGGTCCACCGTTTTTGTTATTGCTGACTGTTTGTTTGGAATTCTTGAGGTATGATTTTCTCAAGAAATTCCAGTCCCCCTCCAATGAGGAGGTTACGATGTATTTATAGCCTTGAGACTGTACAAATGAAAGGAGAATGCGTTGTTATCTAGTATACATGTACATCTGTATGATAATAAATGAGCATTTAATGCGCAGTCGTCTCCTTAATTATCCTAATTAGAATGCTAAGTTGCTCGGACCGCCTAAGTAGCTTAAGCTGCTCGGACCGCCTAAGTAGTTCGACACTCTCGAGCTGCTCGGGGCCCCTGAGTTTCTCGTGGATTTTTGGTTGCTCGGTGATCTTGAGTTTCTCGGTATAAGTATACATATTTGCCACATGAGCAGACACACGTCTGTAAGTGAGTAGTCCATGTCTGCAGACTAAATTTGGTATCAACAATACCGCCGAATTTTTACACAATTTTGCTTGTTTCAAAATAGGACCCCGTTTTTGGGCCTAGAAACAAGTCCAAACGTGTCTTACATGTTTTTTTAACCCTATTTTCCCATGCTCGGGTATTGTCCGACATTTTTCTACATTTGGATAAACTTAATACAAGTTAGAACCTAATAATAGCGTTAATAATAATCATGCTGAGATTCCTCTCCTTTTACCCTCCTTTCCCAAAAATACCAAAAACATTTTTCTCCTCCTTACGAAATACCAAAATTTGTCTCCTCCTCCTTTTAAGAATAAATTCAAAGCGTTTTCCCTCTCAGGTCAATCGCCTACCTGATTTTGGCTTGGCTCTTTATTGTCTTTTGTCTTCCATCAAACCGCCTCGAATCTCCATCGATTCTTTCGGTACTTCATTCGAGTTTGGTATTTACCTTTACAATCTCTTCGTAGAGAACACGGACTAAGCACCAAATGTTCATCCCAATCTGATGATCATCTTAGCCCAGCTCAGTGCGAATATTGACAATCTTCAAACCAAGGTCCATGAGATGCTGTGTCACTCAGCCTAGATTCCAAAAGAACCCGAGGTCCTATTTCCTTGTTGCATGGGTCCACCTTCTCCTGAGCCTGTTTTGATCCCAACAGAGTATCGATATGCTCCATATGCCCCACCTTCTAATGGCCCACCGCCAGCTCAGATCCCTATCCCGAACCTTGCCCAACTAGGTGCTAACCTTCTAGTACCCATGGATCCAAAGGAGGAGGAACTAAAAAAGGTCAAGGAAGATCTCAATATGTTGTCAAAGAAGTTTGACTAAGTCAAGATATCTATTAACTACCTATATGTCTCCTTATCCCAAAGCCCGACTGCTTGAGAAGTTCAAGATGCCAGACATCGAGAAGTTTGGGGGAAGCGGACCTCCAATTTTCCATCTTCAAATCTATCACTAAAGCATGACCTTCTTTGCTTCCTCTGAAGAGATAATGGACCAAAGGTTCTCATAGATCTTGAAATAATGCGCCCTCCACTAGTTTCTATCCTTCTAAGAATTCAAAGTCCTTAGCTGGGAGGATGTCGCCCGAGAATTCATGTCTCAGTACAAGTACAACGAGGAGCTAGAGGTTACGCATCGAGATCTAGAGCTTCTTAAGCAGAACCCTAGAGATACTATCAGTAGCTTCATAAGAAAGTGGAGAGAGAAAGCTACTACTATGATCACCAACCCTTTGAGGAAGAACAATCCAGTATGGTGAAGAACAACTTCTTGCCTCATATTCGAGCATCCATAGGAGCATAGTACTACACGTATTTCTGAGCCCTTCAAGAGGCTGGTGTAGAAATTAAGGAAGTAGTTAGCAAAGTTGAATCTGAACCTAAGAAAGTCATCGAACAATTCACTTCTCGAAAGTATGATAAGCCTGCCATTGCTACAGTCTCGAGCATTAATAACTTTTCTTAACATGCTGCCTCTTAGGAACCAAAAAGTTGTTCTAATCCTACCAAAAAAGAGTACACTGGGCTCCATGCACCCCTATCCAGAGTTTACCAGGACCTGTTGAGCCTAAACATCATCAAATCCTTGGACCTTCATCTATTACCAACCCCACTCTATCAAAGTTTCAAAGTCGATGCTCACAATGATTTTCACTAGTCTATAGGCCATACTACCGACCAATGTTTCCATCTTCGAAATGTGATTCAAGATTTAATTGACCTGGGTGGCATCCCCCCACTAGCCAATCCTAAACCCAATACAACTCATAACCCACCTTCAACCCATACAAATCCCTTCTTTCTAGAGAGTGACCCAAAAATTGATCCATCTGCTCAGATTGTGCTCAACAAAGCACCCATCTTACCCATAATCTCACCCAAACCACACAAGCTTTGCCCCTATTTTATCCTACACCCTACCTGCATCACCGATCAAGCTTTTTCACTCCTTACAAGGGCCTGTATTGCCATCGATACCTAGTTTGAAGGGAAGGATATGGATTTATTAGTTGTGTTGAACCAACTCTTAGAGTTTGGGCTGAAACTGCCTGCTGAAAGGACTGTTGATTATCGCAAATTGTCTTGTTCATGGAAGCCTCAAAATGGGCTTGAGAATCAAATAAATGGGTGGTACTTGTTGAAAAGGTCCGTCTAGATGATGTAGTACAAATAATGGCCAACATATTTTGGTAGACAAGTTAAATTTACAGCATTAATAAGCTACTCACCACTTTGAAGCTTCAGGGACGGTTGGTCCCTTCACTACTACATCTCTTAGCTGAGTGGGAATATTTGTATGATGAAGCCGTCGAGGTTGTTGAATGAATTGATTTATCTTGGCAAGAGGACATAGTCACCATCGGATGGGGGGATTACTTTAACAACTCAAATGATGAACTTAGTAGGGAAAAAACCAATATAGTAGCCACTCTGTGCAGAATGATATCCTTTTACGATCTATTAGGAGAAATCAACAAGGTAGTCATGCAGCTAGAGGTAGATAAATACATGAGGTTCCTATTCTTCCCCACCTCAGTAAATCACATAACTAGGTAAGGGAGACACTACAAAGATCTGATTCCTTATGCAACCGAGACATATAAGGGAAAGGGAGTTGCCTAAAAACTTCCCATTCAAGAAATGACCAATAAAGAAAGTGAAGTCCTTGACCAACTCATGAAAACACAAGCCAATATCACCATATAGGGGATTTTTATGTCCTCCGACCTGCACCGAAATGTTATGATGAAACTCCTCATCGGGTCTACAGTCCCTTCTTTTACCACTCTAGAAGAAATGCAAATATGGTTGGGTCCTTAACCTTTTCCAGGCTCCTATCCTTTTTTAAAGTAGAGATACCAAAGATTGTCCCTAACCATAATTATGCCCTCAATATATCCGTTGAAGTATTGGGAAAGATCATCCCATTATCACTTGTTAATAATGTATCTTCTCTTAATGTTTGTCCTCTCAGAACCTTCTTTCTTGGGATTAAAAGTCAGTGATCTCTTTCCCACTTTCGCTGTCGTGCATGCTTAAAAAATACCCACCGAGAGGTAATGGGGTACATAAAACTCAAAATAGGGGTTGTCCCTATTAATCTTGTCATCGAGTTCTAAGTTGTTGACATACCTACATGTTCCAACCATCCATGACTCCACAATATCCGAATGTCATCTTCTTCTCTTCACCATAAACTAAAGTTCTTCGCCAAAATCTAGGTTATCACCATTTTTAGGGATGATGACAGTACATATAATGCTAGCACTAGCAATCTAGTATTAGAGATCCAACATGGAATGAATGACATGCTCCTCTTTAGTTTCAGAGTTGACCCACTTCCCCTTCTAGGAGGAGAAAATTTCAATGATCGAGAGTATTTGGAACACAACCTGCATGGCATTGTCAATATGATTTAGATGTGTAAGAACATGCACTTTATGCCCGGAATGAGGCTAGGGAGACACCATAAATGGATCCTTGATCCCATAGTTCTAAAGGAGGCCTTCCCTCCATATGGTTTGGGTTACAAGACCTCACCAGAAGAACTCAAAGCACTCCGGCGACTCCGACCAAAAAGAAGCTTAAAAGAAGAAAAGACTGTTTCGAGAGACTCTTTGAACATAAGGTTTATCAAAGAGGGTGAAGACTTCCCGTTATGAGGCTTCCTTGAATCATGGTATGACCATGTTGATAAGAAGATGCAATTAGTTCTGGAAATCTTCTTTCAAGACAACAACTCTTGGGCCAAAGACTTCCAACATAAAGTGCAACCTCTCACCAAGAAAGCCATCACGGTTATCTGGGATTTTGAGGATAGTGATTCTGAGGACTCATTCAACCTATAGACACTGGGGTTGAGTCTCTTCATGATCGTCTTAAATACCATGTCGTCGGACCCGTCTACTCAAATCAGAGCTGCTGACATATCTCTCCTCAATTGGAATGTCACACTTATCCAACCAACTCATATTCAACCTGATTTTACTATCTACCCGACCCAAATCTCTTCTTCTGACATTGTTGTTCCTTTTTCTTATATCAATCTAACTAATACCTTTTTTGACGAGGTTCTTAATGCAATTTTCCAGAAAATAAAATAAATGAATATTTAGAGTATCTTATTATGCCTTACATTATTTTCCTTGATTCTAATCAAACTCTTAATGATGATGATTATGCAAATGACCAATTCTTAACTGATCTTAATGAGTAGAATAATAAATAACATAGCCAATTTTAATTTATGATGACGATACTTTTATTATTAATCTCGATTCTAGTAGCCATCAGCGAGAGATTAAGATAGGGCTCACCCTTGACGAGCATGATCGTGTGCAATTTGAAAAATTACTGAAGTAATTCGTATAAGTCTTTGCATGGTACTATGATGACTTGCCCAACACTGAACCAGAAATAGCTCAACACGAGCCATAGAATTCCCAGAATGTAGACCGATCCAATAAAAGCTAAGAAAACTTTGCACCGAATGGTCTCTAAAAGTTAGAGAAAAAGTGGTCAAATAATTGAACACGGGTTTCATTCGCGTAGTCGAATACCTAATATGGCTCTCCAATATCGTCCCCGTGTTGAAACTAGGAGGAAAATTCTGTATGGGCATTAATTATCGGGTTTGATAAAGCATCCCCAAAGGATGATTACTATTACCTAACATCAACATGATCATGGATAACATAACTAGCCACGCCCTCAAATCATTTATTGATGGATTTGTTGAATACAACGAGATAAAGATGCACCATGACCATCAGGATAAAATCTCCTTCATCACCCCGTGGGGAACCTTTTGTTATACTATCATGCAATTCTGACTCAAGAATGCTGGGACTACCTACCAAAGAGCTTCCACAACCATCATGTATGACCTTATTCACAAGGAGGTCAAATTCTATGTAAATGGCATGATCGTCAAGTGCAAGACTTGGGAAGGTCATATTCCCTCCCTTCGAAAGTTCTTTGAGGGATTATGGCAATACGGGATGTGGATAAACCCACATAAATGCATTTTCGATGTCATGAAAGAAAAATTCTTGGGATTTATGATAAGTGAGATGGGAATCAAAGTAGAACCTACCAAATGAAAGCCATACTTAAAATGCCTCCACCACGGATGGAGAAGAAAGTTCGAGTATTCCTGGGTAAACTACAGTACATCAGTCGGTTCATCAACCAGCTGACCTCTATATGCGAACCCATTTTTAAACTTCTCCACTGGAAGGATTCAACTAAAGTCTAGAATAAGTCCTTCCAACAAGCCTTTGATAGAATCAAGCGATACCTTACCCAACCTTCAATGCTTATGCCTCACATCTAGGTCTCCCCCTCCTTCTGTACCTAACCATCACAGATACTATAGAAGGGGCTTTGCTAGCCTAATACATTGAAGAATACTGTAAGGAAAGAGCCATTTACTATGTCACCAAAAATTTACAGGATATGAAGTCAACTACACTTCTTTAGAAAAAGCATGTGTCACCCTGGTCTGGGTCACGCAGAAGTAATGACATTACATGCTTGCCTAATCTATCAGAATTATATCTTGTATGGATCCCATCATGTACTTTCTAGAAAAGTCTGCTCTGTCCAGCCGAATGGCCCGCTGGTTGATGTTGCTAGCCGAATTCGATATTGGGTACATCACATAAAAAGCTATGAAGGGGAGAGCCACCTCCGACTACCTTTCTTATTAGGCCATGGAAGAAGCCTATGTTTAGTTCTTTAAATTCTCGGACGAAGATATTCTCTGCACCTCTTAGGAGGACCTCTGATGGAAAATATTCTTTAATATAGCTGCCAACAAGAAATGATACGTCATTGCAATATTCCTAATCACCCCTGATGACTCTCACACCCCTATTGTGATAAATCTAGACTTCTCCTCCACCAATAATATAACCGAGTATTGAAAAAGTTGTTACTTAGGCCGTTTAATACAATATTAAACTGTTGAAGTAACTCTAAACTGTTTTTTGAAGAAACTCTTTTCTTTAAATAAAAAAGAATTAATCACAAGATGTGTTTAATAAAACATGCACGAGATTTGTTCAAAATTTTATAACAGGCTTATTAAATTAGTTTAAATTAATTAAACTCAGCACAACACTACATCAAAATGGGTAAATTGTCACCCTTCCAGCGGCTAGCCTTGTCACAGTCATTGATCGTGACAAAAAATACGCATTTTTTGTCACGGTCATTGACCAAGACAAGGCCGTGACAAAGACTTGTCACGGTCATTGGCCGTGATAAGGCCGTGACAATCCTTATAATATTGTCACGATCAACGAACGTGACACGTCCGTGACAAATGTCTCAGTAAAAAACCCTTTCTCCTTCTTTTTTTCCCTCACCGATTCTTCCCTCCTTTTTTCTCTCTCTCTACGTTGCTCTCCCTCTCTCTCTACTTTCAGGTTACTTTCTCTCTCTCTCTCTCTCTCTCTCTCTCTCTCTCTCTCTTCCATTTATATATATATATATATATATATATATATATATATATATATATATATATATATATATATATATATATATATATATGTGTATATATATATGTGCGCGCGTGTGTGTGTGCGTGTGGAGTGTGCGCGTGTGTGTGTAGTGTTGTGTGTGCATGTGTGTGTGGGGGGGGGGGGAGGGGGATGGGGCAGGGTTGGGGGAGCAGGGGGTAGGGATGGGTGGGTGGGTGGTGGGGTAGGGGTGGGGGGCTGCGTGTGTGTGTGTATGTGCGCGGGTGTGTATATGTGTGTGTATGTGCGCGTGTGTGTATATGTTTGTGTATAATGTCCTTTGTAAACGAATTGATTGGTTATTAGTTTTTTTAGTAAATTAATATATGATTGCCCCTCATTGTAAATTAGTAAATTAGTATATGATTAATTATGAAAGTAGGATTGCCCCTCATTGTAAATTAGTAAATTATTAATTGTATACTTTAATTGTTTGTTTAATTGATGAAAATAATTAATTGAGTAAATGAATTAGAAGGAGTGCGGGATACACAATTATTGTTGACATTGCTGTTGGATTATAGTGGATCGATGTTGGGTTGGTTAGTTTTAAAAGTGGCATGACCATTGGATTATTGTCCATAAAATTACTTTGTATATCGAACAATATATATATAGTATGATAATTAAAAGAAACATACTTGAAATTACATATGTGCGTGTGTGCATGTGTGTGGTGGGTGGGGGGTGGGGCAGGGTGGGGGGAGGGGGTAGGGATGGGGGGATGTTTGTGTGCATGTGTGGTGTGTGTGCGTGTGTGTGTAGTGGGGTGTGTGTGGTGGGGGAAGGGGGTGGGGAAGGGTGGGGGGGAGGGGGCAGGGATGGGTGGGGGGGGTGTTGGGGTAGGGGTGGGGGGCTGCGTGTGTGTGTGTGAATGTGCGCGGGTGCGTGTGTATGTGCGCGTGTGTGTATATGTGCGTGTAGTGTGCGTGTATGTGCGTGTTTGTGTGAAATGTCCCTTGTAAAACGAATTGATTGGTTATTAATTTTTTTAGTAAATTAATATATGATTGCCCCTCATATAAATTAGTAAATTAATATATGATTAATTACGAAAGTAGGATTGCCCCTCATTATAAATTAGTAAATTAATAATTGTATACTTTAATTGATGAAAATATTTAATTGAGTAGATGAATTAGAAGGAGTACAGAATACACAATTGTTGTTGACATTGCTGTTAGATTATAGTGGATCGATGTTGGGTTGGTTAGTTTTAAAAGTGACATGACCACTGGATTATTGTCCATATGCGAGTGGGATTTTTTGTTTAACTTTTTTTGAAAATTACTTTGTATATCGAACAATATATATATAGTATGATAATTAAATGAAACATACTTGAAATTACATATGTGCGTGTGTGTGTGTGTGTGCGCATGTGTGTGGTGGGTGGGGGTGGGGAGGGGGTGAGGGGGTGAGGGAAGGGGGTGGGACAGGGTCTGGGGGGGTAGGGGGTTGCGTGTGTGTGTGTGTGTGTGTGTGAATGTGTGCGTGTGTGTGTGTGTGGTGTTTGACATTAACAATTAATTTTTATTTGTAGTAATTGTACATATTTGCATGTCTTCTTTTAATTCATTTTGATATGTACTAATAACATTTTTTTACAGCAAATGTCTCCTTCAGGTATTAAGGCGAGGATGATGATGCTTGTTATGATGATGTCGTCTAGGCTCGGTGGTAGCGGAGGCGACGAGGGCTCCTCGGCCCCTAGGCTCCCCAAATATGGAAAATTGGGGATGGCGATCGAGAACAAGTCGGGGCTATTAGAGAGATCCCTAGAGCTGGTAAAGACGATCACCGGCCTGGGGTACATTAGTTGGAAGGAGGTGCCATATGATCTCAAGTTAGCTGTTTGGGTGGCACTACAGGTAATGTATTTATATTTATATTTATATGAATATGAATGTTTCAATTTCATTTTATATTTATATTTATATTTATTTGCAACTAACATTGTATTTGTTGGATATGAACAATTCAGCCTGGATCCAAAGCTATGCGTTTCCGTCTTGGAGCAGTTGAGGGAGAAACACAAGACGTGGAAGAAAAATATGCGAACTTGGTACTTTGGGAAGACATGAGAGTCTATTATCCAGGGGCGTGAATCCATCCCTCCGAAGGAGACTATCTCATTGGCACAATGGCAAAAGTTCGTTGACTATGAGATCGGGGAGCGACAATTGGCATCTCGCCAATCAGGGAGGGAAAACCGGGCAAAAAAATACGGACGTGCACTACTCTGGACGGACGTCTTACACCGAGGTGGAGCATAGGATGATGGTAAGATTTATTTTTTCTATAACTACAAAAATATATTATTCTGCATTATTTTACTTTGCGGGGACGATACTAATTTTACTTTATTTTATTTCAGGGGACAGGGAGTGGCCCTGGGGGTAGGCCACATAGGCTCGATACTTATGTGTCTCTTCGGACGAAGAAGGGGAAGGACATGGAGGTGTTCCCGAGCGTCGCGACCGCGATTGTAAGTAATCCGACATTTTACTTTTTGTTAATTACATTATAATTTTTTAATTTACTTATTTTACTAATCATGTGCTTTTTTTCGTTTTAGGCAAAGCTTAAGGAAGTGTATGAGTCGCAGTCTGATGGCGACAAGGCCTATTTATCCATAGACGCACTCAGTCAAGTGCTTGTCTCTAATCGCAAGGGGAGGACAAGGGGGGGTGAGCTTACGGGTGTCCAAATCTAGGATCATCGGATTGGAGACGAGCGACACTGGGTAGGCTCGAACGGTGGACTCGCATGACGCGAAGCTGTCCCGTTTGGAGGCGACGGTCCAAGATATGTTCTCATTCATGAAGCGTTCGTTGGGCGGAGAAAAACTCAAGGGGAAAGGGAAGGAAAAGGTGGTGGGGGAGGAGGTGCGGGAGCACGAGGTGCAGGATGACGAGGATGTGGACCTCGCTTCTTCATCGCCGACACGTGCGGACTTTGATGACCCACTTCCATATTTGGCTCCCTTCGACCGACCGATGTCGACACTTGGTTGGTCGAGCGTGTTTATACTGGACATATTTGATAGCCAGCGGATAGGGCGGGGGTTGAGGGACCCGAATATCGTCTAGGGTGGACTAGTTTATGGACGTGAGCTTCAAGACATCGAGTCCAAGGTGCTCGTCACGCATGTGATACCCGAGAAGGAGAACTCCCCATTGTGATTGTGCGAAAAATACATCATGATGTATATCAGTGGGTGTGTCAATTCGTATATCGTGTGGCCTACTCACCTCCTCGAATTTAACCTTACCCAAGACATGTAGTGACATTATTTGAATTGAATTGTATTGTTTTTAAGTTGGTAAATTTGAATTGTTTTTAAGTTGGTCCATTTGAATTATATTTGGATTATATCGTGATGCATATTGTTTCTATTTTGAATGTATATTTGCATTATCTCTAGTTTATTTGAATATATGATGTTTGAATAGGTACAACGTTGCTATAACAGGTACAAATATACTGCTGGCCAGTGGCAGTGGCCATACTACCCAGCAGATTTTTTTTAATTCTGCCCAGAATTATCTCGGTCAATGACCATGACAATTTTTTTATAAACTATCACGGGCTTATCACGGTCATAAACCGTGACAAAATTATCACGGTCAGGGGCCGTGACATGACTGTGACAATTCAAATACGGTCATTGACCGTGACAAAAAAAGTTGTCTCACCCAGAATTATCACGGTCATTGACCTTGATAAGTTGAACTCGTCAAGGTCATTGATCGTGACAATTCGACAGATTTGGTGTAGTGCAACCACAAGAATGAGATGAGGAGATGTATAAAGATTAAGGACAAGACATTTTTAATGTGGTAAAACCTCACCCAACTGAGAAAACATCCACGGTGACTTCTAAGTCACAAAGAAAAAAATCCATTAAAACAAAATATACAAGTTGCAAACTATTTAACACACGTGCAAACTAATTAGACCTATACAAGTTCAGAAATGTACCCACTGGTTTGATTCTAACTTCTCTATAGTTCTGATGTTGATGTGGCTTTCTCAGTTTGCTAACTTCTCCACTTTGTTCCAGTCTTTATGTTGACTCTTGAAGATTCAAGATCTTATGGCCAACACTTATGTGTTGTAGTGTGTCAAGTGTTTGTGAAAGTGATCTAACACATGCATGCACACATGCACACTTATTTTATACAAACAGTCCTATCAAATTATAGATCACATCTAAATGATGCTGTTTTCAGTTTCTCTCTTCTTTAGAAATGAAAAAGACTATATTTGACCATTCAAATAATCCCGGAATCCAAGGTTACCTTGCTCGTAAGACTGCCAAGGTCATATCCAATTTCAGAGGGTTTTGAAAATGATTTTGAAATTGGAAACCACCAATTGCGATTCCAACTAGGTCAACAGTCTTGTTTCATAAGAACTAGAAACAAAAAATATATTTGTTGATTCTAGTGTTTTGAAAAACATTTACAGAACAGTAATCAACAAAAGTGATTTCTCAAGATGAGAAACTAAAGTGTGCAGATCTATGTGTATTATGACATGCAATAATAAGATCTACTATTTCTATGAAAGAGAAATAAAGATCTAAAAAGTAATGTCTAAGTTGGAAACACGATCTCGAACCAAGAGGATAAAACACTTTAAACACGCTTCAAATCCCCACCAACAACACTCTCAAGCACACAGGAATAGTATCTGGTATAAACTATTTTGGATAAATGTGTTTAGGATTTGAAAACGAAATGGGTTTGGACGATTTAGGGTTTCTCTCTCTCTCGTTTTGCTCTTATCTCTTCTCTCTTCTCTCTCTATTTAGATGAACTGCCAAAAGTTCCGAAATGCTGAGGGTAAGCCTCCTTATATAGTAGGCTAGGAAGGATCGAGAAGGGCTACCCAAATCTAAGGCTGAGATTTGGTCTAAGGCAATTGACTTTGATCCAACGGTGGAAGAACAACGGTGATTTAAACGCACGCTGATTGGTCTAGAGAGGTTCACAGGGATTGGGTTCAAACGAGAGTTGATAGAATTGACCCAAAGGCTGAGAAGGTATACGAGTTATGAGTCTACCAACAAACATAGATCAAACCACTATAAAGCTGACAGGTGTAAGGCCCAGATGAACTCGCACACGTGTGTTTTCAAAATAATTACACACACACCCTGAATTCTCAAGCGCATTTGGATTCTACCCAACCAACCAACCAAACATTCAGGTATGAAAACATAAAACCAGTAATTACAAAAAGACCCCAAAAGCTTTTTAAACCGCATTTTAATTTCCAAAAAATCATTTAAAAATTCTTAAAAATTCCCAAACAATTATTAAAACCAATTTTCAATGGGATTAAACACACACAACTCTCACACAATCATTTAATGCAATATATATGTTATGAATGCAATCCTAATGTGTGTGGGTGATTGAGAATATACCTTTAATCAATCAAGATGAATAAAGAGTAGAGTCTGAGGCTTTTTGGAATCTAGGAAATGGACTCAATTTTGTTACTATTTCCAAACTAGATGAGCACTTATACAATGTAGACTCAAGTGAGTCAAGAGTATAAGGTGATTCAATCTCCCCCTTTGGAAATATGAGACAAAATATCCTTTGAGTCATCTAGGACTCGTAGGGCTACAAATAAATGTAATACCCTGTATTTTTATGCTTTCTTAATTTGGGGATTTATTAAATTTAATTAGGGGTGGAAATTTTTGACACGACACGATAACCCGACACGAACTCGACACGAAGTTAGCGGGTTAGGGTTGATGATTTCTTGACACGAACCTGAATATGACACGACCCGCCAATAGGAATAATAAACGGGTTAGGTTAGTGTCAAACACGTATAACTCGAAAATGACACGAATAGACCCGTTTAACTCGTATTTTATAGAGATTATATTAGATAATTTATATATCTTGATAGACATTCTATAAACTTCATGGAGAATTGTATGATAAATTATTTATGTGTTGCAAGAACTTGAAATTAACTAAATTTAAGTTATTGTAGGCCTATGAGTGGTATGATTGGTTAAGAGAGAAGAAAAAAATTATTTTATATTTTACTTAATGGGTTATGCGGGTCAACCCGAACACGACATGATAATAAATAGGTCGGGTTAGTGTTTGCTCATCTGACACTATTACTTTAAATGGGTCGGGTTAGGGTTGACTAATACTTAACACGAACCCGAAACGACACGACCCGAACACGATACGACGCACACGAATTGCCACCCCTAAATTTAAAGTGAATTAATTATTTAATATAAATCTGGAAATTAATTATTTAATAATTATTAACATGATGTGAGTTAGTAATTATGATAAACCTGTTGAATATTACTAATGAGCAAAGTAATATATAATATTGGTTCTATTAAATGTCACGAGTGAATAGAATGACAATTTTGGAAATTTGAGCCAGGACGCGCTTGTGTCGCGTCGGGAATAAATGTTGATTAATAAAAGTGAAATATTTTTAATTTATCCGTATGATCATTTTGAGTGGGCCAACGTGTCCGGAAGGGTCGAGATAGTCAGAAAAGTGTACTCGGGGGTTTAGTTTGGGTCTCATGCATTTTTAGGCCTATTTAGCACCCCGGGAGGGCATTTTGGACATTTTGCATTTTTGGGTAATTAAACCCACGAAATTTCAAGGGTTATATCAGATGTCTAAGGTTTCCTTCTAGGGTTAACACAACCAAAGACAAGTGACGTCCATAGGAGAGGGAAGGAGAGAGCTTTCAAAGCAATTCTAGACCGAAAATTCATCCGGTTGCACCGTCACCACCACCAACGCGTAGATCGCGCGAGGGGGAACGCAACCACACCAAATTCGTCATCAAATCATAACTTTGAAATTTCTAGTCAAGTGTTTATCTTGCTAATTTTCGTTAATGCATCACTCATGTTAGTCTAGGGATGATTAGGATGAGTTTCATGGAAGAAAACCCAAGTTGGAGATAAGAAATTGCATGTAGTAATGATATAAATGGAAATCTGGAAATCCCCCTGCATATGTAGATGTTAAACCACGAATTTATGATGTTTTAGAAGAAGAAAATTCTGGAAAATATTGATTAGAACAAGGTTAAAGAAATTCTAGGGTTCTTGAGATTAATATGAGTTTTTGGCCTATTAATCCATGGTTGTTGATGAAAATTTGCATGCTTTACGTAGGAGATGCATAATATGGGTTTATACTGTTAGTAGTACAAATTTTTGGGCGATTGGGAATGAAAAATATGGATTTGGATGAGGTTGTGTGATAGAACCCATAACTGGTTTCCTGCAGAATTCGCCATACCTGCTTGATCGATCGATCGAGCCAAGAGCTTCGATCGATCGACCCCTTCTGGCAGACTTATATTTCCCTTTTAAAATAGTTGAATTAATTCTAAATGAAGAATACTCATTAGACACCCTTATTAAAATATTTTGGGAGATAAAAATGACCAGTAGGATTTATTAATGATTAAGAGACCTTTAATGTATGTCGAGATTTACATTTTGGGGTGTTTATATATAAGGGACGATGGAATTTTGTATTAAAGGGAGAGATACGTAAAATAGTTACGATGGAAAATAGATGAATACCTACTGAATTTTACACTTGGGAGGATAGAGTCCATGAGTGTTAAGTAGTAAGTTGGAATAATCCCTCAAATTAAAGTAAGAGATGAACCGTATAAGTGACAATTAAATAATGAGAAATGAGGATAAATGTTATAATTATGGGTTATGGGATGAACCTAAATTGATATGATAAGAGTAGTATATTTATATGACCGTGTGTATGCATATATTATATACATGTGAAAATCATGCCCGCGCTACTTGCTATCCCTGAGGTTACCGCACTGGGACGGTCTTATCTCGATGTGACTTTATGGGGGATATTGACTCGTACCCTAGAAGATAGATATCCTTGGTACAGGCTATCTGATCGATGGTCAGACGGTCCTAAGAGACGTGAGGGTATGTACTGACCTCTTAGAGACTTGGAATCTATGCTTTGCCTCAATATTGTTTGTGTATGTGTTAATACAGTTCGAGAGTGATTCCGAAATTGTATTTCCCTTAGTACGAGTGATACGGGAATTGGATAGCAGAGTATGCCCGCACCATAATTTTTATGTGGGGTGATGTTAGAATATATATATTATACGAGTATTTAATATATATATTAGATTCTGAAATTTGGAACTGCCTACTGTGCTATGGTAAGTAAGAAATGAATAATGACTCCAAATTGGAAATACTTGTTTTGAAAAGTATACTATGACACTGGGAAACTTTATTAATAAATAAGGTTAAAATGAGAGCTTTGTTACTGAATGAAAATTTTCGCTTAAACAATTATATTGTTCAGTTTTAAATCTTACGAGTGACCTAAGATAAGTTAAACCATTGGGAGGTTTAGTACGATATAAGAGAAGATAATCCGTTGGTAAGATTAGTGCGATAGGCATGCACATTAGAAGAGAGGTGAGAATTTCTCAAGAGAGTGCCGCACTAATATGTTGTTGCATTGGCCTGTAAACAATTTAAATACTTGTTAAACAAATTTTAAATCATTTACACTATCGGGCTCTGACCCGTTTCTATTTTCCTTTCTCTATTGTATATCTATATAATAAGGAGTAGAATATTTGTTACTATTCCTTAAGTTGATAAGCTAATTAGGGGCTAGGATTAAACCAACGATGCAATAATCCAAGGGTTGAGATTATTTTGTTCCATTTTCCTCTTTTAACCTTTATTATTTTTGCTTCCCCCTCTTTTTCCTCACTACTATTGACCTTGCTCTCTCACTTTAATTCAAAATAAGGGTTAAATGAGTAATTTTTATTTCTCTTCTAGAAAGTACTTACTTTCCCTCTTTTGACGTATCTTTCTCTCTCCCCATTTTTCAGTTTATTTTTCTTGGATCAAAAGTGCCATCTTCACCTCCATCTCTATCTCACTCGAAAACCCTTCCACAAAAGAAACTCGCCCTCACCTCCACGCGGCTGCCGCCATCACCTTCGTGCTACCTCCCTCCTCAGCTCCACAATACCTACCTCATCTTTACATTGCCGCCTTCTCCTACACACGCAACTATGAAATTAGGGTTTTGATTTCCAAAATGGGTGGGCTATTAGGGTACTTTTATCTTCATTTTTGTTTTGTGGTTATGATTTTAAAATTTTGTATGCTCTGTTTTGCAGATAGACCCTCAACTCACAATCAAATTTGAAAACCAGGTATATTCTTTTGTTATTTCATATTTTATATTCTTAAATACTTGATTTGAGTACATCAATCCTCAATGCACAATGTAGTTTTAAAGCTTTTGGCATTTTTAGGTTATAATTTTCTTGAAAAGAGTAACTTTCATGAACACATGCATGCATGTAGTGTCAATTGTAAGATTAGGATTTCGGATTTGAGAAAAACTCATGTATGTTGGTTGTTTTAAAATATGCATTTCTATGTAACTCTTTCCCTTCCTTATGTTCGTGTTTGTTTTTCTAGGAAAATAGTGTGTTAATGTTTATGTGTTTAAGTATTTGTTTCCTTTCCCTTGGTTTTGGATATCCGCCAACATTAGTCTTTTATTCACAATCTGTAGTTTTCTCTAAATCTTCTGTTCCCATTCATTATAATCTACGTAGGCCCACCTGTTTAAATTTAGTCACATTCGATTGAGCCTTTATATTATTATTGTTTCTTTCACGAACCCTGCGCCAACGTATTTTGGATCCGACACACATAATTGTCAGTATGCTATTCTAATATTTAGTTATTAACGGATATTTCATCTCATTTGCCAATGACTATTCTCATATTTTTCTATTTTGCAATCAATTTTAGTGTTTCTTTTAGGTTTATTATAGCTGAAATTGCTTTTAGAAGTGTCTTGGATTAATTTGTTGTCACGGGGATTTATTTGCTGGTAATTTTCTTAAAACAAATAATGTTGGTTAGTATTATGATTACCCGTTGTTGTGGCTGTGAAATCATCTTATAAGTTCGGATTGAAAATTTTCTTCTCAACTTTACCTCTTGGTGCAAGTGTATATTGTGTTCATTATTCTCAATTTGTGTAGATATGGTGCAAGTGTATATTGTCGCAAGCATGGGGATTGCCTTGAGCCAAGAATTGGACATGATCCAGATACATGGGGCATGCTTTAGGCCTAACACTGGACATGTTACAGACCGCCGTGTGCCTTTGACCTGATACTAGACATAACAAGACGTGGTGGTGAGATTATTTGTGGACTTTTGTGTGTCTTATCATTAGTTTATGGATTTTTTCTTGGTGAAGCACTTTGACGGTGGATAAATCACTTTTCAAATGAGTACAGTGAAATGCGTTTTTTGTCTCTAAACATGCACTAATGATTGTATTAATTTCTTTTGGCTTTTTAAAATTTATCAAATTGTGATTTAATGTCCATAACCTGTGATTGTACAAGAGTTTTAACATCGATTAAATACTGGATTGGGTAATGTACTTTGAATTGTAATATTTTGATTTGTGTTATTTATTTACAACAAAGACATTATGAATTGCATTTTGATTGCTTTGGGTACAACTCCCACCATTATGGTAATGCTCATATGTCCCCCTTTTAGAACTTGGTCTATTGCTTCAACACTATGACACGCGTGTTTGGTTTCTTAGTTATCAATCATATTAACACCGTGATGCCATCATATCATTATATGCCATTTAGTATTTTTTAATACAATTTTTGCACATATAGCTTTAAAAATCAATTCATTTTGACATCTCCTCTTTTATGTTGCATGGTTAATTGTTACTTTTATAGTTACTCTTACATTTAAGGATGACATTTGATATAGACTGCCATTTCCAATTAACGAACTGTAATAAATATTTGTTTAACATTTAGTTTTTGATTCTTTCACATCTACCAGGTTTACTAATTTTCATATGAAGTCCATTGTGTTCAAGTCTAACTTAACTGAATCTGTTTATGAACTTTAGCCTCATTTGAAATTTATGATTTTGATTTTAAAGTTTTCATAAAATATTTTTTTGAATTTCCATTGACCTTTTTAGGAATGTTATGTATTAGGTTAAATTTTTTTAATTCACGAGTGATCTCCATTTCACTGGTCAAAATATCATGCCAAGAGCAAAATCTCTTTGTTCGGTATAATACTTAATCCTACATTTGTAATTACTCAGATAAATTCTTGATTTGGAGGTTCATTTAATGTTTCAAGGTGAAAATTTAGATTCACCTCATTTGTGTATTCAATTTTTATTTTACTTATATGATATTTATTGTTTGTTTTACTATTGTATAAATTCCAACTTCTAGGTTAGGGACCTGGAAATTGTCACCGCCTAGGCAGTGGTGGTTGTGTTTTAGGGTTGAGTGGTGTTGACATAGGTGGTATTGGTTTGGTACCTTTTTTGTATGGTTTTAATTACTTTACCAAGGATGGTGTTCATAATGCAATAGAGCGAGTATTTTTTTATACATCTCTGTTCTCTAATTTGCTGTTGATAGTACATATCTTAACCTTAATGTCTGAATATAGTATTTTGATATTTTGAGGTGCAAATGTTTAACCAACGATTTGAATATTTGACATTGACATCAACAATCGATATCGACATTGACAATCAATCGCGCTCACATAAACTTCCGTAAGCCACTACTTCTACTGCCTTACCACCATCCACCATGTTGATTCATTATATCGGTTTTTAAAATCAGGAATTATTGATGCTGATCGTAACTGTTTTTTCTACATCTTATTAATCTTTATTTCTTTAAAATATATGTTGATAGTGTTGCTAAGATTTTGTATTGGGACTTAACTGATCGACTCTGCTTACTTTGGAGGTGGAACTGATGTGCCCATACATAGAGCTGCTGGTCCATAACTCTAAACAACATGTTATAACATCTGAGCTCGTGGTAATAGTTCCCAATGGCTTCACCTTGAGTAGCATTGAGCAGATAAGACTTGGGAGGCATCAACCATCCCAGGAGAAACCTAAATCAACATTGATCAGCAGAGTTATTGGACTTTAGTACTAAGGTATACTCTGTTTTGTACTATTTTTTATGATCTGAGTTATGGATTTACACCAATCATTCTTAGCTAGGTTTTTAACTATTCTTTTTGGTTGGCACATTTGAAGATGTTTTTTTAAAGAATGCGTAAAATTGTTGGTTACAATGGAATAATGTAAAGGTATGATAAACGCATACGAGATTGGTGGACCTCAAGTTGGAAGAGTGTTCACAACATTCACCTTCAATCCATCAGATACAATTGTGAAACACACGAGATTGGTGGACCTCAAGTTGGAAGAGTGTTCACAACATTAACCTTCAATCCATCAGATACAATTGTGAAACACATCTACCCTCTAGGGTTGTATAGGCATGGCCAAACTCGAATATGCTTTCCCTTTCTTATCAGGGCAGAGCAAGTATCATCAACTTGAACTTCCCCTCATCAAGATAAACCTAGGAGACGTCAATTGATTTCAGGTGGGGCGATCGTAGCCCCTTGGATTTTTCTGTCTAATCAGACATCAACTTCATTTGCTGCAGAAGGGATTTATTACCAAAAGGATTTTTGACTGCTATGGACAACAAAGATGGATACTCTTTGCTTTATCCATTCGGGTGGCAGGAAGTAGCCATCGAAGGATAAGACAAGGTATTCAAATATGTTATTGAACCATTAGAAAATGTCAGTGTAAATGTTTTCCCTACTTGCAAACAAGACATATGAGACCTTGGGTCCCCGAAGGCAGTGGCTGAAGCTTTAATTAAAAAAGTTTTTGGCTCCCCCTAACCAAAAGACAAAGCTAATTGATGCATAGGAGCATGATGTTGATGGGGCATCTTATTACACCTTCGAGTTTGTTAACACAATTGAAGTCATCAAAATTCAATGCCAGGAAACCAGCTTAACAGGATCGGTTTTGGGGCGTTAATAGTTTCAATAGTCGGATTGTTTACATTCTTATGGGTGCATGGTATTATGATTATCTAATGTTTTATCCATTGACATATAGTTAGAAAGCTTTCTTCTATATGTCCAATACTCTGGGGTTTTAAGTAAGTTTTTTTTATCTTGGTCTCGATTCCTTTTATGTGAATGTAATTTACAATGGACGTAACTATGAGTTATTCTATTTCCACATGTTTATTTTCAAAATCATTTTTGTTATGGATTTCAGTGGGCTATGTACATAGTCGATGACACATTTATAGACTATGTACAAAGTTGTTCAGGTTGCTAAAACTGATGAATTTTGAGAATTTGTTTAGTCTTTTTTATATCACCATATATTTATTATGATTATTTTTCTAAGTGATGTTATGGTGTATGTGTATCCATACTATCTCCGGATTAAATA
This sequence comes from Sambucus nigra, assembly GCA_949130495.1. Taxonomy (NCBI): domain Eukaryota; kingdom Viridiplantae; phylum Streptophyta; class Magnoliopsida; order Dipsacales; family Adoxaceae; genus Sambucus; species Sambucus nigra. Next base: position 448,104,425 of record OX422219.1, on the reverse strand, counting down.
AGTGTGATAGTATCGATAACATTGACGGATGTGGGCCAAGCGAACTTTGTCTTGAAATACAAACACATTATTTATGAATTATAATTTTGACTTCTTCATGTTTTTTTTAAATTATGCTTTGCCATTAGAGGCATGACGTGGATTTGAAATTTTACTACTGTAGGATGCTGAAGTACATGCCTTATTAAATGTTTGCCATGTTGAAGCAAGATGGAAGAAAGGATGACATTATGCAACATAGTCTTTGAAGCTGGTGGGAAAATGGCATTGTTCCAGTTTATGATACAACATACAAGTACCTTGAGGTTAGTGTAACAAGTTATTAAATTTTCTTTCAAACTGTTCTGAATTACTGTTTTCCTAGGGTTACTTCATTCTAAACTTACATTTGTTATTTGATGAAGAAAGATTTGAATTGTTCTGTACAATAATTTTACGAGGACACGAAAATTTAAACATAGAAGTGACTCCATTATGTGGAAACTTTAAATTGGTGGGAACGAAATAAATTGCTGACTACTTGGACAACTTAAGCCATGATGTTGAAAAATAAATTGGTATTATGAACTACCCCTTGGTTGGGGTTACAGGACCTTCTGCTGGATGACTATTCTGGGATCACTACCCCTACGATTTTAGTGTTTTTTGATGACCCCTTGGTCATTAAAATGAAAAATATACACATATATCTCTTGGTCATTGATCTGGTAAGATATTTTCAATCAAACTAAACTCTTCTTTTTAGGGTATTAGAAGTTTCTTTCTTTTTATCATAGAAATTTAGAGCTGAAGGAAATGGTAGTGTAGCGAAGTTACTGCTGCTTTTTACAGTGGCCAAGGAATTCACAAAATCAAACTTCACTCCTATTATTTACCTGCACGAATGCACCATCTTGAATAAAACGAATCAACACGTCTAGGTTTGCTGCGTCGTGGCAACGAGTGGGGCACACCCTGAAACATGTAGAAATGCATTTCAATTTACTAATTCTTATGAGCATGAAATACACTCGCACACAAACAGAAAAATCATCAACAAAACCATACGATAATGAAAATAACGATAAATGAGGGTTCTGAATGAAAATAACGATAAATTAGGGTGCAAAAAAGAACAAAATGAAGATGGAAATTCTCTCAACTGATTGAAGTCCTGAACTTAGCCAAATCCAACTAATTAAAAACCAATAGGAGAATCAATAATCTAATAAAAGACTTCTAATGAATAAGGAAAAAGTAATGATATACATATGCGCTTTTAACTCCGTAGCAGCATTTCACAACAACATGATTAATGTTCACCATGGGAAACTCATGAGAGGAATGCATATACTATTAAATAGATATAAACAACATCAATTAATTGGTATAATAAAAGCAATGAAATCTTACATGTAACTTTTAATGTTTAGCATATCATTTTTTAGTGTTTACTCGATCTTTAGAAGAATGCTTCACGGGATATGAAAATTTTGTTCTTTATCATTTTTGTTCTCTGTATACTGATTTTTGTTGATTTTGTTCCATTTTTATATAGTAAGAAAACATATGATTCTTTTGGAAGCTTTACTTCATTCCTTCCGTTAATTATAGGGAAAGCAAATTATTTTAATGGATTTGGATATATTTATATTCTTATAGAGATAAATGGCCCAACATGTGGATGCAAGGTTGTCCTTGAGGATAGAAAATAAGAGATCACTCCATCAATATAAAAGCACACATGATAAGGTACTGATTTTCAGAAATTATGATCCTTTCTATTTTCTTCTGTGTTTTATATATATGGGTTTAAAGTGAATTATTAGTGTTCACATGAAAGAGAATATGTGTGTGGATGGAAGGGATTATTTTCGTGATTGAATTGTCCTTTTACTTTGCTTTAATCTCTTTACTCTTTTAGTTTATTTCTGTCTGGTTCACGCAGATGCATCTTTTTAATATGTGTGGGTGGAGGGATTATTAATTTATTTGTAGCATGGAAAATTTTTGTGGGTTGAAAATGAACATGCCGTGGAATCTTGGTTGCTGAGAATGGATGGAAAATATATTGTTTCGGTTGAAAAAACAGTTTGGTCTCATTAGCATAGATCCTAACTACTTTTTCTTTCAGCGTACATTTTTCATGACTGGCTGCAGATAAGGAGGTATTCATTGATATTCTCTTTGAGCTCTATTAAATAAGTTGTTTGAAAGTGGGGTGATTGGATCTGCAAATTAAAATTAATTTATTCTTTTTACTTACTAAATCATACGACACCAGTTTTCTATTTTGTAATTTTCGACTTACCGGCTTGCTGTTTTGTACATACTGATTTTATATTTTATTTTTCGTGTATTTATTACAGGTGTCATGTTATATATCTTATCTCTTGTTGGAAGTTTGGATAATCACTCGACTATATTGGCATTGGTATACACCAGTTTCATATGAAGGTTGTATGTTGACCTGAGTTGTGTTTTACTTTTTGTTGTTATATATTTACCATAAAAACACAAACTTCAGTGCATAGTTCTATACATAGTGAAAATGTGACTCGAGTGTAGCAAGAAAATAATTTATAAATAGGGATTCAGAAGGTATAAAATAAGTTCGTACCTAATATTTGTGATGTGTTGTGACATGATGGATATTCCTATAGTTTATTGTTGATGACTATTTTTTATTTCTATACGGCGCGGATAATCCTATAAATAAAGTAAACTCTGTCCAAATTTTATAAATTGTTTTTATATTTGTGTTTTAAAAAACTGACTTATATTGTTTATACATTCAATACTTTGGAAAAATTTTACCGTGCCTTTAGGCACGAAAATTACGCTAGCTGCAGGCCCAGTTCAGGTGATTGTTGGGACATTTCTGATTGATAACAAGAAGGATGTAGCTGCCGGGGTTCAAGGTGATGCTTTGGTTAACATGTTTCCATCACCAGTTCCAAGTGTAAACTTTCTGCCGGGGTTGAAGAATCGCTGCGATGTCACCAGGTCCAAGTGTAAACTTTTGTGTGTATTATTTTGCTTTCAACTATTTGAATTTGAGTTTTCATATCGATTTAGGCACTATTTTAGGTACTTCTTTAATATATGGTGGAATTATAAGTCGTTTTGAGTATTTCTTATCATTTTTTTTGCGTGGTGGTTTGAGGCTATGGATTATGGATTTTTGGACACTGGAATTAAATAGGGGTATAGGGAATATTTGTATCGTCCTATTTTATTTAGAAATCAGATCTTTAAATTGACACGACATGAGGACTTAGATGTAGAATCATGTTGGGAAACGAAATTTTTGTCGTTTTTCAATTATGTATTTTTGAAATTTTTATCGTTTTACGATTACGTACTTTGGAAATTTTCACCGTGCCTTCAGGCACGGGAATTTCGCTAGTATATGTATATATTACAGGTGCCCAGCCACAGGGAGGTCTTGCGTAGGATCCTTTTGAGGGAATGCACTGCAGCTTAGGTGGGAGTTGCAGGCCTCTTGCTTAGACGATTTCATTGATTTGATTCCACTCCTAGCTTATTTATTCAGTTGGGCATGTGTCGCCCGTTTCCATTATCCAGTTGTTTTATTGGACATTATGATTCATTTATTTCTAATATTGTCACTTTGGGATTTATTATTGTCTGGATGTTTTACTTTAAGTTTTAAATGTTGGGATTTAGTTGTTGAATGTTTAAATTATTTGGATTATATGTTCCAGGATAATTGTGGTGTGATTCTTTAATATTGAATTATGTAAAGTTTTAAATCATTGGTTATAAATAGTGTAAGGACATTTTTGTCCAACGTAGTTATATATGTCATTAGCCGTAACACCGTTGCAAAGATTCAAAGTCCATTCATCATCAACGGAATCCGAAAATCAAAAGAAAGGAAGGAATCAGAAATCCAGAATACCGGACCGGTCCGCCCCTATTTAAAAAGAACCGATCCGCATCGGACCGATCCGTTGAGACCCGGACCGATCCGCCTTGCATAAGTCCAGAGAGCCCCGGATCGAATGAGAACCGAATCTGCTTCAAATAAAACGAACCGATCCGCATCGGACCGATCCGCCTAAGGCCCGGACCGGTCCGCCCTGGATAGAATTTCCCAGATCATGTATCAGATTTTCTCGGCCAAAGAGGTTCTATTTAAACCCACTACGGGGAAGTGGTTTGATAAGACTTACACACGATTTTCTGAGTTCCATAACTCTTAAGTCTTCATGGTATTTGAGTCCATTGATTCATACCCTTGATTCACACAAATTCAATACATTTGTGAGTCAAATTTGGTAACCCAAGAACACCTTTGATGTTCAACCCTTTGTGAAGTGGACCGCTTCTTCCTCTTCATTGCAGCCCTACTGGACAGGGATAGTTCCAGCCGCCAGCCCTACTGGAAAGGGTTTATTCCAGCCGCGACTACATAATCCGATACCTGAGGGTAATTCTTAGTCAACCTGTATTTCATTGTAATCCGATTGTAAACCGTCTTTTACAAATTATAGTGAATATACAAATGGTTTTGCCCCTGTGGGGGATTTTTTCCTTAAACTTTGTGTGTTGAATATCTTGTGCATGACTTCATATTGTTTCAATCACACCTAGTTGCATGCTTAGGGTTAATTTGGGTTAAAATTGGTATTTATTATATTATTTCTTAATTGAACGCAAGCGCCAACTCTTTCAAATTGGTATCAGAGCAGGTTACGCTAATCTATCGCGTATTCCTATTTTCCGCAAAATTTTTTCTAAAAGATATCATTTTTTGAAATAAATTGATTTTTGAAAAGAGCGTGTTCAAATGGAGAAGTCATATTATAAAATGCCTATTTTTGACGGGTCAAATTATGCCTATTGGAAAGCCCGTATGAGGTCGGCTTTAAAAGCCATTGACGAACGTGTCTGGATTTTGGTTGAACGAGGGTGGACTCCTCCCACCGTGACTATTGATAACGTGACAAATTTGAAACCTGTCACGACGTGGACCGATGATGAATTTAGATGGTCTTCCTTTAATTCTAAGGGATTGAGTGCTATTTCTGGGTCTGTCACACCTGATGAGTTCAAACGCATAATGACGTGCACCACGTCAAAGGAGGCATGGGATGTTTTGCAACTTACCCATGAGGGTACGAACGCTGTTAAAGAGTCTAAATTACAAAATTTGGCCACCCAATTTGAGACTATCACCATGTCTGAGTCCGATTGTTTTGATGAGTTTTTCGCACGCTTGTCGGACATCGTTAACACGAGTTTTAATTTGGGTGAGGTAATTGATAACACGCGTATCGTTAAAAATATTTTGAGATCTCTCCCGAAACGCTTTATTCCTAAAGTCACTGTTTTGAACTCTTTGGGAAATTTGAAATCACTTAAGTTGGAAGAACTTGTAGGAGATCTTCAAGCCTATGAGATTGACATGTTTCCCAAAACCATTAAGGCTAAGGATAATGGGATTGCTTTAAAGACTCATTTTCAGAAAAAGAAAGAAAAAGTTTTTGAATCCAAGTCTGAATGTGATTTTGACTTAGATGACTTGGCCCTGTTTGCAAAAAATTTCAAAATAATTCTCAAATTCAAGAAAAGTGGAAATTTCAATGATAAAAAGAATGTTGAGAAAAATTCTTCTGAAAAGGAAAATGAGAAAGATTCCAAAGACCCTCCTAAGAAAGAAAGTGAGAGATGTTTTGAATGTGATGGTAGGGGTCATAGAGCGTTTGAGTGTGCCAATCGTCTGAATAGAGAGAAAGGGAAAGCTGTCCTGAATGCTACCCTTAGTGATGACAGTGATGTCGAGTCGGTGGACTGTGGAGATAAGTCACCGCATGAGCGTAACTTCACCGCGTTCATGGCAAGTCATGTGAGCACCTCCAATGCTTCTCATGACTATGAGGATGCTCCTTCACATGGATTCCTCAACAGTGAGAGCGAAGGAAGTGAGAGTGAGAGTGATCTTCAACATACATACGCTGAGTTAAATTCTGAGTTTCTTGAAACCAAGAGGTGTTACAAAGTGTTAGTTCTTAGGATCACCGCCTTAGAGAAAGAATTTGAGGAGAGAGAGAAAAAAATTGGAGAGATAAGGTGTTTTGAGTGCGATGGGATAGGGCACAAGAAATTTGAGTGTCCCACTATTCGTAGGAGAGAGCGCAAGAAGATTGCCATGCCCACTTCTCCAAGCGATAGTGAGGATGAGAATGGTGATGATAGGTTGATCCAAAATGCCTTTATAAAGTTGTTCATCGAGACCATGGAAACAAAAAGGTCAAATAGGATCCTAGGTCTTCGAATTCGTGAGTTAAAGGTAGAATGTGATGAGCTAAAAAGAGAAAAAGGTGACCTGTCCAACACGGTGTCTAGTCTGACGACACGTGTATCCCATCTCGAGGATGACCTCAAACAAGCACAGGAGGTCCAAGTCACATTAGAGACTGCTCCCGTGCCTATATCCGTCGTGGTGAGTGAGTCCCATGGGTGTCCGTCTAGGAATGTTCTTCCCAAAATTGTTGACAAATTGCTTCCTAGACCGGCTTATGTTTGCTCATACTGCAAGAAGCGAGGTCATCTTAGGGAATTCTGTTCTAAGTTGGGTTTTATGCCACATCATGCCACTTCACAAATTCATGCACATGCACCCACTCATGATTCTTTGCCTGCTCATTTTGATAGAGAGTTTGCGCAAATTCGCGAGCAAGTGAAGTTTTTGATCAAGACTACACATAATCTAGTGGAGTTGGTTCAAAAGATGTCACCATCTTTGGAAAACTCCATCGTTACTCCCGGTTGAGATCTAGTCTTGATTGCTAGCATAGGTTGTTTATCATGTAATTTTTTAAACCTATTGCTAGCAGGTATCATTAGTTAGTTTTTCCATTTTTTAAAAAAAAAAAAATATACAAAAAGATTTAAAAAAAAAAAAAAAAAAAAAATTTGAGAAAAGCACAAAAAGATTTTATTTTTGAAAAAGACCAAAAAGAGATTTGCCTTTTATGGATGAGAATTTAAGATAGCCAAGTCACAACTTCATTCCATTTATTTATGTGACTGTTTGATAGAGATTTGAGAGGCTACATCATTTCATCCATGTGCTTAACATTGATTGGAGTCCTTGAGATGTAATTAGTGATATTTCCTACATGCTTGACTCCTATATCCTTTATTGCACACATGCACGGCTATATTTGTCAATTGCACTTGTCAATCTCATGTTGGCTTGAGTGTTTCCATCTCAATCCTGTCTATACAATGTATAAAATGCGATAAAACTTGACAAGATTGGATTGCATGTAAAAACCGTTTTGGTGAGACCGTGTGATTATTTGCATAACGGGGAGGGGCTGCGAAAGTTGATTTTTATCCTTTGCGCAAAAGCCACCGTTAAAAAGGACCTAAAAAATGGAGGAATTGTAATATCCGAGGTCCTAAGAGGTTAAAAGAGCCCGAAAAAATTGAAAAGGCAATAAAAAGCAATACATGCCATATATGGGCCATTTAGGTTTCACCATCAATTCTCCAAAGTTTGAGAATTTAGTATACCTCTATTAAAATATATATATCTGAGGGAGTTTGGTTGGAGATTGAAAAACGGGTTTGCACTTCCTTGAAAGTCCTGAAAAAGCATGAAAATCATTTTGGACGTTATTGGTGTAGAAATCACTTTGAGCTTTGATTTGTAGATTTGATATAGTCAATGTCTTATATTTCCAATCTTTTTCACCAAAGGAAGCATTTGAGTTCATTCGCTAGGAATATCCAATATTCATCGTGCACATATGTCATGTTTGTATGCTTTGATTTTCCTATCGAATTGTGATCACACCCATTCTTTTACGCTACCACCGACTTGGTTGTTTTATGTTCATTTATGGTGTGATTTTATGCCTTGTGTCACCCCGGTTCTTGATTGCTTGATTTATTTCTCTCTTTTGTCTATTTGGGGACATCATAAAAAGGGGGAGAATGAATTATCTGATTATGGGGGAGTTTTGAAATTCTGAGAAATTCTGAGAATTGGTATATATGCTTATGTTTATCTCATTTCAAACTCGATATGTCACTTGGTATTTGCTTTGTCTCATGTGTGTAGGTACATCCTTGATAATCCCATGATGCACACCCTGATGAGAAAAGCGGTGAGATTTCTGAAGATTTGAAGAACAAACGATGCAGCCTTAGTCATTTGTACCTCTTTCAGTTTTTGGGTTCAAGGAAGGGTAGATTTGTATAGGCATTGTGATTATAGATAATTCGTATTTTTTATGTTTGTTCCGGCATAGACATAGGGGGAGATTTGTAAGGACATTTTTGTCCAACGTAGTTATATATGTCATTAGCCGTAACACCGTTGCAAAGATTCAAAGTCCATTCATCATCAACGGAATCCGAAAATCAAAAGAAAGGAAGGAATCAGAAATCCAGAATACCGGACCGGTCCGCCCCTATTTAAAAAGAACCGATCCGCTGAGACCCGGACCGATCCGCCTTGCATAAGTCCAGAGAGCCCCGGATCGAATGAGAACCGAATCTGCTTCAAATAAAACGAACCGATCCGCATCGGACCGATCCGCCTAAGGCCCGGACCGGTCCGCCCTGGATAGAATTTCCCAGATCGTGTATCAAATTTTCTCGGCCAAAGAGGTTCTATTTAAACCCACTACGGGGAAGTGGTTTGATAAGACTTACACACGATTTTCTGAGTTCCATAACTCTTAAGTCTTCATGGTATTTGAGTCCATTGATTCATACCCTTGATTCACACAAATTCAATACATTTGTGAGTCAAATTTGGTAACCTAAGAACACCTTTGATGTTCAACCCTTTGTGAAGTGGACCGCTTCTTCCTCTTCATTGCAGCCCTACTGGACAGGGATAGTTCCAGCCGCCAGCCCTACTGGAAAGGGTTTATTCCAGCCACGACTACATAATCCGATACCTGAGGGTAATTCTTAGTCAACCTGTATTTCATTGTAATCCGATTGTAAACCATCTTTTACAAATTATAGTGAATATACAAATGGTTTTGCCCCTGTGGCGGATTTTTTCCTTAAACTTTGTGTGTTGAATATCTTGTGCATGACTTCATATTGTTTCAATCACACCTAGTTGCATGCTTAGGGTCAATTTGGGTTAAAATTGGTATTTATTATATTATTTCTTAATTGAACGCAAGCGCCAACTCTTTCAAATAGAATTTGGAAAGAAATGCCTAACAATGGTTTTGACACTTAGCTTAATTAATTAGGGTGTTTAAATTGGAAAAGTTATTTTTACGACAGTGATGCTAAGAATGAACCAACTGTTCACCATGATTTTAATTTAATAAAGGAGTGATCGCCCGGTATTTAATTAGGCGGGGTGTCACAGGTGGTATCAGAGCATCAGGTTCTAGTGTCCTTTAGGATCTGTACGGCTTATCTCGTTTCCAGCTTAGTGCCTTTGAATTAGAGCCCTAATATTAGGAATGTTGTATTCATCTTTGTGCGTTGAAAATTCGTGCTTCTGCGATTTGTCGATGGGAATATTGAACTTATTCAGATTAAATTTTAATTTTCAGATGGCCCGTCAGGGCGAACAAGCTAAGGCTATTGGGGAGGTTAACGAGCAAGGACAACTCACACCTCAGGTGTCTCTGAAAAGGGTACCAATCGCCGAAATTGCGGGCATCGTGGCACAAGCAGTTACCACTGCAGTCTTACAGTACCACGAAGCAACATGCAGTTTAGAGGAGGCAAAAGACCTAGAGAGGTTGATCAAATTCATGTGACTAAAGTTGACAATTGTGCAAAGGCACCGGAATTGCAACAATAAAGTTGGGGTCAGAGTGAAGCCACAAAGAGGTGTTTCAGATGTGGAATGGACGGTCATGAACGTCAAACTTGTTCTGATCAGTCTAAAAAGGAACTCCAAATCAACCAGCGAGAACTTTGGGGACTCTGCTATATATGTGTAAAGCCGGGTCACAAGTGGAGGGATTGTCCTCACCCTGACATAGTTTTTTCGCAAATTCCCCACCAAGGCCAACAAGACCAGGGAAAAAGCGAGACTAGTCAACAGCGTAGTGAAGTGAAGAAGTTTCGAGGGAGGTGCTTCCAATGTGGCAGAAATGGCCATAGGCATCAGAATTGCCCAGAGAAGAATAGGGCCCCACGGTAGGAAGGTACTAGTAATAAACCACAGAAGCCAGCTCCACCACCCTTTCCAACAGCCTCAGTTCAGCAGAGACCATTACAGTATGGACGTGTCTGTAACGTCCACCAGATAGCAGCATCTCATGCCCCAACTAAGAAAAGAGGTATGTTTCCTATCCATGGTACTATGGGTCAAGTTTTATTTGATACTGGGGTGATGCACTGTTTCATAGCTACTCATTTTGCGAAGGCCTTAGGGTTATTAGTCACAGCAGAGAGCACTGTGACGTGTGTAGACTTACCACTGGGAAATGGTTCACTTATTTTTCTTTATATGCCGGGGTGTGGGAGTAGAGATTGGTAGCTTAGTATTACCAGCAGCCATGTTAGTATTAGATATGCATGAGCATGACGTTATTATCAGTATGAATTGGCTCGCGGCTTATAGAGCCATGATAGATTGCTTTGGTGAGAGTAATGTCTTTGCCATTCCGGGGCAAGAAATATTTGAGTGGAGATACCCCGCCCAGAAGGGGGATCTTACACCTATTTTTATTATATAAAGGAGGATACCTCTAAGGAAATTTTAATTCTCCTGGATTCGATTCCAGTAGTTCGTGAGTTTTCGAATGTATTTCAAATGGTAAGTGGATTAAATATCGAAATATCTTACGGAGAGTGAGATCACACATGCTAAAACATTTTTCGAAGCAAGTACGGAGACAGAGTGTGGTGTCTAGTAAGGGGCAACGATTATAGTAGTTTTTGTTTTGGTTTGGGGAGGCATGTTACATCCGGAGTCAATTTATACGGTCAAGACGATTGGCAAGACAGAATTATAGGTTTTATCCTCAGAGGGTGAAGCATGTTTTCTGTGACACGAGCGAGTCATTGTATTATGTTCATTACTAAATTGACATGTGAGGCGGGTTTAATGTGTATAACTACGAACGGTATTATCATGTGAATATTTTTCCTAGTGTAGCGGGATTTTCCTTAGTGCTATCCGCGAAGGATGAATTAGTATATTAATAGTGTTATATGCTTTATTGAGGTTACTCGTTTTAGTGATGTGATATACGAGTATAGTATGGTATTGATTACAACTTTATAGAAATGGTCAGTACAATAGTAGGCAGTTATTGCAAGGCTATTGGAGTGGTTGCTTTAGTGCAACATGTTCTGTTTTGGCGAGGCCTCACCTGCAAGAGGGTTGAACCCGCACTTATATATTATCTATCCTAGAGACTTCGGTGGGGATATTGAGTTCGAGATGTTCGATACCGGCGCGAGGGGACTTGGTTGTTATGATTCGGTATGTATCGGGTTTACAGTTGAGCGAAAAGTTTTAACTCAGTATTATGGGTAGCGCTCAGGACTTGGTGATAGAAAGGGTGCATTATTATCTATATCCTTTAGATAGGAGGGCATTAAGAGTGATACCCCTATTATTAAGGGGAAGGAGTTTAAAAAAAATGGTGAGATGTTCTTTGTTAAGTGTAATTACGGGAGGAAATGTAACTTTTCTGTCAAAAGACGGAGTAAAGGGGTAAATGCTATGGACGGAGGACCTAACGGATCTAGATAACCGACAATACTAGGTAGTAGTGTATTGGGAGGGTTCCTTGTTTGGATTTTGATTTGCGAGACATCCCACGCATGAAACTTAGTGTAAGGTTGGAAATAGGGAGACGTTTGGTCACTATTCCATGAATTCGGTACCCCAATCGAAAGGGGATCAAGTAATTATATCTTTAAGTGGGAAGTTAAATTTTGATTTAAAGCCAGTGGAGCCGGTTGTGTGGTAAGAAAGCGTTGAAAGTTTTGCTTTGTCACCACGCGTTAAGGGGGAGGAATGATAATAAGGAAGATTTAAAATTTTGATTTTTAGGATGATTAAAGTGTTGTAATCACGTTGCAAGCACCAGAGAAAACAAAGAATTTATTTATTAGTATGGAGCGTATGTGATGCTTACGCTAGTATGCACGGTTTATAGGGTGTGTAGACATCCTTGTTAATAGATGTTAAAACTCGTTCGAAATGAAGGGGCGTGGTAATGGACGTGTGGAAAATGTGTTTGTGGGACTAACAGAACGAAGTAGAAGTGATAGAGTGGATTAAACGTCACATGAGGGGCGATAATCCATACGTAAGTGTACAATTAGAATAGCACAACCTAATTTGATGGGAAGGCTGTGGGAAGCCATTTAAGAAAGGGTATCCCTTGAATATAGTAGAAATTTAATTATTATGAAGAACCCTCGGAGCGGAGTAGTTATTAGTCAAGTGTGAGAGCGAGCTTGCGCATGCAAAGAGTGATGATGTTAGTATGGTGTAAAGGATTCAGAAGTGCGCTTCGTGGAGGAAAAGAGCATGGGTCAGAACTTTAATCATACACCAAGGAAGGAAAGGGAATGTTACGTGTCACATAATGTGAGACAATTCAAGGAAAGATCGATGTTTAGCGGGACATAGTAAGTAGTCCCTACATGCACCGCCCATAGGTAGGGTTCGGTTGGAAGAGGGAAAGCGACCAGAGAATTTTGTGTTTATCGACAATTCCTGAAATGGGAAGATGTCGGTAAAGTCGATAAAGTTCTTGGATGGGTTACCACCCTCAAAACAAGATCAAGTCAATGTTAACTAGTGCGCCCCAGACTTCCTTTGAAAGGAAGGATCGCGCCAGTGCATGGTCTGGCGCAGTATTAATTCCTAAATTGGGATGAGATTTGTGAATCCCACTTTAATATGGGATTTCAGGAACAGACGGAGATAAGGTTTCATTTCGAGAAGGATGTATCGCCCCTAGCTAGGAAATAGGCGCACGGTCATCAGAAATTAGTGGAACCACGTGAAGGAAATTTTAGAATCTTAGTACGGTGTTTTCAGGAGTGCTCTGAAAAGGCACTCGTACCTGTTAATTGCGTATGAGGTGATTATTAAGGTTTTGGTATGGAAGAACCCCGAATATTCTCCTTTAGTTTATTTAGAGGAGAGTGGATACTCAGAATTTTGGATCGGTTGGGAATACTCCGATGACTATGGTGAAATTCCATGATTGTTTTAGGCGAACAAGAGTGGTCAGAGGTTTGTATGATTTTCTCAGAATGGGAGTTTTGTATATAGATAAATCCGAGTAGCTTCCATATAATGACGTGCAACCTATGCGAATGTTTTCGGTTAGGAGCACCATGTAAAAAGTCTCCAATAAGAATGTTAATCAAGCTTGCTGTGAGGCGGGGGCTATAGTGATTAAGTGCCTTACTATGTAGATAGTCTGCGTACAAAGAGATATCCAGAATTGTTCTACCAGTTAGGCCTTATTTTCCGAATTTCGGGACGAAATTTCGTTATTAGGGGGGAAGTATGTAATACCCCGTATTTTTATTCTTTCTTAATTTGGGAATTTATTAAATTTAATGTGAATTAATTATTTAATATAAATCTGGAAATTAATTATTTTATAATTATTAACGTGATGTGAGTTAGTAATTATGGGAAACTTGTTGAATATTACTAATGAGCAAAGTAATATATAATATTGGTTCTATTAAATGTCACGAGTGAATAGAATGACAATTTTGGAAATTTCAGCCGGGACGCGCCTGTGTCGCGTCGAAAATAAATGTTGATTAATAAAAGTGAAATATTTTTAAGTTATCCGTATGGTCATTTTGAGTGCGCCAACGTGTTCGAAAGGGTCGAGATAGTCAGAAAAGTGTACTCGAGGGTTTAGTTTGGATCTCGGGGCATTTTTAGGCCTATTTAGCACCCCGGGAGGGCATTTTGGACATTTTGCATTTTTGGGTAATTGAACCCACGAAATTTCAAGGGTTATATCAGATGTCTAAGGTTGCCTTCTAGGGTTAACACAACCAAAGACAAGTGACGGCCATAGGAGAGGGAAGGAGAGAGCTTTCAAAGCAATTCTAGACCGAAAATTCATTCGGTTGCACCGCCACCACCACCAACGCGTAGATCGCGCGAGGGGGAACGCAACCACACCAAATTCGTCATCAAATCAGAACTTTGAAATTTCTAGGCAAGTGTTTATCTTTCTTATTTTCGTTACTGCATCACTCATGTTAGTCTAGGGATGATTAGGATGAGTTTCATGGAAGAAAACCCAAGTTGGAGATAAGAAATTGCATCTAGTAATGATATAAATGGAAATCTGGAAATCCCCCTGCATATGTAGATGTTAAATCATGAATTTGTGATGTTTTAGAAGAAGAAATTCTGGAAAAGATTGATTAGAACCAGGTTAAAGAAATTCTAGGGTTCTTGAGATTAATATGAGTTTTTGGCCTATTAATCCATGGTTGTTGATGAAAATTTGCATGTTTTACGTAGGAGATGCATAATATGGGTTTATACTGTTAGTAGTACAAATTTTTGGGCGATTGGGAATGAAAAATCTGGATTGGGATGAGGTTGTGTGATAGAACCCGTAACTGGTTTCCTGCAGAATTCGCCATACCTGCTTGATCGATCGATCGAGCCAAGAGCTTCGATCGATTGAAGGTTCGATCAATCGAGCCCCAGCCCTCGATCGATCGACCCCTTCTGGCAGACTTATATTTCCCTTTTAAAATAGTTGAATTAATTCTAAATGAAGAATACTCCTTAGACACCCTTATTAAAATATTTTGGGAGATAAAGATGACCAGTAGGATTTATTAATGATTAAGAGACCTTTAATGTAAGGCGAGATTTACATTTTGGGGTGTTTATATATAAGGGACGATGGAATTTTGTATTAAAGGGAGAGATACGTAAAATAGTTACGATGGAAAATAGATGAATACCTACTGAATTTTACACTTGGGAGGATAGAGTCCATGAGTGTTAAGTAGTAAGTTGGAATAACCCCTCAAATTAAAGTAAGAGACGAACCGTATAAGTGACAATTAAATAATGAGAAATGAGGATAAATGTTATAATTATGGGTTATGGGAAACTTTATTAATAAATAAGGTTAAAATGAGAGCTTTGTTACTGAATGAAATTTTCCTCTTAAACAATTATATTGTTCAGTTTTAAATCTTACGAGTGACCTAAGATAAGTTAAACCATTTGGAGGTTTAGTACGATATAAGAGAAGATAATCCGTTGGAAAGATTAGTGCGATAGGCGTGCACATTAAAAGAGAGGTGAGAATTTCTCAAGAGAGTGTCGCACTAATATGTTGTTGCATTGGCCTGTAAACAATTTAAATACTTGCTAAACAAATTTTAAATCATTTACACTATCGGGCTCTGACCCGTTTCTATTTTCCTTTCTCTCTTATATATATGTATGTATATATTACAGGTGCCCAGCCACAGGGGGGTCTTGCATAGGATCCTTTGGAAGGAACGCGCTGCAGCTTAGGTGGGAGTTGCAGGCCTCTTGCTTAGACGACTTCATTGATTTGATTCCACTCCTAGCTTATTTATTCAGTTGGGCATGTGTCTCCCGTTTCCATTATCCAGTTGTTTTATTGGACATTATGATTCATTTATTTCTAATATTGTCACTTTGGGATTTATTACTATCTGGATGTTTTACTTTAAGTTTTAAATGTTGGGATTTAGTTGTTGAATGTTTAAATTATTTGGATTATATGTTCCAGGATAATTGTGGTGTGATTCTTTAATATTGAATTATGTAAAGTTTTAAATCATTGGTTATAAATAGAATTTTTAAAGAAATGTATAAAAATTGTTTTGACACTTAGCTTAATTAATTAGGGTGTTTAAATTGGAAAAGTTATTTTTACGATAGTGATGCTAAGAATGAAACAACTGTTCACCTTGATTTTAATTTAATAAAGGAGTGATCGCCCGGTATTTAATTAGGCGGGGTGTCACAATAAATAAGGAAAAACCTATTCCTATACAAAAATTATATCTACCCATTTCCTAGAAACAGAAAATTACGTAACTCAACTAATTACAAACTAATACCCTAATAACATCTGTTGAATACAACTGTACATAATCCTGCAAATAATCACTAAATCAAGCTTATGAGAAATATGTACAAAAAAAAGAACTCATAAGACTCAAATTTCTCCCCCATTTTGTCTCAAATGGACAAAGGAATATTACTTAAGTCATAGGAGTTTATTCAGCCCATACCATTCTTATCGATTTTCGCAAAGCAAGAAATCTATTGTAATCCAAAGGTTTGGTAAACATATCTATGAGTTGCAAATCAGTAGAAAGATAATTGATTTCTAATTCCTTAGTCTCAACTTGTTCGCATATAAAATGATGTCTAATTTTTATATGTTTTGTTCGCAAGTGTTGAACAGGATTTTTAGAGATATTGATCGCACTTTGATTATCACAATAGAGATGTAGTTGATCTTCTTGAATACCATAATCATTTAGCATTTTCTTAAGCCAAAGTAATTGAGCACAACAACTACCAACGGTTATGTATTTAGATTCAGCTGTTGATAAAGAAGTGCAGTTTTGTTTCTCACTACTCCATCCTACCAAATTATTACCGATATAGTAACATGCTCCTGATGTGCTCTTACTATCATTAGTACACCCAGACCAGTCGGCATCAGTGTATCCTATTATAGTACTTGGAGTATCATTGGTGTACTAAAGTCCTAAATTTAGAGTGCCTTTTATGTATTTAACGATTCTTTTTACACAAACTAAATGGCTCTCTTTAGGATTATTTTGATAACTGGCACACACACAAACTGCGTACATAATATCAGGACACGAGGTAGTAAGGTATAGTAAGGTTCCTATCATACTACGATATATATTTGGATCTATGGATTTACCATTCTCATCCTTAGATAATTTGGCCGTAGTACTCATTGGAGTTTTAGCATCTTTTGCACTTTCAACCCCGAATTTTTTGACAATCTCTAAAGTATATTTAGATTGCAAAACAAAAAAAAACTTCTGAATTCTGTTTGACTTAAAGACCCAGGAAATTTTTTAACTCCCCCATAAGAGACATTTGAAATTCTTTATGCATAATTTCAGAAAAATATTTAACTTCTGAAGGGGAAGTGGATCCAAAAATGATATCGTCGACATAGACTTGAGCTATAATGATATCGTTATCAAAACTTTTGACAAAAAGGGTTTGATCATTTCCACCTCTCTTAAAACCTTTATCGAAGAGAAAGTTGGAAATACGCTCATATCAGGCTCTTGGCACTTGTTTAAGACCATACAATGCCTTTTTAAGACGATAAACATGATTGGGATATTGAGGGTCGATGAACTCTTTGGGTTGTTCAACATAGGTCTCTTCAGTCAAGATTCCATTAAGAAAGGAAGATTTGACATCCATTTGGTAAAGCGTAAAATGAAAGTAACAAGCTATTGCAAAAAGAAGACGAACAGATTCTAAGCAAGTAACAGGGGCAAAAGTCTCGTTAAAATCTATTCCTTCAATTTGAGAGTATCCTTGAGAAACTAATCTGTCTTTGTTTCTAATGATTATCCCACTTTCATCAGATTTATTTTTAAATATCCAACATGTGACAATAACCTTTTTATGATCAGGCCTGGGTACAAGATACCAAACATCATGAATGGCAAATTGAAGAAGTTCTTCCTGCGTGGAAAAAATACAATGAGGGTCATTCAATGCCTCATTTACATTCTTTGGTTCCACAAGGGAAACAAAACATGCATAATGAGAATAGTTTCTTAATTGAGATCTTGTACGTATAGGCTCACTGGGGTTGCCAACAATGTTATCTATGGGATGATCTTTTGAAACTCAGTTAGGTACTTCTGGCTTCTTGATTGGTAAATAATCATCTATTATTGGAGTGTCATTTTCTAAAACATTTTCAGACTCTTCCATAATAGTTGGTTCTCCAATCTTACTCTCAACAGTAGTGTCACTTATAATAACATTTATGGATTCCATTAAGGTTTTTGTGCAAAGATTATAGACACGGTATGCTCTATTATAAGGTGAATATCCTAGGAAAATAGCTTTATCTCTATGAGTTTCAAATTTGGATAAGTGTTCTCTGTCTTTGCAGACATAACACGTACTACCAAAGGTTCTATGGTATTTAATATTGGGATTTTTCCCATACCATAGTTCGTAAGGAGTTTGTTTGGAATTCGTCCTAAGATAAACGCTATTGATAATGTGACAATCAATACGAATAGATTCTACCAAAAAATATTTAGGTAAGCACTTGGCATGAATCATAAAATATTTAGGTAAGCACTTAGCGTGAATCATAACATGTGCCATCTCTTGAAGAGTACGATTCTTCTCTCAACAATTCCATTTTGTTGAGGAGTCTTAGGATCACTAAACTAATGTTTGTAACCATTATAGTCACAATACTCTATAATTCCAGTATCTATGAATTCTCCATCTCTATCACTACGAATTCTATTTACTTGAGTGTCCTTGTCATTTTCAATCCGAATAATTATTTTCAAAAAAGGTTGGAAAGTATCAGACTTTTGTTTTAAGAAGGCCACCCAAGTAAATCTAGTGAAGTCATCAACCATAACAAGAATGTAACTATGTCCACTGAGACTAACGGTTCGAGAAGGACCCATTAGGTCCATATGTATGAGATCCAAGGGTTTAAAGGTAAGGATATCTTTAACTTTCTTATGAGGTGCCTCAATAATTTTTTCTTCCTGACATGAACCACATAAAATATTAGAGATAGGTTTGATTTTTGGAATTCCTCTAACTATTTATTGTGAAGACAATCTACTAAAGTTATCGTAATTTATGTGACCCATCCTATTATGCCATATTTCATTCTCATCCATTCTGGCAATGTTACAGACCTCAGTACTAGTCTGGGCAGTATACCAATTGTCAGGAGTCCTGAGTCCTGTAATAATGCACTCACCTCTTTCATTTAAAATTTTGCAATTAGTCTTTGACAAGGTACAATATGATTTGAGTCACAAAATTACGAGATACTAAGTAGATTAGCCTTAAGACCTTTTACTAGAAGAGCATTTTTAAGAAAAAGCATTCCTTCTTCTTGGAGTGTTCCTTTACCAATGATTTGAGATGATACACCATCACCAGTCATGTGCTTTGAACATCTGGAGTCTAAATACCAACCAAAAATGGTATGTTCAGCTTTTGAAGCAGTAATCACCATGTTACACTTTATCTGGGGTATTAGCTCATGTTTTCTAACCCAAATAGCTCTTATTTTTATTTTGCGCATATTTTGCTCTCATTTGATAAAATTTGCGAGCTTTAGATTTTTGTTGAAAAATGTTTTGCGCATGAGTTTGATTTTTATGGAAAATATGAGCATTTGGTTTAGGAAAGTGCCCAGTTGTCCTTCTTAGAAAGGTTCTTTTAGGTTTGGTCTTTCTCTTTCTATAGTTAGAGTTCTTGTCTGGTTGTCTAGGCAGGACATAATTTTTATGGCTTCTCCTAGAGTAGTTAAAGTTCTGGTATAGAGGAGTATTACAGACAGGTTTTACTAAATGTCTGGAGTAGAAACCTTCAAAAGAATAATCGTATATGTCACAGTAAGAACAATATAGATTGCTTGAATAGGGTATCTCCTTAGGAAAGTCTCTAAACATAAGTTTCATGGGATTTATATGTTGAGCTTTGTTCCTCGGGAGTACAGTTTGAAAATCAGAAACACTCTTCCTAATCGGGGGGCAGATGTATTTAGCCTTAGGTTGACTATCACACTTAGAGTAACTTGATTCCCTAATATCAAACTTTTGTTATTTTTCATCAAACTCATCTTTTAGGGAATGAAAGTCTGGGCAAGTTTCTATAGGTATTTTACCTCCTGACACAAACTTGATCGATTCAAAGTTTTTAGTTTGTGTCTTTAAATTTGGGCAAAACCCTATTCCAGTTCGATCATCAGAATTGGTTTTTGAATCAACAACAAAATCATCAAAATAGTTGGAGTTATTTTCAAACTTAGCAAATTTTTTTAAAACAGATTTTGTCTTTTCTTTAGCTTGTTCCAATTCAAATAATGTCCCTTTATATTTTTTCTCCAGAGTTTCATTTATTTCAATCAAAATTTTCAATTTTTGATCCAAAATTTTGACTTCATTTTCATGAGTTAGACATTGGGTAGTATACTCTTAAGCGTTAAGTTTAACAATTAGACTAAGGTCTTCTAGTTTTTTAGTGAGATCTTTCACAGTCTTCTCTAGTCTAGTGCTTTTCTTGAGAGTTTTGGCATAAAGTGTGTGAACATCAGGGATGTCTTCAGTATCCGAATCACTAAGTGTAGTATGTGAAGTGATCCCTAAGGATTCAATTTTTGAACTCACACACACATTGACATCATCATTATCGCTTTCCCTTTGACTCACACACCCCGTTGTAGAACTAGAAATATTCTCATAAATGAAAGCATCTAAACTAGTAACAGCATGATTCATAACAATAGTAGTAGAGCTATTATCATAATTCTCATACAAAGGCACAAGCATATCATCATTATAGATTATCTTGGCAATGAAAGACATGCAAGCATAAAAAATATCATATGATTCAGGTTTCTCATTTTAAGAATAACTTGAATCATCCCATGTTTTGCAAATGTTGGCCCTAGTATGCTTATTGGCCGTGTTCAATTTAACTCTACAGTCTTGTGCTATGTGACCTAATTTTCCACATCTAAAGCATTCAATGTTCTTGAAGTCTTTGTTAGGTCTCGTATGAATGTCCTTGTGATGTTTGTCTTGACCTTTCTCATGAGGTTTGCAGTTAGACTGAGTTGGATAATTTGGCTTGCCTTGTCTGTTTGCCATTTTATTTCTAAATTTGATAATTTTCTTAAACTGTTTTGATATCAAGGCAATTTGATTATCCAAACTATCTATATCACATTCCTCATCAGAGTCATTATTAGGAATAGTAAGCTCAGGTTTCATCAACTTAGAGGAAAAACTCAAATTGGAACTAGTCTGTTTTCTATGGGGCTGGGTCAGTTGTTTCTTAAATTCAAATTTCATTTCCACAGTTCTCAGTATACTACTGAGTAATTCAGGAGTGAGATTTTGGTCACTCATCTCCTCAATAGCATATCTTTTGTTATCAAATTTCTGTGGTAATGATCTTAGAATTTTAGAGACAATTTCATGTCTATCATAAGTTATCCCATTAGCATGAAATTTGGTCACAATGTCAGTCAATTTTATGTAAAAGTCATCAAAAGATTCAGAGTCTGACATAATTAAAGAGTTATACTGCTGAACAAGCATATGTGTTTTAGCAGCCTTAACTCTAGTGTCACCTTCATGTGTAGTAATCAGAGTATCCCAAGCTTCCTCAGAAGTGGCACAAGATGAGATCCTTCTGAACTTATGTTCATTTATAGACATAAAAATGGCATTCTTTCATTTGTTATTGTTTCGAGAAACTTGCTTCTCTTCTTCAGTGAATTCACTTAACACTTTATTAATCCTATCATTACTTCCTTTAGTGGATGGTTTAGTAGGATAAGTATATACATATTCAACAATATCCCACTCATCATCTCCTAAGGTTCCTTGTATGAAAGCAACCATCCTTACTTTCCAGCAAGAAAAGTTGTTTCCATCAAAGAGAGGAGGTCTGGTCAAGTTACCAAATCTTTCATTTTTCTCATCCATTGTTTGATTTTAAGAAAACAATTTCAGAAACACAAGATCTTTAAAGAAAATTTCCAAAGCTTTGATACCAATTGAAAAAGCTGTTACTTAGGCCGTTTAATACAAGATTAAACTATTGAAGTAACTCCGGACTATTTTTTGAAGAAACTCTTTTCTTTAAATCAAAGAGAATTAATCATAAGATGTGTTTAATAAAACATGCACGAGATTTGTTCAAGATTTTATACAGGTTTAATAAATCAGTTTAAATCAATTAAACTCAGCACAACCACAAGAATGAGATGAAAAGATGTAGAAAGATTAAGGACAAGGCGTTTTTAACGTGGTAAAACCTCACCCAACTAAGGAAACATCCACGGTGACTTAAAAGTCACAAACCAAAAGTCCACTAAAACAAAATATACAAGTTACAAACTATTTAACACACATGCAAACTAATCAGACCTATACAAGTTTAGAAATGTACCCACTGGTTTGATTCTAACTTCTCTGCAGTTCTGATGTTGGTGTGGCTTTCTCAGTTTGCTAACTTCTCCACTTTGTTCCAGTATTTATGTCGACTCTTAAAGATTCAAGATCGTATGGCCAACACTTATATGTTGTAGTGTGTCCAGTGTTTGTGAAAGTGATCTAACACATGCATGCACAAACGCACACTTATTTTATACAAACAGTCCTATCAAATTACAGATCAGATCTAAATGATGTTGTTTTCAGTTTCTCTCTTCTTCAGAAAAGAAAAAGACTTTATTTGAACTTTCAATTAATCCTGGAATCCAAGGTTACCTTACTTGTAAGACTGCCAAGGTCGTATGTAATTTCAGAGGGTTTTGAAAATGATTTTGAAATTGGAAACCACCAATTCCGATTCCAACTAGGTCAATACTCTTATTTCATAAGAACTAGAAACAGAAAATATATTTGTTGATTCTAACGTTTTGAAAAAAATTTACAGAATAGTAATCAACAAATGTGATTTCTCAAGATGAGAAACTAAAATATGCAGATCTATGTGTAATATGACATGCAATAATCAGATCCACTATTTCTATGAAAGAGAAATAGAGATCTAACAAGTAATGTCTAAGTTGGAAACAAGATCTTGAACCAAGAGGATAAAACACTTTAAACACCCTTGAAACCCCCACCACCAACACTCTCAAACACACATGAATAGTATTTGGTATAAATTGTTTTGGATAAATGTGTTTAGGGTTTGAAAACGAAAAGGGTTTGGACGATTTAGGGTTTCTCTCTCTCTCTCTCTCTCTCTCTCTCTCTCTCTCTTCTCTCTTTATTTAGACGAACTGCCAAAAGTTCCCAAATGCTGACGGTAAGCCTCCTTATATTGTAGGCTAAGAAGGATCGAGATGGTCTACCCAAATCTAAGGCTGAGATTTGTTCTAAGGCAATTGACTTTGATCCAACGGTGGAAGAACAACGGTGATTTAAGCGCACACTGATTGGTCTAGAGAGGTTCACAGGGATTGGGTTCAAACATATGCAGAGAATTGATTGAATTAATCCAAAGGCTGAGAAGGTGTACGAGTTATGAGTCTACCAATAAACACAGATCAGACCGCTATAAAGCTGACAGGTGTAAGACCCAGATGAACTCACACACGCGTGTTTTCAAAATAATTACACACGCACCTTAAATTCTCAAGCGTATTTGGATTCTACCCAACCAAACATTCAGGTATGAAAACATAAAACCAGTAATTATAAAAAGACCCCAAAATCTTTTTAAACGACATTTTAATTTCCAAAAAATCATTTAAAACTTCTTAAAAATTCCCAAACAATTATTAAAACCAATTTTAAATGGAATTAAACACACATAACTCTCACACAATCATTTTATGCAATATATATGTTATGAATGCAATCCTAATGTGTGTGGGTGATTGAGAATATACCTTTAATCAATCAAGAGGAATAAAGAGTAGAGTCTGAGGTTTTTTGGAATCTAGGGAATGGACTCAATTTTGTTACTATTTCCAAACTAGATGAGCACTTGTACAATGTAGACTCAAGTGAGTTAAGAGTATAAGGTGCTTCAAGTATGAGGCCTGCACTGTAGACCTCAAGATTGCCCTCTAAAAAGAAATTCAACACCTAGATTGCTACAAAAACCTTGCCCTCATCACTGGCCAAATCCTCAGAAAATAGAAAATCAAAATAAGAAACTCCTACCCTTCCATGTCCACCTAGAAGAACTAGACTCCGAGTTTAAAGATTTCACCTTCCACTACTTTCCTTATGAAAAGAACAACCTAAATTATGCCCTTACTACCCTGGCCTCCATGGTCGACATGTTTGAGGGAATAACAATGGCCCTTTTTCTGGTTAAAAAAATAAGCTAAGTCTACCCACTACTACCACATTAAACTCATTACCCACAAAGATTCCAAAATGACCGTATTATTGTACTATAACATTTGGTGCCCCCTCAAACATGGTAGGTATCCCCAAGACGCCGATAAGAAAGATTGTACGACCCTTCGCAAAATGGTTTCCCAGTATATCATCTGTGATAAAGTGTTGTTCAAAAGAAACTATAATGGAACCATTTTGCACTGCATAATAGGGACTGATGTTGAAACAATGATGTAAAAGATCCAAAGTGGGGAATAAGGGACCAATATGAACGATCACATGCTTACCCAAAAGTTCATTTGTCAAGGATACTATTAGACCATTATGGTTCAAGATTTCACTACCTATGTCCGAAGATGCCTCAAATGCTAACAGTTTTCCAATCTCCAACACTTGCCTCTCCGAGAACTATACAACAAGATCTCTCCTTGTCCTTTCTCCACCTAAGGCAGTGACATCATAGGGAAGGTTACTATTAAAGATTCAAAAGGTCATGAATTCATCCTGGTTTCCATTTATTACTTCATTAAATGAGTCGAATCCAATTCATATTCGATGCTAAATACTAAGAAAGTAGCCAAGTTTATTAGAAAGAACACCATCTGCTGATACAGTGTTCCCCGTGAGTTAGTGTTAGATAATAGGCCCCACTTTGAAGCTGAGGTTATAGAACTAGTCAATGAGTATGCAATTCAGAGATACAAATCTTCCCCCTACCGACCCCAAACCAATGGTGCCATCGAAGTTGACAATAAAGCCTAAAAAATATAATCAACAAGATGACTAAGAGTTATAGATATTAGGTCTACGGGATCCCTTATGCCTTCTTGAGCTACCGCACTTCAATCAAAACTCCTACTTGGGCTCCCCTTATTCTCAAGTGTACGATATGGAAACAGTCCTACCCGTCGAGTTGGAAATACCTTCCCTCTGCGTCCAAATCGAAAGCAAAGTCGATGAAGAAGGATGACACCAAAGCCACATTGATGAATTATCACTCTCGAATAGAAATAGATTAAAGTATCTATATCTTATACAGGGGTACCATCAACGTGGTGTCTAGGAAGGAGACTTGTCTCAAAGAGATCATAGAACCCGTCTTGGACCCCAGAGGGAAATTCAAACTAAATTAGAGCGGCCCCTATATCATGAAGAATATTCTCCCACGAGGCTCCACTATGCTCACAGACCTTAACGGATTAGAGATGGGGCATCCATTCAACCTGGACTATCTCAAGAAATTTTACCCTTAGTCTGAAATCTCGGTGCTCTATGACTCTTCTCATCCATTTCTAGTCTAAATTTTTTTATTCATTTTCCCACCCAGAGCTACATGCGACCTGATCCTTTCAAAACCTTTTCCCTTTCAAAATGAAACTCATGAAAATTTTCAAACCCCCGAGAGGTACGTAGGCAGCCCATATGCCATACATGGGCCTGGTCCCATTCTTTTTCACAAAATGCCATTCCTTTCTAACCTCCGATAATGGCAATTCATTTTATCATTTACATGAACAAAAGGATTATGTATGACTTAGCAATTTGTCTAGACAATTAGAATGAATAACTCATCAAGAGGCACAGCAAAATATAACCAAAATCAACTTTTATTTTTAACAAGGAATACAATATTGTTATATGAAGTAATAGAAAAGGGAGATAAACCAGCCACCCCTTTTCACTGACCAAGCCATTTGTAAGCAAACATAACCTACATCAAGTTTCAACGAAAAATATCCCCAAACCCCAAAATAACACAAACACCAAAAATCACCATATCTTCACAAAAATCACCCAACCTTTCCCAAGACACTACTACTAGAAGGCCCTGATTCATCATCGTTACCAGCTCCTGGAGGTCCATAAGTTTCCCACTCCAGGTTGACATTCCTTATGTTATCTATAGAGCGTTACGCCTTGACAAGCTTGGACAACACCACAACACCATCTTATATAGTGTCAAAGGAGATGAACCACATTTGATATGTATCTTTCTCCATGACTTTCTCTAATACCCTCTTCCTTAATCAGTTCAAGTAATCCATTAACATATGCTAGTCTGATCCCATAGACTGTGACGGACGGATAGACGGTCCACGTCATTGCCACAAAGAGCCCTGCATCATCCTTAGTGATTCATTCAAATATTCCATTGGGAATAAGTTTATTAAGCGAGGGGACAAGATTTTCTCCCACCCGACTAAGCACAAAAGTCGCTAGGGGAAATAGAAAGAAGTCTGTCGAAGGCCCACCTACCACACATATCGATACTCTCTAAGATGAAAGACAAGAATTAAGTCTCACCACTATGGGACGGACCAGTGAAGAGACCAGACTCCATGCTCTACAAACTAGTTAACCCAACTCTCTATAGATGGTCCGAAGTTGATGAAAGGTCGTATAAAGAAATTAGGCGTAATCCCCAAGGGGTACTTAGGAGGGGCCTTCAGGAAAAACCTCTCTTTAAGCCATATGAACAACATTACTAGGCTCTCCCTCAGAAAGTCAGAACGAACCTCCTTATAAGAATCCACACCATTCAAGATTATGGTAGTAAGATATCCAGGCCATTATCGTGGAAACCTAGGGATCCACGGTCAAGTCCCCATCACCAGCAATAGCCTCTCAGTAAGGCCTAAGGCGACAACGCCGACAAAGACGACATCCTTGAAACCCCTCGGGCACACTCAATACATAACCACTAGAGAGAAATGGTCCCTCCAATAATGGTAGAGCCGCCAGGGTAGAAATGTAAAGGAACTCCGATAAGAATACCCTGGGAGAACGGGAGAAACTAGGCATAGTCGCCATTACACTGGGGCTAATGCCCTATATGGCTGAGAACTCCTCATAGGTGGGAGAGACCTCGTCCAGGTCAAAATAAAAGATATGTTCTTCAGGATGCTTGAATTGTACTGTTGCTACCAACAGGTTCTAGTCTATGGCTCGGTTACTCCATAAAGAAACCCAACCAGGTTGAAAGAGTCATAATCCACATTGTATAAGCACATGGTATCCAAACCATAATTTTAATAAGTGAGCCCTTCACATATGGGAAGAGACATTTAAGAATGAGGATTTTAAGCAATAAGAGAATGTGGGTATTGGTGGAGAAAACCCATCCCACACACCTCCTTTTATACTTAAAACCTTTAGCAAAAGACAAGAGTTATGGAAACCCGATTAAAATTAAACCCCCCAGAGTACTCTGAAGTGCAAGAAAGTGAAACCAAGGCCTAGGGATGATTTGAATTGACCCCCATGCCGATAGGTAGGTCAAGGGTTATGCCGATCGACAACCCCCCTATTTTGAAAAAATTCCATCTTCCCTCTTTTATCAAAATCAATTTCAGAAAAAAATCCTCATTTTGTAAAATTACCCCAGATTATTTACTCATTTTTCTCTTAACAAAAAATAGTTTTAATTCTCAAAATAAATTTGTACCCAAAAATCTTTTCCTTGAGTAAATTACTTTTGCTCCTTTTTTCTTATAATCCTCTTGCCTTTCATTATCATAAATAAAAAAATCACAACAAAAAATTTAAAGTACATATAGGATAAGTCACCAAATCAAGAAAAATGCCAAAAAAGGAAATGCATATTTCATATATATGCTTCAGTGAGTTACATTCTGTAGATAAAAGAAAAAAACTGCAAGAAAACATCAAACGAGACTTGACCCGAACCCTCAACACCCTCTTTCTAGCTCTCCACTCCCAAAACCTGAGCCCTCTTTAGAAATGGCAGACGACACAAAGTAGGAAGAATCCTAATTCTTGATATACTGTGACATAGAGGACATCCAGTCCTTGATATCCCTCAGCTAAGTGGTCAACACCCGAACATACTACAAGCAAAGAAGCAACGATAAAAGGCTAACCAGTCATTAAAGAAGAAAAGAAAAGTAAAAAAATAAGAAGATAAAGAAAAAGGATATACCTCTGGACAATGGACATCATTCGTAAGCTCCGTCAATCCAGAAACTAACGCATGAGGGTGATGCGGCACACTCAGTGACTCACCGCTACTCAATTAAAAGTTTTAGAGGGGGTAAACCGAATAATCAAAGATTCCTATGCCTCCATCGATGTTGTGCCACCACCTGTGCTATGGGCTGATCCCACCGGTGCACTAGTACCTCTTCTCGAAGCCGTAGAGGTTAGAGGCATGTTTTCCACGTCATAAATGCAGGAGGACATCAGCCAGCTCGAGATAAAATACAGATAATCGTAGCTCATCTCTATATCCATATAGTGCATATACGGATCACCGATCATCGTCGTCGCCCAAGAACTATCCAACATATTTCTCACCCACCTCATATACGTAGGGTAACTGACGGCAGGACCACCACTTTCTCCTCTGTGATCTATCTCACTACCCTTTCCCCTAGGTACCAGACGTACCCAAACGCATACAAAATCAACTATTGCATCTGCGCATGTAGGCCCGTCACCCCCATATCATGCAGAGATGCTCCCAGGGTAAGATGTTCACCTACAATCCCAAATAGAGAATCAATATCTACTAAAGAAATAAAGATGCATAAAAGAACTCAGAAAGGACATAAATATAACTTGATCGCTCGTCAAGGCATTCAGAGCACGTCGCACGACCGCCATGGACAAGAACTTATTTAACATCCGATTAAAGTCTTGCCATCGAAACATCCAGAAGAAATCCCTCAAGCCTTCATCCTTTAGGGCTATTAACCCTTCATTGTACCCTATCACCTCATAAAACCACGTTTGCAGAGGACAAAAATCAATAAGAAAAGGAACAAAAGAAGAATTAAAGAAAATGCATAAAAAATAAATTAAATTTAAAATTACCTCCAAAAGATACGTGGCTCCTATAAAAGTTTATCGTCAGCACCGACTGAAAACTTCCAGAGAAGATAAAGGGATGCCAAGATCATGCTTCACCACTCATACAACCGGACGTCCGAAATCATCCTAAAAAATGGAAAGAACTAGAGATGGACGACATCTCCACTCGTCACCACCAAAAATCCACCCAACAGAAGAAAAATAAACAGATGAGCCGTCTATTTCAACTTTTACCCCTCCGTCACATCCATCCTCATTTTCAAGAGAGACACCTTTAAAGCAATAATACGGATCGAATTCTGGATACGAACCTGCCCACATCCCCCAAGGACGTATGCACCGCATCCGGTGTCACCCTCAGCATGTGATCCACCACTATATAAAATACCTCATAATCAACCCCTGTCAACTACTGAACATCTATGGGAGTAACTGTCATCTCCCCAAAGCCAATATGGAAAGTGTGGGTAGTGTCCCACCACCTCTCTCCTAGAGCACATAAGACCGTAGTAGAGCACGGTGTTTCATCAATATCCTTCGCCAAGGGACCAAAACTACATAAAAAACCATCCAACGTACCACATCGGGAGATTCCCCCAGTCTCCTTCAACCCCTTCGTCCCCGAAGACCTAATGCCTGAAAGAGAAATGTAATTCTGCAAAAGAAGAAGATGAAAAACAATTCGTCAACACAAAAGAAGAAAGAGAAAAATGAAAAGGAATACCAAAAGTCACTTCAATTACATAATCACTGGGGTTCCTCACCCTAGATGAATGGTGGTATGCCAGCTTGCACAATAGAGTACGCTCGTCAGCTACAGGCTCAAACAGATCAAAGGAATTTTCATTGTCCAATTCAAGAGGCACCCTAGACTGCCACTCTAGGACATGCCAGT
The DNA here is from genome assembly GCA_949130495.1 of Sambucus nigra. Classification (NCBI taxonomy): domain Eukaryota; kingdom Viridiplantae; phylum Streptophyta; class Magnoliopsida; order Dipsacales; family Adoxaceae; genus Sambucus; species Sambucus nigra. The sequence continues at coordinate 448,074,595 of OX422219.1, read as the reverse complement.
CATCAATGACCAGCCACTCATTATTATACACCTTACTTGAGCCAACCATTTGAAGTCTCGAAGAAAAAAGACTTAGGAATGAATTTAAGAGAGAGAAAGCAAAAGATTAACACACTTGAAGGTGTGAAAAATAGGGAGGATTCACCCCTTTTATAGAAGGCTAAGGGGCCTACCGTTCGATAGCCACCCTGACCATGCCAACTCGTAGTCATCTTTTCCCCATCCCGAACAAGTTTAGGAGTCCATGGTCTTACCTATTGGAACCCCTACCAAATTTCGTACAAAAACATGCCACAGAATTCCGAAAAAAAAATCCAAAAAACATTGCCCGAAAAATTCCTAAAAATCCCCCAAACATATGGAACGTCATTTTTCTAAAAAAAATCATTTTTTGGAGAACTAAGCCCATAAAATCCCCATCCAAATTAATCTTATGCTCTTATTACCATCATAATCCCCTGTAGGATTAATCTTACACACCTATCCTTAATATATTCCACAAGAAGAACCAACAATACGCCCGAATATAAGTCTACTACAATTCCCCCGCCTAAGCATCTCCCAGTGGAGTCTCAAAACAACACAATTCCTAGCCCGAATCACAAATATAAGGCCTTTCCTAGTGGAGTCTCAAAACAACACAATCCTCAGCGGAACCACAAATGCATCTGCACATTCAAGATAATTTGAAATTTCATAGAAGAGTAATTCCTCGTATTATAACTTAAGGTCCTTAAAATTGACCTCGGCCCTCAATATTGGTCACTACAAGTTTAGGTCCTGAGAATTGATCTCAGCCCTCAGAGTTGGTCACGAAAACTTAAGGTCTTCAAAATTGACCTTGACCCGCAGAATTGGTCGACACAACTTAAGGTCCTTAGGATTGACCTCGACCCTCAGAATTGGTCACTACAACTTAAGGTCCTTAGAATTGACATCGTCCCTTAGAATTATCAGTCATAACTTAAGGTTCTCAGAATTGACCTCAACCTACAAAATTGGTTGTCCTAACTTAAGGTCCTTAGAATTGACATTAGACCTCAGAATTGGTCACTACAACGTAAGGTCCTCAGAATTGACCTCAACCCTTACCATAACTTAAGGTTCTCAAAATTGACCTCGGCCCTCAAAATTGGTTGCTACAACTTAAGGTCCTCAGAGTTGATCTCGGCCCACAAAATCGCGCGTCATAACTTTAGGTCCTTAGAATTGACCTTAACCCACAAAATCGATCGTCATAACTTTAGGTCCTTAAAATTGACCCTGGCCCTCAGAATTGATCTCTATAATTGTAGGTCCTCAGAATTGGTCTCTATAATCATAGGTCCTCAGAATTGACCCCGACCCTCAAAGTTGACCGCTACAACTTAAGGTCCTCAAAATTGACCCTCATAATTTGTTTTTATAACTTAAGGTTCTCAAAAATGATCTCGACTCTCAAAATTGGTCATCCTCATCACAACTTGAAAGTTAAGCTTGACCCGTTGAATCGATCATGTTGACACCACATTCTAGGACCCTCTAAGTCTCTTTTTAGGTCCCTATCACCTCCCATTTCACTATAAACCCTTGATCATACTCTGAGTACCAATCTAGAGGCCATCGAACATTCCTAATCCCCATTTGACCCTGGTCAACATTGTCTTTAGAGAGAATACTAAAAATCAAAATGGAGGCCACTCAGTGCTCTCGAGCTTCAGTTTAACCCAAATCAGATCCATCGTCAGAGTGAAAGCTCAATGAATCCTCAAAAGTCACTGAAACCCCTTTTCAACGATCCACCCCATCCAGGAAACGGAGTAACTATTCAGATGAATGATCCGTATTCCCCCAAAATTGATCCCCAGGGCACCAGACACTTTCGAATTCTATTGGACCAAGGTAAACTCTTAAACTCTAATGAGACTGAATGAATCTTCAAAGGTAATTTCATACCCTTTCCAACGATCCACCCCATGCACGAATAAGTCCTACGGTACGAACGAATGACTCATTTTACTCCGAAGGGTCATCGGGCGTTCCGATCCCCATTTGACCAAAGTAAGCTATCCAAAGTGAGAAAAAATATTTGGAACATCCAAGTACCTTGTATAACCTTTCCAACGGTTCTCCACGTGCATGATTTTGACTTACGGTTTGGATGAACGATCCATTACCGTGTGATGACCTCCTGTCTAAAGGACCGATGGGCGCTTTTGAGCCTTGTTTGATCCAAAGTCAAGTCCCGAACCAGAGAGAGGACCAAAGGACTCTTGAAGGTCTCTGAATTTTATTTCTAATGGTATGCCCCATGTACGATTTGGATTTACTAATTACATTCTATGACCATTTTTCCAGAATAATCTGCATGAGACTATCGATTGGTAGGTCCATTTTCTGCCTATCCACAGTTTGTCTAGGGTCACCTGCCGATTGGTAGGTCTTAGGATATGCTGATCGGTAGTCCCCCTGCCCTATAAAAGGAGAGCAGGACGTCACGCTCAGGGCAAACCTGAGATCCATTAATATTAGTGATATCAACAACATTCTCTTGCAATCAACGAAGTTTCCTGGTCTGAAATTCCTTTCCATCGTTCATTACCATCATTTTCATACCCAATTTAGCAAAATCTACTACTCTCTTAACCAACATTCACCCAACATTCATGGGACCTCATCCAGGATCAAGATCAAGCCTCAATTCTCCAAAGAAGGTCCAAATATCCTTCTCTCTCTATAAATTTCTTTATTCTCGCATTAGTTACATAAATTTATAATCTAGCTTTTACCTTAGTTCATACACATTAATATCTCATCCTTTATTAGTTATATTACACGTAATTTATTTTCTACAAAAAAACCCAAAACAAATAAAAAGAGGGTTACACATAGAAATTCCAATGGGATTATTCACCACTTTTCTCAAAAATTAAAATACCTTTTCCACACACATACATATAATAAACTCCCGTTTGAATATATGGGATAAACCCCACCTTTTTTCCATATGAAACCTATGTGGACTTTGATGCCTTTATAGGCTACGTAGACGTCTCGAACAACAACCCGAGACTCGAGTCCTAGTTTCCTATTTTTTTATTTTCATTATTTTTCCTATTCTATCCATAGTTCATTCATATATATCTGTAAGAGGGTACTTTAGATTATAGATGGAGGTGTAACCCCTGTTTGAGTATGTTAATAATAAGATAATGGGCCAAAGCCTTAGATTAGCAATAGGACATCCAGACACAAGTTCAATGACGATAAGACTTAGTTTAAACTCACAAATCTCTCGTGTATAACTCAGAAAAGTAGTAAGGAAACTTAGGAGTAATTTAGCTAGAGGGAGAGAGAATTAAGCACCTTATATACACCTTGGCAGGCAGCCAAACACACCAACCACCTACCAAAATCTCTATCAGGTAATAAAAGCTTCTTAATAACTGACCATGGTGGATGAATACAACCTCTGGTTTGTAATGACTCTCTCTGAAGTGTATTCTCTCTAGCAATAACTTCTTAAACTCTCAAAAGATCATGAACTCTCCAAAAAAGGATCCCTTTACTCAAAGGTGGTTGGGGTACTTAAATAGTCCCCCACACCACCCCCGAGGCAACTCAGTCATTAAAGACTATGAAAGACCTCCCTCACACTTTATGTTATAACATTAAATGCCTGATGCACGAGTTGTCTCCACGTCATAAACATTAAATTCCAAGACATGCCTTTTGCCTAACTACTGTGTGTCAGGGGGCTGTTGTCACAGAGGTGGCTCACCAACTGCCTGACAGCCCCAAATACCACGGTGGTTTACTCAAGTGCAGGTCTGACATTGTTTAGCTGGCTAGTGACATCACCTACAGTAGATTTGACATTAAGTAGAGGGTTGTTTGGTTCACAGTGATAAGCACCCAAAACTGTACGATTTATACCCCGAATAGACGTACTTTAGTTGCTAATTCTTGACAATATGGGTCTTATGTGCTTAAATGTTAATTATGCAGGCTTAATTGTGTGTTGCAGAGTTCAAGCGTTTAAATCAAAGTAATTGCGCATAAATGGAGCTAAATTACCAATCCCGTAACGTCACCCGAGCCTTAACCTAGCTTAAACCTACCCCAGCCCGTGTGTGTTTGTTTGTGCCCTTTTAATATTTTTTTAGATTTTTAATTTTGAATCATTTTTATATTTAGAATTTATTTTAAATTTATTTAGTATTTTCTAGGTTTTATTTTCTATTTTTCTATTTTATTTTTATTAGTATAATTTTATTTTATTTTAATTTTTATTAGTTTTTAGTTTTAGTTTTATTTTATTTTATCTTATTAGGATTAGAATTTTTAGGATTTCATGTATTTTTAGTTTTATTAGATTTTGCATTTTCTTTTCAGGATTTTTTATTAGATTTTATTTTTATTTGTATTTTTTTTTATTTCTTTTTAGTTTTATTTTTACTACATGTGGCCACGTGCGTTGCACGTGTGTGCGAGTTCCGATATTTCTCTTTAGGAATGAAATCATGAATAATAATGTATGATTGTCAATCCTTTGTTCAATTAAGGATAGTTAATTAAGTAAAGTAACTAACAATGTAGTTCTGTTGACGCAATAAGCCATGAATTACGATTGAATATTTTAAATCAATCTCCATAAATCCAAGTTATAAGAAATGTAAAATGCAAAGAAATAGATAATTTATTTTTGGAATAAATTGTATTTTAAGGGTAAAAAATTGAAATGTAATCGTCAAATATATTGCTTTTGACGTTTGTTAGGATTTGATGGTTCTTCTTCCTCTTCCACTTTCAGAGCTACAAAACGTGCAAGCTTTCGATCGGATGCTTTAAGTGATTTCCCTTTAATGTAGAATCTGTATATTTTCCCAATGCATGTATATAACTTTCGAACATAGTCTGAGTGCAAAATTCCCTGTGTAAACCAAATAATATATATGAATCTTAATTAAATATAATTATTATTGAGCTTATTGAATAAATGTATGAATTTGAATTGTAAATAAGAATGATATTACCTTGTCTTTATAAGTGATGAAATTTGGAATGTTGCAGCCAATGAATGATTCTGCTTCCTTGAATAGTGTCACTGATGCTCTTTCATCTTCGTCTTGGATGACAAATTGAAGTAAGTACCTTATATTTTTTTAAATAATGTATTAGTAAAGTTTTATATATGAGTTTTATTATTAATATTGAAAGATTCTTGATCATATTAATTTACCTTATTGTGTAATTTGAATTTGAAGTACCACAATGTCACATTATTTTTCTTTGATTTTTTAGATTGGATAAGTACTTTTGTGGTTGCCATTGAAGTTCCTCTCGATAAAGCAACGTACAGTTGGCCATGTGAGAAGACGTTCATTGGTAAGTAGACCCCAACATTAGCAATTGTTTGTCCCTGGGATTGTTTTATTGTCATAGCGAAACATAAATGAATAGGAAATTGTTTCCAATTGAACTGGAAAGGGTATTCCTCATTTTCTGCTGGTGATAATGGAATACGTGGCAATAGGACAATTCTGCCCTTATGCTGGCCCACTGAAATTTCCACATGTATGACATTATCTGAAGAACCTTGGTACAACATTCTTGTTCCATTACATAATCCAATTGAAGGATTTATATTCCGTAGAAGAATGATTGGACAATTATGTTTAAGTTTCAATGTGTGTGAGGGTAATCCATTAGACATTAAAGAATTTAAAATTCTTCTTGGTAATAGTTGTGCGTGTCATCCACAACTTCATCAAAGCTATTTAATGTCTTCAACTCTCCAGGGAACATATCAATCATCATATCATTAGTGGAGTCAACGTGTTCATTTGTTGTCGCAAAAATTGCTCTATTTGTCAAGAAATTTGGCAAGGTCGCATTGATATTTAATGATGGAAAGATAAAGTCAATGAGAGATTGTTCGGGGCCATTGTTTTCTAGTGGATGTATGACCATTTCATCTGGAAGACTTATCAGATCATCATGTGTTGATGATTCCTTCACATCGCCAATTCTTAGAAGGAATTCGCTGAATTGTTGATCATTTCTGGCACGCATATTTAATGTCAAAGGTAATACATGCATTGTATTCTAAAGCGGTGATATCACAATGCTAGATTTTACTATTTCCAATCTTGACCCTCGACGTACTACTGGCAGGAACTGTCTGAAATCTCCACCGAAGACAATCACCTTGCCCCCGAAAGGTTCAATACTATCCATTAAATCCTTTAATGTCCTATCAAGAGTTTCAATCGCGAATCGCTTTGCCATTGGTGCTTCATCCCAAATTATGATCCCTTCTTGCTGTATGAGTTCTGCTGTGCCACTTTGCTTGGGAATGTTGCATAAGCTTGTCTCAGTGGTCATAATAGGTATTTTGAAGCGAGAATGTGCAGTTCGACCTCCAGGTAATAATGATGCAGCTACCCCTGATGTTGCTGTAGCAAGTGCAATCATACTTTTATTTCTAATGTCAGCAAGTAATTCTCTATACAGATATGTCTTTCCAGTTCCACCTGACCCATCAACGAAGAAATAACCCGAATTTCTATCAATCACCCTCTCGAGTATAACCAAGTACGCATGTTTTTGGTCTACGTTTAAATGCGTACCAAAACTATAGTCTTCTTATGGTGTCTCGATGTGGAGTTCATCTGTAATTTCTCTTCGATTGGTGATATTGGATGATAATTGTGTATCGTTACATGGAGGCAGGTCAAAGTCTTTAACCAATTTTCCTATTGAATCTAGAAAGAAGCTGATGCTATTTAATGTGCAATCGTTTTGTGCAGGCAATGAATTTGGGTGGAGTCTTTTAAAATCTTCGGACAAAAACTTAAAGTTTGTTTCCCATAATTTTCTCACATCAGACGGCTCACAATAAACTAAAATAATTGCGAACAATCTTCTTAGTGCTTCAGGAATTTGGAAAGTGGAAGCTTCCGAGAGGTAATCTGCAATGCTATCATCTGATTCTAGTAGTCCACGTTTTTGGGCGGCTTCTTTAAATTTCAAGTAAGTGAGTCCATCATAAGTTAGAAGGTCTTCAAATGATGTTGGCCCCCGAATGTGATTAGAAGAAGTCTTAAGTAATATCATTTTCCTTCTACAGGATTTACACCATTCACACGGCCAATTGCATTGAGTTTATTCTTCCTTTTAGACCAAGTTTTTGCTTTATTTTCCCATAGGTAGTGCTCAGGGAATTCCCTGTACAGATATTGACGTGCTTCGTTGAATCTGGAGCACATACTGAAGAATTCAGTTAGCATTGTCTTGCTAATGTTAGGGGTGTCAAGAACATTATTTAAGTTTTGGTTCTCCCCGTATGTGACAGTATGCTTATTTGGCAAGTGGAGTTGAAGGTTTCTCACCGATGGCTTGATTTCATTTAGCTCGAATTCAAAAATTCTCCAAATGGCTTCTTGTGCAGATACCCATCTTGCATCTTGGAATTATTTGATCTCATCAATAGTGGTTGTGTCATTTGCATCGAATGAAACATGAATAACCACTTTATCATGCCCTTTGTAAATGTACTTGTAAAGGTACTTCACAGCTTTTAACCCCGAGCAGACTTCAATGTTGATATGATAATTATATCTTGTAAGGAGATATGGATTGTAAGGAACAACCCATCGATTGTCTAACAACTTGTTGCGCACGCGTACTTGTCTTCCATTATTTCGGCGTCGATAAATAGGATATGAGTCTTGGCCTTGAGAGGTAGAAGATGCGAATTCGCGAGGGTAATGAAATTTGCAATTCCCATTTATCATACATGGGTTATTTTTATTCAATTCTCCACAGGGACCATGCATCATGTGCTTGATGACTAATGAATGAAGCAATGGGTATTCATGAATATTAGGTATCTCTTCACAAATGAATTTATCGTAATTATCTGGAGTATTGAGCTTGTAATCTTGCTTTAGAATTACCAAAATATGAGCATGTGGCAATCCTCTCTTTTGGAATTCGATTACATGTACATGTGCTGCTACCTTTCCAAATATTTCTTTCGTAAAAAGTTGATCCTTTAGGTCCTTTAATTTAGCTCGAAATACTCTCGAAGTTAGATCAGGGCAATCTTGAGGTACCTGACCTGGATGAAGATTATCAAGGATTTCTTTCCAGTCAGGGTTGCAAGTCATTGTGATGAATAAATTTGGCTTCCCATATCTTTGAACTAAATCCATTGCATCCAAGTATCTATGACGCATATCTCTAGGTCCACTAATAAATGATGCTGGGAGAACAATTCTTTGACCGACTTTGTTGGCTCTTGTTTCACCTGCTGTGACGCTGTCGACCAACCCTTAGTATAATTCACCTCTGATTTTTTTTGTTGGTTACGATAGAAGTCAAGTCGGGTTGTTTCTAACTTTATGTACATGTCGACAGAATACTGTTGTAGTAGCTTTCCAGCGAATAACAACGTTGATTGTCTATTATTTCTGATCTGCAATTTGTGTGCATAGTATTCTCGACATGATACTTTAGATGAGTTCTCTCGATGAACACCTAAAAGACTGTATGGTTGTGGAAATTTAAAAAGAAGAATAATTGTTAAATGTAATCAAATTGGAATTTAAGAATGATGTTTTTTAAATATATTTTATGTTAAATCTATACCTTCTTGCTCTGATGAGAGATTGCCCTCTGTACATGTGATTGCTGGTAGGGAGGCCTGGATGTTTGTAGACGTGGTAGATGAGGTATCATTTTGGCACTTTATGTCTTGATGCCATCCAACCTCTCCTTTTGGAAAAGCAATGGGTACTGTAATGAGTCATAACATCCAAAGTAGTCCTTTATTTGGTGTCGTTGATCGGAGTGAGACACGATAATGATGTCTCGCTCAAAAGGAATATTTGCATTGTTTCCTTCAATCCATATTGAAGAAATTTCATCAGATGTAGGCTCATTGTAAACACGTTGATCAAGGTTAACATGTTTATTGATTTGAACTTGAAGTGCATCGAGTGAAGGGTAGTCCTTTAATCGCCGTAAAAACTGAGCGTATGGATTTTCATTTAGTACATTAAAGATCTTTTTAACTATATCAATGTTTAAGGATAACCCTCGTAAGATTCCCATTCGGTTTTGAACCCCATTGCTAGTGTCAAAGAAGTAGAGTTGGAAATAACAGGGGTTGGTGGTGGGTTTCAATGAGGGTAAATGATGATAAACTTTCCCTTGAACTCGAAACGTGTATACACCACATCTTGATGAAGCTAGTTGCTTGCCAAGAGTAACTCCAAATGAAGTGAAGGCGAATACGCTATTGTAAGCTCTGATATTAGCACAAAATTCTCTTGATTCACAAGAATTAGATGTGAAAAGATGAAATAAAACCTCGGGGATCGAAGTTTCAGCGAGTGAGATTTGGCCTTTTTGACAACAAAATGTTGGGGGTTCATATTGGAATCTTTGGGCATTGTAGTGATGGCAATCGGGAGTGGCTTTCAGTTCTGGCAACGTAGAGCATAGAGGTTCATATACGGTTTCTCCTAATATGATAGCAATTGTAATATTAAATATTCATTTCATAAGTCTAACATGATTTACTTAAGCGTAAACTATATTTTAGTTATTTTTATCTAACCTTGATATTGGTAAGAATTTAATTGGGCTCGAAGTAACCAAGTAATTCTTTGTCTTTTCCTTGTATTGGGTTTTCCATATACATTTTCTGATGGTGGAATGGATGACATTTCTAACAGTTTGGGAAATGATGTGTCTGGAAGATTATTTAATAAGTTTAGTAAGAAAGGAGCATGAGAAATGTAATTGAATGGTTTTATAATTTAAAACAAAAATTTAATTAAATATAAGAATGGTGAAAATATATGTAAGGAAATACAGATTGAATTTTCATTAACTTCATGTAAATGACACATATATAAGTTGTTTACTATGTCAAAAAACTAATGCGCAAACTTGGTGTACAAATTTGATAACTTTGACTTTTGTGTGTATGTCGTTGTTGCAAGCCATATTAATCAAAACCTCAATTAGCTACAAAATATAACAAACTTAAGTGTAGCGGTAAGTAAGGATGCCAATCCATATCAAGGGGGTAAGCTAGAGACAAACTCAATTGTAATTCAATTTCTATTTTCTTTTTGCGCTTTTCAAATATTAAAACAATTTGGGTGAGATGAGAATTTAAACTAAACTAAATCAAGATGTAAATAAAAGTAAATGAAAATATTAAGTAAATCTAACTAACTAAAAATCTAAAATATGAGAATAATGAGGAAATAAAAGTGAGAACAATCAAGGGCTAGGATGAATCTAAATATTTTTGTTAATCAAAATTAATTAGTTCAAGTACTCAAGGATAGTCTTATGTTCTTCTCATATAAAAATATTTCTGAAATTTAGATTGAAACTGACTCAATTTTAATTTTCAATCACATCTCGTCATATAATAGATGTATTCATTGGCAACCTAAAAAAGCTTTTAAATATTTTCAAGACCTCTCTCAACACTTCATAATCTCAATAAAGGTCGGTCCTAGAGTTGTGAACAGAGCAAAAGTGTCGAGTTCGGAGCTGAAGCCGACTCTTCATAAATAGAATACATGGAACCGGTCAACCTCCAAAATATTCTACTGGAAATTACTCGATCTCTAAACAAACGCAAACAACATTTCAATCAATTTTTACATTCCATAAGCAACCAAATTGCTCCATGCCTACTCTCAAGGTCTCTTTGAAACTTACGAATTTTATCATCATTTACTACATAAGGTGAACTCAATTCGATAAGACATGTCACGGATCGAAATCGAACATTTCATAAAATATAAAAAAGAAAACTGAATAATTCGAGGCCTATTTGTACATTTTAATATCAATTGAAGAGGTGGATTTCATCTCAGAATTCAATCATGTACAATGTGACTTGCAAAGGTGCTTTGCGTGAATCGATACGATTTGCAGACGCAAAAGATATAACAATTGGAATCATTTATAAGAGTTAACAGGATTAATACCTTAATCACGGTAATTGTTTTGTTAGTGCTCTTTTCAGTTACTATTAAATCAGAACCTCCACAACGGTACAGCACACTGGTATCAACCGTTCTTCGTCTTGTCTAATAACAAACTATTCCTCCAAGATCTTTAAAGTCACAAATCCACCAAGTGCCAAAGGATAGATTGGAATCCAAAAACCTATGCAAAGATAATTTAATCGCTCAGTTAGCGCACATTCTCCAACATATGATTAAGATGATATAAAACTTGAAAAACATAAATAAAAGATTTATAACTCACAAATATATGCCCAAAACTATATATTTAAATTAATACAAAATTTGTAAAATATAAAAAATAACTTAATTTGACGATAAAATGACAAATAAAGAGAAAAACATAAATACAATATACAATTTGGATATCTGATATTTTTGAAAAACATAACTTTGGAAATAATTATTAAACAACTTAACATAGCAATTTAACAGAACCCAAAAACGAAGATCGTTACTAATATTTTAATGGCAAAGATTTTAATATTTTAGAAATTCTACAATTACAAATATAATTTCAACAGATTAAAAAATCCAACCACGTTGAAATTTACTTTACGTACAAACTTATCAGATCATTATTAACATTTTAAACCGGAACAAAAGCAAAAATTACACAGGGAAGTAGGAGTACTAACCTTTTTTTTCCAGAAGAACCAAAAGCAAGGAAAAAAATATTGGATGGCATAGAAGATATATATCTAATATACGAAAAAATTTCGTAGGCATTCGTGACTGTTGGTGTTTAAGATTCCATTTGACAAGCTGAATGAATGTGAAAGATGAATGAATTAACATTAATTTGGGATTTGATACAATGAATGAATGTGCAAAATGAATGTGTTGTCATTAATTTCTGACTGTTGGTGTTTCAGATTCCATTTGACAAGCTGAATGGATGTGGAAGATGAATGAATTAACATTAATTTGGGATTTGATACAATGAATGAATGTGTAAAATGAATGTGTTATCATTAATTTTTGTGACGGTTTATTTCTAGGGTTGGATTGGAAGAACGAAAATGGTACAAGAAATTAATGTGGACGATGAGTGAATTAACATTAATTTGGGATTTGATATAATGAATGAATGTGCAAAATGAATGTGTTGTCATTAATTTTTTTGACAGTTGATTTCTAGGGTTGGATTAGAAGAACGAAAATGGTAGAAGAAAGTAATGGGGAGATGAATGAATTAACATTAATTTGGGATTTGATACAATGAATGAATGTGAAAAATGAATGTGTTATGATTAATTTTTGTGACGGTTGATTTCTAGGGTTGGATTGGAAGAACGAAAATGGTAGAAGAAAGTAGGGATAGATAATTGTGTGTATTAGCAAGGGTATGGTAGGAAGTTTAAAATTAATAAGTGTAGTTTAGTCATTTGCTTTGAAGAAGAAGTAGCCTCTTTTAAAGTAGTAGAGATTTAGTCTTTATTTTATTTTTTAGAATAGAAATTTAATTTTTAGATTTTTAGTTTTTGTAGTTTTATTTTATTAGTTAGTTTGAATGTTATTTTTAGGGGTTCAAATTAAACACACACACAAAGACACACTCACACACACACCATTCCATACACCCCCAACCACACACTTACTCTCCTACACCCTCACACACCTTATCACCTCTTACCCATCTTCTCCTTACCACCATACTCTCTCTCATACCCCACCATAACCAAAACCTTCACTCTCTTTCCTCTATAACCAATACCAGCAAAACCTTCCACCTCCACTCCCTTCCATTCCCCATTCCTGATTTCAAACCCAGACTCAAGACCATTACCTCTGACCCGGACCTCACCCTTTCCGCCTCCCACCTCCGGCAGCCCCTACAACTCTAATCTGTCTTCGGCGAGCGACCTATCCCTTACCGCGACCCCTCCCACCTTCCTTCGTCGCTGGTGGCGACGACGTCCTAACCCAAGCTGTCGGTGCCCGCCTTCTACAGCCCCTTCATCGCTGAAACCCCACGACCTTGTACCCCTGACCTCAATCCCACGTCCGCTGATGTCTCCCACTCTAGCCTCTCTCTCTACCCGGTTCCAGCGCCGATCTGCTTCCCTCAATCCAAACCCAACCAATCTCCATCCATGCCAAACCTTAAACCCATTTCCCTTTCCAAAACCAATTTCAACACATTAAACCACGAGTTTATCTCCTGCCAAAACAACTCAAGCTAAGACCAACAATTGACCATGTGCCCATTTAATTCCTTTAACCCTTTTTCCCCAAATGCCCCCCAATAAACCTTTTACCCCTTTTCCAAAAGTACCCATAAACTATATCAGATTTTTATATCCTCTCACCTCACTACCCACATGACCTCTCCTAAACCACATACACACTTATACCAATTACCCTATATACCCCTAGCTCCATGCATAGTATAAAAAGAAGATGAAGACCCCAAATAAAAAAAAAGGCTTGGTAGAAAGAAAATTCTAGAGAGAGAGATAGGTTAGACTAGAAATAAATTAGGATAAATTTCATTTTGTAAATAGTTTTATTATTATTTTTTCTTCTTTTCTTTTAGAGATTTGTGAGGAGAAATATTGATTGGGATTTAATTAAGTGGATATTTCAAATCATTTGGATGATCAATTAAGAGGTGTATGCTTCAATTTCAAGGATTGGAGTTCAACTTAATCAAAGAGATTTGGTTTGATTGTTCTCTTCTCTTCTTTTATTATTTTATGCCTTTGAATATTAGTTTGTCATATTTCATATCATGTTAGGCTAAACCCCATTCAAGAGGTGGGGTAAAACCCTTATTCGATGTTATTGTATTTTAATTAGTTTAATTACTTGAAAATTCACTTTGAATGTTAATTTTGATCCCCCACCGTTATATTTACGCCTCGAGAGTGGGTAAATGATTTTCGAGAGAAAATCTAAATTCTAATTATAATACCCATTTTAGATTCTAACTAAAGATAGGGGTTTCTTAAGTGGGGTATTATAACTTGAATTTCAACTCTAAAATTATTTTCTAAGATTTACATGAATTTTAATCGATCGATCCTAGCGGGTGATTAATTAAAAGGAGTGTAGATCTATTTTTCTAGAGTTGTGGGGTGTTAAACTTAATTTTCTAAAATATTACTATTGTAATTACACTTACAACGAGAGTTGGTTTGTAATTTTGATATTAATTTGGGAGTATTCAAATAATTAAATTAATTAATTAGAATAACTAAAATTTGTGATGTAATCCCATTCCTTGATTGTTCTCACAATTATTTACCTCACTTATCTCTTATATTTAGTTTAGACTTTAATTTTCATTTTAGTAAATTTCTAGTTAGTTGTTTTCATCTCACACTTTAATTTAGTTTAGTTTAAACCTCACCTCACCTTATTGTTTTAATATTGAAAAAACTAAAAAAATTAGAAAAAGTGAAAAAGCACAAAAAGAAAATAAAAAGTGAATTACAATTGAATTTGTCTCTAGCTTACTCCCTAGAAAGTGGATTGATACCCTTACTTACCTCTACACTTGAGTTTATTATATTTTGTAGGTATGTGAGGTTTTGATTAGAAGATCTTGTACAACAATGACAAATATACCAAAAAGTTCTAGTTATCACACAACTCAACGGCCGATGGAACTCCAAGCTGCTTCGCCCGAGGTTCCACGGTCAGGGTTCTTTGGTGTTTTACCAGGTGTATCTAAGATGGACAGGACAAGCCCCAACGGTGCCTCACTTCTCAATCCTCCAAACCAAGTCCCTCTAAAGTTCCCACAGTGAGATCGTTCGATAGAGCATGAAAGCTCTCCCAGGCCCTGCCAAGCCTGGTCTCTCGTGAGTACCGTTGGACCTCACACTAAAACTCATTATTATTATCGTTACATCATTACAACCGTTATAGGTTACAGTCAACATAAACAGAAATATAATATGACTAATACAACAATCTAAAGTATGAGTTGTCACGCCAAGCTGCCACGCTTGACCTTCCACGCTCTCTTAATCCCAAACACTATTGCCAATGGGTGGATTATCCCTAATCTCCGGATTACCTCCAAGCCCCCTCTACATTTGCCCCTTCGTGGAGAGATTTTTCGGAACAAGAAATGTCTGCACGAAACTTCTCGATCCGATGAACCTGCTCTTCATGAAAACATTCTGGCCTTCTTTCCCCTGTTAGAACCGTGACAATATAATCTCCTGAAAAAAGTAAAATTCTCCACGATTCACCTAAGCCGAAGCTCCATTCTCATTGGGGCTTGGGCGAAGGGACATCGCCATTTTTTCCTCGTGCTGATCCTCAACCGTTCTAGCTTTAATGTTTGAAATTCTCCCGAAAGGCCTACTAACCTTCTCAAATACTCGTTTGGACTTTTGGTAAATGAAATTCTCCCCCATGGTGCTTCCCTATATTCAAAAAATGTTGGGACATGTGGCGAGGGGACGTCGTAACTTTGTTGAACCCTTGGGGTATCTCCTTCGCTAGAAGTTTATTGGATATGCCTGACAAAATCTTCTGGCGCCAAAACTTATACTTGTTTAAGAAGACAATGATTTTTGTTCTCTATGCGTCACTTCATTAGTGACGTGGCGTTGTCTTTTCAACTGCCAAAGTACTTCCCGAAGTGGCAGGTGTTCATGTGAAATGATTATAGGCGGCCGCGCACGTGCGAGGGTGGGAAAATCTAAACGCCAAACTCGAAAATTTCAAACGGCCATATCCCAACACTTAACCCTTCTTTTCTTTTACTTTGCCTTCGTCTTACTCAAGCTTTCATTTTACTTTAGAGATAGAAAGTCTGTGAGAACTCCATTGTGTCTGAGTCATTACCTGCCTTCCCGTCTGATCTTCTACACCACCACCTGTGGTTGTGCTCCTCCATTCTCATTCTCAAACATTTCTTGCTTGAAGCTTTTCTCTTATTTTATAGATATTTTCTATGGCATCCTCAAGCAACCCCACCATATCTGCCGCCAGCGCTCCGTCTGCTGCCTCTACCATTTCCACCACCCTGGATGTTGCCCGCCAAGAACAACTAAAGTTTTACCGTCAATCACCTATTTTTGGACAAGGTGATGATTTTGTTGGTGCATGTAAGAGGGTCCATTTTTCTTCTAAGTTTGACCCTCTATTGTTGGGTGATGAAGACGAAGCCTCTACTGAGTGGGGCTTTCTTCCTCCCGAGGGGACTCTCCTATTTGGTTTGGAGCGAGGGGACTTCCCGTGGTCCCACATTGAGTTTAAAGCGCCGGGGGTTGTCTTACTCAGTTTGCTGCGTGGAACTCCCACATGCAGAGCTCCTATGCTGAAACGCTCACCAAGATTGGGCTGCAACGGGCTAAGTGGTTTGGTGAGTTCACTCTCTCTAAGAATAGCGTTGCCCTTCCTGTTCTGGTGTCTCGCTGGAACGTTACTACCCATACATTCATCGCTGCGTGGGGTGAGTTCACCATGATGTTAGAAGACGTGTGTGAGATCCTGGGCCTTGAATCAACAGGCCACGAGCCTTATACAGATGAGGCTCTAAATGCCCAGGAGACTGCTGACCGTTTGGAGCTGGACCGAATATGCCGAAGCTGGACCAGTTCATCGAACAAGGCCACTTTCTCCCCACTTATCAATTATTTCTTCAAGGATTCTGCTGAAGGTAGTTCTTCTGGAGGTGTTGCTGGTCAAGGTACATTACTGGAACTTCCTGCTTATATCCTTGTCATTCTTTCCCATTTCCTTCTACCGGGAAAACCCAACGATCAGCCCCGAAAGGACCTTATCAATATATCCCTTAGTTTGGCCCGGGGTATCAAGCTTCCCCTGGCTGCAATCGCCTTGTGATCTCTCTATACATGGCTCGATAGGACCCTCTTCGATATGGAACGATCTCTTAGTCGTTATAACTTGGCAAATTTTGCCAACTGTGTCATTCTGACGAGCTTCCTCTATGTTCATTTCCCTGCCGTAGCGGCCAAGATCAACCGCCCTCCTTCTAGGGAAAGAATTCTACCCCATGCTCCTATCTTTATCATAAGAAACTAAGTCGAAAGAAGTTGATCTATGTGATTTATCATTTTGAGGACTTCGTTATGAGGCCCTACGAAGAGGACATCTTTGTTCACAACTGTGACTTTTTCCAGCATGAAGCCAGGCTAGTGGAGGTAGGCGCAGATATTGAAGATACTTCGCTGGACGTGGTTGTTCTGTTCTCCCCCGGGTATCTGCCTTCCTATAACGAGTGTGGATATACCAGCGAGCACTACAATCCCAACCGATGCATTCGCCAATTTGGTTTTGATCAGGGGGCTCCTCGCCCAGTTTTTCAATCATCAAACCCCAAGGTTTCCTTTAGCGAGGCCTACTCCCTGTTTTCTTCTACTGCTGCATGGGGAATAAGTTCTGCAATGGCTAGGCGAGTCACCATTCCCAGCAATAAAAGGCAAGGGAACGTGTCCCCTCTGTTCGCTACACGATACTGGCCAAAATAATTGGCTGATATTATAGAGTTCATCAAGGGGGATCCAGTGTATCCTCTAGTTCTTTCCTTTTCTGCATTGGAGCTGGGTTTAAAGGGGAACTCCGTCCTTGGGATTGATTTCCCTCTGAGTAAAACCCCCAAGGTATGTCCCACTGAGCTTCCTCCCCTTTGTTCTATGATCCCTACTGCTACGCCCAAACCCAAAAGTTTTGCAGCCTCTAAGAAAGTTTCCCCTTTGACCAAAGTTGCTACCGATGAACCTTTAGGCCAGAAGGCAAAGGGCGGGACTTCTTCCAAGTCCAATACCCCGAATAAATCCCAAGCTCCTAAGGAGGCATTCCCCATTTCCTCTGTTCCTCCTCCCATGCCTGCAGAGATAGCTGAGGAGTTGAGAAGGAAAGTTCAAGCTGAGGTGGCATGCATAAACGCTGAGTTCGAACGGCGTGTTCTAGTTGTTCCTCCATCGGGAACCTTCCCCAAAATCCTAGTTGATCCCACCGAGCCCACGGCGAAGAGGAGAAAAAGTTCAAAGGTTCTTCGAGGTACTGGCATTGGTGCATCAGGAATGAGGAAGAAAACTCTGGGTACCAAGTCCCAGAGGAGACAAACTCTTGAGGTGCACTTATCTCCTACCCCCTCACCTGTCAGATCTAAGGTATGCATACATGTTCTATTCTCATTTCCCATTTTCTTAAGGAAAAAGTACATTTGCTTATGCATTTTGGTAACTTTGGTGCAGGAGGTTGAAGAAGAAAGTGCCAATCCCCCTAGACCCCCTGTAAACCCTTTCGTGGGGGGACATTTCGGTGTTTCTCCACTCGATGTGACTCCTCCTCCTTGGCCCATGACCGGGCTTACCTATTACCATCATTCGGCCTCTCAACGTGCAAGATATGTTGCCATGGGGGGTGATGCTGTTGAATCTGTGGGCGTCTCTTCGCAATCAGAGACAACTCTCCCCATCCCTTCTGGTTTATCTTCTCCACCCGAGCTTCTTCTACCCATCGTTCTGGCTGATGAAAATGAGCCCGAGGTATGATTTCCTCTATAATTTGTTTGGTATAACATCCTTTCAGTCTCACCCCTTCATTTATTTATCATGCTAAACCTTGAGATTTTGGGATGCCCTAGGCTGAAGTGTCCTCATTGTTATCCAACATTCCTCTTCCCACGGTGCTAACGAGACCCTTGACCACAATTCCCCTTTTCTGTACCATAACTGAGGTAAGTGACATTTAGAGGTACTTCTCTCTTTTTATGTGTTTATTCCTCTTTTCTTTTTTAACACTGAACTTCATGTTGCAGCTTTCTCCTAATCTTGCTCCACCTTCTCGTGATAGTCTTCATGAGTATAGGGCCAAGGTTCGTGCCTCTACCCCCCATGGTGGTTTTTCTGTACCCTCCCATGTTGGGGCCTCGTTTGGGAGTCCATCGTCTTCTCCTAGTGAATCGCATGTGTTGGCTTTGGTACCCTATGTTGGCGGGGGAGCTTTGCCCAACGTTGAGGCTTCTGCAACCAGAGGTCCCATTGAGGCTTCTGATGTAATAAGCCCACCTCCAACGGTTTTTTCCCCCACGACCGCCATAGTGAGTCCCGTTCTAGCTCCCTCCATGATTGAGGAATTTTTGCCAACTCCCCCTTATAATGGTGACTTACCAATGAAAATGCTTGTTAAGTTTTTTCATAAACTCCACCTATAACGGTGACTTAATAATGAAAACACTTGTTAATATTTTTCATAAACTCCACCTATAACGGTGACTTAACAATGAAAACACTTGTTAAGATTTTTCATAAACTCCACCTATAACGGTGACTTAACAATGAAAACACTTGTTAGGATTTTTCATAAACTCCACCTATAACGGTGACTTAACAATGAAAACACTTGTTAAGATTTTTCATAAACTCCACCTATAACAGTGACTTAACAATAAAAACACTTGTTAAGATTTTCCATAAACTCCACCTATAACGGTGACTTAACAATGAAAACACTTGTTAAGATTTTTCATAAACTCCACCTATAATGGTGACTTAACAATAAAAATACTTGTTAAGATTTTTTGCAAACTCCACCTATATCGGTGACTTAACAATGAAAACACTTGTTAAGATTTTTCATAAACTCATTACTTTCTTATCTTAGGTTGCACGAGAGACTTCTCCATCCGTTCTTTTGCCTGTTGGCTCACCTCATCGGGAACCTGCCGTCTTGGAAGATTTTGGTCATTCTGACCAAGGTTCCTCGATCGGTGCTGCAGCGGAGAGTGAATCTGGGTGCGAGCTTCCTTTGTTTGATTTGGCTCCTCATGCATTCTTCTTGATGGTGCTTCAACATTCTCCCTAAATTCCTGCCACCCATCGACTATTGATTGAACAACTAGTGAATTACCATCCTAAAACCTTCACGGTGGATTGCTTACATTCCAACATCTCTGTCATGAGTTATAGGCTGCAAGGCATGGCTACCGTTGTTGTAGAAATTGCTAGCACTCCCACCGCGACCGTTACCAGACCCCTCCTTAACCAATTTCTTAGCTATTTGAGGGAGTTGGGTCATGATGGATTTTGTTTTAACTGGCTTATATCGTATTTAAAGACTTTGTAGAGCCAACAACTGATCAGGCAGAGGGAATTATTGCAAAAGCATCAGCAGGACCAACGGGCTGAGGAAGCCAGGTTGGCCGAACTAGCACCCCTTCTAGAAGAAGTTGATAAGGAGGTAGATAATGCCGAAGAAGCTTTGCGTCTGGTCAAGATGAAATGAGAAAGACTCCTCATCAAACGTACACAAGTGCAAACGAGGTTGGAGGTTTCCATCAACGCCAAACAGTCTTGCACTACAGTTTCCTCGGGCCTTCCCAGAGATTTTTTCTCGTCTTCAGATCTATGGTTCCTCTTAGGCTAATCAACTCTTGTATATATCTTCCTCTGGCTTCTTTCTATGTAACTCTTGGGCAGTAGTTCCCAAATTTTGTAATGCTCCATCGTTTACGAATAAATGTGAAATGTATATTTTCCAATTCGTCTGTATGTTACAACTGCTTTTGTATGTTATAAATGTCTATATATCTACAACTCTTTCATACTATTCAAGTCATAACTAAAACTTGTATATTCATAACTACAGTTATTTACAATCATGGTTCAAACTTAATTGTCTACACATGAGAAACCTTCAGCCATTTATTATTAATTTTAAATGGCTTGTCTTCCTCCATCCTAGAAATTAAGCAATAGCCTGAGTCATGGGCTTCTTTTATAACAAAAGGTCCCTCCCAATTGGCTGCAAAGTTCGGTAGAGGAAGTCCCCCTGATGTGCTTCACTGCTGCTTTCAAAATGAGGTCACACTCCACGAACTTCCTGGGTCTTACCAGGTTATCATATGCCCTGGAGAGCTGTTTCATGTACATTTGAAAGTGTTGCATCGCATTATCTCTGTGTTCGTCTAACGCTTCCAACTGCACATGTCTATTATGAGGGAGCATGCTGCTTCGCAAGGTGTATCGGGCTGAGGGAACGTCTAACTCTACTAGAAGAATTGCGTCCTCCCCATAAATAAGCGAGAATGGGGTGTACCCCATGGGTTTCCTCTTGGTTGTTCGATAGGCCCATAACACAACTAGTATCTTGTCGTCCCACGATCCTGGGAAGTCCTCCAATACCTTGGCCAAAATATTAACCAATGTTTTATTAGTCGCTTCGGCCTGCGTTTCCTTTTTGGTATGCCACCATTGAGGTATGGTGAGCAATGGAATACTTGTCTGTGAGCATTGTTACTTCTAAATTGACGAAGGGCGTCCTGTTATCTGAGAGAATAACCTTTGGGATCCCAAAATGACAAATAATGTATTCTCTAATGAAGTTGCTCACCATTACAGTCGTTGCCCTTCTAAGCGATATTGCCTCGGCCCACTTTGTAAAGCACTCCGTTGCAACTAGTATCCATATCTTCCCCCTCGAATAAGGATGTATTGCCCCACCAGGTCAAACGCCCAAGTGTGAAAAGGGAAAGGCATTGCCAGAGAGTGTAAGTCCACCGATGGGGCATAGATAATGTTTCCATATAGTTGGCAAGCTTTACATTTTCGAACGAACTCAGCAGAGTCTTTCTCCATCGTTGGCCAATAATACCCCAACGTCATCAACTGATCATACAAATTGGCCCCTCCTATATGAGCTAGATCGTGCGCCTATTTGAGGACCTCAGCTGCTTCTTCCTTCATGATGCAATGCAATGGTCTATTAAAGTATTCCCTTCGGTAGAGCTGCCCCTCCTGGATATAGAACCTTGGAGCCCTTCGCTTTAGTCCCATCGCATCAATTTTTTCTGTTGGGATAACTCCATCTTGAATGAAGTCGATATAGGGTTGCCTTCAGTCGGCCTGAGTTTTAAATAAATGACCTTCATCTGCTTCAAAAAAAAGCTTACACTTATCGTACCTCCGTTGTAACTCCGTCGCGTCCTGCTTCATTCTAGGCCAGAAATATCCCTCTATTTGAATTCTTCTATAAAGAGGTACCTCAGTTGTTTCGTAGTGCTCCTCATGTGTTTTCTTCAACCTTCTCTCTGCTTTTTCTGGGCCAATACATCTTGATAACCACCCCTACGTTTCTGACGTAGAGATTTCCCTAGTTTGTAAAATATTGGGCTAACTCTCTTAGCGCCATTGCCCCTTCGCCAGACTCCATCTTCTTCCTAATCTCTCTTCTCCAGTTTGCGTCCTCCCCCATTGGTAGAATTGATTGTACTACCGAAGGAGCTATTCTTCGTTGGATCGTGACGATAGTTGTATCGCTCCTCATGACCATTTTCTGGGAAATAGTTGCATACGCATCTGGATGGCAGTTCATCATTCTGGGATGTCTTTTGATCTTAGTTTGATGGAACTAGCTGAGGAGTCTCTGAATGATCATTCTGTATAGTGCCAGGTTCATGTGCTTCAACGCATATTCTCCGTTTACTTACAGGATCACTAAGTTCGAATCACCCTTAATGCAGAGTGAACGAATTCCCATTCGAAGAGCCTCCAGCAACCCTAGTACTAATGCCTCGTACTCTGCTTCGTTATTGGAATAAGGGAAATCTAACTTATAGTAAAGTCAAATCTCTTCCATTCCTTTTGAAAGAATAGCCACTGCCCCTCCCTTCTTTTCTGTCGAAGATCCATCGAACTGCATCGTCCACTCCTCCTCAGTTCCATCCAAATAATTGGCTTGTAGGTCATCTCCTGGAATTTCTTCTTTAGGTGGTTCAAACGTTCCTAATGGAAAAATTGCCAATAGACCAGCATACGCCTGGCTCTTGATCGCGCGAGGGACTACACACTTCAAGCCATATTTTGATAGGATGAGGAACCACCTAGCAGCCCTGCCAATCAATATAGTTCTTACCAACAAATACTTAATAGGATCTCATCTAGTTACAATATGAATTGTAAAAGACATTATATAATGCCTAAGTTTTTGTACTATAAAGACTAAGGCTAAATAATGCCTTTCTAGGCTGCTATATCTAATCTCTGGCCCATGTATGATTCTAGTGAGGTAGTAGACTGGTCATTCTTGCCCATCAATTTCCTGTGCCAACAAAGCTCCGACAGACCTCGCGGTAGATGTGAGATATAACTACAACGGTGTTCCTGCCCGTGGGGGAACCATGGTCTATGGTGAAACCAGCAGCTTCTTCAGCCCAGCGAAAGACTCCTGGTGAACCTCCTCCTACCTGAACTTCATGCTCTTTCGCAACAACTGCATCAGCGAATGTGTTACTTCGGCCAATCCAGGCATAAATCTCCTAAGGTAGGAGACTTTACCGAGGAAGCTCTTCAATTCCCTCACTGTTCTAGGGATTGGCATTTCCAAGATCACCCGCTGTTTATCCTGGTCCATTTGCACCCCTTGTCGATCAACCACAAAGCCTAAGAATTTCCCACTCGTCACTCTGAAAACACACTTCAACGGGTTCATCCTCAACTTATACCTTCTACAACGAGAAAACACCTTCCTCAAATTGCTCAGGTGGGACCCCTCCTCCTTTGATTTGATGACCAAGTCATCCACATAGAATTATACAAATTTGTGGAAGAAGTCATGAAAAATGGCCATCATCGTTCTCTGGTAAGTCGCTCCGGCGTTCTTGAGGCCGAACGGCATTATCCTGTACATGAACTTACCCAACGGTGTCCTGAATGTCATTTTCCATGCGTCTGAGGGGTCCATCTTGATCTGATTATACCCCATATACCCATCTATGAAGCTATACATCTCATGACCAGCCATTGCGTCTATCAGGTTATCGATGGAGGGTAGAGGGAGCTCATCTTTAGGACAAGCTCTATTCAGATCTCTGAAGTTCACACAGATCCTTATTTGGTTTTTGTCCTTCTTTCCCACTGGGACAATGCTGGATAGACAGAGTGAGTGTTGTATCGGTACGATGAACCCTGCCGTTAGCAGGCGCTGGACCTCTTATTTAATCTTCAGATCCAGCTTGGGCTTATACGTTCTTGTTCCCTATTTCACTGGAATGGCTGAAGGCATTACGTTCAACCTGTGGCAGCTTATTTACTCATCCAGTCCTTCTATTTCCATGTATTTCCATGCAAAGACATCTATAAACTCCCGAATCAATTCGACCAAGGCTTCTTGTTTCTGATTGCTGAGATCCTTCGAGATGAAGATGGGTCTTGGATCTTCTCCTTCTTTTGCCAGGTTCAATTGCTCCAACTCTTTCGCCTGGGGCTTTGGCTGATTTGCCACGTAATCTGGTTCCTCGGCGACTTCTTCCACGAATTTCTGTATGTTAGAATTTTCTATCACCATGAACTGCTCCCGTTGATCTACCAAAAAACATTCATATATCGGGTCAACCTCATCCTCAGTTTCTTCGATTGCCCTCTCACACCGTTACAATCGATACACCACCTTTCCTTCCTCGGTAATGACTTTTTTGTATTGCCTGTTAGTAGTGGTGGTCACCTTCCTCTTCTTCTCTCTAGAAGCTTCAACCACTTTTTCTCCTGAGAACCGGCTCAGCAGGCTCTGCCATTAAACCTCATGCTCTATTGGGTCCACTCTGGGCCTCATTCTGTCTTTAAGCTGCTTCGAGCTGCCTTGGGGTCGAGGGGCCATCTGGTGAGCTTCTTCGGCCATTTACCTTGTGCCGCAACCTCCTTATTCTTCTCGTTTAAGGGCCCCATCCTTTCTCTGATTGAGGGAAACCATGCTCCTTCCATTCTTCTTGTCAAGACCCGGACATCTTCCTCTAACTCTGTGTAAAACGCTGCATCTACCAAGTGAGCCTCTTCAACAGTGAAGGGCCTCTTTGTAGCCCTAGTGGTCACCTGTGTGCCCTTGATATTCGCTTTAGCACATTGGTGGTATGTAGAAGGAACTAGGCCTTAGTTGTGCATCCACACCCTTCCCATTAGCAGATGATAGGAAGTTGCACTCTTTATTACATGGAACTTGATATGGGAAATCAGATTTCCCATTACGATCCCAACGTTAACTTACCCAATGGACTTGGAAGATTTATTATTCTACCCCGAAATCACCAAAGGCATGGGGGCCAGCCTTTCTTCTAGAATATTGGCTGCGTGGAAGGAGTTGATCGGCATGATGTTGATGGAAGCTCCCCTATCCATAAGGGTCCTTGCAAAGCTAACTTCGTTTACCCTGGTGTTCACATACAATGGCTTGTTATGAGGGAACCTTACATCCCTATCTGCATCGCTGAAGGTTACCTCTGACAAAAACCTTCTCACCAACCTGGCCATGGGTCCCTTCCATCTCAGCGAAGGGACCGCGTTCTTTTTCGAAATATCAAGTATCACCTGGGTTATCTTCAACCTACTCTCCTTTGGAATCCCCACTTATTCGAAGAACCAAGTGAACTTCGTGGCTTTTGAAACTGCCCAATATTCTAAGGTCTGGTCTACCTCTTCGCCTTCGGCATCATATACATCCTCCACATCCTTGGCGCTTGCTTCATCGTAATCTAACACGACATTAGCCATTCCCTTGGAGCAAATCTCCAAATCTTCCTCATACTCATCCCTATCTCCTTTCTCTGCTTCCTCATCATAGGCCACCACGAGATTAGCCCCATGTGCGGGTAGTGGGTTGTTATTAACGTCCTGTGAAGGGATTTGCAATGTGCCTGCCTTCACATATTTGTCAATAATTCTTCTTAGTGTGAAGAAACTTTCTGTCGGATGTTGTATCCTTCGATGAACCTGGCAATACCTTGGATCCGCCTTCATTGCTGCATCGGGCTCTTCAATGGGGACAACCTTTGGCTTATAGACCGTCCCCCCTTGGACCATTTCATTGTAACAACTAACAGTTTTTTCCATCGTACAAGGCAATGGTGGTGGGTCCTCCATGTCTCTTCCGAACTTCCTCTTGTTGTCCCTCTTCGGTGTTTCGCCCCTATCTTTCCCCTCGACGTATCCTACCCATGGGGGCTGAGACCTCCCCCCACGGGTTGCATCGGCTGCCTGAACATCATGGGCGCTACCACCGAATTGGCTCACACCACCAAAGAGATGTTTTTCACCGCTTTTAAGAATGCCGCAAAATTCCCCTCGCGCGTCTTGTTGATAAGATGGAAGATGTATTCAGGATGCAGTCCCTCAGCACAAATCTGCAATAACTTGGACTCTTTGGCCTCCTCCCTTACATCAAGGGACCTTTCCCTGAACCTTCAAACATAGGCCACCACCTTTTCCCTAGGTCTTTGCTTCTCCCTACCAAGTTGGGTCAAGGTGAACTCATATTTTTCCAGAAAGAACTTTTGGACAAACAGTACATGCATCTCCACCCACATGGAAACACTGTTGGGAGTTAAATGGGAGTACCAGGTGTATGCCTTATCGGATAAGGATTTGGAAAACTCCCTCAATATAAGCTTCTTATCATTGCAATGTGCTCCCAAGTGTTCAACAAAACGCTTAATGTGCTCCTTCGGGTTCCCACCTTTCCCTGTATATTTTTTAAAGATAGGGGGAATATAGTACTTTAGGTAAGGCTCATAATTGTATTCCTGAGGATAAGTTGTTCGAAAGTCATCATAAATCGAAGCCACCTCGCTAGCTCATTGCGGGGAAGCTTGCATGAACTTCAATATCTCTTTCTGCATCTCTTTTCTCATTTCCTCCATGAGCGATGCTACTGGGGCAATTAGTGTCGGGGCCATGAGCTGAGTGCTCATTGCAACTAAAATGAACGTTATCGATGGTGCCGTTGAAACTACTGAGGTTCCCACTACTGTATTCACAATAGAGGGTACGCTTGCTGGGATTGTTCCTGCAATACCTACACCTGGTGGGGCCGTTCGAGCTACCCTTGGTGTTACGAAAGCCTTAGCCTCCAATCCTCCCAGCATAGTTGAAACTACCGGAGTTTGCAAAAACTCATGAAACTTGCTCATGAGTAGAGAAATCTGGGCGGGTCCCAACCCCGCGCTCATGGAAGGTTGTGTCGCCCCTGGAACGCCTGACGTCGTCGGAACCGGAGGTACCTCTACTCGCGGAGCCCCATCCCTTAGGGCCTCCTTCTCCCTCGCGGCCTGTTCTTCATTATGTTGGATATCATCAAAGTTGAGTCTTCAAGTAGCATTATCTTGCGCGATACTCCTTACCTAAGAGAATGCCTCCCCAGCGGAGTCGCCAAATGTAAGATGGTACTTTAGATTATAGATGGAGCCGTAACCCCTGTTTGAGTATGGTAATAATAAGTGTTGATGTAAAAAATTAGATTATATCTAATTATTTAATCACAGATAAATAAAATGAGACAAAGAACTTTTAAAGTGGTTCAGCCTTATAAGAATGGCCTACGTCCACTGTTTCTGTTATTGCTGACTGTTTGGGAATTCTCAATTACAAGTTTTCTCAAGAAATTCTGGTCCCCTTACAATGAGGGTAATACAATGTATTTATAGCCCTAAGGCTGTAATGTGAAAGGGT
Source organism: Sambucus nigra (assembly GCA_949130495.1). NCBI lineage: Eukaryota > Viridiplantae > Streptophyta > Magnoliopsida > Dipsacales > Adoxaceae > Sambucus > Sambucus nigra. The sequence goes on along the minus strand of OX422219.1, from coordinate 448,047,129 downwards.
AATATATTAAATGCCCCTTAAGCGTATACATCTGTATGGTAATAAGCATTTAATGCGCAGTCGAACTGTTGGGTTATCCTGCTATTAATGCTTTGTTCGAGATGCATCTCGGACCGCCTGAGCTGTTCAGACCACCTAAGTTCCTCGGTACTCAAAAGTTCCTCGGTACTAAAAAGTTCCTCGGAGAATTCTTGTAGGCCGGAGCGTCTGAGTTGATCGGGGAAGCAGAGCTCCTCGTTGCAGTATGGTTCCTGAGAGTCGAGGTGTTGTTCGTAAGTGTTTATTGTTGCCATGTAGATTGTCACGTGTCTTCACCCAATTGAGCAATGTCAGCAGACTAAATTTGGTATCAACAGAAGCTCCCAATGTTTCATAGTTCGAAATTTGAGGAGTGTGGAACATTCTTTCTCGATATATGGCGGTTTTAAATGGTTATCCTGAAATTTAGGAGTGTTCCTTTGTATTTATTTTTCCTTTCAAATTTGTAGAATCAGGCTTTTTTGAATTTTTATAACCGCCTCAAACTCCGCGCACTTTTTGTCCTTCTAGCCGCCGGCAGCGTAATCATTTCTTTTTGTAATCATTAAATTTACCGTTTCCCAAGATAAGGTATTTAAGCGTCACAGACAATCCCATCGTCTTCTACTTTTTCAAATTTGTATCTTCGAGTTTTCCATCGTCTCTTTCTCTCCTATGCATTCATCTCTTCCATCGTTCGTTGTCAACAGATCCACTCTTTTTCTGTAAGATCTTCTTCCTTCTTCTTCATTTCCTTTATTCATCATGGTTTACCTTGTTGAATCTGTTGATAAATTTCGTTATGATTTTTCTATTCCTTCATGGGTTGTTCTAGAGGAACTTTCTGAACCTTCCGATTATTTCCGTTTGGCTGAGGGACATTGGTTCCCCAGTCTCTTTGTTGCTGAGTGTGGCTTTTATTTTCCGCCAAATCCTTTATGTCTGGAATTCTGTCAATATTTTGACGTTGTTCCTGCGAGAATAGCCCCCAATACATGGAGAATAGTTAATGGGGTTCATAGACTAAATCAAATTCATGGAACTCGCATAGGAATTCCAGAAATCATGTTTTGTTATAGATGGGCTGTTGGTGATAATACTTTTTATTTAAAAACTAGATTTTTAAATAAGTCTTTAGTGGTCAATCTCCCAGATGCCAATAGGGACTATTTTGAGCACGGGGTTGTTATAAAAAATTGGCAACACGCTCCTTTTTCTGGAGATGAAGTGTATCAGGGTCCCAAATGCCCTCCCTATGGCAATGGGATAGGTTATTTTTATTTCATTTTATTTATTTTGAGATTATGCTTCCTTTATGTTTGATAAAATGTACCACTGATATTTTAATTTTGATTTATTTGCAGTTGACAACAAAAGAAAGTGTCCAAAAGAGGCAGACGTTAATATAAGGCATTTAAAACTTATCTGGAGTTTGCATCAGACTGTTGCCGACGAGCATATTAGGTCATCTTAATATCTGCTTCAGTACAAGAGTTACACAACTTCTTTTACTACTCGTCCGGTGATAAGCGACGCAGAACCCATACCAGCCTCTACAAGTTCTTCACCTGAGTCACACATTCCTTTGAGTGAAAGGATGAAGAAAAGAAGACCTCCCACCCTTTTCGAAAAACCTGCCTCTGGTGCTGGAGAGGCAAAAAGAAGTAAACATGATGTCCCAGAATGGACAAAGAAAATTGATACAGCCCCTCCGGCTGCTCCTGTGAAGGTTTGCCGAGAAGCCTCCAGTGGCCCCGAGCAAGACTGATGCTCCAAAAGAAGTGATTGTCATATCACCGACCAAGAGTTCTTCCTTGGTCGAAACTATTCCTGTTCCTCCGAGGAGGTTGAAGAAGAGCTCCTCGGTCAATTTGGCTGACACCGTCTCTCAGCCCCCGACTAGTGGAGTTCCCACTTTTGTTCCCCCGAGCTCTGCTATGAGCTCGGTGAAGACTTGGATCATTCCTGAGATCCAACGTATTGAAGAAAACCTTTCTCGGGACACTGTTACTACACTAACAGCTCGTCACATTGCTTCTGTAAGTCCCATAGTCTTAAATTTTCATTCTTTCCTTTTCGTATCTGTGTACTGATTTGCTTTCGTTTTCTTTTCACAGTTGGTGAGTTGTTTTAACACAATTTTGAAGAAATATGAAGCTATTAAAGCTTCAAGCTCCTCGTCTGGTGTAGAGGAAGCTTTGATGGGCTTGGGGCAGTCTCTGAAAGATTCTCGCCAGAAATATGCTGATGATAAGGCAACTTGGGAGAAGAAGCTTGCTTCGACCGAGCAGGAAAAATCTCAGGTTATTGAGGTCTCCAAGGAGTTGGAGAAAAAATTAAATAGTCTGGAGGAGAAGAATAAAGAGGTTGAAGGGAAGCTCAAGAATGCTGAGGAGTTTGAAGATAAACTCAAGGTTGCTGAGGAGGAGTTAGGTCGACTTCGGGAAGTAAGTCGTCATAAGGAGGAGGTTGAGAATAAATTGAAAGCTGCTGATAACCTTCTTTCCGAGAAGCTTTCCTTGGAGAAGACAAAGAGGAAGTTGGCTGTGAAAAAATATTTTAGCGCTGGCTGGAATAAGGGGTGGAACAAAGGCTTGGCTTCCATGATGTCGCAAGTCGAATATGGCAGCTTAAAATACTTTAGAGATGGGTGGGTCGCAGCTCTTCAGGAGATGAAGGTTGATGAAACTTCTGAACTCTTCCAGCGACACATCCCTGGTCCCTCTCCAACTCCTGAAGACAAAGAAGAGGACGAAGCTGCCTCTGAGGAGTCTTCCATGGTGATGGGAGATTAAGTTTCTCATCCCCCAACCATCCAGCCTACTAACGAGGAACTTCAGCAACTCGTTACTTCATCCGAGCAACTTCCAGCGCTCCCTGAGAAACTCTTTGTTCCCTCTGAGCAACCTACCTCCTTGTCCCAACCTCCCGAGAAAGTTTTGGGAGACAAGGAAAAGGTGTAGAGTTGTTCGGGTTTCTTTCTATTTTATTTTTCTTTGTCAATTGTATCTTCTGAACATGTAATTCTGAACCTTGTACTTCTGAACTTTGTGATATAATAAAATTTGAACTTTTGTTTATGCATACTGTCGTTTCTGCTCTTCATACTCTGTTGGTACTCTTATTGATTATTGCTTTTTCTTCCTCTACTAGTTTCTGGCTAGGATGGAATTATTGTCTACTCATGATACAAAGCTGTTACAGCAATGCAATGAATATTTTAAGGCTGGTCACACAGATCTGAGTGCAGCACAAATCGTCGACATCCTCGGCCAAGATGCTTCGGAACATGCAATTGAAGCCTACTAATATTTGAAGTGTCTGCTTGATCGTGCAGTGGCCAATAATGTAGCTTATTATGATATGATTGAGGATCTCCAAGGCACTCTTGAAGAACTTCAACAACAATATAAGGAATCCACTGCCCTTTTGCACGAGGGGTACGAGAAGAAGTATCAACAAATCTGTGCCGATAAGGGATATGATAAACGGTTTGCTGCTTACGATGTGCGGGAGATAACGTTGAAGGCTGAGGTCGAGGAGCACATACAGATAGCTGAGTTATTAGAATAAGAAAATAATAACTTGCAAAGAGATGTGTCTCAGTTGAAGTCTGCAGCTTCCACCTCAAATGCTTTGATCCCAGTGACTGACGAGGGATTCTCGTTCTTGGAGGTCGAGAATGCCAACCTGAGGGATGAGTTGGAAACCTTGAAAAGAGCTGTCCCTTCTACATCTTCTCGTGGATGAGCAAGAGCTCCTCGGGGACGATCAAGAGCTGCTCGGATTCCTATCGAGGAACAGAGGACTCAATCTACTTTAGAGAACCAGGCCTTCCAGCTGATGGCGAAGAACCAGGCATTGGCTGAGATGCCTAAGAAAATCAGGGACCTGGAAGAGCAGCTTTCTGCGCAGAAATTTATCTTGGAGAATAAAGAACTCTTCATCAAAAATCTCCACGAGCAGCTCGAAAGATTGACATATCAATTTCACAAGAAGCCCAGGGACTTCTGGATGGCTGGCTACAACGAGGCTCTCTACCACTTAGACGATTGTATCCAGAATGCAAATAATGAGGGCTATAAACAGGGATGGTTGAATGCCTTAGGTGTGCTGCAACTCGAACAGGGTCATTACCTGTGGGATTACCATAATCTTGGGCTACTCGACCTACCCGTGCCACCATTCAATCTTGATATAAGTTGGATCCCTGCTCGGGCCATCCCTCGGTGTCTGATTTCCAAATACCACGGCGACTACAATCTCCATTCCAATGTTGAAATATCTCGTCCCGAGCATCTACTAGATCGACCATCCGTGATGAATATCAGGATGCTGAAAGATCTTAACTTTATAAATTCACCTCTTGCTTTAAATGATCCACCAGCTGGCGAGGAACCTGTTTCAAAAGAAGAGGGGAAGAAACCAATAGAATAGGAATATTGATGTAATAAATTTGTATTTTATTTCTGATGTATTTTGTTCTACATTTAATGAAATAATTTTATTTGCAAATCTTGACTACCATTGTCTTGTGACACTTTACATCTATGCATGTGTATCTGTTAAAAAGATAACAACATTATGTTATTTGTCGATCAACTTATTATCGAGTAATTTGAATTTGTGGTAGTACTTGGCAAAAATGATGTTTTGTTTCTCGACCAACTCAGTAGTAATTTAAAAAGTTACGAGTATAAAAAATTTTGCTCGATCACTTTCTAGTATTCATAAAATGTTTCCGACCAACCAAGGTCGGTGAATTTCCTTTTCGACCAACTACTGTTAGTGGATTTTTCCTCTACGAGGAGCTTTGGCACTTTCTGGAATAATTATACCTCCCGACCAACATTAGTTGGCTTTTTGTGAATATATTTACTTCCTGACCAATCTTAGTTGGCATTTTTAGGAATACTTTTACTTCCCGAGGAATACATTTACTTCCTAACCAACATAAGTTGGCATTTTTAGGAATACATTTCCTAACCAACATAAGTTGGCATTTTTAGGAATAGTTTTACTTCCCGTAGGAATACATTTACTTCCTAACCAACATAAGTTGGCATTTTTAGGAATACATTTCCTAACCATCCAAGTTGGCATTTTTAGGAATAGTTTTACTTCCCGTAGGAATACATTTACTTCCTAACCAACATAAGTTGGCATTTTTAGGAATACATTTCCTAACCAACCAAGTTGGCATTTTTAGGAATAGTTTTACTTCCCGTAGGAATACATTTACTTCCTAACCAACATAAGTTGGCATTTTTAGGAATACATTTCCTAACTAACCAAGTTGGCATTTTTAGGAATAGTTTTGAGTAGTCCGAGATCTGCTGAGTAGTGTGTAGCACTAGTATTCCCCAAAAAATTTCCAATAAAGGGAAAGAACTGGGCAAAACATTGTCACTTTATTCATACTGATGAAACTGCATTACATGAGAGTTTACATTACTGATAATATTTGCGCAGGTGCTCTGCATTTCATGGATTCTTAAACTCCTCCTCTTCTAAAGTTTCTATTTTGTATGTCCCTGGTCGAACAACTTCTTTAACTCGGTAAGGTCCATGCCAGTTTTCTTCCAGTTTGTTGTGCTTTTAAATCACCTTCTTTAGCACATAGTCTCCTTCTTTCAAGTCACACTTCTTCACTCTCTTGTTGTAGAACAAAGCTGTTCGCTGCTGGTATGCAGTATTCCTGATGGCTGCTTCTTCTCTAACTTCCTCGAGCATGTCTAAATCCAATCTTCTCATTAAGTCGCTGACATGGCAATTGAAATTCAGTACCCTGTGTGTTGGGAGGCTCAACTCGACAGGTATAACAGCTTCACTTCCAAACGCCAGCATATATGGTGATTCTCCAGTTGCTACTCGGGGAGTAGTTCGATAAGCCCATAGTACTGATTGTAGCTCGTTGATCCAATTTTCTTTCGCATCATCCAATCTTTTCTTCAAGCCATTTAGCAATGTTCTGTTCATCACTTCAGTCTGTCCGTTGCTTTGAGGATGGCCTGGTGCTGAGTGGATCTTCAAAATATTTGACTGATGACAATAGGCAGCGAACTCCTCGTTGTCAAATTGTGTTCCATGGTCTGTGATGAATGCATGAGGAAGACCATATCGACAAATGATGTTCTTCCAAATAAATTGGTACACCTTGTCATACGTCATATCAATGAGAGGCTTAGCTTCAACCCATTTAGTAAAATAATCCACAGCGACCATGAGATACTTAAATCTTCTCCTTGTCGTTGGTAGTGGTTCGACCAAATCTATTCCCCATATGGAAAATGGCCAATGGGAAGTAATGGGTGTCAATAATTCTTGGGGAGTTCTTCGGATGGAGGAGAAGCGCTGACACTTGTCACATTTCTTAGCATAGGCTATGCAATCAGCCCTCATCGTCGGCCAGTAGTATCCTTGCATCATCACCCTTTGCAAAAGAGTCCGACCTGCTACATGGGCTCCCCAGGACCCTTCATGGACCTCTTCAATTAAATCTTTCACCTCGGTGGGATGCACACATCTCTGTAAACCTGCTATAACTCCTCGTCAATATAGAACACCGTTGGTCAGTACATAACGAGCAACCTTAAACTTAAGTTTCTTGGCTGCAAGCTTGTCAGTTGGTAATTCCCCTTTCTCAATATATACCCTAATGGGATCCATCCATAATGATCCTAAATCGAGGGTAATAAAGTTCATCATTAGATCTTCATCCATACTCCGACCAGCTAAAACTTCAATTGGGATTGTTCTTCGTATCTCGGTACGAGTAGCTGATGCTAATCGAGCTAGGGCGTCTGCTCTCGCATTCTCCATTCTTGGTATTCTGACCAGCTGAATAGCAGCAAATTCTGACACCATTTCCTTTGCCTTTGCATGATATCTGATCATTAATTCTCCTTTGGCTGCATATACTCCCATCATTTGATTTATGACCAATTGCGAATCACTGAAGACAATAACTTGTTCTGCCCCCATGGTTTTCGCCAAACTAAGACCTGCAATCATGGCTTCATATTCAGCCTCATTATTCGAAGCTTTGAATTGGAAACGTAGGGCGTATTCCATGTCGACCTCGTCCGGACTGTTCAAAACTACCCCTGCGCCACATCCTGTAGTGTAAGATAAACCATCCACATACAGATTCCATATAGATAACTCGTCTTCAAATTTGTGATCTGACAGAGTTCCTCGGTGTAAAATTTATTGCTTTTTATCACTATCTCCTGATATTTCTTGCTGTTCGTCGATCATCTTTTCTTGCCCTTTTACCAACCTAAACTGGTCTGGGCTTGAATTTGATGATCCTATAAAATTTACTTTCCCTTTTACCAAGCTAAGTTGGTCTGGGCTTGCATTTGATGATCCTGTAACATCCACAGGTTGATCATCGAACAACTTTTGCTCCTCGGGGGTATCATGATAGGTGAACTCTTCTATAAAGTCTGCTACAGCTTGCCCTTTTAGCGATGATCTGGGTTCATAGACTATATCATATTCACCGAGTTCTATTTCCCAGCACATCAATCTTCCTGACTTTTCTGGTTTATGAAGGGCTTGCCTCAATGGCATATCAGTATATACTACTATGGTATGAGCCTGAAAGTATGGCTTCATTCTTCTACTTGCCTCGATCAATGCTAGTGCCAATTTTTCCAGCCTTGGATATCTGATCTCTGCTCCTCGGAAGGCCTTACTTGTGTAGTAGATTGGTTTTTGTACTCCATTCTCCACTCTTATCAATGCCGAACTGACTGCATTCTCGAACACTGCCTACAAGTATAATTTTTCTCCCATCACTGGCCTGGATAACAGTGGAGGTGTTCTCAAATTTTTCTTCAAGTCTTAGAAGGCCTTTTCACATTCATCATTCCACTCAAAAGTTTTTCGGAGCGTCTTGAAGAATGGGAGGCATCGATCAGTTGCTCGCGATACAAATCTGTTGAGTGCTGCTACTCGTCCTGTAAGACTTTGTACTTCTTTCTTCGTCGTTGGGGATCGCAGCCCTAACAGAGCTTTGATCTTTTCAGGGTTAGCTTCAATGCCTCGCTGATTGACAATGTACTTGAGAAACATGCCTTCTCATACTCCAAATATGCACTTCGTCGGGTTCAACTTCATTTGATATTTATCTAGTTGATCAAAGGTCTGGCTTAAGTCAACTAGATGATCAGCAGCTTTCTTTCTCTTTGTCAGCATATCGTCAACATAGACTTCCATATTGCAACTGATTTATTCTGCAAACACTTTGTTCATCAGCCGCTGATATGTTGTACCTGCATTTTTCAAACCAAAAGGCATAACATTATAACAATAAGTTCCCCTAGGGTTAATGAAAGAAACACTCTCCCTATCTTCAGGTTTCATTTTAATCTGATTGTAACCAGAATAAGCATCCATGAAGCTCAGCAGCTCGTGTCCCGAGGTAGCATCCACTAGTTGATCAATTCGGGGCCGCGAAAAATGATCCTTTGGGCATGCTTTGTTGGGGTCGGTGAAGTCTACACACATCCTTCATTTGTTGTTCTTCTTCTTCTTCACCATTACCATATTTACTAACCATTCTGGATATTTAACATCTTCAATAAAGCAAGCTTTCTGGAGCTTCTCGACTTCCTCCTGTATAGCTTGATTCTTCTCGTGACTGAATACTCTTCTTCTCTGCTTTACAGGCTTGATCTCCTTATTCACATTGAGTTCGTGACATAAGAAATTTGGGTCTATCCCAGGCATATCCTCACGACTCCACGCAAAAGTTTACTTTTTTCTTCTTAGGAAAGTTATCAATTCCTGTTTTAGTGAGGCTTCCAACGAAAAACCTACTTGAGTAGTTCGTTCAGGGCGCTCGTCGTCCTGGATGATGTTTTCAGTAGCTTCCACCACTTGACCCTTCACAAGTTGCGACTCATCTCTAGGATCCAATGTTTCAATTTCTGCACCTTCATCCACTTGATAGGTGGTGGTCTTTTTCCTTGATTCCTCCATTTCCTCTTGCTCGGCGGATGAATAATAGCATTTCTGAGCTACTTTCTGATCACCTTTAACAACTCCTACTCCAAAATTTGTTGGAAATTTTAAGCATTGATGTACCGTAGATGGTACATCCTTGAACTTCTTCAAACCCACTCTTCCCATGATGATATTGTATGATGATTGAACATTCTTATCCATCACTAAAAAGCGTATTCTTTCTGTCCGACAAGCAGGCCACGTACCAATGAATATGTTTAATTTGATCGTCCCAAGTGGAAATACTTTCTCGCCAGCAAAACTGAGGAGGGGTCTATGATAAGGCTCCAGTTGAGATAGCTGTAGATTTAAACTGTCAAAGCACGAGTAGAACATGATGTCTGCCGAGCTACCATTGTCGACCAGTACTCTTAAAATTATTACCTCCTTCATCTTCATTATGATCACCAATGGGTCATCATGAGGATATAGAACACCTGCGAGGTCGTTCTTTGAGAAACCAATGACCAATTTATCTTTGTTCACCTTTCTCGGGCGATCCTCCTCAGCTAGATTTATTCGTTGAATGTATGAGCAAGCTTGAGCCTCACAGAGGTAAGCTTTTCTCTCGGCAGTAAGGTCTCCTCCTCCTGCATCTCCACCTGTAATAACATTACAGTCAAATGACCCAAAGCGTATTGAAAATACCTCACGTTCTGGATGACTTGGTCTCTTGGGAAGATCGGGGTCGTCTTCTGGATCAACTTCATGGTCTCTCTTCTTGTTCTCCTCTACTCGACGAGGAGATCTAGACCTCTCTCTAGCTCGGTCATTGTTTCTTCTATCATTCCTCCGATCAACATACTTTGCCAGTTTTCCTCGTCTGATGAGTGTTTTAATCTCATTCTGAAGAGCTATGTAATTTTTAGTCATATGGCCATGATCTTTGTGAAACTCATAATATTTTGCCTTATTTCTCCTTTCGGGGTCTGCCTTCATTTTCTCTGGCCAATGTAATTCCTCGTTGTTCTTGATTTCTTCTAGATAATGGTTGATGTCTTTATTCAAAGGAGTATAATTATCAAATTTCCTCAATACTTCCCAAGAAGACCTTCTTTTTGAGTATTTGTCATTACCATTGTTCTTATGCTCCTTCTTCTTAGCTTTATCACCTTCCACCTTGGTTTCTTTGGCATCCATATTCCTTTTCGCAGCCATAGCCTCCTCGGCATTCATAATCTTGGGTGCCTTTCCCATCAGATCTGACATGGTTCTAGACGGATCTTTAGCCAAAGTGTAGTACAACTTGTTAAGCAGTAATCCACTCATCAAAGCGGTAATCGCTGTCTTTTCCTCATAGTCAATGACTTCGAGCTTCTCGTTATTAAAACGAGTTATATAATCTCTGGTACTTTCACCAGTTTTTTGTCTAACACTTAACAAATGCGATACTCTTTTAACAGGTTTGCCCCAAAACAGAAATTCCCAATGAATAACTCGGCCAGTTGAAAGAAAGTTGAGATCTTACCCCGAGAAAGATTATTATACCACATTTGAGCAGATCCGGTAAGAGTTCCCGAAAATGCTCTGCATCTCATCTCATCTGGAACAGCATAGATGTCGGCTGTAGCTTGGTATTGTTCTATATGAAGGACAGGGTCGGTCTTTTCATCATATTTGGGGGTCACAGCAGGTGCTTTAAACTTTGATGGTGTTGGAAAATCTATAATGGCATAGACAAAAGGTGTTCCTCAAATAAAAGTTCGTTGTAGAGGGTTCTTGGCTTTAGCCATTTCCCCTAATCTATCCTCCAGCCTATGAATAGAGACTTTCCATGCATCATTTCCTTCCTCGGTCCTCTTAGTTCGAGCAACTGATCGAGTTGATGTGGCTTCCTGGGATCTATCTTGACGAGCAGCTGGTCGCGACTGGGCAGATCCTTCCCTTAAATCTGATGGTCGTCGAAAACTCCTCGATGCGTCTTTAGGAGGACTTCTACTCCTTCTAGGTCCTAATCGATCAAAAGGTGATACCCTGCTTAACCTCTCTAGCGCACTAGTCCTTTCTGGAGAGAGATTGATACGTTGTTCAGTATCTGTGGCCCGCACTGATGAAGTTTGTCCAGGTTGATAAGAAAAATCTTCAAATTCCTCAGTACGATATGAATCAGTACACCTAGTACGTGAAGAAGGTCAACGGGTATTTCTTTTAATACTTCGCAGTCCTGAATGGGTTGGTGCACCGCCATGGAGGGTTCGTAGGAGTTGTCGCATCGTTTCTTGCATGACCGTCTGGCCCTGGGCCAGATTTGTCATTATTCCAGCCAGATCTGGAATATTAGGCGGAGCAGATGGATTTGTAGGCTTCCAGCGTTTCGATGGCTAGGTTCTGGAATATCAGCCATTTGTGATGAGTTGTTTTTTATGAAAAACGATATTACCAGTCGTTTCCCACAGACGGCGCCAATCTGTTGATGTAAATAATTAGATTATATCTAATTATTTAATCACAGATAAATAAAATGAGACAAAGAACTTTTAAAGTGGTTCAGCCTTATAAGAATGGCCTACGTCCACTGTTTCTGTTATTGCTGACTGTTTGGGAATTCTCAATTACAAGTTTTCTCAAGAAATTCCGGTCCCCTTACAATGAGGGTAATACAATGTATTTATAGCCCTAAGGCTGTAATGTGAAAGGGTAATATATTAAATGCCCCTTAAGCGTATACATCTGTATGATAATAAGCATTTAATGCGCAGTCTAACATTTGGGTTATCCTGCTATTAATGCTTTGTTCGAGATGCAGCTCGGACCGCCTGAGCTGTTTGGACCGCCTAAGTTCCTCGGTACTCAAAAGTTCCTCGGAAAATTCTTGTAGGTCGGAGCGTCTGAGTTGATCGGGGAAGCAGAGCTCCTCGTTGCAGTATGGCTCCTCAGAGTCGAGGTGTTGTTCGTAAGTGTTTATTATTGCCATGTAGATTGCCACGTGTCTTCACCCAATTGAGCCATGTCAGCAGACTAAATTTGGTATCAACAATAAGCTAATGGGCCAAAGCCTTAGCTTAGCAATAGGACACCCAGACACAAGTTCAATGAAGAAACGACTTAGCTTAAACTCACAAATCTCTCGTGTATAACTCAGAAAATTAGTAAGGAAACTTATGAGTAATTTAGCTAGAGGGAGAGAGAAGTAAGCATCCTAGATACACCTTGTCAGGCAGCCAAACACACCAACCACCTACCAGAATATCTATAGGTATTAAAAGCTTCTTAATAACTGACCATGGTGGATGAATACAACCTCTGGTTTGTAATAACTCTCTCTGATGTGTATTCTCTCTAGCAATAACTTCTTAAATTCTCAAAAGATCATGAACTCTCCCAAAAAGGATCCCTTTCCTCAAAGGTGGTTGGGGTACTTAAATAACCCCCCACGCCACCCCCGAGGCAACTCAGTCATTAAAGACTATGAAAGACCTCCCTCACACTTTATGTCACAACATTAAATGCTTGATGCACTAGTTGTCTCCACATCATAAACATTAAATGCCAAGACATGCCTTTTGCCTAACCACTGTGTGTCAGGAGACTGTTGTCGCAGAGGTGGCTCACCAATTGCCTGACAACCCCAACTACCACGGTGGTTTACTCAAGTACAGGTCTGACATTGTTTAACTGGCTAGTGACAACACCTACAGTAGATGTGATATTAAGTAGAGGGTTGTTTGGTTCACAGCTCAACGCCCGATGGAACTCCAAGTTGCTTCGCCCGAGGTTCCAAGGTCAGGGTTCTTTGGTGTTTTACTAGGTATATCTAAGATGGTCAGGACAAGCCCCAACGGTGCCTCACTTCTCAATCCTCCAAACCATGTCCCTCTAAAGTTCCCGCAGTGAGATCATTCGATAGAGCACGAAAGCTCTCCCAGGCCCTGCCAAGCCTGGTCTCTCGCGAGTACCGTTTGACCTCACACTAAAACTCATTATTATTCTCGTTACATCATTACAACCGTTATATCTTACAGTCAACATAAACAGAAATACAATATGACTAATACAATAAGCTAAAGTATGAGTTGCCATGCCAAGCTACCACGCTTGACCTGCCACGCTCTCTTAATCCCAAACACTGTTGCCAATGGGTGGATTATCCCTAATCTCCGGATTACCTCCAAGACCCCTCTACAATATCATACTTGTGCTTCATACTTGTGTCTTATCTAAAAAATATTATCTTTCCATTATAACGATCAATATCTGGATAAGCGCACACACCATATTTTCTAGTTATTATTTTGGGAACATTTCTTTGGATGACCTGACTCTATCTTTTCCATTATATGAGTCGGGTGATTCTGATCTTCATTTATATATACAAGCATACACATTTCACGGATAAATTAGGAAAAATTGTAACTTAAGCCCGTGAGAGACCAAAAGGGCGGGATGGGTGACTAACACATTCCCATTCCGTAACTTAGCCCCCGAACCTATGAACTATTGGTTTCGTAAGCATCAGTTTGTCTTTGATGCCACTCTCTAAAAAATATGACATGTTCTTTTTCTTATTTTGTTCAATATAGTCTAGAGACTCTATCTCTCTACATTCACCCCACATCGACAACGGCCGAAGCGCTCCTAGGAGAAACGGGTGCGAGACCTTCACTCCCCTCTCCCCCTGAGACGGGAGGAAGGAGAGAACCCTCTGAAAGGGAAGGGATGGCCACAGTGGTGACTCCGTTGGGGAGAAACTTATCATAAGAGGGCTAGACTCTATTTTCATTGGTGTTATCATATTCTACTTGTGTGCGTATGCACTTACCCATATGTTCCCTTTTTCTCCTATATTATTTCTTTCATATATCTACCTCATGCTTATATCACTCCTCACTCCCAGACTTGTAGATACTCTCCATGTACACTTCACACTACTTACATGTAGGATCAATTATTTTCATATATTGCACACACCCCTTAGAATATCCATGCTTAGGTGTCACTAGCACAACCTCCACTTATCACACTTGTATATATATCCATGCTCACTCATACTTATCAAATGCCACTTGTAGTTAATCCATGCTTAGATTCACTTCCACACACTCAATTATAGATATTCACACATTACTCACTATCACATATCCATGCTTAGTGTAATCTTCAGGCTCCATGCCATATTTACTTTTATTGGTACTTGTACATTCTTCCTTATTATTATAGTGCTCATCCTACCAAATAAAATACCCTTTCCATAATATACTAATAAAGAATCATGCATTTTGCACACTACGTCACCAAAGAGCATCGCTATTGACCAAAAAAATTTCCTATGCTGGGGGTCACTTTCTGATGGGCGCTGGTCCGGCAGGTCACAGTTAACCTAAGAAATACGACTCTCACCTCCCATTGCCCAAGTACCTTCGACGTATATCGAACGGTTCCCCCCGCACGTATCACTTAAATGATGTCATACCGGGAGGTATATCGTAGGGAACTCGTTCACGCATGTCAAGTATATCGAGTTCGCACTCACATGTACTGTCTCGACGAGGTATATAGTGAGGCAATTTACGTACACTCAGGTATATCAAACGACTTGTCCACATGTACCGATTGTCCTCAAAAGCAAGTCGTATTTCGTGGAAGTCATGCCAAAGGGGGGAACCTTTCCACTAACCTAAAAAATTCATACCCTCATATAGGCGTTAAACCTTGGTCACTCATATTTAGTTTGCTGCTTACTACCCGAAACTCCACCGAAATGACGGATCGACATTCCGCCCAAATTTTTGTGCGATTTTGTGTTTTTCGAAACTGGACCCTCTCCATGAGCCTGAAAACAAATCAAATCTTATTTTATATATTTTTCAAACCCAATTTTTCGTAGGCTCGGGTACCGTTCGACTTCTCTTTGCATTTAGGTAAACCTAATACAACTGAAAACATAATAATAATAATAATAATAATAATAATAATAATAATAATAATAATAATAATAATAATAATAATAATAATAATAATAATAATAATAATCATGTTGAGACTCTTATCTTATCTTTCCCACTTTCCTTATAAAAAGGGTCAAAAATGGTTTTTTTACTCTTTTCAAAAATACCAAAAATATTTTGTCCTTCCCTTTCCAAAAAAAATATATGAAAAACATTTTCCTCCTTTTTTTAATAATAAAAGTCTTTTCCTCCTCTCTTTCAAAAATAAATTTGAATAATTTTCTTGCTCAAGTCGATTACCAACCCTTGGTCTGGCTCCCTATTGGCTTCGGTCTTTCGTCGAACTGCCTCAAACCTCTATCAGTCCTCCCGCTACTTCCTTCGAGTCCGAAATTCACTTTCACCCTCTTTCCATAGAGAACGCTAACCTAGTACTGAATAAGCAACATGATTTGATGACGGTTCTATACTAACTAACTGCCAAGATTGATAACCTTCAAATTGAGGTTCATGAGATGTAGTGAAATCGGGTCCCTATTCCTGAAGAGTCTGAGATCCTCTTCCCTCGCGCTTTGGGTCCACCCGCACCTGAGCCTCTTTGGTTCATGAAAGAATATTAGCATGATCCACATGCCCCTCTTACTAATGGGCTGCCATCAACTCAGCTCATAATGACGAATCTTGCTCAACCAGGGGCTAACCTACCCGTGACCATTGATTTGAAGGAAGAAGAGTTAAATAAGGTAAAGGAGGACCTTAAGATGTTGACCAATAAGTTTCACCAAGTCTGAATCTTCATGAACTACAAGGATTAAACTCATATGTCTCCCTACCCTAAGGTAAGGCTGCCAAAAAATTTTAAAATGCCCAACATTAAGAAATTCGAGGGTAGCGGGGCCCCAATTTTTCATCTGCGAAGTTACCATCGAGCCATGACTCTATTTAGTTCCTTCAAGGAAATAATGTCCCACATGTTCCAATAAACATTGAAGGACAACACTCTTCACTAGTTCTTATCTCTCGAGGAGTCCATAATTCGCAATTGGGAGGATGTTGTCCGTGAATTCATTTCACAGTATAATTACAACGAGGAGTTGGAGGTTACCCGCCATGATTTAGAATTTCTCAAACAGAATCCCGAGGAAATTGTCAATAATTTCATAGTAAGGTGGATAGATAAAGCGACCACCATGACCAACCAGCCTTCCAAAGAGGAACAAGTCAGTATTGTGAAGAAGAACTTCTTACCCCATGTTCGAGCGATGATGGGAGGATAATATTACCCCCATTTTTTAGCCCTCCGAGAATCAGGAGTGGATATCGAAGAAAGTCTAGCCAATACATAAGTGAATCCAAAGAAGGTATCCAGTCAATTCACTCTAAGAAAGTATGAGAATACTGCTAATACCACAGTTTCATCCATTAATAACATCTCTCAGCCTGCTATTGCATGGGTAGAAGAAAACCTCCCTAACCATGTACGAAAGGAATACATTGAACTCCATGCTCCCATATCTAAAGTTACCAAGTCTTTTTGAGACGAAATCTTATTAAGACATTTGAGCCTCATCCATTACAAAACCCGCTTCCCCAAAATTTCCATCATAATGCTGTCCATACCACTGATTAGTGTTTCCATCTCCGAAATCGAATAAAAGGTCTGATTGATCGAGGTATCATCATCCCACTATTCAATCCTAAACTAAACACTACCCACAATCTACTCCCAAATCATGAAAATTCTATATTCATAGAAGAAGATCCAAAATTTGGCCCATCTACCCAAATTGTACGTATCAAATCGCCCATCATATTCGTTTATTCACCTAAACCCCTTAGAGTTTTCCCATTTTTTCTCCTACATCTTACTTATTTTTTCGATCAGGATTTGTCACTTCTTATAAGAGCATACATTGTTATTCGTACTCGTTCCAGAGAAAAAGATATGGAATTGTAAGAAATATTGAATTAACTCCTAGATTTCAGGCTAAAATTCCCCTTATAGATTACTATTGATTGCCAAAAAATTAGCAAACTGTTCTTGGAATCTCGAAAGTGGGATTAAGAGTCAGCTAGTTCAGTGGTAACCACCGACGAAGGGCAAACTTGTTTCGATAAATTGGTGAAATGTTTAGTATGTCCGAGATACTTAATGCTTTAAAATAATGGTGTTTGGTCTCTCCGCTTCTATATTTACCTATTGAATGGGAGGATCTATAAAAAGAGGATGTTAAGGTTGTAGAATGCATTGACTTCTCGTAGAATGATGGAATCATTGCCACCGAATCGAGAGACAAATTCGATAGTTTAGATGAAGAGCAAAGCCCAGACAAAACTAACCAAGTAGTGAGTATATGTGGAATGATATCGTTTGAGGATATGCTAGGAGAGATTAACAAAGTGTCCGAACAACCTAAGATAGATGAAGAAATAGGGTTTCTATTTTTGCCCTATTCTGTGAACCATATAACTAGATCAGGGAGGCATTACAAGGTTTTGAACCATCAATCAGTAACGATTGATAGGAAAAAGGTGTTAAGAAAATCCCTTTGCCAGAAATGACCCTCGAGGAGAGAAAGATCCTCGAATAGTTGAAGAAAACTCTAGCTAACATCACTCTGTGGGGTCCTTATGTCTTCTCATTTGCACAGAAATGCCTTTATTAAACTACTTACCAGGCCCACAGGCCCTCCTTCCACCATACCAGACGAAGCAGTAAATCTGGTCAGATCTCTAACCTCTACTACAATGCTCTCCTTCTCCGAAGAGGAAATCTATAAGTTTGTTACAAATCACAACTATGCTCTCAATGTCTCTGTTGATGTTATGGGAATGATCGTCCCACTTTCGCTTGTCGATAATGGATCAGTAATTCATCTTTGCTCATTAAAAACCCTCGACCACTTAGGACTGAAAGTAAGTAACCTTGCTCCAACTTTCACCGCGATGATCCATAAAGCTTACAATAGGGGATGGACCTATAAATTCCCTTATTGAATTCTAAGTCATCGACATACTAGCTTGTTTTAACCTATTGCTCGGATGACCATGGCTCCATAGTATCAAGGATGTGTCTTCCTCCCTCCATCAGAAACTGAAATTCTTCGTCAATGGGTTTGTTATCACCATCTTAGGCTTTAATGATAACACTGAGAATGCAAGCACCATTAATCTGGTACTAGAGATACATCATGGGGCGAATGATATGCTTCTGTCAGGTTTCTGAGTTGATCCACTTCAACTCCCAGTCGGGGATGGTTTCAGATGTAGAGTCTGTCCAGAGCACAACCCTCATGGCAACGTCAATATGATATAGATGTTCAAGAACATGAACTTCATACCCAGACTGGGCCTCAGACAATGACAATAGAGAATACTAGATTCTATAGCGTTAAAGAAGGTCTTTCCTCCTTATGGCCCAGGTTATCAACCATCAATAGAGGAACTCAGAATGCTCTGCCAACCTCGATTGAAGAGAAGGCCAAAAAGTACAAGACTGTCTCAGGGGATTTCTTGAATGGAAGATTCATCAAAGAAGGTGAAGATTTCCCCTTTGTGGCTTTCCTGAATCATGGTATGATCATGTGGACAAGAAGATAAAGCCAAAAATGGAGATCTTCCAAGAAAACTACTCATGGTACGAAAGTTCCCAGCATCATGTACAACCACTCATTGATAATACTATAGCTATTAGCGGAGATTACGAGAGAAGTGACTCTGAGGATTCATTCAATCTGCAAACACTGGAGATGATACTCTGCATGATACATTCAAACACTACATCATCGAATCTATCCCTCCTGATCAAAGCTCTTGATGCACATCTCCTCAAGTGGCATGCTATACCACTTCTACTCACTGAAATGCAACCGAACTCTGATGTTTATCCCATTTCCTCTTATTTTGTTATTCCACCCTATTCTAATCACATTGTAATAGAGACCCCTTCGATGCGGTTCTTAATGTTGTATTTCCCGAGAATGAAATAAACAAAGATTTTGAGTATCTTGTTGCGCCTTGCATTAATTGTCTTGATTCTAATCAAACTCTTGATGATGATGACTTCGGAACTGAACAATTCTTAACTGTACTTAACAAGGTTAATAACAAATAACATAACCATATTCAAATTAATGAAACTAAAATTGTTATTACTAATCTCGATTCTAGTCGCCAACTACGGGAGGTTAGGATAGGGTTCATCCTTAACAAGAAAGAGCGCACGCAAATCGAGGAACTATTAAAGGAATTTATGGATTTCTTTTCATGGTCCTATGCTGACATGCACGACATTAATCCCGAGATAGCTCAGCACGAGATTCTAAATCTTCCAAAATGCAAACCGTTCAAACAAAAACTGCGAAAGCTCTGCACCGAATGGTCGCTCAAGGTTAGGGAATAGGTGGTCAAATAGTTAAACGTAGGCATCATCTAGGTGATTGAACATCCTACATGGCTAGCCAATAACATACTCGTCCAAAAATTCGGAGGAAAGGTTTGCATGTGAGTTGATTCTCAAGATTTTCACAAGGCCTCTCAAAAGGATGATTACCTACTACCTAATATCAACATGATTGTGGGAATACAACTAATCATGCACTCAAGTCATTTTTTGATGGTTTTATCGAATACAATCTGATCAAGATGCACTCGAATCATCAAGAGAAAACTGCATTCATCACCCCCTGGGAACCTTTTGTTACACAATTATGCCATATGGTCTAAAAAATGTCGGGGATACCTACCAAAGGGCTGCCACAACTATCTTGCATGATTTAACACAAAAAGAAGTCGAGATCTACGTGTACCATATCATCATTAAGTTTAAGACTTAGGAAGGTCATGTTCCCGCTCTTCGAAAGTTCTTTGAGCAACCACGGCGATACCAGATGCGACTTAACCCACCTAAATGTATTTTTGGTGTTACCAATGGAAAGCTCTTGGGATTCATGGTTAGTGAAAAGGGGATTGAAGCAGATCCTACCAAATTGAAAGCCATAATCAAAATTCCACCACCCCGAATAGAGAAGAAATTCTGGGGATTCCTTAAAAAATTACAGTATATCAGCCTGTTCATGAGCCAGTTGACTTCAATTTGTGAAACCATCTTCAAACTCCCCCGGAAGTATTTAACCAAAGTTTGGAATGAAGCCTGTTAGGAAACCTTTTACCGAAACAAGCAATATCTAACCTAACCTTCGGTACTCATGCCACTATAACCTGGTCAACCCCATATCCTATACTTGACCGTAATAGACACCTTAGCTGGGGCTTTGTTGGCCCAATATAGTGAAAAATCCTGCAAAGAGAGGGCCATCTACTAAGCCAATCGCAAGTTAACCGGGTACTAAGTCAGCTACACAGATTTGGAGAAAGCACGTGTCACCCTTGTCTGGGTCACCCAAAAATTACAGCACTACATGCTCATTTTTCTCATCATACTTGTATCCCGAATGAATACTATCAAAAACCTGCTTAAGAAATCTGCTTTGTCTAGTTGAATGGACTGATGGTTGATGATGCTAGCCGAATTTGATATTGTGTATATCACATAGAAAGCCATGAAAGGAAGAGCTATATCTCACTACCTTGATGACCACTCTATGGATGAAGTCAATGTTTGGATTTCTGAGTTCCCAGATGAAGATATCCTTTATACCTCCCATGAAAACCTTCGGTGACAAATGTTCTTTGACAAAGCTGTAACTAAGAAAGGATACGACATTAGGATAATCCTAATCGTCCTTAATTAATCTCACACTCCCATTGCCATCAAACTATATTTTTCCTACACCAATAACATGACCAAATACGAGGCCTTCACCATAGGCCTCAAAGACGCTCTCAAGAGAGGAATATGTGACCTAGATGTCTACGTGGATTCAACCCTGATCATTGGATAGGTCCTTAAAAGATGGAAAGTCAAGGATGAGAAACTCTTACCCTTTTATGCCCACCTAGAAGAATTAGCCTCCTAATTCAAAGATATTACTTTCCACTACCTGCCCCGAGCAAGGAACAGTTTAGTCGATGACATTGCTACCTTAGCCTCCATGGTCGACATGCTGGAAGGAATAACGATGGCACCCTTCCTCGTATAAAACTAGGATAAACTAACCCACTGCTACCATGCCGAGCTGATCATAGAAGAAGATCCTAATATGATAGAGTGCTGGCATTATGATATTTGGCACCTTTTCAAACATGATAGGTACCCTCAGAATTCTAACAATAAAGACAGAGCAACTCTTCACAAACTGGTTGCCCAGTACATTATCTATAATAAAGCACTGTTCAAGAAAAACTTCGATGGAACCCACTTACAATGCATCATAGGGACTGACATTGAAGAGGTGATGCAAAAGATCCACAACGGGGAGTACGAATCCCATATGAATGTCCATATGCTCGCCAAGAAGATTATTTGATAGGGTTACTATTAGACTACCATGGTTCAGGATTTCACCGCCTATGTTGAGATATGCCTTAAATGCTAACATTTTTCTAATCTCCAAAACTTGCCTTTGTGAGAATTATACAACATGACCTTTCCCTGGACGTTTTCCACATGGGGCATCAATATTATAGGAAACGTTACACCCGGAGCCTCAAACGGGCACGAGTTCATCTTGGTTACTATTGATTACTTCACCAAATGGGTTGAAGCCGAGTCATACGCAATTCTAAATTCCTAAAAGGTAGCTAAGTTCATTCGAAAGAATATCATCTGTCGATACAGGGTTCTACATGAGTTAGTGTCAGAGAACGGATTGTATTTCGAGGCAGAAGTAACAAAATTGGTCGACGAGCATGGGATTTAGAGACACAAAACTTCTCCCCACCGACCTCAAACCAATGGTGCAATTGAATCCGCTAATAAGAACCTTAAAGCAATCATCAGCAAAATGATTGAGAGTTGTCGAGATTGGTCCGATCAGATTCCTTATGCCTTTCTAGGGCTATTGCACTTTAGGTCGAGCATCTACTTGGTCTACCCCTTACTCTCTGGTATAATACATGGAAGCAGTCCTACAAGTTGAGCTAGAAATACCTTCATTATGCGTCATAATTGAAAGCAATGTCAGCAAAGAATACTGACATCAAATCCTTCTTGACGAGTTATCACTCTTTGATGAAAGAAGACTAAAATCTCTATATCATATCAAAGGTTACCATTGCCTAATAGCGTGATCATTCAACAAGATAGTCAAGGATCATGGTGTCCGAGAAGGGGACTTAGTCCTTAAATAAATTATTGAACCCGTCTGGGACCCCAGAGGGTAATTTGAGCCCAATTGGAGTGGCCCCTACATTGTGCAAAAGATCATATCCGATGGTGCCTTTATGCTCACCGACCTCGATGGAAAAGAGATGGACCGCCCAATTAACCTGGATCGTCTCAAGAAATTCTACCCTTAGTTCGAAATCTCGATGCGCTACGACTCCTCTCATATTCCTTCTATTCTTAACAAAAAAATTCTTCATTTCCTTCGAATTAGAACTATGTGGGGCTTGATCCTCTAAAAAATCTTTTTACTTTAAAAAATGAAACTCAGAAAAATTTAAAAATCCCCAGAGGTATGTAGGCATCTCATACGCTTTACATGGGCACGGTCCCCTTATTTTTCACAAAATTCCATTCTTTTCTTATCCCCGAGAATGATAGTTCTTTTTATCATTTACATGAAAAAAAGATTATGTATGCCTTAGCAATTGGTATAGATAATTCAAATGAAAATTTCATAAAGAGGCACAAAAATATAATTCAAATCCTTTTTATTGTATTATCGAGAAAATCCATCACGGAATAGGAAATATCAATGTAGGGAGTCAAACAACTTCCCCTGCCACCTTTATTAACCTAATAAAAAAAACCAACCTACCCCTTAACAACCTTCCCAAAATTATTCCTACCAATAACCAAACACACAAAAGGTTCACACATAACTAGATACATAAAAGGTCCTACCCACAGCTAGTAAAGGAACCAACCCCATCATCATCAACATCTTGAGGTACCCAAAATTTCCTTACTTATATGGAATACCAAAGGTGGTCTATGGAAAGGTAAGATTTGACCAGCCTGGAAAAAATAACTACGCCTCCTTCCATGGTGTCAAACATGGCAAACCATCTTTACTCGGTCTCCTCAGCCAAAATATTAGCCGTTACCCTCCACAGCCATTTCATATCGTCCCCAAAAATGTGCCAAACTCTGCTAATAGATTGGGAAGGATGAGCTGATGACCGATGGCTCTCCCAAAAATATCCCAACTATATGCGCATGCCTTCCATCAAATGCTCCACAAGAAAAAAGTTCAGGGTACGGGAAGGCACAATATTCTCCTATCCAACTTGACACACGAGCCTCCAGGGGAAAATAGCAGGATTTCTTCTAAAGGCACACTAACCAAACATACTGGTATTCCTCCAATCCTAGAATGGGATGCAACTCCACTCTCAAAAGCACCGACCAACACAAACATCGAGCTCCATTCTCCACAAACCAGCTTACCCTGTTCTCAATGTTCAGTCCAAAGCTAATGAATAGAGAGTGAAGAAATTCAGCATAGTTGCCAAGGGATATTCATGGGGGAGTGCCAAATGGAATTTCTCAGACAGCTACTTGAATTGCTTAATCAAGCTACCTCTCAAAAATACGAATGACTTTCTCTCCAAGCATCTAGAACGTTCAGGGTCTTTGCTAATATCACCTCCGTAAGGTTGCAACGATATGACATTAACGCAGTAATGGTAGGAATTTGAGGGTCCATCATCAGGTCCCTAATCACCAGTAATAGCCTCAAAGTTAGGCCCAAAGCAACAACTCCAACAATACCAACATCATTACAGTCTGTTCAACACATAAGATTCAACATAATCTAATGAAGGCGACAAGCCCCACTTTACAACCAAGTTTTCTATCCCCAAATCCTTATGCTAACCAAGCCTCCAAGGCCTTCCTCTACTTAAAAATTCCAAAAACTCATTTTCCCCACTTTTTCCTAAAATAAATCCTTTCAAAG
Organism: Sambucus nigra; assembly: GCA_949130495.1. Lineage (NCBI taxonomy): Eukaryota > Viridiplantae > Streptophyta > Magnoliopsida > Dipsacales > Adoxaceae > Sambucus > Sambucus nigra. The sequence continues at coordinate 448,023,185 of OX422219.1, read as the reverse complement.
GGAAACTCTTTTACCACTATGCCTCCAAGGCTTCTCTTTATTCCAAAAAAATACATTCTCCTACTTTTTCTCAAAATAAAAACTCAATATCAAATTGAAGTTCATATAGAGTAAGCCACTAAATCAAGATAATAAAGTAAAATATGCATCTCTTTTTGCCTTCTTTGAGTCAATTTTGAGGTGCAAAGCCGTTACATCAATCCTGCAATGTGTTCAACACTAAAGCTTTCACCATCACTGATGAATCTACAAGAAAATAACAAAGGTAAAGAACTATAATTGGATGGCACCTCGTCACCCCACAACCCTCTCTCCTAGGTACTAAATGTACCCAAAACTCACGCGCCATCAACTGTCGCATCTATGCATGCTAATTCGTCACCCCCATATCCCGAGGAGCTATAATCTAAAGGTAAAAGGTCACCTACTTCACCAATAGAGATTCATCAATCCTATCCAATGCCACCTGCCCCGTTTATGACGTACCCTTAACATACGATCCACCTTTATCTGAAAACCCTCGCTTTAAATCCCCAGCAGCTGCTGAACCCCTAACACCCACCAATTGGCAATGTCCCTTCCCCTTCCCTAGGTAGTCTAAAAGATCGTGCCACTACCATTTGGCACATCCCACAACCTAATGATTGACACTCCTCTGAAATTTTGTACAAAAAAATCCCCCCCAAAATACTAGAAAATACTAAAAATTCCCCGAAAATTTCCTAAAACTACTCGATGAATTTTGGACACTTGTTCATTAAGAAAATCATTTTTAAGCTCCCCAAATCCCTAACTTGATTAATATTACACTTTTCATAGCTTAGAACCCTAAAATTTGATGCACCCACATCCCGAAAACTCACTACCACTCCCTAGCAGAATCCCAAAGCTTCATCTTTGAAAGAAATCAAGTGCCTCCTCAATAGAGCTACCCATTTCCTAGAAGTAATCCCAGAATTAAATGTTTCTCCAAATAAATTCCAAATTTCCCGAAGTAGAGGCAGAGGCCTTAAATGGGAATCTCATACCTAGTAACACATTTCCCAACGTTATCCCCAAACCTCAAGTTATCAATTGAATTAAGACTTTTAGTTGTCTTCAAAAAGACGTAATCCCCAGACAAATGTCTCCTCTCTAGTGGAGTCTTTAATAGAAATCCCTAGGAGAGAAACTCCCTACCAACATTAAGGTCCTTAGATTTGACCTCGACCCTCAGAATTGGTCGCACCCACTTAAGGTCCTCAGAATTGACATCGACCCTCAAATTTAGTTGCTCCCACTTAAGGTCCTCAGAATTGACCTGAACCCTTAGAATCAGTTGCTCCCACTAAAGGTCCTCAGAACCTCATAATTGGTCACTCCCACTTAAGGTCTTAAAAATTGATCTCGATCCTCAGAATTGGTCGTTCCCACTTAAGGTCCTCCGAATTGACCTAGGCCCTCATAATTGGTCGCTCCAACTTAAGATCCTCAGAATTGACCTCGACCCTCAGAATTTATCGCTCCCATCTTTAGGTCCTCAGAATTGACCTTAGCCCATAAAATTGTCCATCCCCAACATTACCATAGGCCCACATCATTAACATCGACCCTTTAAATCATCCATCCTCATCCCTTTAGGTTCGCAAAACCGACCTCCTTCCCAAAACATCATGTGGTGTATGTTTGACAAATTCACTTCTTCCAAGCTCACCCGTTGAGGGGCACTATAGACACCATATTCTAGGACCCCCTAAGTCTCTCCTTGGGTTCCTAGAACCTCCCCATTTCACTATAAACCCTAGGTCATACTATGAGTACAGATCTAGAGGCCATCGGGCACTCTCAGAGTGAAAGCTCAATGAATCTTAGAAGGGATCTGAATCCCATTTAGAATGACCCGCCCTATCTATGAATCAACATAACAATTCAGACGAATGGATAATTTACTATAAAAAAATTGATCTCGAGGCCACCGAGCGCTTCTGGGCCCCGATTTAACCCTAATCAACTCTATCATGGGCCGAAAGATAAATGAATTCTTGAAGCGCACTGAATCCCCTTTATAACAGTCTACCCCATGCACAAAACGACATAACCATTCGGGTGAATGATCTATTTTCCCCAGAAAATTTATTCGGAGGCACCGGGCACTCCCAAGCTACATTTGATCATGGTCAACTCTTCAACTCGAAGAAGACTGAATGAATTTTCTAAGGTCAGTAAATACCATTTTAATGATCTTCCCCAAACATGAATCAGCCTTACGGTACAGACGAACGGCTCGTTTTACTTCAAAGGGCCACTAGGCACTTTCGGGCCCTATTTAACTAGAGTCAACTATCCAAACCGATCGAAACTCTTTATAATGTCGAAGTACCTTGCATAACCTGTCTAATGTCTACCCCATATGAAATTATGACTTACGATTTGGACGAATGAACTATTATTGTCCGACGATCTCCCGTCCAAAAGTCCGACGAGCGCTTTTGAGCCCCATTTAACCCAAAGTAAACTCTCGAACCCGTGAGAAGCCCAAAGGACTCTTGAAGGTATCGGAATTACCCTTCTAATGGTATGCCCCATAAGCGATTTGGATTTACGTATTGCGTTTTACAACCTTTTTTGTGGAAATATATGCACGAGACTACCGATTGGCAGGTCCATTTCCTTGCCTATCAGCATTATGTCTAGGGTCACATGCCAATTGGCGGGGCTAGGGGTATGCCGATCGGCAACCCCATACCCTATAAAATGAGGGAATGAGCTCACTCTCAGGATAGACCTGAGATCCATCAATATCAGTGATATTAGCAACATTATCTTCCAGTCAACAAAGTTTCCTTATATAAAATTCCTTTCCATCTTTCATTCCCATCATTTTCATTACTAATTTTGCAAAATCTCCTTCTCACTCATCCAACATTCATCCCAATATTCAGGGGAGCGGGACCTCATTAAGGATATAGATCAAGCCTTAATTCTCCAAAGAAGGTGCAAATACCTCCTCTCTCTTAAAATTTCTTCATTTGTGCATTATTACATAAATTCCTAATCTAGATTTTACCTCAGTTCATACACATTAATATCTCATCCTTTAATAGGTAAATTGCACATAATTTATATTCTATAAAAAAACAAAACAAAGAAAAAGAGGGTTACACCTATAAATTCCAATGGGATTATTCACCACTTTTTCTCAAAACTAAAAATACCTTTTCCACAAACACAGATATAATAAAATCCCATTTGAATCTATGGGATAAACCTCATGCGAACTACGTGGACTTTGATGCCTTTATAGGCTACATAGGGCTCTCGGACTAAAACCTGATACTCGAGTCCTAGTTTCCTGTTTTCCTATTTTTCTATTTTCATATTTTCATCATTTTCCTTATTCTATCCATAGTTCATTCATATATATCTTAGTTATGATTCATACTTATGTCTTATCTAATAAATGTTATCTTTACATTATAACGATCAATATCTCGATAAGCGCACACATCATATTTGCTAATTATTATTTTGGGAACATTCTTTTGGATGAACTAACTCTATCTTTTCCATGATATGAATCTGGTGATTCTGATCACCATTTATATATACACGCATATAAACTTCTCGAAAGAATTGAGGAAATTAGTAACACAAGCCCATGAGAGACTTAAAGGGAGGATGGGTGCCTACCACCTTCCCATTCTATAACTTAGCCCCCGAACCTCTGAACTATGGGTTTAGTAAGCATCAGTTTGTCTTTAATGTTGCTCTTTCTAAGCGGCGACATGTTCTTTTGCCTATTTTATGCAAAATAGGCTCGTGACTCCATCTCTTTACATTCACCCCACATCGATGACAGCTGAAGCACTCCTAGGATAAAACAACGTGATACCATCACCCCCTAGATGCGAGGAAGGAGAGGAACCTTCAAAAAGGAAGGGATGGCCATAGATCATCCTCATCTCCTTTGGTCCCCAGAATTAACCTCAACCCACCGAATTAGTCTCCCTTTAGAACTAATCATAACACATCCTCAACCCGCTAAATTGATCATCCTCGTCTCCTTAGGTCCACAGAACTAACCTCAACCCGGTCGATCAATCATCCTCATCTATTTAGGTCCTCAAAATTGACTGTAGCCCACTAAATCGGTCTTCCTCATCTCCTTAGTCCCCAGAACTAACCTAGACCTGTTGAATTGATCTCCTTCGTTTCCTTAGGTTCTCAAAACTGACCTCGACCCTCTAAATTGGTTAATATTATCCTCTAGGTCCATTCAATCGACCAAACATCATCTTTCCCATTGAGGGGCTCTCTAAACACACCCCATCATAGGGCCCCCTTAAGAACCTCCTTAGGTCCCTAGCGTTCACTCGTTCACCGCAAACCCTAATTCATACTCTGAGTATCGATCTAGAGGCCCCCGAGCACTCCTGATACCCATTTTACTCTGGTAAACTTTTTTGTTTGAGCAAAAAATTAATGAAGCTTTAAAGGTCTGTAAATCTCCTTTCCAATGATCCACCATGTGCGTGATTATGACTTACGCTTTGAACGAACGATCTCTTTTAGTATTAAAAACTGTTCTAAAGGCCACCAGGTCCTCCCTAGCCCCATTTTACTTTGATAAACTTACTCGATTGAGAAGATGCTCAATGAATCTTTAAAGGAATTTGAATCCCATTTCCAAAAATCCACCTTGTGCATGAATCAACCTTACGATTTAGATTAATGGTCCGGTGGGGACAAAATGTTGTTCTTAGCCCATAATAACGGTCGACGTGGCCCAACAGATATAAAGAGAAGCGCAACCTCACATCCTGGAAAGAATCTATGTGCGTGTGTCGTCCACATTGCCTCATAACCAAGTCAATCCCCTATAATCTTGTGGAGATATTCGAGGGATTAATGGATCATCATAGGCATCGTGGAGTTACTTAAAGAATTAGGATTCCACATCTATAAATTATAACCCCTGTCCCGGGGCATAGGGGCATGTAACCGAGCACATTGAGAGATACTTAATAAAATAGAATACCTATCAGTGGACGTAGGCAAGTTGCCTAACCACGTACATAGTTATATTTTGTGTGTGATTTTTTGCTTTTCTTGTTGATTGTGATTGTTCTTCGTAAAATCTCTATTGTGATATTTTTTGATACCATAATTGGTACCGTCTATGGGAACGACTCTTATTCCTACGAGAATACTCACTAATTAAAAGCCCTTAGTGTCTCACCACAGTAGTAACATCCCTCAAGATGACGATGTTCAGAAAGAACCTGCACCTCCAGGGTAAGGTCTGAAATTCGCCAGTTGGTCTTCACCAGTAAAGGCAACCATATGAAGAGATTTATGGACCACCAAGGTCCACATATATTCCAAGGTTGGTTGATGCCTATGAGGACAGACTTCGAGAACATGAAGAATCCACTCGTCACCAAGAAGAGAAGAATTCTAGCCCAAAAAGGTGACTGGAAAGAATGGAAAGTGATCTCCATAGAAATACAAAATGACGCTATGATCGGACTCCTAGTCCTTAGGTGAATGAGTCTCAAAGTCGAGGAAGGATCCCCAAGAGTGACCAGGGGAGAATCGAGAGGAATGGTTAAGAGGATGGTCGATCATAATGATTATATCCAACTCGACATCGTGGGAGTCCTGGTCGACAAAATGATGAAATTAGGAGTTTGGTCTGTAGGGAGATAGGTCATCACCCAACCCATCGAGGGGCCAGGTGAACACGAGAGATACCTACAAGAGCTCCTAACACCCAGACTAAGTCCCATTTTTCAAGGGAAATAGAAGAAGAATATCCCCTTAAGAAGTTTGCAATCCCTAGATTCAAGATCTATAATAGGAAAATTAATCCTATCAATTATGTTCGGCAGTACAGGCATGCCATGACCCTATAGGGCCAGAGCGATGCATTGATGTGTCGCATCTTCCTTTCCAACCTCCACGACGTGGCCCAAAAATGGTTCAAGAGGAGTCATATAAATTTATTAAGAGCTTTAAGGCTCTGTCTCAATTATTCACAGCTCGCTTCATAACCTGCAGTTCCCACCCCAAGCGAATGGATGCGCTGCTCACAATGAAGAAAAATCCATAGGAGAACCCTAGGGAGTATGCCAAGAGGTACTGGGAGATTTTCAATGAGATTAAGGATTGCTCAAAGTAGGTTTTTGTAGCATCCTTCAAGACCGATTTGCCAAGCACTTCTTACTACACCAATCCCTAAATAAGAAGGAGGATAATTCCATTGAGGACCTAATGGCCCATATTAAAAAATATGCAAAAGTCTAAGATGTAATCCATCTTAATGCAACAGACAATGGTCGTGCAAAGACGAACAAAGGGATAAAGAAGAATGATTCCCAGAATAAAGGAAACAAGAATGGGGGTAGGAATGGCACAAAAAATGGCAACGAGAATGACCCCTTGAAAGTGTTCCAGGATGTTAACATAGTCTTCAAGGAACCGATATACAAAATCCTCACCAAAATCAAGGAAGAGCCATGTGTATAGTGGCCCAAGAAGATGATAAGAGATCCAATGAAGTGTAATAACACACTGAGGTGTATGTTCGACAAAGAGGACGATCATAGGACCAAACACTATAAAACACTCTAATCTCATTTCGAGGAGTTGGCCTAGGTTAGTTATCTCAACTAGTTCATAGACAAGAAGGTAGAAAAAGTCGTAGCTAATGGCGACCAAAATACAGACAATGTCCTCGAGGATGAGATATTCCATGAGTTAGAAGTAAATCGTGGGGCATCAGATCTCAAGAAAGTATAAGGAAACGTTATTCGGATGAAAGTCAATAAGCTTACTACCGTTATGCAAGCCCTTTGAATATACCCCACCAAGACTCAGGCCGAGAAGCGTCGGCGACCAGAAGATTTCGACTACAGTAAACACATTGTGTTTACTGAAGATGACGTAGATGGGGTGAAAACCCCTCACCATAACACCTTAGTCATCACACTCAGGATAACTAATTAGGACATCGACAGGTTTCACGTCGACCAAGGTAGATTTTTCGAAGTGATGTACCTATACTTATTGCACAAATTAAACTTGAATAGTATTTACCTTAAAGAAGCCACTGTTCTACTGGTCAGCTATCCAGTGAAGATAACCATTCCATTGGGCAAGATAGTTCTGCTAGTCAGGGTAGGAAGTATTTTGAAGATGATCGAGTTTCTGGTGGTAGATATCAAATCCCCCTATCACGCCATTCTGGGAAGGGTATGATTATATGCCATGAAGGCCGTTCCATCATCATATCATCAAAAACTTAAGTTCATAACAGATCGTGGGGTGGTCGAGATCCATTGCGACCAAGATGTGGCAAGAAAATGCTTCATCGTAGCAATCCGCCCTAAGCACGAGAAGAAAAAAGACGATAAGAAAGTCCAGGATGAAGCCCAAGAAGGCATGTTGCCTTTAAAATAGCAATTACAGTACGACCGACTAGGGGTGGAGGAAACCAAGGTCCACCCCACAAATAGGGCTGTCAAAAACCTGGAAGAAGTTGCAGCTAAAATCAACTTACCTGAAAGGAGATTTCTGATCAGAGCCTCCCTTACCGACTAAGAAAATAAGGATCTCACCACGTTCCTCTGGAGCAATCTGGATTTTTTTCTTAGGAACCATACGAGTTGCCTATAGTAGATCCCTCAATTGCATGCCATCGACTGCATGTCAATCAAGCTTCAAACCAGTCACTCAGAAGTCTCGTCGAATAGCCCTAGAAAAGGAAAATGCAGTAGAGAAAGTGGTAGGAAAGTTAATGGATATAGGTTCCATTCGGGAAGTTCAGTTACCAAAATGGATATCCAACTCAGTCATAGTACTTAAAAGCAATGAAAACTGGAGAGTATGTATTGACTTTACTGACCTCAACAGGGTCTGTCCAAAAGATAATTTTTCTCTCCCAAAAATATATCAGCTGGTCGATTCCACCACAACGCATGAAAGAATGAGCCTTCTGGATGTTTACTCCGGATACCACCCGATCCCACTTTATGATCCAGACCAAGATAAGACCTCCTTCATAATGCCTATTGGGTTATATTGTTATAAAGTCACGTCATTTGACCTCAAAAATGCAGGAGCAACGTATCAGCGACTGGTCACCAGGATCTTTAATAAGAAAATGAGAGAAACAATAGAGGTATATATCGACGATATGCTCATCAAAAGTAAACTCAAGGGTGACAATCTCTCAGACCTAGAAGGAACCTATGAGATCCTCAAGAAATATCGTATGAAACATATTGCTAGCAAGTGGTCATTCGGTGTCCATTCAAGAAAGTTCCTAGGATACCTAGTTATCAATAGAGGAATTGAAGCAACCCCTGATCAGATCGACACCATTAGAAGAGTCCAACCCCCTTAGATAATTAAAGATGTCCATAATCTTACCGGCATGCTCATCTCACTCAATCGCTTCATCTCTAAGTATTTGAAGCACTGCCGACCATTATTCTATCTATTGAAGAAAGATAAGGGCTTGGTATGGAATGATGACTGCTCTAAAGCCCTGGAAGAACTCAAGTCTTACCTCAACAAGCCACCCTTACTAATGATCCCAAGTTAAGGTGACCCCTTATATGTCTATCTTACCATGTTAGACCACGTTGTGAGATTTTCCTTGGTATGCGAGAAGGAAGGAGGCCAACACAGTTTATTATGCAAGAAAGACACTCCTTGATGCCGAGTAATGTTATTTAACCCTAAAAAACTCGTATATGGCTTAGTAATAGCCTCGAGGAAGATAAAGCATTACTTTGAGTCTCATTCCATCATCGTGATCACCTCGCACCCCCTTAAAGTTATTTTAATGAAAGATGACATCTCCGGTCGACTGTCAAAGTGGTCGGTGGATCTTAGAAGATTCGATAGCCTCTTTTAACTAAGAACAAAAATTAAGGGGTAAATTCTAGAAAACTTTATCATTGAGTTCATGGGGAATCAACCTACTGCCCAGTTAGAAATTGAGTAACCAGCAAAAAAGGAAGAAAAAACCCTTTAAGTTGACAGAGCCTCCAACTCCAGGGGGCATGAGTAGGCATTGTATTGGTTACCCAAGAGAAGACTGTGCTCGAACAAGGGATCCAAAAATAAAGCGAAATATGAAGCGCTGATTGCCGGCCTGCGCAAATCATAATTGCTAGGGGGAAAATGCCATCGTGTATTTGGCGATTCAAAGCTAGTGTCCAAGCAGATAAGTGGAGACTTCAATGTCAAGGATGAAAGTATGGAAGCTTACCTCACTGTTGTAAGGGGACTTATGGAAAAGTTTGATAGAGTTGATGTTCAGTAGTTCCCCGGGGGGTAGGACAGTCACATCGATGCCCTAGCGGCCCTAATCTCTGCCATTGACTCCGACTTAAGGAGAACCATTCGGATAGAATTCCTAGCACAACCAAGCATCAACCACATAGTCATAGATAAAGTCATCCACATAGAAAAGGCACCCAGTTGGATGGATCCCATGACAACTTATCTACGAAGTGACACACTACGAGGAGACAAGAGATTGGCACACTAGATAAGAGTCAAGGTTGCTCGCCTTCACTTATACCCTGAAGGAAAACTCTATATAAAGTCTTTCACTGGACCCTACCTCTAGTGCGTTCACCCAGGAGATGTCGTCTAGGTTATTAGTGAACTTCATGAAGGCATTTGTGGGAGTCATGCAGGAGTAAGATCATGCTCTTTTTGAGCGATCAAAAAAGGATACCGTAGGCCATATATGTAGAATGATGTTGGGGTTTATGTTCGCAAGTGTGAGAAGTGACAGAAGCACTCCCATATAGTCCATCAACCAGCTAGCGACCTCAATTCATTAACCATCGCATGGTCATTCGCCCAGTGGGGCTTAGATATTTTAAGGCCTCTGCCTGCCGCATCTGGAGATCGCAAGTATCTACTAGTCAACACTGACTAATTCACCAAATGAGTAGAGTCATAACCACTCGTAAACATCCGAGACTCTAAAATGACGAGGTTCATATGAAAAAACATCACCACCCATTTTGGGATACCAAGGACAATCATTACTGACAATGGCACATATTTTAAAAGTGGCTTCTTTCAAGTCTTTTGTGACGAGCATGGCATCAAGCAGCATTTTAATTCTGTAGCATATCCCTAGAGCAACTGGCAAGCTGAAGCTTCCAACAAGACATTGATCGATGGACTATTGAAACGGATGGAAAGAGCCAAAGGTGCCTGGGTAGACGAGCTACCTCACATTTTATGGGCTTATTGTACAACTCCCAAAAGAGCACTGGGAGAAACCCCCTTTGCGATCGCCTATAGAATGGAGGCAGTCATCCCAATGGAAGAAGAATTCCCTACTATGAGTACTACATTGGTCGACCAAGGCCTTATGATGAAGCATTACTCACCGAACTTCACTTAACTGATGAGCAACAAGAACCGACACTAGTTAAGTTAGCATCTTATCAACAACAACTGGAAAAATAATACAATAAAACAGTCAATTCGAGGAAATTTCTAATAAGGGATTACGTCCTAAGGAAAGTCCTCGATAGTGTTGTGAGCCCATCTTTAAGGACATAAGTTTATAAATGTCCATTTTCAATTAGTATGTTGTATACCACTACAACCGTCAAAGAATGTTCAAGATCTCATATGCAACAAGACGAATCCGAATATCAAGTTTCTTCAATAATCAAGCCCCCGCGAGATGAATTTCGTAAAGGTTGTATTTTTATTCCTTAACATTTCACTTAGAAGATTGGGATATTTTTTATCAAAAAATTTCGAAGTGTTGGAGAGGAGTTTTTAAGTTTTTTATCAAAATTAATTTTTGAAGTTTTAAGGTGCTGCATTTCTAGGAAAAGAAAAAGGAAAAATATTTATTTAAAGGCTCGTTCGAGCGTCAACCTATGTCATTCAAACGGCATGCCATATCGCACGATGTCCATTCGAGCGATACCTGTCACCGTTCAAGCGAGATTCGATCTTGTTCGAGTGATCTTATGCCTTAAGGTTTTGTATAAATACATGTTAAATGAGATGTATTTCATTAAGAAGTCTTTTTTTTCATTATGCAAACTGTGAAAATTGACAGAACACTTTTGGCTTCGTCATTTAGGGATTTAAACCCTTGTTTTTCAAATCACAAAAATCCCAATGTTTAGGTTAATTTTTTTGGAACCCAATAACCTACTCTACTATTGTTCAACCTTTGTGGAGTGTGTCTCTACACCAAAACATTGAGGTCATTGAGGTTCGATTTATGTGGATTTTTCTTGAGGACTGGACTGTGGTTCATGTGGGTTCGCAACGTGGGATCCATTGCTAACTCTAGAGTGCACGTCTATATAGGTTTATTGAGGTAAACATATTACAGATTTCAATGTAATTTGTATAAATTGTGTTTTCTAAATTACAGTGAAATAAAAGGTTTTTCTCTGAGGGGAATTTTTCCTGAAATTCTATGAGTTAGCATGTTTTTGATGGTTTGACATGCCCACACACGTAAATGTTTGTTTAAGGACTGAATTAACATGGTTTAAAAATTGACTCTAATTAAATAAGTTTGTGATTTGAATTTGCGAGTTTATTTAAATCTTTATCACACATTACTTTTCACAAATTGGTATCAGAGATTTTTTTAAAGAATGCATACCTTTACAAATTTGTATCATAGCAGGTTACGTTAATTTATCCCGTATTCCTATTTTTCGCAGAATTGTGTGATATTGATTTTTTTTTTGAAAAATCTATTTTGTGAAAAATCACAATTTTTCAATGGAAAACTTATGTAATTGGATGGTCCCTCCTATTGACACAAGTCAAAGTTTTAACGATTTAAATAGTTTGAATTTGATGTTTACGAAAAGAATTGAAGTTTTGGAAAAAGAAAATTCTCATTTTAAATCTGCGATGAATCTTTTGCAAACAGTTCAAAATAAAAGAGATTTTTATCATGAAAAATTTATTTATTTGGACCAGGACTTTAATGCACTAAAATTGTCCAAATAGGAGAGTGATGATAGAGACCTATTTTTAAAAAAAGAATTGGAGGACTTTAAAAATTCCAGGGTTCCTGTTTGTGTCGTTGAGGATAATAGTTTAATTAATGATTTTACGACACGTGAAAAGAGTCTTAGGGATAAATTTGTTTTAATTGAGAGTGAGTGAGATAACCTTCTAAGCTTGATTGACGATTTTAAAAATGATTCCCTCAAATTGAAAGAGTTTAATTTCTTACTAGAGTTTAAAATTTTGAAGTTGAAAAATGATTTGACAGACTCAATTAGTTTTGGTAATGATGGTAATGGCTTATCTTGTTCTCATGCTTCAAGTGTTAAAGACAAGGCCATTATTTGTTTTAGAGGGTCTCTAAATCCCAAGGGTGTTAGAAAAGGTCAACTCATAGGTGTCGTTCCACCCGTTTATACATGTTCACATTGCGGTAGGAAAGGTCACCTTAGGCGTTTTTATTTCAATCTTCGAAAAGGTCCTAGGGAGTTGAAGTCTAGAGTTCCCTTGGTTCCCAAAAACCCCATGTGTCGCTGCACACCTATTTGGGCTAGGAAATCACTTTTAGAAGGACTAGATGTTAGACTAGTTGATTCTCACTTGCTTACACATGATTATTCTCTTAATATATTATATAGATGATTGTGTTCCATTGTTTGTCATACGCTAGTTGTTCTTCATGATATATTTTTTCTAGTGTTATGACTTGTGTACTTTTTGTAATAGATTTTTATTTTTTTGATATATTTTTGAAAAAAATACATATATATTTTATTTTGATAATTTTTTTGAAAAAGGCAAGAAGATTTTGTATTTTGTGTTGCACCGTTTATGGATGAACATTTCGGACGACCGAGTCACAATATCATTCCATTTCCATATGACCGATTTGATAGTGTTTTGATATGCGTCATCATTTTATTTTTGTGATTTAGAATATTTGGAGTCATTGAAATGTAATTTAATGTTACGACCTACATGTTTGACTCATAATTTCCTTTAATGCACACTTGTACGGATGTGTTTGATTATTGTACTTGTTTATCACATATTGGTCGGAGTGTTGTCATCTCAATTCTGTCTTTAAAACGAACATATGCGATAAAACTTGGCAATGGAAGTAGTGCATTTAAAATCCATTTACCGTGAGGAATTTAATTGCAAGAAAATATGATGAGTGAATCACGGGAAAGGCTTGTGAGAGTATAAAATTAACTCGTCATGAAAGACACCGTTTAAAAGAGCCCAAAAAATTTAAAGGCAATAAAAAGATAAATATGCCAAAAATGGGCCACCTCAAAAGAAGAATATAATGATTATTATTTATGAGGGAGTTTGGATGGAAAGAAATGAAAAACGGGTTTACACGTCCTGACAGCGTCTTGAAAAAGCATTCATAGTTTTAGACGTTATTGGTGTGGGAATCACTTTTGACTTTGATGTGTTGATGGATTGAGTTGATGCCATTTAAATTTAACATTTTCAACACCTAAGGAAGATTTTGAGATTCATTCAATAGGAGTACACGTATACACCGTGTACATATGTTATGTTTGATTGCGTTGATTTTCCTATTGAATATGTTTACACCCATTCAGTCCGTTTCCATGATTTGGTTGTCTTAGTGTAAATTCATGGTGTGATTTTTTTTGTACAAAAAAAATAAAAAATAGTTTCCATGTTTGATTGTGACAACTCCATGCTTGATTTGTTTATTCATTTCAATGTCTATTTTGGTCAAATAAAAGGGAGGAGAATGAATTATGGGAGTTTTTACATTATGGGGGAGATCTGATTATAATGATTAATGTATTTTTGTATCATTTCAAACTCGATGCGTCACGAGGTATTTGCTTTGTCTCATGTGTGTAGGTACAACAATGGAAGATCATATGTTACACACCCTGATGAGAAAAGCTTTAAGGATTGAAGATTTGATGTTGAAGACTTTGAAGAAAAGTTTTGAGTCCTACATGTTTAGTACCTTTTCATTTTTGTGTTCATGAGGGTATTAGATTTGTATGAGCATTATTTTGATAATTCAGATGTTTTTATTTTGTACCGGCATAGACACAGGGGGAGATTTGTAAGGACATAAGTTTATAAATATCTGTTATCAATTAGTGTGCCGTATACCTCTACAACCATCGAAGAATGGACAAGATCTCATATGCAACAATATGGATCCGAATATCAAGTTTCATCAACAATCAAGCCCCCACGAGATGGATTTGGTAAATATTGTTTTTTTATTCCTTAGCATTTCACTTAGAATATTGAGATATTTTTCGTCAAACAATTTCTAACTGTTGGATCGGAGTTTTTAAGTTTTTGGTCAAAATTAAATTTCAAAGTTTTAAGGCGCTGCATTTTCTGGGAAAAGAAAAAGGGAAAATATTTATTTAAAGTCTCGTTTGAGAGGCAGCCTATGTCGTCCAAACGACATTCCATCTCGCACGAAGCCCATTCTAGCAACACCTGTCACCGTTCAAGCGAGATTCAATCTCGTTCGAGCGACATATTGCCTTAAGATTTTGTATAAATACACATTAAGTGAGGGGTGTTTTGTTAAGATGTCTTTTCGTTTTTCATTCTGCAAACAGTGCAAATTAGCAGAACACTTTTGGCTTCTTCATTTAGGGCTTTAAACCCTTATTTTTCAATTCACAAAAATCCCAATGTTTAGATGAACTGATTTGGAACCCAAGAACATACTTTGCTATTATTCAACCTTTGTGGAGTGTGTCTATACATCAAAAGACTGAGGTCATTGAGGTTCACTGCGTATGGATCTTTACTGAAGACTGGACTGCGATTCATGTGGGTTCGCTGTGTGGGATCCCTTGTTGACTCTAGACTGCACGTCTATGTAGGTTTGTTGAGGTAAACTTAATGCATATTTTATTGTAATCCTTGTAAATTGTGTTTCACAAATTATAGTGAAATAAAAGGTTTGCCCTGAGGGGATTTTTTCCTGAAATTCTGCAAGTTAGCATATTTATGATGGTTTGATGAGCCCACACATGTAGATGTTTGTTTAAGGGTTGAATTAACTTGGTTTAAGAATTGACTCCAATTAAATAATTTTGTGGTTGGAATTTGCGAGTTTACTTATCTTTATCACACATTACTTTTCACAAATTGGTATCAGAGAGTTTTTTAAAGCGAGTGAATACCTTCACACCATCAGATGACAAACTGGGACCAAATTGGGAGGGACCTTTCAAGATAATAAGAGACGACTTACAGGGGGCTATCATTTAGAAACGCTGGAGGGCAGGGAGATACCAAGGGCCTAGAATGCAGCCAACCTTAAGAAGTTCTACTTTTATAATTCTATATCTTTTATTTTTCAGCATCATTTGTTTAGGCAAATCTTCATTTACAAACTAATTTTTCCTTTTATTTATCATTTTTAGTCAATAAAGGTTTATTAGCCCACGCATTGTGAATATCTTGGTTTCTTAATGTCTCTTGATCAAACTTCAACATGCATCCTTTTTAAAGAATATCCCCCCTTAAAACATAAGAAAATAACAAGTTAGTCAACTTGCTCCAGTCAAGGAATAAAGATCCTATGGTTGCAATAGTGTGCCCGACTTCTTGTATGCAAAGATAAAATATATATAAAGAAAGGTTTACAATTAACCTTCCTCGGGTCTTTATTGAAAACACAATTGGACTCCTGAGTTGCTCCGACAACAATAAAAGACCTACAGGGGATCTTTAGGCAATAAAGCCAACTCAAGGTTGGTTGAAAAATCCTGTTCGGACGGACGTCCCCTTAACCAGATACATTCTCGCCATTACCCGACTTAGGCCTAAGAAAGTGTGACGACACGACCTAAAAATTAAAGTGGGATGAAATGATACGGCAAAGGCATATTAGACTGGGAGAATGTTCAAACACGGGATAACAAAATTCAATGTCATTTAGTCGGTCATGAAGCCCAAAATGATTAAAGTTCTTATATTAACTCATTTATACTATGATTAGGTTTATTAAGTACCTTTTTGGTCAAACACTGATACCAAGCAATGAACGAGTAAGGTTAACACGTGTTCAGTCAACAAATGCTCAAAACATAAATAATCAGCTTATCTATCATTAAAAATCATTCAGATACATTTACATCGAAAGACCAAGAAATACTTAAAGAACTACGATGGCCCAGCACTACTGGAAAGGTAATCAGCAACTCGAGCTCTCCGAATATCGTAAGGATAAGGAATTAAGTCTTCTTCAACACCCTCTGGGCATTGCTCTATAAGTTGCACTAAAATAGCATGTATTGGTATCCATCGATCATCTCTTGAAAAGGGTTTTCGCATAGCAAATGAGCGAACAGTCTGATATTTATACCACACGACGGATTCCTTAGGAAATTTTAATTCCTTAAGAACGTTCGGTCATCCCCTGGCAAAAGAAAGTTCTTCAGACTCTTTCAGTCTTACTGGGGCATCTGTCCAACCTTGGTCATACCCATCGGCCCAAACCTATCGAGGAACCTTTTGGAATAACTGTCTCAATTGTGTGACATCCCTTTTAAGACCAGTAGCAATCACATATGCACGATACACATATTCTTTTAACTCGGTAATCTTCCTTCTGGAAGCTTGATTATCAGTATGAGAAACAACAGAAGACGATGAGGATGAGCCTCACAGCACCAAATGAGGACCATAAAAAGTGTTTTCTTTGAGTAGAGAAATTTCTCTCCTCCAAGATCCGTTCTCTCTTTGCAATAATTCCCCAACCTGGTTGATTTCAGACACATCTAGAAGCTTTGCTTTTAAGGCACCCATCTCCTCCTGCATAAAGGCACCTATTCCCTCCATCTCCTCGAGCATATCCTTTGGCTTGGCAACTACCTCAGATTGATCTTTGTAATCCTAGTTTTTTATCCTCAGAGATTTATAAATCCTTACAAAATCTTGGTGCGCTTGAGTGCTTATGTTCGGACCAAGAATCTGTCCTAGATAGGAGTTAGCAGGGATATATTCATCTAAATCAATGAGCTACAGCCAACTAAACAAGTAGCAAAGGTTGCAAGTATGAGTGAAAGAACAAAAAGTTTACTTTTCATTTAAATCGAAGGCACAAGCCAATACAACGAATGGAAGAAGAAGAAATACAATAAGTGAACAAAAAATAAGAGTAAGGACTAAAATTCATAGGAGGCCTCAACCTGGTCAGATGTGGAGAGACCTTACCCTTTATGAGCATCTTGGTCGGTAGGAACCTCACTTTCACCAGAACTTGGGGCAGCTCCCCCAGCTGGGACAATAGGCCCTTTTAGATTGACCAGTGCAACCCCAACAGCAGGAGTAATGGGCTTCATGCCATCCTGTGCATCTGGTTGGTCAAAAGGACACTCTTCAATACGATTATGACTAGGATGATGTTGGGAGAAGAGGGGGAGTCAGCACCAACTCTATCAATTGTCAAGGTTTGATCCTAACCTTTTTTGAAACATGCTCACTAAAAATAAGTAATCTGGCATTCAGTGTCATCATACGATGCATTCCAAGCTTTGTGATATCCACTCTCTCGAATGATCGCTACTGCCTCCTTCAGTTTTTCAACTTTTGTGACCAGCCCCTCATTTGCCTCTGCCACTGCCGGCTTGTCCAAAATCACAACACCGTAAGCTTTGTAAAGGTTGGATAACTCTTTTGCAAACTTCTCACTCTCTTTATCGAAGGTATCCTTTGTATCAGTAAGGACCTTCTCGAAAGACTTTAGAGCTTCATCCATCTCTGAGTTCCTCCTTGACAACTCAGCTCGACCACGGAGCATCACATTATAATCAGAGACAAACTGTAAGATAAAAAGGACATAGGATACGTATGAGATGTTAGAGGAAAACATAATATAAAGAAGCATAAATAAAGGAATACTTACCAAAGCAAGCCCTTGGGGGGGGGGCTTGAGGTGCAACTGGTCTCCCCCCATGCTCGATGAGTGCTCGTGATCGGCCATGAGCACTTCTTTCTCCAGCAGCAAAGGGGAAAATTGAGGAGCAACATCCACCGAGGCTCCCTCAATAGAAACAACAGAAGGCACTATCAACGACTTTGAGGCTTGTGCCCTTCTTTTTTCTCCTTATCTCATTTTTTCTTCTTCAATATTTCTCTCTCTCTCTCTCTCTCTCTCTCTCTCTCTCTCTCTCTCTTATTATCTTCTTCTTTCTTCTTTCTCTCCACCTCCTTCTCCTGAGCCACAACATTGGAACTACCGATAGAGTCTCTAGCCTTCTGCTTGAGGAACTTGGTTTAAGATTCTTCTCCTCGAAGGGGCCATATCTTCTTCGCTGGACTCTTCTTCATTATACTCTTCCTTGCTGCTCTCACCTTTACCACATCCTTCCTCTCTACCTTCTACCTGATACTCTCCCGATATACTTTTCTCCTCTTCCTCTACCATAATCTGTTCATACGTACCACCAACTTTTTCTCCTGGAACCTCTAGATGAGGGATTGTGTCTACTGGACGAGCAATAAAGTTGGAAGTAGTATTACTATATTCAAGCAAGAATGTAGCACATCGAGGATGTTCCCCTTCAGTATCTCTTATCCTCCAAGCTTTCAGGACTTCAGCAGCTCGAATCTTGTAAAGAGTTGGGTTTTGATTCCTCATTTTTTGCTATAAAAGAAAACGAAGGAAAATTCATAAGGAATGAACAGAAACGAAGGAAAATAAGAAATAAAATAGAGATAAATATAATAACCTATGCATTCCTCCCCAAAGGTAGGGATCCGAGGTCCCACATACCTGATGCCCCCTGATTGGGGAGGAAATTGCCAATTCCTATCAATAAAACCTTCATACCAGTAGTCTTTATGGGAATCAGGT